>JAUIMM010000325.1:0-2400000 GCA_031769625.1 Taudactylus pleione
GGTTAGAGGGATCCTCCGGTCTCTGAGACTGTTTTGCACCTTTATACCATACACAGCCTCCTCCTCCTCCTGTAACATTATATTTGCTGGATATGATATCATGTAGCTACTGATTTGCCTCATTACTTCCTCTTTAATATTGTCACCACAATCTGCGCTGTACAGAGGTTACTAGCAGACTTAGTTCTCTTCCAGATAAAATAAGAACTAAAAATACCTGACCACAATGCTCAGTTCTCTCTTCTGTGATTTATGCTGATGAAGGGAATGTGGCAATGCCATGTCAGCAATTACAGGTGCTGAATGTAGTATGGTCATGCCATGTTAGGGGCAAGATAGGGGCCCTGGTACTTGCTCACCCGCCTCATGACACCACTGCAGAGGGACCAGTTGGTCCTCCTCCTCCTCAACTCCCCTTTTGCATCCCAATCTTGTGCTGGGTTAGAGGGATCCTCCGGTCTCTGAGTCTGTTTTGCACCTTTATACCTTATACAGCCTCCTCCTCCTCTAACATCAAATTTGCAGGGTGTGATATAATGTAGATACTAATTTCCCTCGTCACTTCCATGGTATTATTGTCACCACAATCTGCACATTAATGACATTTATAGCAGACTTAGTTCTCTTCCATTTAAAATGAAAAATAAAAATACCCGACCACAATGCTCACTTCTCTCTTCTGTGAATATGATGTAGACGGGAATGTGGCAATGAATCATGAATTACGGGTGCTGATGGTAGTATGGCTGTGCCACGTTGGAGGCATGACTAGGGCCCTGGTACTTATTACCCCCTCAGTGCTCCTGGCAGAAAGCATCAGTTATTTTACCCTTTAAAAGATCAACTAATCTTCTTTCCTGCTGCAGACGGGCGTGCTTTGGCACGCGGGTGCAGAGGAAATTACTGCCATACGTGGAGAAATAAAAGGCGCAGATTGTGTCTCTGGCTGTAAATGAGCCCCATTATAGGTGCGCTTTTATGTTCTCCCTTACGCCTCCATTTATTATTAGTCGCATTTGTAATGTGATCTGGGTATGACATTACATAGCAATATGCAATCCCATCACCAGGATCCGAAAGGAACCCGTCCCTGCGATGTGCCCAGAGAGCTGCCATGGGTTCTGCGCATGCGCTGTCCCTCTGACTGCACATGCACAGCCGCCATTGCCGGGGAGGGTTCCACCGGCTAATTATGCGATGTGTAGCTCATAGGCTACAGCGGATTATGCCATCTTCAGATGGAGTTAGCTGTGGGGGGAAATATCCAGAACGCTTTGCATTACGGATGTTGGTAAATTTGGCAGCATCGCATCCCCCATAAAAACCTATGGGGATGTGGCTGCCTATGCGAATGAAGTGATTGCAGCAAGTATCGTAGATATCTGCTGCGGTCCCTCCATAATACATCCAGGGGATACTAAAAATTTGCAGTTAATCCTTTAAAATGGGTGACTGATGAATATTGGACTTGTACTGATGATTGAGGAATATTTTACTTGCACCATTGACTGGGGAATATCAGACTTGTACAGACGACTGAGGAATATCGGACTTGTACAGATGACTGAGGAATATCGGCCTTGCACCGATGACTGAGGAATATCGGACTTGTACAGATGACTGGGGAATATCGGACTTGTACAGATGACTGAGGAATATCGGACTTGCACCGATAACTGTGGCTAAGAAACCAAGGCAGAATAGACACCAGAATAATCACTAACAGATTCAGAACAGCAGTCAGGATCCGCTGGAGCCGTCTGGGAGTACAGGTGAGCACAGATACAAAGCTCACATGCAGACCTGTGTGATTTATGGCACTGGCAACCCAGCCCTGCTGACCTGGAAGCTTTATACCCATGGGTAGATCTGGATTGGCTGGAAGTGTCAGCTGAGTGCCTGACTGAACAGGATTGGTATGAATCTAATCACCTGATGCTGGGCAAAATGGCACCTTCCATGTCGAGGAGCCAGCGGGAACAATGCCATGAGGGATGCCAGCACTGCATCCCAAATCCTGCTCACTGCACACACCAGCAGCTTTATCGGCACTCACGGGATCCACCATGGAGACTACCATAGCTGGTGCGGGTAGCACATTCCCTGATCGCCAGGTGTATGACAAGTGGCCTAATAGGTAAGAAACAGGGCCTGGTTTTGGGAACATTACCCGGAATTGTGACAGTTGTTCTACATCATTAGAAGCCAGTAACAGTGATTATATCACCCAGAGGGAATTTTCCAAGGTGTGTCCGCTCCAAAGTTTTGATATTTGCCAAATGTTACTCTGTGCATCTCTGGACTTGGAGCCAGAACCATCTAATTATAAAACATTTCCATACACAATGCTACAGATTGGCTTCTGCCATGGTATATTTAACACCAGGGATTGGGCCCCTGGTAACAGTTCCCACTGGGCCGGCCTGCTTGGAGGTGACTTAGTTCTCCTTCTCTCTTGGACTGTTGCTGATTGGACCACCAAAGTGATCCATGTCCTGACCTGTTGGAGGCACACTCTGCCCTGTCTCTGATTTGGATGCATTGGAGCCAAACAGCAGCCGGGCACTAGGACCCACCAACTTGCCTGGAGACAAAACCTCTGACCTATGCACAGCATCCCACTGGTGCAGCCTCTTCTCTCTTCTCCATCTGACATGGGCACTGGGCAGGCTGTGAAGCCCAGCCTTGTCAGTGCCCATGCTGATTGATAGTGGGTACAGCAGGGTGAGGGTGTTACTCAGGGCACAACAGCAGCATCTCTCCCCGTCTCCCTGCCTGAGGTCAGTGCTTTCACTCACTGCAGCTTCTGACCCCAGACAGGGGGATATTATTATTATTATTTAGTTACAGTGCTGCCACCAAACATTTAACCCCTGCTCTGCTGGTGTGGAGTGTAGCAGCCCACAATAGTGGTTATGGTGGAGGAGAGTATTAGACACAGCTAGATACAGGCGTGCTACAGACTAACTCCCAAAGTTGGAGCACTTCATACTTGCCAACTCTCCCTCATTGTCAGGGAGACTCCCTGAAATAGCAGCAATATCCCTGTCTCCCTGAAGACTCTACCAATCTCCCTCATTTCACCTTACCCCCATTATGAAGCTGTTATATAAAAGAAAAAACAGAGATATATACATAATTTCCCTGCATTGGTTATTATAAGGCACAATGATCCCTATGGCTACATGTATTTTCTGAGAAGTATTAGTGTATTTTCATCAACAAGTAGATCTTACTAACTGCTTTGGGGCTCATTTACATTTGGATGTAAATCAATTTTAAGACCCACCTCTCAGATGTAGCAGTACACGCCACTTTACCGCCGTGCTCATAGGTGCTGCTTTCACAATCTCCCTGAAATGCTTTTTCAAAAGTAGGCAAGTATGGAGCACCTTAGTGACCCCATACACATTATGAGCCGAATGTAATAGGGTGTGAGTTTTTTCGCACATATGGATTTGCACCTCCTCGCGCCTTTAAAAGTTGCAAGCATGACTCTAAATTCGCATATGTAATAGGTAGCAATATTTCAGCATCCTACTCAGGTCGCAAGTGACATCTCGCAATGAAAACTCACAGGCACGAATTTTAGACCAACCAGAATGCGATTTGTATTTCTCCCAGCATACTGACACAAACAGATCCCCCCATTGGCAGGGCAAAGTCCCATGACTTCAGCTGAGCATCTCACACACTATATAAGCCCCTGAGGCACCATTTTGTGCTTTGATAGGAAGTAAGGAGCTTGAATCATGACAGGAGACAGGCAGATTTTTAGTATATTGTATGTAGCATGGCAGGCAGGAGAGCTGGGGGAGCTCAGCAGAGGCTGGACGAGGATCAGGAGGAGGTGACTGTCAGTCACAGTCAGGAGGAGGAGGAAGGTTTGTCTGACCAGGAAGCACAAGAGGAGGAGGAGGACGATGACACAGAGATGGAGGAGGAAGATGAGGTGGAGGAAGAAGAGAAGGAGGCTGAGTCTGCTGGTCTTTTGCCTGGGAAGACGCACTGTGGGCACAATATTCGCTTCACCTATGAAGAAAATTCAGAACTGGTACTGTACATGCTATGGTACCAGTGTTCACACGTCTCCTGGAGAACGCACACTGTACCCCCCTGGCCAGAATGAAACAAATGTGGCTTGGCATCACAGATGGTGTTAATGCTGCCAGTAGCTGCAAACATGATATTTACAACATGAAGAAGCTTTTCAACAACATCAAATGTGTGTTAAAGAGGAAAATGGTGGTTGAAGTGAAGCAGTCCCGCAAGACCGGTGGTGGGCGTCACATCCCCATACACTACACATCTTATGTAGAAGAGCTCAAACAAATCATTCCCCCCAGAGATCCTACCTGGGTCTCATATTGAGGATATAGAGAGACCTCCAACCCCGGCCCCTATTGGTGAGTAACATAACAATACTCATATTACATACCTGTATATGCAGATTTTCCTTTGCTCTTTGTAATGCTCTATTCCTGTACAATAAACTGCTGCTGTAGAACAGCACATATCAGCGGGATGCAGTCGGGAAGCCGGCGGACGTAATCCCGATGGCCGGCTTCCCGACTGCTTTATCCCGGCGAAGGTTAAATGACAGGTGTCTAAATCTAGGCGCCTGTCATTTTACCAATGCTGGGTGCCGCTGTGGACAGCTGCAGGGGGGGGGGCGGGTTAGGTTTAGGTTAGGGCTCCTGGGGGGGACTTAGGGTTAGGCAACCCCCTGGAAGGTTAGGGTTAGGCTAGAAGGAGGGAGGGTTAGGCACCCCCGATGGGGACTTAGGGTTAGGCAGCGGGGAAGGGGGGGTTAGGGTTAGGCATTGGGGGGAAGGTTAGGGTTAGGCTAGGGGGATGGTTAGCGTTAGGCACCCCTAAGGGAGGGTTAGGGGGGGAGGTCAGGTTAGAAAATGCTTACCTAGGGATGATCGGGATATTCAGCCATGTTGGGCACGCGCTGTCTTGAGTCCGGCGGTATTTCAAACCAGTATGTTGTGACATAGATTGCACTGAGTACAAATGTTGTGACATAGATTGCACTGAGTACAGATGTTGTGACATAGATTGCACTGAGTACAGATGTTGTGACATAGATTGCACTGAGTACAGATGTTGTGACATAGATTGCACTGAGTACAGATGTTGTGACATAGATTGCACTGAGTACAGATGTTGTGACATAGATTGCACTGAGTACAGATGTTGTGACATAGATTGCACTGAGTACAGATGTTGTGACATAGATTGCACTGAGTACAGATGTTGTGACATAGATTGCACTGAGTACAGATGTTGTGACATAGATTGCACTGAGTACAGATGTTGTGACATAGATTGCACTGAGTACAGATGTTGTGACATAGATTGCACTGAGTACAGATGTTGTGACATAGATTGCACTGAGTACAGATGTTGTGACATAGATTGCACTGAGCACAGATGTTGTGACATAGATTGCACTGAGCACAGATGTTGTGACATAGATTGCACTGAGCACAGATGTTGTGACATAGATTGCACTGAGCACAGATGTTGTGACATAGATTGCACTGAGCACAGATGTTGTGACATAGATTGCACTGAGCACAGATGTTGTGACATAGATTGCACTGAGCACAGATGTTGTGACATAGATTGCACTGAGCACAGATGTTGTGACATAGATTGCACTGAGCACAGATGTTGTGACATAGATTGCACTGAGCACAGATGTTGTGACATAGATTGCACTGAGCACAGATGTTGTGACATAGATTGCACTGAGCACAGATGTTGTGACATAGATTGCACTGAGCACAGATGTTGTGACATAGATTGCACTGAGCACAGATGTTGTGACATAGATTGCACTGAGCACAGATGTTGTGACATAGATTGCACTGAGCACAGATGTTGTGACATAGATTGCACTGAGCACAGATGTTGTGACATAGATTGCACTGAGCACAGATGTTGTGACATAGATTGCACTGAGCACAGATGTTGTGACATAGATTGCACTGAGCACAGATGTTGTGACATAGATTGCACTGAGCACAGATGTTGTGACATAGATTGCACTGAGCACAGATGTTGTGACATAGATTGCACTGAGCACAGATGTTGTGACATAGATTGCACTGAGCACAGATGTTGTGACATAGATTGCACTGAGCACAGATGTTGTGACATAGATTGCACTGAGCACAGATGTTGTGACATAGATTGCACTGAGCACAGATGTTGTGACATAGATTGCACTGAGCACAGATGTTGTGACATAGATTGCACTGAGCACAGATGTTGTGACATAGATTGCACTGAGCACAGATGTTGTGACATAGATTGCACTGAGCACAGATGTTGTGACATAGATTGCACTGAGCACAGATGTTGTGACATAGACTGCACTGAGCACAGATGTTGTGACATAGACTGCACTGAGCACAGATGTTGTGACATAGACTGCACTGAGCACAGATGTTGTGACATAGACTGCACTGAGCACAGATGTTGTGACATAGACTGCACTGAGCACAGATGTTGTGACATAGACTGCACTGAGCACAGATGTTGTGACATAGACTGCACTGAGCACAGATGTTGTGACATAGACTGCACTGAGCACAGATGTTGTGACATAGACTGCACTGAGCACAGATGTTGTGACATAGACTGCACTGAGCACAGATGTTGTGACATAGACTGCACTGAGCACAGATGTTGTGACATAGACTGCACTGAGCACAGATGTTGTGACATAGACTGCACTGAGCACAGATGTTGTGACATAGATTGCACTGAGCACAGATGTTGTGACATAGATTGCACTGAGCACAGATGTTGTGACAGATTGCACTGAGCACAGATGTTGTGACATAGATTGCACTGAGCACAGATGTTGTGACATAGATTGCACTGAGCACAGATGTTGTGACATAGATTGCACTGAGCACAGATGTTGTGACATAGATTGCACTGAGCACAGATGTTGTGACATAGATTGCACTGAGCACAGATGTTGTGACATAGATTGCACTGAGCACAGATGTTGTGACATAGATTGCACTGAGCACAGATGTTGTGACAGATTGCACTGAGCACAGATGTTGTGACATAGATTGCACTGAGCACAGATGTTGTGACATAGATTGCACTGAGCACAGATGTTGTGACATAGATTGCACTGAGCACAGATGTTGTGACATAGATTGCACTGAGCACAGATGTTGTGACATAGATTGCACTGAGCACAGATGTTGTGACATAGATTGCACTGAGCACAGATGTTGTGACATAGATTGCACTGAGCACAGATGTTGTGACATAGATTGCACTGAGCACAGATGTTGTGACATAGATTGCACTGAGCACAGATGTTGTGACATAGATTGCACTGAGCACAGATGTTGTGACATAGATTGCACTGAGCACAGATGTTGTGACATAGATTGCACTGAGCACAGATGTTGTGACAGATTGCACTGAGCACAGATGTTGTGACATAGATTGCACTGAGCACAGATGTTGTGACATAGATTGCACTGAGCACAGATGTTGTGACATAGATTGCACTGAGCACAGATGTTGTGACATAGATTGCACTGAGCACAGATGTTGTGACATAGATTGCACTGAGCACAGATGTTGTGACATAGATTGCACTGAGCACAGATGTTGTGACATAGATTGCACTGAGCACAGATGTTGTGACATAGATTGCACTGAGCACAGATGTTGTGACATAGATTGCACTGAGCACAGATGTTGTGACAGATTGCACTGAGCACAGATGTTGTGACAAGATTGCACTGAGCACAGATGTTGTGACATAGATTGCACTGAGCACAGATGTTGTGACATAGATTGCACTGAGCACAGATGTTGTGACATAGATTGCACTGAGCACAGATGTTGTGACATAGATTGCACTGAGCACAGATGTTGTGACATAGATTGCACTGAGCACAGATGTTGTGACATAGATTGCACTGAGCACAGATGTTGTGACATAGATTGCACTGAGCACAGATGTTGTGACATAGATTGCACTGAGCACAGATGTTGTGACATAGATTGCACTGAGCACAGATGTTGTGACAGATTGCACTGAGCACAGATGTTGTGACATAGATTGCACTGAGCACAGATGTTGTGACATAGATTGCACTGAGCACAGATGTTGTGACATAGATTGCACTGAGCACAGATGTTGTGACATAGATTGCACTGAGCACAGATGTTGTGACAGATTGCACTGAGCACAGATGTTGTGACATAGATTGCACTGAGCACAGATGTTGTGACATAGATTGCACTGAGCACAGATGTTGTGACATAGATTGCACTGAGCACAGATGTTGTGACATAGATTGCACTGAGCACAGATGTTGTGACATAGATTGCACTGAGCACAGATGTTGTGACATAGATTGCACTGAGCACAGATGTTGTGACATAGATTGCACTGAGCACAGATGTTGTGACATAGATTGCACTGAGCACAGATGTTGTGACATAGATTGCACTGAGCACAGATGTTGTGACATAGATTGCACTGAGCACAGATGTTGTGACATAGATTGCACTGAGCACAGATGTTGTGACATAGATTGCACTGAGCACAGATGTTGTGACATAGATTGCACTGAGCACAGATGTTGTGACATAGATTGCACTGAGCACAGATGTTGTGACATAGATTGCACTGAGCACAGATGTTGTGACATAGATTGCACTGAGCACAGATGTTGTGACATAGATTGCACTGAGCACAGATGTTGTGACATAGATTGCACTGAGCACAGATGTTGTGACATAGATTGCACTGAGCACAGATGTTGTGACATAGATTGCACTGAGCACAGATGTTGTGACATAGATTGCACTGAGCACAGATGTTGTGACATAGATTGCACTGAGCACAGATGTTGTGACATAGATTGCACTGAGCACAGATGTTGTGACATAGATTGCACTGAGCACAGATGTTGTGACATAGATTGCACTGAGCACAGATGTTGTGACATAGATTGCACTGAGCACAGATGTTGTGACATAGATTGCACTGAGCACAGATGTTGTGACATAGATTGCACTGAGCACAGATGTTGTGACATAGATTGCACTGAGCACAGATGTTGTGACATAGATTGCACTGAGCACAGATGTTGTGACATAGATTGCACTGAGCACAGATGTTGTGACATAGATTGCACTGAGCACAGATGTTGTGACATAGATTGCACTGAGCACAGATGTTGTGACATAGATTGCACTGAGCACAGATGTTGTGACATAGATTGCACTGAGCACAGATGTTGTGACATAGATTGCACTGAGCACAGATGTTGTGACATAGATTGCACTGAGCACAGATGTTGTGACATAGATTGCACTGAGCACAGATGTTGTGACATAGATTGCACTGAGCACAGATGTTGTGACATAGATTGCACTGAGCACAGATGTTGTGACATAGATTGCACTGAGCACAGATGTTGTGACATAGATTGCACTGAGCACAGATGTTGTGACATAGATTGCACTGAGCACAGATGTTGTGACATAGATTGCACTGAGCACAGATGTTGTGACATAGATTGCACTGAGCACAGATGTTGTGACATAGATTGCACTGAGCACAGATGTTGTGACATAGATTGCACTGAGCACAGATGTTGTGACATAGATTGCACTGAGCACAGATGTTGTGACATAGATTGCACTGAGCACAGATGTTGTGACATAGATTGCACTGAGCACAGATGTTGTGACATAGATTGCACTGAGCACAGATGTTGTGACATAGATTGCACTGAGCACAGATGTTGTGACATAGATTGCACTGAGCACAGATGTTGTGACAAGATTGCACTGAGCACAGATGTTGTGACATAGATTGCACTGAGCACAGATGTTGTGACATAGATTGCACTGAGCACAGATGTTGTGACATAGATTGCACTGAGCACAGATGTTGTGACATAGATTGCACTGAGCACAGATGTTGTGACATAGATTGCACTGAGCACAGATGTTGTGACATAGATTGCACTGAGCACAGATGTTGTGACATAGATTGCACTGAGCACAGATGTTGTGACATAGATTGCACTGAGCACAGATGTTGTGACATAGATTGCACTGAGCACAGATGTTGTGACATAGATTGCACTGAGCACAGATGTTGTGACATAGATTGCACTGAGCACAGATGTTGTGACATAGATTGCACTGAGCACAGATGTTGTGACATAGATTGCACTGAGCACAGATGTTGTGACATAGATTGCACTGAGCACAGATGTTGTGACATAGATTGCACTGAGCACAGATGTTGTGACATAGATTGCACTGAGCACAGATGTTGTGACATAGATTGCACTGAGCACAGATGTTGTGACATAGATTGCACTGAGCACAGATGTTGTGACATAGATTGCACTGAGCACAGATGTTGTGACATAGATTGCACTGAGCACAGATGTTGTGACATAGATTGCACTGAGCACAGATGTTGTGACATAGATTGCACTGAGCACAGATGTTGTGACATAGATTGCACTGAGCACAGATGTTGTGACATAGATTGCACTGAGCACAGATGTTGTGACATAGATTGCACTGAGCACAGATGTTGTGACAAGATTGCACTGAGCACAGATGTTGTGACATAGATTGCACTGAGCACAGATGTTGTGACAAGATTGCACTGAGCACAGATGTTGTGACATAGATTGCACTGAGCACAGATGTTGTGACATAGATTGCACTGAGCACAGATGTTGTGACATAGATTGCACTGAGCACAGATGTTGTGACATAGATTGCACTGAGCACAGATGTTGTGACATAGATTGCACTGAGCACAGATGTTGTGACATAGATTGCACTGAGCACAGATGTTGTGACATAGATTGCACTGAGCACAGATGTTGTGACATAGATTGCACTGAGCACAGATGTTGTGACATAGATTGCACTGAGCACAGATGTTGTGACATAGATTGCACTGAGCACAGATGTTGTGACATAGATTGCACTGAGCACAGATGTTGTGACATAGATTGCACTGAGCACAGATGTTGTGACATAGATTGCACTGAGCACAGATGTTGTGACATAGATTGCACTGAGCACAGATGTTGTGACATAGATTGCACTGAGCACAGATGTTGTGACATAGATTGCACTGAGCACAGATGTTGTGACATAGATTGCACTGAGCACAGATGTTGTGACATAGATTGCACTGAGCACAGATGTTGTGACATAGATTGCACTGAGCACAGATGTTGTGACATAGATTGCACTGAGCACAGATGTTGTGACATAGATTGCACTGAGCACAGATGTTGTGACATAGATTGCACTGAGCACAGATGTTGTGACATAGATTGCACTGAGCACAGATGTTGTGACATAGATTGCACTGAGCACAGATGTTGTGACATAGATTTGCACTGAGCACAGATGTTGTGACATAGATTGCACTGAGCACAGATGTTGTGACATAGATTGCACTGAGCACAGATGTTGTGACATAGATTGCACTGAGCACAGATGTTGTGACATAGATTGCACTGAGCACAGATGTTGTGACATAGATTGCACTGAGCACAGATGTTGTGACATAGATTGCACTGAGCACAGATGTTGTGACATAGATTGCACTGAGCACAGATGTTGTGACATAGATTGCACTGAGCACAGATGTTGTGACAGATTGCACTGAGCACAGATGTTGTGACATAGATTGCACTGAGCACAGATGTTGTGACATAGATTGCACTGAGCACAGATGTTGTGACATAGATTGCACTGAGCACAGATGTTGTGACATAGATTGCACTGAGCACAGATGTTGTGACATAGATTGCACTGAGCACAGATGTTGTGACATAGATTGCACTGAGCACAGATGTTGTGACAGATTGCACTGAGCACAGATGTTGTGACATAGATTGCACTGAGCACAGATGTTGTGACATAGATTGCACTGAGCACAGATGTTGTGACATAGATTGCACTGAGCACAGATGTTGTGACATAGATTGCACTGAGCACAGATGTTGTGACATAGATTGCACTGAGCACAGATGTTGTGACATAGATTGCACTGAGCACAGATGTTGTGACATAGATTGCACTGAGCACAGATGTTGTGACATAGATTGCACTGAGCACAGATGTTGTGACATAGATTGCACTGAGCACAGATGTTGTGACATAGATTGCACTGAGCACAGATGTTGTGACATAGATTGCACTGAGCACAGATGTTGTGACATAGATTGCACTGAGCACAGATGTTGTGACATAGATTGCACTGAGCACAGATGTTGTGACATAGATTGCACTGAGCACAGATGTTGTGACATAGATTGCACTGAGCACAGATGTTGTGACATAGATTGCACTGAGCACAGATGTTGTGACATAGATTGCACTGAGCACAGATGTTGTGACATAGATTGCACTGAGCACAGATGTTGTGACATAGATTGCACTGAGCACAGATGTTGTGACATAGATTGCACTGAGCACAGATGTTGTGACATAGATTGCACTGAGCACAGATGTTGTGACATAGATTGCACTGAGCACAGATGTTGTGACATAGATTGCACTGAGCACAGATGTTGTGACATAGATTGCACTGAGCACAGATGTTGTGACATAGATTGCACTGAGCACAGATGTTGTGACATAGATTGCACTGAGCACAGATGTTGTGACATAGATTGCACTGAGCACAGATGTTGTGACATAGATTGCACTGAGCACAGATGTTGTGACATAGATTGCACTGAGCACAGATGTTGTGACATAGATTGCACTGAGCACAGATGTTGTGACATAGATTGCACTGAGCACAGATGTTGTGACATAGATTGCACTGAGCACAGATGTTGTGACATAGATTGCACTGAGCACAGATGTTGTGACATAGATTGCACTGAGCACAGATGTTGTGACATAGATTGCACTGAGCACAGATGTTGTGACATAGATTGCACTGAGCACAGATGTTGTGACATAGATTGCACTGAGCACAGATGTTGTGACATAGATTGCACTGAGCACAGATGTTGTGACATAGATTGCACTGAGCACAGATGTTGTGACATAGATTGCACTGAGCACAGATGTTGTGACATAGATTGCACTGAGCACAGATGTTGTGACATAGATTGCACTGAGCACAGATGTTGTGACATAGATTGCACTGAGCACAGATGTTGTGACATAGATTGCACTGAGCACAGATGTTGTGACATAGATTGCACTGAGCACAGATGTTGTGACATAGATTGCACTGAGCACAGATGTTGTGACATAGATTGCACTGAGCACAGATGTTGTGACATAGATTGCACTGAGCACAGATGTTGTGACATAGATTGCACTGAGCACAGATGTTGTGACATAGATTGCACTGAGCACAGATGTTGTGACATAGATTGCACTGAGCACAGATGTTGTGACATAGATTGCACTGAGTACAGATGTTGTGACATAGATTGCACTGAGTACAGATGTTGTGACATAGATTGCACTGAGTACAGATGTTGTGACATAGATTGCACTGAGTACAGATGTTGTGACATAGATTGCACTGAGTACAGATGTTGTGACATAGATTGCACTGAGTACAGATGTTGTGACATAGATTGCACTGAGTACAGATGTTGTGACATAGATTGCACTGAGTACAGATGTTGTGACATAGATTGCACTGAGTACAGATGTTGTGACATAGATTGCACTGAGTACAGATGTTGTGACATAGATTGCACTGAGTACAGATGTTGTGACTAGATTGCACTGAGTACAGATGTTGTGACATAGATTGCACTGAGTACAGATGTTGTGACATAGATTGCACTGAGTACAGATGTTGTGACATAGATTGCACTGAGTACAGATGTTGTGACATAGATTGCACTGAGTACAGATGTTGTGACATAGATTGCACTGAGTACAGATGTTGTGACATAGATTGCACTGAGTACAGATGTTGTGACATAGATTGCACTGAGTACAGATGTTGTGACATAGATTGCACTGAGTACAGATGTTGTGACATAGATTGCACTGAGTACAGATGTTGTGACATAGATTGCACTGAGTACAGATGTTGTGACATAGATTGCACTGAGTACAGATGTTGTGACATAGATTGCACTGAGTACAGATGTTGTGACATAGATTGCACTGAGTACAGATGTTGTGACATAGATTGCACTGAGTACAGATGTTGTGACATAGATTGCACTGAGTACAGATGTTGTGACATAGATTGCACTGAGTACAGATGTTGTGACATAGATTGCACTGAGTACAGATGTTGTGACAGATTGCACTGAGTACAGATGTTGTGACATAGATTGCACTGAGTACAGATGTTGTGACATAGATTGCACTGAGTACAGATGTTGTGACATAGATTGCACTGAGTACAGATGTTGTGACATAGATTGCACTGAGTACAGATGTTGTGACATAGATTGCACTGAGTACAGATGTTGTGACATAGATTGCACTGAGTACAGATGTTGTGACATAGATTGCACTGAGTACAGATGTTGTGACATAGATTGCACTGAGTACAGATGTTGTGACATAGATTGCACTGAGTACAGATGTTGTGACATAGATTGCACTGAGTACAGATGTTGTGACATAGATTGCACTGAGTACAGATGTTGTGACATAGATTGCACTGAGTACAGATGTTGTGACATAGATTGCACTGAGTACAGATGTTGTGACATAGATTGCACTGAGTACAGATGTTGTGACATAGATTGCACTGAGTACAGATGTTGTGACATAGATTGCACTGAGTACAGATGTTGTGACATAGATTGCACTGAGTACAGATGTTGTGACATAGATTGCACTGAGTACAGATGTTGTGACATAGATTGCACTGAGTACAGATGTTGTGACATAGATTGCACTGAGTACAGATGTTGTGACATAGATTGCACTGAGTACAGATGTTGTGACATAGATTGCACTGAGCACAGATGTTGTGACATAGATTGCACTGAGCACAGATGTTGTGACATAGATTGCACTGAGCACAGATGTTGTGACATAGATTGCACTGAGCACAGATGTTGTGACATAGATTGCACTGAGCACAGATGTTGTGACATAGATTGCACTGAGCACAGATGTTGTGACATAGATTGCACTGAGCACAGATGTTGTGACATAGATTGCACTGAGCACAGATGTTGTGACATAGATTGCACTGAGCACAGATGTTGTGACATAGATTGCACTGAGCACAGATGTTGTGACATAGATTGCACTGAGCACAGATGTTGTGACATAGATTGCACTGAGCACAGATGTTGTGACATAGATTGCACTGAGCACAGATGTTGTGACATAGATTGCACTGAGCACAGATGTTGTGACATAGATTGCACTGAGCACAGATGTTGTGACATAGATTGCACTGAGCACAGATGTTGTGACATAGATTGCACTGAGCACAGATGTTGTGACATAGATTGCACTGAGCACAGATGTTGTGACATAGATTGCACTGAGCACAGATGTTGTGACATAGATTGCACTGAGCACAGATGTTGTGACAAGATTGCACTGAGCACAGATGTTGTGACAGATTGCACTGAGCACAGATGTTGTGACATAGATTGCACTGAGCACAGATGTTGTGACATAGATTGCACTGAGCACAGATGTTGTGACATAGATTGCACTGAGCACAGATGTTGTGACATAGATTGCACTGAGCACAGATGTTGTGACATAGATTGCACTGAGCACAGATGTTGTGACATAGATTGCACTGAGCACAGATGTTGTGACATAGATTGCACTGAGCACAGATGTTGTGACATAGATTGCACTGAGCACAGATGTTGTGACATAGATTGCACTGAGCACAGATGTTGTGACAAGATTGCACTGAGCACAGATGTTGTGACATAGATTGCACTGAGCACAGATGTTGTGACATAGATTGCACTGAGCACAGATGTTGTGACATAGATTGCACTGAGCACAGATGTTGTGACATAGATTGCACTGAGCACAGATGTTGTGACATAGATTGCACTGAGTACAGATGTTGTGACATAGATTGCACTGAGTACAGATGTTGTGACATAGATTGCACTGAGTACAGATGTTGTGACATAGATTGCACTGAGTACAGATGTTGTGACAAGATTGCACTGAGTACAGATGTTGTGACATAGATTGCACTGAGTACAGATGTTGTGACATAGATTGCACTGAGTACAGATGTTGTGACATAGATTGCACTGAGTACAGATGTTGTGACATAGATTGCACTGAGTACAGATGTTGTGACATAGATTGCACTGAGTACAGATGTTGTGACATAGATTGCACTGAGTACAGATGTTGTGACAGATTGCACTGAGTACAGATGTTGTGACAGATTGCACTGAGTACAGATGTTGTGACATAGATTGCACTGAGTACAGATGTTGTGACATAGATTGCACTGAGTACAGATGTTGTGACATAGATTGCACTGAGTACAGATGTTGTGACATAGATTGCACTGAGTACAGATGTTGTGACATAGATTGCACTGAGTACAGATGTTGTGACATAGATTGCACTGAGTACAGATGTTGTGACATAGATTGCACTGAGTACAGATGTTGTGACATAGATTGCACTGAGTACAGATGTTGTGACATAGATTGCACTGAGTACAGATGTTGTGACATAGATTGCACTGAGTACAGATGTTGTGACATAGATTGCACTGAGTACAGATGTTGTGACATAGATTGCACTGAGTACAGATGTTGTGACATAGATTGCACTGAGTACAGATGTTGTGACATAGATTGCACTGAGTACAGATGTTGTGACATAGATTGCACTGAGTACAGATGTTGTGACATAGATTGCACTGAGTACAGATGTTGTGACAGATTGCACTGAGTACAGATGTTGTGACATAGATTGCACTGAGTACAGATGTTGTGACATAGATTGCACTGAGTACAGATGTTGTGACATAGATTGCACTGAGTACAGATGTTGTGACATAGATTGCACTGAGTACAGATGTTGTGACATAGATTGCACTGAGTACAGATGTTGTGACATAGATTGCACTGAGTACAGATGTTGTGACATAGATTGCACTGAGTACAGATGTTGTGACATAGATTGCACTGAGTACAGATGTTGTGACATAGATTGCACTGAGTACAGATGTTGTGACATAGATTGCACTGAGTACAGATGTTGTGACATAGATTGCACTGAGTACAGATGTTGTGACATAGATTGCACTGAGTACAGATGTTGTGACATAGATTGCACTGAGTACAGATGTTGTGACATAGATTGCACTGAGTACAGATGTTGTGACATAGATTGCACTGAGTACAGATGTTGTGACATAGATTGCACTGAGTACAGATGTTGTGACATAGATTGCACTGAGTACAGATGTTGGGAACTGTAAATAGTTTCAAACTTGATTAGTATTATTATGTTTGTGAGCTGAGGCCCTCCCGGATGCTCTGAATCAGGGCCCGGCTATTTTCTTTTTTGAATAGCATGCGGGCAGGAAGATGGTCATGATGGTCAAGACCATCGCAACCATCGGGATTGCGATGAGACCCTTGTGGTAGGGTCTCGTTGACGCAAGCCCCAGAATGCTTTCGGCTCTAACAGAGGCAAAATCACTCCCACTGACATCACTTGTGATTTCAGTGGGGCCGGCCCCAGAGGGTAGGCGTTCCCATGGGAATGCCTCTGTCTGGGCAGACACACCCCTGGCGCGCCCACCAAAGCTGGCGTGCTGTCACTCAACATCGACAGCATGCCCCCTTTCGTACGAGACCCGGAGCGACGGCTTGCCCGTCGCAATCCAGGTCTCGCGCATGCGCACGATGGAGCCGGGTCCGTCGTGCGCATGCGCACTGGGCAACCATCGACCCGCTTGCGAGCGCATAGCGCTCGCGAGCAGGTCTGAATCAGGCCCTGAGTTAGCTGAGAAGGGCCATTGCACTGGTTTATTCACAGAGTATTTTTAGGGGTGCATTTTTATTTTAATGTTCTTCCCTTTTTTTGGGCTCACTGTTCAAAATATATGAGTTGAGCATGTAATTGCCCAAAGAATAATGTCTTGAATTGTTCCACAGCTGCTCCAGGGAGGAATAATTCTTCATCAAAAAGGTCTCGTGCACATGTAGAAGAACACGCTGCAGGTATGTGCTGAAATAGAAATGTAGGAGACACAACACATTAGTATGTACCTTAGCATGTAATGAGGAATTAGCCCCAAAGCAAACATGCTTTCAATAGGCGACTAGAATAAGATGTAAATCATCTAATCTCTACACATGTATCTCATGTTACCACAATCAGAACTTAATTCTGGTGCAATAAAGCTGTGCAGCCCCCACCCCCAACATTTCAAACAGTACAATAATAATCCTTACCTTATTTTTAGGTCCATCACGCCCAATGCCCACATCCACCAACTCCTCAATAACATCGTCTGGAAGAAGATGATGATCATGAAATTGTATTAGTCACAGTAGATCCTGTCATGGTTGTGGATGAAAATACAGAAGTGGTAAATAACAACAACCAGCAAATTACCCGTACAACATCAGAGCCTACACCTACACCTACAACACCCCCTTCTGTTGATGAGATAGCTTTGTCTCTTGACAGTTTTAGAAGTAGGTTTAATTTATGGACAGACAAACAGAACAAATGGAAACCATTAAATATGTTGTTAATAAAATTTCTAATGATAACAGAGTGACAGAGGACACACACATTAGAATGGCTAAGAATATTGATTTAAGGCTGCTTCACCTTACTCAGTCACATACTTAGGCACTTAGAAACCTTCACACAGAATGAGTATCATAGAGGGCCCTAATGAAGCCTACATCAGGTACCACCATTAGCTGTGTGTTTTGCTACTTCACTAAGTCCATCACCTAGCACTCCACCCAGGCGCAGTCTACGCACATGTGACCAGGGCTGGCTCTTGGGTTGTTCAACCAGCACGGTCAAACAGGGGCACCACCCCATAGAGGGCGCACCCCTCCCAACATCCAGATTTCAGCAGGACAGCACTGTCCTGCAGTACCACCCGTGGGCCGAAGTGTTCCACTGGTGGTCAACTAGGGTGGTACACCTGTCAAACTGTAATACAGGTGTCCTAGGGTGAGCTCAAGGAGGACAGAAACCTCCTGTGGAGCAGCTGTGCGGCGGTGCCGGACTCCGGAGTAGCTGAATGGATGCTGTGTGCATTCATGCGGCATCCATTCAGTGCCGGGAGAGGACTGGGGGAAGCCCAGCTAGTGACAGAGTGCTGGGCTCGCCCCAGCCTGATGTTACATGAGAGGCGTGCCATGCGGGCATGCCCACAAATAACGTCACTTAGGGGGAGCCAACCCTGCACGGGGTGGTATAGTTAAAGTCAAAGTTATAGGTGCATTTGGTTCAGTGGACAAAATAAAAATGTTACTTATGTTACAGTATGTTTCCAAATTCGGTTTTGCACTTTTTAAAAAAAATTTCAAAGTTTGTTTATCCGAAAAATATAGACATCTATACATATATTTGAAGAAACTGATGAAAATGTAAATGTTCACAGTGAACCGAGTTTAACCGTATTATTGCAATGTTGCAATATTGTTGTATTTGCAAATAAAAACATGTTATAGAGCATTAACTGTGACAAAGGCTACATTTTTGGATGCCCTAATCATTTATTCCTCAGCAAATGAATACAATATTAATTGTAATGGTGTTTGTAAATGTAAAACAAAAACACTTACCAGACACTCATGGGCAAAAAAGAAGGTATGTCATGAATCTTCTCCACCGGCTCCAGCTTAGACCCCTGTGTGATGTACAGAAATTTGAATTAATGTGTTTGTAGGCATACAACTTGTACACATCTATACACATACACATTCTTTTACATGGTATCCTGAAAAACATATATGAAAAATGCTGCTGTATGATCCTCTGTCGAACCTCGTTCCCGCCCTCTGTATTGACAACGCCCTCTGATGGTAAAGGGTCCGGCTCGTCCACAACTGCTGCAATGTCCCCAAGGTCATCATAGCCTTGGCCAAGGGTCATGTTATGGAGCAGGCAGCATGTCACACACTTTGCTCACATCATAGAGGAGTTGCCAGCTGACCGGTCTAAATATCAAAACCTGCTTTTCAACACCCAAAGGTACGCTCTATTACTGACCTTGTAGCAATGTGAGTGTTGTTGTACCGGTGCTGTTAAGGGCCTCATGGTCGCAACAGAGGAGTCATGAGCCAAGTCTGACAGCCATATCCTGAGTCACCTGAATGTTGAAAGACGGAGTAAAAATGACTAATACTAAAAAAAATAGCATAGGAACAAGACAAACTTTGAATACATATTAAGGTAAACACAGTACTAATTGCATTACTGGCCTTTTTGGGATAAAAAACCCTGCTAACACATACACATACTGTGGGTACAGCAATAGAGAGAAACACACAGCAAGTCCAAATTTAGTGTCAAGTAATTGTAACTTGACAAATAACATACCAAGTAGCCAGCCCTCCAGCATGTGTCCTAGTTGAAACCTCTCCCACAGGGCTGACTGGCACAGGATATAGGCATCATGGGAAGACCCAGGAGGGTAACCTGCAACCACACTGGTTAGCATCACAGACCACCTGCACATTAAGGGAGTGGTAGCCAGGTCTATTTAAATAGAAATACTCCCTCAAGTGCAGCAAATTGATCCCAAAGTGGGTGCAGTGTATGGCTCCCAGCTCATTAGGCAATGCTGAGAGCCGATAGATAGTGACCTTAAGGTCCTGCCACTCTGATTCACAATTTGGGAATGAGATATATGTTCACAACAACTACTTCAGGGCAGATAACACGTGAGATAAATGCCTAGAGAAAGTTTATTTTTAGTATCTTTGGTCGGATCACATTTCCCATTACAATTATGGGAAATGCGATCTGCTTTACTAAAAATAAGTGGTACTGGGGGTTGGAGTAGAATTTTACTAATTCTACTCCAATTGCCCTGTAATAACTACAGGTGAAACTAAAATAATGTGAAAAGGGTGTGAAAACACAAAACAGACTTTGGGCTCTATTTATTAACATTATTTTTACTAAAATAAAGTGAAAAGGGGTGTTTTCACACCCTTTTCACATTATTTTAGTTTCACCTGTAGTTATTACAGGGCAATTGGAGTAGAATTAGTAAAATTCTACTCCAACCCCCAGTACCACTTATTTTTAGTAAAGCAGATCGCATTTCCCATAATTGTAATGGGAAATGTGATCTGTGTGCAAGTTACTAAAAATAAATTGTAAAAAAATACCGGGGGAAGCCCTGTGATAATAACGCCACCTGGAGGTGGCGTTATCCAGGGTCTCCCCCGGTTACCGGGCTCCCACTCTGCTCTAACGGAGAGAGCAGAGCCGGGAGCCGGTACCAGTAATCAGCTATGTGGTCTAAGTAGACCGCAAGCTGATTACAGTAAAAAAAAGAAAAAAAAATTAAACATTTTTTTTTCCTTACCTGAATCCAGGGACCGGTGATCGGGCCTCCGGTGATGCTCTGAACGAGCGCCCGCTCTGCATCAGGGTGTTTTTTTTTTTTGGTGCGTCCTCCTGGATGCTTGCATAGCTGTGTGTTACCACCCACAGCTTATGCGAGCATCCATGATGATGGTCGCGATGGTCAAGACCATCGCGACCATCGGGCTTGCGACGAGATCCTGCGGTACGGTCTCGCTGCCGCAAGCCCTGTCGTGATTTTGGCTCTATCAGAGCCAAAATCACTCCCGCTGACATCACTAGTGATGTCAGTGGGGCCGGACCCAGATGGTAGGTGTTTCCATGGGAACGCCTCCGTCTGGGCAGCCACGCCCTGGCACGCCCACCAAAGGGGGCATGCTGTCACTCACCATCGACAGCATGCCCCCTTTGGTGCGAGACTTCGAGCGACGGCTTCCACGTCGCTCGCCGGGTCTCGCGCATGCGCACAACGGAGCAGCCTCCGTCGTGCGCATGCGCATTTGGGTACCATTGACCCGCTTGCGAGCGTCCTGCGCTCGCGAGCGGGTCTGAATGAGACCCTTAGTCGATATCCTCACCTTGGAACAAAGCAGAATAGGGACCTGGATCTTGTGATTCTCCTGTGCCCTCCTCCTGCGCAGCTCCTCCATAGAAAGCAGGACACAAGCACACAGCTCCTCCATAGAAAGCAGGACACAAGCACACAGCTCCTCCATAGAAAGCAGGACACAAGCACACAGCTCCTCCATAGAAAGCAGGACACAAGCACACAGCTCCTCCATAGAAAGCAGGACACAAGCACACAGCTCCTCCATAGAAAGCAGGACACAAGCACACAGCTCCTCCATAGAAAGCAGGACACAAGCACACAGCTCCTCCATAGAAAGCAGGACACAAGCACACAGCTCCTCCATAGAAAGCAGGACACAAGCACACAGCTCCTCCATAGAAAGCAGGACACAAGCACACAGCTCCTCCATAGAAAGCAGGACACAAGCACACAGCTCCTCCATAGAAAGCAGGACACAAGCACACAGCTCCGATGAAGACTGTACAAACTCCATTTCTCCATCCCCTACAGGTGCAATGGCTGTAGGTGTGGTTTATATAGGGGTGTGCTTAGGATTTATGGACGTCACATAGGTTACTGTAATTAGCCACATTTCTCTTTGTATGAAAAGTCTCATTAAACTCGCCTATCTGAACCTGGTCTAATGTTCAGGCAATTTTTAGTCAAATTTGGGTTGCGGTTTTGAAATTCACAACCTATTACATTTGGAGAGTTGTAAGTTTAGTCTGGGAAACATCTGGATGCGAGTTGTCAATTTGCGATTTGGGGGAAAAAGTGAAAAATGTGACAAAGCCTGTTCTCACCTCTATTACATCTGTGATTAGCCAAAACATGCACATTTACTGTCAAACTCGCAAAAAAAAAAAAATCGCCACCTATTACATTTGGCGCTATATCACCATCACAGCAATATAATAAGCATCCAACTGTTACCTCTACAGTATAGTACAGTGAGTGTGCAATGCATTTACCTGATGCACCACAATGCCCAGAATAACCAAAACACTCCTGATTACAGCAGGACAATTCTTGTAAAATGTACCTGCTGTTAACCCTGTGCTATCCTGTACCTGTTTCTACCTGGTTAATAAACTTTCACCTGGTTAAGTGATCTGCCATGTGCACTAACCTTCATTTGCACAGTGCAGCCACCTACCACCATGGTGTCTGCCATTATGTCCTACTACTGCCGACATGTGTAGCTATGCCTGCCCGGCACAGGGGTAATGACTTACGCTATACAGTACACACAGCATTGCAGTGGCCAGCACTGACCAGGTCACCTCAGTTCTCAGTGGTCAGTCACATAGGTACAGCATTATAGCTTTCAGAGATACAGCCGGAGAGTGAGACACCAAACACACTCTGCTGCCTTTTCTAGTTACATGAGATTATAAAACATTCTGATTGCAAAAGCAGAAAAAACATAATTGCGCTTATGCAAGTTACTTTCTTGACAGGCGTTGCCCAGCATGCTACTAGCGAGCAAGCTGATTGGTCTGTACATTGTGCCTGATTGAGCACGGAACACAAGTGTTAATGCGTATGCCCACTTCCCCTCTCTTACATCTGTCATACCTTGAAAACATAGGTAACATCGAGAAACATCTGAGCCTCTCGCAATATTATGACAGGTCGGACCTTACTCATAAACTGCTAACCTTCCGGCACGCTATGAGGTCTCACACTACGTATGCTGTCACAGTGGCTAATTTATGCACACCTCTGTAATGGCGTACAAGCGCACTGGCACACCTGCGTTCAGCCGACCACCCAATATCACCACCCACAAATGGCACTTCCTGTCAGTCACTAAGCCATGGGTCTGTGTAGTCCCTGCAATCTCTTAAGCAATCGCAATGGCCAGTTCGCGCACGTGCACTGCAATGCGTAGAACGCAAACATTGTCTGCCTGAGTGCAAATTCTCATCTGCGTTCCTTGCTGAATTGTTCCTAGAAACTGTATTAGCCTTGGATAGTTAACCTTGGACAATTCCTTCTGGCTGACTTAACCCTATACAGATGCAATTCTATGTAACATTCTGTTGCAAGACATTTTCTTTCACAGTCCCCTCTTTTGTTCAATTGATACTCTACCTATACTACCTGATACTGGTGGTTACCGTTACGCAGATACTACTTCACTCACCTTCACTATAAGAGTGATGGATGGTGGGCACAATGACCTAACAATACTGAATTTGAACCACTCCTATCTATACCTTCTGATATCCTGCCTATAAACCTCTAAGATTGATGCTTATTTGCGTACGCAGTCATACAGTAAATAAAAACCTTAGACCTGGAACATGTGTTTCGAAAGCACAAAGTATTATTCAAGTACAGTCAGTTACACGCTATGATCTAAGTACAATTCAGCGCAAAGAAATTTATACAGACCCAAGTACAGTTATACATAAGCAAACGCTCTGGACCAGATCCCGGCATTCAGAAAGAAAACCTCCGTCAATCAGCAATCAGCAAGAAGACTGCAGACTGGGGTCACAACACACACATTTATACTCTCACAGAAACAGACAACACAATAGAAAGGCTTGTCGCTGATGCCATTGGTTCCCAAGGAGGATGCATCTGTTACAGGGCATTTAACAGGTTGATTCAAATAGACACAGTCCAGCCTCTAACAACTGGTTGTCTCTGGTTTCCTGCCTCATGCAAACATTCACAAGAATACATTTTGCTGCTTTAAATCTCTTCGGTCCATAAGTTAAGAATGCATGTTGCGATCTTCACACCAATGATACTGGAATGCTGTTGAAACAGTGCAGATCAGTATAATACTAAACATGTCTTACTTATCATGTATTAAACCTTAGCTACCAAATAACCTTTATTTCACAGCAATTATAATAAATGAACAAACTTGAATCTTATACTTTAAAGCTTATGGAACCTTTTATGTGAGTATGTAATGTGTAGGTATTTGGGGTTTGATATAAAGACGCTAGCTAACTTGGTGCTGATGCGTGCGCATGAAGCTATTAAACAGCGTTTTCATACAGGATCTTATGCATTCGCTAATATGCGACTAGTTAACAGCGCAATTGTGCGAATTTATGTGTGAATGTGAAATGGTGAAAGATGCAGTCGCATGATGCTAATAGTAACATTGCCATATGTACTTAAGTGTGAGTTTATCTAAAATGGCGCTTGGGTGGCCATTTGCAAAATGGCGTCTTGCAATCTCATTTTCTAAAATGGCGTCTTGGAGGCCAGTCACAAGATGGCATCGTTACGATCTAATTTTAAGCTGATCTTGTCTCAGCTAAAAATCCAGCTTCAACAGTCCACCCTTTGATAGCGAACAACATGCTATCACAATCTGATTTTAAAAATTAATTTAGGCTTGCATTTATATATTATTTAGTGTTAATAAGGGATGGCACAAGGTGGTTCTTAATCCATCAATACTGTGTCTCTGAGTGGGGACATAAAACTACTATTATACGCACACCGCGGATCTTGGAAGATCATGGGGGTGATGTGGGGATGCATCAATCCTATAAAGGTAGTCTTGAAGGGGAATTGAGACTTTACATTATCTGAGGTGTTTTAAAAGTAACATTTCAATAATACATTCTATGCACGTCTAAATATAATACATTAAATAATGGTATTTCCTAGTTCAGGGTTGTAATGCAGTTCTATGTTTACCTCGGTATTCATATTGTCATTACTGACCAACATCATAATTTCATTCTTTCGTTTTACTCTATTTTTACATTTTCCACACTTCAACACAATAGGAATACTCTGGACACATATGCCAATTATTATGATGACAATCAGTATAAGGATCAAGAATTTGCCTATGCTGGCGATCACTTCCTGGATCCATTCCCGTAGACCTGAGAACCATTTCACTGGGTTCAACCATGAGACCCATCCTTCTATCTCCTCCCTTACTTCAGCCACTGAAGCATTATGGTTCTTACGAAACTCCCATTTTAGCTGCTAATTTCATCCATCTTCCGGTCTATCGCCTCCTTGGGGTCGCTGGTATCATTGGTGACATAGGTGCAACATTTTACTACAAATTGGGTGGCCAAAGTTATGCAGTACCCTCCAGTAACAGCAGTTAAATAATTTAACACTAGCCTGTGTTGCACCAGTTCTTTCTTATACGCTTGCAATTCTCTCCCTGTATACCTGAGTGTGTCATCATACATCTTGGTGATATTATCTATCAATTTAGCAAGTTCCTGAATATATCTAAAATTTAATGTACCCCGAGCGATCCTGGTGGGATCCAGTGCGACTAAAGCTTGGAAGCCAGTTGTCTCACTAATTAACTGAGTGGCTTTATGCACGTCACCAGGTATCATATTTAGTTTGCCTCTGTGTTCATATTGCAATTGAAGGTATGGTGATATGTTTTTATGGATACCAAACATTTCAACATGTGTGAGGGTCATAACTTCTGGGACTACTCTTCCCAGGTAACACAAACCTTCAGAACTCGGGGAGAGCCACTTATACGCCTTTCTTCCACATATAAAATACACATTATCGGGGAGTACATAAGGAATGGTATGCAACATTATCATTAAAAACATTTCCCTTGCAAACAATCCTATCTCAGGCTCTTCCATCTGGTATATGCAAGTTTCTGGTTGTATTATTTTAGCACAATAACCATCTGGTACCTTTCCAATACTTTATTTGGTGGAACTCAATGTATACCGGTACCTATAATTTCTCCCACTAGATTTAATTGAACGTAACAGATCATGATTTACGGACATTATCAGCTCTCTGTGAAAAGGTCATCGTCTGATAATTCCCCATCACTTCCCAACTCCCGGGTTTATTGGGGTTGGTTATGTTCAAACACAAAAGTGATCTATCTACTTGGATTTGATAGAGTTTAAAATGAGGTGGTTTGGATGAGAGGAATTTTCCATCCAATGTTTTCCCTTTTTGCAATTCTAAAATTTCCATGATATTCAGCGGAAATGGCACCAACCCTACATTATGCTGGCCCTGTGGCACATGTGAACACACCCAGCAATCAGTTTGATTTAATACTTTGCCTACCATGCTATGATAATCCTCTAAAGGATACCCACCACAGTACGGATTATATTTAGGTTGGCACCGTTGAATACAGTTCTCATCAACTAGGGACCCACAAAGCTCACAAATACAGGAATCTTCAGACGATAAACTTCCACATCGTCCCCGAGTATCTGGAATAACAGCTCTCTTAACAATAACAGTACTAAGATTGGTCAGACACTCCCCTGATTGGCATTGCACTCCTCCTGACTCCACTCCATCAGCACTGCCATCAGCTCCCATCTCCTCAATCGGTCCCCATCACAGAAACTGGACAATCCTGAACCAACCAGATTGGTGAACACTCTAAATGAGAATATGAAAATGAACACAGCAGGCCCGTCCATTGGCACAACAAGACCTGCAAATTTCTTTTAGTTCAGGTATCTCACTACGAACTTTTGAATCCTCCCAGAACAAGCTCACGATAGACAGGTCCATGCTATCAGCCTTGTCTCCGACTTGTTTCTCCACCGGTTGATTGACCTTTTTGCAGTGAGTGGAATGGACCCAGATATCTCTCTCAGCCACCTTCAAAGATGTAGTACTTGTCAGCAGCACCTGGTACGGACCTTCCCACTGATCAGACAAACAACCTGAACACAAGAAATTTCTGATCATAACATATTCTCCTGGTTCAACATCATGACAGTTAGTTTCAGGCATATCATTGGACAACAATTTCAGTTTCTGCTGCTGCTGTTTTAACTGCTTACTCATTGATATAAGATACCTTACAGTTATCTCGTTGTTACCTTTCAAGTCTTCCTGTGGACTTATAATCAATTGAGGTTGTCTACTGAACAGTATTTGAAAGGGGGACAGATTTAGAAGGGGTCTAGGAGTGGTCCTTATACTATGCAGGACCAACGGTAATGCTTCTGGCCATCCAAGTCCAGTCTCTGCCATGATTTTACTTAATTTATTTTTAATAGTCCCGTTCATCCTCTCCACCTTGGCACTGGCTTGCGGTCGGTAGGGTGTGTGAAGTCGGCTATTAATACCCATCAGCTTACACATATTTTGAAAAACATCACATGTGAAATGAATACCCCTGTCACTCTCGATGATTTTAGGGATACCGTATCTGCATACAAATTCCTGAACTATTTTCTTGGCAGTAAATGCAGCAGTATTAGTGGCTGCTGGGTAGGCCTCAACCCAATTAGAAAATACGTCAGTGCACACCAATACATACTTGAGATTCCTGCAGGGTGGTAATTGGATGAAATCAATTTGTATCACCTGAAAAGCTCCATCAGTCGGTGGAATGTAGGATGCTTCGGTAGGGATTGCTTTCCCTATGCTCTTCCTCAAGCAGGTCAGACAGGACATTGCTCTCTTTTCTGCTTGTGAAGAAAAACATGGTGCACACCAGTATGCTCTCACCAATTTGCACATACCTTGCTTTCCCAGATGAGTCAGACCATGTGCTGCCTCAGCCAGGCTGGGGTAATATGCCTTGGGGGCTACTGGTTTACCTTGTCCATCCCTCCAGAGCCCGGAGGACTCTTGCCCACATCCCTTGGACTTCCAGATGGACTTTTCCTGGATTGAACACAAATTTTGCATCTCAATTAATTTCAGCATATCAATTGTTTGAAAAGACATAATTTGTACAGTTGGAGAAATTTTTTTTAACCCTGCTGCCCATTTTGCAGCTTCATCGGCTCTGTTGTTGCCCAGTGACACTGGATCATCCTCACATGTATGGGCTTTACACTTAATTACTGCCACCGCTTTGGGCAGTTGGATTGCTTTTAAAAGATGTTTTATGTGTAGGGATGTGCAACTGGTGTGCCTGCTGCTGTCATAACATTTCTCAGATGCCATAGAGCGCCGAAATCGTGCACCACCCCGAACGCGTACCTCGAATCAGTGTAAATGTTAGCAGATTTGCCTGCTGCCAGTTCACACGCTCTTGTTAGTGCTACTAACTCTTCCACCTGGGCTGAGTGAGGAGGACCAAGAGGTTCAGCTTTTATAAGGTCTGTGTCATTTACAACAGCATAACCTGTACATAATTCACCTGTGTCTGTTTGTCTATGACAACTCCCATCCATGTTAAATGTCACATCTACATTCTCTAAAGGTGTGTCATGTATGTCAGGTCTAGCAGTAAAGGTCTGATTCAGATATTCCATACAATCATGTGCATCATTATGTCTGCTGAACTCACCTCCCGCCAGCAACTCTTCTCCTTCCACCCTTTGTACATCATGTTGTACATATGGTAAATACGTTGCTGGATTCAGCATGCTGCAATGTTTAACAGTGATGTTTGCAGGTGCAATTAGAGCTAGTTCCCATTTGGTAAACCTAGCTGAAGAAACATGTCTGGTTTTGGCAGAGTTCAGCAGAGCAGATACAGCGTGGGGAGTGGAGACAATCATATCATGACCCAATAGTACGTCCTCACTTTTACTCACCAATAAAGCAGTAGCTGCTACACTTCTCAAACAGGTGGGGAGTGATCTTGCCACAGTGTTCAATTGGGCACTGTAGTATGCTACGGGCCTACTGGCATCACCATGTTTTTGCGTGAGGACACCTGCAGCACAACCATCGGCTTCCGTACAATACAAATCAAAAGGTTTTTGATAATCAGGTATTCCCAATGCAGGTGCTTTTGTCAGACAATCCTTAAGATTAAGGAAAGCCTGCTCTGTTTCCTCTGTGAGTATGACACAATCGGGCTTTGAGGAAGAGACTAAGGACCTCATTCAGAGTCGGTCATTGCGGCCGCACGGTCGTATGCCACCGATGTTCGCTAAACTGTGCATGCATAAACTTCGCAATGCGCGTTCGCAAACTAGCTCTTATGATCAGAAATTTCTCTCTCCTTGAACACAGCCAGGTCATTAGTTTGAGTGACAGAATGAACCGTTTGTGGGTGGTAACAGGGGAAGGTGCTTGAAAATGGGGGAGTGGAGATCCGAACGCAGGCATGCCTAATTATGTGAACGGCGTTTAATGGGAGTGCATAATTAACAAAGTAGTGTCACGGAACATGTGACATGGGAGGTTTTTACACTGACTTGACCGTAGTGCTTAAGAGAGGGTATGGTCAACCTTAAGCTCTACGACCAGCTCCGATGGTTCCCGATGCTCGCGATTAATCCTTATATCCCAGGAGATGACGTGTGTTGTGATCGAGAAGGGGGCGTTATTTAGACTTACGGTCGCTTCTTACCCTCGGTCGTTTAGCTAACGATCTCATCTTAGGACCGCAACTTGTGATCGCTTAATTTGCATATCTGGCCCCTTTCCCCTATGACCGTGTGGCCGCAATGACCAACTCTGAATGAGGTCCTAAGTCCTGTAAAGGCAAGGCCAAAATAGAAAAACCTGGTATCCACATTCTACAGTATCCACACATTCCCAAGAAGGTACGAATTTGCTGCTGGTTCTGCGGCAGTGTCATGTTCTGTATGGCCTGTATTCTGTCATTTGTGAGATGTCATAACCCCTGAGTTAGGCAGTGTCCCAAATATTTTACTCTGGATTGGCACGGCTGTAGTTTGTCCTTAGCAACTTTGTGTCCTGTATGCGATAGATGAAGCAACAAAAGTTTAGTATCATTCAAACATGACATAAACTAATCAGAACATAGCAATAAATCATCCACATATTGAATTAGAACAGACCCATTGGCAGGTTGGAAAGATTGTAAACAGTCGTGCAAAGCCTGGGAGAAGATACTGGGGCTGTCTATGAAACCTTGGGGCAACCGTGTCCAAGTGTATTGTACACCTCTGAATGTGAATGCGAATAAATACTGACAGTCAGGGTGGAGAGGCACAGAGAAGAAAGTAGAACAGAGGTCAATGACAGTGAAATGGGTTGCGTTTGGAGGGATCTGCATAAGAATGACAGCTGGATTTGGGACTATGGGGAATTGGCTCTCTACTACCTTATTAAAACCTCTAAGGTCTTGTACCAGTCTCTAACCCCTCCCACCACTCATTCACCGGAAAGATGGGACTGTTGGCTACACTAGCTGTACGAACTAAAATTCTCTGTTGCAATAATCGCTCAATTATTGGAAAAACCCCTAATTCTACCTCCTATTTTAGTGGGTACTGGGGAATTTATGGAGCTTGCCTACCGCCTTTTAAATTTACCATTACGGGGCTTACGTTTGCCATTAATCCAGTGTCCTGTCCATCCTTAGTCCAAAGGGAATTTGGAATTTGGGACAACATTTGATCTACCTGAGATGGATTTTCATTTAAAATGGTAGAGTGATACATTATCCTTTGGGGAGTGTCCAACATATCCCGCACATCGTGCGCAACTCTCTCTGGGATATCTAGAAATACACCATCAGGGGTGCAATATATGACACATCCCATCTTACATAACAAATCTCTACCCAGCAGGTTAGTAGGAGCCGCAGCAGCCAGAAGAAAAGAATGCCTGGTATGCAGCGGCCCGATAGTAACCTCTGTGGATTTTGTTAAAGGATAATGTTGCACTTTACCTGTTACGCTCATTGTTGGTACTGTCTCGTTGGTCACTTGTAAATAACGGGAGATTTTATCACTGACCTGGTCACCCCTGTGTCTACAAGAAAAGGATATTTAGTACCAGCTACACCAACCATCATGACCGGTTCTTCCCTAGTACTTCCCGTTAACCTGACTATCTGTAGACTACAGGTATGACCTGACCCCTAGCGTTGGCTTCCATTCTCCAATAAAGCATTAACGGCTACAATTGGAGATGGTGCCTGTTGGACATTTGCTGGTCTCTGTGCATATCCCTTATGGGGATATCCAGGTACTCTCTGGTTTGGGGGTCCTACCCTTTTTACCGGACAGTTTCTATTTAAGTGTCCTGTTTGTTTACAATTAAAACATGCTCGTGGATCGGATGAAGACTCGGGTTGTTGTGAGGTTTGAGCAGGGAGAAAGGTGGTTGATATGGGTAGGGATATGGAGGATAAGGGTATTGTGGGGGCTATGAAGTTTGTGGGTAGTATGGGACCTGTGGTTGTGTGGGGTAAGTGGGATTGAGCTGTATTTGCTGTTGTGTAGGATTAGTGAGGGTGTATAACTGTTCAGGTGTAAGTATGTGTGTGGGTGCAAGTGCGTCTGCTGGCTGTGATGTTACCGTCATTCCTTCCAGAGCTTGGATACTGACAGCAATTAATTTTTCACTCTGGGTTTCTCTCTTCTTTGAGATGTTTTTATCATGTTCTATGGCAGATTCCATGAGGGTATCTATTGTAACTCCCCTACAGACAGGCTGTGAGGTCTGAACCCGGGTCTTTAAGTTCTCTTTAAGACCATCCATGAGTACAGTGACAATCATTCCCCTGTGGTGAGAGCTATCTTTAATATCTTCTAACCCAGTGTACTGGGTGATAGCCTGCAGAGCCCGGTCACAATAATCTTCTGCACTACACCGTTCGCATCTGCATTTCCATTCGGAACAGTTATTGTCCGAATGGGATGCAGACTGGCAGCGCTGCTACCTTTGACCTTGTTACCTGGCTGGGGGTTTAATCTGTTGCTGCTACATATGGTATTAACAACTTCCTTCACGGGTGCAGATGGTGTTAGCACTTCCCTTGCTGTTACCGATGAAGATGGCGGCACCACTTGTGATTGTCGTGGTGTAGCATCTATCATCTGCACAGCATGGGAAATGGCAGACATTACAATAGGCTCATCATCCACATCATGAACATTTTCTTTATGGTTGCTTAAGAGAGGGTACAAATTGCTTGTTACATTTTTATGGGTATTTTTGATAACTGTACTTGCACTCCCATCCACATAAGGTGGAGGTGGTGTGCGTGAACTGCTGGCAATACCATCCGCAATGCTACCTTGCCGCATGTGCGTGCCATTTTGCGGCTCGCACGCATTGCAATTTAGTGCCGCGGGTGTACTTTCTGGCAATGCGCTCACAACGCTAGTTTGCGTCGCTTGCACATTTTTAAGCCACGCATCCCCTTCATGCTGCCACAATTTTAAACATTCATAATATTTTACCTTTTTCTCTCGGGAGCGCATCAGACTGATGTGATCCCGGACATTATCCAATACATCTTACCAAAGCTACCAATTCTGGGAGACGGTCTAACACTCTTCATCGTAATTTTAAACCATACATCACAATACCTTATTGTTTAAGTACCGTACTTAGTATGAATAATACGACGGGCTGATCCAAGCGGCGCTTCCATTAGCAGCACATCATTGTCTAACATCTCTATTGTTTGCGTGGTTCCCATTCTGAGACAACTCCTATATTTTTCAATAAAGATTTTAACTGGTGAAAGACAATCAAGATACTTTCACTTACCTGTGGACGCCTTTGAAAAAGGGCGTATCCACGAACACTATGAAGGACCTCTAGACGCCTTCACCCACCTATGGAAAGAAGATGCTCCCATACAATAAATCCCTTTTTGACTACGTTTCAACTGCTAGGGGGCAGCAAAGTACCCTTTTTGTTCCAGTTGATTTCGTCCACCCTCTCACCAGCTCACAATCACAATCTAACCAAGACTATGCGGTTCAATTATAACATTCAAATAAGCCTAACAGATCACACACATTGATTACTGAACGCTATAATCACGCTGGGGGCCGAACCCTAACAAAAATAACAAACCATACACCTGCTTTGTGTAAAGTAAACGGTAAGCTGCTACCGAGTCACTAGGCCAACTCCTGCGCCTAGCACTTAAGGATCCTATGATACCCATAACATTTAGGTCCCGAGTTACGCCCTAAACGAACACTCACAGTTACACACTTTTTTCCTGCGCAGAAAAATACACGTTAACCCAGTTATTGGAAATGATTGAAAAGAATGTAAACCTCAATGGCTTTGTTTAAACACGTGGCAGCACAACCGGAAGTACGTATACGCTATTGTGAGACTAGTCGCATACACAATAATGTGACTACCACACAACCGTATGACTTAACCTTTACCTGCGTACGCAAAAGTGCGTATTTATTATGCGCGCAAAAATGCGACTCAGCCACATGCGCAATACTGCGGCACCCCTTTAAACGTAAGGTTCTATCAACAATGGAAAACAAACTTTTTCCTCTCTTGTCCCTGGATTCTAGTCAGCGTCCCTTGCTCACACGATAATGGGTAGCGATCTCTCAGCACCGAGCGGTTTCAGGTAAACCCTGCATGTGGCCACTCCACCCTTTGGTGAGATATCGATAACCATTTGTACCATGTGAGTAGGTAAGTGACCTAACACTATGAGCCCCCAACTAACAATACTGAATTTGAACCTCTATACGCTCCTACCTATACCTTCTAAAGCCTGCCTATAAACCTCTAAGATTGACGCTTATTTGCGTATGCAGTCATACAGTATATAAAAACCTTAGACCTGGAACATGTGTTTCCAAAGCACAAAGTATTATTCAAGTACAGTCAGTTACATGCTATGATCTATGTACAATTCAGCGCAAATAAATTTATACAGACCCAAGCACAGTTATGCATACGCAAGCGCTCTGGACCAGATCCCGGCATTCAGAAAGAAAACCTCCATCAATCAGCATTCAGCAAGAAGACTGCAGACTGGGGTCACAACACACACATTTATACTCTCACAGAAACAGACAACACAATAGAGAGGCTTGTCGCCGATGCCACTGGTTTCCAAGGAGGATGCATCTGTTGCAGAGCATTTAACAGGTTGATTCAAATAGACACAGTCCAGCCTCTAACAACTGGTTGTCTCTGGTTTCCTGCCTCATGCAAACATTCACAAGAATACATTTTGCTGCTTTAAAACTCTTCAGTCCATAAGTTGAGAATGCATGTTGCGATCTTCACACCGATGATACCGGAATGCTGTTGAAAGAGTGCAGATCAGTATAATACTAAACATGTCTTACTTATCATGTATTAAACCTTAGCTACCAAATAACCTTTATTTCACAGCAATTATAATAAATTAACAAACTTGAATCTTATACTTTAAAGCTTATGAAACCTTTTATGTGGATATGTAATGTGTGAGTATGCGGGGTGTGATATAAAGACGCTAGTTAACTTGGGGCTGATGCGTGCGCATGAAGCTAATAAACAGCGTTTTCATACAGGATCTTATGCATTCACTAATATGCGACTAGTTAACAGAGCAATTGTGCGTATTTATGTGTGAATGTGAAATGGTGAAAGATGCAGTCGCATGATGCTAATAGTAACATTGCCATATGTACTTAAGTGTGAGTTTATCTAAAATGGCGCTTGGGTGGCCATTCACAAAATGGCGTCTTGCAATCTCATTTTCTAAAATGGTGTCTTGCGGCCAGTCGCAAGATGGCGTCGTTACGATCTAATTTTAAGCTGATCTTGTCTCAGCCACTTATCCAGCTTCGACAGACCATTCACACCTGTCGGGTAACCACCAGTTTACCCTCTACCTGACCCTGGATTCTACAGTCTGTGCACATGTAGCTGCACCAATTAACAATGGAGATTGACGACACGTAGCCTGCCAAATGCCACTACACATATACCCAACTAAAGCTATCCCGGGACCTTATACCCCATTCAACTTCAGGTTTACTTATAGAATTGCAGCATATTCAATTGGGTTAGCCTCCTTATTAAGTCCACATACATCATTGCGGTGACCACTATACAGTACACAGGGCATCGCAGTGACTGCCATCAAGTACACACAGCATTGCAGTGTCCACCATACAATACACACAACATTGCAGTGACTGTTATATAGTACACATAGCATCACAGTGACTACCAAACAGTACACACAGCATTGCAGTGACTACTACTGTGTACAGTACACAAGGCATCACAGTGAGTGCCATCGAGTGCAAACACACAGCATTGCAGTGACCATTATATAATACACACAGCATTGCAGTGACCATTATATAATACACACAGCATTGCAGTGACCATTATATAGTACACACAGCATCACAGTGACTACCAAACAGTACACACAGCATTGCAGTGACTACTACTGTGTACAGTACACAAGGCATCACAGTGAGTGCCATCGAGTGCAAACACACAGCATTGCAGTGACCATTATATAATACACACAGCATTGCAGTGACCATTATATAATACACACAGCATTGCAGTGACCATTATATAGTACACACAGCATCACAGTGACTACCAAACAGTACACACAGCATTGCAGTGACTACTACTGTGTACAGTACACAAGGCATCACAGTGACTGCCATCGAGTGAAAAAACACACAGCATTGCAGTGACCATTATATAATACACACAGCATTGCAGTGACTGCCATACAGTGCACACAGCATTACAGTGACAACCATACAGTTCACACAGCATTGCAATTACCACCATACAGTACACAAAGCATTGCAGTGACCATCATACAATACAAACAATATTACAGTGACCGCCATACAGTACACACAGTATTGCAGTGACCACCATACAGTACACAAAGCATTGCAGTGACCATCATACAATACACACAATATTACAGTGACCGCCATACAGTACACACAGTATTGCAGTGACCACCATACAGTACACACAGCATTGCAGTGACCACCATACACTACAAAGGGCAGTTTTGAGACCACCACACAATACAAAGAGCAGTTTTGAGGCTGCCTTACAATATGGAGAACATTTTTTTACATTATTACCAAAATTATCCCCTCATCACTAATTAAAGCCTCTTCAAAAATCATTGTAAGAATCACACTCAACATAACTTGCCCCTTAAATCCTCAACTCCCACATCCTATTCTCCCTGTATCATCAATACATTTTATATATTAATACTCATTAATAATCTCATTACCTAAATTAGAGGCACATTTATAAAATACTATTTGTGGAATATCCCTCTAAAACATGCGTTTTCAGGGGTGTGAGGGAGGTACACACAAATATTAAGGATACCTAGGGGTAAATTTACTAACAATCGAGATAGATTGAGATGACCATCTCGGGTGATTTATTGATTTTTTCCCTTCTTGCAAATTTGCTAAAGGCAAAAGTCAGATGAGTTAGAGAGAGATTTCTCTCATCTCACTCGTAAAACTCGGGTGAGATAGCAATCTCAAATCAAATCACCATCGGGCCAAATTGGAAGTACTTTTCACCTAAAACCTACATCTCTCAAATTTACCAAAAATCGGGATGACAAGCTCGGGTGAGATAGGAGCAAACTCTCTGTCAAAATCAATTTTCAAACTCTCAATCCCCTGAACTGCGAGATGGTCAGAAACATACACAAATCATTGTGATTTGTGTATGTTTCTTTCTGTAACTGTAAAAAATAGGGATAAATTGAGAAAAAAAATTACGTGAGGTCCCCCCCCAAAACACTAACCAGCCTCGGGCTTACCAGCCTGTCCAGGTTCTTAACATTACAGGGAAAAAAATTTGTAGGGATCCCCTGTAATGTAAGAACCAGCACAAGGCTGCAGGTACAGAGCTGGTCCTAAATATACCGTGAAAAAAAAAATGACGTGAGTTACACCGTATATTTAAAACCAGCCCTGGACCCTTTCTAATGGGGGGCTGATGCCACAGCCAGGGGTGCCCTTTCACCGAGCCCCCCAGCCGCAGCATCAGCCCTGACCGTTAGTCAGTCCAGGCCAGGGAACCCTGGGGAGTTGGTGACCCCACCAATAAAGGGGTCACCCTATCCAGGGCACCTCTGGCCTAGGCTGATAGCCCGGGGCTATCCCCGCCACCCCTGGGTGGTGGGTGGGGGGTTGATTGTGTTAGGTGAAGTGTAAAAGATAGATGTATCATCATTGTCTTTACAGTGGATCTACAGGTCCCAGCAAGCCTCCCCTGCATGCTGGTACTTGGAGAACCACAAGTACCAGCATGTGGGGCATTAAGGGCCCACTGGTACCTGTACTTCTCCTGTAAAGAAATGGTTAAAAAAAACACACCTGTAAAATAAAGCTTTAATACATACATGCATACACATACATACTCACCTGTTTCCAGATGTTTGCGTCCACTTTGTCATCGTAAAGTATCCTATTGGAATTACCTGTAAAAAAAGATCCAATACTCACCTTTGTGTCCCATGATGTTCTCCACAGAAATCCAAGACGGGCCCCTGATACACTGTAACAGCCTGGTACTGCATGCTGTTACATAGCGCTACTGTCTGCTCGTGGGAACGAGCAGACTTCAGTAGCGGGCCACCGGCCAATCAGTGGCGAGTAACATTAGAGGCTGCTCATTGGCTGGGACCCACATGGAGCAGCTGCTCATTGGCTAAGCCCACGTGGGTCCCAGCAAAACATTTTTCTAATTTTTACAAGGGTTAAAACACAAGCAGCAAGCACATATCTCACTGATATATCTCACTGATATGTGCTGGCTCCTATCTTGGGAGAGATTTGCAGAGAGAAAACACTGAGACGTCCACTTGCAGCGCCTTGCATCAGTGGGTAACCATTTAATCACATCTTTATATGCACCATCGATGTCCCAATAGGATGCACCATCGAAACTTGCACCAGTCCTACGGCAGGTTCAGTGTGGCACCCTGTGTGAGCGGTTGTGCTTCTTTAGACGAAGACGCTGTCATCTAAACGCATTCAATGCGCCCACATCTGCCAGTCACCACCCTGTTACCCAGGGCCGTAACTAGGGTGGTGCAACCTGTGCCATGGCACAGGGCACCGCAGGGCAGGGGGTGCTGTTTGGGGGGCCTATTCATTAAACCTAAAAATTCTAAGGAGATAATTAGCTAGAACTCCCATGGAGTTCTAGCTAATTATAGGTGGAATTCATCATTCCACCTCTCCATAAGTATCTATTCCGAAAAGCTGTCATTTTTGCGATGACAGCTTTTCGGGAAATAGATACTTTTCCCTACCTACACTACCTTATCGCGTCTGGAAACAGTGCTGCGCATGCGCTGTTACATCTGTAAAACCAGCGCATGCGCAGCACTGCCTACAGATGCGTTAAGTTTTCAGGCCCACTGACTGCACCTATCCAAGCTTTGACCCTGCCAATACAATATAAACAGGGCCCCACTAGTACTTCTGTTCTGGTCAGCTAGCAATGATTATACCCAACACCAAAAATGGAGTTTAAAGACCCAAAACAAAAGAATCTGTGAAAAAGAGGAACCCTAAGGAATTAAATCAAATGACTTTGTGGTGATTTTGAGAGATGCACCCTTACTCGGTGCAACAAAGGGTTCTGTATAATTATAAAAAGAAAAATGTTTGATTTTCAAGTTTTATATTTACATTAATTAAATAATAATACTTACCCAATGTGCGCAGAGTCTTGGTTACATTATAAATATTTTGTATTAAAGATGTGTGCCAACTAGAGATGTACGCCGACCCCCGTGTTTTGGTTTTGGATCTGTATCTCCTCGTGTTTTGGATCTGGATTGGTTTTGCCAAAACCGCCCTTCCGTGTTTTGTTTTTGTTTTTGGTTTTGGATCTGTAAAATCACATAATTTGGTCCTGGTTTGTTCCTACAGTATTATTCAACTCTATAACATTAATTTCCACTCGTTTACAGTCAATTTTGATTACCTCACAGCTCACAATATTGTTTTCATCCAGTTTAGGCCCAAAATTTGCACCAAGCTAGCTGGCTGACTAAGCTAAGCGGCAGCAGTGGGTGGCACAAACACGTGGCAGTTCAACTTCCAACATGGCACATCAGTAAACAAATTTTTATTATTCAAGAGAGGCCTAAAGGAGTTGGAGTATGTATGTAGTTAAAGGCAGGGACAGGAAGGGTTGATTGGTAGTAAATTTAATTTCATTTATTGATTCCAAAGTAAATTTATGAGGGAGGGGAGGAGGGGAGGCATTTACAAAAAGTATTTTACTCATTCACATCAGTCCTTACCCCAGAAGAATACTTGAGCACCATGCCTGCTGCTGGTAGTTGATTTTCATCTCAGAACGGGACCAGGAAGACTACTAGTAGTGCTTTCCAAATAAATGACTGTTAAATAATCCTTTGCAAAGATGCCACTTGAAACTTTTTCCCAACCTGTACAGGGACATTAAAAAAAACATAGTTAGTTAGTGGCCTTCAAACTGCCATTGTACCTACTGTCCACTTAACCAGCACAGATGGAAAAGTGGAACATAGCAAATGCAAGATTTCAGACTTAAGTTTAAGTTTTATGCTGTGTCTTTATTGAGAATCCTGTGCCTGCTTCTGCTGCTAGGAGTGGATTTTCATCCCATAAGGGGACCAGGAAGAGTGGTTTCCAAAACAATTGACTGTTAAATAATCCTTTACAAATATTCCACTTGAAACTTTTTCCCAACCTGTACAGGGACTTTAAAAAAAAACATAGTTAGTTAGTGGCCTCCAAACTGCCATTGTACCCACTGTCCACTTAACAAGCACAGATATGTGGACAAGGAGAACAGAGCAAATGAAAGACTTAAGATTTAAGGTTTAAGTCTTACATTGTGTCTTTCTTGAGAATCCTTGAGCACCATGCCTGCTGCTAGAAGTGGATTTTCATCCCAGAAGGGATGAAGACGTTGTTTCTTCCCAATGGACACAGATCTGTAGAGATGTAAAGATCTGTTGATAAGCAAATTGTCAGCTCAAGTGGCACATGATGCAGCGATGGCTTATCCTTCAGTTTCTCCAGCAAGTGCATCTGCTAAGAAAAAACTAAACTTTCAAAACACCCACTAGTGATGCAGATGAGTCAACACAACCAAGTTTTGACATCTGGTTGGGTCAGAATTGCCTACAATTAATGACACCTCTACCGTGACTCCATCTGATACGGTCACCATTCAAGTAATGGTTGAGGACTATTTACAAAATGTTAATGATAGCATCCAAATAGACATGTCAGACAGTCCATTTGACTACTGGCAGGAAAAAAAGTTAATTTGGAAGCCCTTGCACAAACTGGCTTTGCTTTACTTGAGCTGCCTACCCTCCAGTGTGTATTCAGAAAGAGTTTTCAGCACAGCCGGGATCTTGTCAGTGATCGGCCTATGAGGCTACTTCCTCAAAATGTGGAATAGATGATGTTCATCAAAATGAATTACAAATTCCACATAGAAGACCTTTATCAGCAATTAAGTAAAAAAAATACAGAGGTGCCTGTAATGGTGGATTCCAGTTGGGACAAATTAATATTGTGTGAAGAAGAGGATGTACACACTGATGGGGATGATGATGATAATGACGACTTCTGATGGATGCACTTCAGATGACATTACAGGGTGGAGTTTCCTAGATGGTTAAGGTCCCTATCTCGATTATCTACTAATTTTGGCTATACAAATGGAACAGATGTCTTCACAACTGTTGTCAGGATTTGGGTTAAATTAATTCCACACCCAAGATGTGGCTTTTCTGGGCTTATGCCCAGATGGCACCCCAGCCTATAACCCCAGTTTATATCATTACCCCAGCCTACACCATCACCCCAGATTATACCATCACCCAAGCCTATATCGTCATCCCATCTTGTGTTGTGTATAAATTACAGCTGCGCTCCCTGTTAGATTGGGGAGTCATTGTCCACTTTAGTGGATGTGAGCTCCATTGTAGTCCATATCACCACCTTACCCCCTACACATCTTCTGACCTGGGCTACAGGAGGAGCAGCTGCACTCTGGAATACCTGTGCATGGAGTTGCCCCTCTGGCTCACTGAAATTCAGGTAGAGGGGCCATGTGTAGGGAGTAGGGACACTATAATCAGGGAACGCAGTTTTAGCTGCTTTATTCAATTTTTTAAACCAAATCCATTATTATCACCTTTTGAAAATATATTTATATGAATCTCAGCGGAGGTGTTTGTGATGTCATTATGTTTAATATATTATGAGCGTTATTTACCACTTTGTTGTGGTCTTGTAGTCAACGTGTAGACTAATAATTTATTCATGATTGAGGAAAGAAGTGAAAAGTAGAATTTTTTTATTGATAACTTTGTTTTATTAAATTGTAAAATTGTGACGTTTCCACTAACAGTGTGACAATATTTTTTATGAATACACTGCGTTTTCCACTTACAGTGTGACAATATTTTTTATGAATACACTGCATTTTCCACTCACAGTGTGACAATATTTTTTAGGAATATACTGCATTTTCCACTTACAGGGGTATATTCAATTGGGCGCGAGGTTTAGCGAGGCTAAAACCTCACGCCCCTCATGGCAAATTTCAGAATCCCGCGGGTATGCACGCTCCCAATACCTGCGGGATTCAATTAAAAAAACGGTGGATGCGGAGTTTTCATCAATGAAAACCCGCGCCGCGTAAATTTTACCTAAATTTTTACCTTCCTGGGTCTCCGTGGCTCCCAGTGGCTTCCCCTCTCTCTTCTTACTGGAGAGGGGGCTGCTGGGAGTCCCAGGGGCTGATGGGAGGAGCAAGGGCTGCTGGGAGATGTAGTTCTCCCAGCGCCCATTCCGGGGGGGCCACACACACTGCACCGGGGGTCACACAGACACTCATGCACACATACTCTCTCATACACTCTTGCATACACCACACACACTGACATGCTTACCCTGGTGCGAAAGAGCCGGCTCCCGACGCTGGATGAAGAAGACAGCGCTTCGGCAGGTGAGTAAATAAGGACTAATTAAGCTAATTGGATACTTCCAATTGCTTAATTAGTCCTCACGGGGGTGCTGCGCGGGTGTCAGAGCAAGTCCTGGTGATTTTTCCTTAAATCATCGATTTTAGGAAAAATCACGCTTGCTCAGGAGGTGCGTGAAAAAAAACCTCCCGGTGCGTGTTTTTTAAAAAGCCACGCACCTAATAGAATTGCAAAAAACCCGCACCTGCAGGAAAAAGGTGCAAGTTTTTTGCTATTCTCGCACACAATTGAATATGCCCCTTAGTGTGACAATATTTTTTATGAAAACACTGCATTTTCCACTTAAAGTGTGACAATATTTGTTATACACTGCGCTACCACAGTGTCACAAACAATATGTGTATGAATATTACACTGTGATCTGACAGGCGGCGTCACAGTAAAAAATATATATATATAGTACACTGGGGTAAAGCACAAAAAAAATATAATATATAATTGTTTTATTAATATTATTTATTATCTTTTATTTTTTTATACACTGGGCACCCTTGGATGGACAGAGCACCCCTGGTTGGACACAACAGCCCCTGCCCTAGATGGACACAACAACCCCTGGATAGACACAGCAGCCTGGATGGACACAGCAGACCCTGGATAGACACAGAAGACCCTGCCCTCGATGGACACAGCAACCCTGGTTGGACACAGCAGCCCTGACCTGGATGGACACAGCAGCCCTGACCTGGATGGACACAGTAGCCCCTCTTGGATGAAGCACAGCCCTGACAGCCCAGGACTCAGTAAGCAAATGGCGCCGATCACCGTGGGGGAGGGTCTTTAATACAATCCAAAACCCACGAGAAACCAACAGTGGAATGATGACATTTGGCCTTGCTTTGAGATTCGAGTCAGGCAGGAAAACCCGAGCTGGACTCGGATCTCGCCTCGGATATGGAAGTTCGGGTTATCTCGGTTCTCAGGGAACCAGACCCGCTCATCTCTAGTGCCAACCCCCATGTTTTGGTTCCGGCTCTAATTCACCATTGAGTTTTGGTTTTGCCAAAACTGCCCTCACGGGTTTTGGATTTTTTTTAAAAAATGAAAAAAACTGCTAAAATCACATCATTTGTGTCTGTTTTTGTCCCCGCAGTATTATTAACCTCAATAACATTAATTTACAGGCATTTCCTGTCAATTATGACCAGCTCACAGCTCATAATATTGTTTTCATCCAGTTTAGGCCAAAAGGTTGCACCAAGCTAGCTAGGTGACTAAGCTAAGTGACAGCAGTGGGTGACACAGACAGTTCAACTTGCAAAATGGCATATCTAGGAAACAGAGTGGCACTGCAGTGGTAGACAGGATGGAAGTTTAATAAACTATATGACCCCATAGAAAGAAACCCAGAATGTTGTTATTAATCAAATAGATCAGAGACCCAGGGGAGATGGAATAAGTATATAGTTGAAGGCAGGGAAAGGAGTTAAGGATTGATTGTTTTGTATATTTAATTTAATTTTTGGATTCCAATGCAAATTTAGGAGGGAAGAGAGGGAGGGCGGTAGTTTGGCCAACAGGTCAACCTTCTAAATTAATATCTGTTCATGTAAGATAGGCTAATTTAGAGATTCCAGCTCTGCAGTGCAACAATTACTTTTCTTGACTTCTTGTCAACCCTTGTGAGGAATCCTTGGCTAATAAAATGATTTTATTTTCTAGTAAAATGTGGGCAGCACAAACACTTGACATTTAAACTTCCAACATGGCACATCTAGAAAACAGTGTGGCACTGTAGTGGCAGATAGGTTGGCAGTTTTAATAAACTATGCGACCCCATAGAAAAAAGCCAAGAATGTTTTCATTCATCAAAAGTAGATCAGAGACCCGAGGTAGATGGAGTATGTATGTACTTGAAAGCATGGAAAGGAAGATCTGATTGATTTGTAAATGTAATTACATTTTTGGATTCCAAAGCAAATTTATGAGGGAGTAGGGGAGCGGTTTGAAGAGAAATTTTTCCCATTCACATCAGTCCCTCCTCCATTAGAGCGACTTGGTGGTTTAGAATTTTTTTAAAAAAATAAAGGGGCAGTTCAGCATTCAACAACCACAAGTTAAGGATTTCAGTGGCTGTGGCAGTTCAACTTCCAACATGCCACATCTAGGAAACAGAAACTGCAGTGGCAAACAGGGTGGCAATTTAATAAACTATAAAAATGTTTGTCATCTTTGCAAAATACAGTTAGCAATACACCAAACAGCGCATAATGCAAAGAAAAGAGGTGCAACATGGAAATGTTCTTGGGCCTCCCCACCCTGCACCCTAACCCTACCCATTAGTGCCTAAAGCTAACACTGCCTTCATGCCTAAACATAACCCTCCCCCCTTAGTGCCTAACCCTAACCCCCCTGGTGGTGCCTAACCCTCCCCCATAGGGGTGCCTAACTCTAACCTCCCCCCCCAAAACCTAACCCCGCTACACTCTGTAAACTTAACCTCCCCCCCGCAGCAAATGCTAAGGGCCTGCCGGACTTACCTCATTTGGCTTGGCATTCCAGCGGCAGGATTAAGATAGGAGTCGATATTTTGATGACTATCTTAAGTCCCTTGTGGGGCTTTGGTTGTTGGTATTGAGACCGGCAGCATCGCAGCTGCCGGTCTCATAACTACATCCCATTAATTCGTCCCCACTGAAATTCACCATTACAGGTGCCTCTGGACTTTGACGTAATTGCTGGTAAAGATTTTCCTCGTGGAATTTGAAGTTCATTTTGATGAACATAATCTATTAATAATTTTGAGGACGTAGCCTCCTGTGACGATCGCTGACAAGGTTCCCGGCTGTGCTGAAAACTCTTTCTGAGTACAGACTGGAGGGTGGGCAGCTTAAGTAAAGCAAAGCCAGTTTGTGCAAGGGTCTCCAAATTGCCTTTTTTTTCTTACCAGCAGTCAAATGGACTATATGACATGCCTATTTGGACACTGTCATTAATATGATCTTCAACCAATCTTTAATTGGTGACCGAATCAGATGGAGTCACGGTAGAGGTGATCGTGTCAATAATTTTAGGCAATTCTTTTAGACCTGTGTCAAAATGTTGTGTTGCTCATCTGCATCACTTGCATCATCTCTTAGTGGGTCGCTGAGTTTGTCCTGGCAGCCAAAGTTGCCGGAGAACCTAAAGGAGGAGACATAGCCGTGTCACATGCTGCTTGAGCTGACAACTTGCTTACCAACAGCTCTTTGCAGCTCTTCAGATCTGTGTCCATTGGAAAGAAAGACATGATGTACAACTTAAACCTAGGATCAAGCATAGTTGACAAAATGTATTGATCTGATTTTAAGATGCTGACAACCCTTGGATTGTGGCAAAATAAATAAAGGACTTTATCTACAAGTTCAAAATACATAGCGGAATTGCTTAGTTTTAGCTCCTCCTTCAGTTTCTCAAAAAGTCTAATTAGGGGAATCACCTGACTCAAGATAGCAGAGTCTAAACTCACTTAACTTATGACAACTTCAAAGAGTTTTAGCACCTTGCACAACACAGAAAGTATTCTCCACTGCGCTGGAGTAAGGTACATTCTCCCTATGTCATGGCTTGTTGTGTAGCTTTGGATGGCTTTTTGGTTTTTCCTCCATCCACTGAAGCATAAAAAGGTTGAAATTCCATTTTGTTTCTACCTTTTGATTCAGTTGGTCATTGGCAGGGCAAATTAATCTGTTCTTGCAGGTGCTGCAATCTTCTACATGCAGCTGCTAAATGAGTGCCAGGCCACAAATAGCATCTCCTGCATGGCCCTGTCATTTTTAAAAAAAATCTGCACAATCAAATAGATTGTGTGAGCAAAATATGGGATATGTTCAAAATCACCCAGTAGTAATGCTCTCACAATATTGGTGGCGTTGTCAGAAATCACAAATCCCAAAGAGAGTTTAAACAGGGTAAGCCATTTTGCAATGACATCCCTGAGTTTTTCTTAGAGTTTGACACCAGTATGCCTCTTAGTAGAGCCGATGATACAGGGAGTAGCTTGACTCTGAATGAGCTGGCATTTGTTAGATGCTGCTGATGTTGGTGCTGCTGAATGCAATACACCCATCCAGGGGGCTGTCACAGTCATGTAATCTTTAGTTTGCCCTATTTTGCTTGTCCACATATCTGTGTTTAAGTGGACAGTGGGTACAATGGCATTTTGGAGGCAACTGATTGATTTTTTTTAACGTCCATGTAAAGGCGGGGAATTGCTATTCTAGTGAAGTGGAATCTAGATGGGATTTGGTAGCGGGGACACAGAACCTCTATTAATTTCTAAAACCCAGTAAATTAATGGTGGATATTGGACATAGATTAACAGTCAATTGTTCATTTAAACTACTAGAAGTACTCTTCTTGGTCCCCTTCTGGGTTGAAGATCCACCAACAGCAGCAGTAGGCATAGCGCTCAAGGATTCTTATTGTAATAGTATTAATATTAGAGGAATCCTGGATAGGGGAGGACTCGCTTAGCCTTATCATATTGGATGCAGGTCTACTTCAAATCATGATTGAGGATATTGATGATGAAGGTGTTGGTGGTGGATATTGCAGGTGCTTGGATCTAGAAGAGAGAAGGGAGCTAGCTGATGCTGGACTGCATAAGTTTCTGATTTTGACAAAAATATTTAACGCACGCACTGCAAATGAAGTAACAGGGAGTAAATTCCTAGATGGCTAAAGTTCCTACCACTACTTTCTGTGGATTTAAAAACACTACAGATTGCAAGACAATTGTCAGGTTTGGGTAAAAATAATTCCACACATAAGAGGTGGATTTTGTCTTATCACAGGCAAGAACTGCTTCCACTAGTGCCTTACTTACACAAGCAACATCCTCATCATCAACATTCTCACTAGCACCCGCATCAGCTACACAAATATTCCCTCATCCTGTTGCACTTTTACCATAGCATCCTCAATGTCTAGGTCAGCAACTTCTTGACTTGTTCTGCTCATTCCCACATTGGCAGAGAGTACAGGAATGGAGGAAGGAGGCTTCACTAAGAGTACAGAAAGGTTATGCTCACACATAGCTCTCGCGGACACCCCTAGACTATCCTCAGGGATTAGTGACATTTCTGATCACACAGTTTGTTCTACTGGCTTAGTGTGCTTTTTTCTGCAGCACTGATTTTCCAGTTTTAATTTTTTTGACACCTCTTCTACACTCTGAGTGAGAAGGGCTTGCATTGTCATGAGAGGCAGAAAGAAATGCCTCACTGACAGCACTTACAGAACCACCACTCATAAATAAAGGCCAAGGCTTTAAACTTTCCTTGCCACTGCATGTGGTAAATGAGATGTTGGCAAATTTGTGTTTTTCTGCAGTAAACTTTCTCTTTAGGAGAGGTTTTTTCTTTACCATTATAAAAATATATATTCTTTTTATTTCAGATGCGCTGACATTTTAGTAGATGACGTTGAAAGACTAATATTGGATTCATCATTATGACTGATAGCAGCAGCAGTAGCAGTGGCGGAACTCCCAGAGACAATGGAGTCATTTGCCGCTGGGCGTCAGCCCTGAAGGGGGCACCTGGCTCCATTGTCCCCGGGAGCTGCATGGAGAAGGAGCGCCACTGATCGGTGCTCCACCTCCATTGGCGTAACTATGGAGGGTGCAAGAGGTGCGGTCGCACCCCCTGCACTCTCCATTTGCCAGGTGCATCATGATGAATGGTAGCAGCAGCAGTGCTAGTATTTGGTTGCTGCATCTGCTTTTCTCTCAAAAAATCATTATCCATATCCATGAATACATAGACAAACAAACAATAGAAAATATATATATTTGTAAAATTTATCCTTCTAAGAAATTTTTAATTCACACTTCAACTCACATTGTGTGGACACACAACACTTTTATATATACATGAACAAATGCACTGGGGGAAAGCGCATAGATGTAGTACAAACAATAAAATATTTTTTTGTATTTATCCTTCTAAGTAATTTGTATTTCTCATCTCAGCTTACTCTGCGTAGAGACAGCATTTTTATATGTACGTGATCAAACGCACTGGGGGACAGTGTACAGACCTATTACAAGCAAATAATAGAAAATATATATTTTTTTTAAATTTATCCTACTAAGTAATTATTAATTCGCAGCTGAGCTCACACTGGCCCTGATTCAGAGGCGCTCACAAAAAGCGAACGCTCGCTCTGAATCAGGGCGGGCGCTCTTTTTTTTAGTTTCGGTCTCTTGGCCGCTCGCATCGCTGTGGGTTACCACTCACAGCTTATGCGAGCGGCCAGGTAATGGTCGCGATGGTCTTGACCATCGGGCTTGTGATGGTCTTGACCATCGCGACCATCAGGCTTGTGACAAGACCCTTGCAGTAGGGTCTCATTGCCGCAAGCTCCAGTGGACTTCCTGCTCTAATAGAGCAGGAAGTCCACCTACTGACATCATGAGTGATGTCAGTAGGGCCGCCCACAAACGGCAGGTTTTCCTGCAGGAACACCTCCATTTGTGCAGCCACCCCCCGCCCCGCCTTCCAAACGGGGCGAGCTGTCGATCAACATTGACAGCCGCCCCTTTTGGATGCGAGCGCTGGAGCGAGTGCTTTTTGCACTCGCTCCGGGGCTCGCACGTGCGCTCTGCCTAACAATCGACCTGCTTGTGAGCGCATAGCGCTTGTGAACAGGTCTGAATCAGGCCCACTGTGTGGAGATACAGCACTTTTACATGTATATGAATGAACACACTCGGGTATAGTGTACAGACCTATTACAAACAAACAATAAAAGAAAATAGATATATTTTTTAAATTTATTCTACTAAGAAATTTTTAATTCACAGATTAGCTCACACTGGGCCTGATTCAGACCCGCACGCTAAACTGCTCTCTTTCGCTGGCAAAAGGGGCTGGGATATGCAAATCCCGCGATCACACTGTCTGGTGTAAGGATGTCCTCTATGTCTTAGGCCCTGATTAAGACCCACTCGCAAGTGGGCATACGTACGTTCGGCGTACGTAAAAAAATATTTAAATTCAAGCACTCACTCGTATTTTCGTACGCAGCTAAAAATCCACCCCAAACTCAGGGACCCCTCCTCTAACTAACGAGCGTGCCAAATAGCGAGCGTACATCCCCGAAATGGCTTGAAGGGAATGCACGCACAAGTACAAACCGGAAGTGGGCCCGGTCAGATTCCGATTACCTGCTCATTTTTTCTGCCTACCTCCCTCAATCGTATCATGCCAATCAATGTATCAATTAGCTTAATTGTTTGTTTGTTTTCAACACAATGCAATAAACTTTAATCTTGTCCGTGTTTTTGTTTACCCGCAGAATACGTACGGCTTAAACATTCGCTTTTATTGTTCAAAAGACATGTTAGCCCCAATTAAACAATTGTTCTATTTGTTTGTATCCCCACAAATTTTCTGTGGTTCATTTATATATTTTAATTTGCTTACGCATGTCACTGCATCAAGCCTATCATAACTCTCAAGAGATTTGTGGCCCTGTCGAACACATGACTCATACACTAACCAATAGAATTTGTCCTGTTAATTTCCCAAATACATTAGCCAATCAAATTTTTTTTGGTGCTTTATTAAAAATAATTTTCTAAAAATACACCATTGCCATCATGAGATCCGCCGCATTCACCAGGCACGAGCTGCTGGTGCTCACGGAGGTGATGGACAGGCGGATCACCAGTCAGCCTCCACCCATCACAAATCGCAGAAAGCGTTCCGCATATGCGGAGGTACGTCGCCGCCTGCGCTCCTTCGGCTCACGCCGACATATTGGCCAGCTGGAGCGCAGGTGGTTGGACCTGCACCGGCGGACGCCCCGCTTGCTGGCATGCTTTCGCATGCAGATCAAGGACAGTAAGTTTAATGGACTGTGGTTTTCAAGTTTATCTTGTGGGCCCTAACTGCGTGTGCATGTTTTCCTGTCTGTCCTATTTATTCATTGTAGTCATATCTGCATGTACATGTTTTAATGTCTGTCCTATTTAGTCATTGTACTCATATCTGCATGTGCATGTTTTCATGTCTGTCCTATTTAGTCATTGTACTCATATCTGCATGTGCATGTTTTCATGTCTGTCCTGTTTAGTCATTGTAGTCATATCTGCATGTGCATGTTTTCATGTCTGTCCTATTTAGTCATTGTACTCATATCTGCATGTGCATGTTTTCATGTCTGTCTTATTTAGTCATTGTACTCATATCTGCATGTGCATGTTTTCATGTCTGTCCTATTTAGTCATTGTACTCATATCTGCATGTGCATGTTTTCATGTCTGTCCTATTTAGTCATTGTACTCATATCTGCATGTGCATGTTTTCATGTCTGTCCTATTTAGTCATTGTACTCATATCTGCATGTGCATGTTTTCATGTCTGTCTTATTTAGTCATTGTACTCATATCTGCATGTGCATGTTTTCATGTCTGTCCTATTTAGTCATTGTACTCATATCTGCATGTGCATGTTTTCATGTCTGTCTTATTTAGTCATTGTACTCATATCTGCATGTGCATGTTTTCATGTCTGTCCTATTTAGTAATTGTACTCATATCTGCATGTGCATGTTTTTTTTATTTATTTATTTTTTTGGGGATTCCTGTTGAAACTAACCACAATATTTTTTACATCTTTTAGGGGCACAGCAAAGACTACGGCGTCATCGGCAGACAAGACGCCGGTCCCGGCCCCTCTCTCCAACCCCCAATTCCTCAATTACCCCCTCCTCCCCAGACCCTGTGGCCGAGATTTCGGGTCTACTTCCCCTCCAGCCCAATTCCCCCTCTCCTCCAACCGCCCTTCCTCCAAATACCCCCTCCCAGGATTCTGCCAACACCCTACCCCTAGGTTTGGGGAATGTAGCCACCTCCGAGGTGGTCGAGGGAGTGGCTTCTTGCTCTGGCGTTTTGCAGAACGGTATGGTTTTTTTGTTTTTTTTGGGGCACCACAAACTGTTTGTATGTAATCATGTGTCGTCCCCATTTTTGTGGGCTTTCAGTCGCCTTTGGGAATTTTTGGGGGTTGTCTTTACCTGTTCCTGCTGATTTCACCATACACATATCACACCTGTGTGCATTTTTTTTGGGCCCTTGTATTTTTGGCCTACGACATTTTGGGGTGCTGGGTTTTATCCATGTAATGTTGTTTTTTGGCACAAGCTTTTAAGTTTTGGTTTGCTTTTTTGTGTTGTTTTTGAATGTTGCTTCATTATTGATGTATTAATCCCCAAACTTTTGTCACCCACAGAGGAACAGAGGTGTCGGGCAGAAATCTGTCAGTGTGTGGCCCGTATGCGGGAGCAAGTCACCAGGCTTCTGCAGGGCCTTGACCATCTGGCGGTCCTCCTTAGGAATTAGGTTTTTTTTTATTTTTTTTACAAATTGTTTACAAATAAATCAGTTTTAATTCACGCTCTGTCTCATGCGTTTTTAGTAAATCCAAGATTCTTTACACTGACATAAGTAGACTCTTCAAGCAAGGATTGCCAATTAATCTCACTACAGATTGTGTGTTGTATTTTGAAGGCAAACAGGCACAAGAAACACCTCCCAGTACCAATGTCATTTTCCTTTTTTGGGGTGGACAACATGATAGTTTACAACATTTTACAGGTTCCTATTTGGTGGGCAATCTGCTTATGCCGATCTTACGAAGCCAACTGATTGTACAGGATTCCTTGGTGTGTTGGTTAGTACCCCGAAAACATATTACATTTTAGCTCCACTTGCTTCATTACTGGATTACCCCTTAGGTAAATTTAACGTTTGTGAGTTTGGTTACACTTGCTTCTAATGTGCCCAAAAAGGAAACAAATTACACTCTCCAAATATTTATTCACAACAGAAATCAAAAAACAAAGTGGTCACTCACAAACAAAACACACAGTGATAATCAGAAATACACCACATACAAAAAACAGGAAACAAACACACAACAAATCAAGAACTGGTTGACGAAGGTCCATGCCCACATGATTTCAAAAATATGGCGATGCAATATGGGTGTCATAATATATTCCAGAAGTTTCCACATAAAGGTTTTTGAAGGGTAGCAGGAAGTAGTCATCGTGGGAGTGCCAAAGATTATGCAAACAAACAGAAGATGGGGCAAAAATTAATATCAAAAAAGATGAACGCAAACAAACCGTAACACATTGGGTATAAACTAGGGGTGTGCACCGGCCACTTTTCGTGTTTTGTGTTTTGGTTTTGGATCTGGATATTTCTTCGTGTTTTGGATCTGGATTGGTTTTGCCAAAACCACCCTTCCGTGTTTTGGGTTCTGGGTTTTGTGTTTTGGATCTGTATTTTTTTGAAAAAAAGCATAAAAACAGCTAAAATCACAGAATTTGTAGGCTTTTCTGCTCCTATGCTATTATTAACCTCAATAACCTTAATTTCCACTCATTTCCAGTCTATTCTGAACACCTCACACCTCACAATAGTGTTTTTATGTCCAAAAGGTTGCACCGAGGTAGCTGGATGACTATGCTAAGCGACACGAGTGGGCGGCACAAACACGTGACCCATCTAGGCGTGAAACTGCAGTGGCAGACAGGATGGCAGTTTGAAAAACTAGGCCCCAAACTGTACATAATGCAAAGAAAAAAAAGAGGTGCAAGATGGAATTGTCCTTGGGCCCTCCCACCCACCCTTATGTTCTATAAACAGGACATGCACACTTTAACAAACCAATCATTTCAGCGCCAGGGTCTGCCACACAACTGTGGCTGAAATGATTGGTTCGTTTGGGCCCCCACAAAACAAGCTGGCAATTAATGTGTCCCTGCACAAACTGGCTCTACGGAGGCAAGATGTCATCCTCATCCTCCTCATCCACCGATTCCTCACCCTCTTCAGTGTGTACATCCTCATCCTCACAAAGTATTAACTCGTCCCCACTTGAATCCACCACCACAGGTCCCTCTGTACCTTCTGGAGGCTGGTCTCCCTGGAAGAGCTGATAATTCATTTTGATGAACATCATCTTCTCCACATTCTGTGGAAGCAACCTCCTACGCCTTTCGCTGACAAGGTTCCCGGCTGCACTAAACACTCTTTCGGAGTACACACTGGAGGGGGGGCAACTCAGGTAAAATAGAGCCAGTTTGTACAGGGGCCTCCAAATTGCCTCTTTTTCCTGCCAGTACAGGTATGGACTGTCTGAAATGCCTACTTGGATGCTGTCACCGATGTAATCCTCCACCATTCTGTTAATGGTGACAGTATCATATGCAGTGACAGTAGACATGTCAGAAATTGTTGCCTGGTCCTTCAGTCCGGACCAGATGTCCAAACTTGGTCCTGCCTGCCCTGCATCACCACCAGCGAGTTGCTTAGGATACCTAAGTTTTTTCCTGGCAGCCCCAGTTGCGGGAGAAAATGAAGAAGGAGCCGTTGACGTGTCACGTTCCGCTTCAGCTGACAGTGTGTTCACAAGCAGGTCTTTGCACCTCTGCAGGCTTGTGTTGGCCGGAAAGAGAGACGCCACATAGGCTTTAAACCTAGGATCGAGCACGGTGGCCAAAATGTAGTGGTCTGATTTCAACAGATTGACCACCCTGGAATCCTGGCAAAGCGAATGAAGGGCTTCATCCACAAGTCCCACATGCCGAGCGGAATCGCTCCATCTTAGCTCCTCCTTCACTTTCTCCAGCTGCTTCTGCAAAAGCCTGATGAGGGGAATGACCTGACTCAAGCTGGCAGTGTCTGAACAGACTTCACGTGTGGCAAGTTCGAAGGGCTGGAGAACCTTGCACAACACGGAAATCATTCTCCACTGCGCTTGAGTCAGGTGCATACCCCCTCCTTTGCCTATGTCATAGGTGGATGTATAGGCTTGTATGGCCTTTTGCTGCTCCTCCATCCTCTGAAGCATATAGAGGGTTGAGTTCCACTGCGTCACAACCTCTTGCTTCAGGTGATGGCAGGGGCAGGTTCAAGAGTGTTTGCTGGCGCTCCAGTCTTCGGCATACAGTCGCTGAATGGCGAAAGTGGCCAGAAATTTTTCGGGCCACCCTAAGCGTCTCCTGCACGCCCCTGTCGCTTTTCAGAAAATTCTGCACCACCAAGTTTATTGTGTGAGCAAAACAAGGAACGTGCTGGAATTTGCCCAGATGTAATGCCCGCACAATACTGGTGGCGTTGTCAGATATCACAAATCCCCAGGAGAGTCTAAGTGGGGTAAGCCACTGGGCGATGATTTCCCTCAGCTTCTCTAAGAGGTTGTCGGCGGTGTGCCTCTTACTGAAACTGGTGATACACAGCGTAGCCTGCCTTGTAACGAGCTGGCGTTTCTGAGATGCTGCTACTGGTGATGCTGCTGCTGTTGCTGCGTAAGGTGATACATCTACCCAGTGGGCTGTCACAGTCATATAGTCCTTAGTCTGCCCTGTTCCACTTGTCCACATGTCCGTGGTTAGGTGGACATTGTGTACAACGGCATTTTTCAGGACACTGAGGACACTTTTTCTGACGTTTCTGTACAGTCTCGGTATCACCTGCCTAGTGAAGTGGAATCTAGATGGGATTTGGAACCGGGGACACACTACCTCCATCAATTGTCTAAATCCCACTGCACTAATGGCGGATACCGGACGCACGTCTAACACCAACATAGCAGTCAAGGCCTCAGTTATACGTTTTGCTTCAGGATGACTGCTGTCGTACTTCATCCTCCTCGCTAAGGACTGTTGGAGCGTCAATTGTTTAGTAAAAGTAGTGGTGTTCCTACTTCCTCTCTGGGATGATGAACGACTCCCAGCAGCAGCAACAGCAGCAGCGGCAGCAGTAGGCGTAGCAATGCAGGATCCTCCGGAGGAATCCCGGATAGGAGAGTCAGTCATGCCAGTGACATGGCCTGCAGGACTACTTCCGATCCTGACTAAGGTGGAAATTGACGAGGAGGGAGTTGACGGTGTGGTTTGCAGGCGCTTGGATACAACAGGACAACGGGATTTAGGTGTCCCTGGACTGCTTACGGTCTTAGCCAAAGTTTCTGAACTTGACAGTAACTTTTTATGAACGCGCTGCAGGTGCCGTATAAGGGAGGATGTTCCTAGGTGGTTGACGTCCCTACCCCTACTTATTTCACCTTTACATATGGTACATATGGCAAGACAGTTGTTGTCCGGATTTGGATAGAAATATTACCAGACCAAAGAGGTGGAATGTTTGGTCTTCTGCCCAGGCATGACCGTGATGTGCTTTTTCATCCCACGGACAACAACTGTCTCCCCCGGAGCCTGATTTAAACAAACCACATCACCATCAGAATCCTCCTCGCCAACTTCCTCCTCAGCGCCAGCTACACCAGTATCCTCATCCTGTTGTACTTCAACAGTGACATCTTCAATTTGTATATCAGCAAGTGGACTGTGGGTGCTCCTTTCAGCACTTGCAGGGGGCGTGCAAATGGTGGAAAGAGCCACCTCTTCCCGTCCAGTGCTGGGAAGGTCAGGCATCGCAACCACCACCACACTTGGACTCTCCTTGGGGATTTGTGATATCTTCTTAGAAAGCACAGTTCTTCGCTGTGCTTTTGCCAGCTTAACTCTTTTGATTTTTTTAGTGGGAGGAGGGCTTCCATCGTCATGTGAAGCTGAACCACTAGTCATGAACATACTAGGGATCGACCTTAGCCGTTCCTTGCCACTCCGTGTCGTAAATGGCATATTGGCAAGTTTACGTTTCTCTTCAGATGATTTAAATGTTTTTTCAAGGTCATTTTCCTGAACTTTGTCATTTGGGATTGTATGTGCCCTCTACTATGACATTGGGCATCGGCCTTGGCAGACGACGTTGATGGCATGTTATCGTCTATGTCATGACTAGTGGCAGCAGCTTCAGCACTAGGAGGAAGTGGTTCTTGATCTTTCTCTACTTTATTTTTATCGGAGAAAGTTTGGTCCTCCATTTATGTTATATCGATTTGATATATACGTGCGGCTAAACACAGAAAATATTTTTTTATTTTTGCTGGAGAGTAGTGCACTTTGTGGGTTACACCAGCCTTTAAGAAATGAGCCAGCCGGCTCTTGACTTATAGGACACAGGCGCACGCTAGGCGCTGCTCCTTTGTTGATGCACGTGCGGCTACTGCGCACACAATTCACAAACACAGAAATTTATTTTTTTTTTGGTTTGGAGTGTACTTTGGGGGTTACAGCACCCTTTAACGGTCAAGCCAGCCGGCCCTTTACTTATGACACAGGCGCACGCTTGGCACTACTTTGTTGATGCACGTGCGGCTACTGCGCACACAATTCACAAACACGGAAAATAAGTTTTTTTTGGGTTTGGACTGGAGTGTACTTTGGGGGTTACAGCACCCTTTAATGGTCATGCCAGCCGGCCCTTTACTTATGACACAGGCGCACGCTTGGCACTACTTTGTTGATGCACGTGCGGCTACTGCGCACACAATTCACAAACACAGAAAATAATTTTTTTTTTGGTTTGGACTGGAGTGTACTTTTGGGGGTTACAGCACCCTTTAACTGTCAAGCCAGCCGGCCCTTTACTTATGACACAGGCGCACGCTTGGCACTACTTTGTTGATGCACGTGCGGCTACTGCGCACACAATTCACAAACACGGAAAATAAGTTTTTTTTTTGTTTGGACTGGAGTGTACTTTGGGGGTTACAGCACCCTTTAATGGTCATGCCAGCCGGCCCTTTACTTATGACACAGGCGCACGCTTGGCACTACTTTGTTGATGCACGTGCGGCTACTGCGCACACAATTCACAAACACAGAAAATAATTTTTTTTTTGGTTTGGACTGGAGTGTACTTTCGGGGGTTACAGCACCCTTTAACGGTCAAGCCAGCCGGCCCTTTACTTATGACACAGGCGCACGCTTGGCACTACTTTGTTGATGCACGTGCGACTACTGCGCACACAATTCACAAACACAGAAAATATTTTTTTTTTTGGTTTGGACTGGAGTGTACTTTCGGGGGTTACAGCACCCTTTAATGGTCAAGCCAGCCAGCCCTTTACTTATAACACAGGCGCACGCTTGGCACTACTTTGTTGATGCACGTGCGGCTACTGCGCACACAATTCACAAACACAGAAAATAATTTTTTTTTGGTTTGGACTGGAGTGTACTTTGGGGGTTACAGCACCCTTTAACGGTCAAGCTGGCCGGCCCTTTACTTATGACACAGGCGCACGCTTGGCACTACTTTGTTGATGCACGTGCGGCTACTGCGCACACAATTCACAAACACAGAAAATATTTTTTTTTTTGGTTTGGACTGGAGTGTACTTTGGGGGTTACAGCACCCTTTAATGGTCAAGCCAGCCGGCCCTTTACTTATGACACAGGCGCACGCTTGGCACTACTTTGTTGATGCACGTGCGCTACTGCGCACACAATTCACAAACACAGAAAATAATTTTTTTTTTGGTTTGGACTGGAGTGTACTTTGGGGGTTACAGCACCCTTTAATGGTCAAGCCAGCCGGCCCTTTACTTATGACACAGTCGCACGCTTGGCACTACTTTGTTGATGCACGTGCGGCTACTGCGCACACAATTCACAAACACAGAAAATATATTATTTTTTTAGCACTTGGGGGGAGCACCCCTGATGGACAGAGCACCCCCTGGACAACACTACAGCACCCCTTTAGGACTGGGACTCTGCACAGGACTTTGGAGTGGACACAGCCCCTATGGAGAACTGACTGCACAACACAGTCCAGCCAGCCCCTATGGACTTTGAAGTAATGGACACAGCCCCTATTAACAACAGCAGCACAGCACAACACAGCCGGCCCCTATGGACTTTGAAGTCGTGGACAACAGCAGCACTACACTACACTACACAGCCCAGCCAGCCCTAACTCCCACCCTCCCTCTTCACTGTCCACAGCCAAATGAGAAAATGGCGCCGACGTGGGTACCTTATATAGGATCCAAAACCCGCGAGACTCGGAAGGCGGGATGATGACGTTTTGCCTCGATTTCAGATCCGAGTCAGGCGGGAAAACTCGAGCCTGACTCGGATCGGACTCGGATCGGGGGGCTCGGGGGGGTTCGGATTTCAGAAATCCGAACCCGCTCACCCCTAGTATAAACACTGTTGTTTGGTCAATATTTACCTAAAATATCGGGCCACCACATCATCGCGTATGGCCCCCCCACATACTGACCTCCGACCAACCTCGGGGGGGCCATCCTCAGGTAAGGCATCCTCTGGCTGCATTGGGACACCACTCCTTATGGCGATGTTGTGAAATATCCCACAAAGGACCACAATTTTCGAAACCATATCCGGCAAATACATGAGCTCGCCACCAGAGCAGTGGAGGCATCTGAATCGGCCTTTTAAAAGGCCGATACAGTGCTCCACTACTTGCCTGGTGGCTGTAAGTGCGGTATTAAACTCACTTTGTGGGCCTGGTGTGGGAGCCAAATAAGGAGTGAGCAGCCAGGGCATGCAAGGGTAGCCACTGTCTCCTGTGAAAAAGAATAGACAACATCAGGATCACTGTGTATCAAGCTTAACATTGTTATGTACTAAAGGTCTGCACTTACCCAGAAGCCACGCATCACCAGCTTGTAGGTTGGTTAATTTGTGCCATATCCCTGATTGCCGGATGACGAAGGAGTCATGTGCACTTCCTGGTAATTTTGCATTCAGGGACAGGATCTGGAGGGAGGCATCACATACCACCATTACATTCAGGGAGTGATAGTGTTTACGGTTGCGAAATATTGCCTCCAGCCGTGCTGGAGGCTGAAGTGGTATGTGAGTACAATCCACAACCCCTATGATGTGTGGGAAGCCAGCTATTTGGTAAAAATTGGCCTTGGCCACACTAAGGGCACCCATATCCAAAGGCATTTTAATAAAATGATGGAGGTGCTTGAAAAGTGCCTCCATCACTGCCCTCAGGATCCTGGAAAAGGAGGATTGTGAGATGCCCGCCACTATTCCCACCGTTGTTTGAAACGATCCTGAGGCACAGAAATGTAACACCGCCATAAATTGCTTAAGTGGTGGTATTGCTGTTGGACTGTCAATTTGCCGCTCAAGATCACTCTCTATTAATGAGAGAGTGTCTATGATGATTTTGGGAGGAAGACTGTAGCATCTTAAAACCTCATCATCGGGCATTCCAAAAAGGGTGACACATGTTCGAAATATCTGGGGCCTTGCACGCCTACGATGCCTATGCCTGGGACGAGATTGAGGTTGGTCGGCTTCCGGGAGCATGGCCAGAACAATCCGCCCCAGATCAGCCTGAAATGGCAAGATTTGAATGTAAGGCTTTGGACCCACCCCAAAAGAAAATTAAAACAACTTAGCTTGATGATACCATCCATTGCTGCTTACATGCCGGGGTATTGTCATGATACGTCCAAACTGAAAATATTCCCAATATTAATTTAAAAAAGTTTAGTCTGTGCATTTATGTTTCTAAATTTGGTGCAAGACAAAACATAACATAGGCGAAACACACATTTGGGCAACGAGCAAAACGACAATGCACACAGTACGTCAAATTGGGGTCAAATGTAAGCCAAAAATGCTAAAGGGAAACCTCAAACAATTTTACAGGATGAATAAGCATTTAAAAATGCGCTAATTAGTTCGCAAATACAAGTCACTCTACAAACAGAGAAAAATGCGCTAATTAGTTCGCAAATACAAGTCACTCTACAAACAGAGAAAAATGCGCTAATTAGTTCGCAAATACAAGTCACTCTACAAACAGAGAAAAATGCGCTAATTAGTTTGCAAATACAAGTCACTCTACAAACAGAGAAAAATGCGCTAATTAGTTAGCAAATACAAGTGAAAAAATGGACTTACCAAGAGCAAATATATAAGATTCCCAATCAAATGGTCTTTGGGGCCGAAAGAAAAAAAAACCTAAAAGAGATGAAATTATGGTTAAAAAAATTAAGAACAATAACAAACAGAAGGAGACACCAATTGAACCAAAGTTAGACTTCACAAAACCTACCAAATCAAGAAACGAGGCCAAAAAAAAATCCAACAAAAAAGCGACCGGAAAATAAAAACGCAACTCTAGCAAACAAAATAAACTCCAAACGCCAACTCCTTAATCCGCAAACAAGAAACTCCAACCAAGGTAACCTCCAACAATCCAAAAACGCCACCTCGACTCGAGACACACCAAGCCATAAATAGTGTTTCGTTTCCGCAAAAATTAAGGAGGGATCATAGGAACGCACAATCAATGATGCGGCCGCAAAATAAGGACGCATGTATAAATACGTCTGGAAACAACATTTAAATTCTGGTGTATTTCTTGTTTGGAGCTCAGACATGGCTACAGACCAGGGAAAAAATGGCCAAGAGTCAGGCGGTAAGTCTTTCATGCATTTTGTCTCAATGATTAATTTGAAACATAATATTGGGCAAGTTGTGAAGTTGCGAAATCTGCATATTTACACAAATAGGTGAGGAGGATGACATGGAAGAGGCTGCTGGGCCCAGTATTCCGGCCAAAGCTGCCAAAAAGAAAAGGCAGCCACATTTCACAAGAAAGGAGATGGAGGTTTTGATTCAGAAGTGTGTGGACATCCTGCCACAGGCAGACAGGAATATGAGTACAAGCCAGAAGTGGAGAATGTGGGAAGAGGTAGCCGTTGCTGTCAATAGGGTGGGTGATTATGTCCGTCTAGCCCAGGATGTCAAACGGCGGTAAGTAAACACTTGCCCCCCCTATAAACAAATCCCATTTTAAACAAAAGGATAATGGTTCCAATTTTATCCCACAGATGGGGCGACTTCAAATATCGCCTAGAGCAAAAACTGGCGGACAGGGCTAGGCATGCAAGGGGGACAGGTGGGGGTCCCACCCCTGTGTCATTGGAGTTGACGGATTTAGAAGAGCTGGCACAGGGGTGTGTGCAGCCTGTGGAGGTGTTTGGCGTGTCCAACATGGATACGGACATGCCATACTTTGCGGCTCCTCATGTTGTCCCAGGTAAATCTTGTGATGTCACCAACTCTGAAATGTTATTGTGCCAATATGTAGATTCTAATGTGAGTCTTTTCTCATTTTTCCAAGCAGAGACACAGGCGGATGAGTCTGCTCCAGAGGGGAGCCTTGGCCGCAGAATTTCTGCTGGCTCTGCAGGGGAGGAACCAGTACATCCGGCTGAGGACCCTGCTGAAGCCAGTCCAGGGCAATCCCCCTCGCAGGCAGTGGCCCTCCTCACAGAACTCAATTTCAAATCGGATTTCCATACGGAGATTTTGCAGAGGATGGACGCCAGTCTGATACGGGTGGCTGAAGCCCTGGAGCAAAATGCTGCGGCCAACGTGACCATTGGTCAGGCCCTGGCGGAAAATACCAGGGCCAACATCCGCTTCGCCAATGCCCTGGAGCAGCTCGTTCGCCAGCACATGGTGGAGCCGACCTCCCTTCCTGCCGGAACATCAGGATCCTCCACCTCTGGAACAACATCAGCCAATCCTCCAAATGTGCCTAGCCCTGTGCCTAGTCCAGAGGCCACAACATCTGCCTCTGGACAGGCCAGCCCAATGACATCCCGGACCCGGTCTGGCGCCCTCCCTCCCCCAGCCAAACGGGTGAAAAAACGGTGACAGCAATGGCGACTTTTCCCACACTCCTTCTGTGCTTGGCTCATATTCCTTTCTGGTCAAAACTTCCCTCTCCTTTCTAGTGAATTGTTTTTAATTTTGTGTTCTACATTTCATAAATCTTTTATGTTGGCCCAATTATTGTAACTTTGGGAATGAACCTTGGAAAAAAACTTTGACACAAATCGGTTATTTATTTTAGTTTTTGTTTGAGCAATAAAAAAAAATTAAAAAACTGACATTGTATTCTCACATTATTGTCAAAATGGATTACATTTAATCCTGGGCCAAAAGGCAAAAATTGGCAAAAACCACATTTTATATGCAAAAAAAAAAAAGGGCTCTTTAAGGAACGTTTAAAATTTAACATAACGATGCAAATTCAACAGGCCAAAAGAAAAAGGTAAAAACAAAAAAACATGATGACATTATTGTTACAATAGGCCCTAACCAACAAATTGAGCCCAAAAGAAAAACCCACAAATGTACGTAAATTGATTGTGTAATCATCACATTAGCAGCTATGATTTCCTCCTGCGTACGCTTTTGTGCTAACCCAAAAAACTGCTTTCAAAACACATACCAAGCCGGTTTTCAATCCAACACTAATTTCTGTTTTGACCACCCGCGATTAATCACTGCAACATCGTGGAGTGCCGGGACGGAGGAGAAGGCCATCGCCAATGTGGTCGAGTAATCCAGACCCTAAGCCGTGCAAGCATTTTGAAGGGAAAGAGGATCATCCAGTGACGTATGAGTTGGTCCGTACACATTTTACGCTCGCATCTGCTAATGTATGTACGCCCCAAAAACGCCTCGCCACGCCTGCGTTTTGCCATCTCCACCCCCGTCAACACCCAAAAACGCCCTGTTCTGTCAATCACATTTGACATGGCACTTCCTGTACGCTATTTGACGAACGAGACAATATAAGCTCGCAATCTGCCGTACGCACATGCGCAGTGTAACACCGACGCATGCGCGGTTAGTCAACATCGGAACGCAACGAGCGTACTGCTGTTTGCGTACGGCTCTGAATGAGGGCCTTAGAGAGCAAAGGCAGTGAGCGTACGCAGGACTTTAAATCCTCCCACCCTTCTCTCTTAATTTATCCTACTTTATAATTTTTTATTTGCAGCTGAATTCACACTGTGTGGAGATACATCGCTTTTATGTGTATATGAATGAACACACTCGGGTATAGTGTACAGACCAATTACAAGCAAACAATAAAAGAAAATATATAAATTTTTAAATATATCCTACTAATACAGATCTATTACAGACAAACAATAAACTAAAATATATGTATTTTTAAATGTATCCTACTAAGTAATTTTTAATTTGCAGCTCAGCTCACACTGGGCCTGATTCAGAGCCGGACGCTCTGAAAGAACGCTCGCTTTGAATCAGGGCGTTTTTTTTTTATTTGTGCGACCTCCTGGCTGCTCGCTTAGCTGTGGGTGACCATCCACAGCTTTTGCGAGCGGCCAGGTGATGGTCGCAATGGTCTCGACCATCATGACCATCAGGGCTTGTGACGAGACCCTTGTGGTAGGGTCTCGTTCCCGCAAGCCCCAGTGAGCTTTCGGCTCTATTAGAGCTGGAAGCTCACCCACCGACTTTGGTGTGAGACCCGTAGCGACAGAGCGCCTGTCGCTAGCCGGGTCTCGTGCATGCACACGTCAGAGCCGGCTCAGGCGTATGCATGCGCAGTGGCCAAATATCAATGCGCTTGCGAGCACATAGGACTTCATTCAGAGTCGGTCGAAGCGGCCGCACGGTCGTACAGAAAAAGGGGCCGGATATGCAAATGATTCTCTCGCAAGTTGCGTCCCTAAGGTCGGCTCGTTAGCTGGCCGACCAAGGGGTGGATGCGGTTGGACCGCTAAAAATACGCCCACATGTCGTACGCATAGCACATCATCTCCGGCTACATAAGGATTAATCGCGAGCATCGACAGCCATCGGAACTGGTCGTAGAGCTAAAGGTTGACCTGACCCTCTCTTAAGCTCTACGATCATTTCAGTGTCAAACCTCCCATGTCACGTGTGCCATAACACTACTTTGTTATTTATGCACTCCCAGAAAACGCCGTTCGCATAATGAGGCACGCCTGCGTTCGGATCTCCACTCCCCCGTTTTCAAGCACCTTCCCCTGTTACCACCCACAAACGGTACATTCTGTCAATCAAACTACCGACCTGGCTGTGTTCAAGGAGAGAGAAATTTCTGATCGTAGCAGCTAGTTTGCGCATGCGCATTGCGACCTTTATGCATGCGCAGTATAGCGAACATCGGTGGCGTACGACCGTGCGGCCGCTTCGACCGACTGTGAATGAGGTCCATAGTGCTTGCGAGCGGGTCTGAATCAGGGCGTTTTTTTTTGTTGTTGTTGTTGTTGCAGCCTCCTGGCTGCTCGCTAAGCTGTGGGTGACCACCCATAGCTTTTGCGGGCAGCCAGGTGATGGTCGTGATGGTCTTGACCATGGCGACCATCGGGGCTTGCGACAAGACCCTTGCGGTAGGGTCTCGTCTGCCGCAAGCCCCAGAGAGCTTCCGGCAGGCGTTCCTTCGGGAATGCCTTTGTTTGGCCAGCCACCCCCCCCCCGACCCACCTACCAAATGGTGCGAGCTGTCGATCAACATCAACAGCTGCCCCTTTTGGATGCGAGCTCCGGAGCAAGTGATTTCTCGCTCGCTCCAGGGCTCACGCACGCGGCATGCGCACTGCCCGGCCATTGACCCACTTGTGAGCACAGCACTTTTATGTGTACTGGGGGCCAGCACACACGTTATATATGTAACAAAAAATAAAACATTTAAAAAATTTTAATAAAATTTTTTAAATTTCTCCACAAATGGCAACTGGGCCTGATTCAGTAGGGATTGCAAATGTGAACGCCGACGCATCCGCTCATGCAGTTCAGCAGTGATAAAATGCTAATGAATGCCATTGCAATGCACTCGCAGCCCAGTATAAGGATGCCCACTTCCTCTCTTGCACATCCGTAATACCTTGCAAGTCTGCAAAAACATCGGTAACATCGAGAAACATCAGAGGCTCTCGCACTGTTACGGCAAGTCAGATCTTATTCAGGAATTGCTAACCTTCCGGTATGCTATGAGGCCTCACACTGCGTATGTCGTCTCAGTGGGTAATTTATGCGTGCCCCTGCAACGGTGTTTGAACGCACTGGCACACCTGCATTCAGTCGACCCCCCTGTCACTACCCAGAAATGGCACTTTCTGTCAATCACTGAGCCATGGGTCTGTGTAGTCCCTGCAGTGTCCAGTTCGCACACTGTGATGCATACACATGCGGAAAACGCAAACATCACCCGAGTGCGAGAAAATACACATCTGCGTTCCTTGCTGAATCAGGCCACTGTATATATCGCAGTGCAGCACCACATTGTGACAGTTAGACTAGTAATAATAATTGATGCAGTTTAACAAATAATAACAATGATTTGCTATCTACCTGTACTGTAACTCTAGCTCGGCTAATATTAACACTAAGGGGACTGGAGATAACACAGCAGCAGCAAACTGGAGATGGGGAAGATGGACACAGGGACTGGAGTGGACACAGCACATCAGCCCCTGGACACAGGGAGTGAATATACAGAGCAGAATTCACTGGACACAGGGAATGGAGTGGACACAGCTCAGTAGCAGCATCTGGAGGTGAAGAGGATGGACACAGCACAGCAGCCCCAGGACACAGGGAGTGGACATAAACAGCAGCAGGCACTGGACACAGGGAGTGGATTGGCACAGCACAGCAGCAGCCACTGGAGGTGGAGAGGATGGACACAGCACAGCAGCCACTAGACATGGTAGAACATAGCACAGCACAGACTGGAGTCAGTGTGAAATGATATCCGAATCATGTGGTAGGGACTTGTATAGAATCCATAACCTGTGAGAATCTGACTTCGGGATGAAGACATTTTATCTCGATTAAGAATCTCAGCAAGTTGGGAAAACCTGAGCCACCACTTGGATTCACTTGGATCCATGAAGTTCAGAAGGGCAGGGCTGCAACTAGGGGGGCTAGAGGTGCATGTACACGGGGTGCCGGAATGCAGGGGGTGAAAAGGGCTGACTTACGGTTGCTTGGGGGCTGCAGATTCAGAAAATGGCCATCCAAAAATGGCCGCCGCCAAGGAGGAGACAGATGCTAGAGGTACTTACTGACCCTCTAGTGTCTGTCTCCTCCTTGACGGCGGCCATTTTTGGATGGCCATTTTCAGCAGATCCCATGCAGACTAGCTATCTGCATGGACTTTGCTGAAAACAGCCATCCAAAAATGGCCACCACTTAGGAAGAGACAGACACTAGAGGTCCTACTGGACCTCTAGTGTCTGTTAGACCAGTGCAAGTGCCGGGAGAAGATGCTGAAAGCTGTATCTTCTCCTGTGAAACCCCCTTGCAACGAGCATGAAACCCCCTGGCAACGAGCATGAAACCCCTGGCAACGAGCATGTGACCCCTGGCAACGAGCATAAACCCCATGGCAACAAGCACGTAACCCCTGGCAACGAGCATGAAACCCCCTGGCAACAAGCATGAAACCCCCTGGCAATGAGCATGGAACCCCTGGTAATGTGCATAAAACCTCTGACAACGAGCAGGTAATTTTAAAGTAATTAGAAGCCTTACTATGGGGTATAAAATGGTGTCGGGCAAATATGTAAGTGGCACTTTGGTAATAGGCATTACAGTGTGTGGCATAATGTGTAATGGGCATTATGGTGTGTGGAATAATGTAAGTCACTATACCAGGGACATTTAACTTCTGCACTGCCATATGGAGGAGCAAGTACAAAATCCAGGTATGGGAAGGGAGGCGGCGCAAAATTGCTGCCTTGCACCGGGTGACAGATATCCTAGCTTCGGCTCTGAGAAGGGCTCAAATTTCTGAAAACTGAGCCCGCACATCTCTATTTTGTATGGACCCTGCAGAAGTCCAAGTAATTGCATCATGGTTATTTTTTGCTAGATGCAGACAATTAGTCATTTATTTTTCCTTGGAAAACTTCCTCATTTGTGGTCCATGGGACTGCAGCTGTGTGAGAGACAATTTCTGCCAACATGGTGACACTGATATAATTTACTGAACATTACAACAACATGAGCTTATGAGCTTCCAGTTTTCAGTTTCACTGACCACCCACCTACTCAGATTCAAAAATATTTACTAAGGATTTGGCAAAAGGCCCTATTAATGTCACAGTGATCCAGGCCTTGTGGTAAGGTCTCGTGGCCGCAAGCCCCAGAGAGCTTCCGGCTCTAATAGAGCCAGAAGCTCTCCCACTAACATCACTGGTGATGTCAGTGGGGCCGCCTACAAATGGCAAGTATTTGCTTGGGAACGCTTGCGTTTGTGAAGCCACCCCCCTACCCTGATTACAAAACGGGGCAAGCTGTCGATCAACATCAACAGCCACCCCTTTTGTAGAGAGAATTTCTCTCTCATTCCGGGGCTTGCGCACGCGCAGTGCGGCCGTTGCTCGTGTGCAGAGGCCACCATCAACCCGCTTGCGAGCGCTCAAGCGCTTGCGAGCGGGTCTGAATCAGGCCCATGTGTGTGCGTGTGCATTCAGCTAACGCAGGAAGGCTGTGCCACCTTGTCTAATGGTCAGTGGGTCCAATCAGGGCTACCACCATAATATTTGTGCAGTGCATCAATATCGATCATGACGATCAATCAATAGAAAAGCTGGAGCAGCAACCAAGTAGTAGCTTTGCAGCTGCTGCCACCAGTCATGACAGTACTAGTCCTTTAAAGTCATCTAGTAAAGCTAATGCCCAAGGTTTAAGTCAGGGCATCTAAAATCAAAGAACAAATATTTTACAGTGGTAAAGAAAAAAGTACCTCTAATAATGGGAAATTTTACTGCAGAAAAACACAAAATTGCCAACATGCCATTCAACACACAAAGTGGCAAGGAAAGGCTAAGGCCTTAGTCTTTATTTATGAGTGGTGGTTCTACAACTGTCAGTGAGGCATCTTCTTCTGCCTCTCATGATGATGTACGCCCTTCTCACTCAAAGTCTAGAAAAGGTGTGAAAAAAATGAAAAGCACTAAGGCAGAGTGTGTTCAGATTCAGAATTGTCACAAATCCCTGAAGAGAGTCGAAGTGGTAAATTTGCTAAGAATCAAGAATGGTCGAGTTTATTTCTTTTTATCTCAATTTGCATCACCGAATCTCGGGTGATTTTCCTGTTTTTCATCTCTCAAATTTACTAAGAAGTGAGATTAGCTGAAAGTGAGATGGCCGACGGTGAAGCAGATCGAGATATCTCCCTCGAGTTGCAAGTGAAGATGAGATTACTCACCCAAGCTTGCAGTGTTTTATCTCCGCAAATATCTCCAGAGCTAGCAGCCTGCACATAACAGTGAGATATGTGTAAGCTGCTTGTGTGTTAGACCTGTAAAAAATGGGTTAAATTATTTAAAAAAAATGATGTAGGGTCCCCCCCCCCAAAATCCTAACCAGCCCCGGACTTGTCAGTATGTCCTGGTACCTAAAAGTATGGGGAACAAAATGAGTAGGGTTCCACTGTAATTTAGGTACCAGCACCAGGCTGCAGGGCCAGTCCTAATTTTAAATATAGGGGGGAAAAATGCATGTGTCCCCCTATACTTAAAACAAGCACCAAACCCAAAATGACCTAGGTGTAATGCCACAGTCAGGAGACCCTATTACCCAGTCTCCAGGGCCAAAGCATCATCACCCGAAGCCACTCAGGCCAAGTCGGGGATCTCATGGGAGGTGGTGACCCCCCAAAAATGGGGTCCCCCCTCTCCCAAAACCACAGGCCTAGTCTGAAGCCTGGGGCTCTTCCCTGCACCCCTGGGCTGTGGGTACGAGGTTAATAAAGTGATAAATTGAAAGAAACTATTGTATTTTACAATGGAAGGGCAGGCATGCTGGCACCTGTAGTTCCACTGTAAAATACAATAGTTTTCTTTGATTTTACACAATATTACCTCCATCCCACAGCCCAGGGGTGTGGGGAAGAGCACCGGGTTTCAGACCAAGCCTGGGATTTCAGAAGATGGGGGACCCCTTTTTTCAGGGGTCCTCACCTCCCTTGAGATCCCTGGCTTGGCCTGACTGGCTTGGGGTAAGAATGCTTTGGCCTTGGAGAGCCAGTAATAGGGTTTCCTTGCTGTGGCATTACACCCCAGTCAGTTTGGTCTGGTGCTGGTTTTAAATATAGGGGGACCCCTATGCAAATTTTACCCCTATATTTAAAACCAGGACTGGCCCTGCAGCCTAGTGCTGGCACCTAAATTATGGCGGAACCCTACTCATTTTGCTACCCATAACTTTAGGTAGGATAGGCATTTGGGGGGGACCCTATGTCATTATTTTTTTTTAAATAACCCTAATTTAACTATTTATAGGCAGAAACATACACAAATCACATTGATCTATGTATTTTGCTGGCAAACTCGCAGCTCTGGAGGCGAATGTTTAAAACTTCAATTTGGCAGAAAGTTTTCTGTCATCTCACCCGAGCTTGTCATACTGATTCTTGGTAAATTTGAGAGATGTATATTTTAGGTGAAAAGTACTTCTGATTTGCCCGATTGTGAGTTGATTCGAGTTAGCTATCTGCCCCGAGTTTTACGAGTGAGAAGTGAGAAATCTCTCTCTAACTCACCCGACTTTACCTTTAGTAAATTTGCAAGATGAAAATCAACCCTTACATCACACGAGATTGGCATCTCGACTAATCTCGATTCTTAATAAATTTACCCCTAAGTGTGTCCGCAATTGAAATGTGTGAGCCTGACCTTTCCAAGACTGCACTCGAAGAAGAGTCTCCTTCCACCATTTATGCATCCTCTACAAATGTGAAGATGAGCAGCACAAGTCAAAATGCTGACAAGCCTGACATAGAATTAGAGGATGCTACTGTGGAAGTGCAACAGGATGAGGGAGATATTTGTGTAACCGACGCTTGTGCTAATAAGGATATTGATAAGTATGTTGTTGATAAGGATGTTGTTTGTGAAAGTTGACACCAGTGGAAGCAGTTCTTGCCTATGATAAGAAAAAGGCCATTGTCATGCATGATATAGGACAAAAAAATTCACCTCTTATGTGTGGAATTATTTTTACCCAAATCGTGACAACACTTGACTAGCCATCTGTAGCATTTGTAAAACCACAGTGAGTAGAGGTAGAGAACTTAGCCATATAAAAACCTTCTCCTGATTACATCATTTACAGCAAGTTCATAGAGTTTTGGGGAAAATAAGAAACTGGTGCTAAAACAATAACAATAGACAGCATCAGTTAACTCCCTTCCTTCAGCTAGTTCCCAACAACTGCAATCTCCGCTGTCAACACCTTCATCATCTATATCCTCACTAATGTTTGGTGCTAGTTCAGAGTCAAGGATAAGGCTAAGTGACTTATAATTTATCCAGGATTCCTTAGAAGAATCATTAAACGCTAGGCCTACTGCTGCTGCTGCTGTCTTCATTCCAGACAGGGACCAAAAAGACTACTACTAGTAGTAGTAGTTTACAAAAATAAAAACAGTTGACTGTTAATCACTCTTTTGATAGCGGTAACAAGTATGGCAGCTGTCATCCAGTAGCACAGTATATCACTAACACCATGACAGCTGTGCTAGTATTAGATGGTGAAATTATAGAAATTGAGGATGATAGTGTGGAGGAAGTGCAAAAGGAAGATGAGAGGGACATTTGTGTGCTATGCTAATGAGGATGTTGATGATGTTGTTTGTGCAAATCAGCCACCAATGGCAGCAGTTCTTGTTCATGATAAAAAGGAATTAGACCAGAAAAGCCACTTCTTGGGTGTGAAGTTATTTTAACCCAAATCCTGACAGATGTGAAGGTATCTGTACCATTTGTAAAGCCAAAGTTAGTAGAGGTAGGCACCTCCTCCATGTTACATCATTTGCAGCAAGTTCATGAAATGTATTTAACAAAATTATAATAATGTATAAATTAATAACAAGCAGTCCAGTATCAGCTACCAGCACTTTGGACCAGCACATGCAATCTCCACCCCCAACACCCTCATCATCAACCTCCTCCTGAATAATTGAAGGTAGTCCTTCCAAGAAAAATGTTGTGGGGTCACAAACAAAACCAAGTATTTCAGCCACGAAAGTGTCAGTCCTAGTGGCTAAAGTGCTTGGTTTGTTAAACTGTGCATGTCCTTTTTAATGTCCCACATAAGAGTGGGTGGGAGGGACAATTCCATCTTGCAGCTCTTTCCTTTACATTTGGCACAATTTGGGGCATTGCCGACTGACATTATTATAGTTTATTAAACTGCCATCCTGTCTGCCACTGATGTGTGGCAATGTTTCATAGATTACCTAGATTTTTTTAAACTGCCGTGCGTTTGTGCCGCTGCTCCGTCACTTACTTTAGCCAGCCAGCTCGCTGCAGCCTTTGGCCTATATTGGTGAAAAATAATGAAAACAATATTGTGAGCTGTGAGGTGGTGGAAATGTCTGGAAATTATTGTTCTTAAGGTTAATAATAATATAAGGGACACAAACAGGCCCAAATTATGTGATATTGGCTGTTTACATATATATTTTTAAAATAATACAGATTCAAAACCAAATCACGAAAGTTAAACCAGATCTAAAACCAGAACTAAAACACGGGGAATGGCACACAACTCTAGTAATTATAGGGGGTTTTAAGTAGGGGTGAGCGGGTTCGGATTTCTGAAATCCGAACCCCCCCGAGCCCCCTCGATCCGAGGCAGATCCGAGTCAGGCTCGACTTTTCCCGCCTGACTCGGATTCTGAAATCGAGGCAAAACGTCATCATCCCGCCTTCCAAGTCTCGCGGGTTTTGGATCCTATATAAGGTACCCGCGTCGGCGCCATTTTCTCACTCGGCTGTGGACAGTGAAGAGGGAGGGTGGGAGTTAGGGCTGGCTGGGCTGTGTAGTGTAGTGTAGTGCAGTGTAGTGTTGTGCTGTGCTGTGCTGCTGTTGTCCATAGGGGCTGTGTCCACTACTTCAAAGTCCATAGGGGCTGGCTGTGTTGTGCTGTGCTGCTGTTGTTAATAGGGGCTGTGTCCACTACTTCAAAGTCCATAGGGGCTGGCTGGACTGTGTTGTGCAGTCAGTTGTCCATAGGGGCTGTGTCCACTCCAAAGTCCTGTGCAGTGTCCCAGTCCTAAAGGGATGCTGTAGGGTTGTCCAGGGGGTGCTCTGTCCATCAGGGGTGCTCCCCCTAAGTGCTAAAAAAAATATATATTTTCTGTGTTTGCGAATTGTGTGCGCAGTAGCCGCACGTGCATCAACAAAGTAGTGCTAAGCGTGTGCCTGTGTCATAAGTAAAGGGCCGGTTGGCTTGACCATTAAAGGGTGCTGTAACCCCCAAAGTACACTCCAAACCAAATAACAAAATATTTTCTGTGTTTGTGAATTGTGTGCGCAGTAGCCGCACGTGCATCAACAAAGTAGTGCCAAGCGTGCGCCTGTGTCATAAGTAAAGGGCCGGCTGGCTTGACCGTTAAAGGGTGCTGTAACCCCCAAAGTACACTCCAGTCCAAACCAAATAAAAAAATATTTTCTGTGTTTGTGAATTGTGTGCGCAGTAGCCGCACGTGTATCAACAAAGTAGTGCCAAGCGTGCGCCTGTGTCATAAGTAAAGGGCCGGCTGGCTTGACCGTTAAATGGTGCTGTAACCCCCAAAGTACACTCCAGTCCAAACCAAAAAAAAATTATTTTCTGTGTTTGTGAATTGTGTGCGCAGTAGCCGCACGTGCATCAACAAAGTAGTGCCAAGCGTGTGCCTGTGTCATAAGTAAAGGGCCGGCTGGCTTGACCATTAAAGGGTGCTGTAACCCCCAAAGTACACTCCAAATCAAATAACAAAATATTTTCTGTGTTTGTGAATTGTGTGCGCAGAAGCCGCACGTGCATCAACAAAGTAGTGCCAAGCGTGCGCCTGTGTCATAAGTAAAGGGCCGGTTGGCTTGACCGTTAAAGGGTGCTGTAACCCCCAAAGTACACTCCAAACCAAATAACAAAATATTTTCTGTGTTTGTGAATTGTGTGCGCAGTAGCCGCACGTGCATCAACAAAGTAGTGCTAAGCGTGCGCCTGTGTCATAAGTAAAGGGCCGGCTGGCTTGACCGTTAAAGGATGCTGTAACCCCCAAAGTACACTCCAGTCCAAACCAAATAAAAAAATATTTTCTGTGTTTGTGAATTGTGTGCGCAGTAGACGCACGTGCGTCAACAAAGTAGTGCCAAGCGTGCGCCTGTGTCATAAGTAAAGGGCCGGCTGGCTTGACCGTTAAATGGTGCTGTAACCCCCAAAGTACACTCCAGTCCAAACCAAAAAAAAAATTATTTTCTGTGTTTGTGAATTGTGTGCGCAGTAGCCGCACGTGCATCAACAAAGTAGTGCCAAGCGTGCGCCTGTGTCATAAGTAAAGGGCCGGCTGGCTTGACCATTAAAGGGTGCTGTAACCCCCAAAGTACACTCCAAACCAAATAACAAAATATTTTCTGTGTTTGTGAATTGTGTGCGCAGTAGCCGCACGTGCATCAACAAAGTAGTGCCAAGCGTGCGCCTGTGTCATAAGTAAAGGGCCGGCTGGCTTGACCGTTAAAGGGTGCTGTAACCCCCAAAGTACACTCCAGTCCAAACCAAATATAAAAATATTTTCTGTGTTTGTGAATTGTGTGCGCAGTAGCCGCACGTGCATCAACAAAGTAGTGCCAAGCGTGCACCTGTGTCATAAGTAAAGGGCCGGCTGGCTTGACCGTTAAAGGGTGCTGTAACCCCCAAAGTACACTCCAGTCCAAACCAAATAAAAAAATATTTTCTGTGTTTGTGAATTGTGTGCGCAGTAGCCGCACGTGCATCAACAAAGTAGTGCCAAGTGTGCGCCTGTGTCATAAGTAAAGGGCCTGCTGGCTTGACCATTAAAGGGTGCTGTAACCCCCAAAGTACACTCCAGTCCAAACCAAATATAAAAATATTTTCTGTGTTTGTGAATTGTGTGCGCAGTAGCCGCACGTGCATCAAAAAAGTAGTGCCAAGCGTGCACCTGTGTCATAAGTAAAGGGCCGGCTGGCTTGACTGTTAAAGGGTGCTGTAACCCCCAAAGTACACTCCACTCCAAACCAAATAACAAAATATTTTCTGTGTTTGTGAATTGTGTGCGCAGTAGCCGCACGTGAATCAACAAAGTAGTGCCAAGCGTGCGCCTGTGTCATAAGTCAAGGGCCGGTTTGGACATCTGGTCCGGACTGAAGGACGTGCCAACAATTTCTGTCAAGTCTACTGTCACTGCATATGATACTGTCCTCAAAGCAGCAGCGACAAGTGTGCGTCTGTCTGTTAAAGGGTGGTGTAACCCTCAAAGTGCGCTCCACAAACAATAAAAAAAATTCTTCTTTTTTTTTCTGTCTTTGTGAAATGTGTGGGCTGTAGCCGCACCTGCATCCTTAAAGCAGCAGCGACAAGCATGCGTCTGTCTGTTAAAGGATTACATCGGTGACAGCATCCAAGTAGGCATGTCAGACAGTCCGTACCTGTACTGGCAGAAAAAAGAAGCAATTTGGAGGTCCCTGTACAAACTGGCTCTATTTTATCTGAGTTGCCCCCCCTCCAGTGTGTACTCCGAAAGAGTGTTTAGTGCAGCCGGGAACCTTGTCAGCGAAAGGCGTAGGAGGTTGCTTCCACAAAATGTGGAGAAGATGATGTTCATAAAATGAATTATCAACTCTTCCAGGAAGACCAGCCTCCAGAACATACAGAGGGACCTGTGGTTGTGGATTCCAGCAGGGACAAATTAATACTCTGTGAGGATGAGGATGTACACAACACTGAAGAGGGTGAGGAATCGGTGGATGAGGAGGATGAGGACGACATCTTGCCTCCGTAGAGCCAGTTTGTGCAGGGACAGATTAATTGCCAGCTTGTTTTGTGGGGGCCCAAACGAACCAATCATTTCAGCCACAGTCGTGTGGCAGACCCTGGCGCTGAAATGATTGGTTTGTTAAAGTGTGCATGTCCTGTTTATACAACATAAGGGTGGGTGGGAGGGCCCAAGGACAATTCCATCTTGCACCTCTTTTTTTTCTTTGCATTATGTACAGTTTGGGGCCTAGTTTTTCAAACTGCCATCCTGTATGCCACTGCAGTGTCACTCCTAGATGGACCACGTGTTTGTGCCGCCCACTCGTATCTCTTAGCATAGTCATCCAGCTACCTCGGTGCAACCTTTTGGATATAAAAACAATATTGTGAGGTGTTCAGAATAGACTGGAAATGAGTGGAAATTAAGGTTATTGAGGTTAATAGTAGCATAGGAGCATAAAAACACACAAATTCTGTTATTTTAGCTGTTTTTATGCTTTTTAAAAAAAAAATACAGATCCAAAACACAAAACCCAGAACCCAAAACACGGAAGGGTGGTTTTGGCAAAACCAATCCAGATCCAAAACACGAAGAAAGATCCAGATCCAAAACCAAAACACAAAACACGAAAAGTGGCCGGTGCACACCCCTAGTTTTAAGGCAGCAGTGGGTAGAGGAATTCCAGAAAGTGGGCTGTATGTATTCATCGGGTGATTAAGCTACCCGTGGGAACACTGTGCCAGCATCCCTCAGCCTCCGTCTCTGCTGTCCCCATCCTCAGGCACTTATAGAGTCATCATCTGCCTTTTCCAGAGACTTTTCCTGGCAGACCTGGTCGCAGTGAACGCTGTTGTCACATGAACTTGACGAGGCTGACGCAGGCTACAGGAGGTAACACAGTGGCCCCTGCAATCACACGGGTCCTGGCACAGGCGGAATAGTAAGCGCACAATGTAACACAGGGTGCAGAAATGAAGACTAAAGACAGGCAGGGACTCGGTAATTGATTCACCAAAATATTCTAAAAAGCTAAATCAGGCGCAACAATATAAAATTAACCAAAGATTTATCCTAATTAGCAGCTCCAAAATGTATTTCTGGAGATACTCAGTATTGAACAAAACTAAAAAATCAATAAAGGCACATAGGGAGCGCTTAAACTAATTATTTAATATATTTCGTTCAACATTTATGTTCTAAAAAACACATAAAATTAATACAAGCATATACATTTCAATATTTAAAAACTTTAGTACATCGGCAATCAGAGATTCCAATGCTAGAATATTAATCTGCTTATTTAGCTCCGCTAAAGAGGATCACAGTATAATGATTTATTGAGGAAAAATCCAATTGTATTAGTCACTTGAAAGCAACAATAAACAGGGAAAAAGGCATAAATCTCAACCTCCTCCGTTAAGAAATCAGTTCACCACTAGCGCAGATTCAGTCTCAGAGTGGTAGCGGTAGACGAGACCCTCAGTGCTTTAGAATCTCCGTATGTTAGAATAATTGGTCCAACAAGATAATGCTGGAACAGCGTCTAGCTGAATTTTGCAGCGATAGAGGAAGTCCACCGTATATTACGCTCCTCGTTAGGTGGAAACATGTAGGGATACTAGACAGCGTCTAGTTGGAGCTATACTTGTGAAGCCAAAATCACGGGGAGGGAGAAAGCCACTCGCGCTGAGATATTAAACATCTGTGTTGTAATCCATAAGGTCTCAATCAATAGCAGGAGCAGCAGGTACTGTTATAAATCCTGTTTAAGGTCCCTTAATGCGTTTCTCCATTTTCCCAATACAACTGTTTCATCAGAAGGTACTCGGTAAAGCAGTATATTTAATAACAGCAGACACTGCACTTTAGTATACATAGGCTTAGGCCTGAAAACTCAGGCATATAACATAAACAAATGAAAAATAAACATCCCAGCACTCTCAGTGCTTATTGGTCAGTCTGCTGCAACGGCCTGCAGCCACAATCTGCCATGCTCTTCTATCACTGCCAATCAACAGTCCAGTAGGGGAATTCAATATGGAGCGAAAACTCAGTTTTTGCGTTAATTTCGCACCTATGATTATCGCAGGTTTTAGTTTTACATCGTATTCAATTTCAAAGACTTTTCGCAGGTTCGAAAAGTCTTTGATAAAAATGGGGATAACTTTTCACCATTGAATAGGTGTCGAAAAAAAGTGCAGAATTGGGGTTTAGGGGTGCAGGCTTAAAAAAAATAGCCTGCACCCCTGGGAATGACATTTTAAAAATAAATGTGTCAAAAAATATTTTTTTTAAAAAAAGGGACACCCCAAAAAATTATTGTGAAAACCAGGAGTTCCAAATCTCCCTTGCTGCTTCAAACTGGACAGGCATCACTCTAGACTCCTGAGGAGGGATCTGATCCCACAGAAATGTGGGCATTTCAGATGAAAGACCACCCCCCTCACCACATATCCCCCCTTTCATTTTGCCAAGCTTGATGAAGTTCTTTTTTCTTTTCGTGACAGCCGAGACCATTTAGCCTTCTCAACCACCTTTACAGGCGTGTCTTCTTCATACCCAATGAACATGTTGTATTCCAGTAGAGGAGCAACCAAACTTTTTTTCTTGCACACAATGGGCTCTACTCTCTTCTGCTGCCCCTGCAGATGATGTATCCCACAAAGGGACAGTGGGAGAAACAAGTGACCTAGCCAGGGGCACAGGAATCAACATTCCCTCTTGCCAGGGTTTGAGCAAGTTAATATGGTACAGATGTGCCCAGCTAGTTTGTTGCTCATAGCGCGCCATTCAGTGCGCATGTGTCGTGCCATGGAACATTATGTGATGGCTGTACCTAAACCACGGCATATAATACACCGCTTAACCGCTGGGTGGCAAGTGCTCCACTGATGTAATTTGTACTGAATACCATACTGTTAAATTGGATGGATATCACATTCACACAGCTTATTTGCATATTGCATGTTCGCATAACCAATCTTTTTAATATCACGCAAATCAGTACACATACTGTACATAGAGTAGCTGTACAGTAATGTAATTGCCGTGTTCTTATGACGGTATAACCGATACTATACATTAATGAGAAGTACGCACAGTTTTCAATGAGATGGGATGAATTATTCTCTAATGGTGGGGTACTGTATATATATATATATGTACTAGTATAATATTTTGTAAGGAAGACACATTTTGTTACTATTGAAAACAGCAACTGGTGTGTAGAGTTCACAAGGATGAGCCCGCTATTGACATTGTTCACATTGCCTGCTGTAGTTCTTGACATGGTTGGTGTGTGGGTTAGTGGTTAGGTGATCGCCTTGCTAAAGTGCTTGTTCCGCGGGTTCAAGACCTGGAAAATATGTATATATTTTTTTTTTCTAGTACTGGGCTCTGTTTAAAAGTGTAAATGTAAAACCAAGGAAATATTGTGAAGAGAACTTTACAACAGGCGCTCAGATGGGCCCAGTTTCCACAGTTGCTGCAAGAAGTGAGTGTAGTCACACTCAGTAAAAAGAACACACAAGATACAATAAATTACAGTGCTGATGTGGGGTAATAATCTTGATGCATATAATAACCAGATGAAGTGCAATCAATTAAAAGAAAAAATTGGAAATTTTAATAATAGTTTATAAAAAATTACATACATATAAAAAACATGTATAGGCCAATCTGTAATTTGTGCTACCCTTACATTAGATACTTGTATTCAAGTGGATATAAGTGTCAGTATCTTATAACTCTACGACTCCTTAAAGTGACAGTGGAAAGAATATTAGAGATTCCAATTGGATTAGTCTCTACCAACTCACGATGTATAGGGATCCAGAGAGTGTCAAAGCAACATCACACTTTTGAAGTGTCCATTGGAATGGTGAAACAAAAAATGGTCCAGAGAATTTCTTTAGAAACAGCTGAGAAGATCCATCTGTCGCTTGGTGATTGCCCAGACAAGGAATTTGAATGGTCCACGGAGACTGTTCCAGAGTACAGCTGACAACAGTGTAGATATGAATCCAAAAGTATCTTCTTAATGTAGAAGGGTGCTCAATCTCCTAACGCATTTTGCTGAGTAACCCCCAGCTTTATCAAAGGTGATTGTATGTTGGAGTGTTGGGGATATTTATACAGAATCAATATGGCCACTAATTACTCACACATGAGGTTAATTGCACTTCATCCGTATATACACATTAAAAAGAGACAAGTTGACACCAATAATAAATCCTAATAGTGAGGCAAACCTTTTATTATTAAAAGAATATGGATTTAAACATATAATGAGCATTTATTTATTATAATATCAATAAAGAAACTGTAAAGAAAAAATCAGACTTTTATCCAATGAAATATAAAAGTGCAAATATTGAAAGTTTTTATAAAACAACGTTAGATAATTTCAAACAATTATGTAATCATGATCATTCTCCATTTACACATCAACGTAAATCTAATTTGAATAAATGGGAAAAAAGAGCACTACGTAGATTGACTGAGGATACTCAAATAGCAATAAAGGAGGCCGATAAGGGAGGGGGTCTGGTGATACAGAATAGAGATGACTATATAATTGAGGCTATTCGCCAACTAGATAATTCTAACTTCTACTGCAAATTAGCATCGGAACCCACCAAAATTTATCTCCATACCCTGATAAATCTCCTAGACACGGCACTTGAGGATAGGGTTATATCAAGAGAAGAATATAAATTCATTTTAATGTACTCAAACATACCACACAAAAAGGGTTTACAAACTATAGAAGCAAAATTGAAGTTGGATAATGACTTGTCTGAGAAACACATTCAATTTTTGTTGGATTCTATTTCCTTTATATTACGTCACAATCACTTTATGTTTTTGGACACTCACTACGTACAGGTGATGGGAACGGCCATGGGGACCAGGTTTGCGCTGAGCTATGCTAACCTATACATGGGTCACTTTGAGGACCAATATGTGTGGGGAGGCGGGCTCGGCGGGTGCCTGGTCCTCTATGGCCATTATATTGACGATTTATTTATTATTTGGGATGGTGATTTAGAAACAGCACTCACATTTGTCACATCACTTAATTCCAATGATTATAATTTACAGTTCACGTACACTTACCACCCCACTTTAATTAATTTTCTTGATATAACCATAGAGATAAAGGAAGGTACCATTCATACGTCCAACTTTAGTAAAACAGTTGGAACAAATGCGTACCTACATTATAAAAGCGAACATAGTGCCGCGTGGAAGAGAAATTTCCCTAAGGGTCAATTTCTCCATTTACGGAGAAACTGTACTGATATAGCTACTTTTGAGATCCAAGCAAAATACATGGCACAATCCTTCTTATCTAGGGGATATCCTGATTTTATTCAAAAAGCACTAAATGAAACTAGATTAACATCTAGAGAGACTCTTTTACACAAAAAAACTAATAATAATCCAAATAAGAAGGAAAGTAATGATAACAATTTGGCATTTATTACAACGTATAATAGTCAACATGTGAAGATTAAACAAATAATATTAAATAACTATAATATTCTTAGACAGGATAACATCTTACAAGGTTGTATACCTACTAAACCGACTTTTATTTTCAAGAAAAATAAATCACTAAGAAATATTCTGGCATCTTAAGCTCCTAACAACCAAGAAGAAGTACGATGCTGTTGGTTCTGGCCTATCCTGGCTAAAGCCAACGTGTGGTTTCCATAAGTGTGGAGGAAATAGATGCACCATGTGTCAACACGTGAAAAAATCCACTAAGGTTATAGTTTGTGGTAATGAAGAACAGATTAATAACAGGAGTTTTCTTAACTGCAATACTGAATTTTCTATATATTTACTTACATGTGGTTGCAATTTACGGTATGTAGGAAGGACCACTTGAAAAATTAAAACCAGATTCATGGAACATCGTAGAAGCATCCTAAACAGGAATCTCAATCATAGTGTATCCAAACACTATGATGAGAGACACAATGGAGATCTGACATGTTTGACAATCACAGGACTAGAACACATACCAGTTACGAAAAGAGGAGGCGATAGATTTAAATGTCTCTGTATTCAAGAACATTTTTTGGATGTTTTAGTTAGATACACTACACCCGAATGGTTTGAACAAACCTGTAGAATTGAATATAGTCCTATAAATGTATTATTACTCTTTCTCCTTTATATATTATGTGTGGAATTTAGATGATGTAATTCATCTTCTGTTGTCTTGGATGTCTACTGTCAATAGTTTCAGCAATGATATTGCTGGTTTTGACCTAATATTAAGTCCTTCTATTTTTCAATTCAATATACTCTATAAGCACTGGGACTTTAACTAATTAAACATAGAGTGATAATGTAAAATTGCAGATTTGATACAAGGGGTTACATAGTACTAAATAGGCTATGATTATTGAAAATAATAGGCCGTAATTGAATTAACAATGACTATCATGTGACGTTAGGGGGCCACACAATATAATATATTGATCCATCGTATGATCTAATCAATGAATAGAATATGTATCAAGATTTTATTAAAATATTTCTCTTGATCCACCAAGTATGGTGTCTCTATACTCCTTCACAAATGAACATCCTCTAAGGAATATTTATATTTTATATTTTATAATCTTATGGAATTTGTGGTAAATCTAGGATTATTATGGCTATTCTTGTCCACATATGTTTAAATTGTTATCTGTATATGTTCATAGGTATATAGGTCAGACTATAATAACGTTCATTACACGATACTAAATCTGCCATGTTTGTTAAGGGTAAAAGCAATAATCATTATGGCAATTAGACGATCACGCTATATATTCAATTTGATGATCGCGACTATAGTAATAAACCCTGTGCCTATATATATTTAAATATCTAATTTGTTAAATGCATATGTGACTTATTATGTCTGTCATAAAATATCAAATCCGCCATCTTTATTCAGGGCAAATACCATAACTAACGTGGCGGTCTCGTGACACATAGGAGTCACGTGTTGTTCTAAACTCGCAGATCGCGAGATGTGAAAAGGAGGTAGGAGGACGCTGACCAGTGCTGTCATCCGCCGCACCTTTTGTGTGGATTGTTGGCGCAGAACGCGTGCGTGAGTGTGGGTGAGTGATCACATGGTTGGTCCCCCGCTGCTCAGCACGCCGGAACATCAGGCTGAACGTGACGTCCTCCTATTTACAATAGACCATGTGACTTATTAATAGCACATGGTCTCTTGTTTATATCACATGACCGGCATGATAATATATGTAGATAGGTAACTCTTGGGCGAAAATGCTCATTATATGTTTAAATCCATATTCTTTTAATAATAAAAGGTTTGCCTCACTATTAGGATTTATTATTGGTGTCAACTTGTCTCTTTTTAATGTGTATATACAGATGAAGTACAATTAACCTCATGTGTGAGTAATTAGTGGCCATATTGATTCTGTATAAATATCCCCAACACTCCAATATAAAATCACCTTTGATAAAGCTGGGAGTTACCCAGCGAAATGCGTTAGAGATTGAGCACCCCTCTACATTAACAAGATACTTTTGGATTCATATCTACACTGTTGTCAGCTGTACTCTGGAACAGACTCCGTGGACCATTCAAATTCCTTGTCTGGGCAATCACCAAGCGACAGATGGATTTTCTCAGCTGTTTCTAAAGAAATTCTCTGGACCATTTTTTGTTTCACCACTCCAAGGGACACTTCAAAAGCGTGATGTTGCTTTGACACTCTCTGGATCCCTATACATCGTGAGTTGGTAGAGACTAATCCAATTGGAATCTCTAATATTCTTTCCACTGTCACTTTAAGGAGTCGTAGAGTTATAAGATACTGACACTTATATCCACTTGAATACAAGTATCTAATGTAAGGGTAGCGCAAATTACAGATTGGCCTATACATGTTTTTTATATGTGTGTAATTTTTTATAAACTATTATTAAAATTTCCAATTTTTTCTTTTAATTGATTGCACTTCATCTGGTTATTATCTGTTTAAAAGTGTGGTCTCTGTATTACCAGTGGAGGGGTTGCAATGGGATCTCTGGTGCATGCCCAGTGGAGCACCTTCATATGCCAGTCGCGCTATGCTGTGGCATATGGAGGATTATAGTACTGCGCATGTCCAGTGGGTCGGGATTCACACAGTGCATCATTTCTTGTCCTGCACATGCATGCACTCCAATGCGTTACTATCTGTCCTCGTACGTCCTGCACCCTACTGTATGTTGGAGAAAATGGAGTTAGGCAGCAGCCATATTCAAGGAGGGAGTTGGAGATCCTCCTTGAGTGGAGGGATCGGCCACTTCTCAGCAATGCTGAGAAACGCAGGGTATTTATAAAAGCTTGGTGCGATATCCTGGCCCAATTAGGCTGGAATAGACCAATCCAGTCACTACAGCACCGGTTTAGTGATCTGGTGAGGACGGATGCCCCACGGCTGCAGAGGCTCAGACAGTGCCTTGTGCGTACTAAGTACAGTGGGCCTGATTCAGACCCAGTTGCAAGCGATGAGCGCTCGCAACCGGGTCGATGGTGGCCCACTGGGCATGCGCACGATGGAGCTGGCTCCGTCATGCGCATGCACGAGACCCGGATAGCGATGGGCGCTCCATAACTTCGGGTCTCGCACCAAAGGGGTCGAACTGTCGATGGTGATTGACAGCTCGCCCCGTTTGGTAGGTGGGCCGGGGGGGTTGCTGGGCAAAGGGAGGCATTCCCGAAGGAATGCCTGCCCTTTGGGGGCGGCCCCACTGACATCAATAGTGAATTCAGTGGGAGAGCTTCCGGCTCTATTAGAGCTGGAAGCTCTCTGGGGCTTGCAGCCACGAGACCCTACCACAAGGGTCTCGTCGCAAGCCCGATGGTCATGATAGTCTGGACCATCGCGCCCATCATCCTGGCCACTCGCAATAGCTGTGGGTGGTCACCCACAGCTATGCGAGCGGCCAGGAGGCTGCACCATAAAAGAAAAAAAAAAACGCCCTGATTCAGAGTGAGCGCTCTGTCACAGCGATCGTCTCTGAATCAGGCCCAGTATTACTGTACAGTTACATTAGTTAAGTATAGGCAATCAGGATCCATAGTGCCATTATTGTGTGACATAACGTGAATGGGTGTGGATTACCAGAACAACAGTCAATAAGACGAAACACAAAAGGTCGATATGTACAAAGGTTGAAAGTTACAAATGGTTGACAGGGTGAAAAAGTTGACAAAGTATTTTTCTTCTATTTATGCATGGCCCTGCGCCCCGCTTCCTCCCGCCATTGTTCATTGTTAATAACATCAGCAAGCGTGGATGCATTTGCCAATGTCGCCAGACCTGCCACTAACGATGTCGGCGGGTACAGTACACACATCATTAAGAGTGTACCCGGCTTTAGTGTGTCGACCAGCACTGTAGAAGTTATGTCTGCAGCACATGAATGAGAGTGCTGCAGACATACAGTAACATGAATACATTTTGTGGGCCATAACAGGGCCGAAACTAGGGTTTTTGTCACTGGGGAAAACCAGTAATTTGGCGCCCCCCCCCCGGTAATTCCCCCATAGCAATGCCCCCTTAAGCAGTGCACCTATAGTAATGCCCCTAGTAATGCCCCTGTAGTAGTGTTCATATGGTAATGTCCCCATACTAATGCCCCTGTAGTGCCCATATGGTAATGCCCCCCTTACTAATGCCAATATAGTAATGTCCATGTAGTGCCCATATAGTAATGCCCCCTGGTAATACCCCTGCAGTGCCCCAGTACATGCAGAGTCTTCCTGCAGCGCATGGCTGGAGGACACACAGTGCGCATGCACCTCCAGCCCCCCCGCTCCCCACTGGTTGCGGCCCTGGCCAGAAACTGTAGAGTACATGATGGGTACACACTAGACCAGCATTTTTCAACCGCTGTGCCTTGCTTAAGTGTGCTGCCGGAAAAGACAGCTGGGAGTTTTATTTTATGTTGTACCTCTGTCATACTGTAGATTGTGCTCCAATTGTAGTCAGACGAACGTTAGTATAACTGTACATTGCACTGTTATTGTTTTTATAGGACATCAGAGGAGCCTGCACAGCCAAGTACGTTCTGGACTGTTTTCAAGAGTTATATTTTTAAAATGTGTTGATGAAAAATTACATTATACTGTAGTATTTTTTTTCAATGTAGTACATCGACGGCGCATCCGCTGGATATCGTCTTCTCAGGAGGAGGAGGTGGACGGGGCGGCGGGGCCCGACAACCCTCCCGAGCCAAGTAAGCATTTCCTGTACTGTACTGTACCTCTTTCCTACACTCTCAGCGGCTCTACTGTTGCTACTTACGTCATCACTATTGGAGTACAGTAGTATTGTGTACAGAGAATTGTGGTACAGTAAGTACCGAAAGTGGGCGTTCCAGGAGGGCCGTTATTCACATTGTTTGTAAGACATTTACTGTATATATAATTTTGTTACACAGGCCCACAACATCAGGAGATAGTGGTTGAGGTGGAGGAGTCTGAGGATGAGGCAGCTGAGCTCGACAGCCCTCCCCAGCCAAGTAAGTACTGTGGGCCTGGTTCAGACCCACTTGCAAGCGCTATGCGCTCGCAAGCGGGTCGATGGCCGGGAAGTGCGCACGCACGGCACGCGCACTGCACATGCGTGAGCCCCGGAGCGAGCAAGAAATCACTCGCTCCGGTGCTCACATCCAAAAGGGGCGGCTGTCGATGTTGATCTACAGCTCGCCCTGTTTGGTAGGCGGGCTGGGGGGGTGGCTGGCTAAACGAAGGCATTCCCAAAGGAACGCCTGCCATTTGGGGGCATCCCCACTGACATCACGAGCCCACTGTGGCTTTCGGCGGACAAGACCCTACCACAAAGGTCTCGTCGCAAGACCGGCGGTTGCGATGGTCTCGACCATCGCGACCATCATCTGGCCGCTCACTAAAGCTGTGGGTGGTCACCCACAGCTTAGCGAGTGGCCAGGAGGCTGAACAAAAAAAAACATGCAGCCGCCCTGATTCAGAGCGAGCGCTCGCTTTTTGCGAGCGCCTCTGAATCAGGCCCTGTATACAGTAAATATACTGTAGTACATTGTTTTACTACTGTACAGTTTTTGTTACTGTACTGTACAGTTGTTCTGTAAATAAAGACACGCTCTGAATGAGGGCCGCCCTCCATAATTATGGAGCGTCCTCCTGGACGCTCGTATAGCTGTGGGTCACCACCCACAGCCTATACGAGCGTGCAGTTTGATGGCCGCGATGGTCATGACCATCGCGACCATCGCCACTGCGAGCCGGAGCCTGCGGTTGAGGTTTTCAACCGCAAGGCCCGGAGTGATTTTGGCTCTATCAAAGCCAAAATCACTCCCACTGACATCACTAGTGATGTCAGTGGGCCGGCTTCTGACGGTAGGAGTTCCCTTGGGAATGCCCCCGTCAGGGAGGCACGCCCCCGGCACGCCCACCAAAGGGGGCGTGCTGTCAATCAACATCGACAGCACGCCCCCTTTGATCAGACACAACGAGCGAAGGAAAGTCCATCGCTCATCACGTCTGGCGCATGCGCACGACGGAGCTCCCTCCGTTGTGCGCATGCTCAGTGCAGACCATCGACCCACTTGCGAGCGGACAGCCGCTCCCGAGTGCGTCTGAATCAGGCCCATAGTTATACTGTATATTCCTTTGTTTACACCTGCTGGGAACCTGAGGAGGATGAGGTGGAAGAGGCAGAGAATGAGCCCACCAGCCCTCCCCAGCCAAGTAAGTACTGTATACAGTAGTAAAGAACATTCTGTTTTACTACTGTACTGTACTCAGTGGGGGATCCAGGGGTTGATCAGGGCAATTGCCTCCTGTACCACAGACAGCCCTAGCCCCAACCACCTACTAATCATGCAGGCAGTACAGAGGCTGGGGTCAGTTGCAGGCGCCAGCCGGGACCTGGCCGCGCTGGCCACATACAGTTGAAACGAGTAAACTGTCAACACAGGCACCCAGCTGGCCAGATAAGGAGGTGCAGTGTCATGGGATTGTAGTTTTTTTTTTCATTTTTTTTACTGCTCAAACTATAAGCAGTAAATGACAAACTACAAATCCCATGAGTCATTGCGCCATTACAAAGATGGCTGGAGTAACCCATCATGTGAATAGGGAGAGTAAAAGTGAAACTGAGTGACATGCTGATTGTTGACAGGACTGGTGGTGACAGGGAATAGAGGGCCTGATTCAGACCCGGACGCAATTTCGGACGCTCGTTCTTAAAAAGGGGGCGGATATTTAAATTGAGCGCTCGCTCTTTGCGGTCTGTTGACGCCTCTATGTCTGAGCAAGCGTCCAAAAAATTAGCTTGCTATTTTGTAAAGACGCCCCTTTGCCGTTCGCATCATACGTCATCTCAGCTATTTATTAGATTAATCGGGAACATCGAAAGGCATCTGAACTGCTCGCAGTGCTTGTGGTAGGATTTACTTCCCGCAATCACTACGAGTAGTTCAGGCTAAAAGACAACCAAGTGACGTGGTCGATGACGCAGCTTTGTTAATTATGCACACCCATTAAACATCGTTCTGACCGTTTGGCACGCCTGCGTTCGGATCTCCACTCCCCCATTTTCAAGCACCTTCCCCTGTTACCACCCACAAACGCCTCATTCTGTCACTCAAATTAGCAGCCCCTCGCTGTTTTACGAGCGCATAATTTCCAACCGCAATGACTGGTTCGCACATGCACATTATGACTAGGGGTGTGCACCGGCCACTTTTCGTGTTTTGTGTTTTGGTTTTGGATCTGGATCTTTCTTCGTGTTTTGGATCTGGATTGGTTTTGCCAAAACCACCCTTCCGTGTTTTGGGTTCTGGGTTTTGTGTTTTGGATCTGTATTTTTTTGAAAAAAAGCATAAAAACAGCTAAAATCTCAGAATTTGTGGGTTTTTCTGCTCCTATGCTATTATTAACCTCAATAACCTTAATTTCCACTCATTTCCAGTCTATTCTGAACACCTCACACCTCACAATAGTGTTTTTATGTCCAAAAGGTTGCACCGAGGTAGCTGGATGACTATGCTAAGAGATACGAGTGGGCGGCACAAACACGTGGTCCATCTAGGAGTGGCACTGCAGTGGCAGACAGGATGGCAGTTTGAAAAACTAGGCCCCAAACTATACATAATGCAAAGAAAAAAAAGAGGTGCAAGATGGAATTGTCCTTGGGCCCTCCCACCCACCCTTATGTTGTATAAACAGGACATGCACACTTTAACAAACCAAACATTTCAGCGCCAGGGTCTGCCACTCGACTGTGGCTGAAATGATTGGTTCGTTTGGGCCCCCACAAAACAAGCTGGCAATTAATCTGTCCCTGCACAAACTGGCTCTACGGAGGCAAGATGTCGTCCTCATCCTCCTCATCCACCGATTCCTCACCCTCTTCAGTGTTGTGTACATCCTCATCCTCACAGAGTATTAATTCGTCCCCGCTGGAATCCACAACCACAGGTCCCTCTGTACTTTCTGGAGGCTGGTCTCCCTGGAAGAGTTGATAATTCATTTTATGAACATCATCTTCTCCACATTTTGTGGAAGCAACCTCCTACGCCTTTCGCTGACAAGGTTCCCGGCTGCACTAAACACTCTTTCGGAGTACACACTGGAGGGGGGGCAACTCAGGTAAAATAGAGCCAGTTTGTACAGGGACCTCCAAATTGCTTCTTTTTCCTGCCAGTACAGGTACGGACTGTCTGACATGCCTACTTGGATGCTGTCACCGATGTAATCCTTTAACAGACAGACGCACGCTTGTCGCTGCTGCTTTGAGGATGCAAGTGCGGCTACAGCCCACACAATTCACAAAGACAGAAAAAAGAAGAAGAATATTTTTATTGTTTGTGTAGCACACTTTGAGGGTGTCACCACCCTTTAACAGACAGACGCACGCTTGTCGCTGCTGCTTTGAGGATGCAAGTGCGGCTACAGCCCACACAATTCACAAAGACAGAAAAAAGAAGAAGAATATTTTTATTGTTTGTGTAGCACACTTTGAGGGTGTCAACACCCTTTAACAGACACACGCATGCTTGTCGCTGCTGCTTTGAGGATGCAAGTGCGGCTACATCGCACACAAGTCACAAACACATTAAAAAAAATTTTTTTATTTTTTGGAGCACTTTGAGAGTTACACCACCCTTTAACAGACAGACGCACGCTTGTCGCTGCTGCTTTGAGGATGCAAGTGCGGCTACAGCCCACACAATTCACAAAGACAGAAAAAAAAAGAAGAATATTTTTATTGTTTGTGTAGCACACTTTGAGGGTGTCACCACCCTTTAACAGACAGACACACGCTTGTCGCTGCTGCTTTGAGGACAGTATCATATGCAGTGACAGTAGACTTGTCAGAAATTGTTGGCACGTCCTTCAGTCCGGACCAGATGTCCAAACCAGCCCTTGACTTATGACACAGGCGCACGCTTGGCGCTGCTACTATGTTGATGCACGTGCGGCTACATCGCACACAAGTCACAAACACATTAAAAAAATAGTTTTTTATTATTTGGAGCACTTTGAGGGTTACACCACCCTTTAACAGACAGACGCACGCTTGTCGCTGCTGCTTTGAGGATGCAAGTGCGGCTACAGCCCACACAATTCACAAAGACAGAAAAAAAAGAAGAATATTTATATTGTTTGTGGAGCGCACTTTGAGGGTTACACCACCTTTTAACAGACAGACGCACGCTTGTCGCTGCTGCTTTGAGGATGCAAGTGCGGCTACAGCCCACACAATTCACAAAGACAGAAAAAAGAAGAATATTTTTATTGTTTGTGGAGCACACTTTGAGGGTGTCACCACCCTTTAACAGACAGACGCACGCTTGTCGCTGCAGCTTTGAGGATGCAAGTGCGGCTACAGCCCACACAATTCACAAAGATAGAAAAAAGAAGAAAATTTTTATTGTTTGTGTAGCACACTTTGAGGGTGTCACCACCCTTTAACAGACAGATGCACGCTTGTCGCTGCTGCTTTGAGGATGCAAGTGCGGCTACATCGCACACAAGTCACAAACACATTAAAAAAATAGTTTTTAATTTTTTGGAGCACTTTGAGAGTTACACCACCCTTTAACAGACAGACGCACGCTTGTCGCTGCTGCTTTGAGGATGCAAGTGCGGCTACAGCCCACACAATTCACAAAGACAGAAAAAAAAAGAAGAATATTTTTATTGTTTGTGGAGCGCACTTTGAGGGTGTCACCACCCTTTAACAGACAGACGCACGCTTGTCGCTGCTGCTTTGAGGACAGTATCATATGCAGTGACAGTAGACTTGTCAGAAATTGTTGGCACGTCCTTCAGTCCGGACCAGATGTCCTAACCAGCCCTTGACTTATGACACAGGCGCACGCTTGGCACTGCTACTATGTTGATGCACGTGCGGCTACATCGCACACAAGTCACAAACACATTAAAAAAATAGTTTTTTATTATTTGGAGCACTTTGAGGGTTACACCACCCTTTAACAGACAGACGCACGCTTGTCGCTGCTGCTTTGAGGATGCAAGTGCGGCTACAGCCCACACAATTCACAAAGACAGAAAAAAGAAGAATATTTTTATTGTTTGTGTAGCACACTTTGAGGGTGTCAACACCCTTTAACATACAGACGCACGCCTGTCGCTGCTGCTTTGAGGATGCAAGTGCGGCTACAGCCCACACAATTCACAAAGACAGAAAAAAAAAGAAGAATATTTTTATTGTTTGTGGAGCACACTTTGAGGGTGTCACCACCCTTTAACAGACAGACGCACGCTTGTCACTGCTGCTTTGAGGATGCAAGTGCGGCTACAGCCCACACAATTCACAAAGATAGAAAAAAGAAGAAGAAAATTTTTATTGTTTGTGTAGCACACTTTGAGGGTGTCACCACCCTTTAACAGACAGACGCACGCTTGTCGCTGCTGCTTTGAGGATGCAAGTGCGGCTACATCGCACACAAGTCACAAACACATTAAAAAAATAGTTTTTAATTTTTTGGAGCACTTTGAGAGTTACACCACCCTTTAACAGACAGATGCATGCTTGTCGCTGCTGCTTTGAGGATGCAAGTGCGGCTACAGCCCACACAATTCACAAAGACAGAAAAAAAAAGAAGAATATTTTTATTGTTTGTGGAGCGCACTTTGAGGGTGTCACCACCCTTTAACAGACAGACGCACGCTTGTCGCTGCTGCTTTGAGGACAGTATCATATGCAGTGACAGTAGACTTGTCAGAAATTGTTGGCACGTCCTTCAGTCCGGACCAGATGTCCTAACCAGCCCTTGACTTATGACACAGGCGCACGCTTGGCACTGCTACTATGTTGATGCACGTGCGGCTACATCGCACCCAAGTCACAAACACATTAAAAAAATAGTTATTTATTATTTGGAGCACTTTGAGGGTTACACCACCCTTTAACAGACAGACGCACGCTTGTCGCTGCTGCTTTAAGGATGCAAGTGCGGCTACAGCCCACACAATTCACAAAGACAGAAAAAAGAAGAATATTTTTATTGTTTGTGTAGCACACTTTGAGGGTGTCAACACCCTTTAACATACAGACGCACGCCTGTCGCTGCTGCTTTGAGGATGCAAGTGCGGCTACAGCCCACACAATTCACAAAGACAGAAAAAAAAAGAAGAATATTTTTATTGTTTGTGTAGCACACTTTGAGGGTGTCACCACCCTTTAACAGACAGACACACGCTTGTCGCTGCTGCTTTGAGGACAGTATCATATGCAGTGACAGTAGACTTGTCAGAAATTGTTGGCACGTCCTTCAGTCCGGACCAGATGTCCAAACCAGCCCTTGACTTATGACACAGGCGCACGCTTGGCGCTGCTACTATGTTGATGCACGTGCGGCTACATCGCACACAAGTCACAAACACATTAAAAAAATAGTTTTTTATTATTTGGAGCACTTTGAGGGTTACACCACCCTTTAACAGACAGACGCACGCTTGTCGCTGCTGCTTTGAGGATGCAAGTGCGGCTACAGCCCACACAATTCACAAAAACAGAAAAAAAAGAAGAATATTTATATTGTTTGTGGAGCGCACTTTGAGGGTTACACCACCCTTTAACAGACAGACGCACGCTTGTCGCTGCTGCTTTGAGGATGCAAGTGCGGCTACAGCCCACACAATTCACAAAGACAGAAAAAAAAAGAAGAATATTTTTATTGTTTGTGGAGCGCACTTTGAGGGTGTCACCACCCTTTAACAGACAGACGCACGCTTGTCGCTGCTGCTTTGAGGACAGTATCATATGCAGTGACAGTAGACTTGTCAGAAATTGTTGGCACGTCCTTCAGTCCGGACCAGATGTCCTAACCAGCCCTTGACTTATGACACAGGCGCACGCTTGGCACTGCTACTATGTTGATGCACGTGCGGCTACATCGCACACAAGTCACAAACACATTAAAAAAATAGTTTTTTATTATTTGGAGCACTTTGAGGGTTACACCACCCTTTAACAGACAGACGCACGCTTGTCGCTGCTGCTTTGAGGATGCAAGTGCGGCTACAGCCCACACAATTCACAAAGACAGAAAAAAGAAGAATATTTTTATTGTTTGTGTAGCACACTTTGAGGGTGTCAACACCCTTTAACATACAGACGCACGCCTGTCGCTGCTGCTTTGAGGATGCAAGTGCGGCTACAGCCCACACAATTCACAAAGACAGAAAAAAAAAGAAGAATATTTTTATTGTTTGTGTAGCACACTTTGAGGGTGTCACCACCCTTTAACAGACAGACACACGCTTGTCGCTGCTGCTTTGAGGACAGTATCATATGCAGTGACAGTAGACTTGTCAGAAATTGTTGGCACGTCCTTCAGTCCGGACCAGATGTCCAAACCAGCCCTTGACTTATGACACAGGCGCACGCTTGGCGCTGCTACTATGTTGATGCACGTGCGGCTACATCGCACACAAGTCACAAACACATTAAAAAAATAGTTTTTTATTATTTGGAACACTTTGAGGGTTACACCACCCTTTAACAGACAGACGCACGCTTGTCGCTGCTGCTTTGAGGATGCAAGTGCGGCTACAGCCCACACAATTCACAAAGACAGAAAAAAAAGAAGAATATTTATATTGTTTGTGGAGCGCACTTTGAGGGTTACACCACCCTTTAACAGACAGACGCACGCTTGTCGCTGCTGCTTTGAGGATGTAAGTGCGGCTACAGCCAACACAATTAACAAAGACAGAAAAAAGAAGAATATTTTTATTGTTTGTGGAGCACACTTTGAGGGTGTCACCACCCTTTAACAGACAGACGCACGCTTGTCGCTGCTGCTTTGAGGATGCAAGTGCGGCTACAGCCCACACAATTCACAAAGATAGAAAAAAGAAGAAGAAAATTTTTATTGTTTGTGTAGCACACTTTGAGGGTGTCACCACCCTTTAACAGACAGACGCATGCTTGTCGCTGCTGCTTTGAGGATGCAAGTGCGGCTACATCGCACACAAGTCACAAACACATTAAAAAAATAGTTTTTAATTTTTTGGAGCACTTTGAGAGTTACACCACCCTTTAACAGACAGATGCACGCTTGTCGCTGTTGCTTTGAGGATGCAAGTGCGGCTACAGCCCACACAATTCACAAAGACAGAAAAAAAAAGAAGAATATTTTTATTGTTTGTGGAGCGCACTTTGAGGGTGTCACCACCCTTTAACAGACAGACGCACGCTTGTCGCTGCTGCTTTGAGGACAGTATCATATGCAGTGACAGTAGACTTGTCAGAAATTGTTGGCACGTCCTTCAGTCCGGACCAGATGTCCTAACCAGCCCTTGACTTATGACACAGGCGCACGCTTGGCACTGCTACTATGTTGATGCACGTGCGGCTACATCGCACACAAGTCACAAACACATTAAAAAAATAGTTTTTTATTATTTGGAGCACTTTGAGGGTTACACCACCCTTTAACAGACAGACGCACGCTTGTCGCTGCTGCTTTGAGGATGCAAGTGCGGCTACAGCCCACACAATTCACAAAGACAGAAAAAAGAAGAATATTTTTATTGTTTGTGTAGCACACTTTGAGGGTGTCAACACCCTTTAACATACAGACGCACGCCTGTCGCTGCTGCTTTGAGGATGCAAGTGCGGCTACAGCCCACACAATTCACAAAGACAGAAAAAAAAAGAAGAATATTTTTATTGTTTGTGTAGCACACTTTGAGGGTGTCACCACCCTTTAACAGACAGACACACGCTTGTCGCTGCTGCTTTGAGGACAGTATCATATGCAGTGACAGTAGACTTGTCAGAAATTGTTGGCACGTCCTTCAGTCCGGACCAGATGTCCTAACCAGCCCTTGACTTATGACACAGGCGCACGCTTGGCGCTGCTACTATGTTGATGCACGTGCGGCTACATCGCACACAAGTCACAAACACATTAAAAAAATAGTTTTTTATTATTTGGAGCACTTTGAGGGTTACACCACCCTTTAACAGACAGACGCACGCTTGTCGCTGCTGCTTTGAGGATGCAAGTGCGGCTACAGCCCACACAATTCACAAAGACAGAAAAAAAAGAAGAATATTTATATTGTTTGTGGAGCGCACTTTGAGGGTTACACCACCCTTTAACAGACAGACGCACGCTTGTCGCTGCTGCTTTGAGGATGCAAGTGCGGCTACAGCCCACACAATTCACAAAGACAGAAAAAAGAGCAATATTTTTATTGTTTGTGTAGCACACTTTGAGGGTGTCACCACCCTTTAACAGACAGACGCACGCTTGTCGCTGCTGCTTTAAGGATGCAGGTGCGGCTACAGCCCACACATTTCACAAAGACAGAAAAAAAAAGAAGAATATTTTTATTGTTTGTGTAGCACACTTTGAGGGTTACACCACCCTTTAACAGACAGACGCACGCTTGTCGCTGCTGCTTTGAGGATGCAGGTGGAATCTAGACGGGATTTGGAACCGGGGACACACTTTCTCCATCTATTGTCTAAATCCCACTGCACTAATGGCGGATACCAGACGCACGTCTAACACCAACATAGCAGTCAAGGCCTCAGTTATACGGTTTGCTTCAGGATGACTGCTGTCGTACTTCATCCTCATCGCTAGGGACTGTTGGAGGGTCAATTGTTTAGTAAAATTCGTGATGTTCCTACTTCCTCTCTGGGATGATGAACAACTCCCAGCAGCAGCAACAGCACTAGGAGGAAGTGGATCTTGATCTTTCCCTATTTTATTTTTATCGGAGAAAGTTTGTTCCTCCATTTATGTTATATTGATATATACGTGCGGCTAAAGCGCACACAAACACAGAAAATATTTTTTTATTTTTGCTGGAGAGTAGTGCACTTTGTGGGTTACACCACTCTTTAAGAAATGAGCCAGCCGGCTCTTTACTTATGGGACACAGGCGCATGCTTGGCGCTGCTCCTTTGTTGATGCACGTGCAGCCACAGTGCACACAAGTCACAAACACAGAAAATATATATTTTTTTTGGTTTGGAGTGTACTTTGGGGGTTACAGCACCCTTTAATGGTCAAGCCAGCCGGCCCTTTACTTATGACACAGGCACACGCTTGGCACTACTTTGTTGATGCACGTGCGGCTACTGCGCACACAATTCACAAACACAGAAAATAATTTTTTTTTTGGTTTGGACTGGAGTGTACTTTGGGGGTTACAGCACCCTTTAACGGTCAAGCCAGCCGGCCCTTTACTTATGACACAGGCGCACGCTTGGCACTACTTTGTGGATGCACGTGCGGCTACTGCGCACACAATTCACAAACACAGAAAATAATTTTTTTTTGGTTAGGACTGGATTGTACTTTTGGGGTTATAGCACCCTTTAATGGTCAAGCCAGCCGTCCCTTTACTTATGACACAGGGGCACTCTTGGCACTACTTTGTTGATGCACGTGCGGCTACTGCGCACACAATTCACAAACACAGAAAATATTTTTTTTTTGGTTTGAACTGGAGTGTACTTTGGGGGTTACAGCACCCTTTAACGGTCAAGCCAGCCGGCCCTTTACTTATGACACAGGCGCACGCTTGGCACTACTTTGTTGATGCACGTGCTGCTACTGCGCACACAATTCACAAACACAGAAAATATATATTTTTTTGGTTTGGACTGGAGTGTACTTTGGGGGTTACAGCACCCTTTAACGGTCAAGCCAGCCGGCCCTTTACTTATGACACAGGCGCACGCTTGGCACTACTTTGTTGATGCACGTGCGGCTACTGCACACACAATTCACAAACACAGAAAATATATATTTTTTTGGTTTGGACTGGAGTGTACTTTTGGGATTACAGCACCCTTTAACGGTCAAGCCAGCTGGACCTTTACTTATGACACAGGTGCACGCTTGGCTCTACTTTGTTGATGCACGTGCGGCAACTGTGCACACAATTCACAAACACAGAAAATTATTTTTTTTTTGGTTTGGACTGGAGTGTACTTTGGGGTTTACAGCACCCTTTAACGGTTAAGCCAGCCGGCCCTTTACTTATGACACAGGCGCACGCTTGGCACTACTTTGTTGATGCACGTGCGGCTACAGCGCACACAATTCACAAACACAGAAAATAATTTTTTTTTTGGTTTGGACTGGAGTGTACTTTGGGGGTTACAGCACCCTTTATCGGTCAAGCCAGCTGGCCCTTTACTTAAGACACAGGCACACGCTTGGAACTACTTTGTTGATGCACGTGCGGCTACTGCGCACACAATTCACAAACCGAAAATATATATTTTTTTGGTTTGGACTGGAGTGTACTTTGGGGTTTACAGCACCCTTTAACGGTCAAGCCAGCTGGACCTTAACTTATGACACAGGCGCACGCTTGGAACTACTTTGTTGACGCACATGCGGCTACTGCGCACACAATTCACAAACACAGAAAATATTTTTTTGGGGGGTTTGGACAGGAGTGTACTTTGGGGGTTACAGCACCCTTTAACAGTCAAGCCAGCCGGCCCTTTACTTATGACACAGGCACACGCTTGGCACTACTTTGTTGATGCACGTGCGGCTACTGCGCACACAATTCACAAACACAGAAAATAATTTTTTTTTGGGTTTGGACTGGAGTGTATTTTTGGGGTTACAGCACCCTTTAACGGTCAAGCCAGCCGTCCCTTTACTTATGACACAGGCGCACGCTTGGCACTACTTTGTTGATGCACGTGCGGCTACTGCGCACACAATTCACAAACACAGAAAATAATTTTTTTTTTGGTTTGGACTGGAGTGTACTTTGGGGGTTGCAACACCCTTTAACGGTCAAGCCAGCCGGCCCTTTACTTATGACACAGGCGCACGCTTGGCACTACTTTGTTGATGCTCGTGCGGCTACTGCGCACACAATTCACAAACACAGAAATTAGATATTTTTTGGGTTTGGACTGGAGTGTACTTTGGGGGTTACAGCACCCTTTAACAGTCAAGCCAGCCGGCCCTTTACTTATGACACAGGCGCACGCTTGGCACTACTTTGTTGATGCACGTGCGGCTACTGCGCACACAATTCACAAACACAGAAAATATATTATTTTTTTAGCTCTTGGGGGGAGCACCCCTGATGGACAGAGCACCCCCTGGACAACACTACAGCACCCCTTTAGGACTGGGACACTGGCACAGGACTTTGGAGTGGACACCTCCCCTATGGTGAACTGACTGCACAACACAGTCCAGCCAGCCGCTATGGACTTTGAAGTAGTGGACACAGCCCCTATTAACAACAGCAGCACAGCACAACACAGCCAGCCCCTATGGACTTTGAAGTAGTGGACAACAGCAGCACTACACTACACTACACTACACAGCCCAGCCAGCCCTAACTCCCACCCTCCCTCTTCACTGTCCACAGCCGAGTGAGAAAATGGCGCCGACGCGGGTACCTTATATAGGATCCAAAACCCGCGAGACTCGGAAGGCGGGATGATGACGTTTTCCCTCGATTTCAGATCCGAGTCAGGCGGGAAAAGTTGAGCCTGACTCGGATCGGACTCAGATCGGGGGGGCTCTGGGGGGTTCGGATTTCAGAAATCCGAACCCGCTCACCCCTAATTATGACCCATACGCATGCGCAGTTTTGCGAACATCGCTCAGAGCGAACGAGCGGCCGCTTACGAGCGGCTCTGAATCAGGCCCAGAGAGAGGTATCTCTCTCAACTGATCATCTTGGTGACACCATGCTGCACTGCAGGGGGGGAAGATTTAAAATGTGCAGAGAGATTTAGATTTGGGAGGGAAGTGTTAAAACAGACATCTAAATTGTAGAGTAATAATAAAGCTGTGCAGTATTTGTGGGCTACATGCAAAAGCAGCCAGTATTTACCCTACATGAAAAAAAAAATATGTATTTACACCCCTTGCATTGCAACATGGTTTGTCCAGGTACACAGTTAAGTGCTATCTCTCTCTGGGCCTGATTCAGACCCGCTCGCGAGCGCTCACAAGCAGGTCGATGTTGGCCAAGTGCGCATGCACATGACGGAGGCTGTTCTGTTGTGCGCATGCGCGAGACCCGAATAACGACGGCCAAGCCGTCATTATGGGTCTCGCACCAAAGGGTGAGTGACAGCACACCCCCTTTGGTGGGTGTGCCGGGGGCGTGGCTGCCCAGATGGAGGCGTTCCCATGGGAATGCCTACCGTCTGGGTCCGGCCCCATTGACATCATTAGTGATGTAAGTGGGAGTGCTTTGGCCCTACCGCAAGGGTCTCGTCGCAAGCCCGATGGTCGTGATGGTCTTGGCCATCGCGACCATCTTTTTGGCCGCTCGCATAAGCTGTGGGTGGCCGCTCCAATTTTAGGTAGGACGGCTCTGATTCAGAGCGAGCGCTCTTGTCAGAGCGTCCTGCTCTGAATCAGGCCCTCTACTCCCATCTCTGAATTAGGCCCTGAGTTTTACACATGCAGAATGGTAGACCATGAAGAGGAAGGATCATATACCCCTAATGTAGGACAACCCAGTGGCTGATCCTGGAGGGATGAGGGGAGTTCAAGTCTGCAGCAGGTAGACTCTGGATACAGTGAATGTGTGCAATCATATACAACACTGACTGTACAAGAAAACAATGAGAGGGATTGGTTACTGAATTGTGATGTTAAAGTTTTTATTTTTTTTTTCAATTACCAGTCTCTGCTGCTGTAGGTTTTACGGACAGCATGCATATATCACTTGCTTAGTGGTATCAGCAAGGGTGTGACTGTGTTTATATAAATGTCAGATACCATTGGTGATGCTAAAATAAAATGCTCCTGTTTTAAAAGGGATATAGGGCCTGATTCAGAGCCGTTCGCTATTTGTGGTCGTTCGTTCAAAAACAAGGGGTGGCTATTCAAATGATCCGTTCGCAAATTGCAGTCTGTTCCCACCTCTAAGTCTGAACGAGCGAGCAAAACATACGCTCGTTTTTTTATAAAAACGCCCCCTGGCCGCACGCACCATACTTCATGTCCGCTATTTATTAGATTAATCGAGTACATCGTACAGCGTATGAACTGCTCGCTATTCTTGTGGTTGGTTTTTTCAACCGCTATTTTGCGAGCAGTTCTGAGTTAAAAAAAACCAAGTGACGTGGTCAATGACGCTGCTGTATTAATTATGCACTCCCTTAAAACGCCCGTTTTGACCTTTAAGCACGCCTGCGTTCGGATCTCCACTCCCCGTTTTCAAGCACCTTCCCCTGTTACCACCCACATACGCCTCATTCTGTCACTCAAAATAGCAGGCCCTCACTATATTGCGTACCAACGATTTTCGGCCGCACTGACTGGTTCGCGCATGCGTACTAAAAACCGTACGCATGCGCAGATGTGCGAACATCGCTCGGAACGAGCGTACTGCCGCTAGCTAGTGGCTCTGAATGAGGGCCATAGTTTGGAAGCCGATGGTCTAAATCCCGACCACCAGCTTCCAGACTTTCTAATCCCTGCATGGTACTAATGACAGGCGTCGAAAACTCGACGCCTGTCATTAACCAGATGTTAGGAGATCGACGCCCGCATACCAAACGAAGGTAAGCTGGGCGTGGGCAGCCACGCAGAGGGGAGGGCTAGGTTTAGGGCTCCCAGGGGGACTTAGGGCTAGGCACCCCTCCTGGAGGGTTAAGGTTTAGGCTGCAGGGAAGGGGGGATTAGGTTTAGGCACTTAGAGGGGGGATTAGGGTTAGACACTTGGGGGGGAGGTTAGGGTTAGGCACCCCTAAGGAGGGTTGGGGGGGGGAATTAGGTTAGAGATACTTACCTTAGGGACAATCGGGATTTTCACCCTTGCCGGGCTGCCGCTGTTGTGACAGGCGTCCGGCGGTAATACCTACTACACCCGTTTTAGAATATGGTATCACTATAGTTTGTTGTTTTTGTGTGCGTGTGTGTATATGTGTGTGTATGACTGTGTATGTATGTATGACTGTGTACGCATTTGCTGGAAATTAGCACAATGTCTATACTTTATGTGACACAATGTACTGCACAAATAACTATGGGCTGTCACTGTGAATTGGGGATCAGAGGGCTGTGTGTGGTATGGACTCCTGTCATATGGGATGCAGTCAGGATACCGACGGGCACTATCCCGCCCGCCGATATCCCACTACTGTCAGCCCCACGGGATGGGAGAAGCAATGAGCAGAAAGGGGAGGAGTCAGTATTAATTCTTAAACGCCCCCCTAAAGATAAAGTCTTGGTCCGCCACTGACTGTACTTCTCTTCCTTTGAAGAATTTCCTGTTCCTCCTGTACTGTAAAGACGACACACATACATCTCCAACCTCGTCTCCTAACACACTGTCTCCTGCCCTCTCCAATTATCCAATGTTTGGTGCTTTGCTACTTGTGCCATCACTAATGGAATCAGGTCCAGGCTTCTCTGATTACTTCTCGCTTACTGTACCTGGCTTCCCAGCCATAGTGTACGGTAATGTTATGTTTACCCTCGACTTTACCACTGAGTACATTACTGTGTTTTTCTTTTCTTTACATAGAACACCTCCATATCCTCGTTGTGCAGCTGGAGAGTGAGTAGAGCAGCGATTCTGGTAAACCTTAACCTTGCATTTTTTTGGTCAGGGTTAGGCCTAACACACACAGACCGGCTAATCATTGACGAGTCGGCTATGGAGTCAGAGAGTTCATCAGCCAATGAGATGGATCAGTCACATTTAGGTAATGTACTCAAGGTCCTTCTGCTGCTGCTCCAGACTCCCACATTTGGTCCAATGCTGTGCAGTGCATTCTAAAACATGGTAACCGAAAAATATACAGTAAATAATAAAAATATTTAGCTGAGGCAGATTACTGTATAGTGTATCTTATTATGTGAATTGTGGGCACTACAATGTGTCAATGTGAAATGGTGACACTACAATTCAACAGTACAGTACATAATGTTACGTGGCAGCTATACAATGTTGCATAATATAACGGAGGTTAGGAATAGAGCCGACGGCACATAAACTTCTAGTCAGGGATAGAGGGGTTAATAAAGTTAAAAATGTTTGTTGACAGTAGTAGGCAGATGTGATAGGATGTTAGGTTAGGGGCGGAGTTAGTGAGAGGGTGAGTGATAGGATGTTAGGTTAGGGGCGGAGTTAGTGAGAGGGTGTGGTGATAGGACGTTAGGTTAGGGCGGGTTAGTGAGAGGGTGTAGTGATAGGATGTTAGGTTAGGGGCGGAGTTAGTGAGAGGGTGTGGTGATAGGATGTTAGGTTAGGGGCGGAGTTAGTGAGAGGGTGTAGTGATAGGACGTTAGGTTAGGGGCGGAGTTAGTGAGAGGGTGTAGAGAATCTACTGTGGTAAATCTGCCTCTTTGAATTGATCTCCAGCCAGGGAAGTTCAGTATTTTTCTTGTCAGATCTGTTCTTGGATTTATTGCCTTTATTCTTTCTTATCTCTCTGTATCTATCCCTGTTCTCAGTCTCTCTCTTATTCTTTCCCTGTTCTCAGTCCCTTTGTATTTCTATACCTATCCTTCTCTCCTCTGTTCTGTCTCTTTCCCTACTCTGCCATTATGCATCGCCCCCAGCGTGCGCGCTCAGTGCCCGCCCGTCTTTCTGACAGTACCGGATCCGGCGCACCATATTTGGGCCCCCCTCCTCATGGACTGCCCTCCCGGTATTCGGGAGGGTCAGGTAAAGTGCCCCCCTTTCACGCAGCAAGCGCTGCGGTCCCGGGCACGCGGCCGCGGCGGTGCCGCGAAACACCTCAGTTACTGCCTCCGCCTGCCCCTGGTTCCCCGCTGGTCACCAGTACTAGTGCGACCAGGGACCAGGCGGGGATCGGGAGTGGCCGGGCGTACTACAGCGCCCACGGGAGTCGCGGGCGCGTGCTCCGGCCATTCCCGCAGCCATCAGCGGGCAGTCACACCACCCATCCCTTCTCCCCCAGTGGCCGCTCAGAGTGAGTCAGCTGAAGTCCGGGGGGAAGGGCGGCGGAAAAGGCCACATAAGTGTGCAGGCCAGATGCCTGTCATGGCGCCGGCTTGCATTCAGGCCAACATGAATACAGGCGGGGGGCGGAGACAAAGGGGGCAGAGCCAATGCCTGCATAGTGACAGGCAGGTTAATCCTCCCCCTCTTCTGCTGCCCCCTGTTTATGCTGATAATGACGACTCAGACATGGGGTCCCCCATGTCTGCAGCAGCCAGCTCCTCCAGGCCTGCGGGGGTGGCAGCTGCTCAGGTGTCTGCTATGCCTGCAGGGCCTGTGGCACCAGGGAGTGCTCCCTTGCTAGATGCTGGTGCCATAGCCGGACTGCTGGTGTCTGTGGTGGGTGCACTGACACCACTTTTGACCCAGCAACCTGGAAACGCTGACACTGGAGGCCCTTCTGCGTCGGCGGCGTCCGCCGTGCAGACGCAGCTTGGCCCGCTGGTGCAGCAGTTAGGCAGGATTTGCGGTCTCTCCCTCGCTCCCATGCCCGCAGCTCCTTCTGTTTCTTTCTCTCCCTCTGCCATCTCCCTTCCTCAGCCCAATCAGGCTGCGGGCACTGAAAATGCGCACGATGCCGCCTCAGTCTCTTCTTTTACAGACGACAGTCTGGAGGAGTTAACAGTGGTCGCAGCCCCGACCAGAAGTGCAACGGCTGAAGTCACAGCTAGCGCAGGCACTGGAGTCACCAATGCCCTTGCCAGTGCTTCTGGTGAGTGTGACAGTACATCTGACTGCGGGTCTACTTCCATTTCCTCCTCCTCTTCAAGCGATAGTTCGCATAAGGCTAGGCGTAAAAGGGCAAGGAGGTCTCGTAGACGTCGCTCACGTCGTCACAGGCATTCTAGCAAACGGTCCTCTGGCAGTAGTACCAGTGTAGATCGTGGAGCGGGTCCGAAGGATGTTGTACACTGCGCTAATACAGCGGTCACTCGAAGGTATGCGTACCAGGGTTAAGCAGTGGATCAAAAAAGGGCGCTACGTAGATATGTTCACCCTTACAGCTACGGCGAAAAAAGCTGCTGCGACCGCAAAGACAAAAGGGGGTATTGGTCTGGAGGCCTTTAAGTCTTACACGAATTGGCTATCTGGGTTCTGCGTGTTCTCAACTTGCTATCTTAAAACCAGGCCTTCCGAGTACCTTAATGTAATACGATGTTTACACCTGATACATGGCCTATTCAAGGCCTCACGCAGTACGGCGTGGCGTCAATACGACGAAGAGTTTCGTCGAAAGCAAGATCGGGTTGTAAAGATGTTGAGGTGTGGATGGAGGTGACACAGCCTACACGCGTCCTTGCTGATCAGTTCCCTGGGTGGCCAGTTCAACCCTCGTCCCCCTCGGCACCAAGGACAGCCAGTGGAGGGCAAAACAAGCGGAAGTGTTACGCATACAATAATGGGAATTGTACCCTCGGTAACAGGTGTCGCTTTCGACACCAGTGCCTCCGCTGCGGCGCAACACACCCCAGTAAGGACTGCTCCCATAGTCCTGGAGGAGCTCAGGCCTCCGCTGCGGCACCCTCTGCCAAACGGTCTGGGGCCGGGACTTCGAAGTAAAGCGACAACTCCCATCCGTCTGGATGCCATGGCAAAATGGTTAGACTGGTATCCTGTGCGGGACGCCGCCGCCTTTTTGAGTAAGGGTTTTGCAGAGGGGTGTTCGCTTCCAATAATACGGCCTGTCGGTTCCGGGTCCCCTAGGAATTTACGCTCGGCCTGTGATTTGCCTCACGTGCTCAAGGACAAGGTTATGAAGGAGGTCGGGCTGGGTCGCATGATTGGACCTTTCCCGCAGCCTCCGATACCCGATCTGGTCCTTTCCCCTGTGGGTGTCGTCCCCAAGAAGGCCCCCGGGAGTTACCATTTAATTCAGCACCTGTCACATCCATCAGGCATGTCAGTTAACGACGCCATAGATGTAGAGGTCTGCCGCGTACAGTACCAGTCATTCGAATCTGCGTTAGTTCGTGCAGTGGGTCCGGGTTCTTTCATGGCAAAAGTGGACATTGAGTCCGCCTTCAGATTGTTGCCCCTGCATCCAGAATCATTTCGCTTCATGGGGTTTCGGTTGCCGGATGTCTATTACCTGGACAAATGTCTTCCGATGGGTTGTTCGATTTCCTGCGCGTTCTTCGAGCGTTTCAGTTCCTTTCTCCATTGGTGTGTCGCGGTGGGGTCTGGGGAGATGAGCATAGCCCATTACTTGGACGACTTCTTGTGCGTGGGTCCAGCCGGTTCGCGATGCTGCAATCGTCTCCTTTTTTCAGTGCAAGCACTCTTCTCGGAATTTGGAGTACCTATTGCGCACGATAAAACTGAGGGCCCAGCCACTAAGCTGGTTTTCTTGGGTATTGAAATTGATACCTTGGAGGGTCTTTGCCGGCTGCCGCCGGACAAGATTCGTCGTTTGCAGGATACTATCCTCCTAGCGTTGGCAGGAGGAAAGGTAACACTTCGTCAAGGTCGATCTCTGCTCGGGCTGTTTAACTTCGTGCGTCGAGTTATCCCGATGGGGAAGATTTTTTGGCGGAAGCTACAGAGGGCCTTGGTAGGGCTACGTCAACCGCACCATTTTCTGCGGCTGTCGTCTGAACTAAAGCTGGACCTGGCGGTTTGGGAGACATTTTTGGGCGATTCTAATGGAGTGCGCGTCTGGCCTGCGGATCCTCAGCCTAATGCTTGCCTGCAGCTCTTCACGGATGCTGCTGGATCATCAGGTTTCGGATCTTTTTTGGTTTCGGATCTATTTTGGGAGGAGATTGGTGTTTATCAGTTTGGCCGGCGGAATGGGTGCAGGCAGGATTGACCAAGAACTTGCTCCTACTGGAGCTGTTTCCCATAGTGGTGGCATTAGAGCTATGGTGTCAGCGGTTGCGCGACCGTTCCATAGTTTTTTGGTGCGATAACCTGGGGGTAGTACATGCGATCAATAACCAAAGATCGTCATCGCTACCAGTGTTGCGGCTTCTTGCTTGGCTTGTTCTGCGCACTTTGCAGTTTAATATATATAGTTCACAGCTCGTCATGTGCTGGGTACTGATAATTCCATTGCAGATGCGCTCTCCAGACAGGATTGGCGGAGGTTCCGCGAATTGGCCCCGTATGCGGCATTAAAAGGTGAGCTTTGTCCATTTCATTGTTGGCAGATCATCAAACCAGAATGGAAGATCTCGCACGTAGGTCCGTGGCCCCACGGACGTTGACGGCCTACCAAACATCTTGGCAACAGTGGGAGAAATTTTTGCAAGGACGGAGTTCGTCAGGTAGCTCTCGTTATACTAATATGATTGCTTTTGTTTGTTTCTTGTTCGATTCCAGCAGGTCGCGGGCTTATGTTGCCCAGAGGCTTGCTGGGATTTCATTCTTTTTGCACCTAGCGGGGCAGAGAGACATCACTAAGGGTTTTTTAATACAGAGGGCCCTTAGGGGTTGGTCTCGCATCAGGCCTGCCACGGATGACCAGCGTCGTCCTATTGGTCCTGATTTGTTAGTGCGTCTAGGTGAAAGTTTGACGGGCATTTGTTCTTCGCAATTCGAGGTTCTGTTATTCCGCCTCGCTTTTGCGATGGCCTTTCATGGGGCTTTTCACATCAGCGAGCTAGTAGCGTCTTCGCGCCATGCTCAGCCCCCTCTGCTTCGTTGTCACATTTTGCTGCGTGATACGCTGTTGTGATGTATTCGGCGTTCCAAGACCGATCAGATGGGTAGAGGTCGCTGAGTGTCCCTGAAGTCCTGTCCTGATGACGGGATTTGTCCGGTTCACTTGGCCTCCCAATATACTCTTTGCAGGCCAATGCTGCCGGGGGCTTGGCTTATGCATGCGGATGGATCTGCTCTGACTAAATTCCAATTTAGATCGGTCTTCCATTGCTGCATACGGCACCTCCGGTTTTCCCCTTCGGATTACGGCACCCATTCTTTTAGAATAGGTGCCGCCACTTTTGCGGCCTCCTCGGGTCTTTCTTCACAGGAGATCCAGGCTCTCGGAAGATGAAAGTCCAATGCCTACAGAAGTTATGTTCGTCTGGAATCATAAATTGTTATACTTTATTCGTTTGGACTTGAGTGCCTTGGCCAACTCACTGCCTTTCCGGTGGGGGTCCCGAGAGATTTTGCCCTGTTTTTTGCCCTGCTTTGGACATTGATCGATTAGCTTAAAATAATATTAATATGAATGAAAGAAGCATAAAAAAGATCCAGCAGGTTTTTTGTAGGTTTTCACCTTGGGTCAAGTCTTACTCCCCCCCTCCCACCCTCCCACTCCTCCTTTGTGATTTACATGCTGCATATATACTTATGTATTTTATTTCTGTATATTTGCAGGTGTCCAGGATGCTAGGCCCATTTGGTTTATTGGTCACTCTTTTATTTTTTGGGCTGGGCAGTCGCGCTTTGCTGAAGATGCCTCCGTGTTCCCATGTTGGGAGAGTGTTAGGTGGTTGGGGCAGAGGGGCATGCTTTGGGAAGCTTTGTTGAGCAACTTGCACAGGTCAGTAGCTCAATTTGGTCCCCCTTTAGTGTTAATTATCCATCTTGGGGGCAATGATTTGGGTCAGCAAACTTCCTTAGAGTTGCGCCATGCGATTGTTCGTGACTTGAGAGAGGTGGTTCGGTTATTGCCTAACTGCCTTTTGGTGTGGTCCCCTATCATCGCCAGGCTTTCCTGGTGATATTGCTATAATAGTGTGGCTTTGGACAGGTCCAGGAGGAAGGTTAACAAATGGGTGGCTAGGCACGTGCTGGAATTGGGAGGGTTAGTGGTGCACCATCCTTTAATTCGGATTCAGGATGCCCACCTTTTCCGCAGGGATGGAGTTCATCTTACTGAGGAGGGTAATTTTTTGTTTCTAGAAGATATTTTTGCAGTTTTTAAGGGTTTGGTTGGTTAGCATGGTGGCAGGCTACTTCTCTCCTGAGAGCCGCTGTGGCAGGAAAGACCGGCAATATTGAAGTGTCCATCTTGCAGCAGTAATAGTGGTGCGCACCCCTTCAATGCACTGATAGGCTGATTTCACCCTATTGGGGTCAGCGGCACCTCTCGACCGAGCAGATTGAATGGTGCATTGGAATGGGTGTTGGGGCCACATCACTTGCTCTGAAAGGGATAGTTGGCCCTTGCAAGTTTTTAAGATCACCCTACCCTTGTCTGGGATAGTTGGCCCTCACAAGTTGTGATTTACTTCCGGCCTAAGACAAGTGGATGCTGGTTAGTTGCCGTTCTTTCTCCTGCCACCATGTCTACCTTGTAACCAAATAAAGCTGACCAATTAATTTAAACAGCATAATTTGGTCTCCTGTGTTTATTTTAGTTAAGTTTAGTTTAAGTTTATGGGTCACATCTATCATCTGACGATAGAAGTTTAATATAACGGAGGTTAGGAATAGAGCCGACGGCACATAAACTTCTAGTCAGGGATAGAGGGGTTAATAAAGTTAAAAATGCTTGTTGACAGTAGTAGGCAGATGTGATAGGATGTTAGGTTAGGGGCGGAGTTAGTGAGAGGGTGTAGAGAATCTACTGTGGTAAATCTGCCTCTTTGAATTGATCTCCCACCCTCCCTACCCTCTTGTGTCTTGAGTCAGCTTTATTTCATTGGCAGGGAAAGACTGGCAATATTGAAGTGTCCATCTTGCAGCAGTAATAGCGGTGCGCACCCCTTCAATGCACCGATAGGCTGATTTCACCCTATTGGGGTCAGCGGCACCTCTCGACCGAGCAGGATGAATGGTGCATTGGCATGGGTGTTGGGGCCGCATCACTTGCTCTGAAAGGGATAGTTGGCCCTTGCAAGTTTTTAAGATCACCCTACCCTTGTCTGGGATAGTTGGCCCTCACAAGTTGTGATTTACTTCTGGCCTAAGACAAGTGGACGCTGGTTAGTTGCCATTCTTTTTCCTGCCACCATGTCTACCTTGTAACCAAATAAAGCTGACCAATTAATTTAAATGGCGTAACTTAGTCTCCTGTGTTTATTTTAGTTAAGTTTAGTTTAAGTTTATGGGTCACATCTATCATCTGACGATAGAAGCTTAATGTAAAGGGTATACTCAATCATCATATCTTTTTTTATAAACAGAGCTAATTCACTTGCGACCTTGGCACCAGGTCCAAAGAGGCACAAGTGGGTCACGAGGCCCGCAGGCCAACTTCCAACGGGGCTAAACCCGAGGTAAAGTACAGTACATCAACTTGCAGTTGCACAAGTGCCAAAGGGCAGGTATGCTGGCACCTGTAGTTCCACTGTAATTAAAATAGTTTTGAACTATATACAACATTATTACCCCTGTACCCACCACTCCAGGGGTGCGGGGAAGAGCCCCAGGCTTCAGCCTAAGCCTGAGGTTTTGGGAGAGGGGGGGACCCTTTCTTGTGGGGGTCTCCACCTCCCATGAGATCCCTGCCTTGGGCTGACTGGCTTGGGGTGCAAATGCTTTGGCCATGGAGCCCCAGTGATAGGGTCTCCTGGCTGTGGCATTACACCCCGGTTGGTTTGGGTCTTGTGTTGGTTTTAAATTTAAGGGGACTCCTATAAGGACACAAGGAACTCTTGCTTGCTTTGGGGGAAGGGACCTGATGCACTGTGTGTGACTCCCGACCCACTGGGCATGCGCCGGAGATCCCATGTGCAAGTCCCAGAGCTGGCAGCCACCACAGCGTCGATGTGCTGATAGTGCCGCAAGTGTGTGTCCTCTCTTTTAAACAGAGCCCACTACCAGTGTCTGAAGTCATGAAATCACTATAGTGTTTAAGTCTGGGACAGTGCCGGAAGTGTGCGTTTTAAAACGCACAATCAGTTTGTAATACAGAGACCTCACTTTCAAACAGAACCTGCTACTAGTTTCTAAAATCATGAAATAACTACAGTGTCTGGGACAGCGCCAACAGTGCCCGCAAGTGTGCATTTTAAAATGCACAGTCAGTTTGTAATACAGAGATCCCTCTTCCAAACATCCCGCTACTATAGTAGTTCCTAAAGTCATGAAATCACTATAATGTTTACTGTAATTCTGGGATGCATTGTGTGTGACTCCTGATACACAGGGCATGCGCAGTACTATGATCCTCCATATGCCATGGCATAGTGTGCGCATTACCGCTGTATGTGCCTCCTTACACCTTAGCATAGCACAACTAGCAGGGCGCTACATGGCTATGGAGTGTCTCCACTGGGCATGTGCCAGAGATCCCATTGCAACCACCCAGAGCTGGCAGCTGACAAAGTTCCGACAGTGCTGACAATGCCGCAAGTTTGCATTTTAAAATGCTCAATCAGTTTCTAATACAGAGACCTCACTTTTAAACAGAGCCCACTACTAGTTTCTAAACTCATGAAATCACTACAGTGTCTAAGTCTGGGACAGTGCCGACAGTGCCGCAAGTGTGCAACTTCAACCGCACAGTCAGTTTCTAATACAGAGATCACACTCTCACTGTGTGTGTCTCCTGACCCACTTGGCATGAGTACTGCTGTGATCCTCCATACGCCATGGCATAGCACGACTGGCATATGGAGCGGCTCCACTGGGCATGCACCAGAAATCCCATTGCAACCCCCAGATCTGGCAGCCATGCTCTCTCAGAGACCCCTACCAGTTTCTGAAGTCATGAAACCACTATATCACTAAATCCTGTAGTGAAGATTTAACATTTTCTTTTCCAGATCTCAAACCCAGGACAAGCACTGTTGCAAAGCGATCACCTAACCACTAACCCGCACACCAACCATGTCAAGAACCACACCTGTTGTGTATGTGATGTGAGTGACATCTGTGACTTACAGCAGGAAATGTGTATAATGTCAATAGTGGGCTCATCCTTGTGCACTCCACCCACCTGCTGCTGTTTTTAATAATAAAAAATGTCTTCCTTTCAAAATAGTATACTAGTACATATATACACAGTACCCCACCATTACAGAAAAATTCATCCCATCTCTTTGAAAGCTGTGCGTGCATCTCATTAATGTATACTATTGGTTATACCATCATAAGAACATGGCAATTACACTACTGTACAGCTACTGTATGAGAGCTTATGTGATATTAAAAAGATTGGGTGTGCGAACATGCAATATGCAAATACACTGAGTGAATGTGATATCTATCCAATTTATCAGTATGGAATTCATTACAAATGACATCAGTGGAGCACTCGCCACCTAGCGTTTAAGCGGTGTATTACATGCTGTAGCATATCTTTTGTTGAAGAATATCATGGTATGCCAAAGTCCAGCCATCACTTAACGTTCCATGGTACAACACAGAGGCCTGAATGGCGCGCTATGAGCAATAAACTAGCTGGACCCATCTGTAGTTTAATCAGCCAGCCTTTGGCTTATATTGGTGAACAATATTGTGAGCTGTGAAGTGTCACCATTGAGTGGAAATGACTGGACATTAATGTTATTGAGGTTAATAATACTCTAGGAACAGAAAAAAGCCCCAAATTATGTTATTTTAGCTTTTTAGTTAATTGTTGAAAAAATCCAAAACCAAAACCAGTCACAGAGTTTTCACAAAACAAAAACCGGATGACGAATTAGAACCAAAACCAGCAAAAATGGTCCGGTGCAATTCTGTAGTTTTAATAAAGGTTGTTTATTGATTGACAGACATTACATCTCTGTGGTTCCTTTACATATACTAATTAGGGATGTGTGCTGACCCCCGTGTTTTGGTTCTGTATCTCCTTCGTGTTTTGGATCTGTATTGTTTTTCAAATATTGATAAAAACTGCTAAAATCACATAATTTTGGATTTTTTTGTTCCTACAGTATTATTAACCTCAATAACTCGTTTCCAGACAATTTTGACCACCTCACAGCTCACAATCTTGTTTTTATCAAGTTTAGGCCCAAAATTTGCACCAAGCTAGCTGGCTGACTAAGCTAAGCTGCAGCAGTGGGGGGCATAAACACATAGCAGTTCTACTTCCAACATGGCACATAAGGAAACAAATGTTTTCATTAATCAAGAGGCCTGAGGAGGATGGAGTATGCATGTAGTTTAAGGCTGACAAAGGAAGAGTTGTTTGGTAGTAAATTTAATTAAATTTTTTGATTCCAAAGCAAATTTATGAGGGAGGAGCAGAGAACATGCCCACAAAATCAAAATGGTGGTTCAGAATATTTTTTAAAATTAAAGGGGCATGCAGGAGATGCTGTCTGTGGCCATAAACATTTCTGGACATTTTCGGCATTCAGCAACTGCATGTCGAAGATTTTAACGGCTGTGGCAGTTCCATTACCAACATGGCACATCTAGGAAATAGAATTGCACTGCAGAGGCAGACAGGATGGCAGTTTAATAAACTATAACATTAAAAATGTCAGGCAGCAATGTCCCAAACAGCACATAATGCAAAGAAAAGAGGTGCAAGATGGAATTGTCCTTGGGCCCTTCCACCCACCCTTATGTTGTAAATATTAAACAGGACATGCACAGTTTAACAAACCAATCACTTCAGCGACAGGGACTGCCAATTGTGGCTGAAGCGATTGGTTTGTTTGGGCCCCCACAAAAAGAGATATCAACTGGCAGCTAACATTGCTGGCAATGATCTATCCGTGCAGAGGCAAGATGTTGTCACCATCATCATCAGATTCCTCGTGCTGTGTCCATCATCTTAACACAATATTTATTTGTCTCCACAGGAAGTCACCATTACAGCCTTAGGTGTCTCTTTAATTTTTGGATGTAATTGGTGGTAAAGGTCTTCCTTGTGGAATTTGTAGTTCATTTTGATGAACATCAGCTTTTCCACATTTTGAGGAATGTGGCAAGGTGGCAAGGTTTCCGGCTATGCATAAAACTCTTTCTGAGTAATCACTGAAGGGTGGGCAGCTCAAGTAAAGCAAATCCAGTTTGTGCAAGGGCCTCCAAATTGCCTTTTTTTCCTGCCAGTAGTGAAACAGATTGCTGAAATGCCTATTTGGATGCTATAATTAAAATAGTCCTCAACCATTCTTTGAATGATGACCGTATCAGATGGAGTCATGGTAGAGGTCTCATTAACGGTATTAAATTCTTTTAGACCCAACCAGGTGTCAAAACTTGACTCATCTGCATCACCAGTGGGTCTTTTTTGGGGGGGCAAGTTGAGTTTTTACTGGCAGCCACACTTTCTGGAGAAACTGGAGGAGCCATTGCTGCACCACGTTCCGCTTGAGCTGACAATTTGCTTACCAACAGGTCTTTGCATCTTTTCAAAACTCTGTCCATTGGGAAGAAATACACAATGCATGCCTTAAACCTTGTCTCGAGCATGGTCGCCAAAATGTATTGATCCGATTGGAAGAGCCTGACAACCCTTGGATCTTGGAGCAGCAAATAAAGGACTTGATCTACAACTCCGACATACTTTGCAGGAATCACTACGTTTTAGCTCCTCGTTCAGTTTCTCAAGCTGCTCTTTCAACAATCTAATTAGGGGAATTACCTGACCCAAGCTGTGCAGTGTCTGAACTCACTTCACAGGTGACTACTTTGAAGGGTTTCTGCACAACACGGAAAACATTTTCTACTGATCTTGAGTAAGGTACATTCCCCCTCCTCTTCCTATGTTGTGTAGCTTTGGATGACTTTTTGCTGTTCCTTCACCTGCTGAAGCATATACAGGGTGAAGTTTCTTCAACATGCACCTGCAGAATGGCAAAAATGTCCAGAAATTTTTGCAGGGCACAGAGAGCATCTCCTGCATGGCCCTGTCATTTAAAAAAAAATGTTACACCACCATGTTGATGGTGTGAACGAAACATGAGATTTGTGGGAATTCACCCAGCTGTAATGATCTCACAATATTGGTGGTATTGTCAGAAATCATAAATCCCGAGTCCAAGCGGAGTAAGACATTTTGCAATGACTTCCCTGAGTTTTTCTAAGAGGTTGTCAGTGGTATGCCTCTTAGTGAAACCGGTGATACACAGAGTAGTCTGCCTCTGCATGAGCTGCTGTTTCTTAGATGCTGCTGTTGGTGCCACTGAAGACAATACACCCACCTAGTGGGCTGTTACAGTTCTGTAATTTTGTGCTTGTCCTGTTCCAATTGTCCACATATCTGGTTTTAAGTGGACAGTGGGTACAACGGCATTTTGGAGGATACTAATTAAAAAAATGTTAATGTCCCTGCACAGGCTGGGAATTGCTTTGCTAGTAAAGTTGAATCTAGATGGGATTTGGTAGCAGCTACACAGGACCTCAATTAACTGTCTAAAATGCACTGCAATAATTGCTGATATCGGATGCAAAGCTAATATTAGCATAGATGTTATGGTGTCAGTGATCCGCTGTGCAACTGGGTGACTGCTGTCATACTTGGTCCCCCTTGCAAAGGATTGTTTAACAGTCATTTTTTTTTTAAAACTACTACTAGTAGTCTTTCTGGTCAACTTCTGGGATGAAGATCCACTCCCAGCAGCAGCAGGCATAGTGCTCAAGGATTCTTCTAAGGAATCCAGGATAGGGGAGGATTGAGTTAGCCTTACCAAATTGGATGCAGGACTACTTCCAATAATGATTTAGGATATTGTTGATTAAGGTGTTGCTGGTGAAGATGGCAGGTGCCTGGATCTAGCAGAGAGAAAGGAGCTAGCTGACGCTGGACTGCTTGTTTTTACTTTTTTAGCAAAAGTTTCTGAATTTTGCAAACACTTTTGATGATGTTACAGGGAAGAGGTTCCTAGATGGTTAAGGTCCCTACCTCTACTTACTCTGCCTCTACAATAAGTACAGATGGCTAGAGAATTGTTGTCCAAATTTGAGTAGAAATAATTCAAAGAAGATTATTTTGTCTTATGCCCAGACATGACAATGGGATTTTCCTTATCATAGGCAACAACTGTTTCCACTGATGACTGATTTATAAAAACAACATCCTCATCAACAACATCCTTATCATCAACATCCGTAGTAGCATCAACTACACAAATATCCTCCCCATCCGGGTGCACTTCCACAGAAGAATCCTCGATTCTATGTTAGCATGTTCACTTGTGCTGTTTATCCACACATTTGCAGAGAATGCCCAAGTGGAGGAAGGAGGCTCCTCTGAGTACAGTTTTGGAAAGGTCAGGCTCACACATGGCACCCGCTGGCACACTTAGACTCTCCTCGGGGATTTGTGACATTTTTGTGTTCCTGTGCCGTAACAATTTTTATTTTTTTGAAAAGTCTACAGGGAGCAGGGCTTACATCATCATAAGAGGCAGGACCAACAGTTATAAATAAAGGCCTAGGCCTTAGCCTTTCCTTGCCACTTTGTGTGGTGAAAGGCATATTGCCAATTGTATGTCTTTCTGCAGCTAACTTTTCCTTTAATTTTTTATTTCTTTACCACTGTAAAAGATTGGTTCTATGATTTTAGATGCCTTGACTTAAGCCCTGTATGCCTTTGGGCATCGGCTTTAGTAGATGACGTAAACAAAATAGTATCATCATGACTGGTGGCACTGGCAGCAGCTCCAGCACTAGTATGTGGTTCCTGCTCTCCACTCAACTTATCATTCTCCATATCAACAAACATGAACGAAGTGGGGTACAGCACACATGTCAATTTGTACCAATTTTAAATATTACACTGCAGTAACAATGACTTACAGCATCACAATAATTTTTATGAATATACCACTGTGGTATTACTGACCAACAGTGTCACAATACTTGTATGAATAATATTACACTGCGGTTCCACTTACAGTCTCACAATATTTTTTATGAATATTACACTGCACTATCAATTACAGTGTCACAATATTTTTTTATGACTATTACACTGTGCTATCACTTACAGTGTCACAATATGTGTATGAATATTATGAATGCACCCCTAGACTGACAGAGCACCCCTGGTGGACACAGCAGCCCCTGGATGGATGGATAGAGGACTCCTGGATGGACACAGCAGCCCCTGTATGGACAACATAGCACTCTTGGATGGACACAGCAGCCCCTGTATGGACAACAGAGCACTTCTGGATGGACACAGCAGCCCTGGATGGACACAGCAGTCCCTTGATGGGCACAGCTGCCCGGGATGGACAACAAAACACAAACACAGCAGCCCCTGGATGGACAACAGAGCACCCCTGGACAGACACAGCAGCCCCTGGGTGGACACAGCAGCCCCTGGATGGACAACAGAGCACACCTGGATGGACACAGCAGCCCCTAATGGACAACAGAGCACCCTGGACAGATAGAGCAGCCCCTGGACAGACAGACCAGACTCTGGATGGATATTGCAGCCACAATGGACAGAGCAGCCTCAGGATGGACAGAGCACCCCTATATGGGCACATCATCCCTGTCCGGACACAGCACATCTGTTCACTTCACTCTCTACAGCCAGAGCAAAATGGCACCGATAACCGGGGACATTTATAGATTCCATAACAGCGGGAGGATGACATTTTGCCTTGTTTTAGAATCCAATTTAGGTGGGAAAACCCGAGCTGGATTTGGATCCGAGCTCAGATCGTGAAGTTGTGGCGGGTCTGGTTCTCTGAGAACCGGACCCGCTCATCTCTAATAGTAATAATATGGCCTTATATGAAAGGTACACTTCCTCTTTATATACTACAGTGTGATGCTCCTATAATGGCTGGCCACTCCTCCCTGCAGTTTGACCAGGTGTTATACTCTGGGTCAGGGTGTGGAGTGTGGGACTCACACACTTAAGCCATTGTAAAAAAAAGCCTATGTCTAAATTGCAAACTAAATTATAAACCCCTATAGGTCTGCAAACTAAAATCTGAGATTTATGGCCAAATTTAGGGTGCAGTTATTGGTGTTTCTATGCCGTGGCAATGGCACATCATGGGCATCACCCGCAATTCACCCTTAGGTAAATCAACCCTAAATGTTCCCCTCATTGGTGCGAAGTAATATCTTTGAAATAGAAGAAATTCCACTGATGGGCAATAAAGGATCTCACTCCTCAGTGATCAGACGGCAAATCCCATAACAAATACACAAGAGATTTAATTTCATTGGTTTATCTATCATTTAGTACTTTTTCTTTTAACAGTATTTGTTTTGTAAAGCTCATTGCTATATATATATCATTATACACCACAAGGGGGCGCTCATTATAAGCCTCAGGGGAATGTATGATACTGATGGCATTTCACACTGAGGACTGCCGTGATTTCGATTTAAGAGATGGCGACTCCAGGGAATGGAAAACGCTGAATCTTCCAGGGAGTATCGAAGGCTGAAACAGAGAATAAAGAGATTATAATGTGCATTATAGCTGCAGTATCGCCCTGATGTACAACAAATAGAGATGTATAAGGTAAATTTACATTCCCGATTAGATGTTACGAAAGAACAATGAAAAATGTGTAAGTGGAAAATATATCCCTTACAGTCAGACATTACTTGTAGTTTATACACACTGGAAGGAGTTTCACATTCTTCATTCTTTTATCAAAATTATTAGTCTAAACCAGTGTTGGCTAACCTTGACACTCCAGCAGTTGTGGAACTATATATCCCAGCATGCCCTGCCACAGTTTTAGCATGCCCTAATAGCAAAACTGTAGCAGTGCATGCTGGGTTATGTAGTTCCATAACAGCTGGAGTGTCAAGGTGAGTCAACACTGGTCTAAACAATGAAATGTTATTATCATGGTCCCTATAGCCACATTTACAGACACCTCTGAGGGACGGAGCCGGGCGGTCAGGATGTTCTGTGTGTTGACTGTGGGCATAAATGTACCTGCTGCATACAAATCAGTTATGTGGGATCATTATATAGGATAAAGGACCCCTCCATCTGCGACTTATACACAATAGGATAAAATAAAGGCTAGTTGGGGGCACATTAGGGGTAATTGTCACCTTATTGTATAATGAGCTCTGTCCCGGGCACATGTATATGGGAATGTGTAGTATTAGATGGTGTTAGGGCCGTGCTAATGTCCCTCCCCCTCATGGGTCACTAAAGGCATAAAAGGGTCATCACCAAGTGCTATATATAGAGAATAAATGTAACGGTTACAGATGTGACCTCATACACCTGTACTGTTAGCGCCATATGGTGAGACTAGAACGCACTGACAAAGGGAGCAATTCCTGTACTGTCATACTTATTCCATCTTATTCACAATATAGCAGCTCACATATATGTGTATAGTGTCCTACGTACAGTATTTGGGATTAGTATTATTGCCACAAAGGAATTGGTATAAAGTAGAGATGCGCGGGTCCGGTTTTCAGAGACCGATATCAACCGATTTTAGGGGTTCCAAGTTTAACCAAATCAGAGTTCGGAATCACTTTGGGGTAACGAGTTGAACAGAGTTCCAGTTCGGATTTTCCTGTGGTTCAGAACTCGGATTTAAAAACCAAACTCAGGTTTTGGATTCATGCTAACAGGTCAAAATGACATCATTTTAGCTGTATTCTTTATTTTTAAATAGAGATCCAAAAGCAAAATACAAAGATTAATCCGGGTTCAAAACTAAAACACGGGGGTAGGCGCACATCTTAGTATAAAGTCGCAGATTAAGCACAACAATGGGAGGTGCGAGGCACGGTGCAGGTCACTCATGTCAGACCTCGGTCTTTTGTCTTTTTACCCAGGTCAGTGCTTGAATCCAGGGCCAGATAAACAATGGAGCATATGGGATCTACAGCTCCAGGCAAGGACGGACAGGGGCTAAAAAGCAGTCCCGACATTCTTTCCTTGTGCGCATGTATAAGGGGGCGTGGTGTAAATCACAGGGGAGTGGCCACGTACTATAATGAAATGCATACTTACTAAAAAAAAAAGTCTCTGTCAGACAAAGTTTGTGGCAACAAGTGGGGCTATTTAGTGCAAGTGTGTATGTGACCACATCTGTATATGTAACACAAGGGTATGTAGTTATGTGACCACATCTGTATATGTAACAATAGGGTATGTAGTTATGTGACCACATCTGTGTATGTAACAATAGGGTATGTAGTTATGTGACCACATCTGTATATGTAACAATAGGGTATGTAGTTATGTGACCACATCTGTATATGTAACACAAGGGTATGTAGTTATGTGATAACATCTGAATATGTAACACAAGGGTATGTAGTTATGTGATCACATCTGTATATGTAACACAAGGGTATGTAGTTATGTGATCACATCTGAATATGTAACACAAGGGTATGTAGTTATGTGATCACATCTGTATATGTAACACAAGGGTATGTAGTTATGTGATCACATCTGTATATGTAACACAAGGGTATGTAGTTATGTGATCACATCTGTATATGTAACACAAGGGTATGTAGTTATGTGATCACATCTGTATATGTAACACAAGGGTATGTAGTTATGTGATCACATCTGTATATGTAACAATAGGGTATGTAGTTATGTGATCACATCTGTATATGTAACAATAGGGTATGTAGTTATGTGATCACATCTGTATATGTAACAATAGGGTATGTAGTTATGTGATCACATCTGTATATGTAACAAAATGGTATGTAGTTATGTGATCACATCTGTATATGTAACAATAGGGTATGTAGTTATGTGATCACATCTGTATATGTAACACAAGGGTATGTAGTTATGTGATCACATCTGTATATGTAACACAAGGGTATGTAGTTATGTGATCACATCTGTATATGTAACTAAAGGGTATGTAGTTATGTGATCACATCTGTATATGTAACAATAGGGTATGTAGTTATGTGATCACATCTGTATATGTAACAAAATGGTATGTAGTTATGTGATCACATCTGTATATGTAACAATAGGGTATGTAGTTATGTGATCACATCTGTATATGTAACACAAGGGTATGTAGTTATGTGATCACATCTGTATATGTAACTAAAGGGTATGTAGTTATGTGATCACATCTGTATATGTAACAATAGGGTATGTAGTTATGTGACCACATCTGTATATGTAAGAATAGGGTATGTAGTTATGTGATCACATCTGTATATGTAACACAAGGGTATGTAGTTATGTGATCACATCTGTATATGTAACAAAAGGGTATGTAGTTATGTGATCACATCTGTATATGTAACACAAAGGTATGTAGTTATGTGACCACATCTGTATATGTAACACAAGGGTATGTAGTTATGTGATCACATCTGTATATGTAACAAAATGGTATGTAGTTATGTGATCACATCTGTATATGTAACAATAGGGTATGTAGTTATGTGATCACATCTGTATATGTAACACAAGGGTATGTAGTTATGTGATCACATCTGTATATGTAACTAAAGGGTATGTAGTTATGTGATCACATCTATATATGTAACTAAAGGGTATGTAGTTATGTGATCACATCTGTATATGTAACAATAGGGTATGTAGTTATGTGACCACATCTGTATATGTAAGAATAGGGTATGTAGTTATGTGATCACATCTGTATATGTAACACAAGGGTATGTAGTTATGTGATCACATCTGTATATGTAACAAAAGGGTATGTAGTTATGTGATCACATCTGTATATGTAACACAAAGGTATGTAGTTATGTGACCACATCTGTATATGTAACACAAGGGTATGTAGTTATGTGATCACATCTGTATATGTAACAATAGGGTATGTAGTTATGTGATCACATCTGTATATGTAACACAAGGGTATCTAGTTATGTGATCACATCTGTATATGTAACACAAGGGTATGTAGTTATGTGACCAGCGGCCGCAAGACTGCCGGTCACAATCCCGATAGCAGAATGCTGGCTAGAGCTATATGACAGGCATCGAGATACCGAAGCCTGTCATAATAGCGATGCAGGAATCCAGGATGACGTGGGCCCGAGCGAGTTGAGCCAAACCTGTTAGCCGCGGGAGGGGTGGGTTAAGTTTAGGGCACCCTGGGGGGATTTAGGGTTAGGCACCCCCCAAGGAGGGCTAGGTTTAGGCCGGGGGAAGGGGGGGTTAGGGTTAGGCACCTCCGGAGGGAGGTCAGGGTTAGGCACCCCCCCGAGAGGGTTAGCTTTAGGGTGTGAGGAGAGGAGGTTAGGTACCCCTTGGGGGAGGTTAAGTTTAGGCACTAGGGGGGAGGTTAGGGTTAGGCACCCCTAAAGGAGGGTTAGGGGGGAAAGGGGAGGGTTAGGGTACTTACCACATGCTGTCAGGATTTCCATCTGTCAGGCTTACAGTCACCCGACAGATGTCGCTAAACAGCCGCCGGCATTACAATCCCATTCCTAACAAAAGTGCTGGTTCTAATGTGCGAGGAAGTTGGACTTTCAATGTGATTCTTACCCCCAGTGGTGTATTAATGCCCCTGTGCTGCAGGCCCCACGTCTGAGCAGGGCCCCCACCCCTCCACATCCTACAGTACCTGGTGCTGGCAAGTGGGTCCCCTCTCCTCTGTGGCACCATCTTCCCAGTGATATTCAGGAAGATGGCACATGCACATACAATGGCAAAGTACTAGAGTCTTTGTTTTCACTGCGCAATTCCATATTTTCTACAGAGGTCACTGGGAAGATGGCACCGCAGAGGATAAGTGACCAGGTGTATATATACGCTGGGTGCTCTATGACATACCGTATATACTCGAGTATAAGCCGAGTTTTTCAGCACATTTTTTGTGCTGAAAAAGTACCCCCTCGGCTTATACTCGAGTGAAGTGTAGCATAGACCGGACGGAGCACGGTCAGCGCCACACAGCACAAACACATAGCCGCCGGAGCCGGCAGCTGTGTGTTTGGTGTAATCAGCAGCCGCTGAGAGTCTGTCAGACTCTCATCGGCTGCTGCAGCTCCCACTGCGGAGCCATCTTCCGGCTCCCGCAGTGGGTAATGGGAGAGACGTCATCATGAGTAATGACGTCTCTCCCATGCAAAGCGGCCGGAGGAGCTGTTAGCGGCGGGACCAGGAGCGGGGGTTTCAGGTAAGTGATTTTTTTTTTATTCTTATTACCTCTCTCTCTACTGGGGGGGGGGACTACAGGGGGCGATTATTACAGGGGGCACTACCAGGGGGCGATTACTACAGGGGGCACTACCAGGGGGTGATTGCTACAGTGGGCACTAAAAGGGGGGATTACCACTGGGGGTACTACCAGGGGGGGATTACTACTGGGGGCACTAAAAGGGGGGGATTACCACTGGGGGCACTACCAGGGGGGATTACTACTGGGGGCACTGAAAGGGGGGATTACCACTGGGGGCACTACCAGGAGGGATTACTACTGGGGGCACAACCAGGGGGAATTACTACTGGGGGCACTACCAGCTGCTGCATTTCCCACCCTAGTCTTATACTGGAGTCAATAAGTTTTCCCAGTTTTTTGTGGTAAAAGTAGGTACCTCGGCTTATACTCAAGTATATACGGTACGTGGTTGTCGGCCAATCAGTACCAAGGGGTGGGGCTTCAAGGGTGTGTCAGCGGGCAGAGCTAGGTTCCATGTCCTGGCATTAAAATAAATATAAACATTGAAGGGGGCTCTCTGCCTTCAATGGCAAAACTGCCAACTGTGTGATATGATTCTGCGTCCTAGTATGGCACCACTGACATGTAACGCTGCATGGAAGTATATTGTCTGTGTAATATTGGTATATAAGTTATACAGATACATGCTAGCTGGCCTGTTGGGTCACATGAAGGGGATCGGTATGGAAATCCCAATGCCGGATGCCCATTCATGTAAAATCCTGTAAGGGGCAGTAAGTACACTAACCCTCCACCTCTCCTCTCCTAAGACTAACCCTCCACCTCTCCTCTCCTAACACTAACCCCCCACCTCTCCCCTCCTAACACTAACCCTCCCCCTCTCCTCTCCTAACACTAACCCTCCCCATCTCCTATCCTAACACTAACCCTCCCCCTCTCCTAACACTAACCCTCCACCTCTCCCCTCCTAACACTCCACCTCTCCCCTCCTAACACTAACCCTCCCCCTCTCCTCTCCTAACACTAACCCTCCCCATCTCCTATCCTAATACTAACCCTCTCCCTCTCCCCTCCTAACACTAACCCTCCCCATCTCCTCTCCAAACACTAACCATCCCCCTCTCCTAACACTAACCCTCCCCCTCTCCTCTCCTAACACTAACCCTCCCCATCTCCTATCCTAATACTAACCCTCTCCCTCTCCCCTCCTAACACTAACCCTCCCCATCTCCTCTCCAAACACTAACCATCCCCCTCTCCTAACACTAACCCTCCACCTCTCCCCTCCTAACACTAACACTCCACCTCTCCCCTCCTAACACTAACCCTCACCCTCTCCTCTCCTAACACTAACCCTCCCCATCTCCTATCCTAACACTAACCCTCCCCCTCTCCCCTCCTAACACTAACCCTCCCCATCTCCTCTCCTAACACTAACCATCCCCCTCTCCTAACACTAACCCTCCACCTCTCCCCTCCTAACACTAACCCTTCCCCTCTCCCCTCCTAACACTAACCCTTCCCCTCTTCTCTCCTAACACTAACCCTCCACCTCTCCTAACACTAACCCACCCCCTCTCCTCTCCTATCACTAACCCTCCCCCTCTCCACTCCTGACACTAACCCTCCACCTCTCCTCTCCTAACACTAACCCTCTCCCTCTCCGCTCCTGACACTAACACTCCTCCTCTCCTCTACTGACACTAACCCTCCCCCTCTCCTCTCCTAACAAGAACCCTCCCCTTCTCCTCTCCTAACACTAACCCTCCCCCTCTCCTCTCCTGACGCTAACCCTCCCCCTCTCCTCTCCTGACACTAACCCACCACCTCTCCTGTCCTAACACTAACCCTCTCCCTTTCCTCTCCTAACACTTACCCTCCCTCTCTCCTCTCCGGACACTAACCCTCCCCTCTCCTGATACTATCCCTCTCCCTCTCCTCTCCTAACACTAATCCTCCACCTCTCCTCTCCTAACACTAACCCTCCTCCTCTCCTCTCCTAACACTAACCCTCCACCTCTCCCCTCCTAACACTAACCCTCCCCCTCTCCTAACTCTAACCCTCCCCCTCTCCTCTCCTAACACTAACCCTCCCCCTCTCCTCTCCTAATACTAACCCTCCTCCTCTCCTAACACTAACCCTCCCCCTCTCCTCTCCTATGACTAACCCTAACCCTCTCCTCTCCTGACAATAACCCTCCCCCTCTCCTCTCCTGACACTAACTCTCCCCCTCTCCTCTCCTAACTCTCCCCCTCTCCTCTCCTAACACTAACTCTCCCCCTCTCCTCTCCTAACACTAACCCACCTCCTCTCCTAACACTAACCCTTCCCCTCTCCTAACACTAACCCTCCACCTCTCCCCTCCTAACACTAACCCTCCCCTTCTCCTCTCCTGACACTAACCCTCCCATTCTCCTCTCCTTACACTAACCCTCCCCATCTCCTCTCCTAACACTAACCCTCCCCCTCTCCTAACACTTACCCTCCCCCTCTCCTCTCCTAACACTAACCCTCCCCCTCTCCTGACAGTAACCCTCCCATTCTCCTCTCCTTACACTAACCCTCCAGCTCTCCTGACAATAACCCTCCCCCTCTTCTCTCCTGACACTAACCCTCCCCCTCTCCTCTCCTAACACTAACCCTCCCCCTCTCCTGACACTAACCCTCCCCTTCTCCTCTCCTAACACTAACCCACCCCCTCTCCTGACACTAACCCTCCCCCTCTCCTGACACTAACCCTCCCCCTCTCCTCTCCTAACACTAACCCTCCCCCTCTCCTCTCCTGACACTAACCCTCCCTTGGTTGTGCCTAACCATAACCTCCCCCCGGTGGTGCCTAACCCTAAACCCCCCCTACCCACACCCTAAACCTAACCCTACCCGAGGGGGGCCTAACCCCCCATCCCCGGGCGAAGTATCATAGTTATTCGTATACTTACCTTCAGGACGGTGGGGGTTGGGGTATCTTCAGGATATCGTCATCTGCATTATGCCAGGCATCGGGATTCTGGCATCCGTATTAAATGTATACCACATGAAGCTATGCTGGCTGTGCTGTCAGTATGGAGGACAGATGACAATATGGAGAATGTGAGGCTATACGGAGGAATTAGAAGGGACAGCTGTATGTGATGTACATTATATTTCTAGGTAAATCCCACACACTCAGGGGCTGGTACAATGATAAATGTCTTCCTATCTGTGCAGTGTATGAAATCGCACAGCGCACACTCAGATAGCGACACATATACAGCTATACAGGAGCACACACAACTAAGCCAGGAGAGGCAGGATGGGGGAGGGAAGGGCGCTGTCACATAGGGGGAGCTCTGTAAGGCCCTGGTCATGTACAGATTCAGCTTTATCAGGGCTGCAGGTAATAGGTATGTACAGTACCAGTTAGGAGGCACATCTTCGGTACCCTCTACTGGGCAGCTGTAAGTACACAGTGATGATGGTGATGGGCACACATGGCGCTGAGACGTACACATACAGAAGTGCGCATACAGCTCTGCATACATGTGGAAATGCGCTATTTACTGTATCTGTGCACTTTCCTGCTAACATCAGTCTTTATATGTGTATGTGTCAGTGTGAGAGAAGCCGTGTACAACAGGGGTGCGTCCCTATGTGCTATCATCAGTCTTTATATGTGTATGTGTCAGTGTGAGAGAAGCCATGTACATCAGGGGTGCGTCCCTATGTGCTATCATCAGTCTTTATATGTGTATGTGTCAGTGTGAGAGAAGCCGTGTACATCAGGGGTGCGTCCCTATGTGCTATCATCAGTCTTTATATGTGTATGTGTCAGTGTGAGAGAAGCCGTGTACATCAGGGGTGTGTCCCTATGTACTATCATCAGTCTTTATATGTGTATGTGTCAGTGTGAGAGAAGCCATGTACATCAGGGTGCGTCCCTATGTGCTATCATCAGTATTTATATGTGTATGTGTCAGTGTGAGAGAAGCCGTGTAAATCAGGGGTGCGTCCCTATGTGCTATCATCAGTATTTATATGTGTATGTATCAGTGTGAGAGAAGCCGTGTACATCAGGGGTGCGTCCCTATGTGCTATCATCAGTATTTATATGTGTATGTATCAGTGTGAGAGAAGCCGTGTACATCAGGGGTGCTTCCCTATGTACTATCATCAGTCTTTATATGTGTATGTGTCAGTGTGAGAGAAGCCATGTACATCAGGGGTGCGTCCCTATGTACTATCATCAGTCTTTATATGTGTATGTGTCAGTGTGAGAGAAGCCATGTACATCAGGGGTGCGTCCCTATGTGCTATCATCAGTATTTATATGTGTATGTGTCAGTGTGAGAGAAGCCGTGTACATCAGGGGTGCGTCCCTATGTGCTATCATCAGTATTTATATGTGTATGTATCAGTGTGAGAGAAGCCGTGTACATCAGGGGTGCGTCCCTATGTGCTATCATCAGTATTTATATGTGTATGTGTCAGTGTGAGAGAAGCCGTGTACATCAGGGGTGCGTCCCTATGTACTATCATCAGTCTTTATATGTGTATGTGTCAGTGTGAGAGAAGCCGTGTACATCAGGGGTGCGTCCCTATGTGCTATCATCAGTCTTTATATGTGTATGTGTCAGTGTGAGAGAAGCCGTGTACATCAGGGGTGCGTCCCTATGTGCTATCATCAGTATTTATATGTGTATGTGTCAGTGTGAGAGAAGCCGTGTACATCAGGGGTGCGTCCCTATGTACTATCATCAGTCTTTATATGTGTATGTGTCAGTGTGAGAGAAGCCATGTACATCAGGGTGCGTCCCTATGTGCTATCATCAGTCTTTATATGTGTATGTGTCAGTGTGAGAGAAGCCATGTACATCAGGGGTGCGTCCCTATGTGCTATCATCAGTCTTTATATGTGTATGTGTCAGTGTGAGAGAAGCCGTGTACATCAGGGGTGCGTCCCTATGTGCTATCATCAGTCTTTATATGTGTATGTATCAGTGTGAGAGAAGCCGTGTACATCAGGGGTGCGTCCCTATGTGCTATCATCAGTATTTATATGTGTATGTACCTATGTGCTATCATCAGTCTTTATATGTGTATGTATCAGTGTGAGAGAAGCCGTGTACATCAGGGGTGTGTCCCTATGTGCTATCATCAGTCTTTATATGTGTATGTGTCAGTGTGAGAGAAGCCATGTACATCAGGGGTGCGTCCCTATGTGCTATCATCAGTCTTTATATGTGTATGTGTCAGTGTGAGAGAAGCCGTGTACATCAGGGGTGCGTCCCTATGTGCTATCATCAGTCTTTATATGTGTATGTGTCAGTGTGAGAGAAGCCGTGTACATCAGGGGTGCGTCCCTATGTACTATCATCAGTCTTTATATGTGTATGTGTCAGTGTGAGAGAAGCCGTGTACATCAGGGGTGCGTCCCTATGTACTATCATCAGTCTTTATATGTGTATGTGTCATTGTGAGAGAAGCCGTGTACATCAGGGGTGCGTCCCTATGTACTATCATCAGTCTTTATATGTGTATGTGTCAGTGTGAGAGAAGCCGTGTACATCAGGGGAGCGTCCCTATGTGCTATCATCAGTCTTTATATGTGTATGTGTCAGTGTGAGAGAAGCCGTGTACATCAGGGATGCGTCCCTATGTACTATCATCAGTCTTTATATGTGTATGTGTCAGTGTGAGAGAAGCCGTGTACATCAGGGGTGCGTCCCTATGTGCTGTCATCAGTCTTTATATGTGTATGTGTCAGTGTGAGAGAAGCCGTGTACATCAGGGGTGCGTCCCTATGTACTATCATCAGTCTTTATATGTGTATGTGTCAGTGTGAGAGAAGCCGTGTACATCAGGGGTCCGTCCCTATGTACTATCATCAGTCTTTATATGTGTATGTGTCAGTGTGAGAGAAGCCGTGTACATCAGGGGTGCGTCCCTATGTACTATCATCAGTCTTTATATGTGTATGTGTCAGTGTGAGAGAAGCCGTGTACATCAGGGGTGCATCCCTATGTACTATCATCAGTCTTTATATGTGTATGTGTCAGTGTGAGAGAAGCCGTGTACATCAGGGGTGCGTCCCTATGTGCTGTCATCAGTCTTTATATGTGTATGTATCAGTGTGAGAGAAGCCGTGTACATCAGGGGTGCGTCCCTATGTACTATCATCAGTCTTTATATGTGTATGTGTCAGTGTGAGAGAAGCCGTGTACATCAGGGGTGCGTCCCTATGTACTATCATCAGTCTTTATATGTGTATGTGTCAGTGTGAGAGAAGCCGTGTACATCAGGGGTGCGTCCCTATGTACTATCATCAGTCTTTATATGTGTATGTGTCAGTGTGAGAGAAGCAGTGTACATCAGGGGTGCGTCCCTATGTGCTGTCATCAGTCTTTATATGTGTATGTGTCAGTGTGAGAGAAGCCGTGTACATCAGGGGTGCGTCCCTATGTACTATCATCAGTCTTTATATGTGTATGTGTCAGTGTGAGAGAAGCCGTGTACATCAGGGGTGCGTCCCTATGTGCTATCATCAGTCTTTATATGTGTATGTGTCAGTGTGAGAGAAGCCGTGTACATCAGGGGTGCGTCCCTATGTGCTATCATCAGTCTTTATATGTGTATGTGTCAGTGTGAGAGAAGCCGTGTACATCAGGAGTGCGTCCCTATGTGCTATCATCAGTCTTTATATGTGTCAGTGTGAGTGAAGCCGTGTACATCAGGAGTGCGTCCCTATGTACTATCATCAGCCTTTATATGTGTATGTGTCAGTGTGAGAGAAGCCGTGTACATCAGGGGTGCGTCCCTATGTACTATAATCAATTGCCACCAATCTCTTACCTGGCATGTTATATCATCCTTCTCACCCAGCACAATGGTGCAGTCCTGAACATTCTGCAACATACAATACAGCATAATTAGTAACAGTCGGTCAATGGCTTATTGCGCATAGTACTTCTGCCCCAAGCACTTTCCCTTGCCACAAATTAACATTGGATTGCCAGGAGCACCAGTCTCAGATGTGAGTGGCACCTACTCACCTTGGTGACATTCCTGCGGGGAAATATCTCACAACTCTCTGTGAATGCCCACCAGCATCATAGCAGGGTGTTAATTTTACATAATTTGGGAAGAAGGGACTAGGAAGCTGAGCACTGGGCATGTTCCAGGCACCCTGCAAGCCAAATACAAGTGCCACCAGGGCATTGATGGTGCCACCTCCTTGGCCTTGCTCCCTGGGTGGCAGCACCACATGCACTCACCTAGCTGGTGCCGATTGGTGAAGTGGTGAAATAGTTATTATTTATTGACTCACAATGATCACATGACATTAGTGCGACAACTGGACATGCAAGATACAGAGGGCGGGGCTTAAATTAGTCGCTGCTTTTCACAACATTGGTTACTAGGATAAATTCTGTACTTACAATTAGCCTTTTATTCAGACTGCACTATAAAGGGGAGATTTTAAAAAAATAAAATATACATTAAGATTACATGATACTTGCTAAATATCATTAGATGTAATGTATTTGTAAACTAAACATTATGGGACCTATTCATCAAAACATAATTATCACATGCAGTGGCGGATCCAGAGGTGAGGCTGCAGCGCATTTCAAAATTAAAATAGGGGAGTCACACCAACTGTCATATCACACACTGCCAACATCACTGGCTGGGACTCACTGGCAGTTGGTGTGACTCCAATATTTGAATTTTGAAATGTTTTGCAGCCCCACCCCTGGAGCTGCCACTGATCACATGTGATAATTATGGTTTGAACTCACTGTGAGTTCAAACACAGTTTAGTAGGCTTTCATCATGCCTCATTCATCATGCCTCATTCATCATGCCACGTGCCCTAAACTATCACTTCCGAAAACTGCTGTTTCTATGAAGCAGTTTTTCGGAAGTGAAAGACTTTTCTCCTTCACTTGGCCAGTTTCACTGCCTGCCCTCAAGCTTGAAGACAGGCTGCAGACTTTACTGCCCCCCCCCCCCAGTGGGCAGAGGTGGCACTAGCCAAATTAGTGCCCTAGGCAAGATTTTGGGTGCTGCCCCCATCCCCGTGTGACCCTGAAAAGAGATGTGGCCAGCACAGCACGGTATAAGCACCCCCCTCACCCATCACCATTATCCCAGCAGAGCACCCCTCTCCCAGCAGTGAGCGCCACAGCGCCCCAGCCCTCCCCCAGTTCCAAACTTTATTTACTTGAGCACAGCCTGCAGAGCCAACCGACTCAAGGTACAGCAACCCATGGGTGGTGGACCCGCATTTCCCGTCTTAGGCTGGCAGGCCGCAGCTGTGTGTGGTGATCGCTGGAGGCGGAGCCCAGAGCCGTGATGTGTGACTCACTACTCCGAGCTCCGAAAAGGCCCAGTATGCAGCTGCCATCCGGTGACCACTTTCTTATGGTCCTAAATGAGCCTCTTCCCATGTGTAGAAGCTCACTCTACACATGGGCAGAGGCTCATTCTGATTCTGTGATGCCTTAGAGCAGGCCGGCACTAACCACTAGCCGCCATCCAAGTGCTCTGCCCCCGCAAACTGCTGCCAGCTGTGCCGCTGCTGACCGCTCACTGTTTGCTGCTGCCAGGTGCAATCGGATATGTATGAGCTCTGGTCGTGGATGCTGTGCATTCTCCCTGCCATTGTTACATTCTCCATGCTATTGTTACATTCTTCATGCTATTGTTAGATTCTCCATGCTATTGTTACATTCTCCATGCTATTGTTACATTCTCCCTGCTATTGTTACATTCTCCCTGCCATTGTTACATTCTCCCTTCCATAGTTAAACTCTCCCTGCTATTGTTACATTCTTGCTGCTATTGTTACATTCCCCCTGCCATTGTTATATTCTCCCTGCCATTGTTACATTCTCCCTATTATTGTTATATTTTCCCTGCCATTGTTACATTCTCCCTGCAATTGTTACATTCCCCCTGCCATTGTTACATTGTCCCTGCCATTGTTACATTCCGCCTGCCATTGTTACATTCCCCCTGTCATTGTTACATTCCCCCTGCCATTGTTACATTCTCCCTGCCATTGTTACATTCTCCCTGCTATTGTTACATTCTCCCTGCTATTGTTACACTCTCCCTGCTATTGTAACATTCTCCCTGTTATTGTTACATTTTCCCTGCCATTGTTATATTCTCCCTGTTATTGTTACACTCTCCCTGCTATTGTAACATTCTCGCTGTTATTGTTACACTCTCCCTGCCATTGTTACATTCTCCATGCCATTGTTACATTCTCCATGCCATTGTTACATTCTCCCTGCCATTGTTACACTCTCCCTGCCATTTTTACATTCTCCCTGCCATTGTTACATTCTCCCTGCCATTGTTACTTTCTCCCTGTTATTGTTACATTCTCCCTGCCATTGTTACATTCTCCCTGCCATTGTTACATTCTCCCTGCTATTGTTACATTCTCCCTGCTATTGTTACATTCTCCCTGCTATTGTTACATTCTCCCTGCCATTGTTACATTCTCCCTGCCAAGGTTACATTCTCCCCGCTATTGTTACATTCTCCCTGCCATTGTTACATTCTCCCTGCCATGGTTACATTCTCCCCGCTATTGTTACATTCTCCCTGCCATGGTTACATTCTCCCTTCCATGGTTACATTCTCCCTGTTATTGTTACATTCTCCCTGTTATTGTTGCATTCTCCCTGTTATTGTTACATTCTCCCTGCCATGCTTACACTCGCCCTGCCATTGTTACATTCTCCCTGCCCTTGTCACATTCTCCCTGCCATTGTTACATTCTCCCTGTTATTGTTACATTTTTCCTGTTATTGTTACATTCTCCCTGCCATTGTTACATTCTCCCTGCCATTGTTACATTCTCCCTGTTATTGTTACATTCTCCCTGCCATTGTTACATTCTCCCTGTTATTGTTACATTCTCCCTGTTATTGTTACATTCTCCCTGCCATTGCTAAATTCTCCCTGTTATTGTTACATTCTCCCTACCATTGTTACATTCTCCGTGTTATTGTTACATTCTCCCTGCTATTGTTACATTCTCTCTGCTATTGTTACATTCTCCCTGTTATTGTTACATTCTCCCTGCCATTGTTACATTCTCCATGTTATTGTTACATTCTCCCTGTTATTGTTACATTCTCCCTGCCATTGTTACATTCTCCCTGCCATTGCTAAATTCTCCCTGTTATTGTTACATTCTCCCTACCATTGTTACATTCTCCGTGTTATTGTTACATTCTCCCTGCTATTGTTACATTCTCCCTGCTATTGTTACATTCTCTCTGCTATTGCTACATTCTCCCTGTTATTGTTACATTCTCTTTGCTATTGTTACATTCTCCCTGCTATTGTTACATTCTCTTTGCTATTGTTACATTCTCCCTGCTATTGTTACATTCTACCTGCTATTGTTACATTCTACCTGCTATTGTTACATTCTTCCTGTTATTGTTACATTCTCTTTACTATTGTTACATTCTCCCTGCTATTGTTACATTCTCCCTGCCATTGCTACATTCTCTCTGCTATTGTTACATTCTCTCTGCTATTGTTACATTCTCCCTGTTATTGTTACATTCTCTCTGCTATTGTTACATTCTCCCTTTTATTGTTACATTCTCTCTGCTATTGTTACACTCTCCCTGTTATTGTTACATTCTCCCTGTTATAGTTACATTCTCACTGTTATTGTTACACTCTCCCTGTTATTGTTACATTCTCTCTGCTATTGTTACATTCTCCCTGTTATTGTTACATTCTCTCTGCTATTGTTACATTCTCCCTGTTATTGTTACATTCACCCTGTTATTGTTACATTCTCACTGCTATTGTTACATTCTCCCTGTTATTGTTACATTCTCTCTGCTATTGTTACATTCTCCCTGTTATTGTTACATTCTCCCTGATATTGTTACATTCTCACTGTTATTGTTACATTCTCCCTGTTATTGTTACATTCTCCCTTCTATTGTTACTTTATCCCTGCCATTGTTACATTCTCCCTGCCATTGTTACATTCTCCCTGCTATTGTTACATTCTCCCTGCCATTGTTATATTCTCCCTGTTATTGTTACATTCTCCCTGTTATTGTTACATTCTCACTGCTATTGTTACATTCTCCCTGTTATTGTTACATTCTCTCTGCTATTGTTACATTCTCCCTGTTATTGTTACATTCTCCGTGTTATTCTTACATTCTCCCGGCTATTGTTACATTCTCCCTGCCATTCTTACATTCTCGCTGCTATGGTTACATTCTCCCGGTTATTTTTATATTCTCCCTGCCATTGTTACATTCTCCCGGCTATTGTTACATTCTCTCTGCTATTGTTACATTCTCCCTGCCATTGTTACATTCTTCCTGCCATTGTTACTTTCTTCCTGTAATTGTTACATTCTTCCTGCCATTGTTACATTCTCCCTGCTATTGTTACATTCTCCCTGCCATTGTTACATTCTTCCTGCCATTGTTACATTCTTCCTGCCATTGTTACATTCTTCCTGCCATTGTTACATTTTCACTGCCATTGTTACATTCTTCCTGCCATTGTTACATTCTCCCGGCCATTGTTACATTCTTCCTGCCATTGTTACATTCTTCCAGCCATTGTTACATTCTTCCTTCCATTGTTACATTCTTCCTGCCATTGTTACATTCTTCCTGCCATTGTTACAAGCCTAATAATGTCATGTAACTGTGTCTAAACCATTTGCAGAAGGAAGGGCTATTTTACATGCACCAAGGAGCCAAGGAGAGGCCTCTCCTTATAGTGTCTAACATCATGTTACTCTTCTCACCCTGAGGGTCCTTAGCTCATTCCCCTTCCTCCTCTTCCTGCTCCCCCTGCAGCAAAAGGCCATTCGAGCCTATACATCCACCTATGACATAGGCAAAGGAGGGGGTATGCACCTGACTCAAGCGCAGTGGAGAATGATTTCCGTGTTGTGCAAGGTTCTCCAGCCCTTCGAACTTGCCACACGTGAAGTCAGTTCAGACACAGCCAGCTTGAGTCAGGTCATTCCCCTCATCAGGCTTTTGCAGAAGCAGCTGGAGAAAGTGAAGGAGGAGCTAAGACGGAGCGATTCCGCTCGGCATGTGGGACTTGTGGATGAAGCCCTTCATTCGCTTTGCCAGGATTCCAGGGTGGTCAATCTGTTGAAATCAGACCACTACATTTTGGCCACCGTGCTCGATCCTAGGTTTAAAGCCTATGTGGTGTCTCTCTTTCCGGCCGACACAAGCCTGCAGAGGTGCAAAGACCTGCAGGTGAACACACTGTCAGCTGAAGCGGAACATGACACGTCAACAGCTCCTTCTTCATTTTCTCCCGCAACTGGGGCTGCCAGGAAAAAACTTAGGTATCCTAAGCAACCCGCTGGTGGTGATGCAGGGCAGGCAGGACCAAGTTTGGACATCTGGTCTGGACTGAAGGACCTGGCAACAATTTCTGACATGTCTACTGTCACTGCATATGATACTGTCACCATTGACAGAATGGTGGAGGATTACATCGGTGACAGCATCCAAGTAGGCATGTCAGACAGTCCATACCTGTACTGGCAGGAAAAAGAGGCAATTTGGAGGCCCCTTTTACAAACTGGCTCTATTTTACCTGAGTTGCCCCCCCTCCAGTGTGTACTCCGAAAGAGTGTTTAGTGCAGCCGGGAACCTTGTCAGCGAAAGGCGTAGGAGGTTGCTTCCACAGAATGTGGAGAAGATGATGTTCATCAAAATGAATTATCAGCTCTTCCAGGGAGACCAGCCTCCAGAAGGTACAGAGGGACCTGTGGTGGTGGATTCAAGTGGGGACGAGTTAATACTTTGTGAGGATGAGGATGTACACAACACTGAAGAGGGTGAGGAATCGGTGGATGAGGAGGATGAGGATGACATCTTGCCTCCGTAGAGTCAGTTAGTGCAGGGACAGATTAATTGCCAGCTTGTTTTGTGGGGGCCCAAACGAACCAATAATTTCAGCCACAGTTGTGTGGCAGACCCTGGCGCTGAAATGATTGGTTTGTTAAAGTGTGCATGTCCTGTTTATACAACATAAGGGTGGGTGGGAGGGCCCAAGGACAATTCCATCTAGCACCTCTTTTTTTTCTTTGCATTATGTACAATTTGGGGCCTAGTTTTTTAAACTGCCATCCTGTCTGCCACTGCAGTATCACGCCTAGATGGGTCACGTGTTTGTGCCGCCCACTCGTGTCGCTTAGCATAGTTATCCAGCTACCTCGGTGCAACCTTTTGGACATAAAAACACTATTGTGAGGTGTGAGGTGTTCAGAATAGACTGGAAATGAGTGGAAATTAAGGTTATTGGGGTTAATAATAGCATAGGAGCAGAAAAACCTACAAATTCGGTGATTTTAGCTGTTTTTATGCTTTTTTTCAAAAAAATACAGATCCAAAAAACAAAACCCAGAACCCAAAACACGGAAGGGTGGTTTTGGCAAAACCAATCCAGATCCAAAACACGAAGAAAGATCCAGATCCAAAACCAAAACACAAAACACAAAAAGTGGCCGGTGCACACCCCTAATATATATATACATATATACATACATACACACACACACAATTTATACATTTATTTATATATACATAAATACTGTGTATATGTATATATATATATATATATATATATATATATACATACACACATATAAATATACTGTATATATATATATATATATATATATATATACACACACATACTGCTATATAATATATATATAAATATATATATATGTATATACACTAGGGGTGAGCGGGTTCGGATTTCTGAAATCCGAACCCCCCCGAGCCCCCCCGATCCGAGTCTGATCCGAGTCAGGCTCGACTTTTCCCGTCTGACTCGGATCTGAAATCGAGGCAAAACGTCATCATCCCGCCTTCCGAGTCTCGCGGGTTTTGGATCCTATATAAGGTACCCGCGTCGGCGCCATTTTCTCACTCGGTTGTGGACAGTGAAGAGGGAGGGTGGGAGTTAGGGCTGTGTAGTGTAGTGTAGTGTAGTGCTGCAGTTGTCCACTACTTCAAAGTCCATAGGGGCTGGCTGTGTTGTGCTGTGCTGCTGTTGTTAATAGGGGCTGTGTCCACTACTTCAAAGTCCATAGCGGCTGGCTGGACTGTGTTGTGCAGTCAGTTCTCCATAGGGGCTGTGTCCACTCCAAAGTCCTGTGTAGTGTCCCAGTCCTAAAGGGGTGCTGTAGTGTTGTCCAGGGGGTGCTCTGTCCATCAGGGGTGTTCCCCCCAAGTGCTAAAAAAATAATATATTTTCTGTGTTTGTGAATTGTGTGCACTGTAGCCGCACGTGCATCAACAAAGTAGTGCCAAGCGTGCGCCTGTGTCATAAGTAAAGGGCCGGCTGGCTTGACCGTTAAAGGGTGCTGTAACCCCCAAAGTACACTCCAGTCCAAACTAAAAAAAAAATTATTTTCTGTGTTTGTGAATTGTGTGCGCAGTAGCCGCACGTGCATCAACAAAGTAGTGCCAAGCGTGCGCCTGTGTCATAAGTAAAGGGCCGGCTAGCTTGACCGTTAAGGGTGCTGTAACCCCCGAAAGTACACTCCAGTCCAAACCAAAAAAAAAATTATTTTCTGTGTTTGTGAATTGTGTGCGCAGTAGCCGCACGTGCATCAACAAAGTAGTGCCAAGCGTGCGCCTGTGTCATAAGTAAAGGGCCGGCTGGCTTGACCGTTAAAGGGTGCTGTAACCCCCAAAGTACACTCCAGTCCAAACTAAAAAAAAAATTATTTTCTGTGTTTGTGAATTGTGTGCGCAGTAGCCGCACGTGCATCAACAAAGTAGTGCCAAGCGTACGCCTGTGTCATAAGTAAAGGGCCGGCTAGCTTGACCGTTAAGGGTGCTGTAACCCCCTAAAGTACACTCCAGTCCAAACCAAAAAAAAAATTATTTTCTGTGTTTGTGAATTGTGTGCGCAGTAGCCGCACGTGCATCAACAAAGTAGTGCCAAGCGTGCGCCTGTGTCATAAGTAAAGGGCCGGCTGGCTTGACCATTAAAGGGTGCTGTAACCCCCAAAGTACACTCCAGTCCAAACCAAAAAAAAATATATTTTCAGTGTTTGTGAATTGTGTGCGCAGTTGCCGCACATGCATCAACAAAGTAGTGCCAAGCGTGCGCCTGTGTCATAAGTAAAGGGCCGGCTGGCTTGACTGTTAAAGGGTGCTGTAACCCCCCAAAATACACTCCAGTCCAAACCAAAAAAAAAATATTTTCTGTGTTTGTGAATTGTGTGCGCAGTAGCCGCACGTGCATCAACAAAGTAGTGCCAAGCGTGCGCCTGTGTCATTAGTAAAGGGCCGGCTGGCTTGACCATTAAAGGGTGCTGTAACCCCCAAAGTACACTCCAGTCCAAACCAAAAAAAAAATTATTTTCTGTGTTTGTGAATTGTGTGCGCAGTAGCCGCACGTGCATCAACAAAGTAGTGCCAAGCGTGCGCCTGTGTCATAAGTAAAGGGCCGGCTGGCTTGACCGTTAAAGGGTGCTGTAACCCCCAAAGTACACTCCAGTCCAAACCAAAAAAAAAAATATTTTCTGTGTTTGTGAATTGTGTGCGCAGTAGCCGCACGTGCATCAACAAAGTAGTGCCAAGCGTGCGCCTGTGTCATAAGTAAAGGGCCGGCTGGCTTGACCATTAAAGTGTGCTGTAACCCCCAAAGTACACTCCAGTCCAAACCAAAAAAAAAAATATTTTCTGTGTTTGTGAATTGTGTGCGCAGTAGCCGCACGTGCATCAACAAAGTAGTGCCAAGCGTGCGCCTGTGTCATAAGTAAAGGGCCGGCTGGCTTGACCATTAAAGTGTGCTGTAACCCCCAAAGTACACTCCAGTCCAAACCAAAAAAAAATATATTTTCTGTGTTTGTGAATTCTGTGCGCAGTAGCCGCACGTGTATCAACAAAGTAGTGCCAAGCGTGCGCCTGTGTCATAAGTAAAGGGCCGGCTGGCTTGACCGTTAAAGGGTGCTGTAACCCCCAAAGTACACTCCAGTCCAAACCAAAAAAAATATATTTTCTGTGTTTGTGACTTGTGTGCACTGTGGCTGCACGTGCATCAACAAAGGAGCAGCGCGAAGCGTGCGCCTGTGTCCCATAAGTAAAGAGCCGGCTGGCTCATTTCTTAAAGGGTGGTGTAACCCACAAAGTGCACTACTCTCCAGCAAAAATAAAAAAATATTTTCTGTGTTTGTGTGCTTTTTAGCCGCACGTATATATCAATATAACATAAATGGAGGAACAAACTTTCTCCGATAAAAATAAAATAGGGAAAGATCAAGAACCACTTCCTCCTAGTGCTGTTGCTGCTGCTGGGAGTTGTTCATCATCCCAGAGAGGAAGTAGGAACATCACTACTTTTACTAAACAAATGACCCTCCAACAGTCCCTAGCGATGAGGATGAAGTACGACAGCAGTTATCCTGAAGCAAAACGTATAACTGAGGCCTTGACTGCTATGTTGGTGTTAGACATGCGTCCGGTATCCGCCATTAGTGCAGTGGGATTTAGACAATTGATAGAGGTAGTGTGTCCCCGGTTCCAAATCCCGTCTAGATTCCACCTGCATCCTCAAAGCAGCAGCGACAAGCATGCGTCTGTCTGTTAAAGGGTGGTGACACCCTCATAGTGTGCTACACAAACAATAAAAATATTGCTCTTTTTTTTTCGGTCTTTGTGAAATGTGTGGGCTATAGCCGCACCTGCATCCTTAAAGCAGCAGCGACAAGCGTGCGTCTGTCTGTTAAAGGGTGGTGACACCTTCAAAGTGTGCTACACAAACAATAAAAACATTGTTCTTTTTTTTTCTGTCTTTGTGAAATGTGTGGGCTTTAGCCGCACCTGCATCCTTAAAGCAGCAGCGACAAGCGTGTGTCTGTCTGTTAAAGGGTGGTGACACCCTCAAAGTGTGCTACACAAACAATAAAAATATTGTTCTTTTTTTTCTGTCTTTGTGAAATGTGTGGGCTGTAGCTGCACCTGCATCCTTAAAGCAGCAGCGACAAGCGTGCGTCTGTCTGTTAAAGGGTGGTGACACCCTCAAAATGTGCTACACAAACAATAAAAATATTGTTCTATTTTTTCTGTCTTTGTGAATTCTGTGGGCTGTAGCCGCACTTGCATCCTCAAAGCAGCAGTGACAAGCGTGCGTCTGTCTGTTAAAGGGTGGAGTAACCCTCAAAGTGCTCCAAAAAATAAAAAACTATTTTTTTAATGTGTTTGTGACTTGTGTGCAATGTAGCCGCACGTGCATCAACATAGTAGCAGCGCCAAGCGTGCGACTGTGTCATAAGCCAAGGGCTGGTTTGGACATCTGGTCCGGACTGAAGGATGTGCCAACAATTTCTGACAAGTCTACTGTCACTGCATATGATACTGTCCTCAAAGCAGCAGCGACAAGCGTGTGTCTGTCTATTAAAGGGTGGTGACACCCTCATAGTGTGCTACACAAACAATAAAAATATTGTTCTTTTTTTTCTGTCTTTGTGAATTGTGTGGGCTGTAGCCGCACTTGCATCCAAAAAGCAGCAGCGACAAGCGTGCGTCTGTCTGTTAAAGGGTGGTGTAACTCTCAAAGTGCTCCAAAAAATAAAAAACTATTTTTTTTATGTGTTTGTGACTTGTGTGCGATGTAGCCACACTTGCATCTTCAAAGCAGCAGCGACAAGCGTGCGTCTGTCTGTTAAAGGGTGGTGACACCCTCAAAGTGTGCTACACAAACAATAAAAATATTGTTCTTTTTTTCTGTCTTTGTGAATTGTGTGGGCTGTAGCCGCACCTGCATCCTTAAAGCAGCAGCGACAAGCGTGCGTCTGTCTGTTAAAGGTTGGTGACACCCTCAAAGTGTGCTACACAAACAATAAAAAAATTCTTCTTTTTTCTGTCTTTGTGAATTGTGTGGGCTGTAGCCGCACTTGCATCCTCAAAGCAGCAGCAACAAGCGTGCGTCTGTCTGTTAAAGGGTGGTGTAACCCTCAAAGTGCTCCAAAAAATAAAAAACTATTTTTTTATGTGTTTGTGACATGTGTGTGATGTAGCCGCACGTGCATCAACATAGTAGCAGCGCCAAGCGTGCACCTGTGTCATAAGTCAAGGGCTGGTTTGGACATCTGGTCCGGAGTGAAGGACGTGCCAACAATTTCTGACAAGTCTACTGTCACTGCATATGATACTGTCCTCAAAGCAGCAGCGACAAGCGTGCGTCTGTATGTTAAAGGGTGGTGACACCCTCAAAGTGTGCTACACAAACAATAAAAATATTGTTCTTTTTTTTCTGTCTTTGTGAATTGTGTGGGCTGTAGCCGCACTTGCATCCTCAAAGCAGCAGCAACAAGCGTGCGTCTGTCTGTTAAAGGGTGGTGTAACTCTCAAAGTGCTCCAAAAAATAAAAAACTATTTTTTTATGTGTTTGTGACTTGCGTGCGATGTAGCCGCACGTGCATCAACATAGTAGCAGCGCCAAGCGTGCGCCTGTGTCATAAGTCAAGGGCTGGTTTGGACATCTGGTCCGGACTGAAGGACGTGCCAACAATTTCTGACAAGTCTACTGTCACTGCATATGATACTGTCCTCAAAGCAGCAGCGACAAGCGTGCGTCTGTCTGTTAAAGGGTGGTGACACCCTCAAAGTGTGCTACACAAACAATAAAAATATTGTTCTTTTTTTTCTGTCTTTGTGAATTGTGTGGGCTGTAGCCGCACTTGCATCCTCAAAGCAGCAGCGACAAGCGTGCGTCTGTCTGTTAAAGGGTGGAGTAACCCTCAAAGTGCTCCAAAAAATAAAAAACTATTTTTTTAATGTGTTTGTGACTTGTGTGCAATGTAGCCGCACGTGCATCAACATAGTAGCAGCGACAAGCGTGCGTCTGTCTGTTAAAGGGTGGTGACACCCTCAAAGTGTGCTACACAAACAATAAAAATATTGTTCTTTTTTTCTGTCTTTGTGAATTGTGTGGGCTGTAGCCGCACTTGCATCCTCAAAGCAGCAGCGACAAGCGTGCGTCTGTCCGTTAAAGGGTGGTGTAACTCTCAAAGTGCTCCAAAAAATAAAAAACTATTTTTTTAATGTGTTTGTGACTTGTGTGCGATGTAGCCGCACTTGCATCCTCAAAGCAGCAGCGACAAGCGTGCGTCTGTCTGTTAAAGGGTGGTGACACCCTCAAAGTGTGCTACACAAACAATAAAAATATTCTTCTTCTTTTTACTGTTTTTGTGAATTGTGTGGGCTGTAGCCGCACTTGCATCCTCAAAGCAGCAGCGACAAGCGTGCGTCTGTCTTTTAAAGGGTGGTGTAACCCTCAAAGTGCGCTCCACAAACATTAAAAATATTTTTCTTTTTTTTTCTGACTTTGTGAATTGTGTGGGCTGTAGCTGCACCTCAAAGCAGCAGCGACAAGCGTGCGTCTGTCTGTTAAAGGATTACATCGGTGACAGCATCCAAGTAGGCATGTCAGACAGTCCGTACCTGTACTGGCAGGAAAAAGAAGCAATTTGGAGGTCCCTGTACAAATTGGCTCTATTTTACCTGAGTTGCCCCCCCTCCAGTGTGTACTCCGAAAGAGTGTTTAGTGCAGCCGGGAACCTTGTCAGCGAAAGGCGTAGGAGGTTGCTTCCACAAAATGTGGAGAAGATGATGTTCATAAAATGAATTATCAACTCTTTCAGGGAGACCAGCCTCTAGAACGTACAGAGGGACCTGTGGTTCCAGCGGGGACGAATTAATACTCTGTGAGGATGAGGATGTACACACTGAAGAGGGTGAGGAATCGGTGGATGAGGAGGATGAGGATGACATCTTGCCTCCGTAGAGCCAGTTTGTGCAGGGACAGATTAATTGCCTGCTTGTTTTGTGGGGGCCCAAACGAACCAATCATTTCAGCCACAGTTGTGTGGCAGACCCTGGCGCTGAAATTATTGGTTTGTTAAAGTGTGCATGTCCTGTTTATACAACATAGGGTGGGTGGGAGGGCCCAAGGACAATTCCATCTTGCACCTCTTTTTTTTCTTTGCATTATGTACAGTTTGGGGCCTAGTTTTTCAAACTGCCATCCTGTCTGCCACTGCAGTTTCACGCCTAGATGGGTCACGTGTTTGTGCCGCCCACTCGTGTCGCTTAGCATAGTCATCCAGCTACCTCGGTGCAACCTTTTGGACATAAAAACACTATTGTGAGGTGTGAGGTGTTCAGAATAGACTGGAAATGAGTGGAAATTAAGGTTATTGAGGTTAATAATAGCATAGGAGCAGAAAAACCTACAAATTCTGTGATTTTAGCTGTTTTTATGCTTTTTTTCAAAAAAATACAGATCCAAAACACAAAACCCAGAACCCAAATCACGGAAGGGTGGTTTTGGCAAAACCAATCCAGATCCAAAACACGAAGAAAGATCCAGATCCAAAACACAAAACACGAAAAGTGGCCGGTGCACACCCCTAATATATACACACTCCACAGTTACTGGTTCAGATGATTCCCCCCCAACATGTGCCACAGTTATAACGGTGTTGCAGGTGTCTTACCTGCAGCCTTCCGGATGAAGGTGGACTGGAGTGCAGTGATTCACCAGAATCACCACCGCACAGGAAACTGCCTGGGAGTATAACAGGAAACTGCCTGGGAGGAGCTGTGTGTCACTGCATCAGCTCCCCCCCATATTGCAATCTCCGTGGCTACGAGGAGCTGCCGCGCATGCTGGCCGCTTCCTCTACTAACAGGTTCTGTTCAGGACTCCAGTGAGATGGAGACAAGACTCTCCGTCTCACAAAAAAAAAATCGCTTCAGCAGCGGTGATGGATCGGCGGCTAGGGGGTACTGAAAACCCCATGCGTTCGATACTGGGATTGCGGCGGGCCCCCCTCTGTGACTGCTGTGACCGGGCCGAGGACTCCAGTGCCGGCAGTCCCCCCCTGATGGCGGCCCTGCTCCTCACTAACACACCACAGGCACACACACTTATACACTGACACTACACTCCTCAATAACACACCACAGGCACACACACATATACACTGACACTACACTCCTCAATAACACACCACAGGCACACACACATATACACTGACACTACTCTCCTCACTAATACACCACAGGCACACACACACAAATACACTGACACTACACTCCTCACTAACACACCACAGGAACACACACATATACACTGGCACTACACTCCTGACTAACACACCACAGGCACACACACATATACACTGACACTACACTCCTCACTAACACACCACAGGCACACACACACATACACACTGACACTACACTCCTCACTAATAAACCACAGGCACACACACACAAATACACTGACACTACACTCCTCACTAATACACCACAGGCACACATACATACTAACACTACACTCCTCACTAACACACCACAGACACACACAGACATATACACTAACACTACACTCCTCACTAACACACCACACACACACATATACACTGACACTACACTCCTCACTAACACACACATATATACACTGACACTACACTCCTCACTAATACACCACAGGCACACACATATACACTGGCACTACACTCCTGACTAACACACCACAGGCACACACACATATACACTGACACTACACTCCTCACTAACACACCACAGGCACACACACATACACACTGACACTACACTCCTCACTAATAAACCACAGGCACACACACACAAATACACTGACACTACACTCCTCACTAATACACCACAGGCACACATACATACTAACACTACACTCCTCACTAACACACCACAGACACACACAGACATATACACTAACACTACTCTCCTCACTAATACACCACAGGCACACACACACAAATACACTGACACTACACTCCTCACTAACACACCACAGACACACACATACATATACACTGACACTACATTCCTCACTAACACACCACAGGCACACACATATACACTGACACTACACTCCTCACTAACACACTACAGACACACACATATACAATGACACTACACTCCTCACTAACACACCACACACACACATATACATTGACACTACACTCCTCACTAACACACCACACACACACACATACACACTGACACTATACTCCTCACTAACACACCACAGACACACACACATAAACATTGGCTACATGTAAAATAAAAATTATACCAGAGAAAATATAAGACAAACCTTACTCTCAGACAAGATTACACAGAAAATGACAGGATTACATTCACCAAACTTCTCTAACAAATCACCTCTCACAATGTATCTTTTACCCTATTAGAAAGCGACTAGTAAGTGTTGGTCTCTTTGTGGTCAGATTTGTGATCTGTTTTCACTGGAAATATCAAAAGTGATGACAAATCCGACCGACTTCGCCATTGGTTTTCATTTTTTTAGACTCAAATACGCTGTACATATCCTTCGGTTTATTTCAGTTTTGAAACAAACGCATAACTGAGGTTTATAAATTTAGTCCCCAATATGCAAATACTGTACCTTGCACATAAATCTGCCGCTCTGTTCAGTGTTTCAAGTATACAGTAGGAGATTGTCAAGGAAATAAGCTTCATATTACATAGTTACAAAACGTACTTTTTAAAACACAAAGTGCCGCATTACATCTTTCAGAACACAGGAAATATGTTAATGATGTTTTATTTTTGTATTCATGAGGAAATTGACACCTTCATATACATCTGACAGTAATATAGAACTCAAGTCATTAGAATTTAAACATTTTATTTACTTTCTACTAAATACTCACCCCATTTTTTTGATAAAAACATCTTGATAAATTTCTTCTTGCACCTTTGGGGCACATGGTTTCTTTTATACTGAAACTCAATGTGCGAGAATTCTCCTGCTCCTAAAAAGAAAGTATTTATAAAATGTAACCATGTGATCTCTTATAAATGTAAAGATAATGATCTGTGATCCACGTATTGATGTACAGAAGAGATCAGTGATTTCCTTTTGGTTCAGACCTGAGCTTAGTACATGATACATAGCTAAAACAACTAAATACTCAGTATACCAGGCACATTTTTACAGTATGCTATTTTGATTTAACTTACTCTTTATGTTCGCACTTTATAGATACATTTTTATTTTCCCAGTTCCCCCAAACTAAATCAGTGGTTTAAAAAAACTAAAGTTTTAGCAAACAGTATCATTGACAAATTGTTTTGTGACATTGCGAGATACATAGTGCAGTACTTAGACCTCCCCATTCATTTCTATGACTGTAGAGAGACAGATTGCTTAGTCATTGTGCTTCTAAAGATGTTATCTACTGCGAAATGCGTCAGGAGGATTTAATCTCTTAATTGTTGGATTTATACTTAACAGATGATTCCAAGTGCCTAAGGAGTTAATCACATGTGCACGTTGGATGCAAACATATCAGCTGGAAGGATCCAACTAAAAAGTCCAAAAATCTATGCAAACTTCAAGTGGTTCTAAAATGCTACTACTGTATTACTAGTCACCCAGTAATAATCTTCACTTACTGCAATCCAATTATATATCTCTCCACCTGTTCATGCACTGCCCGTAATTTTGAACAACTTTCTGTAGACTTTCTAAGGTCAAAATTGAACCATCTAATAATGACTGTTTACACAAAACCCTTTTGAATTAATACCCTATAAATTCAAAAATCACTGTTAAGAATATTATTGATGATCAAATACATGGATTTAGATTCCAACTTATATAAAAAATATCACCATTTATTTGGTATTATTGGATACAATTTGTAAAAATTATATTTACATTTTTGAGAGCTCTATAACCTGTTACTGATTCTATGCTGCATTACTGTATTATTATTATTATTATTATTATTATTATTATTGTTATTAATATTATTATTATTATTATTATTATTATTAGCAGTACTATGGATTATTATTTTTTATTATAATTTTTTATTATGATTATTATTAGCAGTACTATGGATTATTATTTTTTATTATTATTATTATTATTATTATTATTATTATTAGCAGTACTATGGTTTATATGCATTTATTTTTAGTGTTGGATATAATAATAGTGGATGTTATTTGAAATAAAAAAAAAACATTTCACTTATATGTTATTAATGTTGGAGGATGATCTATAACTGTTTATGGGACCTATTCATTAAACATTAAAATTCTCTGGAGATAATTAGCTTTAGAACTCTCATGGAGTTCTAGCTAATTATAGGTGGAATTCATCATTCCACCTCTCCATAAGTATCTATTCCGAAAAGCTGTCATTTTTGCGATGAAAGCTTTTCGGGAAATAGATACTTTTCCCGCCTACACTACCTTATCGCATCTGGAAACAGTGCTGCGCATGCGCTGTTACATCTGTAAAACCAGCGCATGCGCAGCACTGCCTACAGATGCATTAAGTTTCATACCCCCCCGATCCCCCCCACCCCCCTCCCCCCTCCGCTCACCTTCCCCCCCCCGACTTACCTGTCCGTGCAGCAGCCTCCGGCTCCGTCCTGCTGGTCTGTCATGTGGTTTCCCAGCAGACCACATGACAGATTAGAAAAAAAAAACATTTTTTTTTTCTTTTTCTAAACTTTTTTGTGCTCTGCTGGGGAGCACACATGACAGACCAGCCTCCGGAGCCAGAGGACGGAGCAGAGCGCCGGAGGGACTCGTCGGGGGACCTGCACACGCTGGTACAGGTAAGTTTCACCTGCTATTCGCCACCTCACAGTGGCGAATAGTAACTGCATCAAATTCCGAAAATTTATAATTTTCAGAATTTGATGAATACCACAATTTCCACATCCCCGTACTAATGTACTAATGTACCCATACTAATGTACTAATGTACCCATACTAATGTACTAATGTACCCATACTAATGTACTAATGTACGCATACTAATGTACTAATGTACTAATGTACCCATACTAATGTACTAATGTACTAATGTATGGGGAGTGTGGAAATTAACGCAGGGGAACTTAGCAAGGAGATATCTCAGATATCTCCTGTGTTAAGTCTGTTCATGAATACCAAAATAACGTTATTTAAGGAAAATGTCCTTAAAAACGTTATTTTAGTGTTGATGAATAGGCCCCTATGAGTGAGAAGTAGCACAGTCTGATTACTTATAATTGGACACTGCTTTGTACGCGTTTGCTCACAGAGAATGTCTCTCATTTTCCATTTTCTCTAATACTGTAAATGGGCTAGGGGGTCTATGTACTAAGTCTTGGAGAGAGATTAAGTGGACGGAGGTAAAGTAGCAAGCAATCAGCTCCTGTCATGTTTCAAACACAGCCTGTAAAATAACAGTTATAGTAGGAGCTGATTGGTTGGTACTTTATCTCCATCCACTCTCTAAGACTTAATAGATAGATCCCTAGATCTGCATAATGTGCCAACGCTGTGAGAGAAGCTAAGATTTAGGTTAGGGAACCGTATGTAATATTTTCTCTATTATTATTATTACTATCAGTTATTTATATAATGCACACATATTCCGCAGCACTTTTATAGAGCATATTTGTGCATTCACATCAGTGGAGATTACAATCTATATTCCCTATCACATGCTCACACACACTAGGGTTAATTTTTTTGTTGGGATTAGCCTACCAGTATATTTTTGGAGTGTGGGAGGAAACTGGATTACCCAGAGGAAACCCATGTAAGCACAGGGAGAAAATACAAATTCCACACAGTTAGGGCTGAGGTGGGAATCAAACCCATGACCTCAGTGCTCTGAGGCAGTAACGCTAACCATTACACTGTCTGTGCTGCCTAATATTTTCTCTCCCTTTCTGCTGCCATTTAATAGTCAGGAAGTCTAATGTGCGCAGAATAAATCATTCCCTTCAGGGTCAGGACCACAGGGGTCACATACACTATGGGGCACGGAGATGAGTGGGGCGTGCTAATACCCGGCCTCCGAGGTCCCTGCTCTCCCCTGAGTTCCCTACTCTGCCCCCATAAGACAATACATGGTCAGAGCACTATCACCCCCTCTATGTGCCCCCAGACACGAGAGGGGCCCATACTTTTCCTATGTCCCGGCAATGCTCTTTTCTACCTTTGGTTCCCTGAAATGTATGGCAGTGACAATATTGACCTGCCCTATAATGGTAACTAGATTTAGTGACTTGTAAACCACTGAATATATTGCATTTTGTTTAGCACTAAGAGATAAAATAGAAAAGAAACCCATACTGTACCTCCACTAGTTCAAGGGGCTCCTCATACAGGGGTTTATATAAATACCGGACATCTTCCATCTGGTTGAAGTGTTTCACAGCCTTTATTATCCGTGCTTTATCCGAGGTGTCCCATCCTGGAGCCTGAGAGAGACAGATGTCTAATGTGACTGCAGAGAGTAAGAGCAGAGACAGCCAGCAGCTCCTCATCTTGTGCTGGGTTAGAGGGATCCTCCGGTCTTTGAGTCTGTTTTGCACCTTTATACCATATACAGCCTCCTCCTCCTGTAACATCATATTTGCAGGATATGATATCATGTAGCTACTGATTTCCCTCGTCACTTCCACTTTATTATTGTCACCACAATCTGCGCTGTACAGAAGTTTCAAGTTCTCTTCCAGTTAATAATTAGAATACAAATATCTGACCACAGTGCTGACTTCTCTCTTCTGTGATTTATGCTGATGACAGGAATGTGGGAAAGCCATGTCAGCAATTGCGGGTGCTGAAGGTAGTACGGCCATGCCATGTTAGGGGCAAGACAAGGGCCCTGGTACTTGCTACCCACCTCAGCGCTCCTGATAGCAAGCATCTGTAACTGTACCTTACCCTTGATCCACTTTCCTGGCGTGGTCGCATCAGATGCCAGTCAGAAACCCTGACTAGGTGGCTGCAGGAAGTTAATCTCCCTGCAGCCGCCTTTGTCAGAGAGACATAAGGGTCACTGGGTCTGGGGCCACCTGGTGCGAACTCTGGATGTCATGGCCTAAATAAAGGGGCTGGAGACTTTGCAGGGGATCCCAATAACATCACTACGGGGACAGCCCAGCATTGTCAGACAGGCTGGGCTGTCCCCAGTGACTGGGCAGTCTGCAGTGTTGGCTCCTCTTCTATGACAGGAGAATGTCACACTGCAGCACCCATCTCCTGTCACTGCAGAGGAGCCGGCATTTTGGTGTCACTCCCTCCGAAGGTGACACCCGGGTATGGCCCCCCGCCCCTCATGATGCCACTACAACTTGCAACTCCCCCTTCAGTGTTTAAGTACCTGGCTGCACCCCCTCCCGGCATGGCTGCAGGGCAGCAGCCACTTCAATAAAAGCAGCAGTTGTGGCTCCTATTAGCCGCAGCTGCTGCGACGTGTCCTGCTGGCGGGACCCCCACCCCACTCTTCCGGCTTCTCTGCGGCTGTGTCTGCACTAGGAGAAGACAGCAGCTGCAGCTCCACCTCTCCCTCCATGTGCATGGTAACTGCTGGCCACAGTTATCAGGCGGATTCAGCATGGCCGGCGGTTCAAATCCCGACAGCGGTATCCCGGCAGCAGTGAAAATCCTGATCGTTATAAGGTAAGTATTGACTAACCTATTCTACCCCCCCTAACCCTAATCTCCCCCCCAAGTGCCTAACCCTAGTCCCCCCTCTAAGTGGATAAACCTAACCCCCCCCTTCCCCGCCACCTAACCCTAACCTCCCCCCGGGGGTGCCTAATGCTAACCCTCCCTTCCCCTAGCCTAACCCTAACCTCCCTGGGGGGTGCCTAACCCTAAGTCCTCCTTGGGAACCCTAAACCTAACCCTCCCCCCCTTCGATCAGTAAGCCGGGTGTCGGGATTTCAATGCCTGTCATTTGACCCTTGCCTGGATTATACAGTCAGGAAGCCAACGGTCAGGATTCCGTCCATTGGCTTCCCGACCAGGCAGTGTGTATATACAGTATGTGTGTGTATATCTATCTACCTAAGATATTATGAGTATGTACTGTATATAATATATATTTACCACTGGTCTGACACTTGGAATCAGGGCCGTATGGAGGGTGGTGCGGCCGATGCCTCCGCACGGGGCAGAATCCTCCAGGGTCACCGGTCACACACTTCCCGGCTCCAGAGGTCTGCAGGAAGAGACCTCCTGCAGTGGTGCGCGGCGCACCGAGAACGCAGACGAAGGTTCCTGCCCACCTCGACTGAAGATAAATTGGCACAGAGTAAAACTGCATGTGCGATACTCTGCAGAGGCTTTTTCACAGTGTGACATTGTTACAAGTCCAGTCCAGGACTTGTCTCCTGCTAGTATTCCTCCTGCTCCTGACCATGCTTCTAGGTTGCCGGTTGCTAGGAGACCCAGACGTCAGAGGATGTCACATGTTTCCTCCTAGTGTTGCCTGATTGGCAGCTGATCCTATTTGAACTTCCTGGACTGTCGCCGCCCTGTTGGCTATAGAGTTTTCTATTATCATGTAGGATTCAAGTATTTTTGTTGATTTTGCTGCGTTGTGCTGGAGGGAAAATCCCTTTTTTTCTGTAGCTCAGTGTAAACCCCCCCCCCCCCCCTTTACGAGCACCTGTGCAATGTCATTAATTTGATGTGAGCGACCACCATACTTTTTGTTTGCAGTTTTGTGTGGCATGAAAGGAGCCAGCATTGGGAGGATGTGTTGGTCTGAATAGTGCCATTAGGAGGTTTCTGGGGTACCTTCTAGGTGAGTCTGTTCTCAGCTTATACATGTGCTGTTATTATGCAGTACATTCATTTGTAATTATATGACCCAGAGTGGGTGCTACTATTAGGTAGCAACAATTATTTTGGAGTGAGCGTTTGGGCGTGGGGACCCCGAAGTTGCTCTGGCTGGGCCTTTTTTCAGGGCATCACCACTTAATTCACATAGATATTTTTTATCACCTTTCTATTTGTTTGTCTATTATTTATGTAATTTTAACCCCTTACCATTAACACTTATTGATTTATCTTTACACAACTATACTTTACACTTCACTTTCACCTTTTTTCCAATTTTCGTGTGATGCCCTGGGGATAGTCCTTGGCTGGATTCTTTTGGGGTTCCCTGCATCTCGGACGTGAACCCCATAATGTTAGGGACGCTGGTATAGAGGAGCCTTGACGTTGGCCCAGCGCTTATTCATATATTTGCAAATGTATGTAAACCAATACCTCTGAATTTCTATTATCATGTAGGATTCAATTATTTTTGTTGATTTTGCTGCAGTGTGCTGGAGGGAAAATCCCCTTTTTTTCTGGAATGAAAATCTGGTAAGGGATGAAAGTAAATGACTATCAGCAATTTGCTCACAAATGCCGGAAAATGGACAAAAACTGTTGTTTGAACAAATTATTTATATCAAACATTTAACTAACTTGTCTGACGCCATTTTCATCTGTTTTCTGGCATTTAGGAGAAAATTGCTGATCATCAGTTACTCCCATACCTTACCAGATCTTCATTCCAACCAATCAACTAGTTGGATGGTTGGACAGAAAATCTTTACGTGTGTAACCAGCCTAAGTGTTTAGGTATGTACGCGATTGTTGACAAAATTATTAAATTGACCCATCATTGGTTTAATCTGTCTCTGTCATTGCTAGAAAGAATTGCTGTGATTTTAAGAATATTATTTTCCCTAAACTTGCTTATCCCTTTCAAATGCTCCCTTTAAATCTATCTCATTCAGAGGAAATTAAATGTACTAAGGTTTTCTTGAAATTTGTGTGGAAGGGCAAGAAGCCCAGAATAGCCAGAAACAAATTGATACAACCAAAGCCCAAAGGTGGGTTTGGTCTCCCGGACATTCAGACATTCTCTCAGGCTGTGGCCTTCTGTTCCGACTGGTGTTTACCTCAAACCATTTTACGTTTATGCTATAACTGTGTTCATTGCTGTTAGCAGAACCTGACAGATTAACTGAGTGAGAATCCTGTTGCTGAGCCTGCTCAGTTGTTAGTTACTGTAAATAGAGGAACGCTGGCCTTCTTCCATTGGTGATGGTGGCAGTATCATAAGCAAGGTATTCATATTACAGAGCTCTGTATATAGCAGAGTTACACCAGAGATACTTTGAAATATGCATATGTTAAAATGTTTCCCTTGATAACCATATCTCTCTAATCAGACTGTTGTTTGTATTTGATTTCTATCACCTTGCGTTTTTATTGACTAATGATTTGATTATCCTTCGATTTCTTCCTTACGTAATACTTCATGCATGTAAATTCTTAATTTTTATCACCTTTCTTCCTAAAAAAATTGTGTTTGAAAAAAAAAAAGAAAAATCATAGATGAATTGGGATCTAGGACGCCAAGTCAGAGGGCGCGTGTCCTAAATATCTTTGTTAGTTATTTTGATGTACTATGATCAGTCTGTCCACACTAAAATAGGAACTTGTGGTAGACTGTTAATTTCATATGATTCACATCGTAACTATTCTTTTGAAGTGTACAGGGCAGGAAGGTTTTTTGGTCATTATAGCCCAGGTAACAGAATTAAGAGCCAGGCCAAGTTGCTACTAGCTTGTTAACAAAGTCAGGAAATTCTGAACAGATTTGTCTAGGGTAGAGCCCATCTATATGTTCATTCAATTATGGCAATTTTGTGAACATGTAGATGGCACAGCCCTTTGTGTTTGCAGCGATACTGTAGGTAGCAGACATCATGCGGGGTAGAACCATTCATAGCAGGCATATATAAAGACTGGTCAAATCAATGTGCACTCAGTCTGACCTTCAAGTGATTATACATACAGCAGAGATTAAACCATTTTATGGGGTTTTGTATGAATAATTAATATTTCTCTAATTACTAGGAATGTCAAACTTTCCATAAAGAGGTATCACACCTATGGACAGGTTAGGTGCCATTTTCATTTCACTCAGAAGTATTGTTTCAGACATATGAGATATCTCTACAATCCCACATCACAACGCATAATATTAACGTTCACGTGACAGCTAAAATAAGGATAATTAATGTGAACACCCCATATTTTCAGTTATGCTTCCACAGGGGATATTATGAAGAATTATTTTAAGTTAAAAAGGGACTAGACCCTGGGAGGGTCCTAGACCTTATTAACTAATTCACCATTCAGGCAAGATTGGTATTACATCATCTTAGGTGTGATGCTCTGCTGATAAAAGGTATTGGGGGGGCAGATTTAGTAGCGCATACAAGTGCAATTATAAATGCACAATGACCTTTTCTTGCGCATGCGTGTAAGCCGCACTGCGCAGTGATCACTCCGTGACTATGGACACACAGCGGAATCCATCTTATAGTAAGTGACAGGCTGTCAGTGTTTGGGGGTGGTGACAGGGGAGTGGTCAGAAAAACGCAGCGTGTCTGTCCATTTAAAAGCCTTTTCCTGGCCATACAAAAATTAACCACCGAGACTGCAAACGTTAGTATGAGAAGTCACTGCGCGCGTTTAGACTTGCAGTTTCTGCGACTGGTCAGACTGGCCGATGTGTGTCGATGGGACCGATGTTTACGCAGAAGAGCAACATTGGACGGATATGAGAAAGCAGTAGCGGGTGTCTTTATGCTAGCTGAGCTTTGGCAGACATTGGCATATTTTTGCAGCTACTTTCTGTGCGATTCATAGCTGCGATCGCAATTGCGATTGGTACTGAATCCTTCCCAGAGTACTTTCTTCTGTGTTCAAACTGTAGGATCAATGTCGCATTAAAGTTTTACCTGCATTCCTTTCATTCCTTCTGGACACATTAGCTTAGCCTTCTTTTGTAATCTTTCTTTTATTTTAAATTGCTACATGTAACCTTTGTAACCATTTATCTTTGTAACATTCTTTTTTAAGCATTGTGCTCCTTTTGTAAATAAAGTATTCTTTCTTTATGTTTTATATGATCCCAAAGGCAGTCTTGGGAAGAGAGTATTAAACTGCTAACAGCTATGCTATAAACTGTTATTTGCCGAGCAGGAGGCCAGAGAACTGTGTGGTCGTCTGTGTCGGCGCAATTATGATAGAGTTTATGCTACAACTGTGTTCATTGCTGTTAGCAGAAGCTGACAGATTACCTGAGAGGGAATCCTGTTGCTGAGCCTGCTCAATTGTTAGTTAAATAGAGGAATGCTGGCCTTCTTCCATTGATGGTGGTGGCAGTATAATAAGCAAGGTATTCGTATTACAGAGGCCGTTCTAAAAAAAATAAATAGCCCGGCCCTGATTCAGAACGAGCGCACTGTCAGAGCGTCTGGCTCTGAATCAAGGCCTCTGTCTATAGCAGAGTTGCACCAGAGATACTTGTTGAGGTCCCTATCAAATATATAATATATACACACACACACACACACACACACACACACACACACACACACACGGTGGTCCATAAGTGTGGAGGCACCCATATAAAAGGGAAATGAGTAAGAAAATATTAATACAGTGTCTAAGATATTGGAGTGGGGAAAAACTTTTTAGGGTATGTCACTAGTATGGCGGCCATCTTGAAGTCGGCCATCTTGGATTCAACTCTTTTTTTTTTAATTGGGAAAGTAGTCATGTGACATAACAAACATGCAGAAATTCATATTAAAAACAACGTTGAACAACATTTAACATGAATTTTAACTGAGTTTTCTTTTGCAGGTAGTGACATTAATGACAATGGCACTAACACAAACAGAACGTGTTGAGAATGTCTTGATACTGTATCTGGAGAATGACGCACACGTGCTATTGCAAATGATTTCAACCAACGTCACCCAAATAGGCCGCCCATTACTCTCAATACAGTTGTCAAACTCCTTGCCAAATTTAAAGAAACCGGATCAGTTGCAGATAAATCAAAAAGTGGATGACCAGCTGCTGTGCCGGCATCATTTTCAAAGAGCCCACAACTTAGCACTGGTCATCTGTCTTGTAAATGTGGGGATAGTCGTATGGCTGTTTTGAGAATTTTGTCTACACATAAATGGCACCCCTACAAGATTCAGATGTTGTAACACCTGACTGAGGATGACCCAGACCATCGGGTGGAGTTTGCACACTAGGTAACACAGCAACTTCAACTGAACCCTCATTTTCCACACCAAGTATTATTTAGTGATGAGGCAAAGTTCTTGATCATTGGTGAGGTAAACAAACAGAACCACAGGTACTAGCCAGAGACAAACCCTCACTGGATGGATTCCCGTAAGGTTGTTGTTTCAAAGAACAGTTGTATGATGTGATTTGTGGGGTACCGGTATTCTGGGACCATTCCTCATTGATGCAACATTAACAGCAGCACGTTATAAGAGGCTTTTAGATGAAGAGATCTTTCCCTCATTGTCATCAGAGGGTGGGTCATATCCTAATTTCTACCAGCAAGATGGTGTTGCACCTCATTATAGACTCATTGTCAGGGAATATCTTGATGTGTAGTTTCCCCAAAAGGTGAGTTGGCCATAGAGGTCCAGTCCAGTGGCCACCAAGATCCCCAGATTTACCTCTGTTGTATTTCTTTCGGTGAGGTTACCTGAAGGAATGTGTCTATGCTGTGAAGATACAAGTTCATTATCATCTGCAATAACGAATTGTTGATGCTTGTGCTCAGATTCAGCCAGACATATTAGTCAAGATTCATCAGGAACGGGAAAAGAGAATCACCTTAACACTGCAACAAGGTGGACAGCACTACCAACATATCCTATAAACGTTATGGTAAAACTCGAGAATGAATAAAGATAAATTAAAACGAAGACCACCATTGTTTATCTTATGAAACTCTGCATCTGTTTTATATGTCACATGACTACTGCACCAATTAAAAAATGATTATATAAATATATTAAATATAAGTAATATTTTTTTTCAAAACTCTCCCCAAAAATGGTAATTTAGGGAGACGTATTATTTCAATTTTAAACACTCGCGCATGTGGTTGCATGCCTCTGGCCTGTAAAGGGTTAATTTGTGGTCTGCATGGAGGGGCAGGTTAATGAGGTCATTTTGATATCATTGCTGGGCTGCCATTGAAAGTGTTCTTTTCTGGTGAAAGTTTCCCGACCTCCTTTGCTTGGTGTCAGATTTTCTGGTGGCGGGAAAGAACGGCAGCAGTCGCCATTTGCCTTTGCAACTTGAGGTGCTCGCCCTGCCAATACATGTCTTAGGCTGATTGTACCCTACTGGGGTCATCGGCACCACCAGTCCAGGCGGGCCTTATGTTGTGATAATTGGTGGGAGGATACCTTGGGCATGATAATAGGTTGGCGTATCACCTCCCCTTTCTTAGAGTGGTGTGAGTATGCAGTTGGTGATATTGCATTGTGGGGCCGTTCTTTCTTTGCCACCATGGCCCTAATTCAGAGCCTCACGTTACCAACAGTACGCTCGTTGCGTTCCGATGTTGACTAACCGCGCATGCATCGGTGTTACACTGCGCATGTGCATACGGCAGATTGCGAGCTTTTTTTCTCTCGTTCCTAAAATAGCGTACAGGAAGTGACATGTCAAATGTGATTGACATAACAGGGCGTTTTTGGGTGTTGACGGGGGTGGAGATGGAAAAACGCAGGCGTGGCGAGGCGTTTTTGGGGCGTACATACATTAGCAGATGCGAACATCAAATGTGTTCGGACCGTCTCATACGTCACTGGATGATCCTCTTTCCCTTCAAAATGCTCGCACAGTTTAGGGTCTGGATTACTCGACCACATTGGCGATGGCCTTCTCCTCCGTCCCGGGACTCCATGATGTTGCAGCGATTAATCGCGGGTGGTCACAAAAGCAATTAGTGTTGTATTGAAAACCGGCTTGGTATGTGTTTGGAAAGCAGTTTATTGGGATAGCACAAAACCGTACGCAGGTGGAAATCATTCCTGCTAATGTCAGGATTACACAATCAATTGGCGTACATTTTTTGGGGTTTTTTTGGCCTCAATTTGTTGTTTATGGCCTATTGTGACAATAATGTCATCATGTTTTAATTAGCTCCCCTTTTTTTTTTCTCTGTGGAATTTGCATCGTTATGTGATTTTTTAAACGTTCCTTCAAGAGGCCTTTTTGTTAAAAAAATGAAATTGTTTTTTCTGTCAGTTTTTGCCTTTAGGGCCAGGATTAAATGTAACCCATTTGTACAATAATGTCACAATGCAATGTCAGATTTTTATCATAAATTTATTGTTTAAACACAAACCAATTGGCCTAATATTTTGTTTTCTTTTTTTCTGGCAAAGATACTTTTTAACAAAAATAAATAATCAATAACTGATAACATAAACGTACAAAAATAAATTAAAAACATTTCACAAGAAAGGAGAGGAAAGTTTTGACCAGAAAGGAATATGAGCCAAGCACAGAAGGAGTGTGGGAAAAGTCGCCATTGCTGTCACCGTTTTTTCGCCCGTTTGGATGGGGGAGGGTGGGCGCCAGACCGGGTCCGGGATGCCATCGGGCTGGCCTGTCCAGAGGCAGATGTTGTGGCCTCTGGACTAGGCACAGGGCTAGGCACATTTGGAGGATTGGCTGATGTTGTGCCAGAGGTGGAGGATCCTGATGTTCCGGCAGGAAGGGAGGTCGGCCCCACCATGTGCTGGCGAACGAGCTGCTCCAGGGCATCGGCGATGCGGATGTTGGCCCTGGTATTTTCCGCCAGGGCCTGACCAATGGTCACGTTGGCCGCAGCATTTTGCTCCAGGGCCTCAGCCACCCGTATCAGACTGGCGTCCATCCTCTGCAGAATCTCCGTATGGAAATCCGATTTTAAATTGAGTTCTGTGAGGAGGCCCACTGCCTGCGAGGGGGCACGCCCTGGACTGGCTTCTGCAGGGTCCTCAGCCGGATGTACTGGTTCCTCCCCTGCAGAGCCAGCAGAAATTCTGCGGCCAAGGCTTCCCTCTGAAGCAGACTCATCCGCCTGTGTCTCTGCTTGGAAAAATGAGAAAAGAGTCACATTAGAATCTACATATTGGCACAATAGCATTTCAGAGTTGGTGACATCACAATACTTACCTGGGCCAACATGAGGAGCCGCAAAGTCTGGCATGTCCGTATCCATGTTGGACACGCCAAACACCTCCACAGGCTGCACACACCCCTGTGCCAGCTCTTCTAAATCCGTCAACTCCAATGACACAGGGGTGGGACCCCCACCTGTCCCCCTTGCATGCCTAGCCCTGTCCGCGAGTTTTTGCTTTAGGCAATATTTGAAGTCGCCCCATCTGTGGGGAAAAATGGAAGCCATTATCCTTTGGTTTAAAATGGGGTTTGTTTTTAGGGGGGGCAAGGGTTTACTTACCGCCGTTTGACATCCCAGGCTAGACGGACATAATCACCCACCCTATTGACAGCAACGGCTACCTCTTCCCACATTCTCCACTTCTGGCTTAGACTCATATTCCTGTCTGCCTGTGGCAGGATGTCCACACACTTCTGGATCAAAACCTCCATCTCCTTTCTTGTGAAATGTGGCTGCCTTTTTTTTTTGGCCGCTTTGGCCGGAATACTGGGCCCAGCAGCCTCTTCCATGTCATCCTCCTCACCTATTTGTGTAAATTTACAGAATTCACAAAATCACAACTTGCCTAATCTTATGTTTCAAATTAATCATTGATACAAAATGCATGAAAGACTTACCGCCTGACTCTTGGGCATTTTTTCCCTGGTCTGTCACCATGTCTGAGGTCCAAACAAGAAATACACCAGAATTTGAATGTGTTTTCGTGACGTATTTATACATGCGTCCTTATTTTGCGGCCGCATCATTGATTGTGCGGCCCTATGATCCCTCCTTAATTTGTGCGGGAAATGAAACACTATTTATGGCTTGGTGTGTCTCAAGTCGAGGTGGCGTTTTTGGATTGTTGGAGGTTATCTTGGCTGGAGTTTATTGATTGCGTAGAAAGGAGTTGGCGGTTGGAGATTCGTTTGTTGGTTAGATTTGCGTTTTTTTTTTCCGTTATCTTTGTTGGTTTATATTTTTGGGACCTCGTTTCTTGATTGGGTAAGTTTTGTGAAGTCTAACTTTTGTTCAATTGTTGTTTCATTGTGTTTCATATATTTTGTAATTTTTGGATCCATAATTTCTTCTATTTTAGATTTTGTTTATTTTCGACCCCAAAGACCTTTTGATTTTGAATCTTAGATATTTGCTCTTGGTAAGTCCATTTTTTATCTTGTATTTGCAAACTAATTTGCGCATTTCTAGTAGTTACTCTTGTGACTTGTATTAGCGAACTAATTAGCGCATATTTAGTAGTTACTCTTGTGACTTGTATTAGCGAACTAATTAGCGCATTTTTAGTAGTTACTCTTGTGACTTGTATTAGCGAACTAATTAGCGCATTTTAAACAGCTTAATAATCATTCTAACTGTTTGGTGGTTTATCTTTCGCTTTTTGAGCCAACATTACGACCCGTTTTGATGTACTGTGTTAAATGTCGCTTTGCGGTTTTGCTAAATGGGTGTTTGGCATATTTTAACTTTGGTCTAGCACAAAATTTATAAACAAAAATGCACAGAGTGAAATGTGTCAAGTAATTTTGGTGTTTATTTTCAGTTTGGACGTATCATGACAATACCCCGGCATGTAAGCAGCAATGGATGGTATCATCAAGCTAAGTTGTTTTAATATAGTTTTGGGGTGGGTCAAAAGCCTTACTTTGAAATCTTTGAATTTCAGGTATATCTGGGGCGGATTGTTCTGGCCATGCTCCCGGAAGCCGACCAACCTCAATCTCATCCCAGGCGTAGGCATCGTAGGCATGCAAGGCCCCAGATATTTCGAACACGTGTCACCCTTTTTGGAATGCCCGATGATGAGGTTTTAAGACGCTACCGTCTACCTCCCAAAATCATCATAGACACTCTCTCATTAATAGAAAGTGATCTTGAGCGGCAAATTGACAGTCCAACAGCAATACCACCACTGACGCAATTTATGGCGGTGTTACATTTCTGTGCCTCAGGATCGTTTCAAACAACGGTGGGAATAGTGGCGGGCATCTCCCAATCCTCCTTTTCCCGGATCCTGAGGGCAGTGATGGAGGCACTTTTCAAGCACCTCCATCATTTTATTCAAATGCCTTTGGATATGGGTGCCCTTAGTGTGGCCAAGGCCAATTTTTACCAAATAGCTGGCTTCTCACACATCATAGGGGTTGTGGATGGTACTCACATACCACTTCAGCCTCCAGCATGGCTGGAGGCAATATTTAGAAACAGGAAACACTATCACTCCCTGAATGTAATGGTGGTATGTGATGCCTCCCTCCAGATCCTGTCCCTGAATGCTAAATTACCAGGAAGTGCACATGACTCCTTCGTCATCCGGCAATCAGGGATATGGCAGAAACTAACCAACCTACAAGCTGGTGATGCGTGGCTTCTGGGTAAGTGGAGACCTTTAGTACATAACAATGTTAAGCTTGATACACAGTGTTCCTGATGTTGTCTCTTATTTTTCACAGGAGACAGTGGATACCCTTGAATGTCCTGGCTGCTCACTCCTTATTTGGCTCCCACACCAGGCCCACAAAGTGAGTATAATTCCGCACTTACAGCCACCAGGCAAGTGGTGGAGTGCTGTATCGGCCTTTTAAAAGGCCGATTCAGATGCCTCCACCGCTCTGGTGGCGAGCTCATGTATTTGCCGGATATGGTGTCGAAAATTGTGGTCCTGTGTGGGATATTTCACAACATCGCCATAAGGAGTGGTGTCCCAATGCAGCCAGAGGATGCCTTACCTGAGGATGGCCCCCCCGAGGTTGGTCGGAGGTCAGTATGTGGGGGGGCCATACGCGATGATGTGGTGGCCAGATTTTTTAGGTAAGTTTGACCAAAACTACAGTGTTTATACCTAATGTGTTTGTGTTTGTTTGCGAACATCTAATTTATTTGTATTTTTTTCACCATCTTCTGTTTGTTCACATAATCTTTGGCACTCCAACGCTCACTACTTCCTGCTACCCTTACCAAACCTTGATCTGGTGATTTGGGGCATATATTCTGAAACCCATATCGCAACGCCATGTTTGTGGAATCATGTTGGCATGGTCCTTCGTCAACCAGTTCTTGATTGTTTTTTTAATTTAAATATTTTATTTGTATGTGTTGTATTTGAGTTTATCACTGTGTTTTTTTTTGAGGGAGTGACCACTTTGATTTCTCATTTATGTTGTGAATAAATGTTTGGAGAGTGAAATGGTCTTCCTTTTTTTGGACGTTAACAGCAAGTGTAACCAGGTTAACACACCTTACATTTGACTAAGGGGTAATCCAGTACTGACACCAGTTGATGTAAACTGAAATATGTTTTCAGGTTCCCAACCCACACCAAAAGGAAGCCTGTCCAAACCTTTGGATTTGGAAGATTGGCCTAAGCAGCTTGCACACCAACTAGGAACCTGTAAAATGTAGAAATATCTAATTGACACCACACCCAAAAAGGGAAATTACATTGTTACTGTTCTGTGTTTCTTGTGGCTGTTTTACATACAAATACAAAACACAATCTAACTTTTAAAAAAGGGAAATCCTTGCAGGAACAGTCAACTTATGTCAGGGAATTTTTTTTTTTTTTTTGAAAAAAAGAATGAGCCACAACGTATATTCGAAATCAACAATTTATTTATAAAACGAAAAAAAAACAAAAAAAACTACTGGCGAAGGATGCCAGACAGCCGGTCAAGGGCCACAAGAATGCCAATGACATGTTGGCGCATCTGGCCAACACATTCGACCACCTCTTGCCGACGCCTCTGTTCCTCTGTGGGTGAGAAAAGTGTGTGGATTAATAAAACAATAGGGAAGCCACATTAAAAAAAAAATAACACAACTAAATCACTCCTAAACCTAAAAAAAAGAAACCAAAACAAAAAGGGAGTGCTGCAAAAATTACAAGGCCTATGTCGAAATACCCACAGGTGTGATATGTGTATGTTGAAACCAGCAGGAAGAGGTAAAGGCAAACTGCTAAATCACCAAAAGTAAACCCAAAAATCACGAATAAAGGCACGACACATGATTACATACAAACAGTTTGTGCTTAAAAAAAATGCAAAAGAAAAAAATACCGGGAGCCAAAACGGGAGCTCCGGAAGTCCCTCCATGTTCTTCCTCGGAGGAGCCTTCATTCAACAAAGAACGGGGAGGGGTAATGACGGACTCCGGGGAGGGGGTAATTGGAAGAGGGGTGGGTGGAGGAGAGGGGGAAGTGGGACGGAGGGGAATGAGGCCCGACAGTTCCGGGAGAGGGTCTGGGAAGGCTGGGGAGGAGTGGGGTATAGGGGAAATATTTGGGGTGGAGTGTTGGCTGGGGGTTGGGGATAGTGGCCGGGAACGCCGTCTGGCCGGACGGTGACGGCGTAGTCTTGGCTGTCCACCTAAAATATGTCAAACAAATTGAGGTTAGTTTCTGGCCAAATCCGGGGCCCAAACAAAAAACAAAAAACCACCAACAAAAAACATGCAAATAGGAGTAGAATGAAAAAAACAGAAATAGAGGGAAAACATGCACACGCAGATATGAGGACAAATAATAAATAGGACAGACAGGAAAACATGCACACGCAGATATGATCACAAATAATAAATAGGACAGACAGGAAAACATGCACACGCAGTTTGCCCCACAAACACAAACATGAAATCCACAATACATAACACTTACTTTCCAGTATCTGCATGCGAAAGCATGCCAGCAAGCGGGGCGTTCGCCGTTGCAGGTCTGACCACCTGCTCTCCAGCTGCCCGATGTTGCGGCGTGAACCTAAGGACCGCAGGCGGGACCGTGCCTCCGCATACGCGGAGCGCTTCTGCCGGTTGGTGATGGGTGGAGGCTGGCTGGTGATACGGCGATCCATCACCTCTGTAAGCACCAGCAGCTCGCGCCTGGTGAATGCGGAGGCTCTCATGATGGCAATGGAGTTTTTCATACAAAACATTTTTGATAAAGTGTGCAAAAAATTACTGATTGGCTAATGTATTTTGGAAATTAACAGGAGCAATTTTATTGGTTAGTGTATGAGTCATGTGTTCAACAGGGCCAGAAATTATGATAGGCTTGATGCAGTGACATGCGTTTGCAAATTTAAATAAAGAAATGAACCCCGGGAAATATGCGGGGATCCACAGCAATAGAACAATTGTTTAATTGTGGTTCACATGTTTTTTGAACAATAAAAGCGAATGTTCCATCCGTACGTATTCTGCGGGTAAACACAAACACGGACAAGACTAAAGTTTCTTGCATTGTGTTGAAAAAAAAAAACAATTAAGCTAATTGATACATTGATTGGCATGATACGATTGAGGGAGGTAGGCAGAATAAAGGAGCAGGTAATCGACATCTGACAAGGCCACTTCCGGTTTCACTTGTGCGTGCGTTCCCTTCAAGCCATTTCGGGGATGTACGCTCGTTATTTCGCACGCTCGTTAGTTAGAGGAGGGGTCGCCTGAGTTTAGGGAGGAATTTTAGATGCGAACGAAAATACGAGCGAGCCATTGAATTTAAATAATTTTGTACGTACGCCTAACGTACGTGCGCCCGCTTGCGAGTGGGTCTGAATGAGGGCCCATATTTTGTCTCTTTCCTTTTTCTACTAGTTATTCCATTTAATTTATAGTTCAATAGTTATTAGCTGTAATTGAAATAAATTAAAATAAATGAATAAAGCTGACCTTTTTTCCCTTACGCAAGTCTCATTGTCGTTATTTTATGGTTAAGGTTTACCCTGCACTGTCAGAAGGGTGCATTCATCAGGCGATAGGGAGTTTAATAGCTTTTTAAATGTGATTTGACATTTTCGTTAAAAAAAATTGTCATTGTGTCATTGTGACATTCCCCCAATTTGACACACTTGGGGGCGTGCCCAGCTCATGCCCAGCTCGTTGCTGGGCTTCCCCCAAGCTGTCCTCTTACGTTGAATAGATGCTACGCCCATGCACATGCCCCCTTTTCACCAGTGATCGTTCACTGCAGCTCTTCCCACCTGCAGGCAGTACCAGATTAAGGTCTACATGGGCCTGGAGCTGACATTTAAGAAGGGCCTATTGTGTGCTGCTCCAGGAGGTGTTACCAGCTCGGCGGGGTTGTGACTAGTAATGTGGGGGTCAATGCTATGGGGGAGATCAGTATGAAATACCAACAGTTGGGATCCTGTCGGTCAGAATTCTGATGCTGGAATCCAGACAGGGTTAACATACCGACACTTGTTGGTCGGTATGCTAACCCTCCCCCTTTCCCTACCCTAACCCTCTCTCTTTGGTGCCTAACCCTAACCTCCCCCCCTAGTGCCTGAACCTAACCTCCCCCTACCCGCAATCTAAACCTAATCCTCCCCACTTAGTGCCTAACCCTAACCCCCCAATAGTACCTTACCCTAACCCCTAAACCTAACCCTCCTCCCCACCCCGCTACTTACCATCGGCATCCTGGCGGTCGGGATGTTGGTGCTGGAATGTAAGCGTCACCATCCCGCTATGGGGTTGTGGTCTGCACAGGTAGTGTGGCCTGTGACATAGGGTATGAATAGCACCATGGAGAGGGCATAGCTACCGCCTACTTTCGACAACATACATCTCCCTCCCCCCTTTGCATGTATGAAGCATACACCACCTGTTATATTATTGATTACTGAATAGAAAAAAAAATATATATATATATATATATACACACACAAGTTGAAGCATGAGTGCTGCAGTGTATGAGTATGAAAACACTTTAGCGACTCTCCCATAATACGCCCATGAGATGGATCATTTTTGCCCGCATTCATAGCCACCTCCCAGGAATGCTCATAACTTTTCCATGAGATTTCTGATAGCGAGCGTCTCAATCACACAGCGCCTTTGTGCGTACACACGATGTAACACATGCACCGTACAAGATTATAGGAATTTTCCTGCACGCCTTATAGCAGAAAATCACTCAACTGTGTGAACATCGGCATTGCGCGCGACTCTGAATCAGGCCCATATTATATCCATGTATATTACACACAATTATCAGCCAATTGTAAACGTACTTGGGATAAGATATAGTTCATCTATTAGTGGCCATTACCAGCCATCCATTAATGCCAGATAACCAGGAATTGTTTCCAATGGGTACTATAGAAAAGCAATACATACACAGTGGCGGAACTCCCTGAGACAATGGAGTCATTTGCCGCCGGGCGCCAGCCCTGAAGGGGGCACCTGGCTCCATTGTCCCCTGGAGCTGCATGGAGAAGGAGCGCTGCTGATCGGCGCTCCACCTCCATTGGCGTAACTACGGAGGGTGCAGGGGGTGCGGTCGCACCCCCTGCGCACTCCATTTGCCGGGCGCCCGCTGAGTGTGTTACTTTTTTTATTTATTTGTGGGCGCCCGACTCCTATTCAAACCCCCGGCGGCAGCCGGAGGATGGAGCTCCCTCCATCTTCCGGGTCCCGCAGTGCACTATGGGAGTGACGTCATGACTTCACTCCCATAGTGCCGTGGAACGGGCGCCAGGGATGGACGGCAGCAGCACTGAGGCGGGGATAAAGGTAAGTGTTTGTTTGTTTTTTTGTGTGTGCGCATGTGGGGGGCTCACTACTGGGGGCAACTACAGGGGGCTCACTACTGGGGGCAACTACAGGGGGCTCACAACTGGGGGCAACTACAGGGGCCTCACGACAGGGGGTTCACTACTGGGGGCAACTACAGGGGGCTCACTATTGGGGGCAACTACAGGGGGCTCACTACTGGTGGCAACTACAGGGGGCTCACTACAGGGGGTTCACTACTGGGGGCAACTACAGGGGGCTCACTGCTGGAGGTACTGCATAGGGGGACCACTACTAGAGGCACTGCATATGGGGACCATTACTGGGGGACACTACATAGGCGGGCACTGCATAGGGGGACCACTACTGAGGGCATTGTATAGAAGGAACTGCATAGGGGGGCCGGTGGCAGCTGGGGCTGGCATAGGTGCTGGGGAGGTGGTACATTTTTATTTATTTTTGGGGGGGGCACCAACATTTATCTTGCCTCTGGGCACCTGGGATGAAGTAACGCCACTGTACATACACAATACATACACACCCATCTGGTGCAATACCACTAATACAATTCCATACTTAATTAGCTTAATACTTAATTAGCTTAATAAAATTTGCTCACATAGCAAATAAATGTATGTATTTATCTGATATTAGAGGGGCCCCAAGACCGAAGCATCCTCATATAGATCACCAATAGCATGATTAATATATATAAATGCACATTATTCTGATTGTGAACAGAACAATAGAAAACATATAGGGCTCTATTTACTACAATCCGCATTGGTAATGCAGATTGTAGTGTGATATTACCGACTGAATTCGCATTGCGAATTCAGGCAATATCACAGGGATTTACTACAAATCCCTTGCAGGGACAGAGCTTGCGATAAAGCTCTGTCCCTGCGAATCCCCTTCGGAGTGTTATCACGGTATTTTCACAAAAAATACCGCGATTAAGTGCCCACGCATGCGCCGACTGCCCGCCGCTGCTACCCCCCACCGGCGCTAAGCCCCAACCCCCGCGATCGCGGACCCCCCGGGACCCCCCTTTCCCTTTCTTACACTTACCTGCATGCTCCAGGCCTCCGGTGATGGTCTCCATTCCTCCGGTCAGGTGATCTCCCATACTGCGCTGGGGCCCGATCACCTGATGACCGGGCCGCAGTGCACTGTGGGAGACCAGCTGACCGGAGGGGAGACATCACCGGAGGCCCGATCACCGGTCCCTGGAGTCAGGTAAGTAATTTTTTTTTTTACTAGAAATTTTTTCTTTTTTTTAAGTAATCAGCTTGCAGTCTGTTTAGACCTCACAGCTGATTACAGGGACCGACTCCCGGCTCTGCTCTCCCCGTTAGAGCAGGGCAGGAGGCCGGTAACCGTGGGAGACCCTGAATAACGCCACCTCCAGGTGGCGTTATTATCACAGGGCTTTCCCATTTATTTTTTCACATTTTATTTTTAGTAACTCTGGTCAGATCACATTTCCCGTTACAGTTATGGGAAATGCGATCTGATTACTAAAAATAAGTGATACTTATGGGTTGGAGTAGAATTTTATGAATTCTACTCCAATTGCCCTATAGTAACTATAGGTGATACTAAAATAATGTGAAAAGGGTGTGAAAACACAAAACAGCCTTTATCACTTTATTTTAGTAAAAATAATGTTAATAAATAGAGCCCTTAAAGAGTAAACCATACAATCAATAATTTCAAGAGATATTAATTTCAGTATAATTTACAACTTACATTTATAAACCCTATTCTGGAAAGAGAATTAGAAAACAAACCACCCATGAAATAATAATAATATTATATATATATAAAAACCCCTCATCTGTGTGGCACTCCACGCAAAATAAAGACTCAGTAGTCGTGGCTTATATATATATTTATATGCTATCTAATACCTTACCAAGCAACCGGACCGTCCATGGTGCCGCTTTACCGCAGATTTCCACACTGCGTGGTGACATCACAGATCTCACACGATTCGTCGTCACGGAGCATCACAAGTGAGCTGTAAACAAATATTGTGATTGGGGTCTTGCGGCGAAGCGGTACCATGGACAGTCTTGGTGTGGGTATTTAGCTTATTGGGTTTGTGTTCAAACTGAAGAAAATTCTATAAACATTGAAACATTGGTTTAAATAAGCTGCAGACCATTTTTATATACAGTGTATGTGTGTGTGTATATATATATATATATATATATATATATATATATATATATGAAAAATCATACATGCCCTGTATATTTGAAATATATACAGGATTATGATATACATATATATATATATATATATATACATACATTCACACACACTTGTATGTTTAAACACAAATATATATATAACAAAATGTTTTCTCTATATTTTTCATATATACACACACCTCAGCCTGCAGTGCAAGTGCAGGCTGTTGTGTATGTGTATATATTAAAAATATAGAGAAAGCATTTCCTTACATATATACCTAATATTTCAGGAGCAGCAGCCAGGCTGGCAATAAGCAGGACTGACACCTCACCTCAAGAGGCTCAGTCACCATACCGTGCTCAAGGCAACTTCATGGGGCTTACTAGGACTCCTGTGCTGCTGCTGCTGCTGCTGCTTCCTTCAGGGCGGCGTGCCAATGGCTGGGTGGCACCTTGGTGATGTCACACGTCCTGACATCACGTGGTGACACAGAGGAGGCACCGGGTCACTGCGTGTGCAGTGCGCGCTGCCATGTTTATTGAATTTATGTCCCCAGCAGTTTTTTGATCTGTTGGTGCCACGGCTGGGAGCGGGGAAAGAGGTTACGACTTGCGGCCGGGGGGCATGGCCTAAAATGTCCACTGACAGTGACAGGCTGCTGCAGCAGGAACATTTTTTTCCTGTGTACAGCAGCATAAACAACACGGCAGTTGCTGTGGGCCTATTCTGATGGGAGGCCTGGAGCTGCAGCTCCATCTAGCCCATTGTTAATCCGGCCCTGCCTGCAGGGCCCTGCGGCCTGTGGTTGGGGAAGGCACAGGGCAGGGTACATTTTGCCCCTTTAAAATTGGGCATGGTGCAGTGCCCTGCTAAATCATCCTAGTGGGAACACTATAGTATGCGAAAGCTGCATAAGCGTGAGAATATGTAAGATTACTGGTGCTTTTGCTGTATGGCTGGCTATGACAGCCTTGTTGCTGGGCAGTTTATAGTACTGGCTAGTCAGATGTTTGGTAGAGCCAATGACATTGCTTGAGGGAGTGGTCGGTTTATCAGTATATATTGGCTTTTTTGCATGATGAAAGCCTCTTTGGTGATGGGTCTTTGAAATTAGAGTACTGTTGATCCATTGTCTTTTTTATTGTGTTATAGCTGTGCTATTTCTGTTTCTTTTCCCTTGTACTCCTTTTTCCCTTCATGGCTGTCCCTGGCTCTATTTTTCCCTTCATGTCCATACCTGGCTTTATTTCATTTGGCCCTGCACATGTAGACTACCCCTCCCTTCCCCTCCCCCTCCCCTCAGCCATTTGTTTTCGTTCACTGTGCGGTCTTTTGCACACTCGGTCCCCCTCCTCCTTATGAGCCCCCCTTTTATGCTAGGTCTCCCATGCTATCAGTTGCGCTCATCCCCTCTCGTCCAATGGGAGTGGTGGCTCCCGTTGGCCTCCCTGCATTATTCTCTCCCCCGCCGCCCTTCCATACTGCGCGTCACCTACCCGGGTGGCATGGGCCCATAGCTCCACCATTGGGACAAGCCCGGTGGCCATGTTACTTCTGCCATGTTGGCAGCACTTATCCCCTCTGCGCGCCACTTTGCTTAACTCACTCCCCCACCGGCGTTTACGTGAAGTCATGCGGTCTTCAGACCGCATGGCACCGACCTGGGCTGCAGGTGGTCACGGAGCCCTGCTATTGCGGTGGGCCCGGCTGCCATTTCACACTGGCGGTCATCTTGTCAGTGCTACTTCAGCACTCTATATTCAAATCAACCAGGCTGACCTCCACCCTTTAATGGCCGCACATCCCCTCCCTCACAGAAGCATGACCATTGCAGTATATACCTGGCTATCTCATCCAATGAAGAGGTATTATTTCTGTTGGAAAATGGAACAAGAAGCATATCCACAGCAACAGAAGAAAATTCAGAACAAAACCAAATAAACATAGGCAGAGAGATGAACATATCTAGGAACAGGAGAAATAAGCAAACAAAGAAAACTATAAGAGCAATGTGTGCAAATGCCAGGAGCTTAGGAAATAAAATCCCTGAACTAATTGCAATAATGACCAGGGATGATCTGGATATTGTGGCTATTACAGAGTCATGGTGCAATGAAAATCATGACTGGGACATAGCTATACCAGGATATACTTTATTTAGGAAGGACAGAATGGGAAGAATAGGCGGAGGAGTAGCAATGTATGTCAAGGAAAGCATAAATACTACATTAATACATAATTCCTATAGTCACCCTTTGGGTGACTATAGGAACAGGGGAGAAAGTGATTCTTCGTATTGGGGTGATCTACAGACCACCAGGTCAGGAAGAGGAACTGGACAATAAACTACTGCAGGACATCACTAAAATGGCATTAAAAGGAGAGGTTATAATCATGGGAGATATTAATCTACCCGATATATACTGAGAGGTGTCTGTGGCAAGTTCCACTAGAAGTAGGGACATCCTGAATTCATTGCAGGGAGCCTCTCTCCAGCAATTGGTGAGGGAGCCCACTCGGAAAGACGCAATATTAGAATTAATTAGGGGTGTGCACCGGCCACTTTTCATGTTTTGTGTTTTGGTTTTGGATCTGGATCTTTCTTCGTGTTTTGGATCTGGATTGGTTTTGCCAAAACCACCCTTCCGTGTTTTGGGTTCTGGGTTTTGTGTTTTGGATCTGTATTTTTTTTTAAAAAAGCATAAAAACAGCTAAAATCACAGAATTTGTTGGTTTCTCTGCTCCTATGCTATTATTAACCTCAATAACCTTAATTTCCACTCATTTCCAGTCTATTCTGAACACCTCACACCTCACAATAGTGTTTTCATGTCCAAAAGGTTGCACCGAGGTAGCTGGATGACTATGCTAAGCGACACGAGTGGGCGGCACAAACACGTGACCCATCTAGGAGTGACACTGCAGTGGCAGACAGGATGGCAGTTAGAAAAACTAGGCCCCAAACTGTACATAATGCAAAGAAAAAAAAGAAGTGCAAGATGGAATTGTCCTTGGGCCCTCCCACCCACCCTTATGTTGTATAAACAGGACATGCACACTTTAACAAATCAATCATTTCAGCGCCAGGGTCTGCCACACAACTGTGGCTGAAATGATTGGTTCGTTTGGGCCCCCACAAAACAAGCTGGCAATTAATGTGTCCCTGCACAAACTGGCTCTACGGAGGCAAGATGTCATCCTCATCCTCCTCATCCACCGATTCCTCACCCTCTTCAGTGTGTACATCCTCATCCTCACAAAGTATTAACTCGTCCCCACTTGAATCCACCACCACAGGTCCCTCTGTACCTTCTGGAGGCTGGTCTCCCTGGAAGAGCTGATAATTCATTTTGATGAACATCATCTTCTCCACATTCTGTGGAAGCAACCTCCTACGCCTTTCGCTGACAAGGTTCCCGGCTGCACTAAACACTCTTTCGGAGTACACACTGGAGGGGGGGCAACTCAGGTAAAATAGAGCCAGCTTGTACAGGGGCCTCCAAATTGCCTCTTTTTCCTGCCAGTACAGGTATGGACTGTCTGACATGCCTACTTGGATGCTGTCACCGATGTAATCCTCCACCATTCTGTCAATGGTGACAGTATCATATGCAGTGACAGTAGACATGTCAGAAATTGTTGCCAGGTCCTTCAGTCCGGACCAGATGTCCAAACTTGGTCCTGCCTGCCCTGCATCACCGCCAGCGGGTTGCTTAGGATACCTAAGTTTTTTCCTGGCAGCCCCAGTTGCGGGAGAAAATGAAGAAGGAGCCGTTGACGTGTCATGTTCCGCTTCAGCTGACAGTGTGTTCACCAGCAGGTCTTTGCACCTCTGCAGGCTTGTGTCGGCCGGAAAGAGAGACACCACATAGGCTTTAAACCTAGGATCAAGCACGGTGGCCAAAATGTAGTGGTCTGATTTCAACAGATTGACCACCCTGGAATCCTGGCAAAGCGAATGAAGGGCTTCATCCACAAGTCCCACATGCCGAGCGGAATCGCTCCGTCTTAGCTCCTCCTTCACTTTCTCCAGCTGCTTCTGCAAAAGCCTGATGAGGGGAATGACCTGACTCAAGCTGGCTGTGTCTGAACTGACTTCACGTGTGGCAAGTTTGAAGGGCTGGAGAACCTTGCACAACACGGAAATCATTCTCCACTGCGCTTGAGTCAGGTGCATACCCCCTCCTTTGCCTATGTCATAGGTGGATGTATAGGCTTGTATGGCCTTTTGCTGCCCCTCCATCCTCTGAAGCATATAGAGGGTTGAGTTCCACCGCGTCACAACCTCTTGCTTCAGGTGATGGCGGGGCAGGTTCAAGAGTGTTTGCTGGTGCTCCAGTCTTCGGCACGCAGTCGCTGAATGGCGAAAGTGGCCAGAAATTTTTCGGGCCACCCAAAGCGTCTCCTGCACGCCCCTGTCGCTTTTCAGAAAATTCTGCACCACCAAGTTTATTGTGTGAGCAAAACATGGGACGTGCTGGAATTTGCCCAGATGTAATGCCCGCACAATATTGGTGGCGTTGTCAGATATCACAAATCCCCAGGAGAGTCTAAGTGGGGTAAGCCACTGGGCGATGATTTCCCTCAGTTTCTCTAAGAGGTTGTCGGCGGTGTGCCTCTTACTGAAACCGGTGATACACAGCGTAGCCTGCCTTGTAACGAGCTGGCGTTTCTGAGATGCTGCTACTGGTGACGCTGCTGCTGTTGCTGCGTAAGGTGATACATCTACCCAGTGGGCTGTCACAGTCATATAGTCCTTAGTCTGCCCTGTTCCACTTGTCCACATGTCCGTGGTTAAGTGGACATTGTGTACAGCGGCATTTTTCAGGACACTGAGGACACTTTTTCTGATGTTTCTGTACAGTCTCGGTATCGCCTGCCTAGTGAAGTGGAATCTAGACGGGATTTGGAACCGGGGACACACTACCTCCATCAATTGTCTAAATCCCACTGCACTAATGGCGGATACCGGACGCATGTCTAACACCAACATAGCAGTCAAGGCCTCAGTTATACGTTTTGCTTCAGGATGACTGCTGTCGTACTTCATCCTCCTCGCTAAGGACTGTTGGAGGGTCAATTGTTTAGTAAAAGTAGTGGTGTTCCTACTTCCTCTCTGGGATGATGAACGACTCCCAGCAGCAGCAACAGCAGCAGCGGCAGCAGTAGGCGTAGCAATGCAGGATCCTCCAGAGGAATCCCGGATAGGAGAGTCAGTCATGCCAGTGACATGGCCTGCAGGACTACTTCCGATCCTGACTAAGGAGGAAATTGACGAGGAGGGAGTTGACGGTGTGGTTTGCAGGCGCTTGGATACAACAGGACAACGGGATTTAGGTGTCCCTGGACTGCTTACGGTCTTAGCCAAAGTTTCTGAACTTGACAGTAACTTTTTATGAACGCGCTGCAGGTGCCGTATAAGGGAGGATGTTCCTAGGTGGTTGACGACCCTACCCCTACTTATTTCACCTTTACATATGGTACATATGGCAAGACAGTTGTTGTCCGGATTTGGATAGAAATATTGCCAGACCAAAGAGGTGGAATGTTTGGTCTTCTGCCCAGGCATGACCGTGATGGGCTTTTTCATCCCACGGACAACAACTGTCTCCCCCGGAGCCTGATTTAAACAAACCACATCACCATCAGAATCCTCCTCGCCAACTTCCTCCTCAGCGCCAGCTACACCAGTATCCTCATCCTGTTGTACTTCAACAGTGACATCTTCAATTTGTATATCAGCAAGTGGACTGTGGGTGCTCCTTTCAGCACTTGCAGGGGGCGTGCAAATGGTGGAAAGAGCCACCTCTTCCCGTCCAGTGCTGGGAAGGTCAGGCATCGCAACCACCACCACACTTGGACTCTCCTTGGGGATTTGTGATATCTTCTTAGAAAGCACAGTTCTTCGCTGTGCTTTTGCCAGCTTAACTCTTTTGATTTTTTTAGTGGGAGGAGGGCTTCCATCGTCATGTGAAGCTGAACCACTAGTCATGAACATACTAGGGATCGACCTTAGCCGTTCCTTGCCACTCCGTGTCGTAAATGGCATATTGGCAAGTTTACGTTTCTCTTCAGATGATTTAAATGTTTTTTTCAAGGTCATTTTCCTGAACTTTGTCATTTGGGATTGTATGTGCCCTCTACTATGACATTGGGCATCGGCCTTGGCAGACGACGTTGATGGCATGTTATCGTCTATGTCATGACTAGTGGCAGCAGCTTCAGCACTAGGAGGAAGTGGTTCTTGATCTTTCTCTATTTTATTTTTATCGGAGAAAGTTTGGTCCTCCATTTATGTTATATCGATTTGATATATACGTGCGGCTGAACACAGAAAATATTTTTTTTTTTTGTTTGGACTGGAGTGTACTTTCAGGGGTTACAGCACCCTTTAACGGTCAAGCCAGCCGGCCCTTTACTTATGACACAGGCGCCCGCTTGGCACTACTTTGTTGATGCACGTGCGGCTACTGCGCACACAATTCACAAACACAGAAAATAATTTGTTTTTTGGTTTGGACTGGAGTGTACTTTGGGGGTTACAGCACCCTTTAACGGTCAAGCCAGCCGGCCCTTTACTTATGACACAGGCGCACTCTTGGCACTACTTTGTTGATGCACGTGCGGCTACTGCGCACACAATTCACAAACACAGAAAATAATTTTTTTTTTGGTTTGGACTGGAGTGTACTTTCGGGGGTTACAGCACCCTTTAACGGTCAAGCCAGCCGGCCCTTTACTTATGACACAGGCGCACGCTTGGCACTACTTTGTTGATGCACGTGCGGCTACTGCGCACACAATTCACAAACATAGAAAATATTTTTTTTTTTGGTTTGGACTGGAGTGTACTTTCGGGGGTTACAGCACCCTTAACGGTCAAGCCAGCCGGCCCTTTACTTATGACACAGGCGCACGCTTGGCACTACTTTGTTGATGCACGTGCGGCTACTGCGCACACAATTCACAAACACAGAAAATAATTTTTTTTTTGGTTTGGACTGGAGTGTACTTTCGGGGGTTACAGCACCCTTAACGGTCAAGCCAGCCGGCCCTTTACTTATGACACAGGCGCACGCTTGGCACTACTTTGTTGATGCACGTGCGGCTACTGCGCACACAATTCACAAACACAGAAAATAATTTTTTTTTTGGTTTGGACTGGAGTGTACTTTCGGGGGTTACAGCACCCTTTAACGGTCAAGCCAGCCGGCCCTTTACTTATGACACAGGCGCACGCTTGGCACTACTTTGTTGATGCACGTGCGGCTACTGCGCACACAATTCACAAACACAGAAAATAATTTTTTTTTTGGTTTGGACTGGAGTGTACTTTGGGGGTTACAGCACCCTTTAACGGTCAAGCCAGCCGGCCCTTTACTTATGACACAGGCGCACGCTTGGCACTACTTTATTATTTTTTTAGCACTTGGGGGGAGCACCCCTGATGGACAGAGCACCCCCTGGACAACACTACAGCACTCCTTTAGGACTGGGACACTGCACAGGACTTTGGAGTGGACACAGCCCCTATGGAGAACTGACTGCACAACACAGTCCAGCCAGCCCCTATGGACTTTGAAGTAGTGGACACAGCCCCTATTAACAACAGCAGCACAGCACAACACAGCCAGCCCCTATGGACTTTGAAGTAGTGGACAACAGCAGCACTACACTACACTACACTACACAGCCCTAACTCCCACCCTCCCATATAGGATCCAAAACCCACGAGACTCGGAAGGCGGGATGATGACGTTTTGCCTCAATTTCAGATCCAAGTCAGGCGGGAAAAGTCGAGCCTGACTCGGATCAGACTCGGATCGGGGGGGCTCGGGGGGGTTCGGATTTCAGAAATCCGAACCCGCTCACCCCTAGACTTAATACTTACAACTGGAGACAGAATATCTGATGTGAAAGTGAGTGAAAACCTGGGATCCAGTGATCATCAAGCAGTATGGTTCAGAATAAAGACAGATACTGACTCACCCCATACAAAAACAAAGGTGTTAGATTTTAGGAAGGCTGATTTTGCAGGGATGGGAAGAGGTGTAAGCGAATCTTTGGCAGAGTGGAGGAACTTGAAAGGAGTGCAGGAGAGGTGGGAAAATTTAAAAAGTGCAATATTAAAGGCAACAGACCTTTGTATCAAAAGGGTTAGGAAAAGCACAAGGAAAAGGAATCCAGTGTGGTTTGGGAAAGAGGTAGCAAGTATTGTGAAAGGAAAAAAAAGATGGCCTTTAGGAAATACAAGCAGATGCAAAATAATGAAGACAAAGAGGAGTATCTTGTAAAACAGAAGGAGGCTAAGAAAGTAATCAGATGTGCAAATGCAAAAGCTGAGGAGAAGATGGCACAGTCAGTGGGTAAAGGGGGCAAAACTTTTTTTTAAGTATATAAGTGAAAGGAGAAAAACAAAAGGTGGAATAAAAAGACTAAAGACAGAAAGAGGGAGTCTTGTTGAGGGAGACAATGTAATAGCTGATCATCTTAATAATTATTTTTGTTCAGTATTTACTACTGAGAGAGAGGGAAAGGGGCCACAGGTAAGTTGCAGGTGCAATCAGAAAAATGAGGTAGGAACAAGCACATTTACAGAGGAGAAGATCCTAACAGAACTCTCAAAACTGAAAGTAGATAAATCAATGGGGCCAGATGGGATATATCCAAGGATACTAAAAGAGCTTAAAGGGGTGCTGGTAACACCATTAACAGAATTATTCAACCAGTCACTAGCTACTGGAGTAATTCCAGAGGACTGGAAAAGAGCAAACGTTATCCTACTGCACAAAAGTGGAAGCAAGGAAGAGACCAGCAACTACCGACCAGTGACCTGACATCAGTAGTAGGGCAATGATGGAAACACTCTTAAAAGAAAGTCTTAGATTATCTCAAATCCATCAATTTGCAGGATTCCCAACAGCATGGATTTACTGGAGGGAGATCATGTCAAACAATCTTATTGACTTTTTCGACTGGGTGACTAAGGAAATAGACAAAGGGGGGCCATAGATATAGCTTATCTAGACTTTAGTAAGGCTTTTGAAACTGTTCCACATCACAGACTGTTAAATAAACTGGAAAGCATGGGATTGGATACAAAGATAGTTGAATGGATAAGATCATGGCTGCAGGATAGGAAACAGAGAGTTGTAGTAAATGGAGTGCCGTCTCAAGAGGGACCTCAGGGATCTGTACTTGGACCAGTGCTTTTTAATTTCTTTATTTGTGACATTGCAAATGGTATTGATGGGAAGCTATGCCTTTTTGCAGATGACATAAAGTTATGCAACAGGATGGACACACCAGGAGGGGTAAAACAAATGATTGATGATCTAGGTAGACTAGAGGAATGGTCAAGAATGTGGCAACTACAGTTTAATGCCAAAAAATGCAAGATAATGAACTTGGGTCTCAAAAATCCAAAGGCTAAATATAGTATTAATGGCACTATACTGGAAACTACTGAAGAGGAAAGGGATCTAGGAGTCACTATTTCAGGTGACTTAAAGGCAAGCAAACATTGTAACAAAGCAATGAGGAAGGCAAGTCAGATGCTTGGTTGTATAGGAAGAGGAATCAGTAGCAGAAAGAATGAAGTGATAATACCACTGTATAGGTCATTGGTACGTCCTCATCTCGAATACTGTGTTCAGTTCTGGAGGCCATATCTCCAGAAGGATATTAATACATTAGAGACTGTACAAAGAAAGGCAACTAAAATGGTGCAAGGTCTACACCACAAAACGTACCAGGAAAGACTAAAAGATCTTAATATATATAGTTTGGAGCAGAGAAGGGAAATGTTCAAATATATAAAGGGTTTTAACAAGGTAAAGGAAGGAGACATTCTTCAAAGAAAGAGAAGTATTAGAACAAGAGGACATGTTCTGAAACTGGAGGGTGGTAGGTTCAGGGGAAATTTGAGGAAAAACTACTTCACAGAAAGGGTAGTGGACTAGTGGAATAGCCTCCCATCAGACAGCAGAGCAATTTAAACATGCATGGGATAGACATAAGGATATCCTTCAGAAGAAGTAAGGATCAATAAGGGTTGAGGTAATAATATTTTTAAAAATGGGGCAGACTAGATGGGCCAAGTGGTTCTTATCTGCCGTCAAATTCTATGTTTCTATGTTTCTATTCTGTAACCCCTCTAGTCACAGCATCCCATAATTCCTGTCCATCTATCCCTGGGTCTGGTTCCCGGATCCCTGGGGTGGCTTTCCCAGTTTCTCCCACCTCCCCACATTCCCCCTCTTTTTCCTATCCTTTACTGCCTCCACCCCCCCTTTTTTCTCTCTCCCCCTTTAATTCCCCCGCTATTTTCCTTTCTTTGCCCCCACCCCATTGCTTCCACACTCCCGCATCTCATACCTCTACGTGGCAGGTTATCATGCCCCCCCACCACCCTCCTCATTTTGGCCCCCCTCCTGGTCCTCCCACACATTTCCAGGCCGGGCCGTCTGCTCGGGCATCTCTCACCCCTCCTGCCCCTATGCAGTGCTCTATTTGCTTTTTCTTACCCATCTCCAATAGTTACAGGTTCCGCAGTCATGTGTGGTAGGTCGGGTGTTGACTCTGTGCTAGTATGGGATAATGGGCCGTAGCTAGGGTAGTGCGGCCGGTGCCATCGCACAGAGCACAACAGATCAGGGGGCGCTGTTTGTACCTGTCAAATGTCTGTTTATTATCATTCTTGCTTGTAGCTTCCTCTTATTTCATCACCAGCATCTGCTGACCTCTCCTATCTCTTACCTGGCCCTTCCCCATTAAGCCATGGCCCTTTTTTGGGTGCATTATGTCCCTTTGAAAAATGAGGGGGGCGCCAATGCTCTTTCTGGCACAGGGCACTAAAATCTAGTTACGGCTTTGGGTACCCTCCAGTTCTGGTCAGCCGGACTCAGCGAGGGTTCCTCAAGATGATGCAGTAGCTTGTGCGGTTGCTGTTTCCAGTGCATGTCGAGATGGCCCCGGGTTTCAATCTAGTGGATACTCTGTGTGAAGTCACCGAAGATGCGGTTCTCGTGCCATCAGGTTGACGTGGTTGCGGGTGGAGTTTTAGGAGAAGATTCAGGGGCTAGTGCAGCTGATGATGATGATCCTGTGCGCCTCGAGACGACCCCGGTGGTCGAGCCAGTGGTTACTCCACGTGAAAGCATCGTAGAGGAGTTTCTGGGAACACCTGGTGCTAGTGAGTATGATTGCATCACAACTTTTATGACTCCAGTTTTGTCTCTCTCATTTTCTGTTTACCTGGTGGGCGCCAGCATAAGATTGACAGGAGGGTTGCGCTACAGTTAAGCAAGGGGTCAGGTGATAATTTCAGGGAGGCTTATGATGCAGGTTATGGGGGTTAGGGCACAAGGATTCTGTACATAGTGTGAATTCAGCTTTTTCTGTGTGCTTTGCGCTACAGCGAATATGGATCCGCAGAAGTAAATTTTTCTTTTTCATTATGGTATGTTATAGGGTAGAATCAGGCTACATAAGTGAGTGTTGCACATTTTGTAAATATAATTTTTTGGTTGTAGGGCATGCTCAGCTTTGCCAGGAGCTATTTGGCGAGCGGATTACGGAGCATGGGTAATTTTATTAATACATCTGTGTTGTGATTGACATGTTTCTCTGGTCCAGAAATTTGGCATGGGGTGAATTTTATGTCCAATGCGGGCGTAACCATGACAGTAGGGTGGTTATGCCTTTTGGGAGCATAAGATGTCTAGTGTTGTTAATAGGTGTCACAGCAGTGTCGACCCCCCTTGGTCACTGGGCCGCCTTGCAGAACCTCTTCAAAATGCGTGTAAGCCTGGTTTTGAGGCAGCGGAAGGCAGATGTTTCACCTGTTATGATTCCCGATGCCCTCGAAGGTCGGGCTGTGGTTAGCCCCTTCCGTCATCTCTGCATAGGTGAGCTCCTGGCCAAGGATAGCCAACGTGATTAGGGGGGTTTTAGCTCCTGACTTAGGGGTTAGCTCCAAGGGAGCTAGTTAAGGCTCAGTCACCATTCTGTTTGGCTGCTTTTTCTCTGTGGTTATAACTAACTTGGTAGGTTGAATTTTGTTGTGGTTGTAGGGTCTTTCATTCATTGTACGTTAGTATAGCCTCTCCTTGACAGGTCACCCCATAGTTTGCATTTTGTTGGGATTTAATACTAAGGTTTGCGGCCAAGGTTGGGGCGGAGGGATTGCGGGGGCTCATGGAGGTTCCCTCTTGCAAGATCTCTGTATCTCTCCGGTGGGGTGGTCCCCACGCAGGTTGAGGGCTAGTCTCAGTTAGTAAAGCATTCCTATACATAGTGGTATCCTATACATTGTGGAGTTCCATACTTATGCCATCCCCGTAGGCCCTTCAGAGGAGTTTATACATTTGACGATTTTGTGGTTTTAGTTCGCAGTTTTGGTTATGATGAGTTTCTGGTTACGTTTATGCATGGTCGGCTGTTTGTTTGTTGTTTTGCACTTGGAAGCTGTGCAATGCATGGGGTTTCAGTAGGTTTTGGGTGTATTAGCAAACAAATGTTTTGCCTTCGGGCTGTGCGGCTTTCCGGCACCTATTTCGAGAAATCCATTTTTCTTTGGCATGGGTGTGTTCATGCCGACACTGCACAGGTCGGTGTAGCACATCATCTAGTCTGATTTCTCTTCATAGGTGCAGGAAGGAGTGATGTCTATTCGGACCTCTTCTTTTCTGCTCAGGCACATTTTCCGTGTTTTGAGGGTTTCCAGTTGCACATGAAAGAGCGGCTACTTGGTTTCGGTTTTGGCATTACTAGGTCTGACTAGTTATTTGTTGCTGTTTTGAGCTGTTCCCAATTGTCGTGGCCTTTTTTCTCTGGTCTGGTGATGGATTTTTCATCTTGTTAATTCATGGTGCAACAAAATTGGGTTTAGTTCATGCCATCAACAACCAAAGGCATCTTCAATTTTTGTTTTGCGTTTCTGGGTCAGTTGATTTTGTGCATTTCAGTGTCAATATTTTATATTTTAACTTACAGTTGGCGCTGCGGCTTCTCATCACAATGACACTACGGATGTAATAGCTGGGCTGGCGGACTTAATGAGCTTATATGCTTAGCCATCTACAGAGGATAGATCTTAGAATATTTGCTTTGCTGCTTTGTTTGTAACCATTTGTAACGGGGTCGGTCCGGGGGCCGCCTGGTGGTGGCACCAAAAGGGATCTCATCTATTGTAAGCTTGAAGGTAGGCATGACCCAACCCGGTCATTTGATTGTCACTATGCTATGACAGATGGGCTAGGGTTTTCCCCGTTCGCGCCATCCCCTGGTGGCCTAATTGCATGCAGCTGTTAAAGAGTATTGCTTGTTTTATGAGTCAGGTGTTTTTTCTGACAGGATTAGGGCTTTTTTCCATTTGTTCCTATTTTGGCTGTAAAATGTTGGGGAGTTTTTAGGTGGAGACAGTTGATGGCTGTTAATAAAGTATCTTCATCGTCAGGGATTTTGTTTTAAAGATGTTGTCTTAGTAGATCGAGGGGTAAGAAGGACTGTCATGCATTATTCAAGATGGAGCTGGTATGGGGGTCTCCTGTGTACACACATCATCTGATTAATAGCATATACAATTTACTCAATTTGTAACCTGCAAAAGGAAGATCGTTTTCTTTTTTCAACATCCTGAAATGTATTTACTCGTTACGCCTTTTGGGGCATTATAGTGGTGGCTCCCTGCTGGTGGGTCACAATGGTGCTTTACATAACGATCTTATCCTGCTTTACAAATTTCAGTTGCTACAGTTAGGACAGGGTTTTGGTTGGGTGAGGATCATATCATTCAGCTTTTGGTACTTAATTGTTTCAAATTGGGGTAACTATTGGCACAGCGTTTAAAGTGGCATCTCCAGCATACATGCAGATTTTAGAGTGTTTCTAAGTGAGCTGATTATTAGACCGGTTAGGTTGAGGCAGGTAGTAGTAGCGCACCTGGCGCCAGCCTGAAACGTTGTTTACCAGTCAATTGTTGAACGTCTAGCGTTCAGCAATTGGGGGGTTGTGAAGGGATTTTTTTATTTTTCCTCCCGGGAGCCTTGATCTGACCCAATTTGGTTCATGGGTAGGTTTTTTAGTTTTTTCCTCTTCACTCGGGTTACTTGTTTCCCCTATTATGCATCCCTGTTAGGTAGTTAGGGGAGACTCGTATTTTCACAGATCTAAGGAAGAAGCAGAGGAGGCCAACATTTTTATATCTATGAAAGGATCTGCTAATCAATATATAATCTGTGATTTATCAACAGCATCTGTTCTGTGAAAATTAATGAACTAAAGCCCTTACGGTGACTTGTTTTGTTATTTCTATAACCTTGGGTGTTATTTGTATTCATGTGTATTATTATTATTATTATTTTTATTATTATTATCATTTATTTATATGGTTGTCTGGCAGCAGTGCTGGTGTTTGGTTAGGGGCATTGGCTGCGCATGGTTCTGTGTGGGCACATTGTCACTAGGGCTGGTGAGGCCTGGCGGTGCTTCCGTTCCGTTTGGCATGGGAGACGCCATCTTGCTTGCGGCCATGTGATTCAAGCTGTCCAATCCTGGTGGGTCATGTGTTCTTTCCAGCCAGTCACAGCGTGGCACTGGGTATTTAGGAAGGTCCAGAGCCTTCCTTCCTTGCCAGTGCAACGTGTTTCTCAGCTGCGGCTGAGAGAGAGTACCTGTGCCTTACCTGCTTCCTTGGAAGCGCTACTAGCCTGTACCTTGCCTGCGCCAACCTGCTGGACTTACCCTGCACCTTCCATTTACCTTTTCTCCTGCCTGAGTACCTGAACATGCTGTTTCCCTGCACCTTGCCTCCACTTACACCCAGCTGGACTTCATCACCTCTGCCTGCATTCTGTTACAGCTCACCATACCTGCATACTGGACTGTTCCTGCCTGTCACTTTTTGGACATTCTCCCATTTACCCCGCTACAGTTATCAAGTGCACTTTAGTGCTATAACTGGACTTTTTCGTTTGCCATTCCCATGTCTACTAAGTCACTTATTAAAAGTTCCACCTTTTTATTTAAATCTGCTTCTGTGTCTGCTCCTATCACCACCCCGGTCCACAACAAAATCAGAACCTCACAATTTGCACTGGCCTAATGGACTCGGCCACTGGACAGGAGTCTGGAGCGGATTTATTCCGATGCATCGCAGGCCACTTGGAAAACCTGGAAGCTATGCAGCACCAAATGGCCCAGGGTTTACAGGAGATGTTTAAACAACAGGATAATCAGCAAACCTCATTAATCACCCCTGGGGTATCAGCAACTACACCTCCTCCTGTGCCTGGTAATATAAGGACCAGGGTATCCCCTCGCTTACATCTTCCTATGCCAACCAAATTTGACGGCAATCCAAAGCTCTGTTGTGGTTTCTTAAATCAGTGTGATATACACTTTACATTACAGCCTGATAACTTTCCCACTGCTAGAACTAAAGTGGCATACATCGTGTCTCTGTTGTCCAGCCCGGCCCTGGATTGGACCTCCCCACACTGGGAGCATTCGGACTCGCTGCTGGATAACTATACAGACTTTGTATCATCTTTCAGGAGGATTTTCGATGAACCTGGACGCACTGTGTCAGCATCATCCAGTATCATGACCCCGAGACAAGGAATCCGTCCTGTCAGCCAATATGCTGTACAGTTTCAAATTTTGGCATCAGAGCTTAAGTGGAATGAGGAGGCCCTTACCTCAGCCTTTTGGCATGGATTTTCGGACCGACTAAAAGATGATCTGATTACCCATGAGCTTCCCACTAATTTAAATGATATGATCTCACTCTGCAACAAAATTGACCTACGTTTCTGAGAACGTCAGGCTGAAAAGCACAGAACTGACCGGCAAAGGTAATTTACGCCTTCCTTGCCTACCCGTCCACCCCATCCTCCTACAGATGAGGAGCCTATGCAGGTGAACCAAGCCCATCTCTCCAAAGAGGAACATCAGAGAAGGATGCTAAAAAACCTCTGTCTATACTGTGGAGATTCGGGTCACCTGGTGGCCTCCTGCTCCCGTAAATTGGGAAACACCCGTTCCTAACTGACCCTGGGGACATCAAATTAGGAGTTATGAGCCCGTCCCCAAATACTAAAGATTTCAAAATTTCCTTAGCTTTGGATCTCAAGCCTAAACTTGTCTTCGTTTCTGCCCTATTAGATTCTGGAGCAGCCGGAAACTTCATGACTTCCAGCCTAGTTGTTAAACTACAGATTCCTTGTTCATCTCTCAATCACGCAATTTCCCTGACCACTGTAGATGGATGGCCTCTAGCTAAAGGAGTGGTCACCAAGGAAACTCAACCAGTATTAGTCCATGTTGGGGCACTCCACTCCGAGTCTTTAAAGTTCTTAGTGATACCTGATGCTTCCCAAGAAATTATTTTAGTACTACCCTGGCTACGCCAGCATAATTCCAGGATAGACTGGTGTTCAGTGCAGATTCTTTCATGGGGAACTGACTGTCAGAAATCCTGTCTTCTCAAGATATGACCTGCAAGAAAGACAGCTTCGTTAATATCTCCAGCTATTCCCAAGGAGTACCAGATGTTCTCTGATGTTTTTTCCAAACAACAATGTCTTACCTCCCCACAGAGAATGGGACTGTCCGATTGAGCTGCTGCCTGACAAGATACCACCTCGTGGTCGCACCTATCCTCTATCCTTGCCTTAGACTCAAGCCATGTCTGAATACATCCAGGACAACCTAGCAAAAGGGTATATTCGTTCTTCCACCTCTCCTGCCGGAGCTGGGTTCTTTTTCGTCAGCAAGAAGGACGGTGCCATAAGACCTTGTATAGATTACCGGGGCCTTAATGATATAACGATCAAGAATCGATATCTTCTTCACCTGATCACAGAGTTGTTCGACAGAGTTAAGGGGTCCATCATATTCTCAAAATTGTATCTGAGAGGGGCTTATAATCTCATCCTTATTCGCGCTGGTGATGAATGGAAGACCACCTTCAATACTAGAGATGGACACTTTGAATACCTTGTGATGCCCTTTGGGTTGTGCAATGCCCCTGCCATGTTTCAGGGCTTTGTTATTGAGATTTTCCGGGACTTGTTGTACGTCTTGGTTGTTGTTTACCTGGACGATAAATTGATTTTTTCATCTTCTATAGCAAAACATCATGAACATGTGAAGGAAGTATTATCCCGTCTAAGAAAGAACCACCTTTACTGCAAACTGGAGAAATGTGTATTTGGGGTTCCCAGTGTGCCATTCCTTGGCTACGTCATCTCTGGCTCCAGTCTAGAAATGGACCCACAGAAGGTGCAGGCAATTTTGGATTGGTCCCATCCTCAAACTTTGAAAGCCATCTAGAGATTGCTTGGGTTCGCCAACTACTATAGACGCTTTATTAAAGGATTTTCATCATTATTGGCTCCCGTTATCGCTCTGACCCGAAAAGACGCTAATCCTGCCCTATGGTCACCTGAGGCAGAGACTGCCTTCCAGCTTTTAAAACAGGTGTTTATTTCTGCTCCAGTCTTATGACAACCAGATCTGGATAGGCCGTTTCTATTGGAGGTGGATGCTTCATCTGAGGCCGTGGGTGCAGTTCTTTCCCAGCGTTATGAGGATAATCGAGTTCATCCCTGTGGGTTTTTCTCCAAGAAATTTTCCCTTGCCGAAAGAAATTATGCTTTTGGTGAACAAGAACTCTTGGCAGTGAAGTTGGCATTAAAGGAATGGAGATACTTGCTGGAAGGGGCCAAGTTTCCCTTCACTGTCTTCACGGACCATATAAATCTCCTTTTCCTCAAGAACCTTCAGTGCGTGAGTCCTTGTTTGGCCTGCTGGGCAATATGTTTCACTCGGTTCCAGTTCACTCTGACCTTCCGGTCTGGAGCCCTTAATCAAAAGGCAGATGCCCTGTCCAGATCTCTCCTCTGTGATGACAAATCAGAGAATCAACTAAATACCCCTGTTTTGGAGTCAAGAGTGTTCGCCACCTTACAGCTACAGCCACCTACTGGGAAGTCCTTTGTGGCCCCGGAGTTAAGGAAGCAACTACTCACCTGGGCTCATTCCTCTCACTTTGCAGGTCACTCAGGTACCTGGAAGACCTTGGAATTTTTAAAGAGAAGTTATTGGTGGCCATCCATGAAAGCGGACGTGTCGGAGTTTATTTCTTCTTGTTCTTCGTGTGCCCAGTATAAATCTTCACGTCAAGCTCTGGCTGGTGAGTTGATGCCACTACCTATTCCATCATGTCCATGGACGCATCTCTCCATGGACTTCGTCGCGAATCTGCTGAACTCTCAAGGCTTCACTACCATCTGGGTCGTAGTAGACCGATTCTCTAAAATGGTCCGTTACATACCACTAAAGAAATTGCCTTCTGCTCCTGACTTGGCTCACTTGTTCGATCAACATATGTTCCGTCTCTATGGTCTTCCTGCTGAGATAGTCTCTGACCGAGGTGTTCAGTTCACAGCAAAATTTTGGAGAGCCTTATGTTCTGTATTGCAAGTGAAGATATATTTTTCTACGGCATATCACCCACAAAGCAATGGTTCCACTGAGAGGGTTAATAAAGACCTTTTAGACCTTCCTGAGGTTTTTTATGACATCTTCCCAAGACAATTGGTCTGTGTTGAGGCCATGGGCTGAATTTGCACATAATGCCTCCTACCACTCTTCCACAAACCAAACTCCATTCCAAGTGGTCTACGGACTTCATCTTCATGTCCCTGAATTTCAAAGCCTGCCCATCTTTGATGTTCCAGCTGTAGAAGACACTATACGGAGATTTGCATCAATTTGGTCTCAAGTTTGTGCTGACCTTTAGAAGGCGTCCTCCCGTTACAAATTTCAAGCTGATAAGAAGCGTAGGAAAGTACTAAGTATGCAAGTTGGAGACCAAGGGCCTCATTCAGAGGCGGTCGGAGGATGCAAGCGGTCGCTCAGAAACTGGACGGCCACTTGCATCCTGACCGCCCGCCTCTGTTGCAGTCGTTAGGCTGTGGGTTAACACCCACAGCTCTAATGACCGCTCAGGTGATGGTCGCGATGGTCAGAGACCATCGTGACCATCGGGGCTTATGACGAGACCATAGGATAGGGTCTCACTTGTCGTAAGCCCCGGAGAGCTTCTGGCTCTGTCAGAGCTGGAAGCTCTCCACTGACATCACTAGTGATGTCAGTGGGGCCTCCCCCAAATGGCAGGCGTTCCCATGGGAATGCCTCCATTTGGGCTGCCACCCCCCCGGCCTGCCTTCCAAACGGGGCGAGCTGTCAATCAACATCGACAGCTCGCCCCCTTTGGAAAGAGACCTGCTACGACCAGCGCTGTCGGTCGTAGCGGGTCTCACGCATGTGCCAGCTCCCTCGTGCGCATGCGCACTGGCAAAACATTGAGGCAGCCGTGCGGTCGTAGACCGTATGGCCGCCTCTGAACAAGTCTGGTTGTCCACCCAGAAGCTACGGCTTAGAGTACCATCTATGAAATTTGCTCCACACTTCATTGGGCCCTTCTCCATTATAGAAATCATTAACCACGTGGCTTATTGCCTTCAGTTGCCCCCTTACCTGAAAATCCCCAATTCCTTTCATGTCTCCCTGCTTAAACCCCTGGTGCTGAACAGGTTCCACAAAGCCCTGCCTGCTTCTCCCCATGTCCAGACTGAACGGGGCATGGAGTTTGAGGTCTCCCAGGTCTTGGATTCTCGTATTCGCAGAGGACATTTGCAGTACCTGTTGGATTGGAGGGTCTACGACCCAGAGAAACTTTGTTGGACCGATGCCCGAGATATCCATGCTCCTCCACTCATCAAAAGGTTCCATGCTGCCCATCTGGAGAAGCCTGGTCAGTGTCCAGAGGCCACCCATAAGGGGGGGGTACTGTCATGGCCAGGGTTTCTCGGCATGGTGGTCAGTGGGCAATACCTGTGTGGTCACTGTTGTGGGGGGTGTCTGGTGGTGGCGCTGGTGTTGGTGAGGGACATTGGCTGTGCGTGGTTCTGTGTGGGCACATTGTCACTAGGGGCTGGTGAGGCCTGGCGGTGTTTCTGTTCTGCTTGGCATGGGCGCCGCCATCTTGCCTCCAGCCATGTGATTCAGTTGTCCAATCCTGGTGGGTCATGTGCTCTCTCCAGCCAATCATAGCGTGGCACTTGGTATTTAGGAAGGTCTAGAGCCTTCCTTCCTTGCCAGTGCAACATGTTTCTCAGCTACAGCTGAGAGAGAGTACCTGTGCCTCACCTGCCTCCTTGGAAACACTACCTAGCCTGTTACCTTGGCTGCTCCAACCCGCTGGACTTACTCTGCACCTTCCATTTAACTTTCCCCTGCCTGAGTACCTGATCCTGCTGTCTCCCTGCACCTTGCCTCCACTTAGAACCAGCTGGACTACATCACCTCTGCCTGCATTTGTTTTCAGCTCACCATACCTGCATACTGGACTGTTCCTGCCTGTCACTTTCTGGACATTCTCCCATTTACTCCACTACAGTTATCAAGTGCACTTTAGTGCTATACCTGGACTATTTCTTTTGCCATTTCCATGTCTACCATGTCACTTATTAAAAGCTCCACTTTTTCATTTAAATCTGCTTCTGTGTCTGCTCCTATCACCACCCCAGGTTCACAACAAAACCTGAACTTCACACAGAAGACCCGTGCAGGTACAGTCAGACAACGCCACCACAGTGACTTATATAAATTGCCAAGGAGGGACCCACAGTCAGGTGGCTCTGACAGAGGTGTCCCACATTCTAGCCTGAGTATCTCACTGCAATATCAGCAGTGTTCATACCAGGAGTCCTCAACTGACAAGCAGACTTTCTCAGCTGTCAAGACGTGCATCCAGGAGAGTGGTCTCTTCACCAGGAGGTGTTTCAGCTACTGGTGAACAAGTGGGGTCTTCCAGAGATAGATCTCAGGGCATCCCGACACAACAACAAACTGCCGGTGTTCAGGTCAAGAACAAGAGACGCAAAAGCTTATCTGGTGGATGCTCCATCAGTCAGTTGGACCTTCCAGTATGCGTACCTTTTCCCTCTGTTCTCCTTTCTTCCTCGAGTAATACGCAAATTCAAGCAAGAAGGTGGCATGCTCTTACTCATAGCTCCAGCGTGGCCCAGACGGCACTGGTACTCAGACAGACCTTTGGAGTTTTTCAGTGGACACTCCGATGCTGTTGCCTCAATGTCCATACCTGTTATCTCAGGGTCCTTGTCATCATCTGGACCTGGGTCAGCTGTCTTTGATGGCGTGGCTATTGAGACTGCCCTGTTGAGGTCCAGGGGTTTTTCCAGATCGGTGGTCAACACCATGCTACAAGCTAGGTATCCTTCATCTACCAGCATCTACCATCAAGTATGGTGTGCTTTCTTTCAGTGGTGTTGCCCTAGAGGTTTCGCTCCTCAGGTTTTTTGGTTATCCAGGGTGCTGGCTTTCCTACAGGCAGGTTTAGATCAAGGTCTTCGCCTTACCTCTCTGAAGGTGCAGGTGTTGGCACTGTCTGTATGGTTTCATCGTAGGATTGCTACAATTCCTGATGTCCGCAATTTTTTTGCAAGGGGTACTGCATATTCAGCCTCCCTTTGTTCCACCTGTGGTGCCTTGGGATCTGGCTGTGGTCCTGAGAGCTCTTCAAGGACTGCCATTTGAACCACTGGGCTCAGTGGTCTTGAAATGGCTTACGCTTAAGACAGTTTTCCTTCTGGCCATTGCATCGGCCAGGAGGGTTTCGGAATTGGGGGCCCTTTTATGTTGCCCTCCATTTCTTATTTTTGATAGAAACAGGGTGGTGCTTCGCACTCATCCTGATTTTCTTCCGAAAGTGGTGTCTAGTTTCCATATCAACAAGGACATTATTGTGCTGGCCTTTAATTCTCCAGACCTTTCGGTTGGTGAGGCCACCTTGGATGTGGTGCGGGCCTTAAAACTTTATGTTGACTGCACTACTTCTTTTAGGAAGTCAGACTCTTTGTTTGTCCTTTATGGCTTCCAAAAGAAGGGCTGGCCTGCCACTAAGCAAACGTTGGCAGGATGGATTTGCCTGGCTATTTCTGAAGCTTATGTTCATGAAGGCCTTCCTGTTCCATCTTCTGTTAGGGCTCATTCCACTAGGTCTGTGGGTCCTTCGTGGGCAGCTTGACGTGGCGCCTCGGCGGTTCAGCTTTTCAAGGCAGCCATGTGGTCATCTGCCATACTTTCTTACGGTATTATGCTTTTGATACCTACACCTCTCAGGATGCTTCCTTTGGGCAGCGGATTCTCCTTTCAGCACAGGAGCGTACCCACCCTTAAAGGATACTGCTTTGGGACATCCCCATGGTAACCTGGGGATACCCTATGGATCTTGCAGTGGAAAATAAGAGATATGGTAAGAACTTACCCTTGTTATCTCTATTTCTATGAAGTCCAAAGGGTTCCACAGGACTCCCACCCTGTCACACCTGTACTGCAGATGGGTTTTGTTCTGGTCACCGGTTTTTCCATCTCCTTTTGGTGAGAATGTGATTTCTTGTGTGTTCCAGACTTTCTTCTCTCTCTTTTCTCCTCCTCCGGCCTATGGCTTGTGACGTAACTGAGTGCCTGAGGCTCGGGGGCGGGGTATAGGAGAGGGACCCCAGTGCATCCTGGGAGGCTGAAAACTTAACTCTGTGGTGCCCGGATGTCTGCCGCCATCGCCTATACCCTAAGGTATCCTGCGGAACCCTATGGACTTCGTAGAAATAGAGATAACAAGTGTAAGTTCTTACTATATCTCTTATTTTTGATGTTTTTATAACTTTTGAAAAACAATTACTTCTAAAAATGAATAAAAGTACAAGAGAACTTAGAAGCAAGAAACAAAAGAAATATTTGAGAGATGCAAATGCATACATGTTTCAACAATGATAAGGAGACCTTACCTTCCATCCCTTTAAGTACTAAAGACATAGAAATGGTTTTTAATACCACCATTCACTCCAACAATAAAAAAAAAATTCCATTATGGAGAAACAGAGACCAGAGGAGATATTCCATAAATTCCAATAATGAATCTAAAGTATGGAAACCCCACAATCTAATAATTTTAGGACAAATACCTTTTAAAGGAAAGAAAACTAGAGAAACTATAACTATATAATGGACTCTAGACCTAAGGTACTTGGGGAAACCAGAAAGTATCCCAGTAAATCGAAAAGAACATTCCCATTTTGAACTAAATACCTCTAATAGATTGTCATTATTAGAGGATAAAAACCTGTGTGGGCCTTCTACATCTGCAAGGTCTTTTTTAAATTGGGACCCGAGGACACCAAGGAGAAACAGGTATTAGGAAATGTTTTGAAAACACATAGGGGAAAAAGGGAGGAATAAAAAAGAAAATAAATAAGCAAAAAAGAGTTAAACCTCTTATTATACCTAATGAATTAGTAGATAGTGGTGAGAAGGAAGGTAAGGTATTTAATTTGAGTAGTAGAACCCTTATAGACTATGAAAACAAAATCTTACAAAAGGGACTCAAATATGCTCTCACCAATTGGCCAAACTCTTTTAATGTCTTTTGAGACATATAAAAATATGTAAGGAAGCTTACTATCAAACACCATTTTTTAACTATAGAAAGAGAAGAATGTTCAACCCAAAAACCACTATTGAAATCGAAATTTAAAGTAGACTACTTTTTATCCTACTCAATCAAGAGGTAGCTGCATTGATTGCTTTAACAAAGTAGTATGTGAAGAAAAAGATACAAAAATACAGAAAGGTAATAAGAAAAAGACACTAAACCTGAGTAAAAAAGAATTTGAAGCCTTAAGATCATTAAAAGATGATAAGGATTTCATTATAAAACAAGCAGATAAGGGTGGAGGGGCGGATCTATTGAATAAGGTAATCTATATGATGGAAATTTAGAAACAACTTAACAATGGGAAAACTTATAAAAAACTAAAAAGTGATCCTACTGCTAGAATTGCAAAAGAGTTGTCATGTTTTACTTAGAAAGCTTTAGAAGATAATGGAATCACTAAAAGTGAAAAAGTGAATTAGAATTTTTAAATATTGATAATCCCTCTATTCCGACATTTTATGTGTTACCTAAAGTACACAAAGACCCTGTTCACCCTCTAGGTTGACCTATAATATCAGGCTTCAATAGCTTAACTAGTGTTCTTTCAGCAATGGTTAACGTTTGTTTGCCAACGCTTGTGCAAAATACTAAGGCTTATTTAGAAGATACAGGTGATGTTTTAAGAAAAATTTCTAGCTATAAATGGCATGAGGGTGACTATCTCTGTAGTACTGATTTAAGCACACATTACACTAAAATTGAAATTGAGAAAGGTCTTACAGCAGTCTCATATTTTAACATTTTAGTGATTTACAGTGCATCCGGGAAGTGTTCACAGCACGTCACTTTTTCCACATTTTGTTATGTTACATGCTTATTCCAAAATGGAATAAATTCATTTTTGTCCTCAAAATTCTACACACAATACCACATAATGACAATGTGTAAAGTTTTTGGAGATTTTTGCAAATTAAATAAATAAAACAAAACTAAGAAATTACAAAACTAAGTATTCACAGCCTTTGCTCAATACTGGCACTGCTACGAGCTCCAGGTTTGCCCCTAGTTACACCAATTTATATATGGCGTATTGGAAGGATCACCATATTTGTCCCAATGGTAGTCTACTGACCAGGGGAGTAGTGAGGGGGGTTCCAGTGGAGCATGAGCTCTGGGTGCCAAAATGGACAGAGGGTGCCATCCAGGTTTGCGGAGTTCATGGGGCACTGCACAGTATGATGGCCGCCTATTAGTTTTATCTTGGTTTGTTTGCTCTAAATCCTAAATAACTTACAGATCTGAGATCTGTTTCTACATTTCATGCTCCTCAAGCTGCCCAGATTGCCTCCCCTCCGGCCCTCCCTCCACTGTGATCATCTTCTGTCACCTCCACTCACCTGTCAAATTGATTACATTCACTTCTCACCTCTTTAATCCCTCCCCTCTCTACCCTGTGATCGTCTCTTTGCCCCTCCCCACTCCGTTCTTATTGGCTTCAGTCACCACCCCTCTCTGATCAACTTTTGCCCCTCCCCTCTCTTTTTCTTATTGGCTTCTTTCATTGGCCCTCTCTGCTTGGCTTTGCCCTTCCCTTCTCCTTTCTTATTGGCCTTTGTCACCTCCCCTCTCTGATCAGCACTTTCCTCTCCCCTTTCCTCTTTGATCCCCTCCCTCCTTCTCTCCTCATTCATTCATTAATTTATTGTGCTTCAATGGACTTAATAGTTACATACCTGAGGTAAAATTCTAAACTTCAATTATAAGGTATGAGTTTAAAAAGAGTCACTGCTTTGCTATTTAAAGTAATGGAGGTGTTCCCAGGCATGACCATACAGTGTTATTTGAAGGTCTATTTGAAAGGAAAATATCAGGAGATGTGAAATAATAATAATGGTGGTAGACAGACATTGTTAATAGTACTCACATTAATATAGGTGCAATGTATATTTGTGAAGTAGGAGCATAGCTAAGAAGGGAGCTTCCCATAGGTGCTCCCACTCCAGTGACAGCTGCTTGGGGCAGTAATTGCAGTAATAACCTGTGCACCCTGGGGAATCTCACTCTAGCACATGTACTCTGTCAATTTAAGTTAAATTATCAGAATATATAATACAATCTCCTCTATTGACTAATAACAATGATTCAAAAGAGATAAAAGTCAGATCCTAGGTGCTATACATAAATAAAGCAGTACCAAAGGAGCTACTCTTTAATGTCAGATAGTGCATCACTGAAGCATTACATCCCCCCAATAGGATCTCCATACCCCAGCGTGATACTGCCACTGCTTGCTGTTTTTCTCTTCACTTCAATATTCTCCCACAGGCTGACCATACCCCACTGGCACAGTTCAGTACAGGGGGGGCGCTATGACATGCACTTTCACCGGGCGTCATGTTTCCACGCTACTCCTCTGCTACTGACGAACCTTGTGTCCTGACAGTGCTTTATAGATGATATATTTTTTATCTAGAGAAGTAAAGAGGAGTCCTTCCTTGCATTTTGTGAAGTTTTAAATTCCAAATCTTTTTCTATAAATCTTACCTTCTCTTTAAGCAAGGAGGAGGTGTCATTTTTAGATTTGAATATCAATATTAAACAGGGTAAGATAAATACCAAAACCTTCAGAAAACCCACTGATTCTAGAGGCTTTATAGAAAAAAAAAAACAGCCATCATCATTCAAGCTGGTGTGATGGTATCCTCCAATTTTCTAGAATAAAAAGAAATTGCACAGAGACAGAAGTATGCGGACAACAATTACAGGAGATACAAAACACGAACAGTAAGGGCGCTGTGATTAACAGTAAAGAATATTAAATCAGGGATCGGATCCCTTACAGCAAATCTATCAGCCTATGTGGATGCACGTTTGCAAAAATTTGTGGTCTCCCTTCCAGCATATATTAGAGACACCACAAATTTCTTACAATTACTCGATACTGTAATTTGGAGAGACACATATATTTTATTAACATGTGATGTAGAATCACTATACACGAACATCTCGCACGAATTAGGTTTAATTGCCATTAATCATTACTTACAATCGGATGTAGAATTGATTGATGGTTTGCACACATTTTTGTTATCATCTATTCGGTTTATATTAGAACACAATTTTTTCACGTTTGATTCACAATTTTATTTACAAACACATGGCACAGCAATGGGGACCAAGTTCGCCCCGAGCTATGCCAATCTATAGATGGGGTCCTTTGAGGAGCGGCATGTTTGGGCGGGTGGTTTCGGGGCGAACTTGGTCCTCTATTTGCGTTATATTGATGATATTTTTATTATTTGGGATGGCACATTAGAAAGGTTGATCACTTTTGTTACACAACTTAATAACAATTTTTTGGGGTTAAAATTCACATACACATATAGTCACGAGATGATTAATTTTTTGGATATCACTATAAGTGTTTCTGCTGGAAAACTACAGACAGCAACATACATTAAGGAAGTGGACTGTCAAAACTATTTACATTATAATAGTAGTCACTTTAGACCATGGAAAGAGAATATACCCAAAGGTCAATTTCTCCGGTTGAGGAGAAACTGTTCCTCAGAGCAGACCTTCCTCAAACAGAGTAATGATATGTATTTAGCATTTAGAAATAAGGGTTATCCCACACATGTGTTAGATAAAGCACTAGAAGAAGTTCGTGTATGCTCTAGGTCAGCTCTTCTATTTAACAATAACACGAATAAAAATAATAAGAAAGTATTTGGCATGAGGAATAAAGTTATAGAGTTATCCTCAGAATATAAAGAAGAAAAAAAGAATACTTTGTCATTTATCACTCAATATAATGCTTCGGCTAAGAAAATAACAGAAATTATCAATAAAAATTCTATTATTTTACAACATGATAAATATTTGAAACCATCATTACCAATAAAAAGTAGAGTTGTTTATAGAAGAGCAAAGACCTTGAAACAGAAGTTGGCACCGAGTTTTTTTTCCAGCAGAGAAACTTCTATAACCACTAGCTGGTTACCACCTAAACCCAAAGGGTGTTTTAAATGTGGTCGAGAGAAATGCTATACTTGTCAACATATGGGAAAAAATTGTACAACTTTTTCTTCTTTTGTTACTAAGGAAACTTTTGATGTCACCAGCTTCCTTAATTGTAGATCACAGTATGTGATATATTTGATACAATGTAAATGTGGTATCCAATATGTTGGTAGGACGATACGTAGTCTACTTACTAGATTTTTGGAACATAGACGTAATGTTCTTAAAGGTTTTAAATTACATAGTCTTTCACAACATATTAATCACTGTCCTATGAATAGTTCAAAGGATATGACAGTGATGGCAATAGAGAAAATAGATCCAACACAACGATGTGGAGATAGATTTAAAACCTTATGTAGGCGAGAAGCATTTTGGATTTTTAAGTTGAATACTATCAGTCCGCTAGGTTTAAACGATACAGTAGAATTGAACAATATATAAATACTTCACACCCTACATGTTTCCCCACAACACTTTAGGTCCCTGAAGGTTTTATAGGATCCATTTGGGGTGGATTATGATCTTGAAGAAATGATTGGTTTATGGGTTTTGTGGAATGTGCTGCAGGCATGTCATCCATATCCTGAGTCTAAATATATCTCAGGAGTTTTGACATGCCTTCACTACATTCTCCATGATTACATCTTATTTGCGGCATCCATGTATGGTATAAGAAACTTTTCTGTGTATATTTGGTGGATAGGAAGTATTTTCTTCCCAGCAGCCAATATAGATTAGTAACCTTATACGGATTTTTATTTATCCTTTATTAAATTATTTATTTCTATATATATGTATTTTCTTCTTTCTTTTTCCTGTTTTCTTTTTGGTGTACTAATATGAATTGTTCTATCAATTATTGATCTTTTATGCATATGTGTCTTATAGATTTAAGTTTATCAGCAATTTGAATATCCCAATTAGATATCTGTAGTATAAATACAATGTATTTATTTATAACATTTTTATATATAGATTTTTGATGTTATTTATATTTATTATTTATAATTAATTTAGGATGTGGGTTCCAGTTTCCCTAATTTTGAGAATATACTGACTATGTATTCTTGGTTAATTAAAGGTTAAAATTACCAGATAGATATCAACAGGGAGCTCACCTGCATATATTTTACTAATGACTGAAGGTATATCTTGGACTTGAGTTGAAGTAAGGATCATTGTCTCTGAGGAAACGGCCAGATACAAGAAGGCTGAGAAACGCGTTAGACTTATTCCTTATTTATGACGGAACTTCAGACGGAACATTGAGCACCGGCACAGGCTTTATTTCCAGCAGCCGCACACCAGCAAATACCCGGCTTATTTATTTTGGCTTCAACGGAGCTCCGACTGTGTGTGGCAGGAATACCAACAGCCGCAGATCCAGCTGATATTCGACTCAGCTCTCCTCCTGGTTCTCCCTTACACGGAGCCCCGACCGCTGACTAACAGCGATCATTTACTGCTGCGGCGATTGAAAGCATATACACACCAGTCAGATGGCTCCTGCTAGGTGACTCCACACTGAGTGGTTATTCAGGACTGCTATATTCCCGGTGTACATCATCATCATTACCCCTCTGTGCGGTGACTTTTCAACATCAGAGAGGCATTCCGGACACTGCCCTCTTTTTGTTTTCGGAGCGCAATTGGGAGTTACATAACAGGTCAGCTAGTATTGTGCACAATACCATTGTTCAATTAACCAATACTAGTGTAATATGCACAAGTGATTATACTATTCATCTAACAAGAATCCTTTTATCATTTGGGAATGATTGTATACCTATAACATCGGATTGAGGCTTTTGTCCCACAAAGGATATATATAGAACAATTTGATCAATATATATGCAGCAATTATACATATATTTTATTTTATTTTATATTATTTAATTCAATTCTATTTTATATGTGCATTTAATTTAAATTTATACTGTTGAATATATATACCGCTCTTGTACTTATTTTGTGGATTTTTATATGATTCAGGTGGTCTTTCCCCTGTTTTTACCATTAAGGTCTAACATTTTTTTATATTAAATATATCAAATCAATATTCTATTTGCGCTTTCTTCTACACTATTAATTACAGGAGATAACAGAGGTTCCGAGCAAAAGGACCAGAATAACACTCTTGAAAGAGCCAGAAATAGGATTGAAGCCATAGAAAGAAGTGATCTTGTGAAAACTAAGGAGAATAAAGCAGAAAAGAATCATAATTTATATTTTAAAGAGATAAATAAATTATTTAAGAAAAATGGGAAACTACTTAAGCAAGATCCGATAATAGGAGAAGTGTTACCAGAACAACCAGTATTTATTTATAGGAAGGCACCGTCATTAAAAAGCAAAAACAAGAAGTAGCATAGAAGCAGAGATTAGGCAAAGTGTACACGCAAAAGGGTTCCACCATTGTGGATTTTACCTGATGTGTAAAACAGTAATATCTACTACTAATAAGATTACAGAAATTACTGTCAATGGTAAGATATATCTTATTAATGAGTTCATAACATGCAACTCTAAAAACGTGATTTACGTATTGGAGTGTGCATGTGGTCTTTTCTATGTAGGAAACATACAGTTTCTGCAGACATTACACAATTGTAAAGATTGTTTTATAAAAAAAATTGTGGGGGGGGATTCAACAAATTCTCCCCATATGGCGAACGAGAGACATAGAAAACAAAAACTCTCGCACTCTGAAATGAGGTGGAACCATGAATTGAGGACCCTTGTCCCCAAGGGACACAAAGAAGAATTAGAATTAAAATGTTTCCTAACATAAGATCCCGCCCTCTTTTAGTATATTTATAATATCATTCTTCTATTGCATGTATTTTCCACACTGCATTTTTTTTGCACAATTTCCCTTTTACTAAATCTACGCTGCTCTTATTCATTATGCTGATTTTATTGATGATGATTTTATGTTATTTTTTAGATGTATTTTTATTATGATTGCACCGACATTGCATGGTCCTTTTACATATATATTTAAATATATAACAATTATGTTTTTTTATCTTTTCTATATACGTACATATCTTTCATGTGTAGACTTTTTCCCCCATGGACGCTATTTGCAGACTTTTGCAAGAATCGGATGCATTGTTTATTCTAAAGAACCCCTATTTTTCTGTTTTATTGTAATAATGTTTACATGGACTTTGACTTGTTCTATTAATGGAATGTATGGTGAACCACAAAACTACCTTGATGAATGGAAAAAAACTAAAAGGTAGCGCTAGACAAAGAATTAATATAATTTTATTTTAATAAAGACCAAATATATTGATTCAAAAATACACAATAACAACAATACACATCGACAGTTTAAAAATACATGTATAAACTGAGTATAATATATAACCTAAAAACAATGTGCCCACTATGCAATGGTTTAACAGATCTGCATAAATATCAGACCCTATATCAAAATGATTTGTAGATTCAAAAAAATGTCAAATGATTATCCAAAAAACACAATGTGAGTGATGGCAACAATATTGCACTTATAATGTATCAATCCGTCTTGTATATCAGCAGATAGTTCGCTATATCGACGACCTGTTTTTTATTTGGGATGGGGATGATTTGTCTGTCACTCAGTTTATTGATTTTCTTAATTTAAACACGTTTGGTTTATCCTTCACTTGCACTCACTATCCCACTCACATTCATTTTCTTGATATTTCTGTGGAGGTGGTACAGGATACCTTATGTACATCTCCATATAAAAAACAGGTTGATATATGTAGCTATGGGCCTGATTCAGAGCTGAACGCTCTGACCAGAGCGCTCGCTCTGAATCAGGGCCCTCCTACATGAAAATGGAGCAGCCTTATGGTCAAGACCATCGTGACCATCGGGCTTGCGACGGAGACCCTGTGGTAGGGTCTCGCTGCTGCAAGCCCTGGAGTGATTTTGGCTCTATCAGAGCCAAAATCACTCCCACTGACATCACTGGTGATGTCAGTGGGGTCGGCTTCAGAAGGTAGGCGTTCCCATGGGAACGCCTCCGTCTGGCAGCCACGCCCCCGGCACGCCCACCAAAGGGGGCGTGCTGTCAATCAACATCGACAGAACGCCCCCTTTGGTGCGAGACCCGGAGCAACGGAGTGCCCGTCGCTATCCGGGTCTCGCGCATGCGCACGACGGAGCTCCCTCCGTCGTGCGCATGCGCAGTGGGGCAACATCGACCCGCTTGCGAGTGTCCTTCGCTCGCGAGCGGGTCTGAATCAGGCCCTATATACCTTACTCTAGCAACCATAAGAAAAACTGGCTGAATAATGTCCCCAGGAGCCAACTATATCGTATTCATAGAAATTGCTCCTCTGATAGCCAAGCGCGTCCTTAAAGCGAAGACGGTAGAGGAGCTGCATGAGAGTGACAAAACAGTGGGTGACCTCTATGTATTAACTAGACAGCAATTTATACCTCCAGAAACTGTCACAGGGATGCATATTGAGGACACTTACCACCCTGCCAGCAATGCCGCACCTGGTGAGTTACAAACATTTTGTAATGTAATAAGATTGTAACCCTGAATTACTTACTGCTCCTAAATGTTTCAAAAAACAATGCACAGGTTTTATTGTAGCAAACAGAACTGTCATTCAAAGTGTGGACAATCTTGTTTTTCAATAATAAAAATATATTTGAATACTTTGCATTATGTAACACAGATAAATAAGTGTATTCAGGACCAGATGCCTCTACTGTAAACAATAGGAAGGGTGTTGTAACATGTGCCTGTCTGTTTCCTTCCTCAACTGGACCACAGAATAAAAGTCTCCTGCCAAAAGTCCACATGCGCCCAATATCATGATGATGATTGTAAAAAAGTTCTTCAAAAAAATAAAAAACAATTAGTCCATGGTTTGTTCGTTCCCAAAAAGAAACACCCATATTCTGACGTTAAATTGGACACATTAACATTGTGTTGGTTTTTAAGAAATACATTTGCTAAGTGTACTAAGGAAGCTTTAATTAAAAAAAAAAACTGGTTTATTAGCTTGCACTAAAATCACCCCTACCCTGCTACATTGTTCCACAAACTATGCTAAACTGGTGTCAAATTTACTAAGTTAGTACTCCAAACACCTGGCCACATGCATGGTTATCTTGAAAATATGTTTGTATGGGGAACCAGGTTAATAGGTACAAAATAGTTTGCTGAAAATGTAACAAATATACTTACATGCACTTTCCTTGTTTTACCAAGACCAACACTGATTGTCTTGGGCAGACAGGAACACATTACCCTCACATGGGGGATACAATTGATACCACAACAGGAGATTGCTGAGCCAGAGGAATTGGAGCAGCCGCAGGCCACATCCACACCTACACCCATAATAACCATGGAACAGAGGCCTGACTACCTGCAAACCTTCCGGGACATATAGGTGACATTTATGGAAGTGTAAACTAACCAAATGAACAATATTACTACACAGATTTGCAAATGCAAGCACACTGATAGAGTAGCCCAAGGTACTCGCATCAGAATGGCTACAAAACTGGATTATTGTCTCACTGACATAAATAACACTACTAATTCATGTCTGTTGGACATTTCACAAGTTATTAGAGCCCAAACAGAGTCACTGCTCAACCAACAAAAAGAGCATGTGCCCAAACCCAAACCTTGGGTGCTTTTGTAATACCCCCGAGTCCAGGTGTAAGGGGAGTAAATAATTAACGTTGAGTATAGGGTGGCCTTATTCTTCCACTATCCTTTCAGGTATTTCTTCAAAGCACTGTTGAATAAACTTTTAACACGTCCAAGTACTTGGTATAAAGGGAACTGGTATTTATTCACACTGTAACTCGAATATCAATGTTAACAAAACATTTAGATTTGTTCATTGCATTCAGTACATTTCATAACAATTTTCACACAAGAAAATACACGTATCCCAGAGGGTATTTTATTATGCTGGAACTGCCTGATTTCAATGCTGTTCCACTGTAAAGGAATGATTAGAGCAAGATAATGCACAAGAACACAACAATGCACAATATATGTTCTATAACTAGTAACGTTTCCTAAGCAGCTGCTTTTACTACAAGTCTATTACCTAGGTATAGTCTATAAAGGGCTAGCCATCTCTATCTGTATGGTGGTGCACTTTGAATGTCTTATTGGAGGGTTGCTTTGCAGACAGGCTGGAATTACATGAACTGAATAGGGTGATCAGAACCTGCTAGTTCCCTGCTGCACTTTTCCTGCTCCTTGTTAATTGAAGTCCTGCTCTATTAGGGCGAGAATCAGTTTATTCAGCACTTGCAACGCGGCTCCTAGTTTTAACCCTGCTGATGGTTGTCAACAGAACTATAAGCTCTTTTCCGATGCCAACACGTACTACTAATGCTGGTATAGTAATAAGCCTAGGTCGACATAAGTCTATATGTTTGCAAGACTTGTGGTAATCCCAGTCCTGTGCCTTCCTGCTATCGCTGATGCTCCACAATAGGATTAGCTTTAGTTAGCAGAAGGGGTGGATGCAGACCCTGTCGACTATTTACAGTGTAAGGTGATAAGTCAATACTGATAACTGTAGTTAGTCCCTCCTTGCAACATTAATGGATTTTATTAGAAAGTTGCTACTTTATAATTCTCCACAAGGCTCATAACTTATGTATTGCTGGAAGGGATGGACAGTCTTAACAGGGGAGATGCTGAGCGCTGCCGTTAACAGCTGACAGAAGAAAGGGGTTGTTGTCGCAGCTTCTGCTCCTATTCTTTAGTAGATAACTGCCTGGTTTAATTGCTTATTAAAGTCTGCTATGCTGGGTTAACAGGCAAAATTTCTGCCTCCTATGTTATGCTAATTGCTCAATTTTGTCCTGGCAGTGAGGCGGTGATACTATAATGCAGGGTGATTACTTGTACTTTACTACAGACCTCTCTGGCAGCTTGGCTTGCGATGGGCGGTAACCTCTAGGAAGCCACCACCTCCGGCACCCTCCTCCCGACTCCGGACCAGCCTCTGACACCTTGACGCCTCCCACTGCCCGCCTCCGACACTTGCGGGCTCACCTCCTTCCCCAGCAATCACCGGACTTCCTGCCGTCTCCCAGGAGAGTCTCCGGAGCAGCAACCCAGGTCCTCTGTCGTCGCGACTCCCGCTCTTGATCGCCGGCGGGCTCACAGGTAAGTGCGCGGACTCTCCACTTGACTCCGCTGCCACAGGACTCCTTTAATGGTCACCTCAGTCGCCCCTTATATTACCTCCGTCAGGGTCCTAGACACGTGCCGGCTCAACTCCTGCCGGGTGCGCGTGTCTCAGGGCTCACAATGCGGTAGTGGAACACAAAGCAGAGCAGTAGGGCTCCCCTCCCAAGCCTAATGCGGCAGTCATGGCAGCGTGCCCTTTCCATTCCCAGCTGACCAAAGCTGGGGAGTAGTCCATTGTCCCGTGGGAAAAAAACGGCAGTCCACTTTGGCAGAGAATGAGGCATATCAATGCCAGTCCCCAATACCATCAAAACACCCCATACAGTTGCTAGCATAACATCCATCTATGGGTATACAGTAAAATACATAACTTATATAAACAGCAAGCATATTACTCTATAGGCACTCAACATTGGTATTCTCATAACTAGGGGTGTTACACTTTTAGTTCCTCCACAGCTAGCAGCCAAACTTCCACACCACCAACCTCTGCAACCAACATGCCTCCATGGTACAGTGCTAGAACACGTGGTGGCGTACAGAAGGGCTTTTGCTGTAATTTGGTGTGTAAGTAAAAATGTAACAAAAACATATGTGTGTTATCTTTCACACAGTATGATAAGGACGTGTGTATAAATAGTAATCAGCAAGTTACTGTATGGACATTTTAAAGATGGTACAAATTATTTACATGACCACAGGATTTTTAACATTACAAATGTGTTCTTTATGCAAGATTTACAAAAATAAAACAAGTTTGTTACCTGGCACTATTTTATACAATTACCAGAATAAGTTTTCCAAAGGGGTTGGGTATGGGATGCCGGCAGTGAAAATCCCGATGCCAGAGTCCTGACAGGATTATGATGCTGACAACTGTCAGTAGGTATCCTAAACCTTCACCCTCTCCCTACCCCTGACTCTCCCTCCCCAGTGCCTAAACCTAACCCTCCCTCTAGTCCCTAGCCCTTCCCCTAACCATTCTACTTACCTTCGGGATGCCAGCAGTCGGGATACCAGTGCCAGGATTCTGACAGGTGTTGAGATTACGGCGCTGGAATTCTAGTGTTAGCATCCCCTTTGCCAGGATCTTGACCAAATCCCATCCAAAGTAACATTCTAGCACCTCGCATGGGTAGTTGTTAATTCCCTCTAGAATGTTACAAATTAAACTAACTACTTTACAACTCTAACTGTGTTAAATATCAACATTTTCAGGCTAACATTAATGCAAACTTACATGTGAAGTATTGGCGTGTGACCCTCTCATGCACCTATATAGGGGGTGCATTAGTGTAAATGGCCATCTTGTGTAATAATATGTATCAGATGATTGATTAGGATGAATTACATCACAATCGCACAGTGAACTCTCTATTCTCAGATCAGTCTATTATTTAGCAACTTTTTTTTACTAGTTTCGTGCGATATTATAGCTCGCAGCCTATTACATTGTTGTATGTTTTGCAAGAGAAAAATCTGGATGTGACTTTGTACGAGACAAGAACACTTGATGTGACTTCCATGCGACTTTGCACCTTCTCGCAAGTCAAACTCTAGTAAATGTATCCCTAAGAGAGAAATGTAATAAAGTGCTGGATTATAGAAGTGAAGATGTTGCCCATAGCAAGACAAAAGGTCGAAAAACAACAAAGGAAAAACATGGAGGGAGGGGGGATCACTGAGAAGAGGCAGATCCCAGCCTGTAACAGCATATAAAGCCTAACCCCGCCCTTATCCCTACCCATACCTCTAACTATTGGCTGCATGGAGGGAGGAGGGGGGAAATCATTAAGAGGCAGATCCCAGCCTGTAACAGCATATAAAGCCTAACCCCGCCCTTATCCCTGCCCATACCTCTAACTATTGGCTGCAGGGAGGGAGGGGGATCACTGAGAAGAGGCAGATCCCAGCCTGTAACGGCATATAAAGCTTAACCCCGCCCTTATCCCTGCCCATACCTCTAACTATTGGCTGCAGGGAGGGAGGGGGGATCACTGAGAAGAGGCAGATCCCAGCCTGTAACGGCATATAAAGCTTAACCCCGCCCTTATCCCTGCCCATACCTCTAACTATTGGCTGCAGGGAGGGAGGGGGGATCACTGAGAAGAGGCAGATCCCAGCCTGTAACGGCATATAAAGCCTAACCCCGCCCTTATCCCTACCCATACCTCTAACTATTGGCTGCATGGAGGGAGGAGGGGGAAAATCATTAAGAGGCAGATCCCAGCCTGTAACAGCATATAAAGCCTAACCCTGCCCTTATCCCTGCCCATACCTCTAACTATTGGCTGCATGGAGCGAGGAGGGGGGAAATCACTAAGAGGCAGATCCCAGCCTGTAACGGCATATAAAGCCTAACCCCGCCCTTATCCCTGCCCATACCTCTAACTATTGGCTGCATGGAGGGAGGAGGGGGGAAATCACTAAGAGGCAGATCCCAGCCTGTAACGGCATATAAAGCCTAACCCCACCCTTATCCCTGCCCATACCTCTAACTATTGGCTGCATGGAGGGAGGAGGGGGGAAATCACTAAGAGGCAGATCCCAGCCTGTAACAGCATATAAAGCCTAACCCCGCCCTTATCCCTGCCCATACCTCTAACTATTGGCTGCATGGAGGGAGGAGGGGGGAAATCACTAAGAGGCAGATCCCAGCCTGTAACGGCATATAAAGCCTAACCCCGCCCTTATCCCTGCCCATACCTCTAACTATTGGCTGCAAGGAGGGAGGAGGGGGGAAATCACTAAGAGGCAGATCCCAGCCTGTAACAGCATATAAAGCCTAACCCCGCCCTTATCCCTGCCCATACCTCTAACTATTGGCTGCAGGGAGGGAGGAGGGGGGAAATCACTAAGAGGCAGATCCCAGCCTGTAACAGCATATAAAGCCTAACCCCGCCCTTATCCCTGCCCATACCTCTAACTATTGGCTGCAGGGAGGGAGGAGGGGGGAAATCACTAAGAGGCAGATCCCAGCCTGTAACAGCATATAAAGCCTAACCCCGCCCTTATCCCTGCCCATACCTCTAACTATTGGCTGCAGGGAGGGAGGAGGGGGGAAATCACTAAGAGGCAGATCCCAGCCTGTAACAGCATATAAAGCCTAACCCCGCCCTTATCCCTGCCCATACCTCTAACTACTGGCTGCAGGGAGGGAGGGGGATCACTGAGAACAGGCAGATCCCAGCCTGTAACAGCATATAAAGCCTAACCCCGCCCTTATCACTGCCCATACCTCTAACTACTGGCTGCAGGGAGGGAGGGGGATCACTGAGAAGAGGCAGATCCCAGCCTGTAACGGCATATAAAGCCTAACCCCGCCCTTATCCCTGCCCATACCTCTAACTATTGGCTGCATGGAGGGAGGAGGGGGGAAATCACTGAGAAGAGGGAGATCCCAGCCTGTAACAGCATATAAAGCCTAACCCCGCCCTTATCCCTGCCCATACCTCTAACTATTGGCTGCAGGGAGGGAGGGGGATCACTGAGAAGAGGCAGATCCCAGCCTGTAACGGCATATAAAGCCTAACCCCGCCCTTATCCCTGCCCATACCTCTAACTATTGGCTGCAGGGAGGAGGGGAATCACTGAGAAGAGGCAGATCCCAGGCTGTAACGGCATATAAAGCCTAACCCCGCCCTTATCCCTGCCCATACCTCTAACTATTGGCTGCATGGAGTGAGGAGGGTGGAAATCTCTAAGAGGCAGATCCCAGCCTGTAACAGCATATAAAGCCTAACCCCGCCCTTATCCCTGCCCATACCTCTAACTATTGGCTGCAGGGAGGGAGGGGGATCACTGAGAAGAGGCAGATCCCAGCCTGTAACGGCATATAAAGCCTAACCCCACCCTTATCCCCTGCCCATACCTCTAACTATTGGCTGCATGGAGGGAGGAGGCTGGAAATCACTAAGAGGCAGATCCCAGCCTATAACAGCATATAAAGCCTAACCCCACCCTTATCACTGCCCATACCTCTAACTATTGGCTGCAGGGAGGGAGGGGGATCACTGAGAAGAGGCAGATCCCAGCCTGTATCGGCATATAAAGCCTAACCCCGCCCTTATCCCTGCCCATACCTCTAACTATTGGCTGCAGGGAGGGAGGGGGATCACTGAGAAGAGGCAGATCCCAGCCTGTAACGGCATATAAAGCCTAACCCCGCCCTTATCCCTGCCCATACCTCTAACTATTGGCTGCATGGAGGGAGGAGGGGGGAAATCACTAAGAGGCAGATCCCAGCCTGTAACGGCATATAAAGCCTAACCCCGCCCTTATCCCTGCCCATACCTCTAACTATTGGCTGCAGGGAGGGAGGAGGGGGGAAATCACTAAGAGGCAGATCCCAGCCTGTAACGGCATATAAAGCCTAACCCCGCCCTTATCCCTGCCCATACCTCTAACTATTGGCTGCAGTTAATGAATAAATGTAACCCCTTGAAACCCCTGCATTGTCAGCTCTCTCCGTCCCTAGCCTAGGGGTTTAAGGGTCTTATACAGCTATGGATGAAATTGCAAAGCTACTAGCAAGCAGATATGTGAATGTGGCATCACGCCTCCTGCTCCATTATGTATCTGAGCCGCGTAGTCCAACGCAGCATCGGATACTCTGCGGAACATCGGCTGGCTAAGGTGACCCATGGGGTCATGCAGCCGGCGCCACAGATGAGAGGAAGAAGCCAGAAAATCTCTATCTGCCGACCGAGTTCCTGGCTTCAGCCCTCCCCCCCATGGCGGTGACATGCCTCAGTTTCAGGAAACAGAGGCCATCGCCATCCCCTCCCCACCCACAAATGGCAGCAGACTGTCAATCACTGAGACCCCACTTTCAAACAGAGGCCCTGATTCAGAGCCGTCCCTCTGACAGAGCGCTCGCTCTGAATCAGGGCCGTCCCTCTGAACTTCAGAGCGGCCTCCTGGCCGCTCGCATAGCTGTGGGTGACCACCCACAGCTATAGCGAGCGTCCATGATGATGGTCGCGATGGTCATCGTGACCATCGGGCTTGCGACGAGACCCTTGCGGTAGGGTCTCATCTGCCGCAAGCTCAGGAGTGCTTTTGGCTCTATCAGAGCCAAAAGCACTCCCACTGACATCACTTGTGATGTCAGTGGGGCCAACCCCAGACGGTAGGTGTTCCCATGGGAACGCCTCCGTCTGGGCAGCCACACCCCCGGCACGCCCACCAAAGGGAGGCACATATAGAAACCGTTGTAATTCCTACACCGTTCACCTGATTTGGATGTAATTACCCTCAAATTAAATCTGAAAGTCTGCAGGTAAAGCACATCTTGTTTGTTTCATTTCAAAGCCATTGTGGTGGCGAATAGAGGCCAAAATATGAAAATTCTATCAATGTCCCAATATTTATGGACCTGACTGTATATTTATTGTATTTTATCTTTTAGCGCATGCTTCAAGCCTCGTTCTCGTTGTGGTGTGCAGTGAGGTTTTATTCGCAGGCATTTTGCGTTCATTTTCTGGGCGTTTCCCTGCCTGAGGCTGCTATCTCATATGGTGTTTCAGTTCTCGTGTCCATTGTGTGCGACCATCGAGTTACTCAGGATGCCGATTGCTGACTGAGCTGCGGCAGACGCTGCGTCTTTGTATGCAGTCACTTGGATTTCCGAAGCTGCCGGTGGGCACCTCAATTCAAAACCCGGCGGCTGAGCAATGTCGGTGGAGCATTTTCTCTGCTTTCAGCGTGTGCCTATGTCACACCGCGCATGTGTCCTCATTGTCCCTGTACAGAGGCGCCGTACTAATCTCAGGAGCACGCAGGGAGAAGTGTAGTGAGAATGTAGCGGGTGGTGACAGGGAGGCGGCTTAGTGCACACACAGGGATGGTCACCTGGCATATGGGGAAGAGGTACTAAGCCTTGAAAAGTGATAAAGTGGAGAGAGATAAAGAACCAACCAATTAGCTCCTAACTGCCATTTTTCAAACACAGCCTGTAAAGTGACAGTTACATAAAGTTGCAGTCTGGTGACCACCAATAACGCAGCATTCTGTGTCCACCTCTAAATCTTATCTGACTGATGTAGATACAGTCTGTATATATCAGGGACATGCAGTCAGGCAGTACCTCCCCTTTCATACTCCTGAGAATTGATACAAAACTTATTAGAAAAATACAAAGAAGATATATTATAACTGATAAACATATTTTTTATTGTAATCATTTTTATAGATAACACTAACCAGCTTTGTGGAGCTCCCGGGCACTGAAGGGAGATGAGAGATGAGGCAGCAGAAGCTCAGCCTCGCTTCTGTATATTCAGACACTGCTTGCAGAGCTGGGGACGTGGCCACACCACGGGCAGTAAGCTGCACAGAGAGAGAGCTAATAGAAGCATGCAGTGTTTAGAGACTGGAGCTTAGGGGGTCATTCAGACCCGTTCGCGAGCAAAGGACGCTCGCAAACGGGTCGATGTTGCCCCACTGTGCATGCGCACGACGGAGGGAGGTCCGTCGTGCACATGCGCAAGACCCGGACTGCGACAGCTAAGCTGTCGCTCCGGGTCTCGCACAAAAGGGGGCGTGCTGTCGATGTTGATTGACAGCACGCCCCCTTTGGTGGGCGTGCCGGGGGACCGCCTACCGTCTGAAGCCGGCCCCACTGACATCTCATCATGCCCTGCCACAGTTTTGCTATTTGGCCATGCTAAAATTGTTGCAAGGCATGCTGGGATTTGTAGTTGAACAACAGCTGGAGAGTCGATTGTTGCCCACCCCTGTCAGGTAATCTCTCACGTCTGAGATATCCATTTCGGCTCAGCTCTCTTAGCTATCAATAAGGCTGACTAGCTTGCAATTCATTATACATACTGTACTCCTCCCCCCAGAGTTTGGGCTATTTTCATTAAAGGTTAGCATGGAGTCATTCCTCGTTTGGTCACTAGGTGGAGCTTTAGGTGTGTTTATAGATTTTACATTCTGGCCAAGTAATAGGGCAGTGTTGGCTAACCTTGACACTCCAGCTGTTGTGGAACTATATATCCCAGCATGCCCTGCCACAGTTTTAGCATGCCCTAATAGCAAAACTGTAGCAGTGCATGCTGGGTTATGTAGTTCCATAACAGCTGGAGTGTCAAGGTTAGCCAACATTGTAATAGGGCATGCTCCAGTACTATACAAATGGGTAAAGTAACAGTAAAGTTTGTTACTGTACAGTATATATTACTCTATCTATTTAAAGGAAAATATCCCCAGTAATAATTAAGGATTGAACTCGCTGAGAGTACCCACACTAATAGTGTATGTTTTATGATGTTTTATGTCTGTATTAAGTTTTTTGTTGTATACCGGTATTAATTTTAATCTAAATTATATTATTTTACTTATGATGAATATATACCTGATGAATTATTCATAATACATTATTTAAATTTTTTCCACAATTGCATAGATCTAAGTGTGCGCTAAGATTCTTTGTATATCTGTTTATAGACTCAGTGGATTCTGGCAGTGCCTCCACATTCTTTAGTAGCTTGTAGCCTGTGTTGCTGGGCTGGGTGCCAGCGTGCGCAAGCTGAACGCACGTCAGCTTGGCCTCCGCAGTTCCTTCCGGGTTCCGGGTTCCGGGACTCCTGGTGCCACTAGGGCCCTCTTCAGAAAGTATTGTGGTGGCCATATTTGTAGGGGACCTTACAGAAATCTCTTGCAAAGTGCTAATTAGAACTTCCGATCGCATTATTATCAATGGGGACTACGATCTGACCCCTATGTACTGAACTCCAAAAAGCAAAGCTTTTAGGAGCTTAGCATCTGTAGTTTACATCATCTTCAGATGAGGGCCTATGAGGGCTCCCGGGGAAGGAGAGAGATCTTTTGATCTCTCCCCCGAAGCCGTCGGAAGCTGATGATGTGCAAGCACTGCCTCTGCGAATTCCCGGTAGTCTGGATATTTTCATTCAAAATTAAAATATTCCCGGTAAATTGGACCGTCAATACAATAATACAAAGGCCCCATAGTCTGTTGTATGCTCATCTGGAAGCTAAAGGATTTCTACCTGCTCACTGTTTTATGGTTGGATATTGGTGGATATTTCTTGCTTACCATGTTGGATCTTTACCTCACCAGTGCCTGTCTGCCTGCTAAAACTAGGGGTGTGCACCGGCCACTTTTCGTGTTTTGTGTTTTGGTTTTGGATCTGGATCTTTCTTCGTGTTTTGGATCTGGATTGGTTTTGCCAATACCACCCTTCCGTGTTTTGGGTTCTCGGTTTTGTGTTTTGGATCTGTATTTCTTCTTAACAAATAAAAAAACCCGCTAAAATCACATAAATGGGCCTTTTTTTTGTTCCTACGCTATTACTAACCCCAATAACATTAATTTCCACTCATTTCCAGTCTATTCTGAACACCTCACACCTCACAATATTGTTTTTAGGCCAAAAGGTTGCACCGAGGTAGCTGGATGACTATGCTAAGCGACACGAGTGGGCGGCACAAACGCGTGGCCCATCTAGGAGTGGCACTGCAGTGGCAGACAGGAAGCCAATCAGCGTTATGGTGCCCATTTGCATGTAGCACGGACCCGGGAGATCCGTGCTACATGCATCTGTGTGATTGACACAGTGCACGGACAGGTCAGTGAGACCCGTCTGTGCTGCTGTGTATTTCAATGACACAGATGCACGCACGGACCAGGAGATCCATGCTAATTGCATCTGTGTCATTGACACAGAGCACTGACGGGTCCATGAGACCCGTCTGTGCTGCTGTGGTAAAAAATAAAAAACCTGTGTAAAAAAAGAAAAAATGGCGTGCCCCCCCCGCAAAAAAAGAGCAACCAGCCCCAGGCATTAGTGACCCAGCGCTGGTTGCCAAAATATGGGGGACAAACAACATAGGGGTCCCCCCGTATTCTGCGCAACCAGCTCTGGGCTCTGATCCGGTCCTGGTTCTGGAAATACAGGGGGAAAAAATTAGTAGGGTTCCCCTGTATCTTCCAGAACCAGCACTGGACTTTTTCTGGTGGGGTGCACTTTCACCGGGCCCCCCAGCCGCAGCATCAGCCCTGACCACTAGTCAGCCCAGGCCAGGGATCCCTGAAGAGCTGGGGACCCCCCCAATAAATGGGTCACCCTCCAGGGCACCCCATGCCCAGGCTGATAGGTCGGGGCTATCCCCGCCACCCCTGGTGGCGATGGGTGGCGGGTTGATTGTGTGGTGTGGTGTAAATAAATAATAGCAAACATTGTCTTTACAAGTAGAACTGCAAGTCCCAGCAAGCCTGTCCTGCATGCTGGTACTTGGAGAACCACAAGTACCAGCATGCAGGACATTAAGGGCCCACTAGTACCTGTAGTTCACCTGTAAAAAAATGTTTAAAAAAACACAGGACACACACACCGTGACAGTATAAGTTTATTAAACATACATGCACTCACACATGTACACACATGTACACATACTCACCTAGGTATCCCTGTAGCATCGGTTCACTTCTCCGGTAAAGTATCCATAGGGGACCTGTGAAAAAAGAACATACTCACCATCTCCTATGCGAGGTTCTGTCCTCTTCATTCCAAAGAAGGCATCCACGGACTTGGCAAAAAAAAAAACCGCAAACCCAATCCACGAACTGAAGTACCGTTCTATAGAATGGTACTTCCCGAATGAGAGCTTAGTGGCGGGGTATCACCATGGAAACCCTGCCGCTAAGTGTTCACAGAGCAGGGTTATTAAAGTTTACCCTGTGGTTCCCACCATTGACTACAATGGAGGGAGCCGTTCATTGGCCGAGAGACGGGAGATGACCTCTCTCAGCCAATGAACACTTAGCGGCGGAGTTTCCATGGTGATATCCCGCCGCTAAGCTCTCGTTACCACAGCAGCACAGACGGGTCTCACGGACCCATCAGTGCTCTGTGTCAATCACACAGATGCAAGTGTGGTACCCCGCAGATAGGGGAACCACACAGTGGGGCACCAGAATGCCGCTGTCATTTTTAATATAAATGATCTGAACCCAGGATGGACAGGTGTAAGGAGAATAGGTTGGAGGACTGACCCCTATTGTGGGAGAGACTTGGTGCTGCCCCGTTAGACTACCCTGTGAACTATGGGGGAGCGCGGGGAGGGGATGCGACCAAGGACATTCAATAGGGAGGAGCATGCCCTGTGTGAACGGTGGAGGTATGGAGAGACAGCGCGGGGACAAAAGGCTGCCCGTTAGTAACGGCACGAGGAGGAGAGGGGAATATAAATAGCCGGAGGCGCGGGACTGTGGCGCAGTTGTCCGGAGTGTGGAAGGAAGCTGTCTGCTACGTGGTGGCGCGGAGCTTACCTGTGGGTACGGGCGGTGTCCAATGTCAGTCGGGAGGCAGGAGAAGGCACCGGCTTCATCTCGGAGGTGCCAAAAGTCATAAAAAGAGGCAGCCGGAAGTGAAGGGGCGTCCCGTCCAGCGGAGGCGGGTTTAAGGGCGGAAACTTGGAGATTGACATCCCGGTCAGACGGAGGCGGGTCCGGAGGCGGAGATTAAGGGACTGACGATCATCTCGAAGGTGGAGTAAGACCCTTGGGGCAATAAAGAGAACAAGAGAACTTGGGATTAACGGAGCGGGGGTAAGAGACTTGGCCACAAGCACATTCCTGCACCACCCGCACGCACTCACCATTGGCACCCTCTTATTAAGGAGAAACTATTCGTTATAGCTCTCAGTCCCTAGGCTTAGGGTTCTGCAGTTTGTACCCCAACCACTGAAGAAGTGGGAGACAGTAAGGGCAAGGCACAAAAGCATCCACCGAATGGAATTGTTTAATTGCTTATAGGCACTTTGTCCATCAAATCTAACAACAGACTAGCCCAATAGGGAAGAGCCCTGCCATAAGTGAAAGGGACTGTGTCACTTATTTGTTCCCCTCCCCTAAAAAGCAGATCTACGTCGCAAATTACTGTAGGGGCTCCTTTGTGGAAGAGCAATAGGAAGAGCATAGCCAGCTCACAGACTAGTGCAGCAAAACGGAGCCTAGTAACAAAGTTGCAGCCCCACTGGCATAATAATAACTTTCATTCAGTACAGCTTATTGTAGGAAGACAGTGACTTTGTTTCAGTGCGGGGCAGTCGGCCAGGATACAAAGTAACTAAGGAGCTAATTGCCACTGGGAACAAGTTAGCTTCATATTCTTTGAAAGGGGAGTTAGTCTGACAAGCGAGCTAAGGAAAACTTCGCAATATCCCGGGCTACGCAGTGCGTACTTAGGACAAGTTAGCTTAGCAGAGACTTAATGATAGCTTCTGGCCAGAAAGCATTGTAACAGTTAACCTATGCATTAACCAACTTAAAGCTAGTTATTCGTCTCTGTCAATAAGTGTTTATAGAGGTTAAGATGAATTGTATCAAAGTCGTTTGTGTTGCATGCAATAACCTTTGAATCCGCAGCAGCCGCAGTATATTGATCGTTGCCAGGAGGCTGGGTTGTCCTGTATAATAAAAATCTAATTTGTTGTTTTGGTTGGTGTGGATATACATTGTAAATGTAATTGTTGTTGTAGATGCCACTGAAAGTGAATTTATATTTCTCTCCGTAAAAGCACGAAAGAGTTCAATTTGTTGGCTTGAAATAAAAGATTAAAACTGTATTCTCAAACTGTGGCATACTTACCTCTTCACCTCTCCGTGGAAAGGAAGAACCTATAATTCAGGTTTTCAGTTAGTGTTTATCACACAAGTAGCACGGATCTCCTGGGTCCGTGCTACATGCAAATGGGCACCATAATGCTGATTGGCTGAGAGCCGTGACAGACGGCTCTGTCAGCCAATCCGCGCTTTGCCCATTAAAGGCAAAGGCATTTTTTTTAAATGGCCGCTCGAGGCAAAACCTTGAGATCCGAAAGCAGATCTCGAGGTTTTGCCTCGGGAGAGGGATCCGGGGCAGACATGGAGATCCGAGCTTGGGCTTGGATCGCCCCGGATCCACGAAGCTAAAACCAAACATAAGAATAATGGGAGCGCTAGTAAACGACTGCTGATTTGAAAAATAATTACAATTTATTGCACATATTACAATTAAAATCTATTATATCAATCAAAAATACACAGATAGAAAATAATTATCATGAAAACCATTGTCATCGTGTATATGAAGCACGGATCCGGCTCTATAGTTTAAAAATTAAAAAATACAATAAAAATATATTCACAATATACTCCTTTCTGGTCATGTAAACTCAGAAAACGTTAAAGTGTCAGGCACCAGTCTTATAGGGTATAGTGTAGGCAGCAAAGCATGAGGTACTTATAATAAGTCACAGCCAATTTGCAAGCAGCGTTAGTGTACAGTCACAGCCAGTTGGCAAGCAGGTGGATGGGTATTTGGCAAGCTATTGATAAGACTTTTACTGGTGTTGATATTTAGTACATTACCATCCAGCCCTTTGTATTCGATATCCAGTGGAGTTTGTTGTGATTGTCCTCACCTCTACCCCTAGCACATAGGGGGAGGATACTCGATACTACTGCCAACGCATATATATAGAAAAACTAGGGGTGTGCACCGGCCACTTTTCGTGTTTTGTGTTTTGGTTTTGGATCTGGATCTTTCTACGTGTTTTGGATCTGGATTGGTTTTGCCAAAACCACCCTTCCGTGTTTTGGGTTCTGGGTTTTGTGTTTTGGATCTGTATTTTTTTTTTAAAAAAGCATAAAAACAGCTAAAATCTCAGAATTTGTGGGTTTTTCTGCTCCTATGCTATTATTAACCTCAATAACCTTAATTTTCATTCATTTCCAGTCTATTCTGAACACCTCACACCTCACAATAGTGTTTTTATGTCCAAAAGGTTGCACCGAGGTAGCTGGAAGACTATGCTAAGAGATACGAGTGGGCGGCACAAACACGTGGTCCATCTAGGAGTGACACTGCAGTGGCAGACAGGATGGCAGTTTGAAAAACTAGGCCCCAAACAGTACATAATGCAAAGAAAAAAAAGAGGTGCAAGATGGAATTGTCCTTGGGCCCTCACACCCACCCTTATGTTGTATAAACAAGACATGCACACTTTAACAAACCAATCATTTCAGCGCCAGGGTCTGCCACACGACTGTGGCTGAAATGATTGGTTCATTTGGGCCCCCACAAAACAAGCTGGCAATTAATCTGTCCCTGCACAAACAGGCTCTACGAGGCAAGATGTCGTCCTCATCCTCCTCATCCACCGATTCCTCACCCTCTTCAGTGTTGTGTACATCCTCATCCTCACAGAGTATTAATTAGTCCCCGCTGGAATCCACAACCACAGGTCACTCTGTACGTTCTGGAGGCTGGTCTCCCTGGAAGAGTTGATAATTCAATTTTATGAACATCATCTTCTCCACATTTTGTGGAAGCAACCTCCTACACCTTTTGCTGACAAGATTCCCGGCTGCACTAAACACTCTTTCGCAGTACACACTGGAGGGGGGCAACTCAGCTAAAATAGAGCTAGTTTGTACAGGGGCCTCCAAATTGCCTCTTTTTCCTGCCAGTACAGGTACAGACTGTCTGACATGCCTACTTGGATGCTGTCACCGATGTAATCCTTTAACAGACAGATGCACGCTTGTCGCTGCTGCTTTGAGGATGCAAGTGCGGCTACAGCCCACACAATTCACAAAGACAGAAAAAAGAAGAATTTTTTAATTGTTTGTGGAGCGCACTTTGAGGGTTCCACCACCCTTTAACAGACAGACGCACGCTTGTCGCTGCTGCTTTGAGGATGCAGGTACGGCTACTGCGCATACATTTCACAAAGACAGAAAAAAAAGATTATTTTATTGTTTGTGGAGCACACTTTGAGGGTTACACCACGATTTGACAGACAGACGCACGCTTGTCGCTGCTGCTTTGAGGATGCAGGTGTGGCTACAGCCCACACAATTCACAAAGACAGAAAAAAAAGAAGAATTTTTTTATTGTTTGTGGAGCGCACTTTGAGGGTTACACATCCCATTAACAGACAGACGCATGCTTGTCGCTGCTGCTTTGAGGATGCAGGTGCGGCTACAGCCCACACATATCACAAAGACAGAAAAAAAAAGAAGAATTTTTTTATTGTTTGTGGAGCGCACTTTGAGGGTTACACCACCCTTTAACAGACAGACGCACGCTTGTCGCTGTTGCTTTGAGGATGCAGGTGCGGCTACAGCCCACACAATTCACAAAGACAGAAAAAGAAGAATTTTTTTATTGTTTGTGGAGCGCACTTTGGGGGTTACACCACCCTTTAACAGACAGACGCACGCTTGTCGCTGCTGCTTTGAGGATGCAGGTGCGGCTACAGCCCACACAATTCACAAAGACAGAAAAAGAAGAATTTTTTTATTGTTTGTGGAGCGCACTTTGGGGGTTACACCACCCTTTAACAGACAGACGCACGCTTGTCGCTGCTGCTTTGAGGATGCAGATGTGGCTACAGCGCATACATTTCACAAAGACAGAAAAAAAGAAGATTATTTTATTTTGGTTGGAGCGCACTTTGGGGGTTCACTACCCTTTAACAGACAGATGCACGCTTGTCGCTGCTGCTTTGAGGAAGCAGGTGCAGCTACTGCGCATACATTTCACAAAGACAGAAAAAAAAGATTATTTTATTGTTTGTGGAGCGCACTTTGAGGGTTACACCATGATTTGACAGACAGACGCACGCTTGTCGCTGCTGCTTTGAGGATGCAGGTGTGGCTACAGCCCACACAATTCACAAAGACAGAAAAAAAAGAAGAATTTTTTTATTGTTTGTGGAGCGCACTTTGAGGGTTACACATCCCATTAACAGACAGACGCATGCTTGTCGCTGCTGCTTTGAGGATGCAGGTGCGGCTACAGCCCACACAATTCACAAAGACAGAAAAAAAAAGAAGAATTTTTTTATTGTTTGTGGAGCGCACTTTGAGGGTTACACCACCCTTTAACAGACAGACGCACGCTTGTCGCTGTTGCTTTGAGGATGCAGGTGCGGCTACAGCCCACACAATTCACAAACGCAGAAAAAAAGAAGATTATTTTATTTTGGTTAGAGCGCACTTTGGGGGTTCACCACCCTTTAACAGACAGACGCTCGCTTGTCGCTGCTGCTTTGAGGATGTAGGTGCTGCTACTGTGCATACATTTCACAAAGACAGGAAAAAAAGAAGATTTTTTTTATTGTTTGTGGAGCGCACTTTGAGGGTTACACCACCCTTTAACAGACAGACGCACGCTTGTCGCTGCATCTCTGAGGATGCAGGTGCGGCTACTGCGCATACATTTCACAAAGACAGAAAAAAAAGAAGATTTTTTTATTGTTTGTGGAGTGCACTTCGAGGGTTACACCACCCTTTAACAGACAGACGCACGCTTGTCACTGTTGCTTTGAGGATGCAGGTGCGGCTACAGCCCACACAATTTACAAAGACAGAAAAAAAAAGAAGAATTTTTTTATTGTTTGTGGAGCGCAATTTGAGGGTTAAACCACCCTTTAACAGACAGACGCATGCTTGTCGCTGCTGCTTTGAGGATGCAGGTGCGGCTACAGCCCACACATTTCACAAAGACAGGAAAAAAAAGAAGAATTTTTTATTTTGTTTGGAGTGCACTTTGGGGGTAACAGCACCCTTTAATGGACAAGCAAGCCGGCCCTTTACTTATGACACAGGCGCATGCAGTCGCTGAATGGCAAAATTGGCCAGAAATTTTTCGGGCCACCCAAAGCGTCTCCTGCACGCCGCTGTCGCTTTACAGAAAATTCTGTACCACCTAGTTTATTGTGTGAGCAAAACATGGGACATGTTGGAATTTGCCCAGATGTAATGCCCGCACAATATTGGTGGCGTTGTCAGATATCACAAATCCCCAGGAGAGTCTAAGTGGGGTAAGCCACTGGGCGATGATTTCCCTCAGTTTCTCTAAGAGGTTGTCGGCGGTGTGCCTCTTACTGAAACTGGTGATACACAGCGTAGCCTGCCTTGGAACGAGCTGGCGTTTCTGAGATGCTGCTACTGGTGACACTGCTGTTGTTGCTGCGTAAGGTGATACATTTACCCAGTGGGCTGTCACAGTCATATAGTCCTTAGTCTGCCCTGTTCCACTTGTCCACATGTCCGTGGTTAAGTGGACATTGGGTACAACCGCATTTTTCAGGACACTGAGGACACTTTTTCTGACGTTTCTGTACAGACTCGGTATCGCCTGCCTAGTGAAGTGGAATCTTGACGGGATTTGGAACCGGGGACACACTACCTCCATCAATTGTCTAAATCCCACTGCACTAATGGTGGATACCGGATGCACGTCTAACACCAACATAGCAGTCAAGGCCTCAGTTATACCTTTTGCTTCAGGATGACTGCTGTTGTACTTCATCCTCCTCGCTAAGGACTGTTGGAGGGTCAATTGTTTAGTAAAAGTAGTGGTGATCCTACTTCCTCTCTGGGATGATGAACGACTCCCAGCAGCAGCAACAGCACTAGGAGGAAGTGGTTCTTGATCTTTCCATATTTTATTTTTATCGGAGAAAGTTTGGTCCTCCATTTATGTTATATTGATATATACGTGCGGCTAAGGCGCACACAAACACAGAAAATATTTTTTTATTTTGTTTGGAGTGTACTTTGGGGGTTACAGCACCCTTTAACGGTCAAGCCAGCCGGCCCTTTACTTATGACACAGGTGCACGCTTGGCACTACTTTGTTGATGCACGTGCGGCTACTGCGCACACAATTCACAAACACAGAAAATATTTTTTTATTTTGTTTGGAGTGTACTTTGGGGGTTACAGCACCCTTTAACGGACAAGCCAGCCGGCCCTTTACGTATGGGACACAGGCGCACGCTTGGCGCTGCTCCTTTGTTGATGCACGTGCAGCCACAGTGCACACAATTCACAAACACAGAAAATATTTTCTTATTTTGTTTGGAGTGCCCTTTGGGGGTTACAGCACCCTTTAACGGACAAGCCAGCCGGCCCTTTATTTATGGGACACAGGCGCACGCTTGGCACTAATTTGTTGATGCACGTGCGGCTACTGCGCACACAATTCACAAACACAGAAAATATTTTCTTATTTTGTTTGGAGTGTACTTTGGGGGTTACAGCACCCTTTAATGGTCAAGCCAGCCGGCCCTTTACTTATGACACAGGCGCACGCTTGGCACTACTTTGTTGATGCACGTGCGGCTACTGCGCACACAATTCACAAACACAGAAAATATTTTTTTATTTTGTTTGGAGTGTACTTTGGGGGTTACAGCACCCTTTAATGGTCAAGCCAGCCGGCCCTATACTTATGACACAGGCGCACGCTTGGCACTACTTTGTTGATGCACGTGCGGCTACTGCACACACATTTTACAAAGACAGAAAAAAAAGGAAAAATGTTTTATTTTGTTTGGAGTGTACTTTGGGGTTACAGCACCCTTTAACGGACAAGCCAGCCGGCCCTTTACTTATGGGACACAGGCGCACGCTTGGCGCTGGTCCTTTGTTGATGCACGTGCAGCCACAGTGCACACAATTCACAAACACAGAAAAAATATGTTTTTTTTTTGCACTTGGGGGGAGCACCCCTGATGGACAGAGCACCCCCTGGACAACACTACAGCACCTCTTTAGGACTTGGACACTGCACAGGACTTTGGAGTGGACACAGCCCCTATGGACAACTGACGGCACAACACAGTCCAGCCAGCCCCTATGGACTTTGAAGGAGTGGACACAGCCCCTATGGACAACAGCAGCACAGCGCAGCACAGCACAGCACAACACTACACTGCACTACACTACACTACACTACACAGCCCAGCCAGCCCTAACTCCCACCCTCCCTCTTCACTGTCCACAGCCGAGTGAGAAAATGGCTCCGACACGGGTATCTTATATAGGATCCAAAACCCGCGAGACCCGGAAGGCGGGATGATTATGTTTTGCCTCGATTTCAGATCCGAGTCAGACGGGAAAAATGTCGAGCCTGACTGGGATCGGCCTCGGATCGGGGGGGCTCGGGGGGGTTCGGATTTCAGAAATCCAAACCCGCTCACCCCTAATAGAAACTTTCCTTAACTGTAACTCAGACTATGTTATCTAGGTGGTGATATTAGTTATATTAAGATCAAATCAATTGAAGAAATTTAAAGCACAGACAGAGGAGGCAATAGATTCAATGTATTATTCAAAAAGGAAGCCTATTGGATATTTAGGTTAAAAACTTTAGAACCGTATGGCCTTAATGAAACTATTGAGCTTAATAATATAAGTCTCTTGTTATTTCTTAATTAAACTCCTTGAAAAAAATAATATATTAATCCAATTCTTCTTATGTAGCTATATTCCCCTATCCTCCTATTTTTCATGTTCTTATTATATTTTTTATATATGAAATTAGATACAGTATGTGTATAATTCTATTAGTTCTTGAAGTCTCCTCTTTCCCCCTCCCAAACACAATAATGTCATAATTCATTGGTTTAAGAGTTGTCAAAAATGTAACAGATTGACACCTTCCTTTTTTTCCCATCAATACATTTTTTATTGAATATGTTGCAAAATGTTTATGGGGGTACAGAAATAAGAAAAAGGGAAACATACAGAAAAATAACCTGTAACGGAGAAAAAGGTGACAGGACATCTGTAGAGATTAGAAAAAAAACTTATAACCATAAATACAGACATAGGTAATAAGCTAAATATTTTGGTCCGTCTGTGGAAGCTCATTCAAACCGAAAGGAGAAGGACTCTGGGGGTTTGGAGAAGGTAAGGATAGGGATGTACCCCTTCTATCTGTAACATACAGGTGCCAGGGGTGCCATTTCGCAATGGGGGATGAGGTGGCCAAATAATTGACCTCTCTCGTCTCCATTTCAAAATGGAATTGTGTTTTTGTAATAACTTTGGCAAATGGGGGAGGGGGATTTCCAGTGTTGAGCTAATGGTAGCTTTAGCAGATATCAGAATATGGCCGAGAACATAACGGTCGGATTTAGGGACCGTCATTGATGAGCGTAAATACTTCTTCCCAGAAGGGGCGTAAATAAGGGCAATCCCAGAAGATATGAACGATAGAACCTTCAGAGTGGCAGAGGTGCCAACAGAACTTTGAAACTGTGGGCAAAATGTTGTGGGCAAAATGTGAAGTATAATCTATTTAGGAGTTTTACATACATTTCAATATGGTTAGTACATTTAGATATGGAGAAAGAAGAGAGATTGATAGTTTCCCATTGTGAGAAGGTAAAAACACGTTGGAGGTCTGTTTCCCACCGGAGTTGGGCAGGGGATTTGACTGTCAGAGCTGTGGGAGAGAATAGGGAGTACCAGTAAGATATAGCCCCACTAGAGGAGGGTTTAGTGAGTTTACTCAGAATTTGGTTTGGCGGGATTTGGTATACAGTGGGACCTGTATTCATCAGGGCATACCAATGCGCATCCAAAAAAGGATGTTACCTACCACAAAGTGGGCGTGGCCTCATGGGGACTTCTGATAGCATCACTCCGGGGGCGTGTCCATCATCCCTGGATATGCTGGGCTGTCCCCAGAGACTGTCCCCAGAGACTGCCGGCTCCTCCTCTGTGACAGGAGAATGTGACACTGCAGCACCTGGCTCCAGTTACTGAGGAGGAGCTGGCATTACGGTGTCACCCCTTCTGAGGGTGACACCCTGATGCGGCCTGCACCCTCATAGTGTGATGCCACTGTATTAATACCAGGTATATTAGTATTATTACTGTTTTAAACAAGAGTCCTGCAATTGGTGTGATTGCCTGTAGGGGGTGCAGTAATCCCAGTGTACGATTGAGAGAACAGTTACTGATAGAAAGATACATCTGTAACAAAAAGTGTCAATGTCAATTCAGTTAAGCAAATATCCTGGTAATGTATGAACAGAGCCTATGGGGCCACTTGTGTCAGAGAACTTTTACAGGCCAGGGGCATATTTATAATGGGGCACTGTGTGCGGTGCACACTGACCCCTGGGTCTTCCTGACAAACCCAAAATTTGTATTTAGAAGGGCCCGCAATCTTAAGAACATATTAGCACCAAGTACATTACAACCAATAAAATCGACAGATAAAAGACTGTGGGGTCATAAAATTAAAGGGTTTTTTTAAGCATGGACATTGCTATGTATCTTCATGTTCCTCTACCAATTCTAATGACTCAGAGACCTTTCAAATCAGGGATCTGAGTAATTGTAATACCTCGAATGTAATCTACCTCTTAGAATGTGGATGTGGACAGAAGTACTGTATGTGGGCAAAACGAAATGCCCTCTTAAAATCCGGATTCAGGATCATGTATGGAGTATAAAAAATAGACAAGATTTGAAATCAGTGCCTGATTCAGAGCCGCTCGTTCTCTCCGAGCAATGTTTGCCCAACTGCGCATGTGTACGGATCGTTATACGCATGCGCGAACCAGTCAGTGTGGTCGAAATTCATGTGCTCGCAAAATAGCGAATGCCTGATAATTTGAGTGACAGGAGGAGGCGTATGTGGGTGGTAACAGGGGAAGGTGCATGACAACGGGGAGTGGAGATCCGTACACAGGCGTGCTTAAAGGTCAAAACGGGCGTTTTATGGGTGTGCATAATTAAAACAGCAGCGTCATTGACCACGTCACTGGGTTATTTTATAGTCAGAACTGCTCGCAAAATTGTGGTAGCAAAAACCATCCCCATGAATAGCGAGCAGTTCATACGCTGGTCGATGTACTCGATTAATCTAATAAATAGCGGACATGATGTAGGATGCGAGCGGCCAGGGGGCGTATTCTTTCAAAAAACGACCGCAAGTTTTGTTAGCTCGTTCAGACCTAGAGGCGTGAACAGACCGCAAAGAGCGAACGGTTGATTTGAATAGCCACCCCTATTTTCTGGACGAGCGAGCGCTAATTGCGTCCGGCTCTGAATCAGGCCCTCAGTACCTAAATTCTTTCTACGGCATCACAATGCAGACTCCAGCAGTTTAAAATTTAGAGCAATAGAAAATGTTAGACTGGGAGATATAGGGGGAGATCTTGAGAAAAGAAAAGTTATCTAGAAGAGAAATGTTCTGGATCTTCAGATTGAACACCCTGATGCCTAATGGACTGAGGGCCTGATTCAGAGCCGGACGCAATTAGCGCTCGCTCGTCCAGAAAATAGGGGTGGCTATTCAAATCAACCGTTCGCTCTTTGCGGTCTGTTCACGCCTCTAGGTCTGAACGAGCGAACAAAACTTGCGGTCGTTTTTTGAAAAAATACGCCCCCTGGCCGCTCGCATCCTACGTCATGTCCGCTATTTATTAGATTAATCAAGTACATCGACCAGCGTACGACCTGCTCGCTATTCTTGGGGTTGGTTTTTGCTACCACAATTTTGCGAGCAGTTCTGGCTATAAAATAACCCAGTGACGTGGTCAATGACGCTGCTGTTTTAATTATGCACACCCATAAAACGCCCATTTTGACCTTTAAGCACGCCTGCGTACGGATCTCCACTCCCCGTTTTCAAGCACCTTCCCCTGTTACCACCCACATACGCCTCCTCCTGTCACTCAAATTATCAGGCATTCGCTATTTTGCGAGCACATGAATTTCGACCACACTGACTGGTTCGCGCATGCGTATAACGATCCGTACGCATGCGCAGTTGGGCAAACATTGCTCGGAGCAAACGAGCGGCCGCTTATGAGCGGCTCTGAATCAGGCCCTGAATGATAATTATGAATTAGTTCCTTTTTTTTATTATATATATATAAAAAAATTATTATAAAAAATGTATTTATAATAAACATTTTTTGACTTAACTTACATTTATCTGCAGTTTTTATGTCCTTCATGTTTAAAACTGTATTTATGTATGATCCATTCATTGAGTATATTAAGTGTATATGTTTACAATTGTTTTATGTTTATATTATCTTTTGTAATTATGTGTTACCCAAGCTTTTCTTATAGCCTGTCATAGCATAGAGATGATTACTATAGAATTTTGACCTAGACAAAATGGCCGCCGCCGCCATTCATCGCTTGAGGCTAGAAAAAAATGGCCGATGTTAGGGGAGTATTATGAAATACACAGGGGTAATAAGGTGGGCGGCTGTGTTAGGTGTACAGAGAAACATGGGAGTGTTTGTTTCAATGCTCTCCATATGAACCTTACGGTCACGCTTATTATTATTAATCTAAAGAATCCCATTTAGTGATTTCCCTTCTTACAATGCGCATGGATACATTCGTGATATGCATAGTGGAATATATTTTGGACTTCAATTCCCATGGGGCATAGCAATGGTGGGGACATACTGATAGGCGTACAAAAAGAGATGTACAGAATTGAAATGCGCAGCCCAAAAGCAGCTAGTGGAATAGTGTCAAAAAAAGAGGTATCCTTTACCCTCCACCAAAGGACACAAAAAAAAACAAAGTGACACCACACTGCCAGCGTTAATACATGTATATACTTAAAACCAATGGTAGGTAACTCCAACGTCCTCCAACTTTCATAAATAATGGATGGTCAGATGATTCTTAGACACAACATGGTCCGTTGAAACAAATGGCATATGTCCCCATATAAAAAAGAGGATGTAGCATATAGTGAAGTACAGTTTTAATACATAAAGCACAATAAACAAAAAAATAATTTCATATAAACCCGCAGAAATTACTGGCAGTAGCACATAATGACGGGCAGTAGGTTCTTTTAGAATGGAATCCCCCACCAGCCAAAATGGAAACAATTACCAACTGAATGAGAAAAACTTGCGACAGTCAGGTCTTTGTAAACGGGTGAGAATGCCACGGTCCAGCGTCTGTCCGGAAAATGCACTGGATACTAGCCGGCGTTCGTCACACGTTCCCTGCAGTATCGCAAGTCCTGGAAACAACCAACGCGTTTCAACCCCTTACCCGGGGTCTTTTTCAAGGTTCACCGTCAGAATAATTCCAAAGGAAAGTGAGTCCATTAAATACATCGTGTGTCCTATCCGAGCGGTCCGGACACAGCTGATCTCTATACATAAAACAACTACAAATCCCATGATCACTTTTTGTGTCCAGCCAATCACTTCCATCAGCACAAAGCACGTGGTTCCTCTTCTTCTGCTCTACAGCCAGGGTACGTATTATTATAGTAGCGCTACGTCATTTCCTTGACTGTAACTATAGTAACAGGACGCTTCTTGAGAGCAATACTTAGTTCTCTATTCAGTTCCACATAGCGTATCTGTTAAATCTATTGATTTTTTTCATAGAAATTGCGGATTGAGGTAATTCGATTATAAAGTGCTCTGTGCCTAATAGTATAAAACAGCAATAAGACCATCATTAGTATACACAATAAAAAACACATTAAAAATATTATAAAAACCATTTGACCTCAAAATCAAGGTTCAGCCCTCCTGGTTTGAGAGTACCTAATTCATAGATTTTTTTCATTTCAGCCTTAGCTAGCTGTTTAGGTAAATCCCTCTGCCCCCAATGTCCCTTGATACAAGTTAATCCTATAAATCTTTTTATAGCCATTGGGCTGCAATTATGACTCTGCTTAAAGGGATTTGACAAGGCATGCATCTCAAGGCCCTTTCTTATGTTACGCAAATGCTCTCCTATTCGTACCCTTAAAGGTCTTGAGGTGCGTCCAACATAAAAAAGGCCACATTCACATTCCACAGCATATATCACATTACTAGTATTACATGTTATAAATTCCTGAATGGGATGTATCTTTCCATTTATCTCAATTGTTGTTATCTTTGCTGTTCCAATATTCTTAATATGACGACAGGCTATGCACATACCGCACCTATAAAACCCTTTTGATTTAATAGTTGTCATATTTTTAATTTTTGGTAATGCACTTTTTACTAGAACAGTTTTTAATGAAGGGGCCTTCCTATAAATACATTTAGGTTTTGTCGGGATTATAGTACCTATAACCGGATCCTTCTGTAAGATACTCCAATGTTTTTTCGATTATCCTTTGTTGACAACTATAGGTTGTGATGAACGCCCAGTCAAAAATATTTTGTTTATGGTCAGATTTATTATCTGATTTTTCTGCCAGAAGCTCATCTCTGGGCATTCCATCAACCTCTTCCATTACTTTCTTTATTAGATCTGGCTTATAGCCGCATGCTAAAAATCTATTCTGAAACTCTTTAGATTGTCTTTCATAGTTATCTTTCATTGTGCAATTACGCTTGAGGTGTCTAAATTGACTCCCTGGAATTGAACTGAGCCAGTTATGGTGATGACAATTATCCACCTGAATGTAAGTTTGTGAATCCATTGGCTTAGTAAAATTCATAGTGTTAATGGCCCCATCTTCAATAAATATAGTGATGTCTAAAAAATTTACCTTGCTTTCACTGGATGTGAATGTAAAATTAATATTTTTAAGATTAGTATTTAGATAATCATAAAATTCATTTAAAAGCTCCCAACCTCCTTTCCAAAAAAACAAGACATCATCTATATACCTAGACCAGGACACCAGGTTCGCTCCATAGGGATTTTGGTTCCAAATCTTCTTGTTTTAAGTAAGTAAAGAAATGAATACGGTAGAGGAGGAGTTAAGTACTCCTAATACTCCCTTGAAACCTAAGTCTATTTTTTATCCTTCTTACATTAAGGGTAACGTTAAAGGTTCTTTTTTCTCCATGGTTCATGAAGATATTAAAAAACTGGATACAAAAATCTCCAGACATAATTTGTCTTTTAAAGAAAGAAGGGCTCTGAAAGAATTAAGAGAAATGAAAGAGATTGTAATAAAACCCGCCGATAACGGCGGCAGGATTGTAATTTTAGAAAGAACCATGTATGAGGAGGAGGTTTTTAAACAACTTGATGATACATTGACGTATGAAAGGTTGAAAGTGGATCCCACAGAAGGGATCATAAAGAAGCTTCAAATAATGTTAGACAAATATAAAAATAATGGATTATTAGAGGAGAAAGAATATAAGTTTCTCCTGATTACTGAACCAACTATACCAGTGTTGTATATACTCCCAAAGGTGCATAAAGATCCCCTCAATCCTCCGGGGAGACCGATTGTGTCAGGGATAAATTCAGTGACAGCTAATTTATCAGAATACATTGACTTTTATTTGCAACCTTTAGTCACTATGAACAAATCCCATTTAAAAGATACCAAAAATCTATTAAATATGATACAATCAATTCAATGGGAGGAGGGGCTTATTATGGTGACGGCGGATGTTCGGTTTGGACACTGCATAACCTGCACACTCTACACTGATCTCCCTGATTTGGACACTGCATAACCTGCACACTCTACACTGATCTCCCTGGTTTGGACACTGCATAACCTGCACACTCTACACTGATCTCCCTGGTTTGGACACTGCATAACTTGCACACTCTACACTGATCTCCCTGGTTTGGACACTGCATAACCTGCACACTCTACACTGATCTCCCTGGTTTGGACACTGCATAACCTGCACACTCTACACTGATCTCCCTGGTTTGGACACTGCATAACCTGCACACTCTACACTGATCTCCCTGGTTTGGACACTGCATAACCTGCACACTCTACACTGATCTCCCTGGTTTGGACACTGCATAACCTTTCTCCTCAGCTGCAGCTTCTTTCATTGAAATTTCAGTTTTGGAAAAACATCTGAATGCACATCCCAAACAATGTAATTTGCTTTATATACACATGATTACCCTGTCTAAATGTACTTCTTACCTGTGTATTATTTACTACTCTTCATTTGACTTTTATTCCTCCAACACTATTTACCTACTCTCTTTACTCTCTTCCACTACCTCACCTCCATATCACACTTCCTAATTGTCTGCCTCCCCTCTAATTAGCTGCATCCTCTGCTGTGCTTTCCTGCCCACCTCCTACTTGCTCTCTTGTCATTCTTCGCTCTCCCTCTACCCTGAGTCAGCCACCATGCCCGCTCTCTCTCCACCCTGTGTCAGTCACCATGCCCTCTCGCCCCTGCCCCATACCAACCATATCCACCGGCTTACACCTTCCCTTTAGATCTAGCCCACACGCAGTCACCCACAACTCAGACAATCTCATCCACATATCCCCCGTCCCCTCCCTCCCATTCTCCTGTGCTCTTTGGAACACCAGATCTGTCTGCAATAAACTGCCTGCTATCCACGACCTCTTTATTTCCCACTCTCTAAATCTTCTCACCATCACCAAAACCTGTCTCTCCTCCTATGACACTGCCTCCCCTGCTACACTCTCCTATGTGGGCCTCACCTATACCCACTCAGTCAGACCTGACAACCGCCAAGGCGGTGGAGTGGGCATCCTCTTATCCCCCAACTGCACCTTTCACATTATCCCACCTAAGCCCCCCCTTTCTTTTTCCACCTTTGAGGTACACTCTATCCGTCTCTTCTACCCCATTAATCTCCATGTTGCAGTCATCTACCGTCCTCCAGGCCCCTCCACTCAATTACTGGACAACTTTGCTGCCTGGCTTCCCTATTTCCTCTCTGCTGACTTTCCCTCTATAATTCTTGGTGACTTTAACATCCCTATTGACATCACAAATCCTGCATCCACCAATCTTCTTGACATCTCCTCCTCCTCTATCAACCGTGGCATGCCCAAACCAGGAGGCTTCCTTCTACTACATCACCCTCACTTCTGCACTTGACTCCATTGCCCTCAACTCCTCTGTCCCCCTCCGTCAGTCAAAACCCCAACCCTGGTACTCCAAACTGACCCACTTTCTCCAAAAGTGCTCACACACAGCCGAGTGCCTCTGGAGGAAATCTCGCTCTCTGGTGGACTTCCTTCACTTCAAGTTTGTCCCCTCTTCCTACAGTTTGGCCCTCTCCCTCACCAAGCAGTCATTCATCTCCTCTCAGTCCTCCAATCCCCGCCACCTCTTTGGTACTTTCAACACCCTCCTTTGTCCCCCCCCTCCACCCTACCCATCCTCCCTCACTGCATTTGACTTTGCCTCCTTCTCTTCCAAAATTTAGGCAATCCATCACAGTATTTCCTTCAATCTCTTTGCTGCAACCCCACCTCCCCCACCATCCATACCTCCCAGCCACCACAGCTTGTGCATCTTCAGCTCCTCCATGGGCGATGAGGTCCACCATGTCATCTTGTCCTCTCCCCCCTTGTCCCCCTCCCTTCTCGCCTTCTATGTTCCCTCTCCTCCACTGCCTGCTCCCACCTTGCTCACCTTTTCAACTTATCTCTCTCCACAGGCATCTTTCCCTCATCATTCAAACATGCTCTTTTCACACCTGTTCCCCAACTTCGCTGTTTGGGTGTCACTCTTGACTCCACACTCTCGTTCACACCCCACATTCAATCTCTGTCTCAATACTGTCGGCTCCAGCTACGCAACATCTCTCACATTAGGCCTTTCCTCTCCCAGAATGCTACCAAACTGATTATTCATTTACTAATCATTTCTCGGCTTGAATACTGCAACCTTCTCCTTACTGGCCTGCCACATTGCCATCTTGCACCCCTCCAGTCTGTTATCAATGCTGCAGCTAGACTTATCTTCCTCTCCCACTGTTACACTTCTGCTGCTCCCCTCTGCCAAAACCTGCACTGGCTCCCATTCCCCTACAAAATCCTCTTCAAACTCCTCACTTTCACATACAAGGCCCTCTCTAACTCTACTGCTCCCTACATCTCCAACCTCATCTCCTTACATACTCCCTCCCGCCCTCTCTGGTCTGCCAATGACTATTACCTCTCCTCCACCCTGGTTACTTCATCTCATGCTCGTATACAAGATTTTGCCCGCACAGCCCCCTACACTGGAATGAGCTTCCTCGCTTGATCACGCTCTCCCCGACCTTGCAGAGCTTTAAACCTGCACTGAAAACCCACCTGTTCATCAAAGCATACCCTTCCACCACATAACCTCGTCACCAGGTCACTCACCCCACCCTCCTGCCTCAGCCATCTCCACCTCGCCTACTTCCTGCTCTCAGGTCCCCCTCTACACACTCATGTCTCATGTCATCTGTCTTTCTCCCCTCTCCCCTAGATTGTAAGCTCCTAGGAGCAAGGTCCTCCTCCCCACTGTCTCACAGCCCTCTTCTTTAGCACTTCTATGACATCCTTCACCTTCAGAGCTGTACTGTGTATGGAGAATTATGTTGCTAATTGTTACTTGGGTTCTGTTTATATTTTGGTTACTGTAATGTAATGTAATGTACTGTGTACCCTATACTGTATGTATGGTGCTGCAGACCTCTTGTGGCACCCTATAAATAAAATGTAATAATAATAATAATGAGCAAAAGTGAAATTGCACATCTACGTTTTGACACACTAGAGGGCGCTGTTGTGTAATCCTTGTGGTATATATATATATATATATATATATATACTGTGTATATATATATATATATATATATATATATATATACAGTACCAGTCAAAAGTTTATATATATTGCGACAGGGACAGCATGCTTTCACATGAGGTAAATATGGAGCAGCAGGTTTGTGCAGAGAAGAAGCAATAAACAGCATGGTGGTGAGATCCAGTCCAGGTATTTCTGGGATCACTTGTGAGCCACAAGCAAGGCTAATTAGCAGTGCCTGTTGTCTGTCATTAAAGTTGTGTCAGTGCAAGTCCACAATGATCCTGATGGTGAATTAGTCGTCCAGGTTATAGGCTTGGGGTGACTAGTGTTAGGGATCCTATACCTGAGGGTCCACTAAAAGAACTGTGTTGCAGTATGGAAGAATCTGTGTATCTGCTGTAACATATTGCCTGTGAACACTGCACTGACCTGTATATCTGCCTGTGGTGAGAAAATAAACTTCTATTGGATTTTACTCTGGTCTATGTTATTCTTGTCACATTTGGTGCCTGCACAGGTACCTTGCTGGATACTACCATGTAGCATGAGCCTGGATGCAGTGAGTCACCCGCTGTGCAGTGGCTTGGTGAGTCTAAGTCGCATTACTAGCAGCTGGGTAGGTGAGTGTTGCAGGCCATCCATAAAACGGCAGTTGTTTATAATGATAATCTGTCCATGTGTATATGAAATTTGTGCACAATATAAAACTGCTTAATTCCTGTGTATGGGGCTGGGAGCCCAGGGAATTTGGTGCAGTTTTAAGGGAAGCCAGCTGATATAAATTGCTGGCAATCTGGTTTGCAAGAGATAGTTAATTAAAGCCTGCTATATTTATCCGCAAAGTGGAAAAGCAGTGTAATATGGAGGAGCTTTTGAAAAGTTTTGCTAAACTAACAGCAGGGAAGCAAGCACAGGTGCAAGGACAGCAAACTTTGAATCAGGGTCAACAGACTCAAATTCATTTTATACATGCAGAGTTAGCTGAAATGAGGAAAGTTGGGCATGAGCAAGAGGTGTTACTGAAGCTTTCCCCATCTGATGACATTGAGGGCCTGATTCAGAGCTGAATGCTGTGACCAGAGCGCTCGCTCTGAATCAGTGCCCTCCTACCAGAAAATGGAGCAGCCTCCTGGCTGCTCGCATAGCTGTGGGTGACCACATCGGGCTTGCGATGAGATCCTGCTGTAGGGTCTCGCTGCCGCAAGCCCAGGAGTGATTTTGGCTCTATCAGAGCCAAAATCACTCCCACTGACATAATTACTGATGTCAGTGGGGCCGGCTTCAGACGGTAGGCGTTCCCATGGGGACGCCTCCATCTGGCAGCCACGCCCCCGGCACGCCCACCAAAGGGGGCGTGCTGTCAGTCACCATCGACAGCACGCCCCCTTTTGGTGCAGTCCAGGTCACGCGCATGCACACGACGGAGCTCCATCATGCGCATGCGCATTGGGGTAACATCGACCCGCTTGCGAGCGACCTTCGCTCGCGAGCGGGTCTGAATGACCCCCTGAAGCTTTTCTGTGCACCTTTGAGCATACTGCTGCACATTTAAAATGGCCCGAGAAGGAGTGGGCTGCTAGTCTTGCTCCCTGTCATCTGTCTAAACGTGACTGAGGCAAACTCCTATCTGCACTTGAAAAGGACCATCCTCAGCAGGGTGAGTTAAAGTGACTTGCCCCAGCAAAGCTCAGGAGTTTCAGGAATGGCGGCTAAACTCGTCTGAGCCTCCAAGGGTCCAGCTGGCCAAACTAGCCCAGGCTGAGTAAGGCATGGTTGCAGCCGGATAAGAACTCAGCTCAGTGTATAGTAGAGATGGTGGCTTTAGACCATGGTGTATGAGTATTAGACTGTGTGGGGTAACAGTGAGCCCAACAGGCTGATTCTCAAATGAGTAGTTAGCGGTGGTGATTGAACAGTACCTGACTCTTGGGAAACTGAGTAAAGCCAAGCAGGGGTTCCAGCTGGTACATAAGCCTAGAACCCAGATCTCAGTTGTTAAAGCATACAACCCATCTCCAGCTGTGTGTTTTGATTGCGGCGAGCCTGGTCATGTAAGCCGGGACTGCCCAAAGCAGGGGGAGCCGATGGACTGCAGCACTGGAAAAACAACTCGAGCGGTGGTCAGTATTGCTGCTGGAGGCATTTCTCCAGCAGAAACCACCTTGTTTCATTTGATGGTGCGAGTTAGTTTGCGCACGCGCATTGCGAACTGTACGCATGCGCAGTTAAGCGAACATCGGCTGCGTACGACCGTGCGGTCACTTCGACCGACTCTGAATGAAGTCCAATATGTGTACATTGGGATGTAAAAGAATGGCCCCAAGTGCACCTCCCGGTAGTGATAAAAAGGGAAATCTCTGAAGGTGGTAGCCACAGTAGCTGCCAGACCACCCTACCCATTGATCCTGAAATGATTTGTTATATCGTGTAACCTATTTGCAAGGCAAGAGAGTAGACCAATTGTTGGTTCCCCGGAAACATGAGCAGTTGGTGTTGAGGGTGGCTCATACACACCTGTGGGGTGTCATGTAGGGGAAGAGAAAACTCTCCAGTGAATTAATTTAAGATTCTTTTGGCCAGACATTTATGCAGCAGTAAAAAATATTGTCAGGAATGTCCAGTGTGTCAGAAGACAGCACCCCGGTCAGGGTTTCGGGCACCCTTGGTTCCCCTCCCTGTCATTTCTATACCTTTTAAGAGAGTAGTTATGGATCTGATAGGGCTGGTGGAGAAATCTGCTTGTGGGTATCAATACATATTAGTCAGTGGTGGGCAGGGCTGGGGGGCAGGGTGCCATCTGCCCCCCGGGCCGGTACAAGTTTAATGATCCAGGGCCGCCTGGCTGCTGGAGGCAGACAGAGGATTCTACTCCTCTCCGGCTGCTTGGTGCTATATCATGTGTAATGAAGCATGGGCCAATAGAAAATGGCTGCCCCCACAGCAGTCTACAAAAACATGGCCGCCGTCGACCAATGGGGAACCAGGTTTCATTTCCCACAGTGTTCACTGCAGAAGGAGAATATATGCTCCAGCAGCTGCAGAGCCACAAAGTTGGAAGCAGCACTCATCCTAGTTTACCTACACAGGTACCTTTATATGTCTATGCTGTACAGGTAACGTTATACTGTATGTCTATACTGTACAGGTACCTTTTATATGTCTATACAGTATGGGTACCTTTATATGTCTATACAGTACAGGTACCTTTATATGTCTATACAGTACAGGTACCTTCATATGTCTATACAGTACAGGTACCTTTATATGTCTATACAGTACAGGTACCTTCATATGTCTATACAGTACAGGTACCTTTATATGTCTATACAGTACAGGTACCTTTATGTGTCTATACAGTACGGGTACCTTTATATATCTATACATTATGGGTACCTTTATATGTCTATACAGTACAGGTACCTTCATATGTCTATACAGTACAGGTACCTTTATGTGTCTATACAGTACGGGTACCTTTATATGTCTATACAGTACAGGTACCTTTTATGTATCTATACAGTACAGGTACCTTTATGTGTCTATACAGTACAGGTACCTTTATATGTCTATACTGTACATGTACCTTTATATGTCTATACAGTACATGTACCTTTATATGTCTATACTGTACATGTACCTTTATATGTCTACACAGTACAGGTACCTTTATATGTCTACACAGTACAGGTACCTTTATATGTCTATACAGTACAGGTACCTTTACATGTCTATACTGTACATGCTTTTCTATCTAAACTATGTTTGAATAAGTCAGGGTGCTCTCATTGGACATCACCACTATGATCCTTTACTATCAATTTTGTCACTAAGTGTACCTGAAAAATGAATGACATTGTATTACATGTGCCTAGTTTTCATTCCTTTGGATTTGCTAAGTGTGACCTTAGATGTTCCTGCCTGGTCAGTGTATATACTGCTTGCACACTGGGGCTAGACATCATTGTCCAACTACTACCATACCAGGTTGTCTAGGTTGATTTTTATGTCCTGCTGTTAATAATTTCCATAGCACAGTTGTTGAGTGTATATACTCATTATATATACATATATCCCTGTTTCTTTGAAACGAACAGTGGGTCTGATTCAGCACGGATTGCAAGTGCGTTGACACACGCAGTTGGATGATTTTTGTGATCTGCGCATGCGTAAAAGATGCAGTATGCAGACCCTGTACTCGGTGATTGACAGGAAGTGCTGTTTGGGGGTGGTCGTGCGAACGCAGGTGTATCAGTGCATTCGAACGCCGCTGCAGGGGCATGCATAGATTATTCACAGTGAACCCATACGCAGCCTGAATACTCACTGCGTGCAGGAAGTTTAGCAATTCCTGCGGGAGGGTCATGTCAACCACTATTCTGCGTCTTGGGGCCGTATTCAATTGGCGGCGAAAAACTGAGATCGGCGAAAAGTTCTCACCGGTGATGTCATTTCGCCAGGCAAGAACTTTTCCCCGTATTCAATTCCATAGACTTTTACCAGCGGGAAAGATTCGCCTCTGAAAGGAGGCGGAAAAAAGGGCAGAATTGGGGGTTTGTGGTGCAAAGTTGCGGGGACACATCTGCAGCCTTGGGACAGTACCCCTAAGGTAAACTGCGTCAAAAAAAGTAAAAAAAAAAATACTTTAGAACACCCCAAAAAAGTACTTTCGTTTTGGGGGTGAGAAAATCCAAGGTTGGGGGACAAACTTAAAAACTAGTGAAATCGACTCCAGGGGGTCCCCCAAGTATGCCCCAGGTGTTTTTTTGATTGCAGGTGCATGCTGAAGGTGCGAATTTTAAGTTTTTTTTTTAAAACGCACTTTAGCGATTTTTTTTTTTTAACCATGCTTGCAACCATTTTCATGTACCCCAAATTTGCTGGGACTACTTATTTTCACCAAAAAAACCTGCTAAATGCTATTCTTCACCACTTGTGGAAAGACGCTAGAAAGCACCAATAGAGAGCATTAAAGCACCCCAAATACCTTCAGCAGGTCTATTTGGGGGTATGCATAGTGATCCCCCATGTCAGTGCTTCTTTTGGGGGGTGTCAGGCTGATTTCCCCAAATCTGACAGGACTTTTTGCCGAATTCAGTTTCGCCAGGACGTGTTCTCACATCCTTTGCAATTGAATAGGGCGAATCGTGGTGATGAGCGCAATATTTTTCAGGGGGCAAAACTTGCGAGGACGCCGAAATCTCCGGCATGCGAAAAGTCCGGAACTTTTTGCCAGCAATTGAATACGCCCCTTGGTCTTATGGTTCTCGATTTTACCGATGTTATCACAATCTTGCACATTATTACGGATGTGAGTGAAGGTAAGGGGGCGTCTTTATGAAGTGCTGGGCGTCTTCATAATATGGTGCGGTGGCAGTGCGTATGCATTCATTAGCATATTCTCACAGCGGCCAGGTGCGTGCGATTGCAGACTTGCGATCTGTGCTGAATCAGGCCCTGTGTTTTAAATTCACCAGCCCTTCAAGATTGACCGTTGTGCTGAAATTTATGTTAGCAGCTATTATATAGGTCATTTCATCTATTTCTTATTATCCCTGGTTGCCGGTTACTTTAATTTCATATGTTTATATGTATGCATTATATTACCATATTATATTATATATTTTATTATTATAATTATTATTATATTTTACCTTTATGTGAATTATAATTTTTTTCCTCTTCCCCCTCCTCACTATTTGTGTGTTTGCACTTTTGTATTGTACTGTTTATTATACATGACATTATCGTGCACAAATTGTGCACAACTAATGAGCGATTGAACGATTACCATGTCATAATTGTTCAATCGCTCATTTATATCTGCTAGTGGAAGTGCCCCTTTAGACATAATGGGCAGGGATTAAAGTGGGGCAGAACTGCATTCTGTCAGTACTATTTGGAACCAGTTCCGCCTTCTCCAACCCACCTTACCTGGCCAGTCAGCCCTGCACCACAGGGAGTTGCCAGGCGACTGCTGAGATTTTGTTGCTAGCGGGCACCCACCTCCTTCCTTACAGCGGCAGACTGAGGATGGAGTTCACTCCTGAGCTCCGGCTTTCGGCTCCCACAGTGGGCACTATGGGACAGAAGTCATGATGTCTCTCCCATAGTTCCGAGGAGCAGCCAGTCGGATGGCAGTGGACGCGGGAGCGGGGCTTAAGGTAAGTATTGTGTGTTAACGTTTCTTTTTGTGTAAGGGGCACTACTAATGGGGGCATTACCACTGGGGCACTACTAATGGGGGCATTGCATAAGGGGCATCACTCATGTTGGCATTGCATAAGGGGCACCACTACTGTGGGCACTGCAAAAGGGGCACTACCTCTGTGGGGCACTGCATGAGGTGCACCACTACTGGAGGCATTGTATAAGGAGCACTATTACTGTGGGAATTATGTGTATTAGGGGCACTAATGTGGGCATTGTGTATAAGGGTCCCTTACTGTGTGTCATAACATGAATAAGGGACACTACTACTGTATGAGGTGTAATGTGAATCAGGGGCACTATGTGAATAAGATTGTGCTATTGTGTGACCATGCCCCTTTCTGCAGATGTACATATTTCTTCTCGCAGCCTCCTGAGGTGGGCAGCAGAAATGTGCGATAAGCAAAATCTTTGGGCTCCCAAACAGGAGTTTGGGTGCCCAAAGCAGTGCTTTAGGTGGGTTTAGCCACATTGCACTGCTCAACTTGGTGCTTTTGGGCACACACATGTGGCACTCACGCACTGGTGAAAAAGCCAGGGCCACTTGATTGCTGTTGCCCCCCAGGCTTAAAGTTGCCAGCTAGCCCCTGATATTAGTGGTGGTAGATTATGCCATAAGGTACCCGGAGGCCATACCACTACGTAATATGAAATCTAGCACTTATGCCCGGGAGTTATTGATAGATATACCTGCGTGGGAAAACCAAAAGAGGTTCTGACAGATGAAGGTACCCCTTTTGCCGACTGTTAAGGGTAGATAGGATTGCCACCTCAGTTTATCACCAGCAAACTGATGACCTCATAGAACACTTTAACCAGACCCTTAAACAGATGATAAAGAGGGCTGGTGTTACAAGAGACGCGAGATTGGGATTTACTCCTACCTTATTTAATGTTTGCTGTTCCAGAGGTGCCCCATATCCTCAACGGGGTTCAGTCCCTTCGAACTCCTCTATGGGAGGCAACCTAGAGGGATTTTAGATGTGTTAAAGGAAGGGTGGGAGCAACAGTCATACCAAGATCCTCATATAGTTCAGTTTGTGTTTTAATTGTATGGCCGGTTAAGCGTATTGCTCCACTGCTGAATGACCATATGGTCAGAGCTCAGCAGCGTAAGAAACGCAATTACGATGTTACCACAGTCGACTGTTCTTTCAAACCAGGAGACAAGGTACTAGTGATTGTGCCTACTACTGAAAGCAAATTGTATGCTCAATGGCGAGGTCCTTATAAGAGGGAGTGGGACCTGTAAACTACAGGGTACAACAGGATGGTAGAAGGAAGGAGGCACAAATTTACCATGGAAATCTATTAAAACCTTGGAAAGAAAGTGCCAGTCAGCCCTCTTTAGTGCCAAAAAACCCCAGACTGTCATGTACACATGGAGGTCACCCTCAGTCTTAGCCAAACACAGGAAGTGGTGAGCAGTGGCGTAACTAGGGCAGGGCGAGCAGGGTGCGTGCCCTGGGCGCCGTGGGACCGGCGGCGTGGGGGGGCGCCACCGGCCACGGTCCAGCCCGCCCTAGTTAGCCACCAGTGTAGCACCGACCGCAGTGAGTGCGGTCAGCGCTACACATTTACACAGGACAGGCGCTAGGCTTCCAGCGCCGGTCCTGTGCTGCACACCTGAGCCCGTTCCCTTCCCCTGAGTGCTTGCCCAATAGCGCCAGGAGGCGGGCTCAGGCTGTGCATAACACACGCATCGCCGCCAGCGCTGGCGGTGATGCGTGTGTTAAACAGCAGCCAATGAGAGTCAGATAGACTCTCATTGACTGCTGCAGCACCCACTGCAAGAGCCGGACTTCCGTCCGGCTCCTGCAGTGGGTAATGGGACAGACGTCATGACATCATGACGTATCTCCCGTTATGCTGAGCGCGCCAGCCCGGGAGGACAGGCGGGCGGCGGCGGGAGAGGTGTCACGGTCCGGAGCAGCAGTGTGGATTCAGGTAAGTATGTTTTTATATTTTTTTTTTTAAAAACCTGTCAGCACTACTGGGGGCACAACAGGGGAGGAGGGTGGCTACTACTGGGGGGACCTCTACTGGGGTGGGGGCACAACGGGGGAGGGTGGCTACTACTGGGGGCACCATTATTGGGAGGACCTCTACTGGGGGGGCTATTACTGGGGGCACCATTATTGGGAGGACCTCTACTGGGGGGGGGCTATTACAGGGGGCACGTAATCGGGAGGGGGAACCTCAACTGGGGACCACTACTTGGGGGAGGAACTACTACTGGGGGCATTATAAAAGGGGCCTACTACTAGGGGCACTGCACTGGGGGACCACAACTGGGGGTAATAACAGGAAGGACCACTACAGGGACCACTGGATAGGGAGGTCACTACTGGGGGCCTGCATCAGGGAGACCACTACTGGGGGCACTGCATGGGAGGGGACTACTGCTGGGGGCACTATATAAGGGGATTACTGCTATGGGCACTGCGGGGACCACTACAGGGGGCACTAGATAAGGGGGGATCACTACTGGGTGCCTGCATAAGGGGGACCACTACTGGGAAAACTGCATGGGGGGACTACTGCTGGGGGCACTATATAAAGGGCACTGCATAGGGGGGGGACTACTACTGGGGGCACTATAAAAAGGGCACTGCATAAGGGGATACCACTACTGGGTGCACTGCATTGTGGGGACTGCTACTGGGGGCACTGCATAAGGGGGAACACTACATATGGCACTGCATTTGGGGGGACCACTACTGGGGGCACTGAGTAAGGGGAACTAATTGGGGGCTGCTGAATTAGGGGGACCACTACTGGGGATACTGTATAAGGGGCACTACTATGGGCCTGCATAAGAGGGACCACAACTGCATACTGGGGGTACTGTATAAGGGGTACTAATGGGGTTAAGGTGCATATGGATAGGAATGTTCAGCGTGAAAATAAAGGGGTGTGTCATGTTGACAGGCCCCATTTTTAAGTGACCACGCCCATTTTTTCCGCACATATCGGGATGTTGGGGGGGGGGCTCCCTTTTCAAATTTGCCCTGGGCTCCAAATACCCTAGTTACACCACTGGTGGTGAGTTTAGTAACATGAAACCAAGATGTATTCTCTGCTATTCCGGGAAAGACCCAAATCATACAGCATGATATTGTCACTCATCCTGGGGTGATAATAAAGCAGAGACCCTATTGCATACCTGAGGCAAAAGGAGCAGTGATAAAACGAGAGGTGGAAGAGATGCAGCACTTAGGGGTCATAGCAGAGTCAAACAATGAATGGAATAACCCTTATGCTGGGTACCCACTGGCCGATATATTGGCTGATCAATTGATCGGCCAATATATAGTGCCCCCGTCGGCCAGTGTGTACAGACGATATGTCTGTGAACGACGTTGTTCACAGACATATCGCATTGCCTGTGCTGCACAGCCAATGAACAGATATATCTGCAGACATATCTGTCCATCACAAGTGTGTATGGGTGATCAGCTGATTGCCTGTACACACACAGCAGCATCCATGGGGATGGGGGCGGGACACACCCCCTACCCGACCCCAGGCCGGCCCGACCCACTGCAGCATGCAGATGTTGGTCGTTCCGTGTGTATGAATGACCATCATCTGCAGATATATCGTTATAGTGTGTACCCACTATTAGTTGACACAAAAAAAGAAAATATAACCTTGGCGCTTTAAAATAAGATACAAATAATAAATAAATAAATAAATAATAATAATATATAAAAACGTGTAAAAGATATATATACTCATTTTAATTGGTAATAATCCTTTAGCTGCAGTATTTTATGGATGCTAACCAATTTCAAACAGAAAAGTAAATAAAGGTTTTACTGCGCTTTAAGGATTACCCAATTACAATAATAATCAACAGAATATTTTTTCACCCCATTTAAGCTCATTGCTCTGGTGAACTACCAGCAGCTCCGCTCACCTCTGTATGGCTTGTGACCGCTGCGGCAATCACTTGTGTGGCGGATCAGCCCACCATCGTACAGCGCTTACAGCGCAGCACATACAGTGCAGCCGCTGACTTTGGAGACTCACTTGGGAGAGAACTCTGCTTTTTGCACCTCTGAGAGACGGGACGTCCAGATGCAGTAGCGGCTGCGGTCCCCATTGGAGGTCGCACCTCCAGGCAGGAGATCACCCAGACACGGTGTACAGCCGCACTTTGCCGAGTCCCCCACTACTACTGTGTCCCTTACACCTGTAAGGCTACGTGCAAGGCTAAACCTATGGATAAAAGGACTGACAACTAAACAGTGAGTTGTATCGAAGGCTTTGTCCTATGCTGAGTGGGAGAAATAGCTTCTACCTATTACACAGTGTGAGACTATTTTGTCTTTTCTTTGAGAGATATATATCATTGTCACAATAGACTGTGGATTGTTTTCAATATAGAGATATCTATCGGTGGCGGATCCTATGATAAAAGCTGCTAATTACAAGTGGTATCACCTTATAAGGAACTTGTGACATTTTAACTTAAAACTAACCACATCATTGGATACAAATCAATACAACATCTTGAATAGTTGGATCAATCAGTTTACTTTTTGTGGTTATAGCAATGAAGCTATATTGAGGGAAAATGATTACTACTCATTTTTTATATTAATATTGTTTTGTTGTTTCTTACCAGCCGCACTATATTAAGTAAGGCACTTTTTTATTTTGATTTTTTATATTTGATATTTTATTATTGTTTATGAGTTCACAAGCGCTTTAAATGAGATATTTCTCTATTGTCATATGCGTTATTGTGTTTCATCTGTATGTAATTTATGTGATATACACCTTTTTTTATTAAAATATTTTTGCTTTTTATTTATCTTTCCTTTATTATATTAAATTGGCATTTACTTTTGATATTCTGTTGATTATTGTTGTAATTGGGTAATCCTTAAAGCGCAGTAAAACCTTTATTTACTTTTCTGTACCCACTATTAGTGCCTAAGCCTTCGGGGGTTTTAATATTCTGTAATGACTTTTGCAAGTTAAATAAAGTTTCTCAGTTTGAATCCTACCCTGTGCCCCGAGTTGATGAGCTGGTGGAAAATCTAGCTGAAAGCCAGTATCTCACCACTCTTGATATGACAAAAGGGTATTGGCAGATTCCTTTCACTGAAGCTGCTAAAGCAAAAACAGCCTTCTCTACCCCAGAGGGCTTGTTCCAGTACAAAATGCTGCCCTTTGGTTTGCATGGAGCCCCAGCAACTTTCCAGAGGGCTATGAATAAGTTACTTCAGTCCCACAGGGAGTATACAGCTGTATATTTAGATGACATTGTCATCTTTAGCTCTTACTGGGAGTCACACCTTCCAAGGGTAGAGGCAATGTTACAGTCTTTACGGGCACATGGGTTTACCACTAATGCTGAGAAATGTGCCATTGGAATGGTGGAGGCGAAATACTTGGGATATATCGTCTGCAGAGGGCAGGTTAAACCTCAGCCCAGTAAGGTGAAAGCAGTCCTCACCTAAACCCAAATGTAAATCACAACTCAGAACATTCCTTGGTCTGGTGGGTTATTACCACAGATTCATACGTGATGTTGCCACTAGGGCGGCACCACTGACTGAGGGTCTCTCACAAGAGGGTCGATGGTGCCCAAGTGCGCATGCGCACGACGGAGGGAGCTCCATCGTGCACATGCGCGAGACCCGTCGGACACGGGGAAGCCGTCGCTCGGGGTCTCGCACCAAAGGGGGCGTGCTGTCGATGGTGATAGCACGCCCCCTTTGGTGGGCGTGCCGGGGGTGTGGCTGCCCAGACAGAGGCGTTCCCATGGGAACACCTACCGTCTGGGTCCGGCCCCACTGACATCACTAGTGATGTCAGTGGGAGTGATTTTGGCTCTGATAGAGCCAAAATCACTCCAGGGCTTGCGGCAACAAGACCCTACCGCAAGGATCTCGTCGAAAGCCCGATGGTCGCAATGGTCTTGACCATCGCGACCATCATCATGGACGCTCGCATAAGCTGTGGGTGGTAACCCACAGCTATGCGAGCGTCCAAGAGGCCGCTCCAATTTTAGGTAGGCCGGCCCTGATTCAGAGCGAGTGCTCTGGTAGAGCGTCCGGCTCTGCGTCAGGCCCTGAGTGCCTTAAGAAACAATCTCCAGATCAGATAATGTGGTCTAGGCCAGCAGAGACTGCTTGGCAGGATTTAAGACGAGCCTTGTATGAGACTGTTTTGCAAGCGCCTGACTTTAAGAAGCAGTTTGTGTTGTGACTGATGCCTCTGGGACAGGCTTAGGAGCCGTCCTTGCCCATGAGATAGATGGGGAGGAGAAACCTATACTATATCATAGAGGGGGTATTCAATTAGGCTGCGAAAAGTCTAAATCGTCATTTTCGCATGTTTCAATTATCCCCGTATTCAGTTTCAAAGACTTTTCACCGGTTCGAAAAGTCTTTGAAAAGAAACGGGGATAAGTTTTCACAAGCTTTTAGCTGGCGTTAAAAAATTGCAGAATTGGGGTTTAGGGGTTTAGGCTTTAAAAAAATAGCCTACACCCTTGGAAATGACCCCAAAAAACATTCTGTGTTTAAAAAATTAAAAAATAAAAATCGGGACATCCCTAAAAATTTTTTCAATTTTTGAGGTAAAAAAAAAAGTGGGAACACATCCTAAAGTACAGTAATAGATTCCAGAGGGGTTCGGAAGTATGCGGCAGGTGTTTTCTTCATTGCAGGGACTAGCGGCAGTTGCATTTTTGCTGAATTTTTAAAAATTACTTTAGGCAGGCAAAAATGGGGGTACCCATAGTGATCCCCCAGGTATGGACATCTTTAGGGGGGTCCTACAATTATTTCCCGAAAATTCCCGTATTTTTTCGCTGATCAAAGTTTTGCCTCTTCCCGATTTCGCCTACTTTGGAATTGAAGACGGGGAATAGCGGGCACGCACGCGATACTTTTACGCCTGGAAAACAGGCGAAGGAGGCGAAAAGTCCAGCAGGCGAAAAGTCTGGACTTTTCACCTCAATTGAATACGGGCATTAGCCGGAAATTGATGCCCGGAGAAAGCAAGTGCTCAACTGTGGAACACGAGTGCTTGGCGATTAAGTAGGCAGTAGAGTTCCTAAAATATTAGCTGTTGCCGCGAGAATTCCGGCTAGTCACAAATCATGCTCCCTTACACTGGATGCACACAAACAAAGAGGTGATTGTCCGGGTGACCCGCTGGATTTTTGGCTTTATAGGTACAGAATCGACCAGAGAAACAGCACCTTAATGCTGATGCCCTTTCCCAGAGCCGGCCCTAGCCAATTTGGTGCCCTAGGCAAAATTTTGATCGGTGCCCCCTAGCTGACAACTAATATATATATATAATTATATAGTATTATACCTCAAGATGGCACTCCTACCTGTTTAAACATCTATATACAAAAGTGACTGGGTATAGTAATTCAATGTTTCAAGAAGTTTTATCTTTTTATCAGGAATACAAAAGATAAAATAAAACATAGCCACAATAAGCACGCAATATATGGTATGCAGTCGGGAAGCCGGTGGACGTAATCCCGACGGCCGGGTTCCCGACTGCTTTATCCCGGCGAGGGTTAAATGACGGGCGTCTAAATCTAGACGCCTGTCATTTTACCGATGCTGGGAGACCGGCGTCCGGCATTCCGATCGAAGTGATGCCGGGCGCCGAGCACGGACAGCCGCCAGGGGGAGGGTTAGGTTTAGGGCTCCCGGGGGGGACTTAGGGTTAGGCACCCCCCGGGAGGTTAGGGTTAGGCTAAGGGGAGGGAGGGTTAGGGTTGGGCACCCCCGGGGGAGGTTAGGGTTAGGCACTGGGGGGAAGGTTAGGGTTAGGCACCCCTAAGGAGGGTTAGGGTTAGGGGGGGAGGTTAGGTTAGTAAATACTTACCTGGGGATGATCGTGATTTTCACCCATGTCGGGCAGTCGCTGTCGGGATTCTAACCGCCGGACTTGCGTCCGGCAGTATTTCATACCGATTCCCGATATATGAATCATCATCCAATAAAGTTAAACACAGACCCCACAACTTGTTTAACAAAGTGTTTAACTTTATTTAATGAGGATTCATATATTGCGTGCTTATTGTGGTGATTGTGTCTATAGGTCACTATGTACTTTATGCTTGTAATGTACTGTTTGTGCCGACAATAATGTATGATCAGTACCATTATGAGATCACTGATATGGGAAGATTATTATGTTTAGTGCTGAACTAGATTGTAGTGATCTGTCTAACTAGCGGGTTATAGTGGCAACTGTGTACTAGTGGACACTGAATATTTAATACGTTTACATTGGTTGCTTGACAACCGACGCGGAGTGACCTGGAGACGCTCTGACGGTTCCCGGAAGTACACACTGGTATCCTAAGTAACCCGTTGATGTGCGTTCCAAGAGGAGGAAATGAGTTATGCATGGAACGTGTCCCGTTTTCCTTCTCATGCACTTAGAAGGGTGTAGTGTATTGGGGTGCACTGACAGCAGCATCAGCGGAGGCACCATCATACCCTGAGAGATCCTTCCTTTATTGTGTCATGCCACAGACAAGGTGAGCAGCACAGGCTAGAGAGGGGGAAGTCCTCATTGACAGGCAGCAGCTCAGCAAATCTAGGAATTATCCCTGCCAGACTGCTGTGACTCCCTTCCAAAACACACATCCACCCCCTGCCCCATGGCACCTCACTAGTGACACACAACTTTACCTATGTGAGCATCATATGCAGGTACAATACTCATGTTCCACTCTCAGCTTTATAAAAATGCCCAGTGACACTTACCATGTTAAACTCCTTGGCATCTCAAGTCTGCTCTGCTGTCATACTGAGCAGGGATCATGAGGACCAGACCAGTTCAACTGGTTCCCACCCTGGTCGTGCTGACCTGTGATTGGAAGCATTCGAGAAGATTCTTTATCTCTCTCCTCACTGGAGAATGTGGAGCCTCAGAGGAGGTGCTGTGCTGGAGATGGGCACCGGCAGCTGGGTGCTTCTCCTCCTCCCCCTCCCCATCTGAATCCTCCTGAGTCTCTCTCCATGTGAAGTGCTGAAGGGAGCCAAGCGATGTAGTGAAGGAGCCGGGCGCACCGCTAGAATAACCTGCATTGCAGCGGGCACCCGGCAATATAGATTGTGGCAGGTTCCGGTCGTGGGGTCGCACACCCCAAGTGAGAGGTTGGCTGGGCGCTGGGCAGTGGCGGGCGGGGCCTAATAGGAGACAGAGCCATAAATTGTTATTCATGGCTCTGCTCTGCAAAGGCCCATGGGAGGAGTGGCCATGGGTGGGCATGCGCAGCGCTGCCGTCTTGTCTTCTCCTGTAGCCAGAAGGACCTGGCTCACGGTCACAGTCACCTGACTGACTGACCATTGCCTGTTCAGAGCTGAGCTCCGATCACGGCAGCGTCAGAGCCGTGGAATGCCCCTAGGTATTCAAGTCGCCCTTGGCAATTTCTTATAATGCCTAGGGCCGGCTCTGCCCTTTCCAGAAGGTTTGTGGGTCCCCAACCTCCGAGCAACCGTATGGTGAAGCTAGTGGAGGAAGAGGGGGTGCAAGGCGAGTTCTGGAAAGTGGTAGAGGGTTGTGTTCGGATGACGCATATAGAGGTGGGCGAGGCTGAGAGCTCGCCTGAAGAAGTTTTAGCTTCACGAGGGTGGTTGAAGCTAAGGGGGAATGAGTGTGACAGGGACAGCATGCTTTCACATAAGGTTAATGTGGAGTAACAGGTTTGTGCAGAGATGGAGCAATAAACAGCATGGTAGTAAAATCCAGTCCAGGTTTCCTGGGATCACTTGTGAGCCACAAGCAAGGCTAATTAGCAGCACCTGTTATCTATCTTTAAAGTTGTGTCAGTGCAAGTCCACAATGATCCTGATGGTGAATTAGTCACCCAGGTTATAGGCCCGGGGTTGACTAGTGTTCGAGATCCTGGAGCTGAGGGTCCACTAAAAGAACAGTGTTGCTGTATGGAAGAATCTGTGTATCTGCTGCAACATCTTGTCTGTGAACACTGCACTGACGTGTATATCTGCCCGTGGTGAGAAAATAAACCTATGTTGGATTTTACTCCGGTCTATGCGATTCTTTTCATAATATATATAATATATATACTGTATATATATTCATGCATGAAAGACCAGCACACTATAGCAGACTAGATGCATAAACTATTTAGTTTATTTGCAGACCATGTATCAGATGCAATAGATCATAGGTAATGCAGATAGACAAAACATGGGTCATTAACTACATCTTTTATATGTAAATTAGGTGCCAAAAATCGTCTCTGTGATGTTATGATACAAACTACTTTACAATGATCAACATGATGAACAAGTGAACATACAATAACAGTAAAAGGTGTATCAGTACATATACACACCCACTGTATACTGTAGACATGAGATAGAAAGCTGAAGCACAATATAACAGTAAATGTATGAGGGAGGGTGGTAGTACTGTACATGGGGGGTGACATCAGAGTGGCAAATAGTCCACCAGACATCAGTAACAGCATAAAGTTATAACCTGTATAACCCCATAAAGTCACTTATCCAGCGCAGCCTATGAAATGACAGCTAGAAGCTGATTGGTTGATTAGGGCAATGTCTGCACTTCATCCCTCAGGATTGGTACATCTCTCTCTTAGTGAGTGGACCTCTGACATAGATCATATCGCACATATAAGCAGATGAGTGTTGTCTATATGAGACGAGTGATACAATGACGCTATATAAAGTACAGTTGGTGTTATACTAAGGGGGGAACTTGCTACCCGGAAACAAACCTACAATTCAGCAGAAATTCAACAGGGAATATCTAAGTGTAAGTATATATTCCCCGTATTAGTTCTGGTTGTTATCTGTTCCCGGCTGTGTCATACAGGTAGAGACAATTGTATCATAATACTTTATTACACCGGAACACTATGTTATAATAGGGAAGGATACATTAGGTATCATCACTGATACAGTTGGATATACCTGCTCAATATTGTACAGTATACAGCCCAATATTTACATTACAATTTTATCTTTGTCTTCTATTTTATGGTGTATAGATATACATCTTCTTGTGTATGGGATTATGTGACATGGTGTATATAGATAGACATCTTCTTGTGTATGGGATTATGTGACATGGTGTATAGATAGATGTCTTCATGTGTATGGGATTATGTGACATGGTGTATAGATAGACATCTTCTTGTGTATGGGATTATATAACATGGTGTATAGATAGATGTCTTCATGTGTATGGGATTATGTGACATGGTATATAGATAGATGTCTTGATGTGTATGGGATTATGTGACATGGTGTATAGATAGATGTCTTCATGTGTATGGGATTATGTGACATGGTGTATAGATAGATGCCTTCATGTGTATGGGATTATGTGACATGGTGTATATAGATAGATGTCTTGATGTGTATGGGATTATGTGACATGGTGTATAGATAGATGTCTTGATGTGTATGGGATTATGTGACATGGTGTATAGATAGACATCTTCTTGTGTATGGGTTTATGTGACATGGTGTATAGATAGATGTCTTCATGTGTATGGGATTATGTGACATGATATATAGATAGATGTCTTGATGTGTATGGGTTTATGTGACATGGTGTATATAGATAGATATCTTCATGTGTATGGGATTATGTGACATGGTGTATAGATAGATGTCTTCATGTGTATGGGATTATGTGACATGGTGTATATAGATAGAGGTCTTCAGGTGTATGGGATTATGTGACATGGTGTATAAATAGATGTCTTCTTGTGTATGGGATCATGTGACATGGTATATAGATAGATGTCATGATGTGTATGGGTTTATGTGACATGGTGTATATAGATAGATGTCTTCATGTGTATGGGATTATGTGACATGGTGTATAGATAGATGTCTTCATGTGTATGGGATTATGTGACATGGTGTATATAGATAGAGGTCTTCAGGTGTATGGAATTATGTGACATGGTCTATAGATAGATGTCTTGATGTGTATGGGATTATGTGACATGGTGTATAGATAGATGTCTTCAGGTGTATGGGATTATGTGACATGGTGTATATAGATAGATGTCTTGATGTGTATGGGATTATGTGACATGGTGTATAGATAGATGTCTTCATGTGTATGGGATTATGTGACATGGTGTATAGATAGATGTTATCATGTGTATGGGATTATGTGACATGGTGTATAGATAGATGTCTTCATGTGTATGGGATTATGTGACATGGTGTATATAGATAGAGGTCTTCATGTGAATGGGATTATGTTACATGATGTGTAGATAGATGTCTTCATGTGTATGGGATTATGTGACATGGTGTATAGATAGATACCTTCATGTGTATGGGATTATGTGACATGGTGTATAGATAGATGTCTTCTTGTGTATGGGATCATGTGACATGATATATAGATAGATGTCTTGATGTGTATGGGATTATGTGACATGGTGTATAGATAGATGTCTTCATGTGTATGGGATTATGTGACATGGTGTATAGATGTTATCATGTGTATGGGATTATGTGACATGGTGTATAGATAGATGTCTTCATGTGTATGGGATTATGTAACATGGTGTATATAGATAGATGTCTTGATGTGTATGGGATTATGTGACATGGTGTATATAGATAGAGGTCTTCATGTGAATGGGATTATGTTACATGATGTGTAGATAGATGTCTTCATGTGTATGGGATTATGTGACATGGTGTAAAGATAGATGCCTTCATGTGTATGGGATTATGTGACATGGTGTATATAGATAGAGGTCTTGATGTGTATGGGTTTATGTGACATGGTGTATATAGATAGATGTCTTCATGTGTATGGAATTATGTGACATGGTGTATAGATAGATGTCTTCATGTGTACGGGATTATGTGACATGGTGTATAGATAGATGTCTTCATGTGTATGGGATTATGTGACATGGTGTATAGATAGATGTCTTCATGTGTAAGGGATTATGTGACATGGTGTATATAGATAGATGTCTTGATGTGTATGGGATTATGTGACATGGTGTATAGATAGATGCCTTCATGTGTATGGGATTATGTGACATGGTGTATATAGATAGATGTCTTGATGTGTATGGGATTATGTGACATGGTGTATAGATAGATGTCTTCAGGTGTATGGGATTATGTGACATGGTGTATAGATAGATGCCTTCTTGTGTATGGGATTATGTGACATGGTGTATAGATAGATGTCTTCATGTGTATGGGATTATGTGACATGGTGTATAGATAGATGCCTTCTTGTGTATGGGATTATGTGACATGGTGTATATATAGATGTTATCATGTGTATGGGATTATGTGACATGGTGTATATAGATAGATGTCTTCATGTGTATGGGATTATGTGACATGGTGTATATAGATAGAGGTCTTCAGGTGTATGGGATTATGTGACATGGTGTATAGATAGATGTGTTGATGTGTATGGGATTATGTGACATGGTGTATAGATAGATGTGTTGATGTGTATGGGATTATGTGACATGGTGTATATAGATAGATGTCTTGATGTGTATGGGATTATGTGACATGGTGTATATAGATAGATGTCTTCATGTGTATGGGATTATGTGACATGGTATATATAGATAGAGGTCTTGATGTGTATGGGATTATGTGACATGGTGTATATAGATAGATGTCTTCATGTGTATGGGATTATGTGACATGGTATATATAGATAGAGGTCTTCATGTGTATGGGATTATGTGACATGGTGTATATAGATAGATGTCTTCATGTGTATGGGATTATGTGACATGGTGTATAGATAGATGTCTTCATGTGTATGGGATTATGTGACATGGTGTATAGATAGATGTCTTCATGTGTATGGGATTATGTGACATGGTGTATATAGATAGAGGTCTTCAGGTGTATGGGATTATGTGACATGGTGTATATAGATAGAGGTCTTCATGTGTATGGGATTATGTGACATGGTGTATAGATAGAGGTCTTCATGTGTATGGGATTATGTGACATGGTGTATATAGATAGATGTCTTCATGTGTATGGGATTATGTGACATGGTGTATAGCTAGATATATTCTTGTGTATGGGTTTATGTGACATGGTGTATATAGATAGATGTCTTCATGTGTATGGGATTATGTGACATGGTGTATAGCTAGATATATTCTTGTGTATGGGATTATGTGACATGGTGTATATAGATAGATGTCTTCATGTGTATGGGATTATGTGACATGGTGTATATAGATAGATGTCTTCATGTGTATGGGATTATGTGACATGGTGTATATAGATAGATGTCTTCATGTGTATGGGATTATGTGACATGGTGTATATAGATAGATGTATTCTTGTGTATGGGATTATGTGACATGGTGTATATAGATAGATGTCTTCATGTGTATGGGATTATGTGACATGGTGTATATAGATAGATGTCTTCATGTGTATGGGATTATGTGACATGGTGTATATAGATAGATGTCTTCATGTGTATGGGATTATGTGACATGGTGTATAGCTAGATATATTCTTGTGTATGGGATTATGTGACATGGTGTATATAGATAGATGTCTTCATGTGTATGGGATTATGTGACATGGTGTATATAGATAGATGTCTTCATGTGTATGGGATTATGTGACATGGTGTATATAGATAGATGTCTTCATGTGTATGGGATTATGTGACATGGTGTATATAGATAGATGTATTCTTGTGTATGGGATTATGTGACATGGTGTATATAGATAGATGTCTTTTGAAAATAATAAAAATTATAATTTTGTTAATGATCTTACTGTCTCATTTTTAGATATTTTTGCTCTGGTGGATTATACATTTTTTTATTAGTTCATACAACCCTAGAATTGTTATTTGTATTTTTATTACATCATTTAATCTTTTATAGCATTTCCGGCTGGCTTTCAATACATTAGGGAGGCCATGAGCAGAGCCCTAACTAGCTATTGGCAACCGGTGCCGGCACAAGGAGCACAGTTGCTGCCCCATGGCCTTCGCTGTCGGCTAGCAGGGTGTCTGGATTGGCACCCTACAGCCAGTATTGCTGTAGTAGTGGATGCTACAGACACGCACCCTGCCATGTGTACAGCTGTTCGGTGCATCTTGCAGGTGCTTTGGGTAGTGCTGCACTTGTTGGTGCTGGCGGCCCCACTCCCTAAGCATGACATCATGACACTACGCACGAACCCTGCACTCTTCTTTACAGGATGTTACTTCCTACTTTGTATCACACCCAAAGGGACATAATATTGTGTGATGCATTCAGGAGGATATAAATCAAGATGTTTTTATTTTTTTTATTTTTAAATTGTTAAAGTGCCATTAATCGGAAAAGACCCTCTGTGATAGATCAGTAGATGGATTTAAATTTGCAGATAGTATACAACTAAGTAATTAGTAATAATTAAAATAACCGTTGGCTTGTTATAGCTTGGGAGGGAACTAATGCTCACAATCCTATTTTCAAGATACTAGCTGTAGTTCCCCATAGAAACATCCTTTTAGTGAACTTTTTCTTCAGATATTAAAAACCAGTGGTCATTTAACTATTAGTAAATATTTTATTGAATAGTAATTGCTAATTAAAATCTAATCTATATTTGTGTGTTTGTGTCTAATTGTTGCCTCATTCTTCTGAAGATTATCCTGTAAGGAGAGAAACCCCCTGTCCGATCTGTCACATACGTAGGACGCAGAAATCGATGCGCTGTGTACAGTATGTCCCACACACAAGCAGAGCAGGCGCCATTCATTTTTCTTTAGCGGAATCGTAAAACTAAAGCGAAATGCTATTAAGGGAGTTTTTTTCTTATTCCCAAAGAAATATGCTTGATACATACAGTATGACGATAAATTTCATGAAAATTAGTTGAAATTTACACAATGTTTCACGGAAAGCTTCTGGGATTTACCACATTTTTTTGTACATACAGTATCACCCTCAGTGTTTTAGGGGTCCTTAAACCTTGGTGACTGCTCACGTTCACCAAATCTTAGCACCGGTTCTGGGTATTACAGCCAATCATGTACTCAGACTGCAGCAGGTGGCACCACATGTAATCCCACTGCCCATCATTTGCAGCTAAATGGTCAGAATTTCATCTTTGGCGGGTCTTCCCTTCGGATCAAAGGCTCCAGGTTTCCATGATAACTGAGAGTATACAGAGACTGAGAAGTAATATATATATAAATAATTGCCATCAAATACATTATGCATCCAATCAAATACATCAAATAAAACATTCCAATAATGATTGCTGCAATAAAGTTTTGATATAGAAACTTTATATAAAAACCCTAAACGCTAATGTCACTGTCAGTGCATGTAAGAGCGTCTTTGCAGGTTACTTGCAGCTAAACAGGACTTGACATTTTTTTTCTCAGTTCAAATTGTTTCAGTCTGGAAAATTAATGTTAAAGACTCAAACGGGCTCATGCAGAGTTTTTACCAGTATCAGCCCATTTGTACCAGTTACTATATATACCGTGTTTCCCCGATAATAAGACCTACCCCGAAAATAAGCCCTACCCTTAATTTTGTAACCCGGTCCAAATTAAGCCCTACCCCGAAAATAAGACCTACCTGACTCTCATTTTGAGCTGGGAACGCTGCAGAGACCAGCGTTCCCAGTCATGCAGTGCGCGGGTGACGTCATGATGTCTCCCGCCCGCTGAGGATCCTGTGCGGCCGCGCCTGCTGGATCATGTTAGATCCAGTCAGCGCGCAAGTGAGAGCGACATCCCGGATGGCGGCGAGTCAGGTAAGTGCACTGCAATAAGGGGCACTGCTACAGGGGGGGGGGCCTGCATAAGGGGCACTTCTACAAGGGGGCCTGCAAGGGGGTGGCCTGCATAAGGGGCACTGCTACAGGGGGGGAGGCCTGCATAAGGGGCACTGCTACAGGGGGGGGGCCTGCATAAGGGGCACTGCTACAGGGGGGGGGGCCTGCATAAGGGGCACTGCTGTCAATGTTAATTAACATAAGACCTACCCCGAAAATAAGCCCTATGGTGATTTTTTGAACAAAAAAAAAAATAAGACAGTGTCTTATTATCGGGGAAACACGGTATATACTGCGCCCCTTGTTCTGCGTACTATAGAGACTATTTAGTTATTCACCTCAGTCCCTGTCCCGCTGGATCCTATTAAGGCTCTGTGTAGTCACAAGCATGTTAGGTGTTAGGTGAATATTTCAATGTACTTTCAACTTTAAACAACCATTAATACCTCACCTGACATGTTATGTCCCCGGCACCGTTCTGAGTCATGACGGCCCTGCACACCTGAATCTTCTGCAAAATCCAATAATACACAAAGCAATGAGTAAAAGTGGACGTAGCACTTACCCCCAAAAATACATGTTATCTGGATATATCAGCGAAGAACATATACATAAACATGAGTTACACTATGGGGAGAAACATGGCATTGTCATATATGGAGGGATGGTCCGATGATGATGTATCACCCTCAGGAGGAGGCCTATACTCTGCTCTTGTGGGGTTGGTGCATGCAATGTGCAGGCTTAGAGCATTTGCGTGTGACAGTGTTCTGTATGTAGGTACCAGCGAGATCTATCCGCAAATGGAATTGCAATTCAGAATGAGGCCCATTATGATTTTCACTGCAAATCTTCTTCTACACTCGCCCCTTCCCTGTGGGAGTACACCTGTCACACCGTAATGCGGGGGTCCTAAGAGATCTCAGGGACAACGGGAACCTCCAGCGGAGCAGAGGGGCAAAAATAAAGGAGTCTGACTGACAGCACCCATCACATTGATGTCAGATGATCACATGACATTAGAGTGACCAATTAGGGAACAATGCCCAAATCTTTCTATCAGGAGGTGCAGGACAGAGCGGGCGGGGCACAGCTTAATCACTAGTGTCCCAAATAAAGTTATGCTCATTAACAATAAGGGGTACAGTTACTAAAGTGCAGGTTATTAGAAGTGGAGATGTTGCCCATAGCAACCAATCAGATTCTACTTAACATTTAACTAGCATCTTCTAGATGATAATAGCTAGAATCTGATTGGTTGCTATGGGCAACATCTCCACTTCTAAAAACCTGCACTTTAGTTAATATACCCCTCTGCATTGTTACCTACCTTTGCTGTCTCTTCCCCAGGAGAAGCCCTGGGAGAAGAAACAGGTGGGTGGCGATGGGGGCGGGGCCTGATGATTTGCGTAATTAAGCCCCACCCCCTCACTGTAAAATGCCCACGATTTGCTTAAATTTAAATAGGGGGCAGAGCCAAATGACGCAAATCATGTAGAATCACGTCATTAAGCCCCGCCCCCTGCACGGACACCCGCTATCGCCGTGGAAATTCTGCTAATTCTGCCGACTTCACTAGGAAGTGGGCACAGTGCGGGAGAAAAGCCTACCCTTCCGGGGGTGCGGGGGGTTACACGAAAATTCGGGAGCCTCCCGCAAAAACCGGGAGGGTAGGCATGTATGCCCCTTTGTGTCCATCACAATCCATTTATGGCTGTACTGGTTTAGGCTGCTGATTATTATTAGATGTACAAATACTATATATTAGTTGCTAATTTGGTAACAAAGTCTATAAGCTTCAAAGTGTTCAGAAATCACTTGTCTTGTACAGAATTACATTTATTATACTTGTGGGCAACAGATTAAATACATTTCCTCTGGCTATAATCCGCACTGTGTATAAAGCTGGACGCTGTAATAATTCAATGTTAGAGTCCTGATTTGCGCATCGAGAAACGAGCGTCATAGGCTGGGAAGTGGGTGTGGTGTGATGGGTCAGGTGTATTCGGGGTGTTATTGTGGCCTGATTTTCACAGGAATTTATAAAATCTTCTTAACAGGAAAAACTGAGAAGTTCTCCATAGCAACCAATAAGCTTGCAGCTAGCATTTATCTAGTACATTCTATAAAATGACAGCGGAAAGCCGATTGGTCGCTATGTGGAGATTCTCCACATTATCTGTACCATCCATAACTCCAATTAGTTGTCATTTGAAGACCCTAAAATGGGCAGGGCTTACAGACAGAGGGGTGGAGCTTTGTCAGTAAGTGAGATGCTTGGGTGGGTTTTACTGTAGGTAAAGAGTGTTTTGCACTGATTGACATCTTGTATTATATACTAGGGATGACCATTGCAATAACCATCGATAGTTATGTGATGAGCATGTGCAGAGTAAAACCTGAGTCTTAGGGGTCAATTTACTAAAGTGAGAGTTTTTAAAAGTGAGTTTTAGAAGAGATGTTGCCCATAGCAACCAATCAGATTCTACTTAACATTTAGCTAGCACCTCCTAGAACAGGCATGTCACACATGCGGCCCGAATAAACATTTTCTGCGGCCCCAGAGTGTGGGCTCATATATAATATGTGGCCCACACCCTGCCGCGATTGTAGCACAGCTCCGATTGGGCAGTGTTTACTTTACAGGCTGGGAACAGTGGTCTCTGAAGCGATCAGAAGCCTCAGCGGCCAGCGTTCACAGGGATGCAGCGCGCGGGTGACGTCATGACGAGCGAAGCCTGCGCCTGCTGCTCTGGATTTAATTAGATCCAGTCAGCGGCAGCATCTATGCAGGACGGCATGGACCGGAGCGGTGCCCAGCAAGCCGTCGTGAAGAAAGATAAATACTGCACAGACAGGTGAGTGGGGCTTGTTCTATACTGGGAGGGGGCATAAGGGGCATTACTGGGGGCAATGCATAAGGTGCACTTCTAGAGGCATTACTGGGGCACTACTAGGGACATTACGGGGGCACAACTGAGGGCATTCCTGGGGGCACTGCATAAAGGGGCATTACTGGGGGCACAACATAATTGGCATTACTGGTGGCACGACATAAGGGGCACTACTAAGGACATAACTGGGGGCTCTGCATTAGGGGCATTACTGGGGGCACAACATAAGGGGCTTTACTGGGGCACAATACAATGGGCACTGCATAAGAGGCATTGCATAATGGGCACAAATTCAGGGGGCATTGCAAAAGAGGCTCTAATACAGGGTGGCATTGCATAAGGGGCAGTACTACAGGGGGCACTGCATTGGTTTTTATTAATAATAAACCTTTCAAAATTGCATATAGGACTTTTCTTTTTGTTGCAGCCACACACTTATAGATCTTGACTATTTGGCCCGGTTGGTATTTTGAGTAACATGCCTGTTCAAGAAGATAATAGCTAGAATCTGATTGGTTGCTATGGGCAACATCACTTCTAAAAAAATATCACTTTAGCAAATGTACCCCTCAGTCTTGAGAGGAGAAGCGCTGCAGACAATGCTTTACGGATGCCCATACTTGAATTGAAGCAATGTACCATCGGATGAGCATTGGAAACAAACATGCATTGGTGGCAACATTGCCATACTGGCATTGAATGGAAAAACCATTTCCATGGAATTGGGACCAACAATCATCGGTTTCCAATGGCCATTCTTATTTTGTACCACTTTTTAAAGATGGATGGAGGGGAAAGTGCAGGGAGGTAACTAGGGGTGTACAAACTTTGCTGTTGCTCATGGTGCAGGACAGAGCTGGAAATAGACTTTTTGGTGCCCTTGGCCAGAAAGAGTATTGCACCAGCCCCCCTATTTCTTAATTAAGGATATAAGGTGCGTGGCCTCATTGGTGGAAGCATGATAACTCTGATTTATCCCGTACGATGATGAAGGGGTACCGATCTCTTTGTACAATAGTACCAGAGACACTGTTATCCAGGTGCCACTCACCCTGGTGACACCCGGTGCGGACCCTTGACAGGATATAGTAGTGCTCGCAGATCCATCGTGCCGGTAAAAAAGGGGCGTGGCCTTGCAGGTAGGGATGTGGCTTCATGGGTAGGGGGCATGGCCTTACAGCTGAACCCCTGTTTTAGTCACACTGGGGGTCTGGAGATGAAGCCTGTTCGAAGTGCCGGCTACCTCACTGTGTCAGGAGTCGAGTGCTGCATGTAAAGCTACGGTCCATCACCTAGCTCCTGTCACTGAGGAGGGGTTGGCACTTTGGTGTTACCCCTGGGTGCGGCCCGCATGACCCGCACTCCCCTTGTGACATCACTGGATGCAGTGTGAATCCAATTGCTGCAGTGATAATACACAATAATTATGGGTGATGGGTTTGAGTCCCAGGCATGACAGTATTTTGAAATGTGTGTATTAAACAAAGGAGGACATGACTGGAGGGGAGGCCAGAGAGGGGGAGTCAGACAGGGAGGAGATAGGGGCAGCTAGGAGATGTCAGGCATCAAAGAAGAGGAAGCTACTGTACAAGTGAGAATGATTGTAAACAGGAGCAGTTAAACCGTGTCCCCTGCTCTGCAGTGCCCTGTGCCATTGCACATGTCGTACCAGCCTAGTAATGGCTCTGGCCCCACAGCCCCTGCATTTTGCTTGTAATGTGCCTGGAACAGCACCCTGCAGCCAGTTTCACTTCCCGATGCTGATGGACCCACCCCCTCAGTGTGACATCATGACATCACATGCTCAGGGGGCAGGGCCTACACAGGGTACGGGACCATCCTGTGCCGATACTGGGAGAGCGACCCTCTCAGTGGGAACAAGTTTCAGTCCTGATACACAAATAATGCACAGATCGATGTTGTATATAGATAACTCTGTTATAATAGAACTTACTGGAATAATTAAAAATCCTCTTTATGACAGAAAGGTGCAAAACTTTCACTTTATAAAACAATTTACTATATAGAACTTCAAGAAAGAGACTTCCAAATATTCCTGAAACTAATAGACAACATATATATTACTGATCTTCTCCCAACACTGTGCAGTACAGTATTACTCACCCCACGTTTTTGATGATTACATTTCGCTAAATCCCTTTTTGCGTATTTGGGGCAGACGGTCTCTTTTATTGTGAACCTCATTGTCCGAGAACTCCCCTGCTCCTAAAACAGAACATTTATGTCAGTGTAATGATAAAGACTATGGTTACAAATGTTATAGGGAGCTCGATACTTAGTGCAGGACAAACTGTGAGCTTCTCGCACAATTGGAAGGTACGAATTTGTCCCGAAACTCGCAAATGTAATAGGGTTCCAGTTAGTGTATCCTAGTTTGACTTGCATGCGAGTGCCTGCTAGTTAAACTGCCGGTGAACTCTCACCTTGTAATGCGACTTTCAGTACAAGGTGCGAGTTACACAGAAGCATGCACAGATCTGTGAGATCCGTGCAGGCTTCTATGTGAAAACCTCCCAGAAAAGTATAAAAAATAAAAATAAAAAAAATGTAGTACAGCAGAACTGTTTGCCTGATTCACTGTGGAATGCAAACTGTGATAGCAAGCCACTCCTCTGCTGTTGCAATGCAAACTCAGCCCTACATAAGGACGCCTACTTTACCATATGCACATCCGTAATACTTAGCAGAACAGCGAAACCATCGGACACATATGCACACTTGCACAGAAATTGCTAACTGCCACGCACGCTATGAGACCTAACTCTGCATATGGATAATTTATTCACGCCCCTGCAACGGTGGCGAAACGCGCGGGAACGCCTGCGTTCGCACGATCACCCCACCACCTTCACCACCCACAAACGTCTCTTCTTGGCAATCACTCTGCAATGGGTCTGCGTAGCCTCTGCAAACGCAGTCCCAATCGCAGTGGCAGGCTCGCACACACACAATGTGATGCATACATAAGCGTATTAGCAACTGTGATCCAAACTATATCAGGCCTGTGTGTAATATTTTCTCACTCTCTTTGCAAACTCATTTTAGGTTCCAAGTTGTGCCCTACAGGGTCATTAAACAGGGAGGAAGTCTAATGTACACTGATTAAAACATTCCCATAAGATCATATTGCCCTGTCCTATAATGGTAGGAGGACTGTAAGCAACAAGATGTGTAATTACTCCTACAATATAATGTAGCACCCAAGAGCTTAGACAGGAACTGCCCCCATACTGTACCTCCAGGAGCGCAGGTCGGACCTCATACAGGGGTTTATATAAATACGGGACATTTTCCTTCTGGTTAAAGTGTTTCACAGCCTTTATTATTCGTGCTTCATCCTGGGTGTCCCATCCCGGAGCCTGAGAGAGACAGATGTCTAATGTGACTGCAGAGAGTAAGAGCAGAGACAGCCAGCAGCTCCTCATCTTGTGCTGGGTTAGAGGGATCCTCCGGTCTCTGAGTCTGTTTTGCACCGTTATACTGTATCTTATACAGCCTTCTCCTCCTCCTCTAAGATAAACAACTTTCTACAGTTACCGGACTTTGTACAACTTCCTCCTCCTCTATGTAGAAACCATGAAATGTTCCATTACTTCCACTTTATTACCGGAAACACAAACAGGGTTTCCAACTCACTTTTGTTTGCTTCAAGATAAAATGAAATGTAGAGACGAGAAGTTCCTGACCACAATACAGCAATTCCCCAGTCTTATAATATTCAATTAGTTCATTTTTCAATATTATGCCGTTTCTATTCTGTCATATGGTGTTATACGCCGTACACATTCCATGGGGTTGGGTATGAAATCCCGGATGTCGGAATACCGTCAGCCAAATCCTGACAGCCAGAATCCCGATACCCATAGGAAGTAATGGTAAGTATTATTCTAACCACTACCCTAACGCTCCCTCCCCAGTGCCTAACCCTATCCTCCATCCTTAGTGCCTAAACCTAACCTCCCCCTCCCCGCACTCTAAACCTAACACCCCCTCCCCAGTGCCTAAACCTAACCTCCCCCCTAGTGCCTAAACCTAACCTGGAAAGCCTTAGAAACTCTTATGGAGCCTGCACTACATAATGTGTACTCACATTTGCGCTGTGTTACTAGTCGCTGGTGCGCTTTGTTACATACCCATGTCCTTGCTGACGTTTTTGCTCTATAATCAATCACCTGCCTTGCTAGTTCATTGGTTCCATATCTTTTTTAAGCCTATTGGTTCAATGCCAGCTTACCGGCTATAGCGAATCTGTACATATCCATCCGGTTCCTAGCAGTCATGTCCTCACCCGTCTGTGCCTGAATCTACCTTCATATTATTCAATCCTACCCGCACTCTCATTTCTCCAACTAGAGTCCTGCTAGTACCACAAACTGCTGGGCATCCCTGATTTGTTCTGTCTCTGTGGCCTCGCCACTCATGCAGCTACAGCAATCCATCTGTCCTTACCACACCGAGCAGCCAGAGTACATCTCGGCACTCAGGACCACACCTTGCTGCCAATAGTGCACATCTGCTCTCAAGGCCGCATCTCGGCCCTCAAGGATGCACCCCACCCCTCAAAGCCGCACCTTGCAGCCAGACTACATCCCAGCCCTCTAGGTCACACCTTGCTGTCAAAGTACACATCTGTCCTCAAGGTCGCACCTCGCAGCCAGACTACACCCCGGCCCTCAAGGCTGCACCTTACAGCCTAAAGTACACATCAGCTGTCAAGGCTGCACCTTGCTGCCAAGGTACACATCTGCTCTCAAGGCCACACCATGGCCCTCAAGGCCTTACCTGACAGCCTAAGTACACATCAGCCCTCAAGGCCATATTCTACAGCATAAGCACACATAATCTCTCAAGGAAACACCACGGCCCTCAAGGCCACATCCTGCAGTGGGAGTACACATTGGCTCTCAAGGCCACATTCCGCAGTCAGAGTACACATTGGCCTTCAAGGTCGCACCTCTGCTCCTAAAGCTGCACCTCGACTCTTCAGACGTACCTTGAATTAATTTATCCCTCGAACATCTCACCTTACCTCGTCAGTGTTACACCAGTCACATAACATTCAGCATTTCAAAAGAGACCGTAACACGCTGTTGTGATGCAAATGCACCAAGTACGGCATGAAAGATGTCTTGGAAAAGTGCTGGGCGTTTCATGGGCAGTGACTGGGAGGTGGCTAAACAGGCGAACAGAAATGGTCCATCTTACGGTTGGGTCGCTGAAGACACTCAATCATAGTTGCATCTGCATAAAGTTGCAGGTGGACGACCACCAAAAGACGCAGTCAGGCTGTGTCTGCATCCGCTTCTGAAACAGGCTCATAGTGCACATGTACAGCCCGTCCTGTGTATGGGGGTAATTGGCGGCAGTAGGGCAAAAAACTGCTGCAGTGCACTCGCCTTGCGCCACTCGCTCTCACCTTCAGTCCCTTTATGAAGCACCAGTCCACAGTCCTGGAACACAGGTCATATGTGGAGTGAAGCTCAAACTCTTGTACCATGTAAATAAGGACAATGCACTTTTGGCCAGAGACTTTGTTACATCTCAGTGCCAAATACCGATGTACAACTGAATGAAATCACCCATAGGGAAGGGTATAACACACACATTACAGACCTTGATCACCACATGCAATCTTGTCCCCGGAGAACGGATACACTCTTGGTACCTGCAATTAAGCAAAGCAACACAGCCCACCCTCCTAACTGTACTACCCTCTTTTCCCTAGCATGGACCACCCCCAACAGTCTGGCTACACATACACATCTCTGAGCCCCCAACACCCAGTGAATGACCATAATACCGGCTAGGTGTAGTGCACAACCTAGCCATACGTTACCCCTAACTCCCCACAATTCATTTACATAACACCGCAGGACTCATGGCTGCTGCTGCCATTAGACACATTCTGGCAGTTGCTGAAGGGCGCGGGCCACTGGAGAGCGCAACCGAGTCCACAAAAAGAAAAAGAAGGATGTCTCTTTAAGTCCCGACCAGGATACTGATGACCAAGGCTGATGCAGGAATTCCCCCAGCCCCTGGCACTGCACTCTCACATGTAAGTGCAGTAGAGTCAGCAGCAGTGGTGGTCTCCCCTTCTCTATCCCCCACTCCTCTCCTTTACTCTGGGTGCCAGCCTGTCACTCACATAACAAGTTCTTCCTCCTTAGACAATACAAGGAGCTGCTGCTCCTAAATGAGCCTGGAAAGGTAGGTTATGACATATTGGTGAGAAGAAAGGATTAATGGGTGAATGAGGTCACACATGTGCTGGGGAGGCAGTGAGGAAGTGATGGAAAGATCCGCTCATGACCCTCTTAGGAAGGAGTTCCAGGGATATGAATAAACAAGCGTCAGCTGAAGGTGAAGTTTGTTCTCGCAGGTAAATTCCAAAAACTTTTAAGTTCTCAGAGATTGCTGAACATCAGGTGTCCCTATTGGATTCCTGATGATGAATGGCCCCGGTCACTTTAGTGATGATAAATAGGCCCTGGAGCCCGATAGTCCATGATTTGATGACTACCGATTACGCCATGTTTTTCACAGTTGGTGCCATTGAGGAACCATGCTTTCACCTATTCAACTACATACAAAAGCCCTTCATGATGAACCAAAGATTCAAAACTTTTGATGAATCAGTCTTCCAGAACTCAGGAGTCTACTGGCAGCACTTCCTGGCCCAGACAGACCTCTTCTTCTTACTTTGCCATCTTACAGTATAAATGGCTTTCTCACTGCCACTCCACCTGTCAAAACCGGCAGCTTAAAGTCTTCCTTTGAAGCTTAGATTTGCTTACTTCCACCAGTATTAGGCTGGACAGTACTTGAAGCTATTGTCCTGTAAACGCCTATCGCACAAGCTGTTGTCTCTCAGAGACTTGTCTTCTGATTCTGTTGTTGCGTTGGGTCTACCAGACAGAGTTTTCTCCAGTTTGTTATTATTATTATTAATTATTATTATTATCATTGTTGCAGTTGATAATAATAATACTAATACTAAAAATAATAATAATATTTCTAACAGTTAATTATATAAGCGGTCAGAATTCCAACACTAGAATGTAAGCTCCCTAACACTACCCCTTACCCCTTCCCCTCACCCTCCAAGATGCCTAAATCTAACCTCCCCCTCCCCACACTCTAAACCTGACCCTCCCCCCTCAGTGCCTAACCCTAACCCTCCCCCTAGTGCCTAACCCTAACCCTCCCCCTAGTGCCTAACCCTCCCCTAACCCCCGATACTGCTATAGTATGCTAATTCATTGCGATCGCTATGCCGCAGCACTACACAAGGACCATGTGGGGGATGTAAGATGTGCAGAGAGAGTTACATTTGGAAGGGGCATATCCAGGGCCGTGCTAGGGTGTTTGGCGCACTCCTGCAAACTATAAATTTGCACCCTTCCAGTTTTCTTCAAAGGGACAGTGCACGCCATAGGCGCACGGTGCACAACGGGGCGTGGTTTCACAAAAAGGGGTGTGATCACACAATATTATCCCCAATTCAAATTACTCTACACAGTAGCACAATCTTATTTACATTACACCACACATAGTGCCCCTGATCAGTGGCATCCCTCCCCACGGTGACACTCAGTGTGGGGGGGGATCCCATGTGCGAGGCACCAGTGAAAAGGGTGCATGGCCACGGGAAGGGTGCGTGGCCTTGCAGCCCGAACCCCGGCCCGTGGTTATCAATGGGGTGTGGGGTAGCCGGAGGTGTGGGCAGTGCCGGCTCCCTCACTGTGACAGGAGCTGAGTGTTGCACTTAATGCTACAGTGCAGCACCCGGCTCCTGTCACTGAGGGGGAGCCTACACCTTGGTGTCACCACTTGGCTGGTGACACCCGGGTGCGGTCCACACCCCACGCACCCTCCTTGTGACACCACTGCCCCTGATTCACATTACACCACATACTAGTGTCCCTTATTCCCTTTACAACACACAGTAGTGCCCCTTATACACAATGGCCACAGTATTAGTTGCCCTTACACACATAATGCCCCCAGTAGTAGTGCCCCTTATACACAATGCCCCCAGTAGTGCCCCAATGGCCACAATAGTAGTGCTGCATATACACAATGCCCCAAGTAGTAGTGGCACTTATACACTGCCCCCAGCCAGTAGTAGTGCCCCTTACACAGACACTCACAACACAATACTATACTTACCTGAAGCCCCGCTGTCCAACTGCTCCTTCCTCTGTCCTCGCGCTGGCCATGACATCTCTCCCTTCACCCACTAAAGGAGCCAGAAGGAGGAGCTCAGGAGAGAGCTCCAGGATCTGGCTGCCACTGCAGGAAAGGATCTGCTGGGCGGCCGCTGGTGACACAAACCTCAGCGGGCACCTGGCAAATGGAGTAGGCAGTGGCAGCACCTTTCCAACCCGGCGCTTCCGACTGAGCACATTGCGCCAGCTCTGCCCCTTACCCTAACTCTCACTACAGCCTAAATGTAACCTCCCCCCAGTGCCTAAACCTAACTCTCCCTCCCCCGCACCCTAAACCCCCTCCGCAGACTAAACCTAACCCTTCCCTTAGTGCCAAACACTTAACGCCAACCATCCCCCTAACCCCAGTACTTACCTTAGGGATCCTGGCAGTCGGGATGTCGGTGCCGATATTCTGATAAGTGTCAGGATTCCAGCAACGGTATTCTGGCCAGGTGTGGATTGGCCATTACCTTTAGAGGGGAAAATCCCGGTGAGCCGATTGGTCTGTGGTGCCACTTCTCAATCTTGGCCCCGCCCCCCAAATCGTGTCACCCGGCTAACATGCTTTTTTTATTTTTAGCATCACAGGCAGCCCTGAGCTGTCAGCTGCCACGGCCCCAGGCCCAGCAACAGGGGGGCACAAGGGGTACACCCACGCTTCCCACCCCCCAAGGTAACCCCGCGGGCCGTGGCCACGTCATCCCTATTTACTGAGTGTGGCCACGGCACTAGCATGTATTGCATCATAATGACGCTGTGCAGCTGCGCCAGCCCTCCTTACTGAATCCCTGGCCTGCCCCGCCATTGCGGCGCCTGGTCCATCTACCGAGGAGCAGGGAGGCCAGTAGGAAGTGGAGTCGTCCGCAGCTGAGCACTCAGACAGGTCAGCACACTACTTCAAGCCACTGTCTGTTCCAGCAGATGCTTGTGGAAGTAAGTGACACCCATGTCAGACAGTGTTCTTTATATTATTTTTTATTGATATTGACAAAGTGCCCATTTTCTTACTTTTACATATATGTAGCTCCGGTTTTCTTGTAATATATAAATGTGCGTATGTATGTATATGTGTGTGTATATATAAATGTATGTATGTTTGTATATATATATATATATATATATATATAGATATATATATATATTAGGGGTGAGCGGGTTCGGATTTCTGAAATCCGAACCCCCCCGAGCCCCCCCGATCCGAGTCCGATCCGAGTCAGGTTCGACTTTTCCCGCCTGACTCGGATTCTGAAATCGAGGCAAAACGTCATCTTCCCGCCTTCCGAGTCTCGCGGGTTTTGGATCCTATATAAGGTACCCACGTCGGCGCCATTTTCTCACTCGGCTGTGGACAGTGAAGAGGGAGGGTGGGAGTTAGGGCTGTGTAGTGTAGTGTAGTGTAGTGCTGCTGTTGTCCACTACTTCAAAGTCCATAGGGGCTGGCTGTGTTGTGCTGTGCTGCTGTTGTTAATAGGGGCTGTGTCCACTACTTCAAAGTCCATAGGGGCTGGCTGGACTGTGTTGTGCAGTCAGTTCTCCATAGGGGCTGTGTCCACTCCAAAGTCCTGTGCAGTGTCCCAGTCCTAAAGAGGTGCTGTAGTGTTGTCCAGGGGGTGCTCTGTCCATCAGGGGTGCTCCCCCCAAGTGCTAAAAATATAATATATTTTCTGTGTTTGTGAATTGTGTGCGCAGTAGCCGCACGTGCATCAACAAAGTAGTGCCAAGCGTGCGCCTGTGTCATAAGTAAAGGGCCGGCTGGCTTGACCGTTAAAGGGTGCTGTAACCCCCGAAAGTACACTCCAGTCCAAACCAAAAAAAAATTATTTTCTGTGTTTGTGAATTGTGTGCGCAGTAGCCGCACGTGCATCAACAAAGTAGTGCCAAGCGTGCGCCTGTGTCATAAGTAAAGGGCCGGCTGGCTTGACCGTTAAGGGTGCTGTAACCCCCGAAAGTACACTCCAGTCCAAACCAAAAAAAAAATTATTTTCTGTGTTTGTGAATTGTGTGCGCAGTAGCCGCACGTGCATCAACAAAGTAGTGCCAAGCGTGCGCCTGTGTCATAAGTAAAAGGCCGGCTGGCTTGACCGTTAAGGGTGCAGTAACCCCCGAAAGTACACTCCAGTCCAAACCAAAAAAAAAATTATTTTCTGTGTTTGTGAATTGTGTGCGCAGTAGCCGCACGTGCATCAACACAGTAGTGCCAAGCGTGCGCCTGTGTCATAAGTAAAGGGCCGGCTGGCTTGACCGTTAAGGGTGCTGTAACCCCCGAAAGTACACTCCAGTCCAAACCAAAAAAAAAATTATTTTCTGTGTTTGTGAATTGTGTGCGCAGTAGCCGCACGTGCATCAACAAAGTAGTGCCAAGCGTGCGCCTGTGTCATAAGTAAAGGGCCGGCTGGCTTGACCGTTAAAGGGTGCTGTAACCCCCGAAAGTACACTCCAGTCCAAACCAAAAAAAAATTATTTTCTGTGTTTGTGAATTGTGTGCGCAGTAGCCGCACGTGCATCAACAAAGTAGTGCCAAGCCGGCTGGCTTGACCGTTAAGGGTGCTGTAACCCCCGAAAGTACACTCCAGTCCAAACCAAAAAAAAAATTATTTTCTGTGTTTGTGAATTGTGTGCGCAGTAGCCGCACGTGCATCAACAAAGTAGTGCCAAGCGTGCGCCTGTGTCATAAGTAAAGGGCCGGCTGGCTTGACCGTTAAGGGTGCTGTAACCCCCGAAAGTACACTCCAGTCCAAACCAAAAAAAAATTATTTTCTGTGTTTGTGAATTGTGTGCGCAGTAGCCGCACGTGCATCAACAAAGTAGTGCCAAGCGTGCGCCTGTGTCATAAGTAAAGGGCCGGCTGGCTTGACCGTTAAGGGTGCTGTAACCCCCGAAAGTACACTCCAGTCCAAACCAAAAAAAAAATTATTTTCTGTGTTTGTGAATTGTGTGCGCAGTAGCCGCACGTGCATCAACAAAGTAGTGCCAAGCGTGCGCCTGTGTCATAAGTAAAGGGCCGGCTGGCTTGACCGTTAAGGGTGCTGTAACCCCCGAAAGTACACTCCAGTCCAAACCAAAAAAAAAATTATTTTCTGTGTTTGTGAATTGTGTGCGCAGTAGCCGCACGTGCATCAACAAAGTAGTGCCAAGCGTGCGCCTGTGTCATAAGTAAAGGGCCGGCTGGCTTGACCGTTAAAGGGTGCTGTAACCCCCAAAGTACACTCCAGTCCAAACCAAAAAAAAAATTATTTTCTGTGTTTGTGAATTGTGTGCGCAGTAGCCGCACGTGCATCAACAAAGTAGTGCCAAGCGTGCGCCTGTGTCATAAGTAAAGGGCCGGCTGGCTTGACCGTTAAGGGTGCTGTAACCCCCGAAAGTACACTCCAGTCCAAACCAAAAAAAAAATTATTTTCTGTGTTTGTGAATTGTGTGCGCAGTAGCCGCACGTGCATCAACAAAGTAGTGCCAAGCGTGCGCCTGTGTCATAAGTAAAGGGCCGGCTGGCTTGACCGTTAAAGGGTGCTGTAACCCCCAAAGTACACTCCAGTCCAAACCAAAAAAAAAATTATTTTCTGTGTTTGTGAATTGTGTGCGCAGTAGCCGCACGTGCATCAACAAAGTAGTGCCAAGCGTGCGCCTGTGTCATAAGTAAAGGGCCGGCTGGCTTGACCGTTAAAGGGTGCTGTAACCCCTGAAAGTACACTCCAGTCCAAACCAAAAAAAAATTATTTTCTGTGTTTGTGAATTGTGTGCGCAGTAGCCGCACGTGCATCAACAAAGTAGTGCCAAGCGTGCGCCTGTGTCATAAGTAAAGGGCCGGCTGGCTTGACCGTTAAAGGGTGCTGTAACCCCCGAAAGTACACTCCAGTCCAAACCAAAAAAAAATTATTTTCTGTGTTTGTGAATTGTGTGCGCAGTAGCCGCACGTGCATCAACAAAGTAGTGCCAAGCGTGCGCCTGTGTCATAAGTAAAGGGCCGGCTGGCTTGACCGTTAAGGGTGCTGTAACCCCCGAAAGTACACTCCAGTCCAAACCAAAAAAAAATTATTTTCTGTGTTTGTGAATTGTGTGCGCAGTAGCCGCACGTGCATCAACAAAGTAGTGCCAAGCGTGCGCCTGTGTCATAAGTAAAGGGCCGGCTGGCTTGACCGTTAAAGGGTGCTGTAACCCACAAAGTACACTCCAGTCCAAACCCCAAAAAAAATTATTTTCTGTGTTTAGCCGCACGTATATATCAAATCGATATAACATAAATGGAGGACCAAACTTTCTCCGATAAAAATAAAATAGAGAAAGATCAAGAACCACTTCCTCCTAGTGCTGAAGCTGCTGCCACTAGTCATGACATAGACGATAACATGCCATCAACGTCGTCTGCCAAGGCCGATGCCCAATGTCATAGTAGAGGGCACATACAATCCCAAATGGCAAAGTTCAGGAAAATGACCTTGAAAAAGACATTTAAATCAGCTGAAGAGAAACGTAAACTTGCCAATATGCCATTTACGACACGGAGTGGCAAGGAACGGCTAAGGTCGATCCCTAGTATGTTCATGACTAGTGGTTCAGCTTCACATGACGATGGAAGCCCTCCTCCCACTAAAAAAATCAAAAGAGTTAAGCTGGCAAAAGCACAGCGAAGAACTGTGCTTTCTAAGAAGATATCACAAATCCCCAAGGAGAGTCCAAGTGTGGTGGTGGTTGCGATGCCTGACCTTCCCAGCACTGGACGGGAAGAGGTGGCTCTTTCCACCATTTGCACGCCCCCTGCAAGTGCTGAAAGGAGCACCCACAGTCCACTTGCTGATATGCAAATTGAAGATGTCACTGTTGAAGTACAACAGGATGAGGATACTGGTGTAGCTGGCGCTGAGGAGGAAGTTGGCGAGGAGGATTCTGATGGTGATGTGGTTTGTTTAAATCAGGCTCCGGGGGAGACAGTTGTTGTCCGTGGGATGAAAAAGCCCATCACGGTCATGCCTGGGCAGAAGACCAAACATTCCACCTCTTTGGTCTGGCAATATTTCTATCCAAATCCGGACAACAACTGTCTTGCCATATGTACCATATGTAAAGGTGAAATAAGTAGGGGTAGGGACGTCAACCACCTAGGAACATCCTCCCTTATACGGCACCTGCAGCGCGTTCATAAAAAGTTACTGTCAAGTTCAGAAACTTTGGCTAAGACCGTAAGCAGTCCAGGGACACCTAAATCCCGTTGTCCTGTTGTATCCAAGCGCCTGCAAACCACACCGTCAACTCCCTCCTCGTCAATTTCCTCCTTAGTTAGGATCGGAAGTAGTCCTGCAGGCCATGTCACTGGCATGACTGACTCTCCTATCCGGGATTCCTCCGGAGGATCCTGCATTGCTACGCCTACTGCTGCCGCTGCTGCTGTTGCTGCTGCTGGGAGTCGTTCATCATCCCAGAGAGGAAGTAGGAACACCACTACTTTTACTAAACAATTGACCCTCCAACAGTCCTTAGCGAGGAGGATGAAGTACGACAGCAGTCATCCTGAAGCAAAACGTATAACTGAGGCCTTGACTGCTATGTTGGTGTTAGACGTGCATCCGGTATCCGCCATTAGTGCAGTGGGATTTAGACAATTGATGGAGGTAGTGTGTCCCCGGTTCCAAATCCCGTCTAGATTCCACTTCACTAGGCAGGCGATACCGAGACTGTACAGAAACGTCAGAAAAAGTTTCCTCAGTGTCCTGAAAAATGCCGTTGTACACAATGTCCACTTAACCACGGACATGTGGACAAGTGGAACAGGGCAGACTAAGGACTATATGACTGTGACAGCCCACTGGGTAGATGTATCACCTTACGCAGCAACAGCAGCAGCGTCACCAGTAGCAGCATCTCAGAAATGCCAGCTCGTTACAAGGCAGGCTACGCTGTGTATCACCGGTTTCAGTAAGAGGCACACCGCCGACAACCTCTTAGAGAAACTGAGGGAAATCATCGCCCAGTGGCTTACCCCACTTAGACTCTCCTGGGGATTTGTGATATCTGACAACGCCACCAATATTGTGCGGGCATTACATCTGGGCAAATTCCAGCACGTCCCATGTTTTGCTCACACAATAAACTTGGTGGTGCAGAATTTTCTGAAAAGCGACAGGGGCGTGCAGGAGACGCTTTGGGTGGCCCGAAAAATTTCTGGCCACTTTCGCCATTCAGCGACTGCGTGCCGAAGACTGGAGCGCCAGCAAACACTCTTGAACCTGCCCCGCCATCACCTGAAGCAAGAGGTTGTGACGCGGTGGAACTCAACCCTCTATATGCTTCAGAGGATGGAGGAGCAGCAAAAGGCCATACAAGCCTATACATCCACCTATGACATAGGCAAAGGAGGGGGTATGCACCTGACTCAAGCGCAGTGGAGAATGATTTCCGTGTTGTGCAAGGTTCTCCAGCCCTTCGAACTTGCCACACGTGAAGTCAGTTCAGACACTGCCAGCTTGAGTCAGGTCATTCCCCTCATCAGGCTTTTGCAGAAGCAGCTGGAGAAAGTGAAGGAGGAGCTAAGATGGAGCGATTCCGCTCGGCATTTGGGACTTGTGGATGAAGCCCTTCATTCGCTTTGCCAGGATTCCAGGGTGGTCAATCTGTTGAAATCAGACCACTACGTTTTGGCCACCGTGCTCGATCCTAGGTTTAAAGCCTATGTGGTGTCTCTCTTTCCGGCCGACACAAGCCTGCAGAGGTGCAAAGACCTGCTGGTGAACACACTGTCAGCTGAAGCGGAACGTGACACGTCAACGGCTCCTTCTTCATTTTCTCCTGCAACTGGGGCTGCCAGGAAAAAACTTAGGTATCCTAAGCAACCCGCTGGCGGTGATGCAGGGCAGGCAGGACCAAGTTTGGACATCTGGTCCAGACTGAAGGACCTGGCAACAATTTCTGACATGTCTACTGTCACTGCATATGATACTGTCACCATTGACAGAATGGTGGAGGATTACATCGGTGACAGCATCCAAGTAGGCATGGCAGACAGTCCATACCTGTACTGGCAGGAAAAAGAGGCAATTTGGAGGCCCCTGTACAAACTGGCTCTATTTTACCTGAGTTGCCCCCCCTCCAGTGTGTACTCCGAAAGAGTGTTTAGTGCAGCCGGGAACCTTGTCAGCGAAAGGCGTAGGAGGTTGCTTCCACAGAATGTGGAGAAGATGATGTTCATCAAAATGAATTATCAGCTCTTCCAGGGAGACCAGCCTCCAGAAGGTACAGAGGGACCTGTGGTGGTGGATTCAAGTGGGGACGAGTTAATACTTTGTGAGGATGAGGATGTACACACTGAAGAGGGTGAGGAATCGGTGGATGAGGAGGATGAGGATGACATCTTGCCTCCATAGAGCCAGTTTGTGCAGGGACACATTAATTGCCAGCTTGTTTTGTGGGGGCCCAAACGAACCAATCATTTCAGCCACAGTTGTGTGGCAGACCCTGGCGCTGAAATGATTGGTTTGTTAAAGTGTGCATGTCCTGTTTATACAACATAAGGGTGGGTGGGAGGGCCCAAGGACAATTCCATCTTGCACCTCTTTTTTTTCTTTGCATTATGTACAGTTTGGGGCCTAGTTTTTCAAACTGCCATCCTGTCTGCCACTGCAGTTTCACGCCTAGATGGGTCACGTGTTTGTGCCGCCCACTCGTGTCGCTTAGCATAGTCATCCAGCTACCTCGGTGCAACGTTTTGGACATAAAAACACTATTGTGAGGTGTGAGGTGTTCAGAATAGACTGGAAATGAGTGGAAATTAAGGTTATTGAGGTTAATAATAGCATAGGAGCAGAAAAACCTACAAATTCTGTGATTTTAGCTGTTTTTATGCTTTTTTTAAAAAAAATACAGATCCAAAACACAAAACCCAGAACCCAAAACACGGAAGGGTGGTTTTGGCAAAACCAATCCAGATCCAAAACACGAAGAAAGATCCAGATCCAAAACCAAAACACAAAACACGAAAAGTGGCCGGTGCACACCCCTAATATATATATATATATATGTGTGCGTGTGTGTGTGTGTATATATATATATATACATACAGTCAGGTGCATAAATATTGGGACATTGACAGAATTTTCATATTTTGGCCTCTATTCACCACCACAATGGCTTTGAAATGAAATAAACAAGATGTGCTTTAACTGCAGACTTTCAGACTTAATTTGAGGGCAACTACATCCAAATCAGGTGAACGGTGTAGGAATTACAACGTTTCTATATGTGCCTCCCACTTTTTAAGGGGTAAAAAGTAATGGGACAAACTAAACAATCCTAAATCTAACTTTCACTTTTTAACACTTTGTTGCAAATCCTTTGCAGGCAATTACAGCCTGAAGTCTGGAACGCATAGTCATCACCAGACGCTGGGTTTCATCCCTGGTGATGCTCTGCCAGGCCTCTACTGCAAATGTCTTCAGTTCCTGCTTGTTCTTGGGGCATTTTCCCTTCAGTTTTGTCTTCATCAAGTGAATTGCATGCTCAATTGGATTCAGGTCAGGGGATTGACTTGCCCATTGCATAACATTCCACTTTTTAGCCTTAAAAAACTCTTTGGTTGCTTTTGCAGTATGCTTCGGGTCATTGTCCATCTGCACTGTGAAGCACCGTCCAATGAATTCTGAAGCATTTGACTGAATATGAGCATATAATATTGCCCGAAACACTTCAGAATTCATTCTTCTGCTTTTGTCAGCAGTCAGATCATCAATAAATACAAGGGAACCAGTTCCATTGGCAGCCATGCATGCCCATGCCATGACACTACCACCACCATGCTTCACTGATGAGGTGGTATGTTTTGGATCATGAGCAGTTCCTTTCCTTCTCCATACTCTTCTCTTCCCATCACTCTGGTACAAGTTGATCTTTGTCTCATCTGTCCATAGGATGATGTTCCAGAACTCTAATGGCTTTTTTAGATGTTGTTTGGCAAACTCTTCCTGTTTTTGAGGCTCACCAATGGTTTACATCTTGTGGTGAACCCTCTATATTCACTCTTGTGGAGTCTTCTCTTGATTGTTGACTTTGACACATATGCACCTACCTCCTGGAGAGTGTTCTTGATTTGGCCAACTGTTGTGAAGGGGTTTTTCTTCACCAGGGAAATAATTCTTCTGTCATCCACCACAGTTGCTTTCCGTGGTCTTCCGGGTCTTTTGGTGTTGCTGAGCTCTCCGGTGCATTCTTTATTTTTAAGAATGTTCCAAACAGTTGATTTGGCCACACCTAATGTTTTTGCTATCTCTCTGATGGGTTTATTTTGATTTTTCAGCCTAATGATGGCTTGCTTCACTGATAGTGACAGCTCTTTGGATCTCATATTGAGAGTCAACAGCAACTGATTCCAAATGCAAATGTCACACCTAGAATCAACTCCAGACCTTTTACCTGCTTAATTGATAATGAAATAACGAGGGAATAGCCCACACCTGTCCATGAAATAGCTTTTGAGTTGATAGTCCCGTTACTTTTGGCCCCTTAAAAAGTGGGAGGCACATATAGAAACCGCTGTAATTCCTACACCGTTCACCTGATTTGGATGTAATTACCCTCAAATTAAATCTGACAGTCTGCAGGTAAAGCACATCTTGTTTGTTAAATTTCAAAGCCATTGTGGTGGTGAATAGCGGCCAAAATATGAAAATTCTGTCAATGTCCCAATATTTATGCACCTGACTCTATATATATGTGTGTATATATGTATGTCTGTATGTATATATGATGATTTGTCTGGGGAGGGGCTATTCTATGCTAAGGGAATATGATCTGTGTGTGGAGGAGGTGGGCTATTATGTGCTAGGGCAGGAGGATGGCGCTGGGGAGACGCAGGATGATGCCACTGAGGAGACGCAGGATGTTGGCATTGGGGACACCAAGGCAATGGTGCTGGAGACACACATAGAGGACAATAAGACCACTGGTACTATTAGAAGAAAAGACTGGGGGACAATAATCTTCAGTAAGATAACAATTCTAATGAAACCATATTACTGATGCAAATGGAACCAAATGAGCAAATATATTTTATTAATATAAAATTGCTTGATATGGGAAACTCACATTTGTCCTGCCCCAAAACATCTGTTACTATCTGGTTGAACCTCTCTTGAATGATAATGACATTGGCTTTATTACAACACAAACAGGCGGCTTCCGGACCATGTAGTCTCCTGCATGAATAGTACTGAAGACACGGCCTGTCCAGCAAGGATCGATTTCTTCAGAGGTTCCCTCGTTGCAGAGAAATCATATAGGTAAGAAAATACTCATTCACATGCTTTATGTGCTTATTCACTGGAGAGAGGGACTGTGGGCATGGCTATCAGCTCTTGGAACGGTGGGCATGCCACCAGCATGACAAAAATGGGGGGAGTGGCTTGCGGGCATAACTTTTCACATTAGGCCACACCCCTGCTACAAGGCCACACCCACTTTTCAGGCGCACCTTTGGCGTGCGGACATGGGGCCACTTTCTAAGCATTTTCCAGGGCCGCTTTAAATTCCCAATCCGCCCCTGATGGGGGCTTTTAGTTGGTCTAGAGCACAGGTTCTCAAACTCGGTCCTCAGGACCCCAAACAGTGCATGTTTTCCATGTCTCCTCACAGAATCGCAAGTGAAATAATTAGCACCACCTGTGGATCTTTTAAAATGTGTCAGTGAGTAATGATTACACCTGTGCTCCTGCTGAGTGACCAGGAAAAACGTCACCTGTGTGGGGTCCTGAGGACCAAGTTTGAGAACCTCTGGTCTAGTGTGTGGCCAGCTTTAATAAACAGGAGTCACAGGTGCAGCTCGTTAGCTAATTGCCTCTAGCTGCAGAGAGACAACACGTGAAGCGCTAGGAGCACCAGCAGAAGTGAGACTGCAGGAATTAAGCCTGGAACAGCGACACCACTGGAGGAAAATTGGTATTGCCACAGATCAGAACACCCCTCTGCAGTGCAGCACATTTCATCCAGGTGTAGTTACTTGCTCTCTCTTGCTTTATTCCCACCTCAGAATCAGGCACCATATCACCACGTTCCCTGGTCTTCTTTTCTCTGACTGTTTGTTCTCCCAGACGTTGGGTAAAGCATCACCAAGTTGATGTTATTGTGCCCTAATACCATCTTACTGTGAAATGTTTCTCCATTTATCCTGTACGGCGCTGAAGACACTTTCTGGCACCTTATAAAAAAAAATGTTGCTAATAATAATAAGGATTATTTTCACTCTGTGATTTTTGTGGTTAGCGATCAAGTATAACAGCGCTAAGCGCAGAATTGGGTCTCATTAGATTAATCCTCTGGCCTCTGACTGCAATTTCCTCTTTTATTTCTTCCACAGAATCCTCTTTTTTTTTATGATCACGTTTCGCAAAACGTGTTTTATGTAGAAACCAGATTTGCTTCATTACTTCTACTTTTGCAATATCAAACCGCATTTCAAAGATGTTTCTAACAAATTTGTTTTCACAAGTGACAACGATAAAGTAATAACAGGATGATCTAAACCACAAAACTAGTGATGGCGTCTTCTGGTTTATTGGGGGATATTTCAAATAAACAAAATGCTTAATATAATATTTATCCAGGGAAATATCTGTGACTGTGAGTTTTTCATGTTGTTCTACTGTACTCAGACTTGCCTACCGTCCTGATTTGGCCGGGAGCCTCCCGTAAATCGAGTTCCGCTCCCGGCATGGCAGGCAAGCCTCCCGGCGGCCGCTGATCCCTCCACCTTCCCCCACAGTAACGATAGAAGCCCAGCAGCAGGGGCCCTGCCCCCTGCTTCACAATGCCATAATATCGACATTGTGAAGAGGGGACGGGGCCACAATGATGCGATTGTGCGGTCATGCCCCTGGCCTTGCCCCCAATACTTCATCTCCGCCCGGCCGCTGTATACAGACATTGAGCTCCCTCCTTCCAGTATGCCTGTATTATCATCAATAGTGTATTAGGAGATCTTGGGAAATAAAAGTCTGTTGTGCTAAAAATTGATCTTGTGTCGCAGAAATAATTTTACACCACAATATCAATATGTGTTACATACATAACTGTACTTTAATTAGAGATGTGTGAGGACCCCCATGTTTTGGTTTTGCAAAAAACACCCTCAAGTGTTTTGGTTTTGGTGTTAGATCTGGATTTCTTTAAAAATTGATAAAAACTGCTAAAATCACATAATTTTTGGTTTCTACAGTATTATAAATCTGAATAACATTAATTTCCAGCCATTTCCAGACAATTTTGGTCAACTCACAACTCACAATATTGTTTTCAGTTTCCACCCATAAAGGTCAAAGGTTGCAGCGAGCTGACTGGTTGAACTAAGCGACAGAGCAGCGGCACAAACACACGGCACTTTATAACAATACAGCGCATCTGGTGGTACTGTGGTGGCAGACAGGATGGCAAAATGCAAAAAAAACCCATAAAAAAAAACATCTAAATGAGATTGATTAATTGCATAATATAACTATAAATAAAAAAATAGTTGATAAATGGAGCAAATCATTAAAAAATAAGAATCAAAATGAAATTGATTAATAGATGAATTGGTTTAATTATTATTGTTATGCCGCGTATCCACATAGCGATTTAACCAAGCGATTGCACAATAACGACGCCGTTATCGTGCAATCGCTTGCAAATCGCACATGCATCGAGGCAGATTTTAGTCGGAAACGACCAGCGATGCGCGCGACCTCTGGTCGTTTCCGACATCTATCATCACCCGTACATGCTGGTCAACCTGATGATCTTGTCACATTCAGCATTGTCGAAGCTGAATAATTGGCTGAGACAAGGTCAGTTTAAAATGTAATCGCAGCGACGCCATCTTGCGAATGGCCGCAAGACTCCATTTTAGAAATGCAATCGCAAGACGCCATTTTGCGAATGGCCGCCTAAGCGCCATTTTAGGTGAACTCACAATATAGTACATGTGGCGATATTTTTATTAGCACTATGCGATCGCTTCTTTCACCATTTGTCATACGCACAATTATACTCACAAGGGCGCTATTAAATAATCGCATATTAGCAAATGCATGAGACTTAGTATGAAACCACTGAAAAAGTAGCTTTATGCGCACGCATCTGCCCCAAATTAACTAGCGTCCTTATATCAAACCCCGAATACTCACACACTACATATTCGCACACAAGGTTCCATTAGCATCAAAATGTATGATTCAAGTTGGTTAAGTTAGTTTAAATGCTAAGAAATAGAGGTTTTTGATAACTAAGGTATTATACATGATAAGCAAGGTGTGTTTGGTTTCGTTCTGATGCGTACGCTTTTTACAGCATCTCGGTGTTATCGGTGGAGAGATCGCATCATGCAAACTCAAGTTACGGATCGCAGAACTTACAAGCAACAAAATGTTTAGCTGATGAAATGTTACAGGAGGCGTTACTAGAAAGACCCCTGTTGTTGGAGGCAGGGAAAGTCTATTTGAAACAACCTGTTAAATGTGCCGTAACATATGCTTCTCCTCTGGGAACCAATGAGATCAGCAGGAAGTTTTCCCTTTGTCCTGCTTCAGTCTGGGGGGAATAAATACATGTGTCTGAATACTGGTTTTCCAGTTCATGCTGAATTTTGGGTGTACTGAGGATCTCTAGTCTGAGGTCTGTCTCTGGGTCCAGAGGCGCAGCGTATGTATAATTGTACTTGGGTCTGTATTATTTCCTTTTACGCCTAACTTGTGTATGTATAGATTGCGTGTAACTGACTGTACTTTTACCTGAATAATACTTGTGCGTTGGAACCACAGATTCCACTCCTGTCTTTATTTGCGGTTATACTGCGTACGCAATTAGCGTTATGTTTAGAGGTTTATAGGCAGGTTTTGTCTTAGAGGTTCTAGGCAGGTGAATCTTAGAGGTTTATAGGCAGGAATGTATTAAAGGTTAATAGTGACGATTTAACAGTTGGGGACTTGTAGGTTTATCACACTATCTGATACACGATAACACTCGGTCAGTCCTCTCTCAGCAAAAGGGTGGAGGCGCCTTTTGAGAGACACATTAGTCTTTCATTACCACAGTGTTGCTGAGAGCGTACTGCCGGTTATTGTGTAGAGGAAGCGCTGATCAGAATCCAGGGACAAGAGATAAAAAAAAGTTTTTTTTTCTCTGTTGATAGAACCTTACGTGTAGAGGGGTGCTGCAGTATTGCGTACGCAGCTAAAACGCATTTTTGCATACGCAGTTAAAAAAAGTCATTATAGGCTTGTGTGGTAGTCGCATAATTGTGTATGCGGCCGATCGCACAATAGCGTATACGCACTTCCGGTTCTGCTGCCACGTGTTTGAACAAAGCCATTGAGGTTTACATTTTTTTTTCTATCTACCAATATCTGGGTTAACGTTTATTTTCTGCCCAGGAAAAAGTGTGTAATAGTGAGTGTATTGTTGGTAGGGGTAATTTATTCCCTAAAGTTAAGGATACCGTATGATCCTTAAGGGCTAGGTGCAAGGGTTAGCCTAGTCGCTCGGTAAGCAGCTTTACCGTTCTAAACACAGTAGCAGGTGTACATGTTGTCTTTGTTGTATAGAGGTGCGTGAGAGTGGCCGACATATAAACTCTCATAGGTCTGGAAGTTACCTTACTAAAGCTTATCCGGGTGTGGAAGTTGCCTGTTTCAAATCTTATCTAGGTGTGGAAGTTGCCTTATTAAATCTTATCCAGGTGTGTGGACGCCGCCGACTTAAATCGTTCACAGGTAAGTGAAAGTATCTTGATTGTCTTTCACCAGCTTAAATTTTTTAGTGAAAAGCGTAGGAGTTGTCTCAGAATGGGAGCCACGCAAACAGTAGAAATGTTAGGCAATGATGTGCTGCTAATGGAGGCTCCGATTGGATCGGCCCATTGTATCATGCATACCAAGTACGGTACTTATGCAATAAGGTATTGTGATATATGGTTTAATATGACGAGAAAGAGTGTTAGACCGTTTCCCAGAATTGGTAGTTTTGACAAAAATGTGTTAGATAATGTCCAGGATCACATCAGTATGGTGCGATCCCGAGAGAAAAAGATTAAGTATTTTGAATGTTTAAAAATATGGCAGCATGAAGGGGATGCTTGGCTTAAAAATGTGCAAACGACGCAAACTAGCATTGCGAACGCATTGCCAGAAAATACATCCACGACGCTGAGTTGCAATACGGGCGAGCCGCAAATTGGCGAGCACGTGCGGCAAAGTAGCGTCGTGGAGAGTATTGCCAGCAGTTCACGCTCACCTCCCCCACCTTATGTGGATGGAGGTGCAAGTACAGTTACCAAAAATACCCATAAAAATTTAACAAGTAATTTGTACCCCCTCTTAAGTAACCATAAAGAAAATTTTTATGATGTGGATGATGAGCCTATTGTAATGTCTGCCATTTCCCATGCTGTGCAAATGATAGATGCTGCATCACCACAATCACGGGTGGTGCCGCCATCTCCATCGGTAACAGTAAGGGAAGTGTTAATACACTCTGCACCCATTGAGGAAGTTGTTAATACCATACGTAGCAGCAGCAGATTAAACCGCCAGTCAGGTAACCAGGTCAGAAGTGGCAGCGCTGCGTGTCTGCATCCCATTTGGACAATAACTGTTCCGAATGGAAAGGCGGATGCAAACGGTATAGTACCCATGAGGGAAGTAGTGATGCATTGTCCATGGACAAGGGCAGAACTAAATTCCATCATAAATGATTTCCCTGATCCAAAAAAAGAATTAGCCAAATGTCTAAGATTTTTGAGAAATTTGGGTAGTTCTCATGAGCCCACAAATAAAGATTGGCGTGTGGTGTTAAGGGCCTGTCTACCACGCAATACCGACGTGACAAAATTTATCACGGACTGTGTATTGGATGGCGACGTTTCCTTAACAGACCAAGGTAACATTTCCCGCATTGTGACTCAATTGGGTATATATTTTCCAGTAGTAGTTAACTGGAACAAAATCTTCACAATCAAACAAAAGGAGAGTGAAACTGCAGAAGAATATTGCGACCGGGCTCTGCAGGCTATCACCCAGTACACTGGGATAGAAGAGATTAAAGATAGCATTCACCACAGGGGAATGATAGTCACAATATTAATGGATGGTTTAAAAGAGAATTTAAAAACTCGGGTTCAGACCTCACAGCCTGGCTGGCGGGGACTTACAATAGATAACCTCATAGAGTCTGCCATAGAACATGACAAAAACATCTCAAAAAAGAGGGAGACCCAGAGCGAAAAATTAATGGCTGTCAGTATACAAGCTCTGGAGGGAATGACGGTAACACCACAGCCAACAGACACGCTTGCACTTGCACACACACTCATGTCAGAACAAGTTGCTCTCACTAACCCCATTCAACAACAAACACAACTCTATCCTACTAACCCAATGCAACCACAGGTCCCAGGATATTCACCCACTTCTTATCCCCCACAATACCCTTACCCATATCCACCACCATTACCCTCTGCTCAAACTTCACAACAACACATGCTTTCACCTGAATCATGGACATGTTTTAATTGCAAACAAACAGGACACTTAAGTAGAAACTGCACAGTAAAAAGAGTATGGACCCCACATCAAGGAAAACCTGGATACCCCCATAAGGGATATGCACAGAAACCAGCAAATGCTCAGCAAGCACTAGCTTCAATTGTAGCCATAATTGCTTTATTGGATAATGGTAGCCAACGCTAGGGGTCAGGTCATACCTGTAGTCTACAGATAGTCAGGTTAACGGGAAGTACTAGAGAAGAACCAGTCATGATGGTTGATGTAGCTGGTACTGGTTTCTTGTAGACACAGGGGCGACCAAGTCAGTGATGAAATCTCCCGTTAATTTACAGGTGACCAATGAGATAATACCAACAATGGGTGTGACAGGTAAAGTGGAACGTTATCCTTTAACAAGGTCCGCAGAGGTTAGTATTGGGCCGTTGCATACCAGGCATTCTTTCCTTCTGGCTGCTGCGGCTCCTACTAACCTGCTGGGAAGAGACTTGTTATGTAAAATGGGATGTGTCATATATTGCACCCCTGATGGTGTATATTTAGATATCCCAGAGAGAATGGTATACGAGGTGCGGGATATGTTAGACACCCCTCAAAGGATAATGTACCACTCTACAGTTTTAAAAGAAAGATGAAATGTTGTCCCAAATTCCAGATTCCCTTTGGACAAAAGATGGACAGGACACTGGATTAATGGCAAATGTAAGCCCGGTAATGGTAAACTTAAAAAGCGGTAGGCAAGCTCCAAAAATTCCCCAGTACCCACTAAAACAGGAAGTGGAACTAGGGGTGTTTCCAATAATCGAGCAATTATTGCAACAAGGAATTTTAGTTCGTACAGCTAGTGTAGCCAACAGTCCCATCTTTCCAGTAAAGAAGAGTGGTGGGAGGGGTTATAGGCTGGTGCAAGACCTTAGAGGTGTTAATAAGGTAGTAGAGAGCCAATTCCCTGTAGTGCCAAATCCAGCTGTCATCATGATGCAGATCCCACCAAATGCAACCCATTTCACTGTCATTGACCTCTGTTCTGCTTTCTTCTCTGTGCCTCTCCATCCTGACTGTCAGTACCTATTCGCATTCACATACAGAGGTGTGCAATATACATGGACACGATTGCCCCAAGGTTTCATAGACAGCCCCAGTATTTTCTCCCAGGCATTGCATGACTGTTTACAAGCTTTTCAACCTGCCAATGGATCAGTTCTAATTCAATATGTGGACGATTTATTGCTATGTTCTGACTCTTTTATGTCATGTGTGAATGATACTAAACTTTTGTTACTTCATCTCTCGCATACAGGACACAAAGTGGCTAAGGACAAGTTACAGCCATGCCAGCCCAGAGTAAAATATTTGGGACACTGCCTAACCCAGGGGTTACGACATCTCACAAATGATAGAATCCAGGCCATACAAAACATGACACTGCTGCAGAATCAACAGCAAATTCGTACCTTCTTGGGAATGTGTGGATATTGTCGAATGTGGATACCAGGTTTTTCTATTTTGGCCTTGCCTTTACAGGAACTAGTCTCTTCCTCAAAGCACGATTGCGTCATACACACTGAGGAATCAGAACAGGCTTTTCTTAATCTTAAGGATAGTCTGACAAAAGCTCCTGCATTGGGAATACCCGATTATGAAAAACCTTTTGATTTATATTGTACGGAAGCCGATGGTTGTGCTGCAGGTGTCCTTACACAAAAACATGGTGATGCCAGTAGGCCCGTAGCATACTACAGTGCCCAATTGGACACGGTAGCAAGATCACTCCCCACCTGTTTGAGAAGTGTAGTAGCTACCGCTTTACTGGTGAGTAAAAGTGAGGACGTAGTATTGGGCCATGATATGATTGTCTACACTCCCCATGCTGTATCTGCCCTGTTGAACTCAGCTCAAACCAGACACGTCTCCTCGGCTAGGTTCACCAAATGGGAACTAGCCCTAATCGCTCCTGCAAATATTACAGTTAAACGTTGCAGTATGCTGAATCCAGCAACATACCTGCCATATGTACAACATGATGTACAAAGGGTGGAAGGAGAGGAGTTGCTGGTGGGAGGTGAGTTCGGCAGACATGATGATACTCACGATTGTATGACATATCTGAATCAGACCTTTACTGCTAGACCTGGCATACATGACACACCTTTAGAGAATGTGGATGTAACTTTTTATACGGATGGGAGTTGTCATAGACAAACAGACACAGGTGAATTATGTACAGGTTATGCTGTTGTAAATGACACAGACATCATGGAAGCTAAACCTCTCGGTCCTCCTCACTCAGTCCAGGTGGCAGAGTTAGTAGCACTGACTAGAGCATGTGAACTGGCAGCAGGCAAATCTGCTAACATTTACACTGACTCGAGGTACGCGTTCGGGGTGGTGCACGACTTTGGGGCTCTATGGCGTCTGAGAAATTTTATGACAGCAGCACCAGTTGCACACTCCCGACATGTAAAACATCTCTTAGAAGCAATCCAACTGCCCAAAGCAGTGGCAGTAATTAAATGCAAAGCCCACACATGTGAGGATGACCCAGTGTCACTGGGCAACAACAGAGCTGAGGAAACTGCAAAATGGGCAGCGGAGTTAAAAATGCCTTCTCCAATTGAAACAATTATGTCATTCCAAACCATTGATATGCTGAAATTAATTGAGATGCAAAATTTGTGTTCAATTCAGGAAAAATCCATTTGGAAGTCCAAGGGGTGTGGGCAAGAGTCCTCCGGGCTCTGGAGGGACGGACATGGTAAGCCAGTAGCCCCCAAGGCATATTACCCAACCTGGCTGAGGCAGCACACGGTCTGACTCATCTGGGTAAACAGGGCTTGTGCAAGTTGGTGAGGGCATACTGGTGCGCACCAGGGTTTTCTTCACAAGCAGAGAAGATAGCAATGTCCTGTCTGACCTGCTTGAGAAAAAACATAGGGAAAGCGATCCCTACCGAACCGTCCCACATTCCACCGACTGATGGACCTTTCCAGGTGATACAAATTGATTTCATCCAATTACCACCCTGCAGGAACCTTAAGTATGTATTAGTGTGCACAGACGTATTCTTTAACTGGGTTGAGGCCTACCCAGCAGCCACTAATACTGCTGCGTTTACTGCCAAGAAAATAGTTCAGGAATTTGTATGCAGGTACGGTATCCCTGGAATCATCGAAAGTGATAGGGGTACCCATTTCACAGGTGATGTTTTTCAAAATATGTGTAAGCTGATGGGTATTAATAGCCGACTCCACACCCCCTACCGACCGCAAGCCAGTGCCATGGTAGAGAGGATGAACAAGACTATTAAAAATAAGCTAAGTAAAATCATGGCGGAGACTGGACTAGGATGGCCAGAAGCTTTGCCTTTGGTCCTACATAGTATAAGGACCACTCCTAGATTTCCTCTGAATCTGTCCCCATTTGAAATATTGTTTGGTAGACAACCTCATTTGATTATAAGTCCACAGGAAGATCTAAAGGGTAACAACGAGGTAACTGTGAAGTATCTTATATCAATGAGTAAGCAGTTAAAGCAACAGCAGCAGAAACTGAAATTGTTGTCCCATGATATGCCTGAAATGAACTGCCATGATGTTGAACCAGGAGAATATGTAATGATCCGAAATTTCTTACGTTCAGGTTGTTTGACTGATCGGTGGGAAGGTCCGTACCAGGTGCTGCTGACGAGTACTACATCTTTGAAGGAGGCCGAGAGAGATACCTGGGTCCATTCCACTCACTGCTAAAAGGTCAATGAACCGGTGGAGAAACAAGTCGGAGACAAAGCTGATAGTGTGGATCTGTCGCTCGCGAGCTTGTTCCGGGAGGATTGAAAAGGTCGTAGTGAAATACCTGAACTGAGAGAAATTTGCAGGTCTTGTTGTGACAATGGACGGGCCTGCTGTGTTCAATTTCATATTCTCTTTCAGAGTGTTCACCATCCTGATCGGTTCGGGAATATCCAGTTTCTGTGATGGGGGACCGATTGAGGAAACGGGAACTGATGGCAGTGCTGATGGAGTGGAGAAAGGAGGAGTGCAATGCCAATCAGGGGAGTGTCTGACCAATCTTAGTACTGTTATTGTTAAGAGAGCTGTCATTCCGGATACTCGGGGAAGGTGTGGAGGGTTATCGTCTGAAGATTCCTGTATTTGTGAGTTTTGTGGGTCCCTAGTTGATGAGAACTGTATTCAACAGTGCCAACCTAAATATAATCCGTACTGGGGAGGGTATCCTTTAGAGGATTATCACAGCATGGTAGGCAAAGTGTTAAATCAAACCGATTGCTGGGTGTGTTCACATGTGCCCCAGGGACAGCATAATGTAGGGTTGGTGCCATTTCCGCTGAATATCACGGAAATTTTAGAACTACAAAAAGGGAAAACATTGGATGGAAAATTCCTCTCATCCAAACCACTTAATTTCAAACTCTATCAATTCCAAGTAGATAGATCACTTTTGTGTTTAAACATAACCAACCCCAATAAACCCGGAGTTTGGGAAGTGACGGGGAATAATCAGACGATGACCTTCTCACAAAGAGCTGATAATGAGTCCATAAACTATGATCTGCTGCGCTCAATTAAATCAAGTGGGAAATATTTTAGGTACCGGTATACATTGAGTTCCACCAAAAAAATGATTGGTAAAGTACCAGATGGTTATTGTGCTAAAATAATACAACCAGAAACTTGCATATACCAGATGGAAGAGCCTGAGATAGGATTGTTTGCAAGAGAAATGTGTCTAATGATAATGATGCATACCATTCCTTATGTTCTCCCTGATAATATATATTTTATATGTGGAAGAAAAGCGTATAAATGGCTCTCCCCGAGTTCTGAAGGTTTGTGTTATCTGGGAAGAGTAGTCCCAGAACTTATGACCCTCACACATGTTGAAATGTTGGGAATACATAAAAACACACCGTCACCATATCTTCACACACAATATGAGCACAGAGGCAAGAGAAATATGATACCTGGTGATATGCATAAAGCCGCTCAGTTAATCAGTGAGACAACTGGCTTCCAAGTTTTAGTCGCCCTGGATCCCACCAGAATTGCTAGGGGTACATTAAATTTTAGATATATCCAGGAACTTGCTAAATTAATAGATAATATCACCGAGATGTACGATGACACATCCAGGTACACAGGGAGAGAATTGCAAGCGTACAAGAAAGAACTAGTGCAACACAGGCTAGTGTTGAATTATTTAACTGCTGTTACTGGAGGGTATTGCGTAACATTAGCCACCCAATTTGGAGTAAAGTGTTGCACTTATGTCACCAATGATACCAGCGACCCTAAGGAGGTGATAGACCAGAAGATGGATGAGATTCTGCAGCTAAAGTGGGAATTTCGTAAGAACCATAACGCATCAGTAGCTGAAGCAGGGGAAAAGATAGAAGGATGGGTGTCATGGCTGAACCCAGTGAAATGGTTCTCGGGTCTAGGAGAGTGGGTCCAGGAAGTGATCGCCAGCATAGGCAAATTCTTGATCCTTATACTGATTGTCATCATAGTAATTGGCATATGCGTCTGGTGTGTTCCTATTGTGTTGAAGTGTGGAAAATGTGAAAACAGAGTGAAACAAAGGAATGAAACTATGATGGTGGTCAGAAATGATATGTATACCGAGGTAGATACAGAACTGCATTACAACCCTGAGCTAGGAAGTACCATCATTTAAATGTATAATATTTAGACATGCATAGAAGATATTATTGAAATGTTATTTATAGAACACCCAGACAATGTAAAGTCTCAAAATCCCCTTCAAGACTGCTGTTATAAGACTGGTGCATTCCCACACCTGTCACATGATCTCCCAAGATCCGCAGTGTGCGTATAATAGTAGTTTTATGCCCCCGCCTAGAGACACATTATTGATGGATTAAGAACCACCTTGTGCCATCCCATAATAACACTAAATAATATGTGAATGTAAGCCTAAAATAAATTTATATAGCAGATTGTGATAGCATGTTGTTTGCTATCAAAGGGTGGACTGTCAAAGCTGAATAATTGGCTGAGACAAGTTCAGTTTAAAATTTAATCGCAGCGATGCCATCTTGCGAATGGCCGCAAGACTCCATTTTAGAAATGCGATTGCAAGACGCCATTTTGCGAATGGCCGCCTAAGCGCCATTTTAGGTGAACTCACAATATAGTACATGTGGCGATATTTTTATTAGCATTATGCGATTGCTTCTTTCACCATTTTTCATACGCACAATTATACTCACAAGGGCGCTATTAAATAATCGCATATTAGCAAATGCATGAGACTTAGTATGAAACCGCTGAAAAAGTAGCTTTATGCGCACGCATCTGCCCCAAATTAACTAGCGTCCTTATATCAAACCCTGAATACTCACACACTACATATTCGCACACAAGGTTCCATTAGCATCAAAATGTATGATTCAAGTTGGTTAAGTTAGTTTAAATGCTAAGAAATAGAGGTTTTTGATAACTAAGGTATTATACATGATAAGCAAGGTGTGTTTGGTTTCGTTCTGATGCGTACGCTTTTTACAGCATCCCGGTGTTATCGGTGGAGAGATCGCATCATGCAAACTCAATTTACGGATCGCAGAACTTACAAGCAACAAAATGTTTAGCTGATGGAATGTTACAGGAGGCGTTACTAGAAAGACCCCTGTTGTTGGAGGCAGGGAAAGTCTATTTGAAACAACCTGTTAAATGTGCCGTAACATATGCTTCTCCTCTGGGAACCAATGAGATCAGCAGGAAGTTTTCCCTTTGTCCTGCTTCCGTCTGGGGGGGAATAAATACATGTGTCTGAATACTGGTTTTCCAGTTCATGCTGAATTTTGGGTGTACTGAGGATCTCTAGTCTGAAGTCTGTCTCTGGGTCCAGAGGCGCAGCGTATGTATAATTGTACTTGGGTCTGTATTATTTCCTTTTACGCCTAACTTGTGTATGTATAGATTGCGTGTAACAGACTATACTTTTACCTGAATAATACTTGTGCGTTGGAATCACAGATTCCACTCCAGTCTTTATTTGCGGTTATACTGCGTACGTAATTAGCGTTATGTTTAGAGGTTTATAGGCAGGTTTTGTCTTAGAGGTTCTAGGCAGGTGAATCTTAGAGGTTTATAGGCAGGAATGTATTAAAGGTTAATACTGACGATTCAACAGCATGTACGGGGATGATGGATGTCCCTACGCTGAACGACTGAACGCTCAGTGTAGGCTCATCACAGACATGGAAACGACAGCACAATTACAATGTCGTGTCCATGTCTTGTAGTGGATACGCACCTGTAGAGATGAGCGAGTCCGGTTCTCAGAGAACCGGACCCACCCGAACTTTCAGATCCAAGGCGAGAACAGAGCTAGGCTCGGGTTTTCCCGCGTGACTCGAATCTCAAAACGAGGCAAAACATCATCCTCCCGCTGTCGGATTCTCGCGGGTTTTGGATTTTATAAAGGTCCCAATGATCGGCGCCATTTTCACTCTGGGTCTGGGCTGAAGGATGCTGCTGTGTCGTCCATAAAGGGGCTGGGGCGGTAGTATATAACGGATGGCTTCAGTGTGTGCTGCAGCTGCTGTGTCACTTGTCCTGTCCATCAAGGGGCTAGGGCTGCAGTCCATCATGGGGCCCTGTATTATCCAGCGGGGGTGCTCTGACACAACAGGGGTGCTCTTCCCGGGTGTAAAAAAATAAATAGAAGTGTTTTTATTTTTTTGTGCGCTATTATTGTTTGGTGACACTGCCGGCAAAACCGCAGTTTATCGTCCACGTATTTGTGACTCTGCAGGTGGTCTGTCCGCACTCGGCAGGGGTGCTTTGTTGTCTATCAAAAAGGGGTGCTGTCTGTGTTGTTCATCAAGGGGCTGCTGCCTCATTCAGGGGTGCTCTTCCCCAGTGTGAAAAAAATAAAAGTGAAATGAAATTAATAATATCAATAATCAATATCAATCCACAAAAAAAAAATAAAAAAATAGTGTGTGCGTCAGCAACTTCGCTGCGCTATTATTGCTTGGTGACACTGCCAGCCAGATCGCAGTTTATCATCCACGTATTGTGACACTAAGAGCCTGATTCAGAGACGCTCGCTAGCGCTGTGTGCTCGCAAGTGGCCCAATGGTTTGCAATCGCGCATGCGCACGCTTTGTTCTGCGTGTGCGCAAACTACTCTGTGTGATCGCAGCCCGCTTGCACGCCCAGCAAAGACAGCCCAGTGAAATGAGTGACAGGAGAGGCCGTTTGTGTCTGGTAACAGGGGCAGGACTCTAATAACGGGCGCGTGGAGGTGCGAACGCAGGCGTGCCTCTGTGTTTCAATGCCGTTTTTAAGGCGTGCATAATTAACAGGCAGCGTCATAGTACACGTCACATGCTTGTTTTTTACACTGAAGTCCTCGCAGTGCTTCTGGCAGGGTAAGGCAACCACAAGCGCTGCGTTAGCTTCCGATGGTGCTCGATGTACCAATGTTTTGATACACTTCCTGGAGATGACTGGCGCTAGTGGGCGTCTCTACATACGCTAATGGGTGTCTGCAAACACAGAGCGATCGCTCGCACAGCCAAATTGGGTATGCTTATGCCTTGGCGAGCGATCGCTTCCCATGGCGTCACTTTGACAAATTTGCATACGCTGGATGCGAGCGATCACATCTCGCGAGCGGGTCTGAATGAGGTCCTATAAGTCATAGCGCAGTGTTTTATTCTTATTCATAAATAATTAATCTTGTGACACTAAGTGGTAGCGCAGTCTAATATTCAACTTTTAACTTCTTTCCTCAATTGTGAATAAATGATTACTCTACACGCCGACTACAAGACCACAACAAAGTGCTAAATAACATGCATTGTATATAAAACATAAACCATAAACCACCCTGCACCCTTTGGACAGCCCCCCAAAGGTTAACTGCATCAAAAAAATCCTAAAGAAAAAAGAGAAACACCCCAAAAAAATTACTTTGAAAATAGTGGTGAAAAAGTACAAAGTTGGGGTAGAAACTTAAAAACTAGCAAAGTAAGCTTTTGGGGGGTCTGCAAGTATGGGGAAGACTTTTTTATTTTACTGCAAGTGCTTGCTGAAGGTGCGTTTTTTAAAACTTCACTTTTGCAATTTTTAGCCATGCTTGCACCCATTTTCATGTATCCCAAATTTGATGGGACTAGTTATTTTCTCCCAAAAACCCTGCTAAATGCTATTCTTCACCACTTGTGCAAAGACCCTATATAGAGGCAATTGAAAGCACTTAAGTACCCCAAATAACTTCAGGGGGGCTAATCAGGGACATCTATAGTGATCTCCAATGTTAGTGCATCTTTTGGTGGGTGTCAGGCTAATTTCTCCAAAACTGACAGCACTTTTCGCATGTTTGAGTTTCGCCAGGATGTGTTTTCGCATCCTTTGGCATTGAATACGGCGAATAGCGGAGGCGCGCACAATAAGTTTAAGCAGCTAAAAAAAGTTGGCAAAAAGTGCGGCATGCGAAAAGTATGGGACTTTTCACCTGAAATTGAATATGGCCCTAAGTTGTAGCGCAGAGTGTTATTCTTATTCATAAATAATGAATCTTGTGACACTAAGTGGTAGCGCAGTGTGTTATTCTTTTTCATAAAAAATCTTGTGACACTGTAGGTCTTTGATACCGCAGTGTAATATTTAAAATTGGTACAAATTGATGTGTGTGCTGTACCCCACTTCATTCGTGTTTGTTGATATGGAGAACGATCAGTTGAGACTTGAGAGGAGAGCAGGAAACACGTTCTAGTGCTGGAGATGCTGCCAGTGCCACCAGTCATGATGATACTAGTCCATCTACATCATCTACTAAAGCCGATGCCCAAGGGCATATGGGGCTTAAGTCAGGGCAACTAAAATTAAGAACCTATCTTTTACAGTGGTGAAGAACAAAACATCAAAGGGAAAGTTAGATGCAGAAAGACATAAAATTGGCAATATGCCAGTTTCACCACATGAAGTGGCAAGGAAAGGCCTTTATTTACTGTATGACTGGTGGTTCTGCCACTGACATAGAAATCGAGGATGCTTCTGTGGAAGTGCATAAGGCTGAGCAGGATATTTGTGAAGCTGACGCTAATGAGGATGTTGATGATGAGGATGTTCTTTGTGTAAATCAGGCAACAGGGCAATAAACAGTTGTTGGTTTTGTTGACTCATCTGCATTACCAGTGTGTTTTTTGGGGGGAAAGTTTAGTTTTTTCCTGGCAGGTGCACTTGCTGGAGAAACTGAAGGAGAAGCCACCGCTGCATCATGTGCCACTTGAGCTGACAATTACTCTTTGCATCTCTTCAGATCTGTGGGCCTGATTCAGAGCCGGATGCTATTTGCGGACGGTCGTTCCAAAAAAGGGGCCGGCTATTTAAATTGAGCGCTCGCTCTTTGCGGTTTGTTGACGCCTCTATGTCTGAGCGAGCGAACGAAAAATGCGCTCATTATTTTGTAAAGACGCCCCTTTGCCGTTCGCATCACACGTCACCTCCAGTATTTATTAGATTAATCGGGTACATCGAAAGGCATCAGAACTGCTCGCAGTGTTTGTGGTAGGTTTTTCCTACCGCAATCACTGTGAGCAGTTCAGGCTAAAAGACAACCAAATGACGTGGTCGATGACACTCCTTTACTAATTATGCACTCCCATTAAACGCTCTTTTGACCGTTAGGCACGCTTGCATTCGGATCTCCACTCCCCCATTTTCAAGCACCTTCCCCTGTTACCACCCACAAACGGTACATTCTGTCAATCAAATTAGCAGCCCCTCGCTGTTTTGCGAGCGCACAGTTTCCGACCGCAATGACTGGTTTGCGCAAGCGCATTATGACCCATACGCATGCGCAGTTGTGCGAACCTCACTCAGAGCGAACGAGCAGCCGCTTACGAGCGGCTCTGAATCAGGCCCTGTGTCCATTGGGAAGAAAGACACAATGACGTCATCCCTTCTGGGATGAAAATACACTCCCAGCAGTAGTAGCAGCAGCAGCAGGCATAGTGCTCAAGGATTCTCAAGAAAGACACAACATAAGACTTAAACCTTAAATCTTGCATTTGCTCTGTTCGGCTTTTCAACATATCTGTGGTTAAGTGGACAGTGTGTACAATGGCATTTTGGAGGCCACTAATTAAGGTTTTTTTGATGTCCCTGTACAGGTTGGGAAATGCTTTTTTAATGAAGTGGAATCTTTGCAAAGGATTGTTTAACTGTCAATTGTTTTTGAAAGCACTACTAGTAGTCATCCTGGTCCCCTTCTGTGATGAAAATCCACTGCCAGCAGCAGCAGGCATAGCAATCAAGGATTCTTCTGGGGCAATGACTGATGTGAATGAGTCAAATATTTTTTTACTCCCCTCCACCCTCATAAATTTGCTTTGGAATAAAAAAATGTAATTACATTTACTACCAATCAACCCTTCCTGTCCCTGCCTTCAACTACATACATACTTCAACTCCCTTAGGCCTCTCTTGAATAATAAAAATATTTGTTTCCTGATGTGCCATGTTGAAAGTTTAACTGTCATGTGTTTGTGCTGCCCACTGCTGCCACTTAGCTTACTCAGCCAGCTAGCTTGGTGCAAATTTTGGGCCTAAACCAGATGAAAACAATATTGTGAGCTGTGAGGTGATCAAAATTGACTGGAAACTAATGGAAATGAATGTTATTGAGGTTAATAATACTTTAGGAACAAAAAAAACAAATTATGTAATTTTAGCAGATTGTTTTCAATTTAAAAACAAAATACAGGTCTCAAAACCAAAACACACAAGGGGCGGTTTTGGCAAAACCAAAACACAAGGAAACACAGATCCAAAACCAAAACACTGTGGTCGGCACACATCTCTAATTAGTGTCAATAATTTAAAAACATAAATTGGAGAAATGGAAAATGCTACATACTGTAATAAACAACAAGCATCCAAAATCCCAATGAGATTGAATCTTTAGATTTCAAGGCAGAGTAACAGCCTAGCCAAATTGAATAATAAATGATTAATTATATGATTTGATGTTACTAGACTATATCTGCTGAGAAGCTGCAGGAAACGAAGCCTAAATGCCTGGATGAGAAGTTGGTTATAGATGGCATTGCAAGATACAAAAGAATGAACGCTCCAGTAAAGTACAGTATACACTGCCTGTCAAACACACACAATCTTGGCAAAGTTCACAATGAAAAGTGGTGCACTATGGAATTGTTCTTGGGCCCTCCCACCCTCCCTTATGTTGTATATTAAAAAGTGCATGAACAGTTTAACAAACAAAGCACCTCAGCAACAGAGACTGCTACTTTTGTGGCTGATGTGCTTGGTTTGTTTGGACCCCCACTAAACAAAACAAGCTTGAAGAGGTCATCCTCACCATCTTCAGTGTTGTTAATATCGTCATCACACAATATCAGCTAATCACCAATGAAATCCACTGTTACAGAAGTCTATGTACTTTGTTGTTGCAATTGGTGGCAAAGGTATTCCTCATAGAATTTGTATTTCATTTTTATGAACATTAGTTTTTCCACGTTAATATGAAGTAGCGTCCTATGCCAATACTCATTAGAATTTTTTTGCATCTGTGTCAGTTGGAAAGAAAGACATTACATAGGACTTAAACCTAGGATCAAACAAGGTTGACAAAATGTAGTGATCCAATTGCAAGATGTTGCAATTCCTTTGGTGAAGAGAAAATAGAACTTCATGTCCAACATACTTAGCAGAATCACATTGTTTCATTTCCTCATTCAGTTTCTATAGCTGTTTTTCCAGTAGTTTAACAGAATCACCTGACTCAGGCTGGCAGTGTTTGAACTCACTTCATTGGTTATTATTTCAAATGGTTTCAGAATCTTGCATAAAATATAGAGTAGATTTTACTGTGCTGGACTAAGGTGCATCCCCTTTCTTCTGTCATGACTTGTGTACATTTGGGTGGCTTGCTGCAGTTCCTCCAGTTGCTGAAGCATATAAATGGTGGAATTCCTCTGCTTCAGTTGGTGAAATGACACCCCTGACATTATTTTAAAACATTCTGAACCACCAAGTTTATTGTGTGTGTAAAGCATGGTCCATGTTCAAATTCACCCAGTTTTAATGCTCACATAATGTTACTTGTGTTATCAGAAATGACAAATCCAGAGAAGAGTCTTAGGGATACATTTACTAAGCTCCGTGTTTTTCTGAGATTGCAGTCACAGGAGTATTTTGCCATTTTTACAAACACATGAATTTACTATGCCAAAAATGGGTGTATTTTCTGTATTTTTAGAGGTGAACATGGCCAAATCAGAAGTTAAAATGCACCTATAAATATAACTATAAATGAATACACCATCATCTGAATATGGCAGTACTTTCCATAGACAGGAATACAAAACAAGAATCATGATTATAATCACGGTGTACTCTAAGCAAACTGAAGTTTGCAATAGACCCCTTCCTGAGCAGTGTGTAATGCAGAAACATACACAGATCAGTGTGATTGCTTTGTTTCTGCCTGTGATTTTTTAAATTAACGGTTAATTTTAAAATAATGATGTGGGTTCCCCCACCCCCAAAAGCATAATCAGCCCTAGGCTCTAGGAGCCAGTCCTGGTTCTAAAAATGCGAGAGATAAAACATGGAGGGGTTCACTGTATTTTATAAACCAGCACTGGGCTCTGTGATCCAGTCCTGGTTTTAAAAATATGGGGAAAAAATGGCGTGGGGTTCCCATATTTTTAAAACCAGCACCGGACTCAAACTAGCCGGAGTGTAATGATACAGCCAGGGAACCCTTTCACCAGGTTGCCTCGACCAAAGCATTATCACCCAAAACTAGGCAGCCCAGGCCATGATCCCAGTGGAGGTACAGATCCCCCTTATAAAAGTGTCCCTCCTCTCCTGAGTACCCCAGGCCTGGGCTGAAGGCCGAGGCTCTTTTCTGCACCCTTGGCTGGTGGGTGGCCAGTGGGTGCATGGGTAATATCATTAATAAAGAATGTGTACTATAGTATTTTACAGTGGGACTACATGTGCCAACATGCCTGCCCTTTGGCACTTTTGGAACTACAATTGCCAGCAGGTGGCCAGCACCAGTACCCTATACATTCACCTTAGATGGTATCATTTTATTGCACACTAAACACACACATACATACCTACCTTATCTCCAGTGATTGGTCCCCTACGCCAATAGAAATCCATGGTTATCCCTAAAAAAATAAAATCAATACTCACTCACCTCCTGTCGCAGGTCAGTCCTCTTCTCCAGTGGAGTCCTGGCCACACAAAAATAAAGAGTTACCTGGACCATGGGCACTGAAGAGATGTATTTGTTTCCACATATATATCTTCCTCGGCAAATGAAGTCCTCATGGTTTACATCATTTGCTGGGCACCAGCCAATTAGAGGCCACTCTAGAGTAAGCATCCGCTGATTGGCTGTGACCTGCGTGGCGGTTGATTGACATCCACAAGTATCACAGCCAATCAGTGGCCGCTTACTCTATTGGTTTGCGGCCAGGGAAATTATGTAAACTACGAGGTCTCCATCATTTGCCAGTGAAGAGATGGAGAAGTGGACCGATCACTTGAGATAAGGTAAGTATGTATGTGTGTGTGTGTGCAATAAAATTATACCATCTACAGTGGGGATTGGTATGATATACCACCGTATGTTAGCTCGGCGGATGTTTTACTGATGCCAGAAAGCAGAACAGCAGGATCCCGACTAAGGTAAGTTTCTAACTATCCCTAACCCTCTCCCCCCCCAGTGCCTAACCCTAACCTCCCCCCGTAAGTGCCTAAACCTACCCCCCTCCCCGAAGCCTAAACCTCGAGGGGGTACCTAACCCTAACCTCCCTCTTGGAATGCCTAACCCTCCTTTCCCCTAACCTAAACCTCCTGGGGGGTGCCTAACACTGAGTCCCCCCCAGGATCCCCTAACCTAACCATCCCCCCACGGCTGTAAGCAGCTGGCTTACATTTGTTTGGTATGTGTGGCTAGTTTGGGGCTGGTTTTACAAATATGGGAGACCCCATGCCATTTTCTCCCCATATTTTAAAGCCAGAACTGGCCCACAGAGCGCAGCGCTGGTTCATAAAATACAGGGGACCCCTACACATTTTGTCCCCCATAATTTTAGAGGGCTTGTTATGTTTTTTCTGGGAAAGCCCATATAATTTTTTTTTACATTAACCCTTTCATTCATTATTACAAGCAAGCTGCCTTCATGTATCTTACTTATTTGTGCAGGCTGCTTGTTCGGGAATGTTAGGCTAAGGGAACAGCATAACAGCAGTCAATCAGCAGTGGCAGATCTAGATTGGCTGCCCGCCCACAAGCTCCGATTGGGTTGTGACTGGTGCCAGATTCAAATTTCACTGGCTGTCCATGTCTGCCACTTCACCAATTATAATTAGCTGGCAACCCAGCCCCAAATCCACACCTGCTGGCTGCTGAAGGCACAAAGGGGCAGGCAAGAGACTGCTGGAAGTACACAGGGAGGTGAATTGCTGGGGGATATAATGTGTAAGGGAAACTACTATTGTATGGAATAATGTGTTTAAGTGATTTCAGGCGATTTCAGTAGTGAACTTCCTGCTCTAAAATATATATATATATATATATATTAGGGGTGTGCACCGGCCACTTTTTGTGTTTTGGTTTTGCATCTGGATCTTTCTTCGTGTTTTGGATCTGGATTGGTTTTGCCAAAACCACCCTTCCGTGTTTTGGGTTATGGGTTTTGTGTTTTGGATCTGTATTTTTTTGAAAAAAAGCATAAAAACAGCTAAAATCACAGAATTTGTGGGTTTTTCTGCTCCTATGCTATTATTAACCTCAATAACCTTAATTTCCACTCATTTCCAGTCTATTCTGAACACCTCACACCTCACAATAGTGTTTTTATGTCCAAAAGGTTGCACCGAGGTAGCTGGATGACTATGCTAAGCGATACGAGTGGGCGGCACAAACACGTGGCCCATCTAGGAGTGGCACTGCAGTGGCATACAGGATGGCAGTTTGAAAAAATAGGCCCCAAACTGTACATAATGCAAATGCAAAGAAAAAAAAGAGGTGCAAGATGGAATTGTCCTTGGACCCTCCCACCCACCCTTATGTTGTATAAACAGGACATGCACACTTTAACAAACCAATCATTTCAGTGCCAGGGTCTGCCACACGACTGTGGCTGAAATGATTGTTTCTTTTAGGCCCCCACAAAACAAGCTGGCAATTAATCTGTCCCTGCACAAACTGGCTCTACGGAGGCAAGATGTCGTCCTCATCCTCCTCATCCACCGATTCCTCACCCTCTTCAGTGTTGTGTACATCCTCATCCTCACAGAGTATTAACTCGTCCCCGCTGGAATCCACCGCCACAGGTCCCTCTGTACGTTCTGGAGGCTGGTCTCCCTGGAAGAGTTGATAATTCATTTTTATGAACATCATCTCCACATTTTGTGGAAGCAACCTCCTACGCCTTTCGCTGACAAGGTTCCCGGCTGCACTAAACACTCTTTCAGAGTACACACTTGAGGGGGAGCAACTCAGGTAAAATAGAGCCAGTTTGTACAGGGGCCTCCAAATTGCCTCTTTTTCCTGCCAGTACAGGTACAGTACAGGTCTGACATGCCTACTTGGATGCTGTCACCGATGTAATCCTCCACCATTCTGTCAATGGTGACAGTATCATATGCAGTGACAGTAGACATGTCAGAAATTGTTGCCAGGTCCTTCAGTCCAGACCAGATGTCCAAACTTGGTCCTGCCAGCCCTGCATCACCGCCAGCGGGTTGCTTAGGATACCTAAGTGTTTTCCTGGCAGCCCCAGTTGCGGGAGAAAATGAAGAAGGAGCTGTTGATGTGTCACGTTCTGCTTCAGCTGACAGTGTTTTCACCAGCAGGTCTTTGCACCTCTGCAGGCTTGTGTCGGCCGGAAAGAGAGACACCACATAGGCTTTAAACCTAGGATCGAGCACGGTGGCCAAAATGTAGTGGTCTGATTTCAACAGATTGACTACCCTGGAATCCTGGCAAAGCGAATGAAGGGCTTCATCCACAAGTCCCACATGCCGAGCGGAATTGCTCCGTCTTAGCTCCTCCTTCACTTTCTCCAGCTGCTTCTGCAAAAGCCTGATGAGGGGAATGACCTGACTCAAGCTGGCAGTGTCTGAACTGACTTCACGTGTGGCAAGTTCGAAGGGCTGGAGAACCTTGCACAACACGGAAATCATTCTCCAGTGTGCTTGAGTCAGGTGCATACCCCCTCCTTTGCCTATGTCATAGGTGGATGTATAGGCTTGAATGGCCTTTTGCTGCTCCTCCATCCTCTGAAGCATATAGAGGGTTGAGTTCCACCGCGTCACAACCTCTTGCGTCAGGTGATGATGGGGCAAGTTGAAGAGTGTTTGCTGGTGCTCCAGTCTTCGGCACGCAGTCGCTGAATGGCAAAAGTGGCCAGAAATTTTTCGGGCCACCCAAAGCGTCTCCTGCACGCCCCTGTCGCTTTTCAGAAAATTCTGCACCACCAAGTTTAATGTGTGAGCAAACATGGGATGTGCTGGAATTTGCCCAGATGTAATGCCCGCACAATATTGGTGGCGTTGTCAGATATCACAAATCCCCAGGAGAGTCTAAGTGGGGTAAGCCACTGGGCGATGATTTCCCTCAATTTCTCTAAGAGGTTGTCGGCGGTGTGCCTCCTTACCGAAACCGGTGATACACAGCGTAGCCTGCCTTGGAACGAGCTGGCGAATCTGAGATGCTGCTACTGGTGACGCTGCTGCTGTTGCTGCCCAGTGGGCTGTCACAGTCATATAGTCCTTAGTCTGCCCTGTTCCACTTGTCCACATGTCCGTGGTTAAGTGGACATTGGGTACAATGGCATTTTTCAGGACACTGAGGACACTTTTTCTGACGTTTCTGTACAGTCTCGGTATCGCCTGCCTAGTGAAGTGGAATCTAGATGGGATTTGGAACCGGGGACACACTACCTCCATCAATTGTCTAAATCCCACTGCACCAATAGCGGATACCGGACGCACGTCTAACACCAACATAGCAGTCAAGGCCTCAGTTATACGTTTTGCTTCAGGATGACTGCTGTCGTACTTCATCCTCCTCGCTAAGGACTGTTGGAAGGTCAATTGTTTAGTAAAAGTAGTGGTGTTCCTACTTCCTCTCTGGGATGATGAACGACTCCCAGCAGCAGCAACAGCAGCAGCGGCAGCAGGAGGCGTAGCAATGCAGGATCCTCCGGAGGAATCCAGGATAGGAGAGTCAGTCATGCCAGTGACATGGCCTGCAGGACTACTTCCGATCCTGACTAAGGAGGAAATTGACTAGGAGGGAGTAGACGGTGTGGTTTGCAGGCGCTTGGATACAACAGGACAACGGGATTTAGGTGTCCCTGGACTGCTTACGGTCTTAGCCAAAGTTTCTGAACTTGACAGTAACTTTTTATGAATGCGCTGCAGGTGCCGTATAAGGGAGGATGTTCCTAGTTGGTTAACGTCCCTACCCCTACTTATTCCACCTTTACATATGGTACATATGGCAAGACAGTTGTTGTCCGGATTTGAATAGAAATATTGCCAGACCGAAGAGGTGGAATGTTTGGTCTTCTGCCCAGGCATGACCGTGATGGGCTTTTTCATCCCACAGACAACAACTGTCTCCCCCGGAGCCTGATTTAAACAAACCACATCACCATCAGTATCCTCCTCGCCAACTTCCTCCTCAGTGCCAACAGTGACATCTTCAATTTGCATATCAGCAAGTGGACTGTGGGTGCTCATTTCAGCACTTGCAGGTGGCGTGCAAATGGTGTAAAGAGCCACTTCTTCCCATCCAGTGCTGGGAAGGTCAGGCATCGCAACCACCACCACACTTGGACTCTCCTTGGGGATTTGTGATATCTTCTTAGAACGCACAGTTCTTCGCTGTGCTTTTGCCATCTTAACTCGTTTGATTTTTTTTAGTGGGAGGAGGGCTTCCATCGTCATGTGAAGCTGAACCACTAGTCATGAACATAGGGAAAGACCTTAGCCATTCCTTGCCACTCTGTGTCGTAAATGGCATATTGGCAAGTTTACTTTTCTCTTCAGATGATTTAAATGTTTTTTTCAAGGTCATTTTCCTGAACTTTGTCATTTGGGATTGTATGTGCCCTCTACTATGACATTGGGCATCGGTCTTGGCAGACGACGTTGATGGCATGTTATCGTCTATGTCATGACTAGTGGCAGCAGCTTCAGCACTAGGAGGAAGAGGTCCTTGATCTTTCCCTATTTTATTTTTATCTGAGAAAGTTTGGTCCTCCATTTATGTTATATTGATATATACGTGCTGCTAAGGCGCACACAAACAAAGAAAATAATTTTTTATTTTTGTTGGAGACTAGTGCACTTTGTGGGTTACACCACCCTTTAAGAAATGAGCCAGCCGGCCCTTTACTTATGGGAGACAGGCACACACTTGGCGCTGCTCCTTTGTTGATGCACGTGCAGCTACAACCCACACAATTCACAAACACAGAAAATATATTTTTATTTTGTTTGGAGTGCCCTTTGGGAGTTACAGCACCCTTTAGTGGTCAATCCATCTGGCCCTTTATTTATGGGACACAAGCGCACGCTTGGCACTACTTTTTAGATGCACGTGCGGCTACTGCGCACACAATTCACAAACACAAAAGAATATATATTTTTTTTTTGTTTGGAGTGCCCTTTGGGGGTTACAGCACCCTTTAACGGACAAGCCAGCCGGCCTTTTACTTATGGGACACAGGCGCGTGCTTGGCGCTGCTCCTTTGTTGATGCACGTGCAGCCACAGTGCACACAATTCACAAACACAGAAAAAAAAAATTATTTTGTTTGGAGTGCCCTTTGGGGGTTACAGCACCCTTTAGCAGTCAATCCAGCTGGCCCTTTATTTATGGGACACAGGTGCACGCTTGGCACTACTTTGTTGATGCACGTGCGGCTACTGCGCACACAATTCACAAACACAAAAAATTATATATTTCTATTTAGTTTGGAGTGCCCTTTGGGGGTTACAGCACCCTTTAGCGGTCAATCCAGCCGGCCCTTTAATTATGGGACACAGGCGCACGCTTGGCACTACTTTGTTGATGTACGTGCGGCTACTGCGCACACAATTCACAAACACAAAAAAAAATTTTTTTTTATTTTGTTTGGAGTGCCCTTTGGGGGTTACAGCAGCCTTTAGCAGTCAATCCAGCCGGCACTTTATTTATGGGACACAGGCGCACGCTTGGCACTACTTTGTTGATGCACGTGCGGCTACTGCACACACAATTCACAAACACAAAAAACTATATTTTTTTATTTTGTTTGGAGTGCCCTTTGGGGGTTACTGCACCCTTTAACGGACAAGCCAGCCGGCATTGTACTTATGGGACACAGTCGCACGCTTGGCGGTGCTCCATTGTTGATGCACATGCAGCCACAGTGCACACAATTCATAAACACAGAAAAAACATTTTTATTTTTTTTGGAGTGCCCTTTGGGGGTTACAGCACCCTTTAGCGGTCAATCCAGCTGGCCCTTTATTTATGGGACACAGGCGCAAGCTTGGCACTACTTTGTTGATGCACGTGCGGCTACTGCGCACACAATTCACAAACACAAAAAAATATATTTTTTTATTTTGTTTGGAGTGCCCTTTGGGGGTTACAGCAGCCTTTAGCAGTCAATCCAGCCGGCCCTTTATTTATGGGACACAGGCGCACGCTTGGCACTACATTGTTGATGCACGTGCGGCTACTGCACACACAATTCACAAACACAAAAAACTATATTTTTTATTTTGTTTGGAGTGCCCTTTGGGGGTTACAGCACCCTTTAACGGACAAGCCAGCCGGCATTTTACTTATGGGACACAGGCGCACGCTTGGCGGTGCTCCTTTGTTGATGCACGTGCAGCCACAGTGCACACAATTCAAAAACACAGAAAAAACATTTTTATTTTGTTTGGAGTGCCCTTTGGGGGTTACAGCACCCTTTAGTGGTCCATCCAGCTGGCCCTTTATTTATGAGACACAGGCGCACGCTTGGCACTACTTTGTTGATGCACGTGCGGCTACTGCGCACACAATTCACAAACACAAAAAAATATATTTTTTTATTTTGTTTGGAGTTCCCTTTGGGGGTTACAGCACCCTTTAACGGACAAGCCAGCTGGCCTTTTACTTATGGGACACAGGCGCACGCTTGGCGCTGCTCCTTTGTTGATGCACGTGCAGCCACAGTGCACACAATTCACAAACACAGAAAAAATTTTTTTATTTTGTTTGGAGTGTCCTTTGGGGGTTACAGCACCCTTTAGCGGTCAATCCAGCCGGCCCATTATTTATGGGACACAGGCGCATGCTTGGCACTGCTTTGTTGATGCACGTGCGGCTACTGCCACACAATTCACAAACACAAAAAAATATATTTTTTTATTTTGTTTGGAGAGCCTTTTTGGGGTTACAGCACCCTTTAATGGACAAGCCAGCCGGGCTTTTACTTATGGGACACAGGCACACGCTTGGCGCTGCTCCTTTGTTGATGCACGTGCAGCCACAGTGCACACAATTCACAAACACAGAAAAAAAAATTATTTTGTTTGGAGTGCCCTTTGGGGGTTACAGCACCCTTTAGCGGTCAATCCAGCCGGCTCTTTATTTATGGGACACAGGTGCATGCTTGGCACTACTTTGTTGATGCACGTGCGGCTACTGCGCACACAATTCACAAACACAAAAAAATATATTTTTTTATTTTATTTGGAGTGCCTTTTTGGGGTTACAGCACCCTTTAATGGACAAGCCAGCCGGGCTTTTACTTATGGGACACAGGCGCACGCTTGGCGCTGCTCCTTTGTTGATGCACGTGCAGCCACAGTGCACACAATTCACAAACACAGAAAAAAAAAATATTTTGTTTGGAGTGCCCTTTGGGGGTTACAGCTCCCTTTAGCGGTCAATCCAGCCGGCTCTTTATTTATGGGACACAGGTGCACGCTTGGCACTACTTTGTTGATGCACATGCTGCTACTGCGCACACAATTCACAAACACAAAAAAAATATTTTTTTATTTTGTTTGGCGTGCCCTTTGGGGTTACAGCACCCTTTAACGGACAAGCCAGTCTGCCTTTTACTTATGGGACACAGGCGCACGCTTGGCGCTGCTCCTTTGTTGATGCACGGGCAGCCACAGTGCACACAATTCACAAACACAGAAACAAAATTTTTATTTTGTTTGGAGTGCCCTTTGGGGGTTACAGCACCCTTTAGCGGTCAATCCAGCCGGCCCTTTATTTATGGGACACAGGCGCATGCTTGGCACTACTTTGTTGATGCACGTGCGGCTACTGCGCACACAATTCACAAACACAAAAAAATATATTTTTTTATTTTGTTTGGAGTGCCCATTGGGGGTTACAGCACCCTTTAGCGGTCAATCCAGCCGGCCCTTTATTTATGGGACACAGGCGCACGCTTGGCACTACTTTGTTGATGCACGTGCAGCCACAGTGCACATAATTCACAAACACAGAAAAAAAAATTTGATTTTGTTTGGAGTACCCTTTGGGGGTTACAGCACCCTTTAACGGACAAGCCAGCTGGCCTTTTACTTATGGGACAAAGGCGCACGCTTGGCGCTGCTCCTTTGTTGATGCACGTGCAGCCACAGTGCACACAATTCACAAAAAATATATATATATTTTTTTGCACTTGGGGCGAGCACCCCTGATGGTCAGAGCACCCCCTGGACAACACTACAGCACCCCTTTTGGACTGGGACACTGTACAGTTGTTCATAGTGGACACAGCCCCTATGGACAACTGACTGCACAACACAGTCCAGCCAGCCCCTATGGTCTTTGAAGGAGTGGACACAGCCCCTATGGACAACAGCAGCACAGCGCAGCACAGCACAGCACAACACTACACTGCACTACACTACACCTACACAGCCCAGCCAGCCCTAACTCCCACCCTCCCTCTTCACTGTCCACAGCCGAGTGAGAAAATGGCGCCGACGCGGTTACCTTATATAGGATCCAAAAGCTGTGAGACCCGGAAGGCGGGATGATGACGTTTTGCCTCGATTTCAGATCAGAGTCAGGCGGGAAAAGTCGAGCCTGACTCGGATCGGCCTCGGATTGGGGGGGCTCGGGGGGGTTCGGATTTCAGAAATCCGAACCCGCTCACCCCTAATATATATATATTAGAGCAGGAAGTTCACTGGGGCGTGCGGTGGACGAGACCCTACCACAAGGGTCTCGTCGCAAATCCGATGGTTGCAACCATCACTACCATCACCAGGCCACCTGCTAAAGCTGTGGGTGGTCAGCTTAGGAGAGCTGTGTCTGCAGCAGCAGGAGAGCCCTCTGTGCGTCTGGTGACCGCTGTGTGTGCGGCAGCAGGAGAGCCCTCTGTGTGTCTGGAGACCGTTGTGACTGCAGCAGCAGGAGAGCCCTCTGTGTGTCTGGAGACCGCTGTGACTGTGGCAGCAGGAGAGGCCTCTGTGTGTCTGGTGACCGGTTGTGTCTGTGGCAGCAGGAGAGCCCTCTGTGTGTCTGGTGACCGACTGTGTGTGTGGCAGCAGGAGAGCACTCTGCGTGTCTGGAGACCGCTGTGACTGCAGCAGCAGGAGAGCCCTCTGTGTGTCTGGAGACCGCTGTGACTGTGGGAGCAGGAGAGGCCTCTGTGTGTCTGGTGACCGGTTGTGTCTGTGGCAGCAGGAGAGCCCTGTGTGTCTGGTGACCGGCTGTGTGTGTGTCAGCAGGAGAGCCCTCTGTGTGTCTGGTGACCGCTGTGTGTGTGGCAGCAGGAGAGCCCTCTGTGTGTCTGGCGACTGCTGTGTGTGCGGCAGCAGGAGAGGCCTCTGTGTGTCTGGTGACCGGCTGTGTGTGTGGCAGCAGGAGAGCCCTCTGTGTCTGGTGACTGGCTGTGTGTGTGGCAGCAGGAGAGCGCTCTGTGTGTCTGGGGACCAGCTGTGTGTTTGGCAGCAGGAGAGCCCTCTGTGTGTGTGGTGACCGGCTATGTGTGCGGCAGCAGGAGAGTCCTCTGTGTGTCTGGTGACCGGCTGTGTGTGTGGCAGCAGGAGCCCTCTGTGTGTCTGGTGACCGATTGTGTATATGGCAGCAGGAGAGCCCTCTGTGTGTCTGGTTACCGGCTGTGTGTGTGGCAGCAGGAGAGCCCTCTGTGTGTCTGGGGACCGACTGTGTGTGTGGCAGTAGGAGAGCCCTCTGTGTGTCTGGTGACCGGCTGTGTATGTGGCAGCAGGAGAGGCCTCTGTGTGTCTGGTGACCGGCTGTGTCTGCAGCAGCAGGAGAGCCCTCTGTGTGTCTGGTGACCGGCTGTGTGTGTGGCAGCAGGAGAGCCGTCTGTGTGTCTGGTGACCGGCTGTGACTGTGGCAGCAGGAGAGGCCTCTGTGTGTCTGTTGACCAGTTGTGTCTGTGGCAGCAGGAGAGGCCTCTGTGTGTCTGGTGACCGACTGTGTGTGTGTTAGCAGGAGAGCCCTCTGTGTGTCTGGTGACCGGCTGTGACTGTGGCAGCGGGAGAGGCCTCTGTGTGTCTGGTGACAGGTTGTGTCTGTGGCAGTAGGAGAGCCCTTTGTGTGTGTGGCTGTGTGTGTGGCAGCAGGATAGCCCTCTGTGTGTCTGTGGACCAGCCGTGTGTGTGGCAGCAGGAGACCCCTCTGTGTGTCTGGTGACCGGCTGTGTGTGTGGCAGCAGGAGCCCTCTGTGTGTCTGGTGACTGATTGTGTCTATGGCAGCAGGAGAGCCCTCTGTGTGTCTGGTGACCGGCTGAGTGTGTGGCAGCAGGAGAGCCCTCTGTGTGTCTGGGGACCGACTGTGTGTGAGGCAGTAGGAGAGCCCTCTGTGTGTCTGGTGACCGGCTGTGTATGTGGCAGCAGGAGAGGCCTCTGTGTGTCTGGTGACCGGCTGTGTCTGCAGCAGCAGGAGAGCCCTCTGTGTGTCTGGTGACCGGCTGTGTATGTGGCAGCAGGAGAGCCCTCTGTGTGTCTCTTGACCGGCTGTGTGTGAGGCAGCGGAGAACCCTGTGTGTGTCTGGTGACCGGCTGTGACTGTGGTAGCAGGAGAGCCCTTTGTGTGTCTGGTGACCGGCTGTGACTGTGGCAGCAGGAGAGGCCTCTGTGTGTCTGGTGACCGCCTGTGTGTGCGGCAGCAGGAGAGCCCTCTGTGTGTCTGGTGACCGGCTGTGTGTGTGTCAGCAGGAGAGTTATCTGTGTGTCTGGTGACCGCTGTGTGTGTGGCATAAGGAGAGCCCTCTGTGAGTCTGGTGACCGGCTGTGTGTGGGCAGCAGGAGAGGCCTCTGTGTTTCTGTGGACCAGCGGTGTGTGTGGCAGCAGGAGAGCCCTCTGTGTGTCTGGTGACTGGCTGTGTGTGTGGCAGCAGGAGCCCTCTGTTTGTCTGGGGACCGGTTGTGTCTATGGCAGCAGGAGAGCCCTCTGTGTGTCTGGTGACTGGCTGTGTGTGTGGCAGCAGGAGAGCCCTCTGTGTGTCTGGGGACCGGCTGTGTGTGAGGCAGTAGGAGAGCCCTCTGTGTGTCTGGTGACCGGCTGTGTGTGTGGCAGCAGGAGAGCCCTCTGTGTGTCTGGTGACCGGCTGTGACTGTGGCAGCAGGAGAGGCCTCTGTGTGTCTGGTGACCAGTTGTGTCTGTGGCAGCAGGAGAGGCCTCTGTGTGTCTGGTGACCGGCTGTGTGTGTGTCAGCAGGAGAGCCCTCTGTGTGTCTGGTGACCGGCTGTGACTGTGGCAGCAGGAGAGGCCTCTGTGTGTCTGGTGACAGGTTGTGTCTGTGGCAGCAGGAGAGCCCTCTGTGTGTCTGGTGACCGATTGTGTCTATGGCAGCAGGAGAGCCCTCTGTGTGTCTGGTGACCGGCTGTGTGTGTGGCAGCAGGAGAGCCCTCTGTGTGTCTGGGGACCAACTGTGTGTGAGGCAGTAGGAGAGCCCTCTGTGTGTCTGGTGACCGGCTGTGTATGTGGCAGCAGGAGAGGCCTCTGTGTGTCTGGTGACCGGCTGTGTCTGCAGCAGCAGGAGAGCCCTCTGTGTGTCTGGTGACCGGCTGTGTGTGCGGCAGAAGGAGAGCCCTCTGTGTGTCTGGTGACCGCTGTGTGTGCGGCAGCAGGAGCGCCCTTTGTGTCTCTGGTGACCCGCTGTGACTGTGGCAGCAGGAGAGGCCTCTGTGTGTCTGGTGACCGCCTGTGTGTGCGGCAGCAGGAGAGCTCTCTGTGTGTCTGGTGACCGGCTGTGTGTGTGTCAGCAGTAGAGTTATCTGTGTGTCTGGTGAACGCTGTGTGTGGCAGCAGGAGAGCCCTCTGTGTGTCTGGGGACCGGCTGTGTGTGTGGCAGCAGGAGAGTCCTCTGTGTGTCTGGTGACCAGCTGTGTGTGCGGCAGCAGGAGAGCCCTCTGTGTGTCTGGTGACCGCTGTGTGTATGGCAGCAGGAGTGCCCTCTGTGTGTCTGGTGACCGCTGTGTGTGTGGCAGCAGGAGAGCCTTCTGTGTGTCTGGTGACCACTGTGTGTGCGGCAGCAGGAGAGCCCTCTGTGTGTCTTGTGACCGGCTGTGTGTGCGGCAGCAGGAGAGCCCTCTGTGTGTCTAGTGACCGGCTATGTGTGTGGCAGCAGGAGAGCCCTCTGTGTGTCTGGTGACCAGCTGTGTGTGTGGCAGTAGGAGAGCCCTCTGTGTGTCTGGTGACCGGCTGTGTCTGTGGCAGTAGGAGAGCCCTCTGTGTGTCTGGTGACCGGCTGTGTCTGTGGCAGCAGGAGAGCCCTCTGTGTGTCTGGTGACCACTGTGTGTGCGGCAGCAGGAGAGCCCTCTGTGTGTCTGGTGACCGGCTGTGTGTGTGGCAGTAGGAGAGCCCTCTGTGTGTCTGGTGACCGGCTGTGTGTGCGGCAGCAGGAGAGCCCTCTGTGTGTCTGGTGACCGGCTGTGTGTGTGGCAGCAGGAGAGCCCTCTGTGTGTCTGGTGACCGGCTGTGTGTACGGCAGCAGGAGAGCCCTCTGTGTGTCTGGTGACTGCTGTGTGTGTGGCAGCAGGAGAGCCCTCTGTGTGTCTGGTGACCGCTGTGTGTGCGGCAGCAGGAGAGCCCTCTGTGTGTCTGGTGACCGGCTGTGTGTGTGGCAGCAGGAGAGCCCTCTGTGTGGTGACCGGCTGTGTGTGTGGCAGCAGGAGAGCCCTCTGTGTGTCTGGTGACCAGCTGTGTGTGTGGCAGCAGGAGAGCCCTCTGTGTGTCTGGTGACCGGCTGTGTGTGTGGCAGCAGGAGAGCCCTCTGTGTGTCTGGTGACCAGCTGTGTGTGTGGGGCAGTAGGAGAGCCCTCTGTGTGTCTGGTGACCAGCTGTGACTGTGGCAGCAGGAGAGGCCTCTGTGTGTCTGGTGACTGGCTTTGACTGTGGCAGCAGGAGAGCCCTTTGTGTGTCTGGTGACCGTCTGTGACTGTGGCAGCAGGAGAGGCCTCTGTGAGTCTGGTGACCGGCTGTGTGTGTGGCAGCAGGAGAGGCCTCTGTGTGTCTGGTGACCGGCTGTGTGTTTGGCAGCAGGAGAGTCCTCTGTGTGTCTGGTGACTGGCTGTGACTGTGGCAGCAGGAGAGCCCTTTGTGTGTCTGGTGACTGGCTGTGTGTGTGGCAGCAGGAGAGCCCTCTGTGTGTCTGGGGACCGGCTGTGTGTGCGGCAGCAGGAGAGCCCTCTGTGTGTCTGGTGACCACTGTGTGTGCGGCAGCAGGAGAGCCCTCTGTGTGTCTGGTGACCGGCTGTGTGTGTGGCAGCAGGAGAGCCCTCTGTGTGTCTGGTGACCGGCTGTGTGTGTGGCAGCAGGAGAGCCCTCTGTGTGTCTGGTGACTGGCTGTGTGTACGGCAGCAGGAGAGCCCTCTGTGTGTCTGGTGACCGCTGTGTGTGTGGCAGCAGGAGAGCCCTCTGTGTGTCTGGTGACCGCTGTGTGTGCGGCAGCAGGAGAGCCCTCTGTGTGTCTGGTGACCGGCTGTGTGTGTGGCAGCAGGAGAGCCCTCTGTGTGGTGACCGGCTGTGTGTGTGGCAGCAGGAGAGCCCTCTGTGTGTCTGGTGACAAGCTGTGTGTGTGGCAGCAGGAGAGCCCTCTGTGTGTCTGGTGACCGGCTGTGTCTGTGGCAGCAGGAGAGGCCTCTGTGTGTCTGGTGACCAGCTGTGTGTGTGGCAGTAGGAGAGCCCTCTGTGTGTCTGGTGACCGGCTGTGTCTGTGGCAGCAGGAGAGCCCTCTGTGTGTCTGGTGACCGTCTGTGTGTGTGGGGCAGTAGGAGGGCTCTTTGTGTGTCTGGTGACTGTCTGTGACTGTGGCAGCAGGAGAGGCCTCTGGGTGTCTGGTGACCGGCTGTGTGTGTGGCAGCAGGAGAGGCCTCTTTGTGTCTGGTGACTTGCTGTGTGTTTGGCAGCAGGAGAGTCCTCTGTGTGTCTGGTGACTGGCTGTGACTGTGGCAGCAGGAGAGCCCTTTGTGTGTCTGGTGACTGGCTGTGTGTGTGGCAGCAGGAGAGCCCTCTGTGTGTCTGGTGACCGCTGTGTGTGCGGCAGCAGGAGAGCCCTCTGTGTGTCTGGTGACCACTGTGTGTGCGGCAGCAGGAGAGCCCTCTGTGTGTCTGGTGACCGGCTGTGGCTGTGGCAGCAGGAGAGGCCTCTGTGTGTCTGGTGACCGGCTGTGTGTGTGGCAGCAGGAGAGCCCTCTGTGTCTTTGGAGACCGGCTGTGCCTGCGGCAGCAGGACAGCCCTCTGTGTGTGTGGTGACCGGCTGGGTGTGTGGCAGCAGGAGAGACCTCTGTGTGTCTGGTGACTGGCTGTGACTGTGGCAGCAGGAGAGCCCTTTGTGTGTCTGGTGACCGTCTGTGACTGTGGCAGCAGGAGAGGCCTCTGTGTGTCTGGTGACCGGCTGTGTGTGTGGCAGCAGGAGAGGCCTCTTTGTGTCTGGTGACTGGCTGTGTGTTTGGCAGCAGGAGAGTCCTCTGTGTGTCTGGTGACCGGCTGTGACTGTGGCAGCAGGAGAGCCCTTTGTGTGTCTGGTGACTGGCTGTGTGTGTGGCAGCAGGAGAGCCCTCTGTGTGTCTGGTGACCACTGTGTGTGCGGCAGCAGGAGAGCCCTCTGTGTGTCTGGTGACCACTGTGTGTGCGGCAGCAGGAGAGCCCTCTGTGTGTCTGGTGACCGGCTGTGACTGTGGCAGCAGGAGAGGCCTCTGTGTGTCTGGTGACCGGCTGTGTGTGTGGCAGCAGGAGAGCCCTCTGTGTCTTTGGAGACCGGCTGTGCCTGCGGCAGCAGGACAGCCCTCTGTGTGTGTGGTGACCGGCTGTGTGTGTGGCAGCAGGAGAGCCCTCTGTGTGTCTGGTGACCGGCTGTGTGTGTGGCAGCAGGAGAGCCCTCTGTGTGTCTGGTGAGCGGCTGTGTGTGTTGCAGCAGGAGATCCCTCTGTGTGTCTGTGGACCAGCTGTGTGTGTGGCAGCAGGAGAGCCCTCTGTGTGTCTGGTGACCGGATGTGTGTGTGGCAGGAGAGTCCTCTGTGTGTCTGGGGAGCGGCTGTGTGTGCGGCAGCAGGAAAGCCCTCTGTGTGTCTGGTGACCGGCTGTGTGTGTGGCAGCAGGAGAGCCCTCTGTGTGTCTGGGGACTGGCTGTGTGTGTGGCAGCAGGAGAGCCCTCTGTGTGTCTGGTGACTGGCTGTATGTGTGGCAGCAGGAGAGCCCTCTGTGTGTCTGGTTACCGGCTGTGTGTGTGGCAGCAGGAGAGCTCTCTGTGTGTCTGGTGACCGGCTGTGTGTGTGGCAGCAGGAGAGCCCTCTGTGTGTCTGGTGACCGGCTGTGTGTGTGTGGCAGCAGGAGAGCCCTCTGTGTGTCTGGTGACCGGCTGTGCGTGTGGCAGCAGGAGAGGCCTCTGTGTGTCTGTGGACCAGCTGTGTATGTGGCAGCAAGAGAGGCCCAGTTTCGGACTGGAGCATGAAAGGCCCACCAGGATAATGCAACCACAGAGGCCCACTAAAGGGCACAGCCAGGTGCTAGAAGGCTGTAGGCAGCTGACTAGAGAGAGTGGCCAGCCATTATAGGAGTGCCATAGTAGTGCGCTAGTTCAATGTATGAACTATAGTGGTACCTTAGTTAATGTTATGCCCCATAGTGGTACCCTAATTCACATTATACCACACAGTACCCCTAGTTCATATTATGTCACATAGTAGTGCCCCAGGTTAACATAATGCCACACTGTACTGCCGCCAGTACACATGACACACAATGCTCTTATTTCACATTATGCCATACAGTGCGTAGCGGGCATTTCTGGGAACCTAGTGGATACCCTCACACTCTGGCCCATCCACTCTTCCATCACCCTGCTCATTAGAAAAAATATAATACTTATATTAATAAATAAGAAAGAATACAACAAGCAGGAGGCACACATGGATAATGGAATGTAGAGCAAATCTCGTGGACTCAGGACCTGATTCAGAGCCGCTCGCTAGATGCGATTACTCGCCACCAGTGTATGCAAATTCGGCTAAGTGACGGCATGGCATGCGCTTGCTTGGAAAGGCAGAACGCCCACTTTGTATTGGCAAGCGATCACTTGGTGTCTATAGACGCCCACTAGCGCACGTCATCTCCAGGAATGTATTAAAACATTGGTACATCGAGGACAATCGGAAGCGAACGCAGCGCTTGTGGCTGCCTCTACCCTACCGCAAGCACTGCGAGGACCTCAGTGTACAAAACAGGCATGTGACGTGTCCTATGACGCTGGTTGTTAATTATGCACACCTCTGAAACGGCGTTGTAACACTCAAGCACGCCTGCGTTCGCACCTCCACTCCCCCGTTAATAGAGTCCTGCCCGTTACCACCCACAAATAGCCTCTCCTGTCACTCATTAAGCTGGGCTGTCTTTGCTTGATGAGCGAGCAGATTACGATCGCTCCGAGTAGTTCGTGCATGCGCATGCGCGGTCGCGTAACAACGGCCGCGTACGAGCGAGCGGCTCTGAATTAGGTCCTCAGTCAGCCAGCTTTTACACTGACACAATACAGAGCTGTGTATATGGGTGCATGTTATTACATACATATTGCTAATATGATAGAATGCATAGTGAAATATATCAGGGATTAGTCAGTTCTCTGGGACACTGAGAGAATAGCATCCAATACAGCAGTGAAAAGGTGCACAGCGGACAGTTACACTGGATTCATTCTCTCCAGATGTGCAGAAGGAATTAAGGACAGTATGTGCTCACAATGCATACAGCTTACCCCACATCCCACGCCTCTATATGGGTTGGGTACGGGATGCCAATGCTCGGGATCCCGACAGTCAGAAGCCCGATGCCAGCATCCCACCAAGGTTAGGATACCAACAACTGTCGATACCTAACCCTACCCCTCCCCTAAACCTAACCTCCCCTCTAGTGTCTACACCTAACCCCCCCTCCTGCAGCCTAAACCTTAGCCCACCCTCAGTCCCTAACCCTCCCCCTAAACACACTACATAAAAGTTAGATGCCATCGGTCGGGATGCCAGAGGTCGGGATGCTGGCGCTGGGATTATCCCAAAAGCCGGAATAATAAATACATCCCCTCTATAACATAGTACTGTCACAGTTCCTATACAGTCAGGTTGCTACAGAATATGCAGAGTGAGTATTCTGCAACAGGCTGGGCGCAGTCCAGAAGCCAGCCCCTCCTAACATGCAACCTTTCTACATAGAACCCTAATAAAATAAAAATAATACAGTGTAGGCATACACAGAACTGCTGACTTATACTATATCTATATGTGCTGATAGAGGGAGAAGAAATATACACATGTACCTTACTTTCAGATAACTAGACAAAGATACAGTGTATATACATTACTGACTATATATATATCTATATTTCTGCATGCACACATGTACTCACACACAGACACATACACACAAAATGGGATTTGAGTTATGTCACAGAGACAGACTTCTACTTACTTATTGATGGAGTTCCGCAGGGCTGTGTCCTTGGTGCTACTGGTTAGTCATTCTGCAACCTGCAGCCAATCCCAGAGCAGGATGAGGGAAGAAAGCCGCGGGGGATGCTGGAACTTGCAGTTCTGGGAGGTGTCAGCTAGTGGCTGGAGAGTAAAGGTGCCCACACTCATACCAACTTTTCATCCAATTTGGCCGATTTCGACGAATCGTGATGACAGATCATGTAAAAAATGGCCAAATCGTGAGTTTCTACACTTGATCACGATGCCGATGCGCGTCCCCGCTCGTCGTACATCGCATCTTCAGATCTGCCATGCTGTAGGGCAGATTAGCCAATCTGGGATACAATGCACTGGCTGCAAGATAGATCTTAAGTCAGATTGGACATTTTTAATTCCAAATCGTGACCACGACTGCCTGGGGAGAGTTCAGGGAGAGTTCAGGGGAAATTGTGTACATTGGCTGATTGGGAGCAAGTCGGTATGTGTGTGGGCACCTTAATAAAGAACTACATCCACTAGAGTGCACTGCAAGAGATAGGGAGGCTGCTGTGCCCGAGAGAATTGGTGGAGAGGATTAGAGCACTCGGTACTGTAACTAATATGAAGTGTGTGGCAAAGACATGGGGAACGGAATACAGGAAAGAGGGGTGAGTGGGACGTACAGGGGGGCCTAGCTTTGGGAAGGAAGGAGTGATTTAAGAAGACGTGGAAGTGTATGGGGAGGACTGACTGAGGGAGGGGCCCTGCGAGAGGGGGGCAGAGCACCTCTGAGCCGGCCCAACGTGAACTGTGGGCCTGATTCAGAGCTGAACACTCTGACCAGAGCGCTCGCTCTGAATCAGGGCCCTCCTACCTGAAAATGGAGCAGCCTCCTGGCCGCTCGCATAGCTGTGGGTGACCACCCACAGCATATGCGAGCGGCCAAAAAGATGGTCGTGATGGTCTTTGACCATCGCGACCATCGGGCTTGCGACAAGACCCTACGGTAGGGTCTCGCTGCCGCAAGCCCAGGAGTGATTTTGACTCTATCAGAGCCAAAGTCACTCCCACTGACATCATTACTGATGTCAGTGGGGCCGGACTCAGACGGTAGGCGTTCCCATGGGAACGCCTCCATCTGGCTGCCACGCTCCCAGCACGCCCACCAAAGGGGGCGTGCTGTCAGTCACCATCGACAGCACGCCCCCTTTGGTGCGAGACCCCGAGCGACGTATTTCTCGTCGCTCGCCAGGTCTCGCGCATGCGCACGACGGAGCTCCTTCCATCATGCGCATTCGGCAAACATCGACCTGCTTGCGAGCGTCATTTGCTCGCAAGCGGGTCTGAATGACCCCCTGTGTCCCATGTTCAGCTCCCTTCCTCCCTTCACTGCCCCCCGGTGACGTCACAGGCACCACTGATTCTGGCAAATGTAACTAATCAGTAGTGCAGATGGAGCCTGCTTGCCGCTGCCAGCCGCCCGATGCACGCAGCCGCTGCCGTCAGTCATACCCGGCAAGCTGCTGCACTGAAAATAGCTGCCGGTGACCTGCGCTAGGCCACGCCCCCACTATAGGGGGCGTGGTTATGAACTAGCGGGGCCCACCAGGGATTTCCCCGAATCCCCGGTGGCCCAGTCCGAGCCTGGAGAGGCCTCTGTCTGTCTGGTGACCGCTATGTCTTCGGCAACTTATACTTACTCAGAAGGCTGATGGCCGCTTGAAGCACGTTACATGTTTCTGGTGGTGTGTGTGAGTGGCGCTTGTGAGATGCTGTCAGTGGGTGTCTCTAAGCACTGGGTGGTGAGTGGGTCATTAGCATATTTTTGCAATTGAGTTCCGTGAGAGATCGGAGCTACGATTACATATGTGTCCATGTATGAATCTCCCCGTAAGTGGATCTGGATGGAGCAGAGCTTGAGTGGGACACACAGAGGACCAGCCGGCCATGTATGATGGTAGCAGTGCAGGAATATACAGGATATATGCGCATTTATGTTCCACCATCGCGCTCATACACAGTGACAAGAGGACACCGTGTATGAACAGAAGTCTAAATGGCGGCCATCTTGGTAAAGTGAAATGCTTCACTTATGGAGTAAATATGGAGATAGCGCAGCAGCATATTCCACATTTCAACATATATTACCTACAAACTTATATTACCTACAGTATATTCTCTATGTCTCGAATATGGTATAAAACCACTTCATGTGCCCCTTATATACTATCACACCCCACCAGGTGCCTCTTTTATACTCCTCCACATGTACCCCTTATATTACCTCAGCCCACAACATGGCCGCCTCCAATAAAGTACCTCAGTGATGCCCCTGGGTCCTTCCCACTGTCCTGATATGTGCCGGTCACATACATATTGCTTCAGCTCTATATATATGTTTTTTGCATTAATGCTATGTCTGTCAGTATAAAGGGAGTTACTTATGTATAACCTTATTGCTATGTAGGGTGATGTCAGATTATCAAGTCACCAGATTTACATTGTTTTGTGTTTGCATCAAAGGTCCTGTCTAGTAAAATGTCCATGGGCGGGAGGCATTGATCATCACATTGTGGATACATCCCGCCGTACATACAGGCAATTAGTAATGCCGTATACATGATGATTTAGGCAAAGGACAGCTCTCCCCATAATAGTTGTCCTTTTGCTGTGTGGAACCCTATAGGTCTGCAAACTAAAATCTGAGATTTATGTGCAAATTTAGGGTGCAGTTATTGGTGTTTTAATGCCGTGGCAATGACACATCATGAGCAACACCCGCATTTTGCCCCTAAGTGAATTGACCCTAAAATGTTCCCCTCATTGCTGCTTAGTAATATATTTGAAAAAGAAGAAATTCCACTGATAGGCAATAAAGGATCTCACTCCTCAGTGATCAGACGGCAAAATCCCATAACAAATACAGAAGAGATTTCATTTTATTTGGTTATTTATTATTTAGTACTTTTGCATTTAGCAGTGTTTGTCTTGTAAAGCACAATGGGGGAGATGTACGAAGCCCAGAAGCGGTATCAGCGCACGTTACGTGCGCTGATACCGCTTCTCCCCGATGTATGATCGGGGGTCTGGGCGGTAAATGACAGAGGCGCTGTGCGCCCGTCATTATCGGCGCTGCTATCTATAAGATAGCAGCGCCGACGGCAGGGCCATGTACGAACGGTCATAACGCATGACCGTTCGGCCGGCTTTAGCTGTCGTTATCGACAGCTACAGCCTGGCGTTAGCCTATCCCCACAGCAGGGACAGCGCTGTCCCTGCTGCGGTGGCTGCCGGCTCCAGGGCTCCACGCGGGGATCTCGCGATACTTGCGAGATTCCGTGCATGCTCAGTGGAGCCGGCCGGGAGAGAGACACAGCGCATCAGCACTAGGCTGATGCGCTGCTGTCTCTAGCGGGTAGCGCCGGAGGGGGGAGTTAACGCTCCCCCTCTCCGGCCGATAAGATGTTTATACATCTCATCGGTATTGCTTCCTGCTTGGCCTCGGTAAAGAGGCGAAGCGGGAAGCGTTATAGCGGCACTTAACATCTACCCCATTGTTATATATCATTATACACCACAAGGGGGCGCTCATCATAAGCCTCAGGGGAATGTACAATACTGATGGCATTTCACACTGCGGTGATGTAGGTTCAGGATATGGGAACTATTCAACATTGGCGATATGGATGAACATTCCTGGGAAAACCTGAAAGAGAGAATAAAGAGATTATAATGTGTGTTATAGCTGCACTATCACCCTGATGTACAACATATAGAGATGTAAAAACCATATAAAATGAAGTTTAGATTCCTGGTAAGATGTTATGGAAGAACAATGATAATTTGTGTAAGAGGAAAATATATCCCTTACAGTCAGACATTACTTGTAGTTTATACACACTGGAAGGAGTTTCACTTTCTTCATTCTTCTATCAATATTATTAGTCTAAACAATGAAATGTTATTATCATGGTCCCTATAGCCACATTTACAGACACCTCTGAGGGACGGAGCCAGGCGGTCAGGATGTTCTGTGTGTTGGCTGTGGGCATAAATGTACCTGCTGCATACAAATCAGTTATGTGGGATCATTATATAGGATAAAAGACCCCTCCATCTGCCCCTTATACACAATAGGATAAAATAAAGGCTAGTTGGGGGCACATTAGGGGTAATTTATTTATTTATTACCAGTTATTTATATAGCGCATACATATGCCGTAGCACTTTTACAGAGAATATTCGGCCATTCACATCAGTCCCTACCCCAGTGGAGCTTACAATCTATATTCCATACCACACACACACACACATACACTAGGGGTAATTTTTGTTAGGAGCCAATTAACCTACCAGTATATGTTTGGAGTGTGGGAGGAAACCAGAGTACCCGGGGGAAACCCACGCAAGCACAGGGAGAATATACAAACTCCACACAGTTAGGGCCGTAGTGGGTATTGAACCAACGACCTCAGTGCTGTGAGGCAGTAATGCTAACCATTACACCGTCTGTGCTGCCCATAAATTGTCACCTTATTGTATAATGAGCTCTGTCCCGGGCACATGTATATGGGAATGTGCAGTATTAGAGGTGTTAGGGCCGTGCTAATGTCCCTCCCCCTCATGGGTCACTAACGGTTACAGATGTGACCTCATACACCTGTACTGTTAGCGCCATATGACGTGACTAGAACGCACCCACACAGGGAACAATTCCTGTACTGTCATATTTATTCTTCTTATTCACATCATAACAGCTCATATATATGTGTATAGTGTCCTATGTATATATATATATATATATATATATATATATATATATGTGTGTTTGTGTATGTGTATAGTTTCCTATGTAATTATATATATATATATATATGTGTGTGTGTGTATAGCGTCCTAAGTATATATATGTGTATAGTGTCCTATGTATATACAGTCAGGTCCATAAATATTGGGACATTGACTGAATTATCAGATTGTGGCCTCTATTCACCACCACAATGGTTTTGAAATGAAACAAAGAAGATGTGATTTACCTGCAGACTTTCAGATTTAATTTGAGGGTAATTACATCCAAATCGGGTGAACGGTGTAGGAATTACAACGGTTTCTATATGTGACACTTTTTAAGGTGCCAAAAGTAATGGGACGATCAACTCCAAAGCTATTGCATGGACAGATGTGGGCTATTCCCTCGTTATTTCATTATCAATTAAGCAGGTAAAAGGTCTGGAGTTGATTCTAGGTGAGACATTTGCATTTGGAATCAGTTGCTGTCAACTCTCAATATGAGATCCAAAGAGCTGTCACGATCAGTGAAGCAAGCCATCATTAGGCTGAAAAATCAAAACAAACCCAGCAGAGAGATAGCAAAAACATTAGGTGTGGCCAAATCAACTGTTTGGAACATTCTTAAAAAGAAAGAATGCACCAGAGAGCTCAGCAACACCAAAAGACCTGGAAGACCACGGAAAACAACTGTGGTGGATGACAGAAGAATTATTTCCCTGGTGAAAAAAAACCCCTTCACAACTGTTGGCCAAATCAAGAACACTCTCCAGGAGGTAGGTGTATATGTGTCAAAGTCAACAATCAAGAGAAGACTTCACAAGAGTGAATATAGAGGGTTCACCACAAGATGTAAACCATTGGTGAGCCACAAAAACAGGAAGATCAGATTAGAGTTTGCCAAACAACATCTAAAAAAGCAATTACAGTTCTGGAACAACATCCTATGGACAGATGAGACAAAGATCAACTTGTACCAGAGTGATGGGAAGAGAAGAGTATGGAGAAGGAAAGGAACTGTTCATAATCCAAAACATACCACCTCATCAGTGAAGCATGGTGGTGGTAGTGTCATGGTGTGGACATGTATGGCTGCCAATGGAACTGGTTCCCTTGTATTTATTGATGATGTGACTGCTGACAAAAGCAGCAGAATGAATTCTGAAGTGTTTCGGGCAATATTATATGCTCATACTCAGTCAAATGCTTCAGAACTCATTGGACAGCGCTTCATAGTGCAGATGGACAATGACCCGAAGCATACTGCAAAAGCAACCAAAGAGATTTTTAAGGCTAAAAAGTGGAATGTTATGCAATGGCCAAGTCAATCCCCTGACCTGAATCCGATTGAGCATGCATTTCACTTGATGAAGACAAAACTGAAGGGAAAATGCCCCAAGAACAAGCAGGAACTGAAGACATTTGCAGTAGAGGCCTGGCAGAGCATCACCAGGGATGAAACCCAGCGTCTGGTGATGTCTATACGTTCCAGACTTCAGGCTGTAATTGCCTGCAAAGGATTTGCAACAAAGTATTAAAAAGTGAAAGTTATATTTAGGATTGTTTAGTTTGTCCCATTACTTTTGGCCCTTTAAAAAGTGGTAGGCACATATAGAAACCGTTGTAATTCCTACACCGTTCACCTGATTTGGATGTAATTACCCTCAAATTAAATCTGAAAGTCTGCAGGTAAATCACATCTTGTTTGTTTCATTTCAAAGCCATTGTGGTGGTGAATAGAGGACAAAATATGAAAATTCTGTCAATGTCCCAATATTTATGGACCTGACTGCATATATATATATATATATATATATATATACAATGTGTGTGTGTGTATAGTGTCCCACGTATATAGGATTAGTATCTCTGCGGCAGAGTAATTGGTATAAAGTCGCAGAATAAGCACAACGCTGGGAGGTGCGAGGCACGGTGCAGGTCACTAGTATCACATCTCTGTTGTCTTTTTACCCAAGTTAGTGCCTGATTCCAGGGTAAGATTAACACTGGGGCAGATGGGACTACAGTACCTGGCAGGGACGGACTGGGGCTAAATATCAGTCCCGGCATCTCTCCATGAGCTCACGCATGGAAAAGGGGGCATGGTGCGAGTCACAGGGGAGTGGCCTCTTTATATTTTTGTACATTAGTGATGGAAATAAATTGCATACTTTGCGAATAAGTCTCTGGCAGGGCGCTTGGGGCAGCTAAGTCTCAAAGTATGTGGTGCCCAGCGGGGCTATTTGGTGCTAGTAGAGTACCTGAGTATGTGGTTCAGTGGTGTAACTAGGGCAGGGCGAGCGGGGTACGTGCCCAGGGTGCTGTGAGACTGGCGGTGCGGGGGGAAGTGACCGGCCACGGTACCGGCTCGTCCTAGTTACCCAGTGTAGTGCCAACCGCAGTGAGTGCGGTCAGCGTTACACATTTACACAGGACCGGCGCTAGGCTTCCCAGTGCCGGTCCTGTTCTGCACAGCCGAGCCCCTTCCCTTACCCGAGCGCTTGCCCAATAGCGCCAGGAGGAGGGTGGGAGGTGGGCGGGCTCAGGCTGTGCTAACACACACATCACCGCCGCGTGGCGGCGATGTGTGTGTTAATCAGCTTCCAATGAGAGTCAGACAGACTCTCATTGGCTGCTGCAGCACCCACTGCAAGAGCCGGCCCCCTTCCGGGACCACTACTGGGGAGACTACTACCGTGGGCACTATATAAAGGGCATTATATGGGGGGGACTACTAGGGAGGGGGCACTATATAAAGGGCACTGCATGGGGGGCTACTAGGGAGGGGGCATTATATAAATGGCACTGCATAGGGGGGGACTACTAGGGGCGGGCACTATATAAAGGGCACTGAATAGGGGGGGACTACTAGGGAGGGGGCACTATATAGAGGGCACAGCATAGGGGGGGACTACTAGGGGGGAACTATATAAAGGGCACTACATAGGGGGGGACTACTAGGGAGGGGACACTATATAAAGGGCACTGCATAGGGGGGGACTACTTCGGGGGGGCACTATATAAAGGGCACTGCATAGGGAGGGACTGCTAGGGAGGGGGCACTATATAAAGGGCATTGCATGGGGGGGACTACTAGGGAGGGGGCACTATATAAAGGGCACTGCATAGGGGGTATTACTAGGGAGGGGGCACTATAAAAGGGCACTGCATAAGGGGGGGACTACTAGGGGGGGCACTATATAAAGGGCACTGCATAGGGGGGGACTACTAGGGGGACACTATATAAAGGGCACTGCATAGGGGGGGACTACTAGGGGGGCACTATATAAAGGGCACTGCATGGGGGGGACTACTAGGGGGGGCACTATATAAAGGGCACTGCATGGGGGGACTATTAGGGGTCACTATATAAAGTGCACTGCATGGGGGGACTACTAGGGGGCACTATATAGAGGGCACTGCATGGGGGGGACTACTAGGGGGAGCACTATATAAAGGGCACTGCATAGGGGGGCACTATATAAAGGGCACTGCATAGGGGGGACTACTAGGGAGGGGGCACTATATAAAGGGCACTGCATGGGGGGACTACTAGGAGGGGGCACTATATAAAGGGCACTGCATGGGGGGACTACTAGGGGGGGCACTATATAAAGGGCACTGCATAGGGGGGACTGCTGGGGGGGCACTATATAAGGGCACTGCATAAGGGGGGTCTACTACTGGGGGCACTATATAAGGGGTTTACTACTGGAGGCACAAGAGACACTGCACTGGGGGCACTAAATAGGGAGGACCACTTCAAGGGGCACTGGATGGTGGGGACCACTACTGGGGGACTGCATAAAGGGGATTACTACTGGGGGCACTGTATAAGGGGAACTAATGGAGAGCTGCACAAGGGGGACCACTACTGGGGGTACTGTACAAGGGGCACTACTTAGGGCCTGCATAAGAGGGACCACTACTGGGGGCACTGCACAGGGCAGACTGTATAAGGAGTACTACAGGGGTTAAGGTGCATATGGAAAGGCTTGTTAAGAGTGACGAGAAAGGGGTATATGTGTCCTGTTGACACCCCTCATTGTTAAGTGACCCCGCCCCTTGTGACCACGCCCTTTTGCCGCACGCGTCCCTTACACTGCACTACACTACACTGTACTACACTACACTATTCCACATTACACTACACTACATTACACTGTGCTACACTGCACTACACTACATTACACTGCACCACACTACATTACACTACACTGCGCTATACTACACTACACTATACACTACACTGCACTGAACCACTACATTACATTATACTACATTACACTGCGCTACACTACACTGTACTACACATTACACTGCGCTACACTACACTGCTACACTACATTACACTGCGCTACACTACATTACACTACATTACACTGCACTACACTACACTACATTAAACTGCGCTATACTACACTACACTAGATTACACTACACTATACACTACACTTAACTACTACACTACATTATACTACATTACACTGCGCTACACTACACTACATTACACTGCACTATACTACACTACATTACACTGCGCTGCACACTACTACACTACACTACACTACATTACACTGCACTACACTACACACTATACTACACTGCACTACATTACACTACACTATTCTACACTACACCACTACATTACACTACACTTTATTACACTACACCACTACACTACACTACATTACATTACACTACACTACTCTGCACTACACTATTCTAAATGTAAAAATGGAGCCACCCCACCCTATGTGGGCGCGCCGAAGGTGCGCGCTGCGAAAAATGAGTGTGGTCAAATAAAAATGGGATGTGTCAACATGACACACCCCTTTATCATCACATTACTTTCCATATGCACCTTAACCCCAGTAGTGCCCCTTATACAGTACTCCCAGTAGTGGTCCTCCTTATGCAGCCCCTCATTATTTCCCCTTATTCAGTGCCTCCAGAAGTGGTCCCCCTTATGCAAGCCCCCAACAGTGATCCCCCCCCTATCCAGTGCCCCCTATAGTGGTCCTTCCTATTTAGTGCCCCCAGTAGTGGTCCCCCTTATGCAGGCCCCCAGCAGTGATCCCCCCTATCCAGTGCCCCCTATACAGGGCCCCCTCTAGTGGTCTTCCCTATTTAGTGCCCCCACTAGTGGTCCCCTAGTAGTGAGCCGCTTAAATAGTGCCACCAGTAGTAGTCCCCCCCAGTAGACATTCCCCCTCCTGATGCAGTGCCCCCAGTAGTAGCTCCCCCCAGTAATGGTGCCCCCAGTAGTAGCTCCCCCCCAGTAATGGTGCCCCCAGTAGTAGCTCCCACCCAGTAATAGTGTCCCCAGTAGTAGTAGCTCCCCCAGTAATAGTGTCCCCAGTAGTAGTAGCTCCCCCAGTGATAGGGTCCCCAGTAGTAGTAGACCCCCAGTAATAGTGTTCCCAGTAGTAGCAGCCCCCCCAAGTGATAGTGTCCCTAGTAGTAGTAGCCCCCCCAGTAATAGTGTCACCAGTAGTAGCAGTGTCCCAAGTAATAGTAGTCCCCCCAAGTTATAGTGTCCCCAGTTGTAGTAGTCCCCCCAAGTAATAGTGTCCCCAGTAGTAGTAGTCCCCCCAAGTGATAGTGTCCCCAGTAGTAGTAGTCCCCCCAAGTGATAGTGTCCCCAGTAGTAGTAGCCCCCCCAAGTGATAGTGTCCCCAGTAGTAGTAGTCCCCCCAAGTGATAGTGCTCCCAGTAGTAGTAGCCCCCCCCCAAGTGATAGTGTCCCCAGTAGTAGTAGTCCCCCCAAGTGATAGTGCTCCCAGTAGTAGTAGCCCCCCCAAGTGATAGTGTCCCCAGTAGTAGTAGCCCTCCCCCAAGTGATAGTGTTCCCAGTAGTAGTAGCCCTCCCCCAAGTGATAGTGCCCCCAGTAGTAGTAGCCCCTGCCCCCATTTACCTGAATCCACGCTCCTGCCACCGCACATCAGTCCTCCTGGCCTGGCGCGCTGTCCATTATGGGAGAGACATCATTATGTCCCTATTTATCCCCAGCATCTCCTGGCCTCCCCTATCTCTTCCCTGGCCCTTCCCCATGAGGCCATGGCCCTCTCTCAGGTGCACTATATTATGTCCCTATTTATCCCCAGCAGCTCCTAGCCTCCACTATCTCTTCCCTGGCCCTTCCCCATGAAGCCATAGCCCTCTCTCAGGTGCACTATATTATGTCCCTATTTATCCCCAGCATCTCCTGGCCTCCCCTATCTCTTCCCTGGCCCTTCCCCATGAGGCCATGGCCCTCTCTCAGGTGCACTATATTATGTCCCTATTTATCAACAGCATCTCCTGGCCTCCCCTATCTCTTCCCTGGCCCTTCCCCATGAGGCCATGGCCCTCTCTCAGGTGCACTATATTATGTCCCTATTTATCCCCAGCATCTCCTGGCCTCCCCTATCTCTTCCCTGGCCCTTCCCCATGAGGCCATGGCCCTCTCTCAGGTGCACTATATTATGTCCCTATTTATCCCAAGCATCTCCTGGCCTCCCCTATCTCTTCCCTTGCCCTTCCCCATGAAGCCATGTCCCTCTCTCAGGTGCACTATATTATGTCCCTATTTATCCCCAGCATCTCCTGGTCTCCCCTATCTCTTCCCTGGCCCTTCCCCATGAGGCCATGGCCCTCTCTCAGGTGCACTATATTATGTCCCTATTTATCCCCAGCATCTCCTGGCCTCCCCTATCTCTTCCCTGGCCCTTCCCCATGAAGCCATGGCCCTCTCTCAGGTGCACTATATTATGTCCTCATTTAAAAAAAGGGGGTTTGGGGGCGCCAATGCTCTCTTTGGCACAGGGCACCAAAAAGACTAGTTATGGCTCTGCATGAAGCTATGCTGGCTGTGCTGTCAGTATGGAGGACAGATGACAATATGGGGAATGTGAGGCTATACGGAGGAATTAGAAGGGACAGCTGTATGTGATGTACATTGTATTTCTAGGTAAATCCCACACACTCAGGGGCTGATACAATGATAAATGTCTACCTATCTGTGTAGCGTATGAAATCGCACAGCGCACACTCAGATAGCGACACATATACAGCTATACAGGAGCACACACAGCTGTAAGCCAGGAGAGGCAGGATGGGGGAGGGAAGGGCGCTGTCACATAGGGGGAGCTCTGTAAGGCCCTGGTCATGTACAGATGCAGCTTTATCAGGGACGCAGGTAATATGTATGTACAGTACCAGTTAGGAGGCGCATCTTGTGTACCCTCTACTGGGCAGCTGTAAGTACACAGTGATGATGGTGATGGGCACATGGCGCTGAGACGTACACATACAGAAGTGCGCATACAGCTCTGCTTACATGTGGAAATGCGCTATTTACTGTATCTGTGCACTTTCCTGCTAACATCAGTCTTTATATGTGTATGTGTCAGTGTGAGAGAAGCCGTGTACATCAGGGGAGCGTCCCTATGTGCTATCATCAGTCTTTATATGTGTATGTGTCAGTGTGAGAGAAGCCGTGTACATCAGGGGTGCGTCCCTATGTACTATCATCAGTCTTTATATGTGTATGTGTCAGTGTGAGAGAAGCCGTGTACATCAGGGGTGCGTCCCTATGTACTATCATCAGTCTTTATATGTGTATGTGTCAGTGTGAGAGAAGCCGTGTACATCAGGGGTGCGTCCCTATGTGCTATCATCAGTCTTTATATGTGTATGTGTCAGTGTGAGAGAAGCCGTGTACATCATGGGTGCGTCCCTATGTGCTATCATCAGTCTTTATATGTGTATGTGTCAGTGTGAGAGAAGCCGTGTACATCAGAGGTGCGTCCCTATGTGCTATCATCAGTCTTTATATGTGTATGTGTCAGTGCGAGAGAAGCCGTGTACATCAGGGGTGCGTCCCTATGTGCTATCATCAGTCTTTATATGTGTATGTGTCAGTGTGAGAGAAGCCGTGTACATCATGGGTGCGTCCCTATGTGCTATCATCAGTCTTTATATGTGTATGTGTCAGTGTGAGAGAAGCCGTGTACATCAGGGGTGCGTCCCTATGTGCTATCATCAGTCTTTATATGTGTATGTGTCAGTGCGAGAGAAGCCGTGTACATCAGGGGTGCGTCGCTATGTACTATCATCTGTCTTTATATGTGTATGTGTCAGTGTGAGAGAAGCCGTGTACATCAGGGGTGCGTCCCTATGTGCTATCATCAGTCTTTATATGTGTATGTGTCAGTGCGAGAGAAGCCGCGTACATCAGGGGTGCGTCCCTATGTGCTATCATCAGTCTTTATATGTATATGTGTCAGTGCGAGAGAAGCCGTGTACATCAGGGGTGCGTCCCTATGTGCTATCATCCGTCTTTATATGTGTATGTGTCAGTGTGAGAGAAGCCGTGTACATCAGGGGTGCGTCCCTATGTACTATCATCAGTCTTTATATGTGTATGTGTCAGTGTGAGAGAAGCCGTGTACATCAGGGGTGCGTCCCTATGTACTATCATCAATGACCACCAATCTCTTACCTGGCATGTTATATCATCCTTCTCACCCCAGCACAATGGTGCAGTCCCTTAATATTCTGCAAAATACAATACAGCATAATTAGTAACAGTCCGCCTATTGCTTTCTCCAACTGTGCATGTACCGTACACCTGACAACATATTATATAATCATCATAAAACCATAAGGGAATCTGACCATTTTCCTCTCATTGATCACACTCATCATTGTGCAGCATTACACATACAAAGGAAGTGTTGGGGACAGGGTAATCCCCCCCATGGTGCTCTTAGTGCTTTTGCCCCAAACCACTTTCCCCTGACCCGAAATAGCTGTGGATTGCCAGGAGCACCAGTCTCAGCTGTGCGTGGCACCTGGTCACCTTGGTGACATTCCTGCAGGGAAATATCTCACAACAGACCAGTGTGCCCACCAGCGCCATGGCAGTGTATTGGTCATGACGTCTGGGAAGAAGCGGAGCACTGGGCATGTTTCAGGCACCCTGCATGCCACATACAGGTGCCCCCAGGACATCGATGGTGCCACCTCCTCCTGGCTTGTTCCCTGTGTGGCGGCACCACATGTACTCCCCTAGCTACGGACCAGGTGCCAAATGGTGAGGCGGTGGGATAGTTCCCTCAGATCAGGACTATACGGCCTGAATCAGGACAGTTGAGGGATTTATTGAGTCACAGCGATCACATGACATTAGTGCGACAAGTGGACGCACAAGACACAGAGGGCGGGGCTTACATTAATCGCTGGTTTTGTCATTATTAGTTACTAGGATAAATACTGTACTTACAATCAGCCTTTTATTTAGACTGTACTATTAAGAATAGATTTTTTTAAATAAAATATAAAGAGAACCAGGTATTTGCTGAAACATTACTAGATATAATGTATATGTAAGCTAAACATTATCTTCTTTGCAAATCTTATACATTACGGCGTGTTCAGACTTCACTTCTGCAGATTTACATTTAATTCCATTATGATCAACAAATGAGCGGAATTTCTGCTGGTACAAATTCAGAACACATCTCATAAGGTGTTATAGCAGCACAGACGGTGTAGTGGTTAGCGTTACTGCCTCACAGCACTGAGGTTGTGGGTTCAATTCCCACCACTGCCCCTAACTGTGTGGAGTTTGTATATTGTGCTTGCGTAGGTGTCCTCTGGGGTACCTCCCGGTTTCCTTCCACACCCCAAAAATATACTGGTGGGTTAATTGGCTCCCCAACAAAAAATGAACCCTAGTGTGTAAGTGTGTGAGCATATGTTAGGGAATATAGGGCCTGATTCAGATCCGATCGCTAGATGCGTACGCTCCCACGGAGCGTATGCAAATTTTCCAAATTGACGTCATGGGATGCGATCGCTCGCCAAGGCATAAGCACACACACTTTGGCTGTGCGAGCGATCGCTCTGCGTATGCAGACATCCCTTAGCATATGTAGAGATTCCCACTGGCAAACGTCATCTCCAGGAAGTGTATGAAAACATTGGTACATCTAGGACCATCGGTAGCGATCGCAGCGCTTGTGATAGCCTTACCCTAACGCAAGCTCTGCGAGCATTTCAGTGTAAAAACAAGCCAAGTGACGTGTACTATGACCCTGCTTGTTAATTATGCACGCCTCTGAAACAGCGTTGAAGCACTCAGGCACGCCTGCATTCGCATCTCCAACCCCCCGTTATTACAGGACAGCCCCTGTTACCACCCACAAACGGTCTCTCCTGTCACTCATTACACTGGGCTGTCTTTGCAGCGCGAGCGAGTGGTATGCGATCGCAGTGAGTAGTTCGTGCATGCGCAGAACATCCGGCAGCTTGCGAGTGCATGCATACAGCGAACGGGTCTGAATCAGGCCCATAGAGTGTAAGCTTCACTGTGGCAGGGCCAAATATTCTCTGTAAAGTATTGCGTAATATGTGTGCGCTATATAAATAAATGGTAATAAAAAAATAAATGAGGGGTTGGGTACTTGATCCAGGCGCTGATAATTGCGGTGGACAGAATCTCGGCAGCAGAATCCCAATGGTGGAAATCCGATGCTTGCAGGTAAGTATTCTAACTCTTCCCCTAACCCATGGTTATCCCTGCCAGGCTTGGATTCCATATTGAGATAATATATCATCCCCCTGGCATCAGATTTTGGATTTGATATAAGCGTGCAGTGGCCGCGACTCTGCGCCATTTCACTCCAGTCACACTACTGTGCTCTGTTCTACAAGTGGCTGTGCGGTGTCCATCTAAGTGGCTGATCGATGTCTTTCTCAGTGGCTGTGAAGTGTCCATTTAAGTGGCTGTGCAGTGTCTATCTCAGTGGCTGTGCGGTGCCCATCTCAGTGGCTGTGCGGTGCCCATCTCAGTGGCTGTGCGGTGCCCATCTCAGTGGCTGTGCGGTGTCCATCTCAGTGGCTGTACGGAGTCCATCTCAGTGGCTGTGCTGTGTCCATCTCAGTGGCTGTGCTGTGTCCATCTCAGTGGCTGTGCTGTGTCCATCTCAGTGGCTGTGCTGTGTCCATCTCAGTGGCTGTACGGAGTCCATCTCAGTGGCTGTGCGGTGCCCATCTCAGTGGCTGTGCGGTGTCCAGCTCAGTGGCTGTGCGGTGTCCATCTCAGTGGCTGTGCGGTGTCCATCTCAGTGGCTGTGCGGTGTCCATCTCAGTGGCTGTGCGGTGTCCTTCTCAGTGAATGTGCGGTGTCCATCTCAGTGGCTGTGCGGTGTCCTTCTCAGTGGCTGTGCGGTGCCCATCTCAGTGGCTGTGCGGTGTCCATCTCAGTGGCTGTGCGGTGTCCATCTCAGTGGCTGTGAGGTGTCCATCTCAGTGGCTGTGCGGTGTCATTCTTAGTGGCTGTGCGGTGTCATTCTTAGTGGCTGTGCTGTGTCCATCATTTTTTTTTTTAAATACAAAAGCAAAACCATTCATAGTATTTTGGCAAAGAATTAGAAAAAAAACCCAGTAAAAGTGGTCCGGTGCACATCTCTACCCCTAAGCCTCCCCCTAAGGATTAATGACCCCTGTTGGGATTCTGCTGTCGAGATTCTGACCACTGGCATTGTGTGTGCCAAGATGCGAACTACATTCCCTCATAAATATAATAATTTCTATAGGACAATTCCAATTTACAGACTCAGAAATAGGTGGGTATTACAGGCAGACAGCTGGGGTTCTGTCCTTAGTGGACATTAGTGTGATGGAGAGATGGTCACTGAAATGCAGCATTGAATTGTTACATTCTCCCTGTTATTGTTACATTCTCCCTGCTATTGTTACATTCTCCCTGCTACTGTTACATTCTCCCTGCTATTGTTACATTCTCCCGGCTATTCTTACATTCTCTCTGCTATTGTTACACTCTCCCTGTTATTGTTACATTCTCCCTGCCATTGTTACATTCTCCCTGCCATTGTTACATTCTCCCTGCCATTGTTACACTCTCCCTGCCATTGTTACATTCTCCCTGCCATTGTTACATTCTCCCTGCCATTGTTACATTCTCCCTGCCATTGTTACATTCTCCCTGCCATTGTTACACTCTCCCTGCCATTGTTACATTCTCCCTGCCATTGTTACATTCTCCCTGCCATTGTTACATTATCCCTGCCATTGTTACATTCTCTCTGCTATTGTTACATTCTCTCTGCTATTGTTACATTCTCCCTGTTATTGTTACACTCTCCCTGTTATTGTTACACTCTCCCTGTTATTGTTACATTCTCCCTGCTATTGTTACATTCTCCCTGTTATTGTTACATTCTCTCTGCTATTCTTACATTCTCTCTGCTATTGTTACACTCTCCCTGCTATTGTTACATTCTCCCTGCTATTGTTACATTCTCCCTGCCATTGTTACAATCTCTCTGCCATTGTTACACTCTCCCTGCCATTGTTACATTCTCCCTGCCATGTTACATTCTCCCTGCCATTATTACACTCTCCCTGCCATTGTTACATTATCCCTGCCATTGTTACATTCTCTCTGCCATTGTTACATTCTCCCTGCCATTGTTACACTCTCCCTGCCATTGTTACACTCTCCCTGCCATTGTTACATTCTCCCTGCCATTATTACACTCTCCCTGCCATTGTTACATTATCCCTGCCATTGTTACATTCTCCCTGCCATTGTTACATTCTCCCTGCCATTGTTACACTCTCCCTGCCATTATTACACTCTCCCTGCCATTGTTACATTCTCCCTGCCATGGTTACACTCTACAAGCTATTGTTACATTCTACGTTATTGTTACATTCTCCCTGCCATTGTTACATTCTCCCTGCCATGGTTACACTCTCCAAGCTATTTTACATTCTCCCTGCTATTGTTACATTCTCCTGGCCATTGTTACATTCTCCCTGCTATTGTTACACTGTCCCTGACATTGTTACATTCTCCCTGCCATTGTTACATTCTCCCTGCTATTATTACATTCTCCCTGTTATTGTTACATTCTCCCGGCCATTGTTACATTCTCACGGCTATTGTTACATTCTCCCTGCCATTGTTACACTGTCCCTGCCATTGTTACATTCTCCCTGTTATTGTTTCATTCTCCCTGTTATTGTTACATTCTCCCTGCCATTGTTACATTCACACTGCTATTGTTACATTCTCCCTGCCTTTGTTACATTCTCCCTGTTATTGTTACATTCTCCCTGTTATTGTTTCATTCTCCCTGCCATTGTTACATTCTCCCTGCTATTGTTACATTCTCCATGCCATTGTTACATTCTCCCTGTTATTATTTCATTCTCCCTGCCATTGTTACATTCTCCCTGCCATTGTTACATTCTCCCTGCTATTGTTACATTCTCCATGCCATTGTTACATTCTCCCTGCCATTGTTACATTCTCCCTGCTATGGCTACATTCTCCCTGACATTGTTACATTCTCCCTGACATTGTTACATTCTCCCTGCTATTGTTACATTCTCCCTGCTATTGTTACACTGTCCCTGCCATTGTTACATTTTCCCTGCCATGGATACACTCTCCAAGCTATTGTTACATTCTCCCTGCCATTGTTACATTCTCCCTGCCCATGTTACATTCTCCCTGCCATTGTTATATTCTCCCTGTTATTATTACATTCTCCCTGCCATTGTTACATTCTCCCTGCCATTGTTATATTCTCCCTGTTATTATTACATTCTCCCTGCCATTGTTACATTCTCCCTGATATTGGTACATTCTCCCTGCCATTGTTACATTCTCCCTGCTATTGTTACATTTTCCCTGCCATGGTTACACTCTCCAAGCTATTGTTACATTCTCCCTGCAATTGTTACATTCTCCCTGCCATTGGTACATTCTCCCTGCCATTGTTATATTCTCCCTGTTATTATTACATTCTCCCTGCCATTGGTACATTCTCCCTGATATTGGTACATTCTCCCTGCCATTGTTACATTCTCCCTGCCATTGTTACATTCTCCCTCCTATTGTTCCATTCTCCCTACCATTGTTACACTATCCCTGCCATTGATACATTCTCCCTGTTATTGTTACATTCTCCCTGTTATTGTTTCATTCTCCCTGTTATTGTTACTTTCTCCCTGCTATTCTTACATTCTCCCTGCCATTGTTACATTCTCCCTGCCATTGTTACATTATCCCTGCCATTGTTACATTCTCTCTGCCATTGTTACATTCTCCCTGCCATTGTTACACTCTCCCTGCCATTGTTACACTCTCCCTGCCATTGTTACATTCTCCCTGCCATTATTACACTCTCCCTGTTATTGTTACATTCTTCCTGCTATTCCTACATTCTCCCTGTTATTGTTACACTCTCCCTGCCATTGCGATATTCTCGCTGCCATTGCTACATTCTCCCTGTTATTGTTACATTCTCCCTGTTATTGTTACATTCTCCCTGCCTTTGTTACATGCTCCCTGCTATTGCTACATTCTCTCTGTTATTGTTACATTCTCCCTGCCATTGTTACATTCTCCCTGCCATTGTTACATTCTCACTGCCATTGTTATATTCTCCCTGTTATTATTACATTCTCCCTGCCATTGTTACATTCTCCCTGATATTGTTACATTCTCCCTGCCATTGTTACAGTATCCCTGCAATTGTTCCATTCTCCCTGTTATTGTTACAGTCTCCCTGTTATTGTTACATTCTCCCTGTTATTGTTACATTCTCCCTGTTATTGTTTCATTCTCCCTGTTATTGTTTCATTCTCCCTGCCATTGTTACATTCTCCCTGCCATTGATACATTCTCCCTGTTATTGTTACATTCTCCCTGTTATTGTTTCATTCTCCATGCCATTGTTACATTCTCCCTGCCATTGTTACATTCTCCCTGCCATTGTTACATTCTCCCTTCTATTCTTACATTCTCCCTGTTATTGTTACACTCTCCCTGCCATTGCTATATTCTCGCTGCCATTGCTACATTCTCCCTGTTATTGTTACATTCTCCCTGTTATTGTTACATTCTCCCTGCCATTGTTACATGCTCCCTGCTATTACTACATTATCTCTGTTATTGTTACATTCTCCCTGTTTTTGTTACATTCTCCCTGTTATTGTTACACTCTCCCTGTTATTGTTACACTCTCCCTGCTATTGTTACATTCTCCCTGCCATTGTTACATTCTCCCTGTTATTGTTACATTCTCCCTGTTATTGTTACACTCTCCCTGCTATTGTTACATTCTCCCTGTTATTGTTACATTCTGCCTGCTATTGTTACACTCTCCCTGTTATTGTTACACTCTCCCTGCTATTGTTACATTCTCCCTGTTATTGTTACACTCTGCCTGCTATTGTTACACTCTCCCTGCTATTGTTACATTCTCCCTGTTATTGTTACATTCTGCCTGCTATTGTTACACTCTGCCTGCTATTGTTACACTCTCCCTGTTATTGTTACTTTCTCCCTGCCATTGTTATATTCTCCCTGTTATTGGTACATTCTCCCTGTTATTGTTACACTCTCCCTGCTATTGTTACACTCTCCCTGTTATTGTTACACTCTCCCTGTTTTTGTTACATTCTCCCTGTTATTGTTACATTCTCCCTGCCATTGTTACATTCTCCCTGTTATTGTTACACTCTCCCTGTTATTGTTACACTCTCCCTGCTATTGTTACATTCTTCCTTTTTATTGTTACATTCTCCCTGCTATTGTTACATTCTGCCTGCTATTGTTACATTCTCCCTGCCATTGTTACATTCTCCCTGCCATTGTTATATTCTCCCTGTTATTGTTACACTCTCCCTGTTATTGTTACACTCTCCCTGCTATTGTTACATTCTTCCTTTTTATTGTTACATTCTCCCTGCTATTGTTACATTCTGCCTGCTATTGTTACACTCTCCCTGTTATTGTTACATTCTCCCTGCCATTGTTATATTCTCCCTGTTATTGTTACATTCTCCCTGCCATTGTTACATTCTTCCTGCTATTCCTACATTCTCTCTGTTATTGTTACACTCTCCCTGTTATTGTTACACTCTCCCTGTTTTTGTTACATTCTCCCTGTTATTGTTACATTCTCCCTGTTATTGTTACATACTCCCTGTTATTGTTACACTCTCCCTGTTATAGTTACATTCTCCCTGTTATTGTTACATTCTCCCTGCCATTGTTACATTCTCCCTGCCATTGTTACATTCTCCCTGCTATTGTTACACTCTCTCTTGTTACACTCTCCCTGCTATTGTTACATTCTCCACGTTATTGTTACATTCTCGCTGCCATTGTTACATTCTCCCTGTTATTGTTACACTCTCCCTGCTATTCTTACATTCTGCCTGCTATTCTTACATTCTGCCTGCTATTCTTACATTCTCCCTGCTATTGTTACTTTCTCCCTGCCATTGTTACATTCTCCATGCCATTGTTACATTCTTCCTGCCATTGTTACATTCTCCCTGCCATTGATACATTCTCCCTGACATAGGGCCTGATTCAGACCAACTCGCGAGCGGCTGTCCGCTCGCAAGTGGGTCGATGTTATGCACTGAGCATGCGCACGACGGAGGGAGCTCCGTCGTGCGCATGCGCCAGACGCGACGAGCGAAGGAAAGTCCTTCACTCGTTGTGTCCGATCAAAGGGGGCATGCTGTCAATGTTGATTGACAGCACGCCCCCTTTGGTGGGCATGCCGGGGGCGTGCCTCCCTGATGGGGGCGTTCCCACGGTAACGCCTCCCGTCAGAAGCCGGCCCACTGACATCACTAGTGATGTCAGTGGGAGTGATTTTGGCTCTGATAGAGCCAAAATCACTCCGGAGCTTGCGGTTGAAAACCTCAACCGCAGGCTCCAGCTCGCAATTTCGATGGTCGCGATGGTCTCGACCATCGCGGCCATCACAAAGCACGCTCGTATAGCCTGTGGGTGGTGACCCACAGCTATACGAGCGTCCAGGAGGACGCTCCATGAAAATGTAGCCCGGCCCTCATTCAGAGCGTGCGCTCTGCTCAGAGCGTACGGCTCTGAATGAGGGCCATTGTTACATTCTCCCTGCTATTCTTACATTCTGCCTGCTCTTCTTACATTCTCCCTGCTATTCTTACATTCTCCCTGCTATAGTTACTTTCTCCCTGCCATTGTTACATTCTCCATGCCATTGTTACATTCACCCTGTTATTGTTACATTCTCCCTGCTATGGTTACATTTTCCCTGTTATGGTTACATTCTCCCTGCTATGGTTACATTTTCCCTGTTATGGTTACATTCTCCCTGCGATGGTTACATTCTCCCTGCTATAGTTACATTCTCCCTGCCATTGTTACATTCTTCCTGCCATTGTTACACTCTCCCTGCTATTGTTACATTCTCCCTGTTATTGTTACATTCTCCCTGCCATTGTTACATTCACCCTGCTATTGTTACATTCTCGCTGCCTTTGTTACATTCTCCCTGTTATTGTTACCATTTCCCTTCCATTGTTACAATCTCCCTGTTATTGTTACATTTTCCCTGCCATGGTTACACTCTCCAAGCTATTGTTACATTCTCCCTGTTATTGTTACACTCTCACTGCTATTGTTACATTCTCCCTGTTATTGTTACATTCTCCCTGCTATTCTTACATTCTGCCTGCTATTCTTACATTCTCCCTGTTATTGTTACACTCTCACTGCTATTGTTACATTCTCCCTGTTATTGTTACATTCTCCCTGCTATAGTTACATTTTCCCTGCCATTGTTACTTTCTCCCTGCCATTGTTACATTCTCCCTGCCATTGTTACATTCTCCCTGACATAGGGCCTGATTCAGACCCACTCGCGAGCGGCTGTCCGCTCGCAAGTGGGTCGATGTTATGCACTGAGCATGCGCACGACGGAGGGAGCTCCGTCGTGCGCATGCGCCAGACGCGACGAGCGAAGGAAAGTCCTTCACTCGTTGTGTCTGATCAAAGGGGGCATGCTGTCAATGTTGATTGACAGCACGCCCCCTTTGGTGGGCATGCCGGGGGCGTGCCTCCCTGACGGGGGCGTTCCCACGGTAACGCCTCCCGTCAGAAGCCGGCCCACTGACATCAATAGTGATGTCAGTGGGAGTGATTTTGGCTCTGATAGAGCCAAAATCACTCCGGAGCTTGCGGTTGAAAACCTCAACCGCAGGCTCCAGCTCGCAATTTCGATGGTCGCGATGGTCTCGACCATCGCGGCCATCACAAAGCACGCTCGTATAGCCTGTGGGTGGTGACCCACAGCTATACGAGCGTCCAGGAGTACGCTCCATGAAAATGGAGCCCAGCCCTCATTCAGAGCGTGCGCTCTACTCAGAGCGTACGGCTCTGAATGAGGGCCATTGTTACATTCTCCCTGCTATTGTTACATTCTCCCTGCTATTGTTAAATTCTCCCTGCTATTCTTACATTCTGCCTGCTCTTCTTACATTCTCCCTGTTATTCTTACATTCTCCCTGCTATAGTTACTTTCTCCCTGCCATTGTTACATTCTCCATGCCATTGTTACATTCTCCATGCCATTGTTACATTCACCCTGTTATTGTTACATTCTCCCTGCTATGGTTACATTTTCCCTGTTATGGTTACATTCTCCCTGCTATGGTTACATTTTCCCTGTTATGGTTACATTCTCCCTGCTATGGTTACATTCTCCCTGCTATAGTTACATTCTCCCTGCCATTGTTACATTCTTCCTGCCATTGTTACACTCTCCCTGCTATTGTTACATTCTCCCTGTTATTGTTAAATTCTCCCTGCCATTGTTACATTCACCCTGCTATTGTTACATTCTCGCTGCCTTTGTTACATTCTCCCTGTTATTGTTACCATTTCCCTTCCATTGTTACAATCTCCCTGTTATTGTTACATTCTCCCTGCCATTGTTACATTCTCCCTGCCATTGTTACATTCTCCCCACTATTGTTACATTCTCCCTGCCATTGTTACATTCTCCCTGCCATTGTTACATTCTCCCTGCCATTGTTACATTCTCCCTGCCATTGTTACATTCTCCCTGCTATTATTACATTCTCCCTTCTATTGTTACATTCTTTTGCTATTGTTACATTGTTACATTCTCCCTGCCATTGTTACAAGTATAATAATGTCATGTAACATTGTTTCTAAACCATTTGCAGAAGGAAGGGCTGGTTTACATGCAGCAAGGAGAGGCCTCTCCTTATAGTGTATTACATCATGTCACTCTTCTCACCCTGAGGGTCCTTAGCTCATTCCCCTCCTCTTTTCCTCCCCCTGCCATCATATGACTACTCATAGGAGAGGGTCTGTGTGCAGTCTCCGATCGGGTTGCCTCCTCTCCAGTGCCGCAATAGACTCTGGCATCGTGCTAGAGTTTACTGCGCATCCGCAGGTCTCTGGGAACATAACGGCTGCATTGCGTTCCCAGGACATCTGTACTGTGCATATGTGCAAATCACCAGGGAAGTGGCCGCAGAAAGGGTGCAGGGTGTGCGATGCAGGCCCCCCTGGACCCAGGAACCTGTGTGCACCGCACACCTTGCACCCATTATAAATATGCTCCTGTGACTACTGATGAGATTGCAAAACACTACACATCATGGAGAAGTTTGGTAGCAGCAGGACTAGATTCATTAACCTAAAAGTGTATGGGCCTAAAGGAAAGTGGAGGGGCTTATAGGAAAGAGGAGGGGCTTATAGGAAGTGTATGGGCCTAAAGGAAAGTGGAGGGGCTTATAGGAAAGGGAGATAAGCCTATAGGTAAGGGGAGGGGAATTATAGGAAAGGGGTGGGTCTTATAGGAAAGAGGAGGGGCTTATAGAAAAGGAAAATGGGCCTACAGGAAAGGGGGAGGGGCTTTGTCAGAAAGTGGGTATAATTGGTTGGAGTTTACATTAATTGGTGGAGTGGCCTAAGCAGATTGAGGGTTGGGGATAGTTTGCCGCTGTTTTTGTAAAGACAGAGGTAAGTGAGAGGAAAAAGTTTCATTCCCGAGGGAGAATTTACTAAGCCTCAGTTTTGGATTTTTTTATGGCAAATTTCTGTTGGTTTTGCAATCTTTTCACAGAATGAGGCTTTGGAGTTGTGTACCCGAACTGGGGTCACCTGGATCAGAAGGTGGTTTGAAACTGGACGGTTTAATAGAGTTTCTGCCATTACAGTTGTAATTAAAGAAGACTGTGATATAAGATGAAATAATATAGTCCTCTGGGCAGAGATAACGCAACTTGAAAATGCTGAATAAGACTGTAGGAAAAAGTATCTAAATAGTCACTAAACTTGGAAAAGGGACTGTAGACTTGGAACTTAAAGGACCCTGAACTTGATGTCCAGACTGGAGTATCATGGATTGAACTTGAAGAACTTGGAATTTGACTCCGGACTGGAGTAACGTGGTTTGAACTTGAAGAACTTGGAATATGCTTAGTTGTGCTGGGAAGCACAGGTTTCACACCAGGAGCTCAGGAACATAGGTCATGCAGCAGCAATGAACATTGTTGTCCTGGCAACCAGCATGTGTTACAGGAAGGTCTTTTATAGCACCAGGCTGAAGCAGATTGGCTGAGGCATCTTGGAACTGCTGCTGACTGGATGCACGAGTATCACCTGACCTGGCCCAAGATGGCTGTGCCCAGGTCCTGAAAAGCTTCAATGCTGGCGCTCCACGCGTGCATGGATCTGTGGCAGATGGACACAGGCAACAGTGGGGATGCTGCAGATGATTCTCCAGCAGTATCAGAAGTCACCAGAGCAGCAGGCCGATGGCACAGCAGACCGCGATGGCACAGACACACAGGAAGGTACAGGGGTCTGGGGCAGAGGTCTCTGGCATGGTTTGTGCCCCCATTTTTAGAAGTGGACTCCGGACACTTCCTTGGTTTATGAGGAATCTTGGAATGGAAGGTTTTAACGAGATGAAGGGCATGAACATCGGCAGCAAAAATCCAAGTCCTTTCTTCTGGGCCATAGCTCTTACAATCAATTAGATATTTTAGTCGCCCATAACAACAGTGAGGATCCAGGATCTTTTTGACTTCGAATTCTTGTCCACATTGAGTATGGACACTAGGAGACTTGGATAAGGCTCTCTGGAACTTATTCAAGATTAATGGCTTCAAAAGTGAAACATGAAAAGAATTAGGAATTCGTAAAACAGAAGGTAATTTCAGCTTGACATCCACAGGATTAATCATTCCTTCAACAGGAAATGGGCCAATAAATTGTGGAGCAAACTTCATGGATGAAATCCGAAGTCTGAGGTTCCGAGTAGACAACCAGACTCTGTCACCAGGTTGGAATTTTGGGGCAGCTTGTCTCTTTTGATCTGCAAACTTTTTGTAGTGAATTAAAGCCTTCAACAATGAGGAATGCACCTACATCCAGATAGCGAGCGCCTATGAATCAGAGTCTTAAACATGCATTTCTCCAACTTGCAGAAAAGTAGATTTCTTCTTAACCTAAGAAGAACCTCTCTGACCTGGGAACGATGTGACTGGAGATCCTTAGAGATGAAAATATCATCTAGGTAGACTATGACTGACTTGTAGAGAAGTTCTCTAAAGATCTCATGAAAAAAGTGCTAGAAAACAGCAAGGGCATAACCAGATATTCATAGTGCCCATCCCTGGTGTTAAATGCAGTCATTCCTCTCCATCACATATGCAGATAAATTATTTGCCCCTCTTAAGTCGAGCTTGGTAAAGATGGAGGCACCTTTCACTCTGTCAAATAACTCGGTTATGAGCAGAAGCGGATACCGGTTCTTGACATTACACCCCTCACTAACACACGACAGGAACACACACATATACACTGACACTACACTCCTGACTAACACACCACAGGAACACACACATATACAGTGACACAACACTCCTGACTAACACACCACAGGAACACACACATATACAGTGACACTATACTCCTGACTAACACACCACAAGCATACACACATATTCACTGACACTACACTCCTCACTAACACACCACAGGCATACACACATATACACTGACACTAACTACACCGCTCACTAACACACCACAGGCATACACAAGTATACACTGACACTACACCCCTCACTAACACACCACAGGCACACACACATATACACTGACAATACACTCCTCACTAACACACCACAGGCACACACATATACACTAACACTACAATCCTCACTAACACACACCACACACACACACACATATACACTGACATTACACTCCTCAGTAACACACCACAGGCACACACAAACACTGACACTACACTCCTCACTAGCACACCACACACACATATACAGTGATACCACACTCCTCACTAACACACCACAGGAACACACACACAAACCCTGACACTACACCCCTCACTAACACACCACAGGAACACACACATATACACTGACACTACACCCCTCACTAACACACCACAGGAACACACACATATACAGTGACACTACACTCCTGACTAACACACCACAGGCACACACACATATACAATAACACTACACTCCTCACTAACACACCACAGACACACACACATATACAATAACACTACACTCCTCACTAACACACCACAGACACACACACATATACAATAACACTACACCCCTCACTAACACACCACAGGAACACACACACATATAAACTGATAATACACCCCTCACTAACACACACAGAAACACTAACACTACACTCCTCACTAACACACCACAGGAACACACACATATACACTGACACTACACTCCTCAATAACACACCACAGGCACACACAAACACTGACACTACACTCCTCACTAACACACTACAGGCACACACACATATACACTGACACTACACTCCTGACTAACACACCACAGGCACACACACATATATACTGACACTACTCTCCTCACTTTCACACCACACACACACATATACACCATACTTGCCTACTTTTGAAAATGCATTTCAGGGAGATTGTGAAAGCAGCACCTATACGCGCGTGTTACAGTGGGCGTGTACTGATAAATCTGAGGGGCGTGTCCTTAACCTGACTTACATCCAAATGTAACCAGCCCAAAAGCAGTTAGTAAGATCTGTTTGTTGATGAAAACACACTAATACTTTTCAGAAATTCATAGGGATCATTGTGCCTTATAATAACCAATGCAAGGAAATGACAATGATCCCATTGGAATGTATATATCTCTGTTTTTTAATATAACATCTTCATAATGGGGGTAAGGATGAAATGAGGGAGATTGCTAGACTCTTCAGGGAGACAGGGAGATTGCTACTATTTAAGCGAGTCTCCCTGACAATGAGGGAGAGTTGGCAAGTATGATATACACTGACACTACATTTCTCACTAACACACCACACACACATATACACTGACACTACACTCCTCACTAACACACCATAGGCACACACACACATACACTGACACTACACTCCTCACTAACACACCACAGGCACAAACACATATACAGTGACACTACACTCCTCACTAACACACCACAGGCACAAACACATATACAGTGACACTACACTCCTCACTTTCACACCACACACACATATACAGTGACACTACACTCCTCACTAACACACCACAGGCACAAACACATATACAGTGACACTACACTCCTCACTAACACACCACACACACATATACACTGAAACTACATTTCTCACTAACACACTACAGACACACAGGCCCGCCAAGAGCAGCGGTGGGCCCAGGTAACAGGGGGCGTGGCCTGATCGCTTGAGGCATAGCCACTGCCCCTTCGGGTGAAAAAACAAAAAGTTTTTAGCGCCCGCAAAGCGTCACTGCGTGCTGGTGGGGTGGCGCACTGAGCCCTCTCAGTCCGGAGCAAAGCCGGGGGGGTGCAATCAGTGTGATCACTCACCCCACAGGCATAGGAGACTGCTGTGTCTCCCACTGCAGCTCAGCACACGTTGTGTGCTGGGCTGCTGTGAGGGAGGGGGGGCGGCAGCGCCGGGCCCCTCAGGAAGCCCGGGCCCAGGTGATTTGTACACGCTTTCCCCCCTCTCGGCGCCCCTGCACACACACACACATAAACCCTGACACTATACTCCTCACTAACACACCACATAGACATACACACACACATAAACAATGACACTACACTTCTCGCTAACACACCACACAGACATACACACACACATAAACAATGACACTACACTTCTCACTAACACACCACACACACACACACACACACATATACACTGACACTACACTCCTCACTAACACACCACAGGCACACACACATATACACTGACACTACACTCCTCACTAACACACCACACACACATATACACTGACACTACACTCCTCACTAACACACCACACACACACACACATATACACTGACACTACACTCCTCACTAACACACCACACACACACATATACACTGACACTACACTCCTCACTAACACACCACACACACATATACACTGACACTACACTCCTCACTAACACACCACACACACACATATACACTGACACTACACTCCTCACTAACACACCACACACACACATATACACTGACACTACACTCCTCACTAACACACCACACACACATATACACTGACACTACACTCCTCGCTAACACACCACACACACATATACACTGACATTACACTCCTCACTAACACACCACACACACATATACACTGACACTACACTCCTCACTAACACACCACACACACACATATACACTGACACTACACTCCTCACTAACACACCACACACACATACACTGACACTACACTCCTCACTAACACACCACACACACATATACACTGACACTACACTCCTCACTAACACACCACACACACACTCACACACACACACACATATACACTGACACTACACTCCTCACTAACACACCACACACACACACACATATACACTGACACTACACTCCTCACTAACACACCACAGGCACACACACATATACACTGACACTACACTCCTCACTAACACACCACACACACATATACACTGACACTACACTCCTCACTAACACACCACAGGCACACACACATATACACTGACACTACACTCCTCACTAACACACCACACACACATATACACTGACACTACACTCCTCACTAACACACCACAGGCACACACACATATACACTGACACTACACTCCTCACTAACACACCACAGACACACACACATATACACTGACAAGATGGAAAATAAAAATGACACCAGACAAAATATAAGACAAACCTTAATCTCAGACAGGACTACACAGACAATGACAGGATTACATTCCCCAAACTTCTCTAACAAATCACCTCTCACCTTCTATATTTTACCCTATAGAAAGCCACTAGTAAGTGTAGGTCTGTTTGTGGTCAGGTTTGTCATCTGCTTTTATTGGAAATGACAAAACTGACCAACATCACCATGTGTTCAAACTTGTTAGACACAAACACGCTGTATATATCCATCGGATTATGTTGGTTTTGAAACCAATGCAAAACTGATTGTTAGATACTGGGCCTGATTCAGAGGTGCTCGCAAATAGCGAGCGCTCACTCTGAATCATGGCGTCCACTTTTTTTTTTAACCAGGCCTCCTGGCTGCTCGCTAAGCTGTGGGTGACCACCCACAGCTTTAGAGGGCGGCCAGGTGATGGTCGCGATTATCGCGACCATCGGGTTTGCGATGAGACCCTTGTGGTAGGGTCTCGTTCTCGCAAACCCCAGTGAGCTTCCAACTCTAATAGAGCCGGAAGCTCATTACTGACATCATGAGTGATGTCAGTAGGGCCATCCAGAAATGGGAGGCCTCCATTTGTCCAGCCACCCCCCCTTCCCGCCAACAAAACGGGGCATGATGTCGATCAACATCGACAGCCGCCCCGTTCGTAGCGAGCCCCGGAGTGACAGAATTTCTCATTCGCTACGGGGCTTGCGCACACGCACGGCACATGTGCAGTCCCCCACCATCGACCCGTTTGCGAACGCATATCGTTCGTCAGCGGGTCAGAATCCATTTCACTGTAGCTTACACATAGATCTGCGGCACTGTTCAGTGTTACAGATATACAGCTCAGTTATACAGTACACATAGATCTGCGGCACTGGTCAGTGTTACAGATATACAGCTCAGTTATACAGTATAGATAGATCTGCGGCACTGGTCAGTGTTACAGATATACAGCTCAGTTATACAGTACACATAGATCTGCGGCACTGGTCAGTGTTACAGATATACAGCTCAGTTATACAGTATAGATAGATCTGCGGCACTGGTCAGTGTTACAGATATACAGCTCAGTTATACAGTACACATAGATCTGCGGCACTGGTCAGTGTTACAGATATACAGCTCAGTTATACAGTACACATAGATCTGCAGCACTGGTCAGTGTTACAGATACACAGCTCAGTTATACAGTATACATAGATCTGCGGCACTGGTCAGTGTTACAGATATACAGCTCAGTTATACAGTATACATAGATCTGCGGCCATGGTCAGTGTTACAGAAATACAGCTCAGTTATACAGTATACATAGATCTGCGGCACTGGTCAGTGTTACAGATACACAGCTCAGTCATACAGTATACATAGATCTGCGGCACTGGTCAGTGTTACAGATATACAGCTCAGTTATACAGTATACATAGATCTGCGGCACTGGTCAGTGTTACAGATATACAGCTCAGTTATACAGTATACATAGATCTGCGGCACTGGTCAGTGTTACAGATATACAGCTCAGTTACACAGTATAGATAGATCTGCGGCCCTGGTCAGTGTTACAGATATACTGCTCAGTTATACAGTACACAAAGATCTGCGGCACTGGTCAGTGTTACAGATATACAGCTCATTCATACAGTATAGATAGATCTGCGGCCCTGGTCAGTGTTACAGATATACAGCTCAGTTATACAGTATACATAGATCTGCGGCACTGGTCAGTGTTACAGATATACAGCTCAGTTATACAGTATACATAGATCTGCGGCCCTGGTCAGTGTTACAGATATACAGCTCAGTTATACAGTACACATAGATCTGCGGCACTGGTCAGTGTTACAGATATACAGCTCAGTTATACAGTACACATAGATCTGCGGCACTGGTCAGTGTTACAGATATACAGCTCAGTTATACAGTATAGATAGATCTGCGGCACTGGTCAGTGTTACAGATATACAGCTCAGTTATACAGTATAGATATATCTGCGGCACTGGTCAGTGTTACAGATATACAGCTCAGTTATACAGTATACATAGATCTGCGGCACTGGTCAGTGTTACAGATATACAGCTCAGTTATACAGTATACTTAGATCTGCCGCACTGGTCAGTGTTACAGATATACAGCTCAGTTATACAGTACACATAGATCTGCGGCACTGGTCAGTGTTACAGATATACAGCTCAGTTATACAGTACACATAGATCTGCGGCACTGGTCAGTGTTACAGATATACAGCTCAGTTATACAGTACACATAGATCTGCGGCACTTGTCAGTGTTACAGATATACAGCTCAGTTATACAGTATAGATAGATCTGCGGCACTGGTCAGTGTTACAGATATACAGCTCAGTTATACACTATACATAGATCTGCGGCACTGGTCAGTGTTACAGATATACAGCTCAGTTATACAGTACACATAGATCTGCGGCACTGGTCAGTTTTACAGATATACAGCTCAGTTATACAGTACACATAGATCTGCGGCACTGGTCAGTGTTACAGATATACAGCTCAGTTATACAGTATACATAGATCTGCGGCACTGGTCAGTGTTACAGATATACAGCTCAGTTATACAGTACACATAGATCTGCGGCACTGCTCAGTGTTACAGATATACAGCTCAGTTATACAGTATACATAGATCTGCGGCACTGGTCAGTGTTACAGATATACAGCTCAGTTATACAGTACACATAGATCTGCGGCACTGGTCAGTGTTACAGATATACAGCTCAGTTATACAGTATACATAGATCTGCGGCACTGGTCAGTGTTACAGATATACAGCTCAGTTATACAGTACACATAGGTCTGCGGCACTGGTCAGTGTTACAGATATACAGCTCAGTTATACAGTACACATAGATCTGCGGCACTGCTCAGTGTTACAGATATACAGCTCAGTTATACTGTATACATAGATCTGAGGCACTGGTCAGTGTTACAGATATACAGCTCAGTTATACAGTACACATAGATCTGCGGCCCTGCTCAGTGTTACAGATATACAGCTCAGTTATACAGTATACATAGATCTGCCGCACTGGTCAGTGTTACAGATATACAGCTCAGTTATACAGTACACATAGATCTGCGGCACTGCTCAGTGTTACAGATATACAGCTCAGTTATACAGTATACATAGATCTGCCGCACTGGTCAGTGTTACAGATATACAGCTCAGTTATACAGTACACATAGATCTGCGGCACTGCTCAGTGTTACAGATATACAGCTCAGTTATACAGTATACATAGATCTGCCGCACTGGTCAGTGTTACAGATATACAGCTCAGTTATACAGTAGGAGAATAAGGAGGAAACACAACTTATTGTTTAAAAACACAATGTGCAACATTACACCTTCCAGAACACAGTAATTATGTTAATGATGTTTTATTTTTGTATTCATGTGGAAATTGACACCTACATATATATCTGACAAAAATATAGAACTCAAATCATTAGAATATAAACATTTAATTTGCTTTCTATTAAATACTCACCCCATCTCTTTTATATCTACATTGTGATAAATCTTTGCTTGCATCGTTGGGGCACTCAGTTTCTTTCATTTTGAAACTCAATGTGCGAGAATTCCCCTGCTCCTAAAAAGAAAGTATATATAAAATGTTAAATGAATACAATATATCAGGCGCCAAACAGTCACTTATCATGTGAAAATATACAGGTGATATATGCTGCCACTTGCCACCTGGGAATAATTGCCAATCTTCCCAACAGTAAAAATAGAATAAATATAGGTGGAAAGCGCTGCACAGACACACAAGGAATCAAAAGAAGTTTAATAAATCACTATTTAATAAACAGTAATAAACAGTAATACACAATAATATACCTCCAGTCTAATAATACTAAAAGATTAATGTCTGGAATAGCATGGTACACTGCTAGCATAAATACACAATGTAACAATACCAATGTATACAATAAAAGATATCAAATATGTCATGGTTAAAAATGACTGAATAGTCCCTCCTACATAAAAATAAAGTCACTAGTAGGACCGTAATGTTTGTCCATGGAAAGAAGATATTTATATATATATATATATATATATATATATAAATATATATCCAATTGTATTCCACAGTCTTTAGGAAATAACAGAGGGCACTCACCAGAGAAAAAGTTCACGCTATTTTAATCCACACTGCCAAGTATTTTGTCGACGTTTCAGTCCCTGATGGACTTTCTTCAAGACACTAGCAACTTCAAAAGCATCATCATTGAACAAGTGTTCACATCACCAGACAGCATACATAAATGTGATAAATAACGTCTATTTGTACCCAAACCAATCAGCCTTAATACAACTCACCACCAGAACATGCTTACAAGCTAGATGCGGGACAGCCGTGAAACCGGAAGTCACCTGACGTAAACCGGATGTTACGTCACTCATCGCTAGGTAACCTAGCAACTGTTCCTACAACAGGAACTAGCGCACAACGCGAGTGTAAATAGCACTCAATCCCTGCAATTATGAGCGCAGAGACTCAAAACAGAACGGCTTCACTGCTGCCATTCAGTTATAGCACATCGAAAGACATAGATAATTTAACCAACGCAGTTATGTTATAAGAGAGAAGGGGGCGGAGCCAAGTGCGACTGATAGACACCACACCCTCTGTTTACATCATGTGGTACATCAAACACTGTCAGATTTACACAGGCATTCAGAACCTGACAGTCATATCACAGACGATCATAATGCTTTATAGATGTCATGTAGTATCAATATAGACTTATTAACTACCACCACAGCAATATCGCCAAATTGATTAAGGTACAAATAAAACCAAATACCAAAAAAACAATATATCAGACATTAACAAAACATCGATACACCAATGATTATAATACAGACATGCTGAAGTTTTTTTCAAGATAGATGACCCCTAATATTTAGCTATCATATTTATTTCAAGAATATATTTAGGGGATCCGATTCGTTAAGACCTCTCGGGGTCAAGGTTAATCCACCAGCTCTCAAGCTTCCTTAGTTTTAGAGCCCTATCTCCACCCCTAGCCAGGGGGGGCACCCAATCAATTAATCGACATTTCAATGTAGCAACTTGGTGACCAAATTTCATAAAATGTATGGCGACAGGTTTATCCGAGATGCCAGTGTTTAATGCTTGTCGAATCGATAGTCTGTGGTTCACCATTCTTTCGCGAAAGCATCTAGTGGTCATTCCTACGTAGCACAAGCCACAAGGGCAAGTGAGCACATATATGACATGATCCATTGTGCATAAAAGTTTATATTTAATCCACAACCTTCGTCCTGTCAAAGGATGTGGAAAATATGGGCCTGTTTGCATAGCACCACATGTAACGCATCCTGTGCATTTGAAACACCCGGGTTTCTGACTATGCAGCCATGTTTGTGAAGTGTCTGGTGTTGGTCTCGCCAATGGTCTTAGGAGCATCTGCTTTAGGTTAGGTCCCCGCCTATAAGCCATTAGTGGTGGGGCCTTACCAATATTTTTCAAAGCAGGATCCGTTGATAATATCGGCCAGTGTTTTTTAATACTTTTTCTAACTAAGTTAGATTTAGTATCATATGTACTTACATAGACCATACGTGAATCACTCTTTGATATTCCAGGTAAGTTTTTACCATATTTATAGCGTGCTCTGGCAGTTTTGAGGCACCTCTGAATTGTCTTTTTATTATATCCGCGTTCTAGAAACCTTGATGTCATCTCAATTAACTGCTGCTCCGTATTGTTGCTGTCAGTATTGTTCCTAAGTACTCGGAGGAACTGTGAAATAGGAAGACTATTTTTCAAATGAGTAGGGTGAAAGCTGGAAGCCTGTAGAAATGTGTTTCGGTCCGTTTCTTTTTTATAAAGAGTGGTGCCGACCCTTGCTCCATCCTTATAGATCGTTAAATCGAGAAAATTGATTTTATTATTATCGATCTGATATGTGAAACAAACAGGATTGTCAAGACTATTGAGATGGGTCATCATATCAAGAAAACTTTCCCGTGTGCCGCTCCAAATCAGGAAAATATCATCTATAAACCGTTTAAAGAATGTAATTTGCGTCCGGTATGGTGGGTATATGTATCTAGTCTCGTATTCGGTCATATAGATGTTTGCATACACCGGTGCGAGACTAGATCCCATTGCCGTCCTGGAGCGCTGTAGGTAATAATCCTTTCCATAAATTAAAAAATTACTACCTAATACTACTTCTGTCATCTCTAGCAAAAATTCAGTCGGAGGATGATTCATCACATTCCCTATTACGTTGACCCCAGTTAATGTGTTACGCAGGGCTCGGAGTCCATCTGTATGGGGGATTATGGTATATAATGAGCACACATCCATTGTAACCAGAAAGCTATCAATGGAGAGCTCACCAACTTCGTTCAATTTTTCTATGAAATCCCCTGTATCTCTGATGTAACTCAAACTTTTTACGACATAGGGTTGCAATATACTATCAATAAAGATTGCTAAGGGTTGCAACAAGGAACCCCTTGCGGAGATTATAGGTCTCCCAGGCGGATGTAAGGGGTCCTTGTGGATCTTGGGTAGTGTATATATAATAGGTGTTACAGGATGCTCAACCTTTAAATATTGTGCTACCTCCTTGCTTTTGAAGTTGCTAGTGTCTTGAAGAAAGTCCATCAGGGACTGAAACGTCGACAAAATACTTGGCAGTGTGGATTAAAATAGCGTGAACTTTTTCTCTGGTGAGTGCCCTCTGTTATTTCCTAAAGACTGTGGAATACAATTGGATATATAATTAACCAGTACTTGGTTTGAGGATTGCACCCCAACATTCGTATATGAAATTTGTGATGAGAGCGCGGGCCCCGGATTTAGTCTATAAGCTGGAATCAATTGACTGGGATCTTTGATATGCTTTTGCCTGACACCCATCTTGGAATTAGTTGAATTATTGATTTTTTACGTCTCTGGATATTTTAATTGCAGGGATTGAGTGCTATTTACACTCGCGTTGTGCGCTAGTTCCTGTTGTAGGAACAGTTGCTAGGTTACCTAGCGATGAGTGACGTAACATCCGGTTTACGTCAGGTGACTTCCGGTTTCACGGCTGTCCCGCATCTAGCTTGTAAGCATGTTCTGGTGGTGAGTTGTATTAAGGCTGATTGGTTTGGGTACAAATATACGTTATTTATCACATTTATGTATGCTGTCTGGCGATGTGAACACTTGTTTAATGATGATGCTTTTGAAGTTGCTAGTGTCTTGAAGAAAGTCCATCAGGGACTGAAACGTCGACAAAATACTTGGCAGTGTGGATTAAAATAGCGTGAACTTTTTCTCTGGTGAGTGCCCTCTGTTATTTCCTAAAGACTGTGGAATACAATTGGATATATAATTAACCAGTACTTGGTTTGAGGATTGCACCCCAACATTCGTATATGAAATTTGTGATGAGAGTGCGGTCCCCGGATTTAGTATATATATATATATATATATATATATATATATGCTTAGGAGCCACACTCTGAATAAAGCAGTGGTGGCTTTGCTAGATGAATGAGGCAGGACAAATGATGGCTGTTGTTACCTGACGAAATGTCCACATATATTGCACATACCCACAGCGTTTCCTCAGGTAGACAGATCTGTCCCTGCCGCAATGGATATATCCTCCGGCAGCACAGTGGGATCGCTGTTCCTACCAGCTGTATAATAGCCCTGTGGTCAGTGCCAGGACCCGTCCCGTCTGCGTCCTCACAGCCAAAGTCTTAGCAGTGTACCATGCTATTCCAGACATTAACCTTTTAGTATTAGTTGACTGGAGGTATATTATTGTGTATTACTGTTTATTAAATAGTGATTTATTAAACTTCTTTTGATTCTTTGTGTGTCTGTGCAGCGCCTTCTACCTATATTTATTCTTTATATAAAATGTAACCATGTGATCTCTTATAAATGTAAAGATAATGATCTGTGATCACTTACTGATGTACAGAAGAGATCAGAGAATTTCTTTTGGTTCTGATCTGATCACAGTTCATGATACGTAGCTAAAGCCACTAAATACTCAGTATACCAGGCACATTTCAATTTGACTTTTTAAATGTTTGCATTTTATAGATAAATGTAATCAGATTTATTTCCAGGTTCTACCAAAATCAATTTCTGTAATTTGAACAAACTGTAACTTTGTACTATGTATCACGCAATATTGCAAAATGATTTGCCAGTTACTGAGACCTCCCTATTAATAAATATATCACTGTAGAGAGACTGAGGGCCTAATTCAGAGCCGGACGCTCTGAACGAGTGCTCGCTCTGAATCAAGGCGTTCTTTTTTTTTTTACGGCCTCCTGGCCGCTCGCATAGCTGTAGGAGACCATAGCTATTGCGAGCCACCAGGTTGATGGTCGTGATGATCAAGACCATCGCGACCATCGGGCTTGCGACGAGACCCTTGTGGTGATGTCAGTGGGGCCGCCCCCAAACAGCAGGCGTTCCTTCGGGAATGCCTCCGTTTAGCCAGCCACTCCCCCTGCCCGCCTACTAAACGGGGTGAGCTGTCAATCACCATCGACAGCTCGCCCCCTTTGGAGCGACGGAACACCCATTGCTAGCCGGGTCTCGTGCATGCGCAGGACGGAGCCGGCTCCGTCGTGCGCATGCCCAGTGGGCAAACATCGACCCAGCTTGCGACCGGGTCTGAATCAGGCCCTGAGATTGCTCTGTCATTGTTGCACTTCTGAAGATGGTTTTAATCCTTGTCTTGCTGGACTACTCTTAACAGGAATCAGTATGAAATATTCGAATCCCGGCAGCGGCAGCCCGACACTGCAACAGATCCCGGCAGCGGCAGCCCGACAGCGCTGAAAATCCTGATCGTCCCTAGGTAAGTATTAACTAACCTACCCCCCTAACCCTAACCATCCTTTAGGGGTGCCTAAGCTTAGCCCCCCCCAAGTATCTAACCCTAATCCCCCTTCTAAGTGCCTAAACCTAACCCCCTCCTTCCCCGCTGCCTAAACCTAAGTCCCCAGGGGAGGTGCCTAACCCTAACCCTCCCTCCCCCTAGCCTATCCCTAACCTCCCAGGGGGGTGCCTAACCCTAAGTCTCCCCTGGGAGCCCTAAATCTAACCCTCCCCCCGCGACTGTCCGCTTGCGGTGCCCGGCATCCCTTCGATCGGGATGCCGGGCGCCGGTCTCCCGGCATTGGGGAAATGAGCGGTGTCTACATCTAGACACCGGGCATTTCACCCTCGCCGGGATATGACACTCGGAAAGCCGGCAGTGGGTAAAATGTCAGCCGGCTTCCCGATTGCATCCCCTCTGAACAGATGGTTCCAAGTGCTTAAAGCATCAACCAGCATGTACCTGTTGGACACAAACATATCAGCTGGAACGATCCAACTGAAGAGACCAAAAATTTCTGCAAACACCAAGTGGAGAAAAACAGACACTTAGGGGTTTATGTAATGGGCTGTGGGAACACCTGTGATTCTTCTTTTAAAGCGGCAATCATTTAAAATGCAAAACCTAGCTGTTTTATTTCTTTAAAATGATTGCTGCTTTAAAAATATTTGAATACTCACAGGAGTTTCCACAGCCGCTGCAGCTACCAGCCTATTATATAAGCCCCTTACTGTCTTACTAGTAAGCCAGTAATCATATTCGGGATGTAGTTATGATGCAGCCGCCGGTCTCAATCCCGACAAGGAAATCCCAGCAAGGGATTTAACATAGGCATCAAAATACTGACGCCTATGTTAATCCCGATGCTGAAACCCGATAGGACGCTGGACCGATCATCCTCAGCCGCGTTAAGTATACACTGAGCAGGGGAGGGGGGGTTAGGTTTAGGCACTCCCAGGAGGACTTAGGGTTAGGCACCCCCTGGGAAAGGTTAGGGTTAGGCTAGTAAAAGGGGGGGTAGGGTGTAGGCACTTGGCGGGGGGGAGGTCATGGTTAGGCAACCCCCGGGAGGGTTAGGATTAGGGTGCGGGGAGGGGGGGTTAGGTTGAGGCACTAACTGGGGGAGGATAGGGCTAGGCACTAGGGGAGGGAGGTTAGGGTTAGGCTCTACTAAAGGAGGCTTAGGGTTACGGGGGGGAGAGGGGTACGGAGGGTAGACTTACCTGCGGTGTCGGGATTTCCAACCATTGGGCTGCAGCAGTCGGATTTGAACCGCCGGGCTAGAGTCTGGCGGTCAATCATACTGAATCCATAATTTTCACCTACTGTGATCCCATCATACATCTCTCCACCTGTTCATGTGCTGTATATAATTTTGTTAGACTGTTTATAAATTATTTATGGTCAATTTAAATTGAACCATCCCCTGAAACCCTTTTGAATCAATATCATATAAATTAAGGTATCACAGCAAAGAATATTATAGATCATACAAGCTGATTTATATTCCAACTTATATAAAACATCAACATTTATTTGGTATTATTGCATACAAGTTTTAGAATGATATTTATATTTCTGTGAGCTCTATAACCTGGTTTGTGCTGTATTGATGTATTATAATTAGCAGTACTATGTTTTATCAGTGATGTATTATTCTTACTGGCAGTACTATGGTTTATTAATCAGTGATGTATTATTAATACTGGCAGTACTATGGGTTATTAATCAGTGATGTATTATTATTACTGGCAGTACTAAGGTTTATTAATCAGTGATGTATTATTATTACTGTCAGTACTATGGTTCATTAATCAGTGATGTATTATTATTACTGTCATTACTATGGTTCATTAATCAGTGATATATTATTATTACTGGCAGTACTATGGTTTATTAATCAGTGATGTATTAGTATTACTGGCAGTACTATGGGTTATTAATCAGTGATGTATTATTATTACTGGCAGTACTATGGTTTATTAATCAGTGATGTAATATTATTACTGGCAGGCAGTACTATGGTTTATTAATCAGTGATGTATTATTATTGCTGGCAGTGCTATGGGTTATTAATCAGTGATGTATTATTATTACAGGCAGTACTATGGTTTATTAATCGGTGATGTATTATTAATACTGGCAGTACTATGGTTTATTAATCAGTGATGTATTATTATTACTGGCAGTACTATGGTTTATTAATCAGTGATGTATTATTATTACTGGCAGTACTATGGTTTATTAATCGGTGATGTATTATTATTACTGGCAGTACTATGGTTTATTAATCGGTGATGTATTATTAATACTGGCAGTACTATGGTTTATTAATCAGTGATGTATTATTATTACTGTCAGTACTATGGTTTATTAATCAGTGATGTATTATTATTACTGGCAGTACTATGGTTTATTAATCAGTGATCTATTATTAATACTGGCAGTACTATGGTTTATTAATCAGTGATGTATTATTATTACTGTCAGTACTGTAGTTTATTATTCAGTGATGTATTATTATTACTGGCAGTGCTATGGTTTAGTAATCAGTGATGTATTATTATTACTGGCAGTACTATGATTTATTAATCAGTAATGTATTATTATTACTGGCAGTACTATGGTTTATTAATCAGTGATGTATTATTATTACTGGCAGTACTATGGTTTATTAATCAGTGATGTATTATTATTACTGGCAGTACTATGGTTTATTAATCAGTGATGTATTATTATTACTGTCAGTACTATGGTTTATTATTCAGTGATGTATTATTATTACTGGCAGTACTATGGTTTATTAATCGGTGATGTATTATTAATACTGGCAGTACTATGGTTTATTAATCAGTGATGTATTATTATTATTACTGGCAGTACTATGGTTTATTAATCGGTATTGTATTATTAATACTGGCAGTACTATGGTTTATTAATCAGTGATGTATTATTATTACTGTCAGTACTGTGGTTTATTAATCAGTGATGTAGTATTATTACTGGCAGTACTATGGTTTATTAATCAGTGATGTACTATTATTACTGGCAGTACTATGGTTTATTATTCAGTGATGTATTATTATTACTGGCAGTGCTATGGTTTATTAATCAGTGATGTATTATTATTACTGGCAGTACTATGGTTTATTACTCAGTGATGTATTATTATTACTGCAGTGCTATGGTTTATTAATCAGTGATGTATTATTATTACTGTCAGTACTCCGGTTTATTATTCAGTGATGTATTATTATTACTGGCAGTACTATGGTTTATTAATCGGTGATGTATTATTAATATTGGCAGTACTATGGTTTATTAATCAGTGATGTATTATTATTATTACTGGCAGTACTATGGTTTATTAATCGGTGTTGTATTATTAATACTGGCAGTACTATGGTTTATTAATCAGTGATGTATTATTATTACTGTCAGTACTGTGGTTTATTGATCAGTGATGTATTATTTTTATTAGTGGCAGGCAGTACTATGGTTCATTAATCAGTGATGTATTATTATTACTGTCAGTTTTGTGCTTTATTAATCAGTGATGTATTATTATTATTATTATTATTATTATTATTATTATTATTATTACTGGCAGTACTATGGTTTATTAATCGGTGATGTATTATTAATACTGGCAGTACTATGGTTTATTAATCAGTTATGTAATATTATTACTGGCAGTATTATGGTTTATTAATTAGTGATGTATTATTATTACTGGCAGTATTATGGTTTATTAATCAGTGATGTATTATTATTACTGGCAGTACTATGGGTTATTAATCAGTAATGTATTATTATTACTGTCAGTACTATGGTTTATTAATCAGTGATGTATTATTATAACTGGCAGTACTATGGTTTATTAATTGGTGATGTATTATTAATACTGGCAGTACTATGGTTTATTAATCAGTGATGTAATATTATTACTGGCAGTATTATGGTTTATTAATCAGTGATGTATTATTATTACTGGCAGTACTATGGTTTATTAATCCGTCATGTATTAGTATTACTGGCAGTACTATGGGTTATTAATCAGTGATGTATTATTATTACAGGCAGTACTATGGTTTATTAATCAGTGATGTATTATTATTACTGGCAGTACAATGGTTTATTAATCGGTGATGTATTATTAATACTGGCAGTACTATGGTTTATTAATCAGTGATGAATTATTATTACTGTCAGTACTATGGTTTATTAATCAGTGATGCATTATTATTACTGGCAGTACTATGGTTTATTAATCAGAGATCTATTATTAATACTGGCAGTACTATGGTTTATTAATCAGTGATGTATTATTATTACTGTCAGTACTGTGGTTTATTATTCAGTGATGTATTATTATTACTGGCAGTGCTATGGTTTAGTAATCAGTGATGTATTATTAATACTGGCAGTACTATGGTTTATTAATCAGTGATGTATTATTATTACTGGCAGTACTATGGTTTATTAATCAGTGATGTATTATTATTACTGGCAGTACTATGGTTTATTAATCAGTGATGTATTATTATTACTGGCAGTACTATAGTTTATTAATCAGTGATGTATTATTATTACTGGCAGTGCTATGGTTTATAATTCAGTGATGTATTATTATTACTGGCAGTGCTATGGTTTATTAATCAGTGATGTATTATTATTATTTCTGGCAGTGCTATGGTTTATTAATCAGTGATGTATTATGGTTTATTAATCAGTGATGTAATATTATTACTGTCAGTATTGTGGTTTATTAGTCAGTGATGTATTATTATTACTGTTAGTATTGTGGTTTATTAATCAGTGATGAATTATTATTACTGGCAGTACTATGGTTTATTAATCAGTGATGTATTATTATTACTGGCAATGCTTTGGTTTATTAATCAGTGATGTATTATTATTACTGGCAGTACTATGGTTTATTAATCAGTGATGTATTATTATTACTTGCAGTACTATGGTTTATTAATCAGTGATGTATTATTATTACTGGAAGAATTATGGTTTATTAATCAGTGAAGTATTATTATTACTGTCAGTATTGTGGTTTATTAATCAGTGATGTATTATTATTACTGGCAGTACTTTGGTTTATTAATCGGTGATGTATTATTAATACTGGCAGTACTATGGTTTATTAATCAGTGATGTATTATTATTATTACTGGCAGTACTACGGTTTATTAATCGGTGTTGTATTATTAATACTGGCAGTACTATGGTTTATTAATCAGTGATGTATTATTATTACTGTCAGTACTGTGGTTTATTAATCAGTGATGTAGTATTATTACTGGCAGTACTATGGTTTATTAATCAGTGATGTATTATTATTACTGGCAATGCTATGGTTTATTAATCAGTTATGTATTATTATTACTGGCAGTGCTATGGGTTATTAATCAGTGATGTATTATTATTACTGGCAGTACTATTGGTTATTAATCAGTGATGTATTATTATTACTGCCAGAATTATGGTTTGTTAATCAGTGATGTATTATTATTACTGGCAGTACTATGGTTTATTAATCAGTGATGTATTATTATTACTGGCAGTATTATGGTTTGTTAATCAGTGATGTATTGTTATTACTGGCAGTATTATGGTTTGTTAATCAGTGATGTATTATTATTACTGGCAGTACTATGGTTTATTAATCAGTGATGTATTATTATTACTGGCAGTATTATGATGTATTAATCAGTGATGTATTATTGTTACAGGCAGTATTATGGTTTGCTGCTTTAAAAATATTTGAACACACAGGAGTTTCCACAGCCGCTGCAGCTACCAGCCTAGTATATAAGCCCCTAACTGTCTTACTAGTAAGCCAGTAATCATATTCGGGATTACTGGCAGTGCTATGGGTTATTAATCAGTGATGTATTATTATTACTGGCAGTACTATTGGTTATTAATCAGTGATGTTATATTATTACTGCCAGAATTATGGTTTGTTAATCAGTTATGTATTATTATTACTGGCAGTACTATGGTTTATTAATCAGTGATGTATTATTATTATTACTGGCAGTACTATGGTTTATTAATCAGTGATGTATTATTATTACTGGCAGTATTATGGTTTGTTAATCAGTGATGTATTATTATTACTGGCAGTACTATGGTTTATTAATCAGTGATGTATTATTATTACTGGCAGTATTATGGTTTGTTAATCAGTGATGTATTATTATTACTGGCAGTACTATGGTTTATTAATCAGTGATGTATTATTATTACTGGCAGTATTATGATGTATTAATCAGTGATGTATTATTGTTACAGGCAGTATTATGGTTTGTTAATCAGTGATGTGTTATTATTACTGGCAGTACTATGGGTTATTAATCAGTGATGTATTATTATTACTGGCAGTAATATGATTTATTAACCAGTGATGTAGTATTATTACTTGCAGTATTATGGTTTGTTAATCAGCGATGTATTATTATTACTGGCAGTGCTATGGTTTATTAATCAGTGATGTATTATTATTACTGGCAGTACTATGGTTTATTAATCAGTAATGAATTATTTTTACTGTCGGTATTATGGGTTATTAATCAGTGATGTATTATTATTACTGGCGGTACTATGGTTTATTAATCAGTGATGTATTATTTTTACTGTCAGTATTATGGTTTATTAATCAGTGATGTATTATTATTATTACTGTCAGTACTATGGTTTATTAATCAGTGATGTATTATTATTACTGGCAGTACTTTGGTTTATTAATCAGTGATGTATTATTATTACTGGCAGTACTATGGTTTATTAATCAGTGATGTATTATTATTACTGGCAATGCTATGGTTTATTAATCAGTGATGTATTATTATTACTGGCAGTACTATGGTTTATTAATCAGTGATGTATTATTATTACTGGCAGTACTATGGTTAATTAAAAAGTGATGTATTATTATTACTGTCAGTACTGTGGTTTATTAATCAGTGATGTATTATTATTACTAGCAGTACTATGGTTTATTAATCAGTGATGTATTATTATTACTGGCAATGCTATGGTTTATTATTCAGTTATGTATTATTATTACTGGCAGTACTATGGTTTATTAATCAGTGATGTATTATTATTACTGGCAGTACTATTGGTTATTAATCAGTGATGTATTATTATTACTGGCAGTACTATGGTTTTTTAATCAGTGATGTAATATTATTACTGGCAGTATTATGGTTTGTTAATCAGTGATGTATTATTATTACTGGCAGTAGTATGGTTTATTAATCAGTGATGTATTATTATTACTGGCAGTATTATGATGTATTAATCAGTGATGTATTATTATTACTGGCAGTATTATGATGTATTAATCAGTGATGTATTATTATTACTGGCAGTATTCTGATTTATTAATCAGTGATGTATTATTATTACAGGCAGTATTATGGTTTTTTAATCAGTGATGTATTATTATTACTGGCAGTACTATGGTTTATTATTCAGTGATGTAGTATTATTACTGGCAGTATTATGGTTTGTTAATCAGCGATGTATTATTATTACTGGCAATGCTATACTTTATTAATTAATTATGTATTATTATTACTGGCAGTATTATGGTTTATTAATTAGTGATGTATTATTATTACTCGCAGTATTATGGTTTATTAATTAGTGATGTATTATTATTACTGGCAGTATTATGGTTTATTAATTAGTGATGTATTATTATTACTGGCAGTATTATGGTTTATTAATTAGTGATGTCTTATTATTACTGGCAGTGCTATGCTTTATTAATCAATGATGTATTATTACTACTGGCAGTACTATGGTTTATTAATCAGTAATGTAGTATTATTACTGGCAGTGCTATGGTTTATTAATCACTGATGTATTATTATTACTGGCTGTGCTATGGTTTATTAATCAGTGATGTAGTATTATTACTAGCAGTGCTGTGGTTTATTAATCACTGATGTAGTATTATTACTGGCAGTACTATGGTTTATTAATTATTGATGTATTATTATTACTGGCAGTGTTATGGTTTATTAATCAGTGATGTATTATTATTACTGGCAGTACTATGGTTTATTAATCAGTGATGTATTATTATTACTGTCAGTACTATGGTTTATTAATCAGTGATGTATTATTTTAACTGGCAGTACTATGGTTTATTAATCGGTGATGTATTATTAATACTGGCAGTACTATGGTTTATTAATCAGTGATGTAATATTATTACTGGCAGTATTATGGTTTATTAATCAGTGATGTATTATTATTACTGGCAGTACTATGGTTTATTAATCCGTCATGTATTAGTATTACTGGCAGTACTATGGGTTATTAATCAGTGATGTATTATTATTACAGGCAGTACTATGGTTTATTAATCAGTGATGTATTATTATTACTGGCAGTACAATGGTTTATTAATCGGTGATGTATTATTATTACTGGCAGTACTATGGTTTATTAATCAGTGATGAATTATTATTACTGTCAGTACTATGGTTTATTAATCAGTGATGCATTATTATTACTGGCAGTACTATGGTTTATTAATCAGAGATCTATTATTAATACTGGCAGTACTATGGTTTATTAATCAGTGATGTATTATTATTACTGTCAGTACTGTGGTTTATTATTCAGTGATGTATTATTATTACTGGCAGTGCTATGGTTTAGTAATCAGTGATGTATTATTAATACTGGCAGTACTATGGTTTATTAATCAGTGATGTATTAGTATTACTGGCAGTACTATGGTTTATTAATCAGTGATGTATTATTATTACTGGCAGTACTATGGTTTATTAATCAGTGATGTATTATTATTACTGGCAGTACTATAGTTTATTAATCAGTGATGTATTATTATTACTGGCAGTGCTATGGTTTATAATTCAGTGATGTATTATTATTACTGGCAGTGCTATGGTTTATTAATCAGTGATGTATTATTATTATTTCTGGCAGTGCTATGGTTTATTAATCAGTGATGTATTATGGTTTATTAATCAGTGATGTAATATTATTACTGTCAGTATTGTGGTTTATTAGTCAGTGATGTATTATTATTACTGTTAGTATTGTGGTTTATTAATCAGTGATGAATTATTATTACTGGCAGTATTATGGTTTATTAATCAGTGATGTATTATTATTACTGGCAATGCTTTGGTTTATTAATCAGTGATGTATTATTTTTACTGGCAGTACTATGGTTTATTAATCAGTGATGTATGATTATTACTGGCAGTACTATGGTTTATTAATCAGTGATGTATTATTATTACTGGAAGAATTATGGTTTATTAATCAGTGATGTATTATTATTACTGTCTGTATTGTGGTTTATTAATCAGTGATGTATTATTATTACTGGCAGTACTTTGGTTTATTAATCGGTGATGTATTATTAATACTGGCAGTACTATGGTTTATTAATCAGTGATGTATTATTATTACTGGCAGTACTACGGTTTATTAATCGGTGTTGTATTATTAATACTGGCAGTACTATGGTTTATTAATCAGTGATGTATTATTATTACTGTCAGTACTGTGGTTTATTAATCAGTGATGTAGTATTATTACTGGCAGTACTATGGTTTATTAATCAGTGATGTATTATTATTACTGGCAATGCTATGGTTTATTAATCAGTTATGTATTATTATTACTGGCAGTGCTATGGGTTATTAATCAGTGATGTATTATTATTACTGGCAGTACTATTGGTTATTAATCAGTGATGTATTATTATTACTGCCGGAATTATGGTTTGTTAATCAGTGATGTATTATTATTACTGGCAGTACTATGGTTTATTAATCAGTGATGTATTATTATTACTGGCAGTATTATGGTTTGTTAATCAGTGATGTATTGTTATTACTGGCAGTATTATGGTTTGTTAATCAGTGATGTATTATTATTACTGGCAGTACTATGGTTTATTAATCAGTGATGTATTATTATTACTGGCAGTATTATGATGTATTAATCAGTGATGTATTATTGTTACAGGCAGTATTATGGTTTGCTGCTTTAAAAATATTTGAACACACAGGAGTTTCCACAGCCGCTGCAGCTACCAGCCTATTATATAAGCCCCTAACTGTCTTACTAGTAAGCCAGTAATCATATTCGGGATTACTGGCAGTGCTATGGGTTATTAATCAGTGATGTATTATTATTACTGGCAGTACTATTGGTTATTAATCAGTGATGTTATATTATTACTGCCAGAATTATGGTTTGTTAATCAGTGATGTATTATTATTACTGGCAGTACTATGGTTTATTAATCAGTGATGTATTATTATTATTACTGGCAGTACTATGGTTTATTAATCAGTGATGTATTATTATTACTGGCAGTATTATGGTTTGTTAATCAGTGATGTATTATTATTACTGGCAGTACTATTGGTTATTAATCAGTGATGTGTTATTATTACTGGCAGAATTATTGTTTGTTAATCAGTGATGTGTTATTATTACTGGCCTTACTATGGTTTATTAATCAGTGATGTATTATTATTACTGGCAGTATTATGGTTTGTTAATCAGTGATGTATTATTATTACTGGCAGTACTATGGTTTATTAATCAGTGATGTATTATTATTACTGGCAGTATTATGATGTATTAATCAGTGATGTATTATTGTTACAGGCAGTATTATGGTTTGTTAATCAGTGATGTGTTATTATTACTGGCAGTACTATGGGTTATTAATCAGTGATGTATTATTATTACTGGCAGTAATATGATTTATTAACCAGTGATGTATTATTATTACTGGCAGTACTATGGTTTATTAATCAGTGATGTATTATTATTACTGGCAATGCTATGGTTTATTAATCAGTGATGTATTATTATTACTGGCAGTACTATGGTTTATTAATCAGTGATGTATTATTATTACTGGCAGTACTATGGTTAATTAATCAGTGATGTATTATTATTACTGTCAGTACTTTGGTTTATTAATCAGTGATGTATTATTATTACTAGCAGTACTATGGTTTATTAATCAGTGATGTATTATTATTACTGGCAATGCTATGGTTTATTAATCAGTTATGTATTATTATTACTGGCAGTACTATGGTTTATTAATCAGTGATGTATTATTATTACTGGCAGTACTATTGGTTATTAATCAGTGATGTATTATTATTACTGGCAGTACTATGGTTTATTAATCAGTGATGTAATATTATTACTGGCAGTATTATGGTTTGTTAATCAGTGATGTATTATTATTACTGGCAGTAGTATGGTTTATTAATCAGTGATGTATTATTATTACTGGCAGTATTATGATGTATTAATCAGTGATGTATTATTATTACTGGCAGTAATATGATGTATTAATCAGTGATGTATTATTATTACTGGCAGTATTCTGATTTATTAATCAGTGATGTATTATTATTACAGGCAGTATTATGGTTTATTAATCAGTGATGTATTTTTATTACTGGCAGTACTATGGTTTATTATTCAGTGATGTAGTATTATTACTGGCAGTATTATGGTTTGTTAATCAGCGATGTATTATTATTAATGGCAATGCTATACTTTATTAATTAATTATGAATTATTATTACTGGCAGTATTATGGTTTATTAATTAGTGATGTATTATTATTACTCGCAGTATTATGGTTTATTAATTAGTGATGTATTATTATTACTGGCAGTATTATGGTTTATTAATTAGTGATGTATTATTATTACTGGCAGTATTATGGTTTATTAATTAGTGATGTCTTATTATTACTGGCAGTGCTATGCTTTATTAATCAATGATGTATTATTATTACTGGCAGTACTATGGTTTATTAATCAGTAATGTAGTATTATTACTAGCAGTGCTATGGTTTATTAATCACTGATGTATTATTATTACTGGCTGTGCTATGGTTTATTAATCAGTGATGTATTATTATTACTGGCAGTGCTGTGGTTTATTAATCACTGATGTAGTATTATTACTGGCAGTACTATGGTTTATTAATTATTGATGTATTATTATTACTGGCAGTGTTATGGTTTATTAATCAGTGATGTATTATTATTACTGGCAGTACTATGGTTTATTAATCCGTCATGTATTAGTATTACTGGCAGTACTATGGGTTATTAATCAGTGATGTATTATTATTACAGGCAGTACTATGGTTTATTAATCAGTGATGTATTATTATTACTGGCAGTACAATGGTTTATTAATCGGTGATGTATTATTAATACTGGCAGTACTATGGTTTATTAATCAGTGATGAATTATTATTACTGTCAGTACTATGGTTTATTAATCAGTGATGCATTATTATTACTGGCAGTACTATGGTTTATTAATCAGAGATCTATTATTAATACTGGCAGTACTATGGTTTAATAATCAGTGATGTATTATTATTACTGTCAGTACTGTGGTTTATTATTCAGTGATGTATTATTATTACTGGCAGTGCTATGGTTTAGTAATCAGTGATGTATTATTAATACTGGCAGTACTATGGTTTATTAATCAGTGATGTATTATTATTACTGGCAGTACTATGGTTTATTAATCAGTGATGTATTATTATTACTGGCAGTACTATGGTTTATTAATCAGTGATGTATTATTATTACTGGCAGTACTATAGTTTATTAATCAGTGATGTATTATTATTACTGGCAGTGCTATGGTTTATAATTCAGTGATGTATTATTATTACTGGCAGTGCTATGGTTTATTAATCAGTGATGTATTATTATTATTTCTGGCAGTGCTATGGTTTATTAATCAGTGATGTATTATGGTTTATTAATCAGTGATGTAATATTATTACTGTCAGTATTGTGGTTTATTAGTCAGTGATGTATTATTATTACTGTTAGTATTGTGGTTTATTAATCAGTGATGAATTATTATTACTGGCAGTACTATGGTTTATTAATCAGTGATGTATTATTATTACTGGCAATGCTTTGGTTTATTAATCAGTGATGTATTATTATTACTGGCAGTACTATGGTTTATTAATCAGTGATGTATTATTATTACTGGCAGTACTATGGTTTATTAATCAGTGATGTATTATTATTACTGGAAGAATTATGGTTTATTAATCAGTGATGTATTATTATTACTGTCAGTATTGTGGTTTATTAATCAGTGATGTATTATTATTACTGGCAGTACTTTGGTTTATTAATCGGTGATGTATTATTAATACTGGCAGTACTATGGTTTATTAATCAGTGATGTATTATTATTATTACTGGCAGTACTACGGTTTATTAATCGGTGTTGTATTATTAATACTGGCAGTACTATGGTTTATTAATCAGTGATGTATTATTATTACTGTCAGTACTGTGGTTTATTAATCAGTGATGTAGTATTATTACTGGCAGTACTATGGTTTATTAATCAGTGATGTATTATTATTACTGGCAATGCTATGGTTTATTAATCAGTTATGTATTATTATTACTGGCAGAGCTATGGGTTATTAATCAGTGATGTATTATTATTACTGGCAGTACTATTGGTTATTAATCAGTGATGTATTATTATTACTGCCAGAATTATGGTTTGTTAATCAGTGATGTATTATTATTACTGGCAGTACTATGGTTTATTAATCAGTGATGTATTATTATTACTGGCAGTATTATGGTTTGTTAATCAGTGATGTATTGTTATTACTGGCAGTATTATGGTTTGTTAATCAGTGATGTATTATTATTACTGGCAGTACTATGGTTTATTAATCAGTGATGTATTATTATTACTGGCAGTATTATGATGTATTAATCAGTGATGTATTATTGTTACAGGCAGTATTATGGTTTGCTGCTTTAAAAATATTTGAACACACAGGAGTTTCCACAGCCGCTGCAGCTACCAGCCTATTATATAAGCCCCTAACTGTCTTACTAGTAAGCCAGTAATCATATTCGGGATTACTGGCAGTGCTATGGGTTATTAATCAGTGATGTATTATTATTACTGGCAGTACTATTGGTTATTAATCAGTGATGTTATATTATTACTGCCAGAATTATGGTTTGTTAATCAGTGGTGTATTATTATTACTGGCAGTACTATGGTTTATTAATCAGTGATGTATTATTATTATTACTGGCAGTACTATGGTTTATTAATCAGTGATGTATTATTATTACTGGCAGTATTATGGTTTGTTAATCAGTGATGTATTATTATTACTGGCAGTACTATTGGTTATTAATCAGTGATGTGTTATTATTACTGGCAGAATTATTGTTTGTTAATCAGTGATGTATTATTATTACTGGCAGTACTATGGTTTATTAATCAGTGATGTATTATTATTACTGGCAGTATTATGGTTTGTTAATCAGTGATGTATTATTATTACTGGCAGTACTATGGTTTATTAATCAGTGATGTATTATTATTACTGGCAGTATTATGATGTATTAATCAGTGATGTATTATTGTTACAGGCAGTATTATGGTTTGTTAATCAGTGATGTGTTATTATTACTGGCAGTACTATGGGTTATTAATCAGTGATGTATTATTATTACTGGCAGTAATATGATTTATTAACCAGTGATGTAGTAATATTACTTGCAGTATTATGGTTTGTTAATCAGCGATGTATTATTATTACTGGCAGTGCTATGGTTTATTAATCAGTGATATATTATTTTTACTGGCAGTACTATGGTTTATTAATCAGTAATGAATTATTATTACTGTCGGTACTATGGGTTATTAATCAGTGATGTATGATTATTACTGGCGGTACTATGGTTTATTAATCAGTGATGTATTATTTTTACTGTCAGTACTATGGTTTATTAATCAGTGATCTATTATTAATACTGGCAGTACTATGGTTTATTAATCAGTGATGTATTATTATTACTGTCAGTACTGTGGTTTATTATTCAGTGATGTATTATTATTACTGGCAGTGCTATGGTTTAGTAATCAGTGATGTACTATTAATACTGGCAGTACTATGGTTTATTAATCAGTGATGTATTATTATTACTGGCAGTGCTATGGTTTAGTAATCAGTGATGTATTATTATTACTGGCAGTGCTATGGTTTAGTAATCAGTGATGTATTATTATTACTGGCAGTACTATGATTTATTAATCAGTAATGTATTATTATTACTGGCAGTACTATGGTTTATTAATCATTGATGTATTATTATTACTGGCAGTACTATGGTTTATTAATCAGTGATGTATTATTATTACTGGCAGTACTATGGTTTATTAATCAGTGATGTATTATTATTACTGTCAGTACTATGGTTTATTATTCAGTGATGTAGTATTATTACTGGCAGTGCTATGGTTTATTAATCACTGATGTATTATTATTACTGGCTGTGCTATGGTTTATTAATCAGTGATGTATTATTATTACTGGCAGTGCTGTGGTTTATTAATCACTGATGTAGTATTATTACTGGCAGTACTATGGTTTATTAATTATTGATGTATTATTATTACTGGCAGTGTTATGGTTTATTAATCAGTGATGTATTATTATTACTGGCAGTACTATGGTTTATTAATCAGTGATGTATTATTATTACTGTCAGTACTATGGTTTATTAATCAGTGATGTATTATTTTAACTGGCAGTACTATGGTTTATTAATCGGTGATGTATTATTAATACTGGCAGTACTATGGTTTATTAATCAGTGATGTAATATTATTACTGGCAGTATTATGGTTTATTAATCAGTGATGTATTATTATTACTGGCAGTACTATGGTTTATTAATCCGTCATGTATTAGTATTACTGGCAGTACTATGGGTTATTAATCAGTGATGTATTATTATTACAGGCAGTACTATGGTTTATTAATCAGTGATGTATTATTATTACTGGCAGTACAATGGTTTATTAATCGGTGATGTATTATTAATACTGGCAGTACTATGGTTTATTAATCAGTGATGAATTATTATTACTGTCAGTACTATGGTTTATTAATCAGTGATGCATTATTATTACTGGCAGTACTATGGTTTATTAATCAGAGATCTATTATTAATACTGGCAGTACTATGGTTTAATAATCAGTGATGTATTATTATTACTGTCAGTACTGTGGTTTATTATTCAGTGATGTATTATTATTACTGGCAGTGCTATGGTTTAGTAATCAGTGATGTATTATTAATACTGGCAGTACTATGGTTTATTAATCAGTGATGTATTATTATTACTGGCAGTACTATGGTTTATTAATCAGTGATGTATTATTATTACTGGCAGTACTATGGTTTATTAATCAGTGATGTATTATTATTACTGGCAGTACTATAGTTTATTAATCAGTGATGTATTATTATTACTGGCAGTGCTATGGTTTATAATTCAGTGATGTATTATTATTACTGGCAGTGCTATGGTTTATTAATCAGTGATGTATTATTATTATTTCTGGCAGTGCTATGGTTTATTAATCAGTGATGTATTATGGTTTATTAATCAGTGATGTAATATTATTACTGTCAGTATTGTGGTTTATTAGTCAGTGATGTATTATTATTACTGTTAGTATTGTGGTTTATTATACAGTGATGAATTATTATTACTGGCAGTACTATGGTTTATTAATCAGTGATGTATTATTATTACTGGCAATGCTTTGGTTTATTAATCAGTGATGTATTATTATTACTGGCAGTACTATGGTTTATTAATCAGTGATGTATTATTATTACTGGCAGTACTATGGTTTATTAATCAGTGATGTATTATTATTACTGGAAGAATTATGGTTTATTAATCAGTGATGTATTATTATTACTGTCAGTATTGTGGTTTATTAATCAGTGATGTATTATTATTACTGGCAGTACTTTGGTTTATTAATCGGTGATGTATTATTAATACTGGCAGTACTATGGTTTATTAATCAGTGATGTATTATTATTATTACTGGCAGTACTACGGTTTATTAATCGGTGTTGTATTATTAATACTGGCAGTACTATGGTTTATTAAGCAGTGATGTATTATTATTACTGTCAGTACTGTGGTTTATTAATCAGTGATGTAGTATTATTACTGGCAGTACTATGGTTTATTAATCAGTGATGTATTATTATTACTGGCAATGCTATGGTTTATTAATCAGTTATGTATTATTATTACTGGCAGAGCTATGGGTTATTAATCAGTGATGTATTATTATTACTGGCAGTACTATTGGTTATTAATCAGTGATGTATTATTATTACTGCCAGAATTATGGTTTGTTAATCAGTGATGTATTATTATTACTGGCAGTACTATGGTTTATTAATCAGTGATGTATTATTATTACTGGCAGTATTATGGTTTGTTAATCAGTGATGTATTGTTATTACTGGCAGTATTATGGTTTGTTAATCAGTGATGTATTATTATTACTGGCAGTACTATGGTTTATTAATCAGTGATGTATTATTATTACTGGCAGTATTATGATGTATTAATCAGTGATGTATTATTGTTACAGGCAGTATTATGGTTTGCTGCTTTAAAAATATTTGAACACACAGGAGTTTCCACAGCCGCTGCAGCTACCAGCCTATTATATAAGCCCCTAACTGTCTTACTAGTAAGCCAGTAATCATATTCGGGATTACTGGCAGTGCTATGGTTTATTAATCAGTGATGTATTATTATTACTGGCAGTACTATTGGTTATTAATCAGTGATGTTATATTATTACTGCCAGAATTATGGTTTGTTAATCAGTGATGTATTATTATTACTGGCAGTACTATGGTTTATTAATCAGTGATGTATTATTATTATTACTGGCAGTACTATGGTTTATTAATCAGTGATGTATTATTATTACTGGCAGTATTATGGTTTGTTAATCAGTGATGTATTATTATTACTGGCAGTACTATTGGTTATTAATCAGTGATGTGTTATTATTACTGGCAGAATTATTGTTTGTTAATCAGTGATGTGTTATTATTACTGGCCTTACTATGGTTTATTAATCAGTGATGTATTATTATTACTGGCAGTATTATGGTTTGTTAATCAGTGATGTATTATTATTACTGGCAGTACTATGGTTTATTAATCAGTGATGTATTATTATTACTGGCAGTATTATGATGTATTAATCAGTGATGTATTATTGTTACAGGCAGTATTATGGTTTGTTAATCAGTGATGTGTTATTATTACTGGCAGTACTATGGGTTATTAATCAGTGATGTATTATTATTACTGGCAGTAATATGATTTATTAACCAGTGATGTATTATTATTACTGGCAGTACTATGGTTTATTAATCAGTGATGTATTATTATTACTGGCAGTACTATGGTTTATTAATCAGTGATGTATTATTATTACTGGCAGTACTATGGTTAATTAATCAGTGATGTATTATTATTACTGTCAGTACTTTGGTTTATTAATCAGTGATGTATTATTATTACTAGCAGTACTATGGTTTATTAATCAGTGATGTAGTATTATTACTGGCAATGCTATGGTTTATTAATCAGTTATGTATTATTATTACTGGCAGTACTATGGTTTATTAATCAGTGATGTATTATTATTACTGGCAGTACTATTGGTTATTAATCAGTGATGTATTATTATTACTGGCAGTACTATGGTTTATTAATCAGTGATGTAATATTATTACTGGCAGTATTATGGTTTGTTAATCAGTGATGTATTATTATTACTGGCAGTAGTATGGTTTATTAATCAGTGATGTATTATTATTACTGGCAGTATTATGATGTATTAATCAGTGATGTATTATTATTACTGGCAGTAATATGATGTATTAATCAGTGATGTATTATTATTACTGGCAGTATTCTGATTTATTAATCAGTGATGTATTATTATTACAGGCAGTATTATGGTTTATTAATCAGTGATGTATTTTTATTACTGGCAGTACTATGGTTTATTATTCAGTGATGTAGTATTATTACTGGCAGTATTATGGTTTGTTAATCAGCGATGTATTATTATTAATGGCAATGCTATACTTTATTAATTAATTATGAATTATTATTACTGGCAGTATTATGGTTTATTAATTAGTGATGTATTATTATTACTCGCAGTATTATGGTTTATTAATTAGTGATGTATTATTATTACTGGCAGTATTATGGTTTATTAATTAGTGATGTATTATTATTACTGGCAGTATTATGGTTTATTAATTAGTGATGTCTTATTATTACTGGCAGTGCTATGCTTTATTAATCAATGATGTATTATTATTACTGGCAGTACTATGGTTTATTAATCAGTAATGTAGTATTATTACTGGCAGTGCTATGGTTTATTAATCACTGATGTATTATTATTACTGGCTGTGCTATGGTTTATTAATCAGTGATGTATTATTATTACTGGCAGTGCTGTGGTTTATTAATCACTGATGTAGTATTATTACTGGCAGTACTATGGTTTATTAATTATTGATGTATTATTATTACTGGCAGTGTTATGGTTTATTAATCAGTGATGTATTATTATTACTGGCAGTACTATGGTTTATTAATCCGTCATGTATTAGTATTACTGGCAGTACTATGGGTTATTAATCAGTGATGTATTATTATTACAGGCAGTACTATGGTTTATTAATCAGTGATGTATTATTATTACTGGCAGTACAATGGTTTATTAATCGGTGATGTATTATTAATACTGGCAGTACTATGGTTTATTAATCAGTGATGAATTATTATTACTGTCAGTACTATGGTTTATTAATCAGTGATGCATTATTATTACTGGCAGTACTATGGTTTATTAATCAGAGATCTATTATTAATACTGGCAGTACTATGGTTTAATAATCAGTGATGTATTATTATTACTGTCAGTACTGTGGTTTATTATTCAGTGATGTATTATTACTGGCAGTGCTATGGTTTAGTAATCAGTGATGTATTATTAATACTGGCAGTACTATGGTTTATTAATCAGTGATGTATTATTATTACTGGCAGTACTATGGTTTATTAATCAGTGATGTATTATTATTACTGGCAGTACTATGGTTTATTAATCAGTGATGTATTATTATTACTGGCAGTACTATAGTTTATTAATCAGTGATGTATTATTATTACTGGCAGTGCTATGGTTTATAATTCAGTGATGTATTATTATTACTGGCAGTGCTATGGTTTATTAATCAGTGATGTATTATTATTATTTCTGGCAGTGCTATGGTTTATTAATCAGTGATGTATTATGGTTTATTAATCAGTGATGTAATATTATTACTGTCAGTATTGTGGTTTATTAGTCAGTGATGTATTATTATTACTGTTAGTATTGTGGTTTATTAATGAGTGATGAATTATTATTACTGGCAGTACTATGGTTTATTAATCAGTGATGTATTATTATTACTGGCAATGCTTTGGTTTATTAATCAGTGATGTATTATTATTACTGGCAGTACTATGGTTTATTAATCAGTGATGTATTATTATTACTGGCAGTACTATGGTTTATTAATCAGTGATGTATTATTATTACTGGAAGAATTATGGTTTATTAATCAGTGATGTATTATTATTACTGTCAGTATTGTGGTTTATTAATCAGTGATGTATTATTATTACTGGCAGTACTTTGGTTTATTAATCGGTGATGTATTATTAATACTGGCAGTACTATGGTTTATTAATCAGTGATGTATTATTATTATTACTGGCAGTACTACGGTTTATTAATCGGTGTTGTATTATTAATACTGGCAGTACTATGGTTTATTAATCAGTGATGTATTATTATTACTGTCAGTACTGTGGTTTATTAATCAGTGATGTAGTATTATTACTGGCAGTACTATGGTTTATTAATCAGTGATGTATTATTATTACTGGCAATGCTATGGTTTATTAATCAGTTATGTATTATTATTACTGGCAGAGCTATGGGTTATTAATCAGTGATGTATTATTATTACTGGCAGTACTATTGGTTATTAATCAGTGATGTATTATTATTACTGCCAGAATTATGGTTTGTTAATCAGTGATGTATTATTATTACTGGCAGTACTATGGTTTATTAATCAGTGATGTATTATTATTACTGGCAGTATTATGGTTTGTTAATCAGTGATGTATTGTTATTACTGGCAGTATTATGGTTTGTTAATCAGTGATGTATTATTATTACTGGCAGTACTATGGTTTATTAATCAGTGATGTATTATTATTACTGGCAGTATTATGATGTATTAATCAGTGATGTATTATTGTTACAGGCAGTATTATGGTTTGCTGCTTTAAAAATATTTGAACACACAGGAGTTTCCACAGCCGCTGCAGCTACCAGCCTATTATATAAGCCCCTAACTGTCTTACTAGTAAGCCAGTAATCATATTCGGGATTACTGGCAGTGCTATGGGTTATTAATCAGTGATGTATTATTATTACTGGCAGTACTATTGGTTATTAATCAGTGATGTTATATTATTACTGCCAGAATTATGGTTTGTTAATCAGTGGTGTATTATTATTACTGGCAGTACTATGGTTTATTAATCAGTGATGTATTATTATTATTACTGGCAGTACTATGGTTTATTAATCAGTGATGTATTATTATTACTGGCAGTATTATGGTTTGTTAATCAGTGATGTATTATTATTACTGGCAGTACTATTGGTTATTAATCAGTGATGTGTTATTATTACTGGCAGAATTATTGTTTGTTAATCAGTGATGTATTATTATTACTGGCAGTACTATGGTTTATTAATCAGTGATGTATTATTATTACTGGCAGTATTATGGTTTGTTAATCAGTGATGTATTATTATTACTGGCAGTACTATGGTTTATTAATCAGTGATGTATTATTATTACTGGCAGTATTATGATGTATTAATCAGTGATGTATTATTGTTACAGGCAGTATTATGGTTTGTTAATCAGTGATGTGTTATTATTACTGGCAGTACTATGGGTTATTAATCAGTGATGTATTATTATTACTGGCAGTAATATGATTTATTAACCAGTGATGTAGTAATATTACTTGCAGTATTATGGTTTGTTAATCAGCGATGTATTATTATTACTGGCAGTGCTATGGTTTATTAATCAGTGATATATTATTATTACTGGCAGTACTATGGTTTATTAATCAGTAATGAATTATTATTACTGTCGGTACTATGGGTTATTAATCAGTGATGTATGATTATTACTGGCGGTACTATGGTTTATTAATCAGTGATGTATTATTTTTACTGTCAGTACTATGGTTTATTAATCAGTGATCTATTATTAATACTGGCAGTACTATGGTTTATTAATCAGTGATGTATTATTATTACTGTCAGTACTGTGGTTTATTATTCAGTGATGTATTATTATTACTGGCAGTGCTATGGTTTAGTAATCAGTGATGTACTATTAATACTGGCAGTACTATGGTTTATTAATCAGTGATGTATTATTATTACTGGCAGTGCTATGGTTTAGTAATCAGTGATGTATTATTATTACTGGCAGTGCTATGGTTTAGTAATCAGTGATGTATTATTATTACTGGCAGTACTATGATTTATTAATCAGTAATGTATTATTATTACTGGCAGTACTATGGTTTATTAATCATTGATGTATTATTATTACTGGCAGTACTATGGTTTATTAATCAGTGATGTATTATTATTACTGGCAGTACTATGGTTTATTAATCAGTGATGTATTATTATTACTGTCAGTACTATGGTTTATTATTCAGTGATGTAGTATTATTACTGGCAGTGCTATGGTTTATTAATCACTGATGTATTATTATTATTGGCTGTGCTATGGTTTATTAATCAGTGATGTATTATTATTACTGGCAGTGCTGTGGTTTATTAATCACTGATGTAGTATTATTACTGGCAGTACTATGGTTTATTAATTATTGATGTATTATTATTACTGGCAGTGTTATGGTTTATTAATCAGTGATGTATTATTATTACTGGCAGTACTATGGTTTATTAATCAGTGATGTATTATTATTACTGTCAGTACTATGGTTTATTAATCAGTGATGTATTATTTTAACTGGCAGTACTATGGTTTATTAATCGGTGATGTATTATTAATACTGGCAGTACTATGGTTTATTAATCAGTGATGTAATATTATTACTGGCAGTATTATGGTTTATTAATCAGTGATGTATTATTATTACTGGCAGTACTATGGTTTATTAATCCGTCATGTATTAGTATTACTGGCAGTACTATGGGTTATTAATCAGTGATGTATTATTATTACAGGCAGTACTATGGTTTATTAATCAGTGATGTATTATTATTACTGGCAGTACAATGGTTTATTAATCGGTGATGTATTATTAATACTGGCAGTACTATGGTTTATTAATCAGTGATGAATTATTATTACTGTCAGTACTATGGTTTATTAATCAGTGATGCATTATTATTACTGGCAGTACTATGGTTTATTAATCAGAGATCTATTATTAATACTGGCAGTACTATGGTTTAATAATCAGTGATGTATTATTATTACTGTCAGTACTGTGGTTTATTATTCAGTGATGTATTATTATTACTGGCAGTGCTATGGTTTAGTAATCAGTGATGTATTATTAATACTGGCAGTACTATGGTTTATTAATCAGTGATGTATTATTATTACTGGCAGTACTATGGTTTATTAATCAGTGATGTATTATTATTACTGGCAGTACTATGGTTTATTAATCAGTGATGTATTATTATTACTGGCAGTACTATAGTTTATTAATCAGTGATGTATTATTATTACTGGCAGTGCTATGGTTTATAATTCAGTGATGTATTATTATTACTGGCAGTGCTATGGTTTATTAATCAGTGATGTATTATTATTATTTCTGGCAGTGCTATGGTTTATTAATCAGTGATGTATTATGGTTTATTAATCAGTGATGTAATATTATTACTGTCAGTATTGTGGTTTATTAGTCAGTGATGTATTATTATTACTGTTAGTATTGTGGTTTATTAATCAGTGATGAATTATTATTACTGGCAGTACTATGGTTTATTAATCAGTGATGTATTATTATTACTGGCAATGCTTTGGTTTATTAATCAGTGATGTATTATTATTACTGGCAGTACTATGGTTTATTAATCAGTGATGTATTATTATTACTGGCAGTACTATGGTTTATTAATCAGTGATGTATTATTATTACTGGAAGAATTATGGTTTATTAATCAGTGATGTATTATTATTACTGTCAGTATTGTGGTTTATTAATCAGTGATGTATTATTATTACTGGCAGTACTTTGGTTTATTAATCGGTGATGTATTATTAATACTGGCAGTACTATGGTTTATTAATCAGTGATGTATTATTATTATTACTGGCAGTACTACGGTTTATTAATCGGTGTTGTATTATTAATACTGGCAGTACTATGGTTTATTAATCAGTGATGTATTATTATTACTGTCAGTACTGTGGTTTATTAATCAGTGATGTAGTATTATTACTGGCAGTACTATGGTTTATTAATCAGTGATGTATTATTATTACTGGCAATGCTATGGTTTATTAATCAGTTATGTATTATTATTACTGGCAGAGCTATGGGTTATTAATCAGTGATGTATTATTATTACTGGCAGTACTATTGGTTATTAATCAGTGATGTATTATTATTACTGCCAGAATTATGGTTTGTTAATCAGTGATGTATTATTATTACTGGCAGTACTATGGTTTATTAATCAGTGATGTATTATTATTACTGGCAGTATTATGGTTTGTTAATCAGTGATGTATTGTTATTACTGGCAGTATTATGGTTTGTTAATCAGTGATGTATTATTATTACTGGCAGTACTATGGTTTATTAATCAGTGATGTATTATTATTACTGGCAGTATTATGATGTATTAATCAGTGATGTATTATTGTTACAGGCAGTATTATGGTTTGCTGCTTTAAAAATATTTGAACACACAGGAGTTTCCACAGCCGCTGCAGCTACCAGCCTATTATATAAGCCCCTAACTGTCTTACTAGTAAGCCAGTAATCATATTCGGGATTACTGGCAGTGCTATGGTTTATTAATCAGTGATGTATTATTATTACTGGCAGTACTATTGGTTATTAATCAGTGATGTTATATTATTACTGCCAGAATTATGGTTTGTTAATCAGTGATGTATTATTATTACTGGCAGTACTATGGTTTATTAATCAGTGATGTATTATTATTATTACTGGCAGTACTATAGTTTATTAATCAGTGATGTATTATTATTACTGGCAGTATTATGGTTTGTTAATCAGTGATGTATTATTATTACTGGCAGTACTATTGGTTATTAATCAGTGATGTGTTATTATTACTGGCAGAATTATTGTTTGTTAATCAGTGATGTATTATTATTACTGGCAGTATTATGGTTTGTTAATCAGCGATGTATTATTATTACTGGCAGTGCTATGGTTTATTAATCAGTGATGTATTATTATTACTGGCAGTACTATGGTTTATTAATCAGTAATGAATTATTATTACTGTCGGTACTATGGGTTATTAATCAGTGATGTATTATTATTACTGGCGGTACTATGGTTTATTAATCAGTGATGTATTATTTTTACTGTCAGTATTATGGTTTATTAATCAGTGATGTATTATTATTATTACTGTCAGTACTATGGTTTATTAATCAGTGATGTATTATTATTACTGGCTGTATTTTGGTTTATTAATCAGTGATGTATTATTATTACTGGCAGTACTATGGTTTATTAATCAGTGATGTATTATTATTACTGGCAATGCTATGGTTTATTAATCAGTGATGTATTATTATTACTGGCAGTACTATGGTTTATTAATCAGTGATGTATTATTATTACTGGCAGTACTATGGTTAATTAATCAGTGATGTATTATTATTACTGTCAGTACTTTGGATTATTAATCAGTGATGTATTATTATTACTAGCAGTACTATGGTTTATTAATCAGTGATGTATTATTATTACTGGCAATGCTATGGTTTATTAATCAGTTATGTATTATTATTACTGGCAGTACTATGGTTTATTAATCAGTGATGTATTATTATTACTGGCAGTACTATTGGTTATTAATCAGTGATGTATTATTATTACTGGCAGTACTATGGTTTATTAATCAGTGATGTAATATTATTACTGGCAGTATTATGGTTTGTTAATCAGTGATGTATTATTATTACTGGCAGTAGTATGGTTTATTAATCAGTGATGTATTATTATTACTGGCAGTATTATGATGTATTAATCAGTAATGTATTATTATTACTGGCAGTAATATGATGTATTAATCAGTGATGTATTATTATTACTGGCAGTATTCTGATTTATTAATCAGTGATGTATTATTATTACAGGCAGTATTATGGTTTATTAATCAGTGATGTATTTTTATTACTGGCAGTACTATGGTTTATTATTCAGTGATGTAGTATTATTACTGGCAGTATTATGGTTTGTTAATCAGCGATGTATTATTATTAATGGCAATGCTATACTTTATTAATTAATTATGAATTATTATTACTGGCAGTATTATGGTTTATTAATTAGTGATGTATTATTATTACTCGCAGTATTATGGTTTATTAATTAGTGATGTATTATTATTACTGGCAGTATTATGGTTTATTAATTAGTGATGTATTATTATTACTGGCAGTATTATGGTTTATTAATTAGTGATGTCTTATTATTACTGGCAGTGCTATGCTTTATTAATCAATGATGTATTATTATTACTGGCAGTACTATGGTTTATTAATCAGTAATGTAGTATTATTACTGGCAGTGCTATGGTTTATTAATCACTGATGTATTATTATTACTGGCTGTGCTATGGTTTATTAATCAGTGATGTATTATTATTACTGGCAGTGCTGTGGTTTATTAATCACTGATGTAGTATTATTACTGGCAGTACTATGGTTTATTAATTATTGATGTATTATTATTACTGGCAGTGTTATGGTTTATTAATCAGTGATGTATTATTATTACTGGCAGTACTATGGTTTATTAATCAGTGATGTATTATTATTACTGTCAGTACTATGGTTTATTAATCAGTGATGTATTATTTTAACTGGCAGTACTATGGTTTATTTATCGGTGATGTATTATTAATACTGGCAGTACTATGGTTTATTAATCAGTGATGTAATATTATTACTGGCAGTATTATGGTTTATTAATCAGTGATGTATTATTATTACTGGCAGTACTATGGTTTATTAATCCGTCATGTATTAGTATTACTGGCAGTACTATGGGTTATTAATCAGTGATGTATTATTATTACAGGCAGTACTATGGTTTATTAATCAGTGATGTATTATTATTACTGGCAGTAAAATGGTTTATTAATCGGTGATGTATTATTAATACTGGCAGTACTATGGTTTATTAATCAGTGATGAATTATTATTACTGTCAGTACTATGGTTTATTAATCAGTGATGCATTATTATTACTGGCAGTACTATGGTTTAATAATCAGTGATGTATTATTATTACTGTCAGTACTGTGGTTTATTATTCAGTGATGTATTATTATTACTGGCAGTGCTATGGGTTAGTAATCAGTGATGTATTATTATTACTGGCAGTGCTGTGGTTTATTAATCACTGATGTATTATTATTACTGGCTGTGCTATGGTTTATTAATCAGTGATGTATTATTATTACTGGCAGTGCTGTGGTTTATTAATCACTGATGTAGTATTATTACTGGCAGTACTATGGTTTATTAATTATTGATGTATTATTATTACTGGCAGTGTTATGGTTTATTAATCAGTGATGTATTATTATTACTGGCAGTACTATGGTTTATTAATCAGTGATGTATTATTATTACTGTCAGTACTATGGTTTATTAATCAGTGATGTATTATTTTAACTGGCAGTACTATGGTTTATTAATCAGTGATGTATTATTAATACTGGCAGTACTATGGTTTATTAATCAGTGATGTAATATTATTACTGGCAGTATTATGGTTTATTAATCAGTGATGTATTATTATTACTGGCAGTACTATGGTTTATTAATCCGTCATGTATTAGTATTACTGGCAGTACTATGGGTTATTAATCAGTGATGTATTATTATTACAGGCAGTACTATGGTTTATTAATCAGTGATGTATTATTATTACTGGCAGTACAATGGTTTATTAATCGGTGATGTATTATTAATACTGGCAGTACTATGGTTTATTAATCAGTGATGAATTATTATTACTGTCAGTACTATGGTTTATTAATCAGTGATGCATTATTATTACTGGCAGTACTATGGTTTATTAATCAGAGATCTATTATTAATACTGGCAGTACTATGGTTTAATAATCAGTGATGTATTATTATTACTGTCAGTACTGTGGTTTATTATTCAGTGATGTATTATTATTACTGGCAGTGCTATGGTTTAGTAATCAGTGATGTATTATTAATACTGGCAGTACTATGGTTTATTAATCAGTGATGTATTATTATTACTGGCAGTACTATGGTTTATTAATCAGTGATGTATTATTATTACTGGCAGTACTATAGTTTATTAATCAGTGATGTATTATTATTACTGGCAGTGCTATGGTTTATAATTCAGTGATGTATTATTATTACTGGCAGTGCTATGGTTTATTAATCAGTGATGTATTATTATTATTTCTGGCAGTGCTATGGTTTATTAATCAGTGATGTATTATGGTTTATTAATCAGTGATGTAATATTATTACTGTCAGTATTGTGGTTTATTAGTCAGTGATGTATTATTATTACTGTTAGTATTGTGGTTTATTAATCAGTGATGAATTATTATTACTGGCAGTACTATGGTTTATTAATCAGTGATGTATTATTATTACTGGCAATGCTTTGCTTTATTAATCAGTGATGTATTATTATTACTGGCAGTACTATGGTTTATTAATCAGTGATGTATTATTATTACTGGCAGTACTATGGTTTATTAATCAGTGATGTATTATTATTACTGGAAGAATTATGGTTTATTAATCAGTGATGTATTATTATTACTGTCAGTATTGTGGTTTATTAATCAGTGATGTATTATTATTACTGGCAGTACTTTGGTTTATTAATCGGTGATGTATTATTAATACTGGCAGTACTATGGTTTATTAATCAGTGATGTATTATTATTATTACTGGCAGTACTACGGTTTATTAATCGGTGTTGTATTATTAATACTGGCAGTACTATGGTTTATTAATCAGTGATGTATTATTATTACTGTCAGTACTGTGGTTTATTAATCAGTGATGTAGTATTATTACTGGCAGTACTATGGTTTATTAATCAGTGATGTATTATTATTACTGGCAATGCTATGGTTTATTAATCAGTTATGTATTATTATTACTGGCAGAGCTATGGGTTATTAATCAGTGATGTATTATTATTACTGGCAGTACTATTGGTTATTAATCAGTGATGTATTATTATTACTGCCAGAATTATGGTTTGTTAATCAGTGATGTATTATTATTACTGGCAGTACTATGGTTTATTAATCAGTGATGTATTATTATTACTGGCAGTATTATGGTTTGTTAATCAGTGATGTATTGTTATTACTGGCAGTATTATGGTTTGTTAATCAGTGATGTATTATTATTACTGGCAGTACTATGGTTTATTAATCAGTGATGTATTATTATTACTGGCAGTATTATGATGTATTAATCAGTGATGTATTATTGTTACAGGCAGTATTATGGTTTGCTACTTTAAAAATATTTGAACACACAGGAGTTTCCACAGCCGCTGCAGCTACCAGCCTATTATATAAGCCCCTAACTGTCTTACTAGTAAGCCAGTAATCATATTCGGGATTACTGGCAGTGCTATGGGTTATTAATCAGTGATGTATTATTATTACTGGCAGTACTATTGGTTATTAATCAGTGATGTTATATTATTACTGCCAGAATTATGGTTTGTTAATCAGTGATGTATTATTATTACTGGCAGTACTATGGTTTATTAATCAGTGATGTATTATTATTATTACTGGCAGTACTATGGTTTATTAATCAGTGATGTATTATTATTACTGTCAGTACTGTGGTTTATTAATCAGTGATGTAGTATTATTACTGGCAGTACTATGGTTTATTAATCAGTGATGTATTATTATTACTGGCAATGCTATGGTTTATTAATCAGTTATGTATTATTATTACTGGCAGAGCTATGGGTTATTAATCAGTGATGTATTATTATTACTGGCAGTACTATTGGTTATTAATCAGTGATGTATTATTATTACTGCCAGAATTATGGTTTGTTAATCAGTGATGTATTATTATTACTGGCAGTACTATGGTTTATTAATCAGTGATGTATTATTATTACTGGCAGTATTATGGTTTGTTAATCAGTGATGTATTGTTATTACTGGCAGTATTATGGTTTGTTAATCAGTGATGTATTATTATTACTGGCAGTACTATGGTTTATTAATCAGTGATGTATTATTATTACTGGCAGTATTATGATGTATTAATCAGTGATGTATTATTGTTACAGGCAGTATTATGGTTTGCTGCTTTAAAAATATTTGAACACACAGGAGTTTCCACAGCCGCTGCAGCTACCAGCCTATTATATAAGCCCCTAACTGTCTTACTAGTAAGCCAGTAATCATATTCGGGATTACTGGCAGTGCTATGGTTTATTAATCAGTGATGTATTATTATTACTGGCAGTACTATTGGTTATTAATCAGTGATGTTATATTATTACTGCCAGAATTATGGTTTGTTAATCAGTGATGTATTATTATTACTGGCAGTACTATGGTTTATTAATCAGTGATGTATTATTATTATTACTGGCAGTACTATGGTTTATTAATCAGTGATGTATTATTATTACTGGCAGTATTATGGTTTGTTAATCAGTGATGTATTATTATTACTGGCAGTACTATTGGTTATTAATCAGTGATGTGTTATTATTACTGGCAGAATTATTGTTTGTTAATCAGTGATGTATTATTATTACTGGCAGTATTATGGTTTGTTAATCAGCGATGTATTATTATTACTGGCAGTGCTATGGTTTATTAATCAGTGATGTATTATTATTACTGGCAGTACTATGGTTTATTAATCAGTAATGAATTATTATTACTGTCGGTACTATGGGTTATTAATCAGTGATGTATTATTATTACTGGCGGTACTATGGTTTATTAATCAGTGATGTATTATTTTTACTGTCAGTATTATGGTTTATTAATCAGTGATGTATTATTATTATTACTGTCAGTACTATGGTTTATTAATCAGTGATGTATTATTATTACTGGCTGTATTTTGGTTTATTAATCAGTGATGTATTATTATTACTGGCAGTACTATGGTTTATTAATCAGTGATGTATTATTATTACTGGCAATGCTATGGTTTATTAATCAGTGATGTATTATTATTACTGGCAGTACTATGGTTTATTAATCAGTGATGTATTATTATTACTGGCAGTACTATGGTTAATTAATCAGTGATGTATTATTATTACTGTCAGTACTTTGGATTATTAATCAGTGATGTATTATTATTACTAGCAGTACTATGGTTTATTAATCAGTGATGTATTATTATTACTGGCAATGCTATGGTTTATTAATCAGTTATGTATTATTATTACTGGCAGTACTATGGTTTATTAATCAGTGATGTATTATTATTACTGGCAGTACTATTGGTTATTAATCAGTGATGTATTATTATTACTGGCAGTACTATGGTTTATTAATCAGTGATGTAATATTATTACTGGCAGTATTATGGTTTGTTAATCAGTGATGTATTATTATTACTGGCAGTAGTATGGTTTATTAATCAGTGATGTATTATTATTACTGGCAGTATTATGATGTATTAATCAGTGATGTATTATTATTACTGGCAGTAATATGATGTATTAATCAGTGATGTATTATTATTACTGGCAGTATTCTGATTTATTAATCAGTGATGTATTATTATTACAGGCAGTATTATGGTTTATTAATCAGTGATGTATTTTTATTACTGGCAGTACTATGGTTTATTATTCAGTGATGTAGTATTATTACTGGCAGTATTATGGTTTGTTAATCAGCGATGTATTATTATTAATGGCAATGCTATACTTTATTAATTAATTATGAATTATTATTACTGGCAGTATTATGGTTTATTAATTAGTGATGTATTATTATTACTCGCAGTATTATGGTTTATTAATTAGTGATGTATTATTATTACTGGCAGTATTATGGTTTATTAATTAGTGATGTATTATTATTACTGGCAGTATTATGGTTTATTAATTAGTGATGTCTTATTATTACTGGCAGTGCTATGCTTTATTAATCAATGATGTATTATTATTACTGGCAGTACTATGGTTTATTAATCAGTAATGTAGTATTATTACTGGCAGTGCTATGGTTTATTAATCACTGATGTATTATTATTACTGGCTGTGCTATGGTTTATTAATCAGTGATGTATTATTATTACTGGCAGTGCTGTGGTTTATTAATCACTGATGTAGTATTATTACTGGCAGTACTATGGTTTATTAATTATTGATGTATTATTATTACTGGCAGTGTTATGGTTTATTAATCAGTGATGTATTATTATTACTGGCAGTACTATGGTTTATTAATCAGTGATGTATTATTATTACTGTCAGTACTATGGTTTATTAATCAGTGATGTATTATTTTAACTGGCAGTACTATGGTTTATTTATCGGTGATGTATTATTAATACTGGCAGTACTATGGTTTATTAATCAGTGATGTAATATTATTACTGGCAGTATTATGGTTTATTAATCAGTGATGTATTATTATTACTGGCAGTACTATGGTTTATTAATCCGTCATGTATTAGTATTACTGGCAGTACTATGGGTTATTAATCAGTGATGTATTATTATTACAGGCAGTACTATGGTTTATTAATCAGTGATGTATTATTATTACTGGCAGTAAAATGGTTTATTAATCGGTGATGTATTATTAATACTGGCAGTACTATGGTTTATTAATCAGTGATGAATTATTATTACTGTCAGTACTATGGTTTATTAATCAGTGATGCATTATTATTACTGGCAGTACTATGGTTTAATAATCAGTGATGTATTATTATTACTGTCAGTACTGTGGTTTATTATTCAGTGATGTATTATTATTACTGGCAGTGCTATGGTTTAGTAATCAGTGATGTATTATTATTACTGGCAGTGCTGTGGTTTATTAATCACTGATGTATTATTATTACTGGCTGTGCTATGGTTTATTAATCAGTGATGTATTATTATTACTGGCAGTGCTGTGGTTTATTAATCACTGATGTAGTATTTTTACTGGCAGTACTATGGTTTATTAATTATTGATGTATTATTATTACTGGCAGTGTTATGGTTTATTAATCAGTGATGTATTATTATTACTGGCAGTACTATGGTTTATTAATCAGTGATGTATTATTATTACTGTCAGTACTATGGTTTATTAATCAGTGATGTATTATTTTAACTGGCAGTACTATGGTTTATTAATCAGTGATGTATTATTAATACTGGCAGTACTATGGTTTATTAATCAGTGATGTAATATTATTACTGGCAGTATTATGGTTTATTAATCAGTGATGTATTATTATTACTGGCAGTACTATGGTTTATTAATCCGTCATGTATTAGTATTACTGGCAGTACTATGGGTTATTAATCAGTGATGTATTATTATTACAGGCAGTACTATGGTTTATTAATCAGTGATGTATTATTATTACTGGCAGTACAATGGTTTATTAATCGGTGATGTATTATTAATACTGGCAGTACTATGGTTTATTAATCAGTGATGAATTATTATTACTGTCAGTACTATGGTTTATTAATCAGTGATGCATTATTATTACTGGCAGTACTATGGTTTATTAATCAGAGATCTATTATTAATACTGGCAGTACTATGGTTTAATAATCAGTGATGTATTATTATTACTGTCAGTACTGTGGTTTATTATTCAGTGATGTATTATTATTACTGGCAGTGCTATGGTTTAGTAATCAGTGATGTATTATTAATACTGGCAGTACTATGGTTTATTAATCAGTGATGTATTATTATTACTGGCAGTACTATGGTTTATTAATCAGTGATGTATTATTATTACTGGCAGTACTATAGTTTATTAATCAGTGATGTATTATTATTACTGGCAGTGCTATGGTTTATAATTCAGTGATGTATTATTATTACTGGCAGTGCTATGGTTTATTAATCAGTGAATTATTATTATTATTTCTGGCAGTGCTATGGTTTATTAATCAGTGATGTATTATGGTTTATTAATCAGTGATGTAATATTATTACTGTCAGTATTGTGGTTTATTAGTCAGTGATGTATTATTATTACTGTTAGTATTGTGGTTTATTAATCAGTGATGAATTATTATTACTGGCAGTACTATGGTTTATTAATCAGTGATGTATTATTATTACTGGCAATGCTTTGCTTTATTAATCAGTGATGTATTATTATTACTGGCAGTACTATGGTTTATTAATCAGTGATGTATTATTATTACTGGCAGTACTATGGTTTATTAATCAGTGATGTATTATTATTACTGGAAGAATTATGGTTTATTAATCAGTGATGTATTATTATTACTGTCAGTATTGTGGTTTATTAATCAGTGATGTATTATTATTACTGGCAGTACTTTGGTTTATTAATCGGTGATGTATTATTAATACTGGCAGTACTATGGTTTATTAATCAGTGATGTATTATTATTATTACTGGCAGTACTACGGTTTATTAATCGGTGTTGTATTATTAATACTGGCAGTACTATGGTTTATTAATCAGTGATGTATTATTATTACTGTCAGTACTGTGGTTTATTAATCAGTGATGTAGTATTATTACTGGCAGTACTATGGTTTATTAATCAGTGATGTATTATTATTACTGGCAATGCTATGGTTTATTAATCAGTTATGTATTATTATTACTGGCAGAGCTATGGGTTATTAATCAGTGATGTATTATTATTACTGGCAGTACTATTGGTTATTAATCAGTGATGTATTATTATTACTGCCAGAATTATGGTTTGTTAATCAGTGATGTATTATTATTACTGGCAGTACTATGGTTTATTAATCAGTGATGTATTATTATTACTGGCAGTATTATGGTTTGTTAATCAGTGATGTATTGTTATTACTGGCAGTATTATGGTTTGTTAATCAGTGATGTATTATTATTACTGGCAGTACTATGGTTTATTAATCAGTGATGTATTATTATTACTGGCAGTATTATGATGTATTAATCAGTGATGTATTATTGTTACAGGCAGTATTATGGTTTGCTGCTTTAAAAATATTTGAACACACAGGAGTTTCCACAGCCGCTGCAGCTACCAGCCTATTATATAAGCCCCTAACTGTCTTACTAGTAAGCCAGTAATCATATTCGGGATTACTGGCAGTGCTATGGGTTATTAATCAGTGATGTATTATTATTACTGGCAGTACTATTGGTTATTAATCAGTGATGTTATATTATTACTGCCAGAATTATGGTTTGTTAATCAGTGATGTATTATTATTACTGGCAGTACTATGGTTTATTAATCAGTGATGTATTATTATTATTACTGGCAGTACTATGGTTTATTAATCAGTGATGTATTATTATTACTGGCAGTATTATGGTTTGTTAATCAGTGATGTATTATTATTACTGGCAGTACTATTGGTTATTAATCAGTGATGTGTTATTATTACTGGCAGAATTATTGTTTGTTAATCAGTGATGTATTATTATTACTGGCAGTACTATGGTTTATTAATCAGTGATGTATTATTATTACTGGCAGTATTATGGTTTGTTAATCAGTGATGTATTATTATTACTGGCAGTACTATGGTTTATTAATCAGTGATGTATTATTATTACTGGCAGTATTATGATGTATTAATCAGTGATGTATTATTGTTACAGGCAGTATTATGGTTTGTTAATCAGTGATGTGTTATTATTACTGGCAGTACTATGGGTTATTAATCAGTGATGTATTATTATTACTGGCAGTAATATGATTTATTAACCAGTGATGTAGTATTATTACTTGCAGTATTATGGTTTGTTAATCAGCGATGTATTATTATTACTGGCAGTGCTATGGTTTATTAATCAGTGATATATTATTATTACTGGCAGTACTATGGTTTATTAATCAGTAATGAATTATTATTACTGTCGGTACTATGGGTTATTTATCAGTGATGTATGATTATTACTGGCGGTACTATGGTTTATTAATCAGTGATGTATTATTTTTACTGTCAGTACTATGGTTTATTAATCAGTGATCTATTATTAATACTGGCAGTACTATGGTTTATTAATCAGTGATGTATTATTATTACTGTCAGTACTGTGGTTTATTATTCAGTGATGTATTATTATTACTGGCAGTGCTATGGTTTAGTAATCAGTGATGTACTATTAATACTGGCAGTACTATGGTTTATTAATCAGTGATGTATTATTATTACTGGCAGTGCTATGGTTTAGTAATCAGTGATGTATTATTATTACTGGCAGTGCTATGGTTTAGTAATCAGTGATGTATTATTATTACTGGCAGTACTATGATTTATTAATCAGTAATGTATTATTATTACTGGCAGTACTATGGTTTATTAATCATTGATGTATTATTATTACTGGCAGTACTATGGTTTATTAATCAGTGATGTATTATTATTACTGGCAGTACTATGGTTTATTAATCAGTGATGTATTATTATTACTGTCAGTACTATGGTTTATTATTCAGTGATGTATTATTATTACTGGCAGTACTATGGTTTATTAATCGGTGATGTATTATTAATACTGGCAGTACTATGGTTTATTAATCAGTGATGTATTATTATTATTACTGGCAGTACTATGGTTTATTAATCGGTATTGTATTATTAATACTGGCAGTACTATGGTTTATTAATCAGTGATGTATTATTATTACTGTCAGTACTGTGGTTTATTAATCAGTGATGTAGTATTGTTACTGGCAGTACTATGGTTTATTAATCAGTGATGTACTATTATTACTGGCAGTACAATGGTTTATTATTCAGTGATGTATTATTATTACTGGCAGTGCTATGGTTTATTAATCAGTGATGTATTATTATTACTGGCAGTACTATGGTTTATTATTCAGTGATGTATTATTATTACTGCAGTGCTATGGTTTATTAATCAGTGATGTATTATTATTACTGTCAGTACTCCGGTTTATTATTCAGTGATGTATTATTATTACTGGCAGTACTATGGTTTATTAATCGGTGATGTATTATTAATATTGGCAGTACTATGGTTTATTAATCAGTGATGTATTATTATTATTACTGGCAGTACTATGGTTTATTAATCGGTGTTGTATTATTAATACTGGCAGTACTATGGTTTATTAATCAGTGATGTATTATTATTACTGTCAGTACTGTGGTTTATTAATCAGTGATGTATTATTTTTATTAGTGGCAGGCAGTACTATGGTTCATTAATCAGTGATGTATTATTATTACTGTCAGTTTTGTGCTTTATTAATCAGTGATGTATTATTATTATTATTATTATTATTATTATTATTACTGGCAGTACTATGGTTTATTAATCGGTGATGTATTATTAATACTGGCAGTACTATGGTTTATTAATCAGTTATGTAATATTATTACTGGCAGTATTATGGTTTATTAATTAGTGATGTATTATTATTACTGGCAGTATTATGGTTTATTAATCAGTGATGTATTATTATTACTGGCAGTACTATGGGTTATTAATCAGTAATGTATTATTATTACTGTCAGTACTATGGTTTATTAATCAATGATGTATTATTATAACTGGCAGTACTATGGTTTATTAATCGGTGATGTATTATTAATACTGGCAGTACTATGGTTTATTAATCAGTGATGTAATATTATTACTGGCAGTATTATGGTTTATTAATCAGTGATGTATTATTATTACTGGCAGTACTATGGTTTATTAATCCATCATGTATTAGTATTACTACTGGCAGTACTATGGGTTATTAATCAGTGATGTATTATTATTACAGGCAGTACTATGGTTTATTAATCAGTGATGTATTATTATTACTGGCAGTACAATGGTTTATTAATCGGTGATGTATTATTAATACTGGCAGTACTATGGTTTATTAATCAGTGATGAATTATTATTACTGTCAGTACTATGGTTTATTAATCAGTGATGCATTATTATTACTGGCAGTACTATGGTTTATTAATCAGAGATCTATTATTAATACTGGCAGTACTATGGTTTATTAATCAGTGATGTATTATTATTACTGTCAGTACTGTGGTTTATTATTCAGTGATGTATTATTATACTGCAGTGCTATGGTTTAGTAATCAGTGATGTATTATTAATACTGGCAGTACTATGGTTTATTAATCAGTGATGTATTATTATTACTGGCAGTACTATGGTTTATTAATCAGTGATGTATTATTATTACTGGCAGTACTATGGTTTATTAATCAGTGATGTATTATTATTACTGGCAGTACTATAGTTTATTAATCAGTGATGTATTATTATTACTGGCAGTGCTATGGTTTATAATTCAGTGATGTATTATTATTACTGGCAGTGCTATGGTTTATTAATCAGTGATGTATTATTATTATTTCTGGCAGTGCTATGGTTTATTAATCAGTGATGTATTATGGTTTATTAATCAGTGATGTAATATTATTACTGTCAGTATTGTGGTTTATTAGTCAGTGATGTATTATTATTACTGTTAGTATTGTGGTTTATTAATCAGTGATGAATTATTATTACTGGCAGTACTATGGTTTATTAATCAGTGATGTATTATTATTACTGACAATGCTTTGGTTTATTAATCAGTGATGTATTATTATTACTGGCAGTACTATGGTTTATTAATCAGTGATGTATTATTATTACTGGCAGTACTATGGTTTATTAATCAGTGATGTATTATTATTACTGAAGAATTATGGTTTATTAATCAGTGATCTATTATTATTACTGTCAGTATTGTGGTTTATTAATCAGTGATGTATTATTATTACTGGCAGTACTTTGGTTTATTAATCGGTGATGTATTATTAATACTGGCAGTACTATGGTTTATTAATCAGTGATGTATTATTATTATTGGCAGTACTACGGTTTATTAATCGGTGTTGTATTATTAATACTTGCAGTACTATGATTTATTAATCAGTGATGTATTATTATTACTGTCAGTACTGTGGTTTATTAATCAGTGATGTAGTATTATTACTGGCAGTACTATGGTTTATTAATCAGTGATGTATTATTATTACTGGCAATGCTATGGTTTATTAATCAGTTATGTATTATTATTACTGGCAGTGCTATGGGTTATTAATCAGTGATGTATTATTATTACTGGCAGTACTATTGGTTATTAATCAGTGATGTATTATTATTACTGCCAGAATTATGGTTTGTTAATCAGTGATGTATTATTATTACTGGCAGTACTATGGTTTATTAATCAGTGATGTATTATTATTACTGGCAGTATTATGGTTTGTTAATCAGTGATGTATTGTTATTACTGGCAGTATTATGGTTTGTTAATCAGTGATGTATTATTATTACTGGCAGTACTATGGTTTATTAATCAGTGATGTATTATTATTATTGGCAGTATTATGATGTATTAATCAGTGATGTATTATTGTTACAGGCAGTATTATGGTTTGCTGCTTTAAAAATATTTGAACACACAGGAGTTTCCACAGCCGCTGCAGCTACCAGCCTATTATATAAGCCCCTAACTGTCTTACTAGTAAGCCAGAAATCATATTCGGGATTACTGGCAGTGCTATGGGTTATTAATCAGTGATGTATTATTATTACTGGCAGTACTATTGGTTATTAATCAGTGATGTTATATTATTACTGCCAGAATTATGGTTTGTTAATCAGTGATGTATTATTATTACTGGCAGTACTATGGTTTATTAATCAGTGATGTATTATTATTATTACTGGCAGTACTATGGTTTATTAATCAGTGATGTATTATTATTACTGGCAGTATTATGGTTTGTTAATCAGTGATGTATTATTATTACTGGCAGTACTATGGTTTATTAATCAGTGATGTAATATTATTACTGTCAGTATTGTGGTTTATTAGTCAGTGATGTGTTATTATTACTGTTAGTATTGTGGTTTATTAATCAGTGATGGATTATTATTACTGGCAGTACTATGGTTTATTAATCAGTGATGTATTATTATTACTGGCAATGCTTTGGTTTATTAATCAGTGATGTATTATTATTACTGGCAGTACTATGGTTTATTAATCAGTGATGTATTATTATTACTAGCAGTACTATGGTTTATTAATCAGTGATGTATTATTATTACTGGAAGAATTATGGTTTATTAATCAGTGATGTATTATTATTACTGTCAGTATTGTGGTTTATTAATCAGTGATGTATTATTATTACTGGCAGTACTTTGGTTTATTAATCGGTGATGTATTATTAATACTGGCAGTACTATGGTTTATTAATCAGTGATGTATTATTATTACTGGCAGTACTACGGTTTATTAATCGGTGTTGTATTATTAATACTGGCAGTACTATGGTTTATTAATCAGTGATGTATTATTATTACTGTCAGTACTGTGGTTTATTAATCAGTGATGTAGTATTATTACTGGCAGTACTATGGTTTATTAATCAGTGATGTATTATTATTACTGGCAATGCTATGGTTTATTAATCAGTTATGTATTATTATTACTGGCAGTGCTATGGGTTATTAATCAGTGATGTATTATTATTACTGGCAGTACTATTGGTTATTAATCAGTGATGTATTATTATTACTGCCAGAATTATGGTTTGTTAATCAGTGATGTATTATTATTACTGGCAGTACAATGGTTTATTAATCAGTGATGTATTATTATTACTGGCAGTATTATGGTTTGTTAATCAGTGATGTATTGTTATTACTGGCAGTATTATGGTTTGTTAATCAGTGATGTATTATTATTACTGGCAGTACTATGGTTTATTAATCAGTGATGTATTATTATTACTGGCAGTATTATGATGTATTAATCAGTGATGTATTATTGTTACAGGCAGTATTATGGTTTGCTGCTTTAAAAATATTTGAACACACAGGAGTTTCCACAGCCGCTGCAGCTACCAGCCTATTATATAAGCCCCTAACTGTCTTACTAGTAAGCCAGTAATCATATTCGGGATTACTGGCAGTGCTATGGGTTATTAATCAGTGATGTATTATTATTACTGGCAGTACTATTGGTTATTAATCAGTGATGTTATATTATTACTGCCAGAATTATGGTTTGTTAATCAGTGATGTATTATTATACTGGCAGTACTATGGTTTATTAATCAGTGATGTATTATTATTATTACTGGCAGTACTATGGTTTATTAATCAGTGATGTATTATTATTACTGGCAGTATTATGGTTTGTTAATCAGTGATGTATTATTATTACTGGCAGTACTATGGTTTATTAATCAGTGATGTATTATTATTACTGGCAGTATTATGGTTTGTTAATCAGTGATGTATTATTATTACTGGCAGTACTATGGTTTATTAATCAGTGATGTATTATTATTACTGGCAGTATTATGATGTATTAATCAGTGATGTATTATTGTTACAGGCAGTATTATGGTTTGTTAATCAGTGATGTGTTATTATTACTGGCAGTACTATGGGTTATTAATCAGTGATGTATTATTATTATTACTGTCAGTACTATGGTTTATTAATCAGTGATGTATTATTATTACTGGCAGTACTTTGGTTTATTAATCAGTGATGTATTATTATTACTGGCAGTACTATGGTTAATTAATCAGTGATGTATTATTATTACTGTCAGTACTGTGGTTTATTAATCAGTGATGTATTATTATTACTAGCAGTACTATGGTTTATTAATCAGTGATGTATTATTATTACTGGCAATGCTATGGTTTATTAATCAGTTATGTATTATTATTACTGGCAGTACTATGGTTTATTAATCAGTGATGTATTATTATTACTGGGCAGTACTATTGGTTATTAATCAGTGATGTATTATTATTACTGGCAGTACTATGGTTTATTAATCAGTGATGTGATATATTACTGGCAGTATTATGGTTTGTTAATCAGTGATGTATTATTATTACTGGCAGTAGTATGGTTTATTAATCAGTGATGTATTATTATTACTGGCAGTATTATGATGTATTAATCAGTGATGTATTATTATTACTGGCAGTATTATGATGTATTAATCAGTGATGTATTATTATTACTGGCAGTATTCTGATTTATTAATCAGTGATGTATTATTATTACAGGCAGTATTATGGTTTATTAATCAGTGATGTATTATTATTACTGGCAGTACTATGGTTTATTATTAAGTGATGTAGTATTATTACTGGCAGTATTATGGTTTGTTAATCAGCAATGTATTATTATTACTGGCAATGCTATACTTTATTAATTAATTATGTATTATTATTACTGGCAGTATTATGGTTTATTAATTAGTGATGTATTATTATTACTCGCAGTATTATGGTTTATTAATTAGTGATGTATTATTATTACTGGCAGTATTATGGTTTATTAATTAGTGATGTATTATTATTACTGGCAGTATTATGGTTTATTAATTAGTGATGTCTTATTATTACTGGCAGTGCTATGCTTTATTAATCAATGATGTATTATTATTACTGGCAGTACTATGGTTCATTAATCAGTAATGTAGTATTATTACTGGCAGTGCTATGGTTTATTAATCACTGATGTATTATTATTACTGGCTGTGCTATGGTTTATTAATCAGTGATGTAGTATTATTACTGGCAGTGCTGTGGTTTATTAATCACTGATGTAGTATTTTTACTGGCAGTACTATGGTTTATTAATTATTGATGTATTATTATTACTGGCAGTGTTATGGTTTATTAATCAGTGATGTATTATTATTACTGGCAGTACTATGGTTTATTAATCAGTGATGTATTATTATTACTGTCAGTACTATGGTTTATTAATCAGTGATGTATTATTTTAACTGGCAGTACTATGGTTTTTTAATCGGTGATGTATTATTAATACTGGCAGTACTATGGTTTATTAATCAGTGATGTAATATTATTACTGGCAGTATTATGGTTTATTAATCAGTGATGTATTATTATTACTGGCAGTACTATGGTTTATTAATCCGTCATGTATTAGTATTACTGGCAGTACTATGGGTTATTAATCAGTGATGTATTATTATTACAGGCAGTACTATGGTTTATTAATCAGTGATGTATTATTATTACTGGCAGTACAATGGTTTATTAATCGGTGATGTATTATTATTACTGTCAGTACTGTGGTTTATTATTCAGTGATGTATTATTATTACTGGCAGTGCTATGGTTTAGTAATCAGTGATTTATTATTAATACTGGCAGTACTATGGTTTATTAATCAGTGATGTATTGTTATTACTGGCAGTACTATGGTTTATTAATCAGTGATGTATTATTATTACTGGCAGTACTATGGTTTATTAATCAGTGATGTATTATTATTACTGGCAGTACTATAGTTTATTAATCAGTGATGTATTATTATTACTGGCAGTGCTATGGTTTATAATTCAGTGATGTATTATTATTACTGGCAGTGCTATGGTTTATTAATCAGTGATGTATTATTATTATTTCTGGCAGTGCTATGGTTTATTAATCAGTGATGTATTATGGTTTATTAATCAGTGATGTAATATTATTACTGTCAGTATTGTGGTTTATTAGTCAGTGATGTATTATTATTACTGTTAGTATTGTGGTTTATTATTCAGTGATGAATTATTATTACTGGCAGTACTATGGTTTATTAATCAGTGATGTATTATTATTACTGGCAATGCTTTGGTTTATTAATCAGTGATGTATTATTTTTACTGGCAGTACTATGGTTTATTAATCAGTGATGTATTATTATTACTGGCAGTACTATGGTTTATTAATCAGTGATGTATTATTATTACTGGAAGAATTATGGTTTATTAATCAGTGATGTATTATTATTACTGTCAGTATTGTGGTTTATTAATCAGTGATGTATTATTATTACTGGCAGTACTTTGGTTTATTAATCGGTGATGTATTATTAATACTGGCAGTACTATGGTTTATTAATCAGTGATGTATTATTATTATTACTGGCAGTACTACGGTTTATTAATCGGTGTTGTATTATTAATACTGGCAGTACTATGGTTTATTAATCAGTGATGTATTATTATTACTGTCAGTACTGTGGTTTATTAATCAGTGATGTAGTATTATTACTGGCAGTACTATGGTTTATTAATCAGTGATGTATTATTATTACTGGCAATGCTATGGTTTATTAATCAGTTATGTATTATTATTACTGGCAGTGCTATGGGTTATTAATCAGTGATGTATTATTATTACTGGCAGTACTATTGGTTATTAATCAGTGATGTATTATTATTACTGCCAGAATTATGGTTTGTTAATCAGTGATGTATTATTATTACTGGCAGTACTATGGTTTATTAATCAGTGATGTATTATTATTACTGGCAGTATTATGGTTTGTTAATCAGTGATGTATTGTTATTACTGGCAGTATTATGGTTTGTTAATCAGTGATGTATTATTATTACTGGCAGTACTATGGTTTATTAATCAGTGATGTATTATTATTACTGGCAGTTTTATGATGTATTAATCAGTGAAGTATTATTGTTACAGGCAGTATTATGGTTTGCTGCTTTAAAAATATTTGAACACACAGGAGTTTCCACAGCCGCTGCAGCTACCAGCCTATTATATAAGCCCCTAACTGTCTTACTAGTAAGCCAGTAATCATATTCGGGATTACTGGCACTGCTATGGGTTATTAATCAGTGATGTATTATTATTACTGGCAGTACTATTGGTTATTAATCAGTGATGTTATATTATTACTGCGCGAATTATGGTTTGTTAATCAGTGATGTATTATTATTACTGGCAGTACTATGGTTTATTAATCAGTGATGTATTATTATTATTACTGGCAGTACTATGGTTTATTAATCAGTGATGTATTATTATTACTGGCAGTATTATGGTTTGTTAATCAGTGATGTATTATTATTACTGGCAGTACTATTGGTTATTAATCAGTGATGTGTTATTATTACTGGCAGAATTATTGTTTGTTAATCAGTGATGTATTATTATTACTGGCAGTACTATGGTTTATTAATCAGTGATGTATTATTATTACTGGCAGTATTATGGTTTGTTAATCAGTGATGTATTATTATTACTGGCAGTACTATGGTTTATTAATCAGTGATGTATTATTATTACTGGCAGTATTATGATGTATTAATCAGTGATGTATTATTGTTACAGGCAGTATTATGGTTTGTTAATCAGTGATGTGTTATTATTACTGGCAGTACTATGGGTTATTAATCAGTGATTTATTATTATTACTGGCAGTAATATGATTTATTAACCAGAGATGTAGTATTATTACTTGCAGTATTATGGTTTGTTAATCAGCGATGTATTATTATTACTGGCAGTGCTATGGTTTATTAATCAGTGATGTATTATTATTACTGGCAGTACTATGGTTTATTAATCAGTAATGAATTATTATTACTGTCGGTACTATGGGTTATTAATCAGTGATGTATTATTATTACTGGCGGTACTATGGTTTATTAATCAGTGATGTATTATTTTTACTGTCAGTATTATGGTTTATTAATCAGTGATGTATTATAATTATTACTGTCAGTACTATGGTTTATTAATCAGTGATGTATTATTATTACTGGCTGTATTTTGGTTTATTAATCAGTGATGTATTATTATTACTGGCAGTACTATGGTTTATTAATCAGTGATGTATTATTATTACTGGCAATGCTATGGTTTATTAATCAGTGATGTATTATTATTACTGGCAGTACTATGGTTTATTAATCAGTGAAGTATTATTATTACTGGCAGTACTATGGTTAATTAATCAGTGATGTATTATTATTACTGTCAGTACTGTGGTTTATTAATCAGTGATGTATTATTATTACTAGCAGTACTATGGTTTATTAATCAGTGATGTATTATTATTACTGGCAATGCTATGGTTTATTAATCAGTTATGTATTATTATTACTGGCAGTACTATGGTTTATTAATCAGTGATGTATTAGTATTACTGGCAGTACTATTGGTTATTAATCAGTGATGTATTATTATTACTGGCAGTACTATGGTTTATTAATCAGTGATGTAATATTATTACTGGCAGTATTATGGTTTGTTAATCAGTGATGTATTATTATTACTGGCAGTAGTATGGTTTATTAATCAGTGATGTATTATTATTACTGGCAGTATTATGATGTATTAATCAGTGATGTATTATTATTACTGGCAGTATTATGATGTATTAATCAGTGATGTATTATTATTACTGGCAGTATTCTGATTTATTAATCAGTGATGTATTATTATTACAGGCAGTATTATGGTTTATTAATCAGTGATGTATTTTTATTACTGGCAGTACTATGGTTTATTATTCAGTGATGTAGTATTATTACTGGCAGTATTATGGTTTGTTAATCAGCGATGTATTATTATTACTGGCAATGCTATACTTTATTAATTAATTATGTATTATTATTACTGGCAGTATTATGGTTTATTAATTAGTGATGTATTATTATTACTCGCAGTATTATGGTTTATTAATTAGTGATGTATTATTATTACTGGCAGTATTATGGTTTATTAATTAGTGATGTATTATTATTACTGGCAGTATTATGGTTTATTAATTAGTGATGTCTTATTATTACTGGCAGTGCTATGCTTTATAAATCAATGATGTATTATTATTACTGGCAGTACTATGGTTTATTAATCAGTGATGTAGTATTATTACTGGCAGTGCTGTGGTTTATTAATCACTGATGTAGTATTATTACTGGCAGTACTATGGTTTATTAATTATTGATGTATTATTATTACTGGCAGTGTTATGGTTTATTAATCAGTGATGTATTATTATTACTGACAGTACTATGGTTTATTAATCAGTGATGTATTATTATTACTGTCAGTACTATGGTTTATTAATCAGTGATGTATTATTTTAACTGGCAGTACTATGGTTTATTAATCGGTGATGTATTATTAATACTGGCAGTACTATGGTTTATTAATCAGTGATGTAATATTATTACTGGCAGTATTATGGTTTATTAATCAGTGATGTATTATTATTACTGGCAGTACTATGGTTTATTAATCCGTCATGTATTAGTATTACTGGCAGTACTATGGGTTATTAATCAGTGATGTATTATTATTACAGGCAGTAATATGGTTTATTAATCAGTGATGTATTATTATTACTGGCAGTACAATGGTTTATTAATCGGTGATGTATTATTAATACTGGCAGTACTATGGCTTATTAATCAGTGATGAATTATTATTACTGTCAGTACTATGGTTTATTAATCAGTGATGCATTATTATTACTGGCAGTACTATGGTTTATTAATCAGAGATCTATTATTAATACTGGCAGTACTATGGTTTAATAATCAGTGATGTATTATTATTACTGTCAGTACTGTGGTTTATTATTCAGTGATGTATTATTATTACTGGCAGTGCTATGGTTTAGTAATCAGTGATGTATTATTAATACTGGCAGTACTATGGTTTATTAATCAGTGATGTATTATTATTACTGGCAGTACTTTGGTTTATTAATCAGTGATGTATTATTATTACTGGCAGTACTATGGTTTATTAATCAGTGATGTATTATTATTACTGGCAGTACTATAGTTTATTAATCAGTGATGTATTATTATTACTGGCAGTGCTATGGTTTATAATTCAGTGATGTATTATTATTACTGGCAGTGCTATGGTTTATTAATCAGTGATGTACTATTATTATTTCTGGCAGTGCTATGGTTTATTAATCAGTGATGTATTATGGTTTATTAATCAGTGATGTAATATTATTACTGTCAGTATTGTGGTTTATTAGTCAGTGATGTATTATTATTACTGTTAGTATTGTGGTTTATTAATCAGTGATGAATTATTATTACTGGCAGTACTATGGTTTATTAATCAGTGATGTATTATTATTACTGGCAATGCTTTGGTTTATTAATCAGTGATGTATTATTATTACTGGCAGTACTATGGTTTATTAATCAGTGATGTATTATTATTACTGGCAGTACTATGGTTTATTAATCAGTGATGTATTATTATTACTGGAAGAATTATGGTTTATTAATCAGTGATGTATTATTATTACTGTCAGTATTGTGGTTTATTAATCAGTGATGTATTATTATTACTGGCAGTACTTTGGTTTATTAATCGGTGATGTATTATTAATACTGGCAGTACTATGGTTTATTAATCAGTGATGTATTATTATTATTACTGGCAGTACTACGGTTTATTAATCGGTGTTGTATTATTAATACTGGCAGTACTATGGTTTATTAATCAGTGATGTATTATTATTACTGTCAGTACTGTGGTTTATTAATCAGTGATGTAGTATTATTACTGGCAGTACTATGGTTTATTAATCAGTGATGTATTATTATTACTGGCAATGCTATGGTTTATTAATCAGTTATGTATTATTATTACTGGCAGAGCTATGGGTTATTAATCAGTGATGTATTATTATTACTGGCAGTACTATTGGTTATTAATCAGTGATGTATTATTATTACTGCCAGAATTATGGTTTGTTAATCAGTGATGTATTATTATTACTGGCAGTACTATGGTTTATTAATCAGTGATGTATTATTATTACTGGCAGTATTATGGTTTGTTAATCAGTGATGTATTGTTATTACTGGCAGTATTATGGTTTGTTAATCAGTGATGTATTATTATTACTGGCAGTACTATGGTTTATTAATCAGTGATGTATTATTATTACTGGCTGTATTATGATGTATTAATCAGTGATGTATTATTGTTACAGGCAGTATTATGGTTTGCTGCTTTAAAAATATTTGAACACACAGGAGTTTCCACAGCCGCTGCAGCTACCAGCCTATTATATAAGCCCCTAACTGTCTTACTAGTAAGCCAGTAATCATATTCGGGATTACTGGCAGTGCTATGGGTTATTAATCAGTGATGTATTATTATTACTGGCAGTACTATTGGTTATTAATCAGTGATGTTATATTATTACTGCCAGAATTATGGTTTGTTAATCAGTGATGTATTATTATTACTGGCAGTACTATGGTTTATTAATCAGTGATGTATTATTATTATTACTGGCAGTACTATGATTTATTAATCAGTGATGTATTATTATTACTGGCAGTATTATGGTTTGTTAATCAGTGATGTATTATTATTACTGGCAGTACTATTGGTTATTAATCAGTGATGTGTTATTATTACTGGCAGAATTATTGTTTGTTAATCAGTGATGTATTATTATTACTGGCAGTACTATGGTTTATTAATCAGTGATGTATTATTATTACTGGCAGTATTATGGTTTGTTAATCAGTGATGTATTATTATTACTGGCAGTATTATGATGTATTAATCAGTGATGTATTATTGTTACAGGCAGTATTATGGTTTGTTAATCAGTGATGTGTTATTATTACTGGCAGTACTATGGGTTATTAATCAGTGATGTATTATTATTACTGGCAGTAATATGATTTATTAACCAGTGATGTAGTATTATTACTTGCAGTATTATGGTTTGTTAATCAGCGATGTATTATTATTACTGGCAGTGCTATGGTTTATTAATCAGTGATGTATTATTATTACTGGCAGTACTATGGTTTATTAATCAGTAATGAATTATTATTACTGTCGGTACTATGGGTTATTAATCAGTGATGTATTATTATTACTGGCGGTACTATGGTTTATTAATCAGTGATGTATTATTTTTACTGTCAGTATTATGGTTTATTAATCAGTGATGTATTATTATTATTACTGTCAGTACTATGGTTTATTAATCAGTGATGTATTATTTTTACTGGCAGTACTATGGTTTATTAATCAGTGATGTATTATTATTACTGGCAATGCTATGGTTTATTAATCAGTGATGTATTATTATTACTGGCAGTACTATGGTTTATTAATCAGTGATGTATTATTATTACTGGCAGTACTATGGTTAATTAATCAGTGATGTATTATTATTACTGTCAGTACTGTGGTTTATTAATCAGTGATGTATTATTATTACTAGCAGTACTATGGTTTATTAATCAGTGATGTATTATTATTACTGGCAATGCTATGGTTTATTAATCAGTGATGTATTATTATTACTGGCAGTACTATGGTTTATTAATCAGTGATGTATTATTATTACTGGCAGTACTATTGGTTATTAATCAGTGATGTATTATTATTACTGGCAGTACTATGGTTTATTAATCAGTGATGTAATATTATTACTGGCAGTATTATGGTTTGTTAATCAGTGATGTATTATTATTACTGGCAGTAGTATGATGTATTAATCAGTGATGTATTATTATTACTGGCAGTATTATGATGTATTAATCAGTGATGTATTATTGTTACAGGCAGTATTATGGTTTGCTGCTTTAAAAATATTTGAACACACAGGAGTTTCCACAGCCGCTGCAGCTACCAGCCTATTATATAAGCCCCTAACTGTCTTACTAGTAAGCCAGTAATCATATTCGGGATTACTGGCACTGCTATGGGTTATTAATCAGTGATGTATTATTATTACTGGCAGTACTATTGGTTATTAATCAGTGATGTTATATTATTACTGCGCGAATTATGGTTTGTTAATCAGTGATGTATTATTATTACTGGCAGTACTATGGTTTATTAATCAGTGATGTATTATTATTATTACTGGCAGTACTATGGTTTATTAATCAGTGATGTATTATTATTACTGGCAGTATTATGGTTTGTTAATCAGTGATGTATTATTATTACTGGCAGTACTATGGTTTATTAATCAGTGATGTAATATTATTACTGTCAGTATTGTGGTTTATTAGTCAGTGATGTGTTATTATTACTGTTAGTATTGTGGTTTATTAATCAGTGATGAATTATTATTACTGGCAGTACTATGGTTTATTAATCAGTGATGTATTATTATTACTGGCAATGCTTTGGTTTATTAATCAGTGATGTATTAATATTACTGGCAGTACTATGGTTTATTAATCAGTGATGTATTATTATTACTGGCAGTACTATGGTTTATTAATCAGTGATGTATTATTATTACTGGAAGAATTATGGTTTATTAATCAGTGATGTATTATTATTACTGTCAGTATTGTGGTTTATTAATCAGTGATGTATTATTATTACTGGCAGTACTTTGGTTTATTAATCGGTGATGTATTATTAATACTGGCAGTACTATGGTTTATTAATCAGTGATGTATTATTATTACTGGCAGTACTACGGTTTATTAATCGGTGTTGTATTATTAATACTGGCAGTACTATGGTTTATTAATCAGTGATGTATTATTATTACTGTCAGTACTGTGGTTTATTAATCAGTGATGTAGTATTATTACTGGCAGTACTATGGTTTATTAATCAGTGATGTATTATTATTACTGGCAATGCTATGGTTTATTAATCAGTTATGTATTATTATTACTGGCAGTGCTATGGGTTATTAATCAGTGATGTATTATTATTACTGGCAGTACTATTGGTTATTAATCAGTGATGTATTATTATTACTGCCAGAATTATGGTTTGTTAATCAGTGATGTATTATTATTACTGGCAGTACTATGGTTTATTAATCAGTGATGTATTATTATTACTGGCAGTATTATGGTTTGTTAATCAGTGATGTATTGTTATTACTGGCAGTATTATGGTTTGTTAATCAGTGATGTATTATTATTACTGGCAGTACTATGGTTTATTAATCAGTGATGTATTATTATTACTGGCAGTATTATGATGTATTAATCAGTGATGTATTATTGTTACAGGCAGTATTATGGTTTGCTGCTTTAAAAATATTTGAACACACAGGAGTTTCCACAGCCGCTGCAGCTACCAGCCTATTATATAAGCCCCTAACTGTCTTACTAGTAAGCCAGTAATCATATTCGGGATTACTGGCAGTGCTATGGGTTATTAATCAGTGATGTATTATTATTACTGGCAGTACTATTGGTTATTAATCAGTGATGTTATATTATTACTGCCAGAATTATGGTTTGTTAATCAGTGATGTATTATTATTACTGGCAGTACTATGGTTTATTAATCAGTGATGTATTATTATTATTACTGGCAGTACTATGGTTTATTAATCAGTGATGTATTATTATTACTGGCAGTATTATGGTTTGTTAATCAGTGATGTATTATTATTACTGGCAGTACTATGGTTTATTAATCAGTGATGTATTATTATTACTGGCAGTACTATGGTTTATTAATCAGTGATGTAATATTATTACTGGCAGTATTATGGTTTGTTAATCAGTGATGTATTATTATTACTGGCAGTAGTATGGTTTATTAATCAGTGATGTATTATTATTACTGGCAGTATTATGATGTATTAATCAGTGATGTATTATTATTACTGGCAGTATTATGATGTATTAATCAGTGATGTATTATTGTTACAGGCAGTATTATGGTTTGCTGCTTTAAAAATATTTGAACACACAGGAGTTTCCACAGCCGCTGCAGCTACCAGCCTATTATATAAGCCCCTAACTGTCTTACTAGTAAGCCAGTAATCATATTCGGGATTACTGGCACTGCTATGGGTTATTAATCAGTGATGTATTATTATTACTGGCAGTACTATTGGTTATTAATCAGTGATGTTATATTATTACTGCGCGAATTATGGTTTGTTAATCAGTGATGTATTATTATTACTGGCAGTACTATGGTTTATTAATCAGTGATGTATTATTATTATTACTGGCAGTACTATGGTTTATTAATCAGTGATGTATTATTATTACTGGCAGTATTATGGTTTGTTAATCAGTGATGTATTATTATTACTGGCAGTACTATGGTTTATTAATCAGTGATGTAATATTATTACTGTCAGTATTGTGGTTTATTAGTCAGTGATGTGTTATTATTACTGTTAGTATTGTGGTTTATTAATCAGTGATGAATTATTATTACTGGCAGTACTATGGTTTATTAATCAGTGATGTATTATTATTACTGGCAATGCTTTGGTTTATTAATCAGTGATGTATTATTATTACTGGCAGTACTATGGTTTATTCATCAGTGATGTATTATTATTACTGGCAGTACTATGGTTTATTAATCAGTGATGTATTATTATTACTGGAAGAATTATGGTTTATTAATCAGTGATGTATTATTATTACTGTCAGTATTGTGGTTTATTAATCAGTGATGTATTATTATTACTGGCAGTACTTTGGTTTATTAATCGGTGATGTATTATTAATACTGGCAGTACTATGGTTTATTAATCAGTGATGTATTATTATTACTGGCAGTACTACGGTTTATTAATCGGTGTTGTATTATTAATACTGGCAGTACTATGGTTTATTAATCAGTGATGTATTATTATTACTGTCAGTACTGTGGTTTATTAATCAGTGATGTAGTATTATTACTGGCAGTACTATGGTTTATTAATCAGTGATGTATTATTATTACTGGCAATGCTATGGTTTATTAATCAGTTATGTATTATTATTACTGGCAGTGCTATGGGTTATTAATCAGTGATGTATTATTATTACTGGCAGTACTATTGGTTATTAATCAGTGATGTATTATTATTACTGCCAGAATTATGGTTTGTTAATCAGTGATGTATTATTATTACTGGCAGTACTATGGTTTATTAATCAGTGATGTATTATTATTACTGGCAGTATTATGGTTTGTTAATCAGTGATGTATTGTTATTACTGGCAGTATTATGGTTTGTTATTCAGTGATGTATTATTATTACTGGCAGTACTATGGTTTATTAATCAGTGATGTATTATTATTACTGGCAGTATTATGATGTATTAATCAGTGATGTATTATTGTTACAGGCAGTATTATGGTTTGCTGCTTTAAAAATATTTGAACACACAGGAGTTTCCACAGCCGCTGCAGCTACCAGCCTATTATATAAGCCCCTAACTGTCTTACTAGTAAGCCAGTAATCATATTCGGGATTACTGGCAGTGCTATGGGTTATTAATCAGTGATGTATTATTATTACTGGCAGTACTATTGGTTATTAATCAGTGATGTTATATTATTACTGCCAGAATTATGGTTTGTTAATCAGTGATGTATTATTATTACTGGCAGTACTATGGTTTATTAATCAGTGATGTATTATTATTATTACTGGCAGTACTATGGTTTATTAATCAGTGATGTATTATTATTACTGGCAGTATTATGGTTTGTTAATCAGTGATGTATTATTATTACTGGCAGTACTATGGTTTATTAATCAGTGATGTATTATTATTACTGGCAGTATTATGGTTTGTTAATCAGTGATGTATTATTATTACTGGCAGTACTATGGTTTATTAATCAGTGATGTATTATTATTACTGGCAGTATTATGATGTATTAATCAGTGATGTATTATTGTTACAGGCAGTATTATGGTTTGTTAATCAGTGATGTGTTATTATTACTGGCAGTACTATGGGTTATTAATCAGTGATGTATTATTATTATTACTGTCAGTACTATGGTTTATTAATCAGTGATGTATTATTATTACTGGCAGTACTTTGGTTTATTAATCAGTGATGTATTATTATTACTGGCAGTACTATGGTTAATTAATCAGTGATGTATTATTATTACTGTCAGTACTGTGGTTTATTAATCAGTGATGTATTATTATTACTAGCAGTACTATGGTTTATTAATCAGTGATGTATTATTATTACTGGCAATGCTATGGTTTATTAATCAGTTATGTATTATTATTACTGGCAGTACTATGGTTTATTAATCAGTGATGTATTATTATTACTGGCAGTACTATTGGTTATTAATCAGTGATGTATTATTATTACTGGCAGTACTATGGTTTATTAATCAGTGATGTGATATTATTACTGGCAGTATTATGGTTTGTTAATCAGTGATGTATTATTATTACTGGCAGTAGTATGGTTTATTAATCAGTGATGTATTATTATTACTGGCAGTTTTATGATGTATTAATCAGTGATGTATTATTATTACTGGCAGTATTATGATGTATTAATCAGTGATGTATTATTATTACTGGCAGTATTCTGATTTATTAATCAGTGATGTATTATTATTACAGGCAGTATTATGGTTTATTAATCAGTGATGTATTATTATTACTGGCAGTACTATGGTTTATTATTCAGTGATGTAGTATTATTACTGGCAGTATTATGGTTTGTTAATCAGCAATGTATTATTATTACTGGCAATGCTATACTTTATTAATTAATTATGTATTATTATTACTGGCAGTATTATGGTTTATTAATTAGTGATGTATTATTATTACTCGCAGTACTATTGGTTATTAATCAGTGATGTATTATTATTACTGCCAGAATTATGGTTTGTTAATCAGTGATGTATTATTATTACTGGCAGTACTATGGTTTATTAATCAGTGATGTATTATTATTACTGGCAGTATTATGGTTTGTTAATCAGTGATGTATTGTTATTACTGGCAGTATTATGGTTTGTTAATCAGTGATGTATTATTATTACTGGCAGTACTATGGTTTATTAATCAGTGATGTATTATTATTACTGGCTGTATTATGATGTATTAATCAGTGATGTATTATTGTTACAGGCAGTATTATGGTTTGCTGCTTTAAAAATATTTGAACACACAGGAGTTTCCACAGCCGCTGCAGCTACCAGCCTATTATATAAGCCCCTAACTGTCTTACTAGTAAGCCAGTAATCATATTCGGGATTACTGGCAGTGCTATGGGTTATTAATCAGTGATGTATTATTATTACTGGCAGTACTATTGGTTATTAATCAGTGATGTTATATTATTACTGCCAGAATTATGGTTTGTTAATCAGTGATGTATTATTATTACTGGCAGTACTATGGTTTATTAATCAGTGATGTATTATTATTATTACTGGCAGTACTATGATTTATTAATCAGTGATGTATTATTATTACTGGCAGTATTATGGTTTGTTAATCAGTGATGTATTATTATTACTGGCAGTACTATTGGTTATTAATCAGTGATGTGTTATTATTACTGGCAGAATTATTGTTTGTTAATCAGTGATGTATTATTATTACTGGCAGTACTATGGTTTATTAATCAGTGATGTATTATTATTACTGGCAGTATTATGGTTTGTTAATCAGTGATGTATTATTATTACTGGCAGTATTATGATGTATTAATCAGTGATGTATTATTGTTACAGGCAGTATTATGGTTTGTTAATCAGTGATGTGTTATTATTACTGGCAGTACTATGGGTTATTAATCAGTGATGTATTATTATTACTGGCAGTAATATGATTTATTAACCAGTGATGTAGTATTATTACTTGCAGTATTATGGTTTGTTAATCAGCGATGTATTATTATTACTGGCAGTGCTATGGTTTATTAATCAGTGATGTATTATTATTACTGGCAGTACTATGGTTTATTAATCAGTAATGAATTATTATTACTGTCGGTACTATGGGTTATTAATCAGTGATGTATTATTATTACTGGCGGTACTATGGTTTATTAATCAGTGATGTATTATTTTTACTGTCAGTATTATGGTTTATTAATCAGTGATGTATTATTATTATTACTGTCAGTACTATGGTTTATTAATCAGTGATGTATTATTTTTACTGGCAGTACTATGGTTTATTAATCAGTGATGTATTATTATTACTGGCAATGCTATGGTTTATTAATCAGTGATGTATTATTATTACTGGCAGTACTATGGTTTATTAATCAGTGATGTATTATTATTACTGGCAGTACTATGGTTAATTAATCAGTGATGTATTATTATTACTGTCAGTACTGTGGTTTATTAATCAGTGATGTATTATTATTACTAGCAGTACTATGGTTTATTAATCAGTGATGTATTATTATTACTGGCAATGCTATGGTTTATTAATCAGTTATGTATTATTATTACTGGCAGTACTATGGTTTATTAATCAGTGATGTATTATTATTACTGGCAGTACTATTGGTTATTAATCAGTGATGTATTATTATTACTGGCAGTACTATGGTTTATTAATCAGTGATGTAATATTATTACTGGCAGTATTATGGTTTGTTAATCAGTGATGTATTATTATTACTGGCAGTAGTATGATGTATTAATCAGTGATGTATTATTATTACTGGCAGTATTATGATGTATTAATCAGTGATGTATTATTGTTACAGGCAGTATTATGGTTTGCTGCTTTAAAAATATTTGAACACACAGGAGTTTCCACAGCCGCTGCAGCTACCAGCCTATTATATAAGCCCCTAACTGTCTTACTAGTAAGCCAGTAATCATATTCGGGATTACTGGCACTGCTATGGGTTATTAATCAGTGATGTATTATTATTACTGGCAGTACTATTGGTTATTAATCAGTGATGTTATATTATTACTGCGCGAATTATGGTTTGTTAATCAGTTATGTATTATTATTACTGGCAGTACTATGGTTTATTAATCAGTGATGTATTATTATTATTACTGGCAGTACTATGGTTTATTAATCAGTGATGTATTATTATTACTGGCAGTATTATGGTTTGTTAATCAGTGATGTATTATTATTACTGGCAGTACTATGGTTTATTAATCAGTGATGTAATATTATTACTGTCAGTATTGTGGTTTATTAGTCAGTGATGTGTTATTATTACTGTTAGTATTGTGGTTTATTAATCAGTGATGAATTATTATTACTGGCAGTACTATGGTTTATTAATCAGTGATGTATTATTATTACTGGCAATGCTTTGGTTTATTAATCAGTGATGTATTAATATTACTGGCAGTACTATGGTTTATTAATCAGTGATGTATTATTATTACTGGCAGTACTATGGTTTATTAATCAGTGATGTATTATTATTACTGGAAGAATTATGGTTTATTAATCAGTGATGTATTATTATTACTGTCAGTATTGTGGTTTATTAATCAGTGATGTATTATTATTACTGGCAGTACTTTGGTTTATTAATCGGTGATGTATTATTAATACTGGCAGTACTATGGTTTATTAATCAGTGATGTATTATTATTACTGGCAGTACTACGGTTTATTAATCGGTGTTGTATTATTAATACTGGCAGTACTATGGTTTATTAATCAGTGATGTATTATTATTACTGTCAGTACTGTGGTTTATTAATCAGTGATGTAGTATTATTACTGGCAGTACTATGGTTTATTAATCAGTGATGTATTATTATTACTGGCAATGCTATGGTTTATTAATCAGTTATGTATTATTATTACTGGCAGTGCTATGGGTTATTAATCAGTGATGTATTATTATTACTGGCAGTACTATTGGTTATTAATCAGTGATGTATTATTATTACTGCCAGAATTATGGTTTGTTAATCAGTGATGTATTATTATTACTGGCAGTACTATGGTTTATTAATCAGTGATGTATTATTATTACTGGCAGTATTATGGTTTGTTAATCAGTGATGTATTGTTATTACTGGCAGTATTATGGTTTGTTAATCAGTGATGTATTATTATTACTGGCAGTACTATGGTTTATTAATCAGTGATGTATTATTATTACTGGCAGTATTATGATGTATTAATCAGTGATGTATTATTGTTACAGGCAGTATTATGGTTTGCTGCTTTAAAAATATTTGAACACACAGGAGTTTCCACAGCCGCTGCAGCTACCAGCCTATTATATAAGCCCCTAACTGTCTTACTAGTAAGCCAGTAATCATATTCGGGATTACTGGCAGTGCTATGGGTTATTAATCAGTGATGTATTATTATTACTGGCAGTACTATTGGTTATTAATCAGTGATGTTATATTATTACTGCCAGAATTATGGTTTGTTAATCAGTGATGTATTATTATTACTGGCAGTACTATGGTTTATTAATCAGTGATGTATTATTATTATTACTGGCAGTACTATGGTTTATTAATCAGTGATGTATTATTATTACTGGCAGTATTATGGTTTGTTAATCAGTGATGTATTATTATTACTGGCAGTACTATGGTTTATTAATCAGTGATGTATTATTATTACTGGCAGTACTATGGTTTATTAATCAGTGATGTAATATTATTACTGGCAGTATTATGGTTTGTTAATCAGTGATGTATTATTATTACTGGCAGTAGTATGGTTTATTAATCAGTGATGTATTATTATTACTGGCAGTATTATGATGTATTAATCAGTGATGTATTATTATTACTGGCAGTATTATGATGTATTAATCAGTGATGTATTATTGTTACAGGCAGTATTATGGTTTGCTGCTTTAAAAATATTTGAACACACAGGAGTTTCCACAGCCGCTGCAGCTACCAGCCTATTATATAAGCCCCTAACTGTCTTACTAGTAAGCCAGTAATCATATTCGGGATTACTGGCACTGCTATGGGTTATTAATCAGTGATGTATTATTATTACTGGCAGTACTATTGGTTATTAATCAGTGATGTTATATTATTACTGCGCGAATTATGGTTTGTTAATCAGTGATGTATTATTATTACTGGCAGTACTATGGTTTATTAATCAGTGATGTATTATTATTATTACTGGCAGTACTATGGTTTATTAATCAGTGATGTATTATTATTACTGGCAGTATTATGGTTTGTTAATCAGTGATGTATTATTATTACTGGCAGTACTATGGTTTATTAATCAGTGATGTAATATTATTACTGTCAGTATTGTGGTTTATTAGTCAGTGATGTGTTATTATTACTGTTAGTATTGTGGTTTATTAATCAGTGATGAATTATTATTACTGGCAGTACTATGGTTTATTAATCAGTGATGTATTATTATTACTGGCAATGCTTTGGTTTATTAATCAGTGATGTATTATTATTACTGGCAGTACTATGGTTTATTAATCAGTGATGTATTATTATTACTGGCAGTACTATGGTTTATTAATCAGTGATGTATTATTATTACTGGAAGAATTATGGTTTATTAATCAGTGATGTATTATTATTACTGTCAGTATTGTGGTTTATTAATCAGTGATGTATTATTATTACTGGCAGTACTTTGGTTTATTAATCGGTGATGTATTATTAATACTGGCAGTACTATGGTTTATTAATCAGTGATGTATTATTATTACTGGCAGTACTACGGTTTATTAATCGGTGTTGTATTATTAATACTGGCAGTACTATGGTTTATTAATCAGTGATGTATTATTATTACTGTCAGTACTGTGGTTTATTAATCAGTGATGTAGTATTATTACTGGCAGTACTATGGTTTATTAATCAGTGATGTATTATTATTACTGGCAATGCTATGGTTTATTAATCAGTTATGTATTATTATTACTGGCAGTGCTATGGGTTATTAATCAGTGATGTATTATTATTACTGGCAGTACTATTGGTTATTAATCAGTGATGTATTATTATTACTGCCAGAATTATGGTTTGTTAATCAGTGATGTATTATTATTACTGGCAGTACTATGGTTTATTAATCAGTGATGTATTATTATTACTGGCAGTATTATGGTTTGTTAATCAGTGATGTATTGTTATTACTGGCAGTATTATGGTTTGTTATTCAGTGATGTATTATTATTACTGGCAGTACTATGGTTTATTAATCAGTGATGTATTATTATTACTGGCAGTATTATGATGTATTAATCAGTGATGTATTATTGTTACAGGCAGTATTATGGTTTGCTGCTTTAAAAATATTTGAACACACAGGAGTTTCCACAGCCGCTGCAGCTACCAGCCTATTATATAAGCCCCTAACTGTCTTACTAGTAAGCCAGTAATCATATTCGGGATTACTGGCAGTGCTATGGGTTATTAATCAGTGATGTATTATTATTACTGGCAGTACTATTGGTTATTAATCAGTGATGTTATATTATTACTGCCAGAATTATGGTTTGTTAATCAGTGATGTATTATTATTACTGGCAGTACTATGGTTTATTAATCAGTGATGTATTATTATTATTACTGGCAGTACTATGGTTTATTAATCAGTGATGTATTATTATTACTGGCAGTATTATGGTTTGTTAATCAGTGATGTATTATTATTACTGGCAGTACTATGGTTTATTAATCAGTGATGTATTATTATTACTGGCAGTATTATGGTTTGTTAATCAGTGATGTATTATTATTACTGGCAGTACTATGGTTTATTAATCAGTGATGTATTATTATTACTGGCAGTATTATGATGTATTAATCAGTGATGTATTATTGTTACAGGCAGTATTATGGTTTGTTAATCAGTGATGTGTTATTATTACTGGCAGTACTATGGGTTATTAATCAGTGATGTATTATTATTATTACTGTCAGTACTATGGTTTATTAATCAGTGATGTATTATTATTACTGGCAGTACTTTGGTTTATTAATCAGTGATGTATTATTATTACTGGCAGTACTATGGTTAATTAATCAGTGATGTATTATTATTACTGTCAGTACTGTGGTTTATTAATCAGTGATGTATTATTATTACTAGCAGTACTATGGTTTATTAATCAGTGATGTATTATTATTACTGGCAATGCTATGGTTTATTAATCAGTTATGTATTATTATTACTGGCAGTACTATGGTTTATTAATCAGTGATGTATTATTATTACTGGCAGTACTATTGGTTATTAATCAGTGATGTATTATTATTACTGGCAGTACTATGGTTTATTAATCAGTGATGTGATATTATTACTGGCAGTATTATGGTTTGTTAATCAGTGATGTATTATTATTACTGGCAGTAGTATGGTTTATTAATCAGTGATGTATTATTATTACTGGCAGTTTTATGATGTATTAATCAGTGATGTATTATTATTACTGGCAGTATTATGATGTATTAATCAGTGATGTATTATTATTACTGGCAGTATTCTGATTTATTAATCAGTGATGTATTATTATTACAGGCAGTATTATGGTTTATTAATCAGTGATGTATTATTATTACTGGCAGTACTATGGTTTATTATTCAGTGATGTAGTATTATTACTGGCAGTATTATGGTTTGTTAATCAGCAATGTATTATTATTACTGGCAATGCTATACTTTATTAATTAATTATGTATTATTATTACTGGCAGTATTATGGTTTATTAATTAGTGATGTATTATTATTACTCGCAGTATTATGGTTTATTAATTAGTGATGTATTATTATTACTGGCAGTATTATGGTTTATTAATTAGTGATGTATTATTATTACTGGCAGTATTATGGTTTATTAATTAGTGATGTCTTATTATTACTGGCAGTGCTATGCTTTATTAATCAATGATGTATTATTATTACTGGCAGTACTATGGTTCATTAATCAGTAATGTAGTATTATTACTGGCAGTGCTATGGTTTATTAATCACTGATGTATTATTATTACTGGCTGTGCTATGGTTTATTAATCAGTGATGTAGTATTATTACTGGCAGTGCTGTGGTTTATTAATCACTGATGTAGTATTATTACTGGCAGTACTATGGTTTATTAATTATTGATGTATTATTATTACTGGCAGTGTTATGGTTTATTAATCAGTGATGTATTATTATTACTGGCAGTACTATGGTTTATTAATCAGTGATGTATTATTATTACTGTCAGTACTATGGTTTATTAATCAGTGATGTATTATTTTAACTGGCAGTACTATGGTTTTTTAATCGGTGATGTATTATTAATACTGGCAGTACTATGGTTTATTAATCAGTGATGTAATATTATTACTGGCAGTATTATGGTTTATTAATCAGTGATGTATTATTATTACTGGCAGTACTATGGTTTATTAATCCGTCATGTATTAGTATTACTGGCAGTACTATGGGTTATTAATCAGTGATGTATTATTATTACAGGCAGTACTATGGTTTATTAATCAGTGATGTATTATTATTACTGGCAGTACAATGGTTTATTAATCGGTGATGTATTATTATTACTGTGAGTACTGTGGTTTATTATTCAGTGATGTATTATTATTACTGGCAGTGCTATGGTTTAGTAATCAGTGATTTATTATTAATACTGGCAGTACTATGGTTTATTAATCAGTGATGTATTGTTATTACTGGCAGTACTATGGTTTATTAATCAGTGATGTATTATTATTACTGGCAGTACTATGGTTTATTAATCAGTGATGTATTATTATTACTGGCAGTACTATAGTTTATTAATCAGTGATGTATTATTATTACTGGCAGTGCTATGGTTTATAATTCAGTGATGTATTATTATTACTGGCAGTGCTATGGTTTATTAATCAGTGATGTATTATTATTATTTCTGGCAGTGCTATGGTTTATTAATCAGTGATGTATTATGGTTTATTAATCAGTGATGTAATATTATTACTGTCAGTATTGTGGTTTATTAGTCAGTGATGTATTATTATTACTGTTAGTATTGTGGTTTATTATTCAGTGATGAATTATTATTACTGGCAGTACTATGGTTTATTAATCAGTGATGTATTATTATTACTGGCAATGCTTTGGTTTATTAATCAGTGATGTATTATTTTTACTGGCAGTACTATGGTTTATTAATCAGTGATGTATTATTATTACTGGCAGTACTATGGTTTATTAATCAGTGATGTATTATTATTACTGGAAGAATTATGGTTTATTAATCAGTGATGTATTATTATTACTGTCAGTATTGTGGTTTATTAATCAGTGATGTATTATTATTACTGGCAGTACTTTGGTTTATTAATCGGTGATGTATTATTAATACTGGCAGTACTATGGTTTATTAATCAGTGATGTATTATTATTATTACTGGCAGTACTACGGTTTATTAATCGGTGTTGTATTATTAATACTGGCAGTACTATGGTTTATTAATCAGTGATGTATTATTATTACTGTCAGTACTGTGGTTTATTAATCAGTGATGTAGTATTATTACTGGCAGTACTATGGTTTATTAATCAGTGATGTATTATTATTACTGGCAATGCTATGGTTTATTAATCAGTTATGTATTATTATTACTGGCAGTGCTATGGGTTATTAATCAGTGATGTATTATTATTACTGGCAGTACTATTGGTTATTAATCAGTGATGTATTATTATTACTGCCAGAATTATGGTTTGTTAATCAGTGATGTATTATTATTACTGGCAGTACTATGGTTTATTAATCAGTGATGTATTATTATTACTGGCAGTATTATGGTTTGTTAATCAGTGATGTATTGTTATTACTGGCAGTATTATGGTTTGTTAATCAGTGATGTATTATTATTACTGGCAGTACTATGGTTTATTAATCAGTGATGTATTATTATTACTGGCAGTATTATGATGTATTAATCAGTGAAGTATTATTGTTACAGGCAGTATTATGGTTTGCTGCTTTAAAAATATTTGAACACACAGGAGTTTCCACAGCCGCTGCAGCTACCAGCCTATTATATAAGCCCCTAACTGTCTTACTAGTAAGCCAGTAATCATATTCGGGATTACTGGCACTGCTATGGGTTATTAATCAGTGATGTATTATTATTACTGGCAGTACTATTGGTTATTAATCAGAGATGTTATATTATTACTGCGCGAATTATGGTTTGTTAATCAGTGATGTATTATTATTACTGGCAGTACTATGGTTTATTAATCAGTGATGTATTATTATTATTACTGGCAGTACTATGGTTTATTAATCAGTGATGTATTATTATTACTGGCAGTATTATGGTTTGTTAATCAGTGATGTATTATTATTACTGGCAGTACTATTGGTTATTAATCAGTGATGTGTTATTATTACTGGCAGAATTATTGTTTGTTAATCAGTGATGTATTATTATTACTGGCAGTACTATGGTTTATTAATCAGTGATGTATTATTATTACTGGCAGTATTATGGTTTGTTAATCAGTGATGTATTATTATTACTGGCAGTACTATGGTTTATTAATCAGTGATGTATTATTATTACTGGCAGTATTATGATGTATTAATCAGTGATGTATTATTGTTACAGGCAGTATTATGGTTTGTTAATCAGTGATGTGTTATTATTACTGGCAGTACTATGGGTTATTAATCAGTGATTTATTATTATTACTGGCAGTAATATGATTTATTAACCAGAGATGTAGTATTATTACTTGCAGTATTATGGTTTGTTAATCAGCGATGTATTATTATTACTGGCAGTGCTATGGTTTATTAATCAGTGATGTATTATTATTACTGGCAGTACTATGGTTTATTAATCAGTAATGAATTATTATTACTGTCGGTACTATGGGTTATTAATCAGTGATGTATTATTATTACTGGCGGTACTATGGTTTATTAATCAGTGATGTATTATTTTTACTGTCAGTATTATGGTTTATTAATCAGTGATGTATTATAATTATTACTGTCAGTACTATGGTTTATTAATCAGTGATGTATTATTATTACTGGCTGTATTTTGGTTTATTAATCAGTGATGTATTATTATTACTGGCAGTACTATGGTTTATTAATCAGTGATGTATTATTATTACTGGCAATGCTATGGTTTATTAATCAGTGATGTATTATTATTACTGGCAGTACTATGGTTTATTAATCAGTGAAGTATTATTATTACTGGCAGTACTATGGTTAATTAATCAGTGATGTATTATTATTACTGTCAGTACTGTGGTTTATTAATCAGTGATGTATTATTATTACTAGCAGTACTATGGTTTATTAATCAGTGATGTATTATTATTACTGGCAATGCTATGGTTTATTAATCAGTTATGTATTATTATTACTGGCAGTACTATGGTTTATTAATCAGTGATGTATTATTATTACTGGCAGTACTATTGGTTATTAATCAGTGATGTATTATTATTACTGGCAGTACTATGGTTTATTAATCAGTGATGTAATATTATTACTGGCAGTATTATGGTTTGTTAATCAGTGATGTGTTATTATTACTGGCAGTAGTATGGTTTATTAATCAGTGATGTATTATTATTACTGGCAGTATTATGATGTATTAATCAGTGATGTATTATTATTACTGGCAGTATTATGATGTATTAATCAGTGATGTATTATTATTACTGGCAGTATTCTGATTTATTAATCAGTGATGTATTATTATTACAGGCAGTATTATGGTTTATTAATCAGTGATGTATTTTTATTACTGGCAGTACTATGGTTTATTATTCAGTGATGTAGTATTATTACTGGCAGTATTATGGTTTGTTAATCAGCGATGTATTATTATTACTGGCAATGCTATACTTTATTAATTAATTATGTATTATTATTACTGGCAGTATTATGGTTTATTAATTAGTGATGTATTATTATTACTCGCAGTATTATGGTTTATTAATTAGTGATGTATTATTATTACTGGCAGTATTATGGTTTATTAATTAGTGATGTATTATTATTACTGGCAGTATTATGGTTTATTAATTAGTGATGTCTTATTATTACTGGCAGTGCTATGCTTTATTAATCAATGATGTATTATTATTACTGGCAGTACTATGGTTTATTAATCAGTAATGTAGTATTATTACTGGCAGTGCTATGGTTTATTAATCACTGATGTATTATTATTACTGGCTGTGCTAATGTTTATTAATCAGTGATGTAGTATTATTACTGGCAGTGCTGTGGTTTATTAATCACTGATGTAGTATTATTACTGGCAGTACTATGGTTTATTAATTATTGATGTATTATTATTAATGGCAGTGTTATGGTTTATTAATCAGTGATGTATTATTATTACTGACAGTACTATGGTTTATTAATCAGTGATGTATTATTATTACTGTCAGTACTATGGTTTATTAATCAGTGATGTATTATTTTAACTGGCAGTACTATGGTTTATTAATCGGTGATGTATTATTAATACTGGCAGTACTATGGTTTATTAATCAGTGATGTAATATTATTACTGGCAGTATTATGGTTTATTAATCAGTGATGTATTATTATTACTGGCAGTACTATGGTTTATTAATCCGTCATGTATTAGTATTACTGGCAGTACTATGGGTTATTAATCAGTGATGTATTATTATTACAGGCAGTAATATGGTTTATTAATCAGTGATGTATTATTATTACTGGCAGTACAATGGTTTATTAATCGGTGATGTATTATTAATACTGGCAGTACTATGGTTTATTAATCAGTGATGAATTATTATTACTGTCAGTACTATGGTTTATTAATCAGTGATTCATTATTATTACTGGCAGTACTATGGTTTATTAATCAGAGATCTATTATTAATACTGGCAGTACTATGGTTTAATAATCAGTGATGTATTATTATTACTGTCAGTACTGTGGTTTATTATTCAGTGATGTATTAATATTACTGGCAGTGCTATGGTTTAGTAATCAGTGATGTATTATTAATACTGGCAGTACTATGGTTTATTAATCAGTGATGTATTATTATTACTGGCAGTACTATGGTTTATTAATCAGTGATGTATTATTATTACTGGCAGTACTATGGTTTATTAATCAGTGATGTATTATTATTACTGGCAGTACTATAGTTTATTAATCAGTGATGTATTATTATTACTGGCAGTGCTATGGTTTATAATTCAGTGATGTATTATTATTACTGGCAGTGCTATGGTTTATTAATCAGTGATGTACTATTATTATTTCTGGCAGTGCTATGGTTTATTAATCAGTGATGTATTATGGTTTATTAATCAGTGATGTAATATTATTACTGTCAGTATTGTGGTTTATTAGTCAGTGATGTATTATTATTACTGTTAGTATTGTGGTTTATTAATCAGTGATGAATTATTATTACTGGCAGTACTATGGTTTATTAATCAGTGATGTATTATTATTACTGGCAATGCTTTGGTTTATTAATCAGTGATGTATTATTATTACTGGCAGTACTATGGTTTATTAATCAGTGATGTATTATTATTACTGGCAGTACTATGGTTTATTAATCAGTGATGTATTATTATTACTGGAAGAATTATGGTTTATTAATCAGTGATGTATTATTATTACTGTCAGTATTGTGGTTTATTAATCAGTGATGTATTATTATTACTGGCAGTACTTTGGTTTATTAATCGGTGATGTATTATTAATACTGGCAGTACTATGGTTTATTAATCAGTGATGTATTATTATTATTACTGGCAGTACTACGGTTTATTAATCGGTGTTGTATTATTAATACTGGCAGTACTATGGTTTATTAATCAGTGATGTATTATTATTACTGTCAGTACTGTGGTTTATTAATCAGTGATGTAGTATTATTACTGGCAGTACTATGGTTTATTAATCAGTGATGTATTATTATTACTGGCAATGCTATGGTTTATTAATCAGTTATGTATTATTATTACTGGCAGAGCTATGGGTTATTAATCAGTGATGTATTATTATTACTGGCAGTACTATGGTTTATTAATCAGTGATGTATTATTATTACTGGCAGTATTATGGTTTGTTAATCAGTGATGTATTGTTATTACTGGCAGTATTATGGTTTGTTAATCAGTGATGTATTATTATTACTGGCAGTACTATGGTTTATTAATCAGTGATGTATTATTATTACTGGCTGTATTATGATGTATTAATCAGTGATGTATTATTGTTACAGGAAGTATTATGGTTTGCTGCTTTAAAAATATTTGAACACACAGGAGTTTCCACAGCCGCTGCAGCTACCAGCCTATTATATAAGCCCCTAACTGTCTTACTAGTAAGCCAGTAATCATATTCGGGATTACTGGCAGTGCTATGGGTTATTAATCAGTGATGTATTATTATTACTGGCAGTACTATTGGTTATTAATCAGTGATGTTATATTATTACTGCCAGAATTATGGTTTGTTAATCAGTGATGTATTATTATTACTGGCAGTACTATGGTTTATTAATCAGTGATGTATTATTATTATTACTGGCAGTACTATGGTTTATTAATCAGTGATGTATTATTATTACTGGCAGTATTATGGTTTGTTAATCAGTGATGTATTATTATTACTGGCAGTACTATTGGTTATTAATCAGTGATGTGTTATTATTACTGGCAGAATTATTGTTTGTTAATCAGTGATGTATTATTATTACTGGCAGTACTATGGTTTATTAATCAGTGATGTATTATTATTACTGGCAGTATTATGGTTTGTTAATCAGTGATGTATTATTATTACTGGCAGTATTATGATGTATTAATCAGTGATGTATTATTGTTACAGGCAGTATTATGGTTTGTTAATCAGTGATGTGTTATTATTACTGGCAGTACTATGGGTTATTAATCAGTGATGTATTATTATTACTGGCAGTAATATGATTTATTAACCAGTGATGTAGTATTATTACTTGCAGTATTATGGTTTGTTAATCAGCAATGTATTATTATTACTGGCAGTGCTATGGTTTATTAATCAGTGATGTATTATTATTACTGGCAGTACTATGGTTTATTAATCAGTAATGAATTATTATTACTGTCGGTACTATGGGTTATTAATCAGTGATGTATTATTATTACTGGCGGTACTATGGTTTATTAATCAGTGATGTATTATTTTTACTGTCAGTATTATGGTTTATTAATCAGTGATGTATTATTATTATTACTGTCAGTACTATGGTTTATTAATCAGTGATGTATTATTATTACTGGCAGTACTTTGGTTTATTAATCAGTGATGTATTATTTTTACTGGCAGTACTATGGTTTATTAATCAGTGATGTATTATTATTACTGGCAATGCTATGGTTTATTAATCAGTGAAATATTATTATTACTGGCAGTACTATGGTTTATTAATCAGTGATGTATTATTATTACTGGCAGTACTATGGTTAATTAATCAGTGATGTATTATTATTACTGGCAATGCTATGGTTTATTAATCAGTTATGTATTATTATTACTGGCAGTACTATGGTTTATTAATCAGTGATGTATTATTATTACTGGCAGTACTATTGGTTATTAATCAGTGATGTATTATTATTACTGGCAGTACTATGGTTTATTAATCAGTGATGTAATATTATTACTGGCAGTATTATGGTTTGTTAATCAGTGATGTATTATTATTACTGGCAGTAGTATGGTTTATTAATCAGTGATGTATTATTATTACTGGCAGTATTATGATGTATTAATCAGTGATGTATTATTATTACTGGCAGTATTATGATGTATTAATCAGTGATGTATTATTGTTACAGGCAGTATTATGGTTTGCTGCTTTAAAAATATTTGAACACACAGGAGTTTCCACAGCCGCTGCAGCTACCAGCCTATTATATAAGCCCCTAACTGTCTTACTAGTAAGCCAGTAATCATATTCGGGATTACTGGCACTGCTATGGGTTATTAATCAGTGATGTATTATTATTACTGGCAGTACTATTGGTTATTAATCAGTGATGTTATATTATTACTGCGCGAATTATGGTTTGTTAATCAGTGATGTATTATTATTACTGGCAGTACTATGGTTTATTAATCAGTGATGTATTATTATTATTACTGGCAGTACTATGGGTTATTAATCAGTGATTTATTATTATTACTGGCAGTAATATGATTTATTAACCAGAGATGTAGTATTATTACTTGCAGTATTATGGTTTGTTAATCAGCGATGTATTATTATTACTGGCAGTGCTATGGTTTATTAATCAGTGATGTATTATTATTACTGGCAGTACTATGGTTTATTAATCAGTAATGAATTATTATTACTGTCGGTACTATGGGTTATTAATCAGTGATGTATTATTATTACTGGCGGTACTATGGTTTATTAATCAGTGATGTATTATTTTTACTGTCAGTATTATGGTTTATTAATCAGTGATGTATTATAATTATTACTGTCAGTACTATGGTTTATTAATCAGTGATGTATTATTATTACTGGCTGTATTTTGGTTTATTAATCAGTGATGTATTATTATTACTGGCAGTACTATGGTTTATTAATCAGTGATGTATTATTATTACTGGCAATGCTATGGTTTATTAATCAGTGATGTATTATTATTACTGGCAGTACTATGGTTTATTAATCAGTGATGTATTATTATTACTGGCAGTACTATGGTTAATTAATCAGTGATGTATTATTATTACTGTCAGTACTGTGGTTTATTAATCAGTGATGTATTATTATTACTAGCAGTACTATGGTTTATTAATCAGTGATGTATTATTATTACTGGCAATGCTATGGTTTATTAATCAGTTATGTATTATTATTACTGGCAGTACTATGGTTTATTAATCAGTGATGTATTATTATTACTGGCAGTACTATTGGTTATTAATCAGTGATGTATTATTATTACTGGCAGTACTATGGTTTATTAATCAGTGATGTAATATTATTACTGGCAGTATTATGGTTTGTTAATCAGTGATGTATTATTATTACTGGCAGTAGTATGGTTTATTAATCAGTGATGTATTATTATTACTGGCAGTATTATGATGTATTAATCAGTGATGTATTATTATTACTGGCAGTATTATGATGTATTAATCAGTGATGTATTATTATTACTGGCAGTATTCTGATTTATTAATCAGTGATGTATTATTATTACAGGCAGTATTATGGTTTATTAATCAGTGATGTATTTTTAATACTGGCAGTACTATGGTTTATTATTCAGTGATGTAGTATTATTACTGGCAGTATTATGGTTTGTTAATCAGCGATGTATTATTATTACTGGCAATGCTATACTTTATTAATTAATTATGTATTATTATTACTGGCAGTATTATGGTTTATTAATTAGTGATGTATTATTATTACTCGCAGTATTATGGTTTATTAATTAGTGATGTATTATTATTACTGGCAGTATTATGGTTTATTAATTAGTGATGTATTATTATTACTGGCAGTATTATGGTTTATTAATTAGTGATGTCTTATTATTACTGGCAGTGCTATGCTTTATTAATCAATGATGTATTATTATTACTGGCAGTACTATGGTTTATTAATCAGTAATGTAGTATTATTACTGGCAGTGCTATGGTTTATTAATCACTGATGTATTATTATTACTGGCTGTGCTAATGTTTATTAATCAGTGATGTAGTATTATTACTGGCAGTGCTGTGGTTTATTAATCACTGATGTAGTATTATTACTGGCAGTACTATGGTTTATTAATTATTGATGTATTATTATTACTGGCAGTGTTATGGTTTATTAATCAGTGATGTATTATTATTACTGACAGTACTATGGTTTATTAATCAGTGATGTATTATTATTACTGTCAGTACTATGGTTTATTAATCAGTGATGTATTATTTGAACTGGCAGTACTATGGTTTATTAATCGGTGATGTATTATTAATACTGGCAGTACTATGGTTTATTAATCAGTGATGTAATATTATTACTGGCAGTATTATGGTTTATTAATCAGTGATGTATTATTATTACTGGCAGTACTATGGTTTATTAATCCGTCATGTATTAGTATTACTGGCAGTACTATGGGTTATTAATCAGTGATGTATTATTATTACAGGCAGTAATATGGTTTATTAATCAGTGATGTATTATTATTACTGGCAGTACAATGGTTTATTAATCGGTGATGTATTATTAATACTGGCAGTACTATGGTTTATTAATCAGTGATGAATTATTATTACTGTCAGTACTATGGTTTATTAATCAGTGATGCATTATTATTACTGGCAGTACTATGGTTTATTAATCAGAGATCTATTATTAATACTGGCAGTACTATGGTTTAATAATCAGTGATGTATTATTATTACTGTCAGTACTATGGTTTATTATTCAGTGATGTATTATTATTACTGGCAGTGCTATGGTTTAGTAATCAGTGATGTATTATTAATACTGGCAGTACTATGGTTTATTAATCAGTGATGTATTATTATTACTGGCAGTACTATGGTTTATTAATCAGTGATGTATTATTATTACTGGCAGTACTATGGTTTATTAATCAGTGATGTATTATTATTACTGGCAGTACTATAGTTTATTAATCAGTGATGTATTATTATTACTGGCAGTGCTATGGTTTATAATTCAGTGATGTATTATTATTACTGGCAGTGCTATGGTTTATTAATCAGTGATGTACTATTATTATTTCTGGCAGTGCTATGGTTTATTAATCAGTGATGTATTATGGTTTATTAATCAGTGATGTAATATTATTACTGTCAGTATTGTGGTTTATTAGTCAGTGATGTATTATTATTACTGTTAGTATTGTGGTTTATTAATCAGTGATGAATTATTATTACTGGCAGTACTATGGTTTATTAATCAGTGATGTATTATTATTACTGGCAATGCTTTGGTTTATTAATCAGTGATGTATTATTATTACTGGCAGTACTATGGTTTATTAATCAGTGATGTATTATTATTACTGGCAGTACTATGGTTTATTAATCAGTGATGTATTATTATTACTGGAAGAATTATGGTTTATTAATCAGTGATGTATTATTATTACTGTCAGTATTGTGGTTTATTAATCAGTGATGTATTATTATTACTGGCAGTACTTTGGTTTATTAATCGGTGATGTATTATTAATACTGGCAGTACTATGGTTTATTAATCAGTGATGTATTATTATTATTACTGGCAGTACTACGGTTTATTAATCGGTGTTGTATTATTAATACTGGCAGTACTATGGTTTATTAATCAGTGATGTATTATTATTACTGTCAGTACTGTGGTTTATTAATCAGTGATGTAGTATTATTACTGGCAGTACTATGGTTTATTAATCAGTGATGTATTATTATTACTGGCAATGCTATCGTTTATTAATCAGTTATGTATTATTATTACTGGCAGAGCTATGGGTTATTAATCAGTGATGTATTATTATTACTGGCAGTACTATTGGTTATTAATCAGTGATGTATTATTATTACTGCCAGAATTATGGTTTGTTAATCAGTGATGTATTATTATTACTGGCAGTACTATGGTTTATTAATCAGTGATGTATTATTATTACTGGCAGTATTATGGTTTGTTAATCAGTGATGTATTGTTATTACTGGCAGTATTATGGTTTGTTAATCAGTGATGTATTATTATTACTGGCAGTACTATGGTTTATTAATCAGTGATGTATTATTATTACTGGCTGTATTATGATGTATTAATCAGTGATGTATTATTGTTACAGGCAGTATTATGGTTTGCTGCTTTAAAAATATTTGAACACACAGGAGTTTCCACAGCCGCTGCAGCTACCAGCCTATTATATAAGCCCCTAACTGTCTTACTAGTAAGCCAGTAATCATATTCGGGATTACTGGCAGTGCTATGGGTTATTAATCAGTGATGTATTATTATTACTGGCAGTACTATTGGTTATTAATCAGTGATGTTATATTATTACTGCCAGAATTATGGTTTGTTAATCAGTGATGTATTATTATTACTGGCAGTACTATGGTTTATTAATCAGTGATGTATTATTATTATTACTGGCAGTACTATGGTTTATTAATCAGTGATGTATTATTATTACTGGCAGTACTATGGTTAATTAATCAGTGATGTATTATTATTACTGTCAGTACTGTGGTTTATTAATCAGTGATGTATTATTATTACTAGCAGTACTATGGTTTATTAATCAGTGATGTATTATTATTACTGGCAATGCTATGGTTTATTAATCAGTTATGTATTATTATTACTGGCAGTACTATGGTTTATTAATCAGTGATGTATTATTATTACTGGCAGTACTATTGGTTATTAATCAGTGATGTATTATTATTACTGGCAGTACTATGGTTTATTAATCAGTGATGTGATATTATTACTGGCAGTATTATGGTTTGTTAATCAGTGATGTATTATTATTACTGGCAGTAGTATGGTTTATTAATCAGTGATGTATTATTATTACTGGCAGTTTTATGATGTATTAATCAGTGATGTATTATTATTACTGGCAGTATTATGATGTATTAATCAGTGATGTATTATTATTACTGGCAGTATTCTGATTTATTAATCAGTGATGTATTATTATTACAGGCAGTATTATGGTTTATTAATCAGTGATGTATTATTATTACTGGCAGTACTATGGTTTATTATTCAGTGATGTAGTATTATTACTGGCAGTATTATGGTTTGTTAATCAGCAATGTATTATTATTACTGGCAATGCTATACTTTATTAATTAATTATGTATTATTATTACTGGCAGTATTATGGTTTATTAATTAGTGATGTATTATTATTACTCGCAGTATTATGGTTTATTAATTAGTGATGTATTATTATTACTGGCAGTATTATGGTTTATTAATTAGTGATGTATTATTATTACTGACAGTATTATGGTTTATTAATTAGTGATGTCTTATTATTACTGGCAGTGCTATGCTTTATTAATCAATGATGTATTATTATTACTGGCAGTACTATGGTTCATTAATCAGTAATGTAGTATTATTACTGGCAGTGCTATGGTTTATTAATCACTGATGTATTATTATTACTGGCTGTGCTATGGTTTATTAATCAGTGATGTAGTATTATTACTGGCAGTGCTGTGGTTTATTAATCACTGATGTAGTATTATTACTGGCAGTACTATGGTTTATTAATTATTGATGTATTATTATTACTGGCAGTGTTATGGTTTATTAATCAGTGATGTATTATTATTACTGGCAGTACTATGGTTTATTAATCAGTGATGTATTATTATTACTGTCAGTACTGTGGTTTATTAATCAGTGATGTATTATTTTAACTGGCAGTACTATGGTTTTTTAATCGGTGATGTATTATTAATACTGGCAGTACTATGGTTTATTAATCAGTGATGTAATATTATTACTGGCAGTATTATGGTTTATTAATCAGTGATGTATTATTATTACTGGCAGTACTATGGTTTATTAATCCGTCATGTATTAGTATTACTGGCAGTACTATGGGTTATTAATCAGTGATGTATTATTATTACAGGCAGTACTATGGTTTATTAATCAGTGATGTATAATTATTACTGGCAGTACAATGGTTTATTAATCGGTGATGTATTATTATTACTGTGAGTACTGTGGTTTATTATTCAGTGATGTATTATTATTACTGGCAGTGCTATGGTTTAGTAATCAGTGATTTATTATTAATACTGGCAGTACTATGGTTTATTAATCAGTGATGTATTGTTATTACTGGCAGTACTATGGTTTATTAATCAGTGATGTATTATTATTACTGGCAGTACTATGGTTTATTAATCAGTGATGTATTATTATTACTGGCAGTACTATAGTTTATTAATCAGTGATGTATTATTATTACTGGCAGTGCTATGGTTTATAATTCAGTGATGTATTATTATTACTGGCAGTGCTATGGTTTATTAATCAGTGATGTATTATTATTATTTCTGGCAGTGCTATGGTTTATTAATCAGTGATGTATTATGGTTTATTAATCAGTGATGTAATATTATTACTGTCAGTATTGTGGTTTATTAGTCAGTGATGTATTATTATTACTGTTAGTATTGTGGTTTATTATTCAGTGATGAATTATTATTACTGGCAGTACTATGGTTTATTAATCAGTGATGTATTATTATTACTGGCAATGCTTTGGTTTATTAATCAGTGATGTATTATTTTTACTGGCAGTACTATGGTTTATTAATCAGTGATGTATTATTATTACTGGCAGTACTATGGTTTATTAATCAGTGATGTATTATTATTACTGGAAGAATTATGGTTTATTAATCAGTGATGTATTATTATTACTGTCAGTATTGTGGTTTATTAATCAGTGATGTATTATTATTACTGGCAGTACTTTGGTTTATTAATCGGTGATGTATTATTAATACTGGCAGTACTATGGTTTATTAATCAGTGATGTATTATTATTATTACTGGCAGTACTACGGTTTATTAATCGGTGTTGTATTATTAATACTGGCAGTACTATGGTTTATTAATCAGTGATGTATTATTATTACTGTCAGTACTGTGGTTTATTAATCAGTGATGTAGTATTATTACTGGCAGTACTATGGTTTATTAATCAGTGATGTATTATTATTACTGGCAATGCTATGGTTTATTAATCAGTTATGTATTATTATTACTGGCAGTGCTATGGGTTATTAATCAGTGATGTATTATTATTACTGGCAGTACTATTGGTTATTAATCAGTGATGTATTATTATTACTGCCAGAATTATGGTTTGTTAATCAGTGATGTATTATTATTACTGGCAGTACTATGGTTTATTAATCAGTGATGTATTATTATTACTGGCAGTATTATGGTTTGTTAATCAGTGATGTATTGTTATTACTGGCAGTATTATGGTTTGTTAATCAGTGATGTATTATTATTACTGGCAGTACTATGGTTTATTAATCAGTGATGTATTATTATTACTGGCAGTATTATGATGTATTAATCAGTGAAGTATTATTGTTACAGGCAGTATTATGGTTTGCTGCTTTAAAAATATTTGAACACACAGGAGTTTCCACAGCCGCTGCAGCTACCAGCCTATTATATAAGCCCCTAACTGTCTTACTAGTAAGCCAGTAATCATATTCGGGATTACTGGCACTGCTATGGGTTATTAATCAGTGATGTATTATTATTACTGGCAGTACTATTGGTTATTAATCAGTGATGTTATATTATTACTGCGCGAATTATGGTTTGTTAATCAGTGATGTATTATTATTACTGGCAGTACTATGGTTTATTAATCAGTGATGTATTATTATTATTACTGGCAGTACTATGGTTTATTAATCAGTGATGTATTATTATTACTGGCAGTATTATGGTTTGTTAATCAGTGATGTATTATTATTACTGGCAGTACTATTGGTTATTAATCAGTGATGTGTTATTATTACTGGCAGAATTATTGTTTGTTAATCAGTGATGTATTATTATTACTGGCTATACTATGGTTTATTAATCAGTGATGTATTATTATTACTGGCAGTATTATGGTTTGTTAATCAGTGATGTATTATTATTACTGGCAGTACTATGGTTTATTAATCAGTGATGTATTATTATTACTGGCAGTATTATGATGTATTAATCAGTGATGTATTATTGTTACAGGCAGTATTATGGTTTGTTAATCAGTGATGTGTTATTATTACTGGCAGTACTATGGGTTATTAATCAGTGATTTATTATTATTACTGGCAGTAATATGATTTATTAACCAGAGATGTAGTATTATTACTTGCAGTATTATGGTTTGTTAATCAGCGATGTATTATTATTACTGGCAGTGCTATGGTTTATTAATCAGTGATGTATTATTATTACTGGCAGTACTATGGTTTATTAATCAGTAATGAATTATTATTACTGTCGGTACTATGGGTTATTAATCAGTGATGTATTATTATTACTGGCGGTACTATGGTTTATTAATCAGTGATGTATTATTTTTACTGTCAGTATTATGGTTTATTAATCAGTGATGTATTATAATTATTACTGTCAGTACTATGGTTTATTAATCAGTGATGTATTATTATTACTGGCTGTATTTTGGTTTATTAATCAGTGATGTATTATTATTACTGGCAGTACTATGGTTTATTAATCAGTGATGTATTATTATTACTGGCAATGCTATGGTTTATTAATCAGTGATGTATTATTATTACTGGCAGTACTATGGTTTATTAATCAGTGAAGTATTATTATTACTGGCAGTACTATGGTTAATGAATCAGTGATGTATTATTATTACTGTCAGTACTGTGGTTTATTAATCAGTGATGTATTATTATTACTAGCAGTACTATGGTTTATTAATCAGTGATGTATTATTATTACTGGCAATGCTATGGTTTATTAATCAGTTATGTATTATTATTACTGGCAGTACTATGGTTTATTAATCAGTGATGTATTATTATTACTGGCAGTACTATTGGTTATTAATCAGTGATGTATTATTATTACTGGCAGTACTATGGTTTATTAATCAGTGATGTAATATTATTACTGGCAGTATTATGGTTTGTTAATCAGTGATGTATTATTATTACTGGCAGTAGTATGGTTTATTAATCAGTGATGTATTATTATTACTGGCAGTATTATGATGTATTAATCAGTGATGTATTATTATTACTGGCAGTATTATGATGTATTAATCAGTGATGTATTATTATTACTGGCAGTATTCTGATTTATTAATCAGTGATGTATTATTATTACAGGCAGTATTATGGTTTATTAATCAGTGATGTATTTTTATTACTGGCAGTACTATGGTTTATTATTCAGTGATGTAGTATTATTACTGGCAGTATTATGGTTTGTTAATCAGCGATGTATTATTATTACTGGCAATGCTATACTTTATTAATTAATTATGTATTATTATTACTGGCAGTATTATGGTTTATTAATTAGTGATGTATTATTATTACTCGCAGTATTATGGTTTATTAATTAGTGATGTATTATTATTACTGGCAGTATTATGGTTTATTAATTAGTGATGTATTATTATTACTGGCAGTATTATGGTTTATTAATTAGTGATGTCTTATTATTACTGGCAGTGCTATGCTTTATTAATCAATGATGTATTATTATTACTGGCAGTACTATGGTTTATTAATCAGTAATGTAGTATTATTACTGGCAGTGCTATGGTTTATTAATCACTGATGTATTATTATTACTGGCTGTGCTAATGTTTATTAATCAGTGATGTAGTATTATTACTGGCAGTGCTGTGGTTTATTAATCACTGATGTAGTATTATTACTGGCAGTACTATGGTTTATTAATTATTGATGTATTATTATTAATGGCAGTGTTATGGTTTATTAATCAGTGATGTATTATTATTACTGACAGTACTATGGTTTATTAATCAGTGATGTATTATTATTACTGTCAGTACTATGGTTTATTAATCAGTGATGTATTATTTTAACTGGCAGTACTATGGTTTATTAATCGGTGATGTATTATTAATACTGGCAGTACTATGGTTTATTAATCAGTGATGTAATATTATTACTGGCAGTATTATGGTTTATTAATCAGTGATGTATTATTATTACTGGCAGTACTATGGTTTATTAATCCGTCATGTATTAGTATTACTGGCAGTACTATGGGTTATTAATCAGTGATGTATTATTATTACAGGCAGTAATATGGTTTATTAATCAGTGATGTATTATTATTACTGGCAGTACAATGGTTTATTAATCGGTGATGTATTATTAATACTGGCAGTACTATGGTTTATTAATCAGTGATGAATTATTATTACTGTCAGTACTATGGTTTATTAATCAGTGATGCATTATTATTACTGGCAGTACTATGGTTTATTAATCAGAGATCTATTATTAATACTGGCAGTACTATGGTTTAATAATCAGTGATGTATTATTATTACTGTCAGTACTGTGGTTTATTATTCAGTGATGTATTATTATTACTGGCAGTGCTATGGTTTAGTAATCAGTGATGTATTATTAATACTGGCAGTACTATGGTTTATTAATCAGTGATGTATTATTATTACTGGCAGTACTATGGTTTATTAATCAGTGATGTATTATTATTACTGGCAGTACTATGGTTTATTAATCAGTGATGTATTATTATTACTGGCAGTACTATAGTTTATTAATCAGTGATGTATTATTATTACTGGCAGTGCTATGGTTTATAATTCAGTGATGTATTATTATTACTGGCAGTGCTATGGTTTATTAATCAGTGATGTACTATTATTATTTCTGGCAGTGCTATGGTTTATTAATCAGTGATGTATTATGGTTTATTAATCAGTGATGTAATATTATTACTGTCAGTATTGTGGTTTATTAGTCAGTGATGTATTATTATTACTGTTAGTATTGTGGTTTATTAATCAGTGATGAATTATTATTACTGGCAGTACTATGGTTTATTAATCAGTGATGTATTATTATTACTGGCAATGCTTTGGTTTATTAATCAGTGATGTATTATTATTACTGGCAGTACTATGGTTTATTAATCAGTGATGTATTATTATTACTGGCAGTACTATGGTTTATTAATCAGTGATGTATTATTATTACTGGAAGAATTATGGTTTATTAATCAGTGATGTATTATTATTACTGGCAGTATTGTGGTTTATTAATCAGTGATGTATTATTATTACTGGCAGTACTTTGGTTTATTAATCGGTGATGTATTATTAATACTGGCAGTACTATGGTTTATTAATCAGTGATGTATTATTATTATTACTGGCAGTACTACGGTTTATTAATCGGTGTTGTATTATTAATACTGGCAGTACTATGGTTTATTAATCAGTGATGTATTATTATTACTGTCAGTACTGTGGTTTATTAATCAGTGATGTAGTATTATTACTGGCAGTACTATGGTTTATTAATCAGTGATGTATTATTATTACTGGCAATGCTATGGTTTATTAATCAGTTATGTATTATTATTACTGGCAGAGCTATGGGTTATTAATCAGTGATGTATTATTATTACTGGCAGTACTATGGTTTATTAATCAGTGATGTATTATTATTACTGGCAGTATTATGGTTTGTTAATCAGTGATGTATTGTTATTACTGGCAGTATTATGGTTTGTTAATCAGTGATGTATTATTATTACTGGCAGTACTATGGTTTATTAATCAGTGATGTATTATTATTACTGGCTGTATTATGATGTATTAATCAGTGATGTATTATTGTTACAGGCAGTATTATGGTTTGCTGCTTTAAAAATATTTGAACACACAGGAGTTTCCACAGCCGCTGCAGCTACCAGCCTATTATATAAGCCCCTAACTGTCTTACTAGTAAGCCAGTAATCATATTCGGGATTACTGGCAGTGCTATGGGTTATTAATCAGTGATGTATTATTATTACTGGCAGTACTATTGGTTATTAATCAGTGATGTTATATTATTACTGCCAGAATTATGGTTTGTTAATCAGTGATGTATTATTATTACTGGCAGTACTATGGTTTATTAATCAGTGATGTATTATTATTATTACTGGCAGTACTATGGTTTATTAATCAGTGATGTATTATTATTACTGGCAGTATTATGGTTTGTTAATCAGTGATGTATTATTATTACTGGCAGTACTATTGGTTATTAATCAGTGATGTGTTATTATTACTGGCAGAATTATTGTTTGTTAATCAGTGATGTATTATTATTACTGGCAGTACTATGGTTTATTAATCAGTGATGTATTATTATTACTGGCAGTATTATGGTTTGTTAATCAGTGATGTATTATTATTACTGGCAGTATTATGATGTATTAATCAGTGATGTATTATTGTTACAGGCAGTATTATGGTTTGTTAATCAGTGATGTGTTATTATTACTGGCAGTACTATGGGTTATTAATCAGTGATGTATTATTATTACTGGCAGTAATATGATTTATTAACCAGTGATGTAGTATTATTACTTGCAGTATTATGGTTTGTTAATCAGCAATGTATTATTATTACTGGCAGTGCTATGGTTTATTAATCAGTGATGTATTATTATTACTGGCAGTACTATGGTTTATTAATCAGTAATGAATTATTATTACTGTCGGTACTATGGGTTATTAATCAGTGATGTATTATTATTACTGGCGGTACTATGGTTTATTAATCAGTGATGTATTATTTTTACTGTCAGTATTATGGTTTATTAATCAGTGATGTATTATTATTATTACTGTCAGTACTATGGTTTATTAATCAGTGATGTATTATTATTACTGGCAGTACTTTGGTTTATTAATCAGTGATGTATTATTTTTACTGGCAGTACTATGGTTTATTAATCAGTGATGTATTATTATTACTGGCAATGCTATGGTTTATTAATCAGTGATGTATTATTATTACTGGCAGTACTATGGTTTATTAATCAGTGATGTATTATTATTACTGGCAGTACTATGGTTAATTAATCAGTGATGTATTATTATTACTGGCAATGCTATGGTTTATTAATCAGTTATGTATTATTATTACTGGCAGTACTATGGTTTATTAATCAGTGATGTATTATTATTACTGGCAGTACTATTGGTTATTAATCAGTGATGTATTATTATTACTGGCAGTACTATGGTTTATTAATCAGTGATGTAATATTATTACTGGCAGTATTATGGTTTGTTAATCAGTGATGTATTATTATTACTGGCAGTAGTATGGTTTATTAATCAGTGATGTATTATTATTACTGGCAGTATTATGATGTATTAATCAGTGATGTATTATTATTACTGGCAGTATTATGATGTATTAATCAGTGATGTATTATTGTTACAGGCAGTATTATGGTTTGCTGCTTTAAAAATATTTGAACACACAGGAGTTTCCACAGCCGCTGCAGCTACCAGCCTATTATATAAGCCCCTAACTGTCTTACTAGTAAGCCAGTAATCATATTCGGGATTACTGGCACTGCTATGGGTTATTAATCAGTGATGTATTATTATTACTGGCAGTACTATTGGTTATTAATCAGTGATGTTATATTATTACTGCGCGAATTATGGTTTGTTAATCAGTGATGTATTATTATTACTGGCAGTACTATGGTTTATTAATCAGTGATGTATTATTATTATTACTGGCAGTACTATGGGTTATTAATCAGTGATTTATTATTATTACTGGCAGTAATATGATTTATTAACCAGAGATGTAGTATTATTACTTGCAGTATTATGGTTTGTTAATCAGCGATGTATTATTATTACTGGCAGTGCTATGGTTTATTAATCAGTGATGTATTATTATTACTGGCAGTACTATGGTTTATTAATCAGTAATGAATTATTATTACTGTCGGTACTATGGGTTATTAATCAGTGATGTATTATTATTACTGGCGGTACTATGGTTTATTAATCAGTGATGTATTATTTTTACTGTCAGTATTATGGTTTATTAATCAGTGATGTATTATAATTATTACTGTCAGTACTATGGTTTATTAATCAGTGATGTATTATTATTACTGGCTGTATTTTGGTTTATTAATCAGTGATGTATTATTATTACTGGCAGTACTATGGTTTATTAATCAGTGATGTATTATTATTACTGGCAATGCTATGGTTTATTAATCAGTGATGTATTATTATTACTGGCAGTACTATGGTTTATTAATCAGTGATGTATTATTATTACTGGCAGTACTATGGTTAATTAATCAGTGATGTATTATTATTACTGTCAGTACTGTGGTTTATTAATCAGTGATGTATTATTATTACTAGCAGTACTATGGTTTATTAATCAGTGATGTATTATTATTACTGGCAATGCTATGGTTTATTAATCAGTTATGTATTATTATTACTGGCAGTACTATGGTTTATTAATCAGTGATGTATTATTATTACTGGCAGTACTATTGGTTATTAATCAGTGATGTATTATTATTACTGGCAGTACTATGGTTTATTAATCAGTGATGTAATATTATTACTGGCAGTATTATGGTTTGTTAATCAGTGATGTATTATTATTACTGGCAGTAGTATGGTTTATTAATCAGTGATGTATTATTATTACTGGCAGTATTATGATGTATTAATCAGTGATGTATTATTATTACTGGCAGTATTATGATGTATTAATCAGTGATGTATTATTATTACTGGCAGTATTCTGATTTATTAATCAGTGATGTATTATTATTACAGGCAGTATTATGGTTTATTAATCAGTGATGTATTTTTATTACTGGCAGTACTATGGTTTATTATTCAGTGATGTAGTATTATTACTGGCAGTATTATGGTTTGTTAATCAGCGATGTATTATTATTACTGGCAATGCTATACTTTATTAATTAATTATGTATTATTATTACTGGCAGTATTATGGTTTATTAATTAGTGATGTATTATTATTACTCGCAGTATTATGGTTTATTAATTAGTGATGTATTATTATTACTGGCAGTATTATGGTTTATTAATTAGTGATGTATTATTATTACTGGCAGTATTATGGTTTATTAATTAGTGATGTCTTATTATTACTGGCAGTGCTATGCTTTATTAATCAATGATGTATTATTATTACTGGCAGTACTATGGTTTATTAATCAGTAATGTAGTATTATTACTGGCAGTGCTATGGTTTATTAATCACTGATGTATTATTATTACTGGCTGTGCTAATGTTTATTAATCAGTGATGTAGTATTATTACTGGCAGTGCTGTGGTTTATTAATCACTGATGTAGTATTATTACTGGCAGTACTATGGTTTATTAATTATTGATGTATTATTATTACTGGCAGTGTTATGGTTTATTAATCAGTGATGTATTATTATTACTGACAGTACTATGGTTTATTAATCAGTGATGTATTATTATTACTGTCAGTACTATGGTTTATTAATCAGTGATGTATTATTTGAACTGGCAGTACTATGGTTTATTAATCGGTGATGTATTATTAATACTGGCAGTACTATGGTTTATTAATCAGTGATGTAATATTATTACTGGCAGTATTATGGTTTATTAATCAGTGATGTATTATTATTACTGGCAGTACTATGGTTTATTAATCCGTCATGTATTAGTATTACTGGCAGTACTATGGGTTATTAATCAGTGATGTATTATTATTACAGGCAGTAATATGGTTTATTAATCAGTGATGTATTATTATTACTGGCAGTACAATGGTTTATTAATCGGTGATGTATTATTAATACTGGCAGTACTATGGTTTATTAATCAGTGATGAATTATTATTACTGTCAGTACTATGGTTTATTAATCAGTGATGCATTATTATTACTGGCAGTACTATGGTTTATTAATCAGAGATCTATTATTAATACTGGCAGTACTATGGTTTAATAATCAGTGATGTATTATTATTACTGTCAGTACTGTGGTTTATTATTCAGTGATGTATTATTATTACTGGCAGTGCTATGGTTTAGTAATCAGTGATGTATTATTAATACTGGCAGTACTATGGTTTATTAATCAGTGATGTATTATTATTACTGGCAGTACTATGGTTTATTAATCAGTGATGTATTATTATTACTGGCAGTACTATGGTTTATTAATCAGTGATGTATTTTTATTACTGGCAGTACTATAGTTTATTAATCAGTGATGTATTATTATTACTGGCAGTGCTATGGTTTATAATTCAGTGATGTATTATTATTACTGGCAGTGCTATGGTTTATTAATCAGTGATGTACTATTATTATTTCTGGCAGTGCTATGGTTTATTAATCAGTGATGTATTATGGTTTATTAATCAGTGATGTAATTTTATTACTGTCAGTATTGTGGTTTATTAGTCAGTGATGTATTATTATTACTGTTAGTATTGTGGTTTATTAATCAGTGATGAATTATTATTACTGGCAGTACTATGGTTTATTAATCAGTGATGTATTATTATTACTGGCAATGCTTTGGTTTATTAATCAGTGATGTATTATTATTACTGGCAGTACTATGGTTTATTAATCAGTGATGTATTATTATTACTGGCAGTACTATGGTTTATTAATCAGTGATGTATTATTATTACTGGAAGAATTATGGTTTATTAATCAGTGATGTATTATTATTACTGTCAGTATTGTGGTTTATTAATCAGTGATGTATTATTATTACTGGCAGTACTTTGGTTTATTAATCGGTGATGTATTATTAATACTGGCAGTACTATGGTTTATTAATCAGTGATGTATTATTATTATTACTGGCAGTACTACGGTTTATTAATCGGTGTTGTATTATTAATACTGGCAGTACTATGGTTTATTAATCAGTGATGTATTATTATTACTGTCAGTACTGTGGTTTATTAATCAGTGATGTAGTATTATTACTGGCAGTACTATGGTTTATTAATCAGTGATGTATTATTATTACTGGCAATGCTATGGTTTATTAATCAGTTATGTATTATTATTACTGGCAGAGCTATGGGTTATTAATCAGTGATGTATTATTATTACTGGCAGTACTATTGGTTATTAATCAGTGATGTATTATTATTACTGCCAGAATTATGGTTTGTTAATCAGTGATGTATTATTATTACTGGCAGTACTATGGTTTATTAATCAGTGATGTATTATTATTACTGGCAGTATTATGGTTTGTTAATCAGTGATGTATTGTTATTACTGGCAGTATTATGGTTTGTTAATCAGTGATGTATTATTATTACTGGCAGTACTATGGTTTATTAATCAGTGATGTATTATTATTACTGGCTGTATTATGATGTATTAATCAGTGATGTATTATTGTTACAGGCAGTATTATGGTTTGCTGCTTTAAAAATATTTGAACACACAGGAGTTTCCACAGCCGCTGCAGCTACCAGCCTATTATATAAGCCCCTAACTGTCTTACTAGTAAGCCAGTAATCATATTCGGGATTACTGGCAGTGCTATGGGTTATTAATCAGTGATGTATTATTATTACTGGCAGTACTATTGGTTATTAATCAGTGATGTTATATTATTACTGCCAGAATTATGGTTTGTTAATCAGTGATGTATTATTATTACTGGCAGTACTATGGTTTATTAATCAGTGATGTATTATTATTATTACTGGCAGTACTATGGTTTATTAATCAGTGATGTATTATTATTACTGGCAGTATTATGGTTTGTTAATCAGTGATGTATTATTATTACTGGCAGTACTATTGGTTATTAATCAGTGATGTGTTATTATTACTGGCAGAATTATTGTTTGTTAATCAGTGATGTATTATTATTACTGGCAGTACTATGGTTTATTAATGAGTGATGTATTATTATTACTGGCAGTATTATGGTTTGTTAATCAGTGATGTATTATTATTACTGGCAGTATTATGATGTATTAATCAGTGATGTATTATTGTTACAGGCAGTATTATGGTTTGTTAATCAGTGATGTGTTATTATTACTGGCAGTACTATGGGTTATTAATCAGTGATGTATTATTATTACTGGCAGTAATATGATTTATTAACCAGTGATGTAGTATTATTACTTGCAGTATTATGGTTTGTTAATCAGCGATGTATTATTATTACTGGCAGTGCTATGGTTTATTAATCAGTGATGTATTATTATTACTGGCAGTACTATGGTTTATTAATCAGTAATGAATTATTATTACTGTCGGTACTATGGGTTATTAATCAGTGATGTATTATTATTACTGGCGGTACTATGGTTTATTAATCAGTGATGTATTATTTTTACTGTCAGTATTATGGTTTATTAATCAGTGATGTATTATTATTATTACTGTCAGTACTATGGTTTATTAATCAGTGATGTATTATTATTACTGGCAGTACTTTGGTTTATTAATCAGTGATGTATTATTTTTACTGGCAGTACTATGGTTTATTAATCAGTGATGTGTTATTATTACTGGCAATGCTATGGTTTATTAATCAGTGATGTATTATTATTACTGGCAGTACTATGGTTTATTAATCAGTGATGTATTATTATTACTGGCAGTACTATGGTTAATTAATCAGTGATGTATTATTATTACTGTCAGTACTGTGGTTTATTAATCAGTGATGTATTATTATTACTAGCAGTACTATGGTTTATTAATCAGTGATGTATTATTATTACTGGCAATGCTATGGTTTATTAATCAGTTATGTATTATTATTACTGGCAGTACTATGGTTTATTAATCAGTGATGTATTATTATTACTGGCAGTACTATTGGTTATTAATCAGTGATGTATTATTATTACTGGCAGTACTATGGTTTATTAATCAGTGATGTAATATTATTACTGGCAGTATTATGGTTTGTTAATCAGTGATGTATTATTATTACTGGCAGTAGTATGGTTTATTAATCAGTAATGTATTATTATTACTGGCAGTATTATGATGTATTAATCAGTGATGTATTATTATTACTGGCAGTATTATGATGTATTAATCAGTGATGTATTATTATTACTGGCAGTATTCTGATTTATTAATCAGTGATGTATTATTATTACAGGCAGTATTATGGTTTATTAATCAGTGATGTATTATTATTACTGGCAGTACTATGGTTTATTATTCAGTGATGTAGTATTATTACTGGCAGTATTATGGTTAGTTAATCAGCGATGTATTATTATTACTGGCAATGCTATACTTTATTAATTAATTATGTATTATTATTACTGGCAGTATTATGGTTTATTAATTAGTGATGTATTATTATTACTCGCAGTATTATGGTTTAATAATTAGTGATGTATTATTATTACTGGCAGTATTATGGTTTATTAATTAGTGATGTATTATTATTACTGGCAGTATTATGGTTTATTAATTAGTGATGTCTTATTATTACTGGCAGTGCTATGCTTTATTAATCAATGATGTATTATTATTACTGGCAGTACTATGGTTTATTAATCAGTAATGTAGTATTATTACTGGCAGTGCTATGGTTTATTAATCACTGATGTATTATTATTACTGGCTGTGCTATGGTTTATTAATCAGTGATGTAGTATTATTACTGGCAGTGCTGTGGTTTATTAATCACTGATGTAGTATTATTACTGGCAGTACTATGGTTTATTAATTATTGATGTATTATTATTACTGGCAGTGTTATGGTTTATTAATCAGTGATGTATTATTATTACTGGCAGTACTATGGTTTATTAATCAGTGATGTATTATTATTACTGGCAGTGCTATGGTTTATTAATCAGTGATGTATTATTATTATTACTGGCAGTATTATGGTTTATTAATCAGTGATGTATTATTATTATTATTACTGTCAGTACTATGGTTTATTAATCAGTGATGTATTATTATTACTGGCAGTACTATGGTTTATTAATCAGTGATGTATTATTATTACAGGCAGTACTATGATTTATTAATCAGTGATGTATTATTATTACTGTCAGTACTATGGGTTATTAATCAGTGATGTATTATTATTACAGGCAGTACTATGGTTTATTAATCAGTGATGTAATATTATTACTGTCAGTACTATGGGTTATTAATCAGTGATGTATTATTATTACTGGCAGTACTATGGATTATTAATCAGTGATGTATTAGTATGACTGGCAGTACTATGGGTTATTAATCAGTGATGTATTATTATTATTACTGGCAGTACTATGGTTTAATAATCAGTGATGTAATATTATTACTGGCAGGCAGTACTATGGGTTATTAATCAGTGATGTATTATTATTACAGGCAGTACTATGGTTTATTAATCAGTGATGTATTATTATTACTGGCAGTACAATGGTTTATTAATCGGTGATGTATTATTAATACTGGCAGTACTATGGTTTATTAATCAGTGATGTATTATTATTACTGTCAGTACTATGGTTTATTAATCAGTGATCTATTATTAATACTGGCAGTACTATGGTTTATTAATCAGTGATGTATTATTATTACTGTCAGTACTGTGGTTTATTATTCAGTGATGTATTATTATTACTGGCAGTGCTATAGTTTAGTAATCAGTGATGTACTATTAATACTGGCAGTACTATGGTTTATTAATCAGTGATGTATTATTATTACTGGCAGTACTATGGTTTATTAATCAGTGATGTATTATTATTACTGGCAGTACTATGGTTTATTAATCAGTGATGTATTATTATTACTGGCAGTACTATGGTTTATTAATCAGTGATGTGCTATTATTACTGTCAGTACTGTGGTTTATTATTCAGTGATGTATTATTATTACTGGCAGTGCTATGGTTTATTATTCAGTGATGTATTATTATTACTGGCAGTGCTATGGTTTATTAATCAGTGATGTATTATTATTATTACTGGCAGTGCTATGGTTTATTAATCAGTGATGTATTATGGTTTATTAATCAGTGATGTAATATTATTACTGTCAGTATTGTGGTTTATTTATCAGTGATGTATTATTATTACTGTCAGTATTGTGGTTTATTAATCAGTGATGAATTATTATTACTGGCAGTACTATGGTTTATTAATCAGTGATGTATTATTATTACTGGCAATGCTTTGGTTTATTAATCAGTGATGTATTATTATTACTGGCAGTACTATGGTTTATTAATCAGTGATGTATTATTATTACTGGCAGTACTATGGTTTATTAATCAGTGATGAATTATTAATACTGGAAGAATTATGGTTTATTAGTCAGTGATGTATTATTATTACTGGCAATGCTATGGTTTATTATTCAGTGATGTATTATTATTACTGGCAATGCTATGGTTTATTTATCAGTTATGTATTATTATTACTGGCAGTGCTATGGGTTATTAATCAGTGATGTATTATTATTACTGGCAGTACTATTGGTTATTAATCAGTGATGTATTATTATTACTGCCAGATTTATGGTTTGTTAATCAGTGATGTATTATTATTACTGGCAGTACTATGGTTTATTAATCAGTGATGTATTATTATTACTGGCAGTATTATGGTTTGTTAATCAGTGATGTATTATTATTACTGACAGTACTATGGTTTATTAATCAGTGATGTATTATTATTACTGGCAGTACTATTGGTTATTAATCAGTGATGTGTTATTATCACTGGCAGAATTATTGTTTGTTAATCAGTGATGTATTATTATTACTGGCAGTACTATGGTTTTTTAATCAGTGATGTATTATTATTACTGGCAGTATTATGGTTTGTTAATCAGTGATGTATTATTATTACTGGCAGTACTATGGTTTATTAATCAGTGATGTATTATTATTACTGGCAGTATTATGATGTATTAATCAGTGATGTATTATTGTTACAGGCAGTATTATGGTTTGTTAATCAGTGATGTGTTATTCTTACTGGCAGTACTATGGGTTATTAATCAGTGATGTATTATTATTACTGGCAGTATTATGATTTATTAACCAGTGATGTAGTATTATTATTGGCAGTATTATGGTTTGTTAATCAGCGATGTATTATTATTACTGGCAGTACTATGGTTTATTAATCAGTGATGTATTATTATTACTGGTAGTATTATGGTTTATTAATTAGTGATGTATTATTATTACTGGCAGTATTATGGTTTATTAATTAGTGATGTATTATTATTACTGGCAGTGCTATGGTTTTTTAATCAGTGATGTATTATTATTACTGTCAGTATTAAGGTTTATTAATCAGTGATGTATTATTATTATTACTGTCAGTACTATGGTTTATTAATCAGTGATGTATTATTATAACTGGCAGTACTGTGGTTTATTAATCAGTGATGTATTATTATTACTGGCAGTACTATGGTTTATCAGTGATGTATTATTATTACTGGCAATGCTATGGTTTAATTATCAGTGAAGTATTATTATTACTGGCAGTACTATGGTTTATTAATCAGTGATGTATTATTATTACTGGCAGTACTATGGTTAATTAATCAGTGATGTATTATTATTAGTGTCAGTACTGTGGTTTATTAATCAGTGATGTATTATTATTACTAGCAGTACTATGGTTTATTAATCAGTGATGTATTATTATTACTGGCAATGCTATGGTTTATTAATCAGTTATGTATTATTATTGCTGGCAGTACTATGGTTTATTAATCAGTGATGTATTATTATTACTGGCAGTACTATTGGTTATTAATCAGTGATGTATTATTATTACTGGCAGAATTATGGTTTGTTAATCAGTGATGAATTATTATTACTGGCAGTAGTATGGTTTATTAATCAGTGATGTATTATTATTACTGGCAGTATTATGATGTATTAATCAGTGATGTATTATTATTACTGGCAGTATTATGATGTATTAATCAGTGATGTATTATTATTACTGGCAGTATTCTGATTTATTAATCAGTGATGTATTATTATTACAGGCAGTATTATGGTTTATTAATCAGTGATGTATTATTATTACTGGCAATGCTGTGGTTTATTAATCAGTTATGTATTATTATTACTGGCAGTACTATGGTTTATTAATCAGTGATGTATTATTATTACTGGCAGTACTATTGGTTATTAATCAGTGATGTATTATTATTACTGGCAGTACTATGGTATATTAATCAGTGATGTAATATTATTACTGGCAGTATTATGGTTTGTTAATCAGTGATGTATTATTATTACTGGCAGTAGTATGATTTATTAATCAGTGATGTATTATTATTACTGGCAGTATTATGATGTATTAATCAGTGATGTATTATTATTACTGGCAGTATTATGATGTATTAATCAGTGATGTATTATTATTACTGGCAGTATTCTGATTTATTAATCAGTGATGTATTTTTATTACAGGCAGTATTATGGTTTATTAATCAGTGATGCATTATTATTACTGGCAGTACTATGGTTTATTATTCAGTGATGTAGTATTATTACTGGCAGTATTATGGTTTGTTAATCAGCGATGTATTATTATTACTGGCAATGCTATACTTTATTAATTAATTATGTATGATTATTACTGGCAGTATTATGGTTTATTAATTAGTGATGTATTATTATTACTCGCAGTATTATGGTTTATTAATTAGTGATGTATTATTATTACTGGCAGTATTATGGTTTATTAATTAGTGATGTATTATTATTACTGGCAGTATTATGGTTTATTAATTAGTGATGTCTTATTATTACTGGCAGTGCTATGCTTTATTAATCAATGATGTATTATTATTACTGGAAGTACTATGGTTTATTAATCAGTAATGTAGTATTATTACTGGCAGTGCTATGGTTTATTAATCACTGATGTATTATTATTACTGGCTGTGCTATGGTTTATTAATCAGTGATGTAGTATTATTACTGGCAGTGCTGTGGTTTATTAATCACTGATGTAGTATTATTACTGGCAGTACTATGGTTTATTAATTATTGATGTATTATTATTACTGGCAGTGTTATGGTTTATTAATCAGTGATGTATTATTATTACTGGCAGTACTATGGTTTATTAATCAGTGATGTATTATTATTACTGGCAGTGCTATGGTTTATTAATCAGTGATGTATTATTATTACTGGCAGTATTATGGTTTATTAATCAGTGATGTATTATTATTATTATTACTGTCAGTACTATGGTTTATTAATCAGTGATGTATTATTATTACTGGCAGTACTATGGTTTATTAATCAGTGATGTATTATTATTACTGGCAGTACTATGAATTATTAATCAGTGATGTATTATTATTACTGGCAGTACTATAGTTTATTAATCAGTGATGTATTATTATTACTGTCAGTACTGTGGTTTATTATTCAGTGATGTATTATTATTACTGGCAGTATTATGATGAATTAATCAGTGATGTATTATTATTACTGGCAGTATTCTGATTTATTAATCAGTGATGTATTATTATTAATGGCAGTACTATGGTTTATTATTCAGTGATGTAGTATTATTACTGGCAGTATTATGGTTTGTTAATCAGCGATGTATTATTATTACTGGCAGTATTATGGTTTATTAATTAGTGATGTATTATTATTACTGGCAGTATTATGGTTTATTAATTAGTGATGTATTATTATTACTGGCAGTATTATGGTTTATTAATAAGTGATGTATTATTATTACAGGCAGTATTATGGTTTATTAATTAGTGATGTATTATTATTACTGGCAGTGCTATGCTTTATTAATCAATGATGTATTATTATTATTACTGGCAGTACTATGGTTTATTAATCAGTAATGTAGTATTATTACTGGCAGTGCTATGGTTAATTAATCACTGATGTATTAAAATTACTGGCTGTGCTATGGTTTATTAATCAGTGATGTAATATTATTATTGGCAGTGCTGTGGTTTATTAATCACTGATGTAGTATTATTACTGGCAGTACTATGGTTTATTAATTATTGATGTATTATTATTACTGGCAGTGTTATGGTTTATTAATCAGTGATGTATTATTATTACTGGCAGTACTATGGTTTATTAATCAGTGATGTATTATTATTACTGGCAGTGCTATGGTTTATTAATCAGTGATGTATTATTATTACAGGCAGTACTATGGTTTATTAATCAGTGATGTATTATTATTACTGTTAGTACTATGGGTTATTAATCAGTGATGTATTATTATTACAGGCAGTACTATGGTTTATTAATCAGTGATGTAATATTAATACTGTTAGTACTATGGGTTATTAATCAGTGATGTATTATTATTACTGGCAGTACTATGGTTTATTAATCAGTGATGTACTAGTATTACTGGCAGTACTATGGGTTTTTAATCAGTGATGTATTATTATTATTACTGGCAGTACTATGGTTTATTAATCAGTGATGTAATATTATTACTGGCAGGCAGTACTATGGGTTATTAATCAGTGATGTATTATTATTACAGGCAGTACTATGGTTTTTTAATCAGTGATGTATTATTATTACTGGCAGTACAATGGTTTATTAATCGGTGATGTATTATTAATACTGGCAGTACTATGGTTTATTAATCAGTGATGTATTATTATTACTGTCAGTACTATGGTTTATTAATCAGTGATCTATTATTAATACTGGCAGTACTATGGTTTATTAATCAGTGATGTATTATTATTACTGTCAGTACTGTGGTTTATTATTCAGTGATGTATTATTATTACTGGCAGAGCTATGGTTTAGTAATCAGTGATGTATTATTAATACTGGCAGTACTATGGTTTATTAATCAGTGATGTATTATTATTACTGGCAGTACTATGGTTTATTAATCAGTGATGTATTATTATTACTGGCAGTACTATGGTTTATTAATCAGTGATGTATTATTATTACTGGCAGTACTATGGTTTATTAATCAGTGATGTATTATTATTACTGTCAGTACTGTGGTTTATTATTCAGTGATGTATTATTATTACTGGCAGTGCTATGGTTTATTATTCAGTGATGTATTATTATTACTGGCAGTGCTATGGTTTATTAATCAGTGATGTATTATTATTATTACTGGCAGTGCTATGGTTTATTAATCAGTGATGTATTATGGTTTATTAATCAGTGATGTAATATTATTACTGTCAGTATTGTGGTTTATTAATCAGTGATGTATTATTATTACTGTCAGTATTGTGGTTTATTAATTAGTGATGAATTATTATTACTGGCAGTACTATGGTTTATTAATCAGTTATGTATTATTATTACTGGCAATGCTGTGGTTTATTAATCAGTGATGTATTATTATTACTGGCAGTACTATGGTTTATTAATCAGTGATGTATTATTATTACTGGCAGTACTATGGTTTATTAATCAGTGATCTATTATTAATACTGGCAGTACTATGGTTTATTAATCAGTGATGTATTATTATTACTGTCAGTACTGTGGTTTATTATTCAGTGATGTATTATTTTTACTGGCAGTGCTATAGTTTAGTAATCAGTGATGTATTATTAATACTGGCAGTACTATGGTTTATTAATCAGTGATGTATTATTATTACTGGCAGTACTATGGTTTATTAATCAGTGATGTATTATTATTACTGGCAGTACTATAGTTTATTAATCAGTGATGTATTATTATTACTGTCAGTACTGTGGTTTATTATTCAGTGATGTATTATTATTACTGGCAGTATTATGATGTATTAATCAGTGATGTATTATTATTACTGGCAGTATTCTGATTTATTAATCAGTGATGTATTATTATTACTGGCAGTACTATGGTTTATTATTCAGTGATGTAGTATTATTACTGGCAGTATTATGGTTTGTTAATCAGCGATGTATTATTATTACTGGCAATGCTATACTTTATTAATTAATTATGTATTATTATTACTGGCAGTATTATGGTTTATTAATTAGTGATGTATTATTATTACTCGCAGTATTATGATTTATTAATTAGTGATGTATTATTATTACTGGCAGTACTATGGTTTATTAATCAGTAATGTAGTATTATTACTGGCAGTGCTATGGTTTATTAATCACTGATGTATTATTATTACTGGCTGTGCTATGGTTTATTAATCAGTGATGTAGTATTATTACTGGCAGTGCTGTGGTTTATTAATCACTGATGTAGTATTATTACTGGCAGTACTATGGTTTATTAATTATTGATGTATTATTATTACTGGCAGTATTATGGTTTATTAATTAGTGATGTGTTATTATTACTCGCAGTATTATGATTTATTAATCAGTGATGTATTATTATTACTGGCAGTACTATGGTTTATTATTCAGTGATGTATTATTATTACTGGCAGTGCTATGGTTTATTAATCAGTGATGTATTATTATTATTACTGGCAGTATTATGGTTTATTAATCAGTGATGTATTATTATTATTACTGTCAGTACTATGGTTTATTAATCAGTGATGTATTATTATTACTGGCAGTACTATGGTTTATTAATCAGTGATGTATTATTATAACTGGCAGTACTATGGTTTATTAATCGGTGATGTATTATTAATACAGGCAGTACTATGGTTTATTAATCAGTGATGTAATATTATTACTGGCAGTATTATGGTTTATTAATCAGTGATGTATTATTATTACTGGCAGTACTATGGTTTATTAATCAGTGATGTATTATTATTACTGGCAGTACAATGGTTTATTAATCGGTGATGTATTATTAATACTGGCAGTACTATGGTTTATTAATCGGTGATGTATTATTATTACTGTCAGTACTATGGTTTATTAATCAGTGATGCATTATTATTACTGGCAGTACTATGGTTTATTAATCAGTGATCTATTATTAATACTGGCAGTACTATGGTTTATTAATCAGTGATGTATTATTATTACTGGCAGTACTATGGTTTATTAATCAGTGATGTATTATTATTACTGGCAGTACTATGGTTTATTAATCAGTGATGTATTATTATTACTGGCAGTACTATAGTTTATTAATCAGTGATGTATTATTATTACTGTCAGTACTGTGGTTTATTATTCAGTGATGTATTATTATTACTGGCAGTACTATGGTTTATTAATCAGTGATGTATTATTATTACAGGCAGTACTATGGTTTATTAATCAGTGATGTAATATTATTACTGTCAGTACTATGGGTTATTAATCAGTGATGTATTATTATTACTGGCAGTACTATGGTTTATTAATCAGTGATGTATTATTATTACTGGCAGTACTATGGTTTATTAATCAGTGATGTATTATTATTACTGGCAGTACTATAGTTTATTAATCAGTGATGTATTATTATTACTGTCAGTACTGTGGTTTATTATTCAGTGATGTATTATTATTACTGGCAGTACTATGGTTTATTAATCAGTGATGTATTATTATTACAGGCAGTACTATGGTTTATTAATCAGTGATGTAATATTATTACTGTCAGTACTATGGGTTATTAATCAGTGATGTATTATTATTACTGGCAGTACTATGGTTTATTAATCAGTGATGTACTAGTATTACTGGCAGTACTATGGGTTATTAATCAGTGATGTATTATTATTATTACTGGCAGTACTATGGTTTATTAATCAGTGAAGTAATATTATTACTGGCAGGCAGTACTATGGGTTATTAATCAGTGATGTATTATTATTACAGGCAGTACTATGGTTTATTAATCAGTGATGTATTATTATTACTGGCAGTACAATGGTTTATTAATCGGTGATGTATTATTAATACTGGCAGTACTATGGTTTATTAATCAGTGATGTATTATTATTACTGTCAGTACTATGGTTTATTAATCAGTGATCTATTATTAATACTGGCAGTACTATGGTTTATTAATCAGTGATGTATTATTATTACTGTCAGTACTGTGGTTTATTATTCAGTGATGTATTATTATTACTGGCAGTGCTATGGTTTATTTATCAGTGATGTATTATTAATACTGGCAGTACTATGGTTTATTAATCAGTGATGTATTATTATTACTGGCAGTACTATGGTTTATTAATCAGTGATGTATTATTATTACTGGCAGTACTATGGTTTATTAATCAGTGATGTATTATTATTACTGGCAGTACTATGGTTTATTAATCAGTGATGTATTATTATTACTGTCAGTACTGTGGTTTATTATTCAGTGATGTATTATTATTACTGGTAGTGCTATGGTTTATTATTCAGTGATGTATTATTATTATTACTGGTAGTGCTATGGTTTATTAATCAGTGATGTATTATGGTTTATTAATCAGTGATGTAATATTATTACTGTCAGTATTGTGGTTTAATAATCAGTGATGTATTATTACTACTGTCAGTATTGTTGTTTATTAATCAGTGATGTATTATTATTACAGGCAGTACTATGGTTTATTAATCAGTGATGTAATATTATTACTGTCAGTACTATGGGTTATTAATCAGTGATGTTTTATTATTACTGGCAGTACTATGGTTTATTAATCAGTGATGTATTATTATTACTGTCAGTACTGTGGTTTATTATTCAGTGATGTATTATTATTACTGGCAGTGCTATGGTTTAGTAATCAGTGATGTATTATTAATACTGGCAGTACTATGGTTTATTAATCAGTGATGTATTATTATTACTGGCAGTACTATGGTTTATTAATCAGTGATGTATTATTATTGCTGGCAGTACTATGGTTTATTAATCAGTGATGTATTATTATTACTGGCAGTACTATAGTTTATTAATCAGTGATGTATTATTATTACTGTCAGTACTGTGGTTTATTATTCAGTGATGTATTATTATTACTGGCAGTATTATGATGTATTAATCAGTGATGTATTATTATTACTGGCAGTACTATTGGTTATTAATCAGTGATGTGTTATTATCACTGGCAGAATTATTGTTTGTTAATCAGTGATGTATTATTATTACTAGCAGTACTATGGTTTTTTAATCAGTGATGTATTATTATTACTGGCAGTATTATGGTTTGTTAATCAGTGATGTATTATTGTTACAGGCAGTATTATGGTTTGTTAATCAGTGATGTGTTATTATTACTGGCAGTACTATGGGTTATTAAACACTGATGTATTATGGTTTATTAATCAGTGATGTCATATTATTACTGTCAGTATTGTGGTTTATTAATCAGTGATGTATTATTATTACTGTCAGTATTGTGGTTTATTAATCAGTGATGAATTATTATTACTGGCAGTACTATGGTTTATTAATCAGTGATGTATTATTATTACTGGCAATACTTTGGTTTATTTATCAGTGATGTATTATTATTACTGGAAGTACTATGGTTTATTAATCAGTGATGTATTATTATTACTGGCAGTACAATGGTTTATTAATCGGTGATGTATTATTAAAACTGGCAGTACTATGGTTTATTAATCAGTGATGTATTATTATTACTGTCAGTACTATGGTTTATTAATCAGTGATCTATTATTAATACTGGCAGTACTATGGTTTATTAATCAGTGATGTATTATTATTACTGTCAGTACTGTGGTTTATTATTCAGTGATGTATTATTATTACTGGCAGTGCTATGGTTTATTTATCAGTGATGTATTATTAATACTGGCAGTACTATGGTTTATTAATCAGTGATGTATTATTATTACTGGCAGTACTATGGTTTATTAATCAGTGATGTATTATTATTACTGGCAGTACTATGGTTTATTAATCAGTGATGTATTATTATTACTGGCAGTACTATGGTTTATTAATCAGTGATGTATTATTATTACTGTCAGTGCTATGGTTTATTATTCAGTGATGTATTATTATTATTACTGGTAGTGCTATGGTTTATTAATCAGTGATGTATTATGGTTTATTAATCAGTGATGTAATATTATTACTGTCAGTATTGTGGTTTAATAATCAGTGATGTATTATTACTACTGTCAGTATTGTGGTTTATTAATCAGTGATGTATTATTATTACAGGCAGTACTATGGTTTATTAATCAGTGATGTAATATTATTACTGTCAGTACTATGGGTTATTAATCAGTGATGTATTATTATTACTGGCAGTACTATGGTTTATTAATCAGTGATGTATTATTATTACTGCCAGTACTGTGGTTTATTATTCAGTGATGTATTATTATTAATGCCAGTACTATGGTTTATTAATCAGTGAAGTAATATTATTACTGGCAGGCAGTACTATGGGTTATTAATCAGTGATGTATTATTATTACAGGCAGTACTATGGTTTATTAATCAGTGATGTATTATTATTACTGGCAGTACAATGGTTTATTAATCGGTGATGTATTATTAATACTGGCAGTACTATGGTTTATTAATCAGTGATGTATTATTATTACTGTCAGTACTATGGTTTATTAATCAGTGATCTATTATTAATACTGGCAGTACTATGGTTTATTAATCAGTGATGTATTATTATTACTGTCAGTACTGTGGTTTATTATTCAGTGATGTATTATTATTACTGGCAGTGCTATGGTTTATTTATCAGTGATGTATTATTAATACTGGCAGTACTATGGTTTATTAATCAGTGATGTATTATTATTACTGGCAGTACTGTGGTTTATTAATCAGTGATGTATTATTATTACTGGCAGTACTATGGTTTATTAATCAGTGATGTATTATTATTACTGTCAGTACTGTGGTTTATTATTCAGTGATGTATTATTATTACTGGCAGTGCTATGGTTTATTATTCAGTGATGTATTATTATTATTACTGGTAGTGCTATGGTTTATTAATCAGTGATGTATTATGGTTTATTAATCAGTGATGTAATATTATTACTGTCAGTATTGTGGTTTAATAATCAGTGATGTATTATTACTACTGTCAGTATTGTTGTTTATTAATCAGTGATGTATTATTATTACAGGCAGTACTATGGTTTATTAATCAGTGATGTAATATTATTACTGTCAGTACTATCGGTTATTAATCAGTGATGTTTTATTATTACTGGCAGTACTATGGTTTATTAATCAGTGATGTATCATTATTACTGTCAGTACTGTGGTTTATTATTCAGTGATGTATTATTATTACTGGCAGTGCTATGGTTTAGTAATCAGTGATGTATTATTAATACTGGCAGTACTATGGTTTATTAATCAGTGATGTATTATTATTACTGGCAGTACTATGGTTTATTAATCAGTGATGTATTATTATTGCTGGCAGTACTATGGTTTATTAATCAGTGATGTATTATTATTACTGGCAGTACTATAGTTTATTAATCAGTGATGTATTATTATTACTGTCAGTACTGTGGTTTATTATTCAGTGATGTATTATTATTACTGGCAGTATTATGATGTATTAATCAGTGATGTATTATTATTACTGGCAGTACTATTGGTTATTAATCAGTGATGTGTTATTATCACTGGCAGAATTATTGTTTGTTAATCAGTGATGTATTATTATTACTAGCAGTACTATGGTTTTTTAATCAGTGATGTATTATTATTACTGGCAGTATTATGGTTTGTTAATCAGTGATGTATTATTGTTACAGGCAGTATTATGGTTTGTTAATCAGTGATGTGTTATTATTACTGGCAGTACTATGGGTTATTAATCACTGATGTATTATGGTTTATTAATCAGTGATGTCATATTATTACTGTCAGTATTGTGGTTTATTAATCAGTGATGTATTATTATTACTGTCAGTATTGTGGTTTATTAATCAGTGATGAATTATTATTACTGGCAGTACTATGGTTTATTAATCAGTGATGTATTATTATTACTGGCAATACTTTGGTTTATTTATCAGTGATGTATTATTATTACTGGCAGTACTATGGTTTATTAATCAGTGATGTATTATTATTACTGGCAGTACAATGGTTTATTAATCGGTGATGTATTATTAAAACTGGCAGTACTATGGTTTATTAATCAGTGATGTATTATTATTACTGTCAGTACTATGGTTTATTAATCAGTGATCTATTATTAATACTGGCAGTACTATGGTTTATTAATCAGTGATGTATTATTATTACTGTCAGTACTGTGGTTTATTATTCAGTGATGTATTATTATTACTGGCAGTGCTATGGTTTATTTATCAGTGATGTATTATTAATACTGGCAGTACTATGGTTTATTAATCAGTGATGTATTATTATTACTGGCAGTACTATGGTTTATTAATCAGTGATGTATTATTATTACTGGCAGTACTATGGTTTATTAATCAGTGATGTATTATTATTACTGGCAGTACTATGGTTTATTGATCAGTGATGTATTATTATTACTGTCAGTACTGTGGTTTATTATTCAGTGATGTATTATTATTACTGGCAGTGCTATGGTTTATTATTCAGTGATGTATTATTATTATTACTGGTAGTGCTATGGTTTATTAATCAGTGATGTATTATGGTTTATTAATCAGTGATGTAATATTATTACTGTCAGTATTGTGGTTTAATAATCAGTGATGTATTATTACTACTGTCAGTATTGTGGTTTATTAATCAGTGATGTATTATTATTACAGGCAGTACTATGGTTTATTAATCAGTGATGTAATATTATTACTGTCAGTACTATGGGTTATTAATCAGTGATGTATTATTATTACTGGCAGTACTATGGTTTATTAATCAGTGATGTATTATTATTACTGCCAGTACTGTGGTTTATTATTCAGTGATGTATTATTATTACTGGCAGTGCTATGGTTTAGTAATCAGTGATGTATTATTAATACTGGCAGTACTATGGTTTATTAATCAGTGATGTATTATTATTACTGGCAGTACTATGGTTTATTAATCAGTGATGTATTATTATTACTGACAGTACTATGGTTTATTAATCAGTGATGTATTATTATTACTGGCAGTACTATAGTTTATTAATCAGTGATGTATTATTATTACTGTCAGTACTGTGGATTATTATTCAGTGATGTATTATTATTACTGGCAGTACTATGGTTTATTAATCAGTGATGTATTTTTATTACTGGAAGAATTATGGTTTAATAATCAGTGATGTATTATTATTACTGTCAGTATTGTGGTTTATTAATCAGTGATGTATTATTATTACTGGCAGTACTTTGGTTCATTAATCGGTGATGTATTATTAATACTGGCAGTACTATGGTTTATTAATCAGTGATGTATTATTATTATTACTGGCAGTACTATGGTTTATTAATCAGTGATGTATTATTATTATTACTGTCAGTACTATGGTTTATTAATCAGTGATGTATTATTTTTATTAGTGGCAGGCAGTACTATGGTTCATTAATCAGTGATGTATTATTATTACTGTCAGTATTGTGCTTTATTAATCAGTGATGTATTATTATTATTATTATTATTACTGGCAGTACTATGGTTTATTAATCGGTGATGTATTATTATTACTGGCAGTACTATGGTTTATTAATCAGTGATGTATTATTATTACTGGCAGTACTATGGTTTATTAATCAGTGATGTATTATTATTACTGGCAGTACTGTGGTTTATTATTCAGTGATGTATTATTATTACTGGCAGAGCTATGGTTTATTATTCAGTGATGTATTATTATTACTGGCAGTGCTATGGTTTATTAATCAGTGATGTATTATTATTATTACTGGCAGTGCTATGGTTTATTAATCAGTGATGTATTATGGTGTATTAATCAGTGATGTAATATTATTACTGTCAGTATTGTGGTTTATTAATCAGTGATGTATTATTATTACTGTCAGTATTGTGGTTTATTAATCAGTGATGAATTATTATTACTGGCAGTACTATGGTTTATTAATCAGTGATGTATTATTATTACTGGCAATGCTTTGGTTTATTAATCAGTGATGTATTATTATTACTGGCAATACTATGGTTTATTAATCAGTGATGTATTATTATTATTGGCAGTACTATGGTTTATTAATCAGTGATGTATTATTATTACTGGAAGAAATATGGTTTATTAATCAGTGATGTATTATTATTACTGGCAATGCTATGGTTTATTAATCAGTGATGTATTATTATTACTGGCAATGCTATGGATTATTAATCAGTTATGTATTATTATTACTGGCAGTGCTATGGGTTATTAATCAGTGATGTATTATTATTACTGGCAGTACTATTGGTTATTAATCAGTGATGTATTATTATTACTGCCAGAATTATGGTTTGTTAATCAGTGATGTATTATTATTACTGGCAGTACTATGGTTTATTAATCAGTGATGTATTATTATTACTGGCAGTATTATGGTTTGTTAATCAGTGATGTATTATTATTACTGACAGTACTATGGTTTATTAATCAGTGATGTATTATTATTACTGGCAGTACTATTGGTTATTAATCAGTGATGTGTTATTATCACTGGCAGAATTATTGTTTGTTAATCAGTGATGTATTATTATTACTGGCAGTACTATGGTTTTTTAATCAGTGATGTATTATTATTACTGGCAGTATTATGGTTTGTTAATCAGTTATGTATTATTATTACTGGCAGTACTATGGTTTATTAATCAGTGATGTATTATTATTATTACTGGCAGTATTATGATGTATTAATCAGTGATGTATTATTGTTACAGGCAGTATTTTGGTTTGTTAATCAGTGATGTGTTATTATTACTGGCAGTACTATGGGTTATTAATCAGTGATGTATTATTATTACTGGCAGTATTATGATTTATTAACCAGTGATGTAGTATTATTACTGGCAGTATAATGGTTTGTTAATCAGCGATGTATTATTATTACTGGCAATGCTATGCTTTATTAATCAATTATGTATTATTATTACTGGTAGTATTATGGTTTATTAATTAGTGATGTATTATTATTACTGGCAGTATTATGGTTTATTAATTAGTGATGTATTATTATTACTGGCAGTGCTATGGTTTTTTAATCAGTGATGTATTATTATTAGTGTCAGTATTATGGTTTATTAATCAGTGATGTATTATTATTATTACTGTCAGTACTATGGTTTATTAATCAGTGATGTATTATTATTACTGGCAGTACTGTGGTTTATTAATCAGTGATGTATTATTATTACTGGCAGAGCTATGGTTTAGTAATCAGTGATGTATTATTATTACTGGCAGTGCTATGGTTTATTAATCAGTGATGTATTATTATTACTGGCAATGCTATGGTTTATTAATCAGTTATGTATTATTATTACTGGCAGTGCTATGGGTTATTAATCAGTGATGTATTATTATTACTGGCAGTACTATTGGTTATTAATCAGTGATGTATTATTATTACTGCCAGAATTATGGTTTGTTAATCAGTGATGTATTATTATTACTGGCAATACTATGGTTTATTAATCAGTGATGTATTATTATTACTGGCAGTATTATGGTTTGTTAATCAGTGATGTATTATTATTACTGACAGTACTATGGTTTATTAATCAGTGATGTATTATTATTACAGGCAGTATTATGGTTTGTTAATCAGTTATGTGTTATTATTACTTGTGGTACTATGGGTTATTAATCAGTGATGTATTATTATTACTGGCAGTATTATGATTTATTAACCAGTGATGTAGTATTATTACTGGCAGTATTATGGATTGTTAATCAGCGATGTATTATTATTACTGGCAATGCTATGCTTTATTAATCAATTATGTATTATTATTACTGGCAGTGCTATGGTTTTTTAATCAGTGATGTATTATTATTACTGTCAGTATTATGGTTTATTAATCAGTGATGTATTATTATTATTACTGTCAGTACTATGGTTTATTTATCAGTGATGTATTATTATTACTGGCAGTACTGTGGTTTATTAATCAGTGATGTATTATTATTACTGGCAGTACTATGGTTTATTTATCAGTGATGTATTATTATTACTGGCAATGCTATGGTTTATTAATCAGTGATGTATTATTATTACTAGCAGTACTATGGTTTATTAATCAGTGATGTATTATTATTACTGGCAGTACTATGATTAATTAATCAGTGATGTATTATTATTACTGTCAGTACTGTGGTTTATTAATCAGTGATGTATTATTATTACTAGCAGTACTATGGTTTATTAATCAGTGATGTATTATTATTACTGGCAATGCTATGGTTTATTAATCAGTTATGTATTATTATTACTGCCAGAATTATGGTTTGTTAATCAGTGATGTATTATTATTACTGGCAGTACTATGGTTTATTAATCAGTGATGTATTATTATTACTGGCAGTATTATGGTTTGTTAATCAGTGATGTATTATTATTACTGGCAGTACTATGGTTTATTAATCAGTTATGTATTATTATTACTGGCAGTATTATGGTTTGTTAATCAGTGATGTATTATTATTACTGGCAGTACTATGGTTTATTAATCAGTGATGTATTATTATTACTGTCAGTACTATGGGTTATTAATCAGTGATGTATTATTATTACAGGCAGTACTATGGTTTATTAATCAGTGATGTAATATTATTACTGTCAGTACTATGGGTTATTAATCAGTGATGTATTATTATTACTGGCAGTACTATGGTTTATTAATCAGTGATGTATTAGTATTACTGGCAGTACTATGGGTTATTAATCAGTGATGTATTATTATTATTACTGGCAGTACTATGTTTTAATAATCAGTGATGTAATATTATTACTGGCAGGCAGTACTATCTGTTATTAATCAGTGATGTATTATTATTACAGGCAGTACTATGGTTTATTAATCAGTGATGTATTATTATTACTGGCAGTACAATGGTTTATTAATCGGTGATGTATTATTAATACTGGCAGTACTATGGTTTATTAATCAGTGATGTATTATTATTACTGTCAGTACTATGGTTTATTAATCAGTGATCTATTATTAATACTGGCAGTACTATGGTTTATTAATCAGTGATGTATTATTATTACTGTCAGTACTGTGGTTTATTAATCAGTGATGTATTATTATTACTGGCAATGCTATGGATTATTAATCAGTTATGTATTATTATTACTGGCAGTGCTATGGGTTATTAATCAGTGATGTATTATTATTACTGGCAGTACTATTGGTTATTAATCAGTGATGTATTATTATTACTGCCAGAATTATGGTTTGTTAATCAGTGATGTATTATTATTACTGGCAGTACTATGGTTTATTAATCAGTGATGTATTATTATTACTGGCAGTATTATGGTTTGTTAATCAGTGATGTATTATTATTACTGACAGTACTATGGTTTATTAATCAGTGATGTATTATTATTACTGGCAGTACTATTGGTTATTAATCAGTGATGTGTTATTATCACTGGCAGAATTATTGTTTGTTAATCAGTGATGTATTATTATTACTGGCAGTACTATGGTTTTTTAATCAGTGATGTATTATTATTACTGGCAGTATTATGGTTTGTTAATCAGTTATGTATTATTATTACTGGCAGTACTATGGTTTATTAATCAGTGATGTATTATTATTATTACTGGCAGTATTATGATGTATTAATCAGTGATGTATTATTGTTACAGGCAGTATTTTGGTTTGTTAATCAGTGATGTGTTATTATTACTGGCAGTACTATGGGTTATTAATCAGTGATGTATTATTATTACTGGCAGTATTATGATTTATTAACCAGTGATGTAGTATTATTACTGGCAGTATAATGGTTTGTTAATCAGCGATGTATTATTATTACTGGCAATGCTATGCTTTATTAATCAATTATGTATTATTATTACTGGTAGTATTATGGTTTATTAATTAGTGATGTATTATTATTACTGGCAGTATTATGGTTTATTAATTAGTGATGTATTATTATTACTGGCAGTGCTATGGTTTTTTAATCAGTGATGTATTATTATTAGTGTCAGTATTATGGTTTATTAATCAGTGATGTATTATTATTATTACTGTCAGTACTATGGTTTATTAATCAGTGATGTATTATTATTACTGGCAGTACTGTGGTTTATTAATCAGTGATGTATTATTATTACTGGCAGAGCTATGGTTTAGTAATCAGTGATGTATTATTATTACTGGCAGTGCTATGGTTTATTAATCAGTGATGTATTATTATTACTGGCAATGCTATGGTTTATTAATCAGTTATGTATTATTATTACTGGCAGTGCTATGGGTTATTAATCAGTGATGTATTATTATTACTGGCAGTACTATTGGTTATTAATCAGTGATGTATTATTATTACTGCCAGAATTATGGTTTGTTAATCAGTGATGTATTATTATTACTGGCAATACTATGGTTTATTAATCAGTGATGTATTATTATTACTGGCAGTATTATGGTTTGTTAATCAGTGATGTATTATTATTACTGACAGTACTATGGTTTATTAATCAGTGATGTATTATTATTACAGGCAGTATTATGGTTTGTTAATCAGTTATGTGTTATTATTACTTGTGGTACTATGGGTTATTAATCAGTGATGTATTATTATTACTGGCAGTATTATGATTTATTAACCAGTGATGTAGTATTATTACTGGCAGTATTATGGATTGTTAATCAGCGATGTATTATTATTACTGGCAATGCTATGCTTTATTAATCAATTATGTATTATTATTACTGGCAGTGCTATGGTTTTTTAATCAGTGATGTATTATTATTACTGTCAGTATTATGGTTTATTAATCAGTGATGTATTATTATTATTACTGTCAGTACTATGGTTTATTTATCAGTGATGTATTATTATTACTGGCAGTACTGTGGTTTATTAATCAGTGATGTATTATTATTACTGGCAGTACTATGGTTTATTTATCAGTGATGTATTATTATTACTGGCAATGCTATGGTTTATTAATCAGTGATGTATTATTATTACTAGCAGTACTATGGTTTATTAATCAGTGATGTATTATTATTACTGGCAGTACTATGATTAATTAATCAGTGATGTATTATTATTACTGTCAGTACTGTGGTTTATTAATCAGTGATGTATTATTATTACTAGCAGTACTATGGTTTATTAATCAGTGATGTATTATTATTACTGGCAATGCTATGGTTTATTAATCAGTTATGTATTATTATTACTGCCAGAATTATGGTTTGTTAATCAGTGATGTATTATTATTACTGGCAGTACTATGGTTTATTAATCAGTGATGTATTATTATTACTGGCAGTATTATGGTTTGTTAATCAGTGATGTATTATTATTACTGGCAGTACTATGGTTTATTAATCAGTTATGTATTATTATTACTGGCAGTATTATGGTTTGTTAATCAGTGATGTATTATTATTACTGGCAGTACTATGGTTTATTAATCAGTGATGTATTATTATTACTGTCAGTACTATGGGTTATTAATCAGTGATGTATTATTATTACAGGCAGTACTATGGTTTATTAATCAGTGATGTAATATTATTACTGTCAGTACTATGGGTTATTAATCAGTGATGTATTATTATTACTGGCAGTACTATGGTTTATTAATCAGTGATGTATTAGTATTACTGGCAGTACTATGGGTTATTAATCAGTGATGTATTATTATTATTACTGGCAGTACTATGTTTTAATAATCAGTGATGTAATATTATTACTGGCAGGCAGTACTATGGGTTATTAATCAGTGATGTATTATTATTACAGGCAGTACTATGGTTTATTAATCAGTGATGTATTATTATTACTGGCAGTACAATGGTTTATTAATCGGTGATGTATTATTAATACTGGCAGTACTATGGTTTATTAATCAGTGATGTATTATTATTACTGTCAGTACTATGGTTTATTAATCAGTGATCTATTATTAATACTGGCAGTACTATGGTTTATTAATCAGTGATGTATTATTATTACTGTCAGTACTGTGGTTTATTATTCAGTGATGTATTATTATTACTGGCAGTGCTATGGTTTAGTAATCAGTGATGTACTATTAATACTGGCAGTACTATGGTTTATTAATCAGTGATGTATTATTATTACTGGCAGTACTATGGTTTATTAATCAGTGATGTATTATTATTACTGGCAGTACTATGGTTTATTAATCAGTGATGTATTATTATTACTGGCAGTACTATGGTTTATTAATCAGTGATGTGCTATTATTACTGTCAGTACTGTGGTTTATTATTCAGTGATGTATTATTATTACTGGCAGTGCTATGGTTTATTATTCAGTGATGTATTATTATTACTGGCAGTGCTATGGTTTATTAATCAGTGATGTATTATTATTATTACTGGCAGTGCTATGGTTTATTAATCAGTGATGTATTATGGTTTATTAATCAGTGATGTAATATTATTACTGTCAGTTTTGTGGTTTATTTATCAGTGATGTATTATTATTACTGTCAGTATTGTGGTTTATTAATCAGTGATGAATTATTATTACTGGCAGTACTATGGTTTATTAATCAGTGATGTATTATTATTACTGGCAATGCTTTGGTTTATTAATCAGTGATGTATTATTATTACTGGCAGTACTATGGTTTATTAATCAGTGATGTATTATTATTACTGGCAGTACTATGGTTTATTAATCAGTGATGTATTATTATTACTGGCAGTACTATGGTTTATTAATCAGTGATGAATTATTATTACTGGAAGAATTATGGTTTATTAATCAGTGATGTATTATTATTACTGGCAATGCTATGGTTTATTAATCAGTGATGTATTATTATTACTGGCAATGCTATGGTTTATTTATCAGTTATGTATTATTATTACTGGCAGTGCTATGGGTTATTAATCAGTGATGTATTATTATTACTGGCAGTACTATTGGTTATTAATCAGTGATGTATTATTATTACTGCCAGAATTATGGTTTGTTAATCAGTGATGTATTATTATTACTGGCAGTACTATGGTTTATTAATCAGTGATGTATTATTATTACTGGCAGTATTATGGTTTGTTAATCAGTGATGTATTATTATTACTGACAGTACTATGGTTTATTAATCAGTGATGTATTATTATTACTGGCAGTACTATTGGTTATTAATCAGTGATGTGTTATTATCACTGGCAGAATTATTGTTTGTTAATCAGTGATGTATTATTATTACTGGCAGTACTATGGTTTTTTAATCAGTGATGTATTATTATTACTGGCAGTATTATGGTTTGTTAATCAGTGATGTATTATTATTACTGGCAGTACTATGGTTTATTAATCAGTGATGTATTATTATTACTGGCAGTATTATGATGTATTAATCAGTGATGTATTATTGTTACAGGCAGTATTATGGTTTGTTAATCAGTGATGTGTTATTCTTACTGGCAGTACTATGGGTTATTAATCAGTGATGTATTATTATTACTGGCAGTATTATGATTTATTAACCAGTGATGTAGTATTATTACTGGCAGTATTATGGTTTGTTAATCAGCGATGTATTATTATTACTGGCAATGCTATGCTTTATTAATCAATTATGTATTATTATTACTGGTAGTATTATGGTTTATTAATTAGTGATGTATTATTATTACTGGCAGTATTATGGTTTATTAATTAGTGATGTATTATTATTACTGGCAGTGCTATGGTTTTTTAATCAGTGATGTATTATTATTACTGTCAGTATTAAGGTTTATTAATCAGTGATGTATTATTATTATTACTGTCAGTACTATGGTTTATTAATCAGTGATGTATTATTATTACTGGCAGTACTGTGGTTTATTAATCAGTGATGTATTATTATTACTAGCAGTACTATGGTTTATTAATCAGTGATGTATTATTATTACTGGCAATGCTATGGTTTATTAATCAGTTATGTATTATTATTGCTGGCAGTACTATGGTTTATTAATCAGTGATGTATTATTATTACTGGCAGTACTATTGGTTATTAATCAGTGATGTATTATTATTACTGGCAGAATTATGGTTTGTTAATCAGTGATGTATTATTATTACTGGCAGTAGTATGGTTTATTAATCAGTGATGTATTATTATTACTGGCAGTATTATGATGTATTAATCAGTGATGTATTATTATTACTGGCAGTATTATGATGTATTAATCAGTGATGTATTATTATTACTGGCAGTATTCTGATTTATTAATCAGTGATGTATTATTATTACAGGCAGTATTATGGTTTATTAATCAGTGATGTATTATTATTACTGGCAATGCTGTGGTTTATTAATCAGTTATGTATTATTATTACTGGCAGTACTATGGTTTATTAATCAGTGATGTATTATTATTACTGGCAGTACTATTGGTTATTAATCAGTGATGTATTATTATAACTGGCAGTACTATGGTATATTAATCAGTGATGTAATATTATTACTGGCAGTATTATGGTTTGTTAATCAGTGATGTATTATTATTACTGGCAGTAGTATGATTTATTAATCAGTGATGTATTATTATTACTGGCAGTATTATGATGTATTAATCAGTGATGTATTATTATTACTGGCAGTATTATGATGTATTCATCAGTGATGTATTATTATTACTGGCAGTATTCTGATTTATTAATCAGTGATGTATTTTTATTACAGGCAGTATTATGGTTTATTAATCAGTGATGCATTATTATTACTGGCAGTACTATGGTTTATTATTCAGTGATGTAGTATTATTACTGGCATTATTATGGTTTGTTAATCAGCGATGTATTATTATTACTGGCAATGCTATACTTTATTAATTAATTATGTATTATTATTACTGGCAGTATTATGGTTTATTAATTAGTGATGTATTATTATTACTCGCAGTATTATGGTTTATTAATTAGTGATGTATTATTATTACTGGCAGTATTATGGTTTATTAATTAGTGATGTATTATTATTACTGGCAGTATTATGGTTTATTAATTAGTGATGTCTTATTATTACTGGCAGTGCTATGCTTTATTAATCAATGATGTATTATTATTACTGGAAGTACTATGGTTTATTAATCAGTAATGTAGTATTATTACTGGCAGTGCTATGGTTTATTAATCACTGATGTATTATTATTACTGGCTGTGCTATGGTTTATTAATCAGTGATGTAGTATTATTACTGGCAGTGCTGTGGTTTATTAATCACTGATGTAGTATTATTACTGGCAGTACTATGGTTTATTAATTATTGATGTATTATTATTACTGGCAGTGTTATGGTTTCTTAATCAGTGATGTATTATTATTACTGGCAGTACTATGGTTTATTAATCAGTGATGTATTATTATTACTGGCAGTGCTATGGTTTATTAATCAGTGATGTATTATTATTACTGGCAGTATTATGGTTTATTAATCAGTGATGTATTATTATTATTATTACTGTCAGTACTATGGTTTATTAATCAGTGATGTATTATTATTACTGGCAGTACTATGGTTTATTAATCAGTGATGTATTATTATTACTGGCAGTACTATGAATTATTAATCAGTGATGTATTATTATTACTGGCAGTACTATAGTTTATTAATCAGTGATGTATTATTATTACTGTCAGTACTGTGGTTTATTATTCAGTGATGTATTATTATTACTGGCAGTATTATGATGTATTAATCAGTGATGTATTATTATTACTGGCAGTATTCTGATTTATTAATCAGTGATGTATTATTATTACTGGCAGTACTATGGTTTATTATTCAGTGATGTAGTATTATTACTGGCAGTATTATGGTTTGTTAATCAGCGATGTATTATTATTACTGGCAGTATTATGGTTTATTAATTAGTGATGTATTATTATTACTGGCAGTATTATGGTTTATTAATTAGTGATGTATTATTATTACTCGCAGTATTATGGTTTATTAATAAGTGATGTATTATTATTACAGGCAGTATTATGGTTTATTAATTAGTGATGTATTATTATTACTGGCAGTGCTATGCTTTATTAATCAATGATGTATTATTATTATTACTGGCAGTACTATGGTTTATTAATCAGTAATGTAGTATTATTACTGGCAGTGCTATGGTTAATTAATCACTGATGTATTAAAATTACTGGCTGTGCTATGGTTTATTAATCAGTGATGTAATATTATTATTGGCAGTGCTGTGGTTTATTAATCACTGATGTAGTATTATAACTGGCAGTACTATGGTTTATTAATTATTGATGTATTATTATTACTGGCAGTGTTATGGTTTATTAATCAGTGATGTATTATTATTACTGGCAGTACTATGGTTTATTAATCAGTGATGTATTATTATTACTGGCAGTGCTATGGTTTATTAATCAGTGATGTATTATTATTACAGGCAGTACTATGGTTTATTAATCAGTGATGTATTATTATTACTGTCAGTACTATGGGTTATTAATCAGTGATGTATTATTATTACAGGCAGTACTATGGTTTATTAATCAGTGATGTAATATTAATACTGTCAGTACTATGGGTTATTAATCAGTGATGTATTATTATTACTGGCAGTACTATGGTTTATTAATCAGTGATGTACTAGTATTACTGGCAGTACTATGGGTTTTTAATCAGTGATGTATTATTATTATTACTGGCAGTACTATGGTTTATTAATCAGTGATGTAATATTATTACTGGCAGGCAGTACTATGGGTTATTAATCAGTGATGTATTATTATTACAGGCAGTACTATGGTTTTTTAATCAGTGATGTATTATTATTACTGGCAGTACAATGGTTTATTAATCGGTGATGTATTATTAATACTGGCAGTACTATGGTTTATTAATCAGTGATGTATTATTATTACTGTCAGTACTATGGTTTATTAATCAGTGATCTATTATTAATACTGGCAGTACTATGGTTTATTAATCAGTGATGTATTATTATTACTGTCAGTACTGTGGTTTATTATTCAGTGATGTATTATTATTACTGGCAGAGCTATGGTTTAGTAATCAGTGATGTATTATTAATACTGGCAGTACTATGGTTTATTAATCAGTGATGTATTATTATTACTGGCAGTACTATGGTTTATTAATCAGTGATGTATTATTATTACTGGCAGTACTATGGTTTATTAATCAGTGATGTATTATTATTACTGGCAGTACTATGGTTTATTAATCAGTGATGTATTATTATTACTGTCAGTACTGTGGTTTATTATTCAGTGATGTATTATTATTACTGGCAGTGCTATGGTTTATTATTCAGTGATGTATTATTATTACTGGCAGTGCTATGGTTTATTAATCAGTGATGTATTATTATTATTACTGGCAGTGCTATGGTTTATTAATCAGTGATGTATTATGGTTTATTAATCAGTGATGTAATATTATTACTGTCAGTATTGTGGTTTATTAATCAGTGATGTATTATTATTACTGTCAGTATTGTGGTCTATTAATTAGTGATGAATTATTATTACTGGCAGTACTATGGTTTATTAATCAGTTATGTATTATTATTACTGGCAATGCTGTGGTTTATTAATCAGTGATGTATTATTATTACTGGCCATACTATGGTTTATTAATCAGTGATGTATTATTATTACTGGCAGTACTATGGTTTATTAATCAGTGATCTATTATTAATACTGGCAGTACTATGGTTTATTAATCAGTGATGTATTATTATTACTGTCAGTACTGTGGTTTATTATTCAGTGATGTATTATTTTTACTGGCAGTGCTATGGTTTAGTAATCAGTGATGTATTATTAATACTGGCAGTACTATGGTTTATTAATCAGTGATGTATTATTATTACTGGCAGTACTATGGTTTATTAATCAGTGATGTATTATTATTACTGGCAGTACTATAGTTTATTAATCAGTGATGTATTATTATTACTGTCAGTACTGTGGTTTATTATTCAGTGATGTATTATTATTACTGGCAGTATTATGATGTATTAATCAGTGATGTATTATTATTACTGGCAGTATTCTGATTTATTAATCAGTGATGTATTATTATTACTGGCAGTACTATGGTTTATTATTCAGTGATGTAGTATTATTACTGGCAGTATTATGGTTTGTTAATCAGCGATGTATTATTATTACTGGCAATGCTATACTTTATTAATTAATTATGTATTATTATTACTGGCAGTATTATGGTTTATTAATTAGTGATGTATTATTATTACTCGCAGTATTATGATTTATTAATTAGTGATGTATTATTATTACTGGCAGTACTATGGTTTATTAATCAGTAATGTAGTATTATTACTGGCAGTGCTATGGTTTATTAATCACTGATGTATTATTATTACTGGCTGTGCTATGGTTTATTAATCAGTGATGTAGTATTATTACTGGCAGTGCTGTGGTTTATTAATCACTGATGTAGTATTATTACTGGCAGTACTATGGTTTATTAATTATTGATGTATTATTATTACTGGCAGTGTTATGGTTTATTAATCAGTGATGTATTATTATTACTGGCAGTACTATGGTTTATTATTCAGTGATGTATTATTATTACTGGCAGTGCTATGGTTTATTAATCAGTGATGTATTATTATTACTGGCAGTATTATGGTTTATTAATCAGTGATGTATTATTATTATTACTGTCAGTACTATGGTTTATTAATCAGTGATGTATTATTATTACTGGCAGTACTATGGTTTATTAATCAGTGATGTATTATTATAACTGGCAGTACTATGGTTTATTAATCGGTGATGTATTATTAATACAGGCAGTACTATGGTTTATTAATCAGTGATGTAATATTATTACTGGCAGTATTATGGTTTATTAATCAGTGATGTATTATTATTACTGGCAGTACTATGGTTTATTAATCAGTGATGTATTATTATTACTGGCAGTACAATGGTTTATTAATCGGTGATGTATTATTAATACTGGCAGTACTATGGTTTATTAATCGTTATGTATTATTATTACTGTCAGTACTATGGTTTATTAATCAGTTATGCATTATTATTATTACTGACAGTACTATGGTTTATTAATCAGTGATCTATTATTAATACTGGCAGTACTATGGTTTATTAATCAGTGATGTATTATTATTACTGTCAGTACTGTGGTTTATTATCCAGTGATGTATTATTATTACTGGCAGTGCTATGGTTTAGTAATCAGTGATGTATTATTAATACTGGCAGTACTATGGTTTATTAATCAGTGATGTATTATTATTACTGGCAGTACTATGGTTTATTAATCAGTGATGTATTATTATTACTGGCAGTACTATGGTTTATTAATCAGTGATGTATTATTATTACTGGCAGTACTATAGTTTATTAATCAGTGATGTATTATTATTACTGTCAGTACTGTGGTTTATTATTCAGTGATGTATTATTATTACTGGCAGTACTATGGTTTATTAATCAGTGATGTATTATTATTACAGGCAGTACTATGGTTTATTAATCAGTGATGTAATATTATTACTGTCAGTACTATGGGTTATTAATCAGTGATGTATTATTATTACTGGCAGTACTATGGTTTATTAATCAGTGATGTACTAGTATTACTGGCAGTACTATGGGTTATTAATCAGTGATGTATTATTATTATTACTGGCAGTACTATGGTTTATTAATCAGTGAAGTAATATTATTACTGGCAGGCAGTACTATGGGTTATTAATCAGTGATGTATTATTATTACAGGCAGTACTATGGTTTATTAATCAGTGATGTATTATTATTACTGGCAGTACAATGGTTTATTAATCGGTGATGTATTATTAATACTGGCAGTACTATGGTTTATTAATCAGTGATGTATTATTATTACTGTCAGTACTATGGTTTATTAATCAGTGATCTATTATTAATACTGGCAGTACTATGGTTTATTAATCAGTGATGTATTATTATTACTGTCAGTACTGTGGTTTATTATTCAGTGATGTATTATTATTACTGGCAGTGCTATGGTTTATTTATCAGTGATGTATTATTAATACTGGCAGTACTATGGTTTATTAATCAGTGATGTATTATTATTACTGGCAGTACTATGGTTTATTAATCAGTGATGTATTATTATTACTGGCAGTACTATGGTTTATTAATCAGTGATGTATTATTATTACTGGCAGTACTATGGTTTATTAATCAGTGATGTATTATTATTACTGTCAGTACTGTGGTTTATTATTCAGTGATGTATTATTATTACTGGCAGTGCTATGGTTTATTATTCAGTGATGTATTATTATTATTACTGGTAGTGCTATGGTTTATTAATCAGTGATGTATTATGGTTTATTAATCAGTGATGTATTATTATTACTGTCAGTATTGTGGTTTAATAATCAGTGATGTATTATTACTACTGTCAGTATTGTTGTTTATTAATCAGTGATGTATTATTATTACAGGCAGTACTATGGTTTATTAATCAGTGATGTAATATTATTACTGTCAGTACTATGGGTTATTAATCAGTGATGTTTTATTATTACTGGCAGTACTATGGTTTATTAATCAGTGATGTATTATTATTACTGTCAGTACTGTGGTTTATTATTCAGTGATGTATTATTATTACTGGCAGTGCTATGGTTTAGTAATCAGTGATGTATTATTAATACTGGCAGTACTATGGTTTATTAATCAGTGATGTATTATTATTACTGGCAGTACTATGGTTTATTAATCAGTGATGTATTATTATTGCTGGCAGTACTATGGTTTATTAATCAGTGATGTATTATTACTGGCAGTACTATAGTTTATTAATCAGTGATGTATTATTATTACTGTCAGTACTGTGGTTTATTATTCAGTGATGTATTATTATTACTGGCAGTATTATGATGTATTAATCAGTGATGTATTATTATTACTGGCAGTACTATTGGTTATTAATCAGTGATGTGTTATTATCACTGGCAGAATTATTGTTTGTTAATCAGTGATGTATTATTATTACTAGCAGTACTATGGTTTTTTAATCAGTGATGTATTATTATTACTGGCAGTACTATGGTTTATTAATCAGTGATGTATTATTATTACTGGCAGTACTATGGTTTATTAATCAGTGATGTATTATTATTACTGTCAGTACTGTGGTTTATTATTCAGTGATGTATTATTATTACTGGCAGTGCTATGGTTTATTATTCAGTGATGTATTATTATTACTGGCAGTGCTATGGTTTATTAATCAGTGATGTATTATTATTATTACTGGCAGTGCTATGGTTTATTAATCAGTGATGTATTATGGTTTATTAATCAGTGATGTAATATTATTACTGTCAGTATTGTGGTTTATTAATCAGTGATGTATTATTATTACTGTCAGTATTGTGGTCTATTAATTAGTGATGAATTATTATTACTGGCAGTACTATGGTTTATTAATCAGTTATGTATTATTATTACTGGCAATGCTGTGGTTTATTAATCAGTGATGTATTATTATTACTGGCCGTACTATGGTTTATTAATCAGTGATGTATTATTATTACTGGCAGTACTATGGTTTATTAATCAGTGATCTATTATTAATACTGGCAGTACTATGGTTTATTAATCAGTGATGTATTATTATTACTGTCAGTACTGTGGTTTATTATTCAGTGATGTATTATTTTTACTGGCAGTGCTATGGTTTAGTAATCAGTGATGTATTATTAATACTGGCAGTACTATGGTTTATTAATCAGTGATGTATTATTATTACTGGCAGTACTATGGTTTATTAATCAGTGATGTATTATTATTACTGGCAGTACTATAGTTTATTAATCAGTGATGTATTATTATTACTGTCAGTACTGTGGTTTATTATTCAGTGATGTATTATTATTACTGGCAGTATTATGATGTATTAATCAGTGATGTATTATTATTACTGGCAGTATTCTGATTTATTAATCAGTGATGTATTATTATTACTGGCAGTACTATGGTTTATTATTCAGTGATGTAGTATTATTACTGGCAGTATTATGGTTTGTTAATCAGCGATGTATTATTATTACTGGCAATGCTATACTTTATTAATTAATTATGTATTATTATTACTGGCAGTATTATGGTTTATTAATTAGTGATGTATTATTATTACTCGCAGTATTATGATTTATTAATTAGTGATGTATTATTATTACTGGCAGTACTATGGTTTATTAATCAGTAATGTAGTATTATTACTGGCAGTGCTATGGTTTATTAATCACTGATGTATTATTATTACTGGCTGTGCTATGGTTTATTAATCAGTGATGTAGTATTATTACTGGCAGTGCTGTGGTTTATTAATCACTGATGTAGTATTATTACTGGCAGTACTATGGTTTATTAATTATTGATGTATTATTATTACTGGCAGTGTTATGGTTTATTAATCAGTGATGTATTATTATTACTGGCAGTACTATGGTTTATTATTCAGTGATGTATTATTATTACTGGCAGTGCTATGGTTTATTAATCAGTGATGTATTATTATTACTGGCAGTATTATGGTTTATTAATCAGTGATGTATTATTATTATTACTGTCAGTACTATGGTTTATTAATCAGTGATGTATTATTATTACTGGCAGTACTATGGTTTATTAATCAGTGATGTATTATTATAACTGGCAGTACTATGGTTTATTAATCGGTGATGTATTATTAATACAGGCAGTACTATGGTTTATTAATCAGTGATGTAATATTATTACTGGCAGTATTATGGTTTATTAATCAGTGATGTATTATTATTACTGGCAGTACTATGGTTTATTAATCAGTGATGTATTATTATTACTGGCAGTACAATGGTTTATTAATCGGTGATGTATTATTAATACTGGCAGTACTATGGTTTATTAATCGTTATGTATTATTATTACTGTCAGTACTATGGTTTATTAATCAGTTATGCATTATTATTATTACTGGCAGTACTATGGTTTATTAATCAGTGATCTATTATTAATACTGGCAGTACTATGGTTTATTAATCAGTGATGTATTATTATTACTGTCAGTACTGTGGTTTATTATCCAGTGATGTATTATTATTACTGGCAGTGCTATGGTTTAGTAATCAGTGATGTATTATTAATACTGGCAGTACTATGGTTTATTAATCAGTGATGTATTATTATTACTGGCAGTACTATGGTTTATTAATCAGTGATGTATTATTATTACTGGCAGTACTATGGTTTATTAATCAGTGATGTATTATTATTACTGGCAGTACTATAGTTTATTAATCAGTGATGTATTATTATTACTGTCAGTACTGTGGTTTATTATTCAGTGATGTATTATTATTACTGGCAGTACTATGGTTTATTAATCAGTGATGTATTATTATTACAGGCAGTACTATGGTTTATTAATCAGTGATGTAATATTATTACTGTCAGTACTATGGGTTATTAATCAGTGATGTATTATTATTACTGGCAGTACTATGGTTTATTAATCAGTGATGTACTAGTATTACTGGCAGTACTATGGGTTATTAATCAGTGATGTATTATTATTATTACTGGCAGTACTATGGTTTATTAATCAGTGAAGTAATATTATTACTGGCAGGCAGTACTATGGGTTATTAATCAGTGATGTATTATTATTACAGGCAGTACTATGGTTTATTAATCAGTGATGTATTATTATTACTGGCAGTACAATGGTTTATTAATCGGTGATGTATTATTAATACTGGCAGTACTATGGTTTATTAATCAGTGATGTATTATTATTACTGTCAGTACTATGGTTTATTAATCAGTGATCTATTATTAATACTGGCAGTACTATGGTTTATTAATCAGTGATGTATTATTATTACTGTCAGTACTGTGGTTTATTATTCAGTGATGTATTATTATTACTGGCAGTGCTATGGTTTATTTATCAGTGATGTATTATTAATACTGGCAGTACTATGGTTTATTAATCAGTGATGTATTATTATTACTGGCAGTACTATGGTTTATTAATCAGTGATGTATTATTATTACTGGCAGTACTATGGTTTATTAATCAGTGATGTATTATTATTACTGGCAGTACTATGGTTTATTAATCAGTGATGTATTATTATTACTGTCAGTACTGTGGTTTATTATTCAGTGATGTATTATTATTACTGGCAGTGCTATGGTTTATTATTCAGTGATGTATTATTATTATTACTGGTAGTGCTATGGTTTATTAATCAGTGATGTATTATGGTTTATTAATCAGTGATGTATTATTATTACTGTCAGTATTGTGGTTTAATAATCAGTGATGTATTATTACTACTGTCAGTATTGTTGTTTATTAATCAGTGATGTATTATTATTACAGGCAGTACTATGGTTTATTAATCAGTGATGTAATATTATTACTGTCAGTACTATGGGTTATTAATCAGTGATGTTTTATTATTACTGGCAGTACTATGGTTTATTAATCAGTGATGTATTATTATTACTGTCAGTACTGTGGTTTATTATTCAGTGATGTATTATTATTACTGGCAGTGCTATGGTTTAGTAATCAGTGATGTATTATTAATACTGGCAGTACTATGGTTTATTAATCAGTGATGTATTATTATTACTGGCAGTACTATGGTTTATTAATCAGTGATGTATTATTATTGCTGGCAGTACTATGGTTTATTAATCAGTGATGTATTATTATTACTGGCAGTACTATAGTTTATTAATCAGTGATGTATTATTATTACTGTCAGTACTGTGGTTTATTATTCAGTGATGTATTATTATTACTGGCAGTATTATGATGTATTAATCAGTGATGTATTATTATTACTGGCAGTACTATTGGTTATTAATCAGTGATGTGTTATTATCACTGGCAGAATTATTGTTTGTTAATCAGTGATGTATTATTATTACTAGCAGTACTATGGTTTTTTAATCAGTGATGTATTATTATTACTGGCAGTATTATGGTTTGTTAATCAGTGATGTATTATTGTTACAGGCAGTATTATGGTTTGTTAATCAGTGATGTGTTATTATTACTGGCAGTACTATGGGTTATTAATCACTGATGTATTATGGTTTATTAATCAGTGATGTCATATTATTACTGTCAGTATTGTGGTTTATTAATCAGTGATGTATTATTATTACTGTCAGTATTGTGGTTTATTAATCAGTGATGAATTATTATTACTGGCAATACTTTGGTTTATTTATCAGTGATGTATTATTATTACTGGCAGTACTATGGTTTATTAATCAGTGATGTATTATTATTACTGGCAGTACAATGGTTTATTAATCGGTGATGTATTATTAAAACTGGCAGTACTATGGTTTATTAATCAGTGATGTATTATTATTACTGTCAGTACTATGGTTTATTAATCAGTGATCTATTATTAATACTGGCAGTACTATGGTTTATTAATCAGTGATGTATTATTATTACTGTCAGTACTGTGGTTTATTATTCAGTGATGTATTATTATTACTGGCAGTGCTATGGTTTATTTATCAGTGATGTATTATTAATACTGGCAGTACTATGGTTTATTAATCAGTGATGTATTATTATTACTGTCAGTACTATGGTTTATTAATCAGTGATGTATTATTATTACTGGCAGTACTATGGTTTATTAATCAGTTATGTATTATTATTACTGGCAGTACTATGGTTTATTAATCAGTGATGTATTATTATTACTGTCAGTACTGTGGTTTATTATTCAGTGATGTATTATTATTACTGGCAGTGCTATGGTTTATTATTCAGTGATGTATTATTATTATTACTGGTAGTGCTATGGTTTATTAATCAGTGATGTATTATGGTTTATTAATCAGTGATGTAATATTATTACTGTCAGTATTGTGGTTTAATAATCAGTGATGTATTATTACTACTGTCAGTATTGTGGTTTATTAATCAGTGATGTATTATTATTACAGGCAGTACTATGGTTTATTAATCAGTGATGTAATATTATTACTGTCAGTACTATGGGTTATTAATCAGTGATGTATTATTATTACTGGCAGTACTATGGTTTATTAATCAGTGATGTATTATTATTACTGCCAGTACTGTGGTTTATTATTCAGTGATGTATTATTATTACTGGCAGTACTATGGTTTATTAATCAGTGAAGTAATATTATTACTGGCAGGCAGTACTATGGGTTATTAATCAGTGATGTATTATTATTACAGGCAGTACTATGGTTTATTAATCAGTGATGTATTATTATTACTGGCAGTACAATGGTTTATTAATCGGTGATGTATTATTAATACTGGCAGTACTATGGTTTATTAATCAGTGATGTATTATTATTACTGTCAGTACTATGGTTTATTAATCAGTGATCTATTATTAATACTGGCAGTACTATGGTTTATTAATCAGTGATGTATTATTATTACTGTCAGTACTGTGGTTTATTATTCAGTGATGTATTATTATTACTGGCAGTGCTATGGTTTATTTATCAGTGATGTATTATTAATACTGGCAGTACTATGGTTTATTAATCAGTGATGTATTATTATTACTGGCAGTACTATGGTTTATTAATCAGTGATGTATTATTATTACTGGCAGTACTATGGTTTATTAATCAGTGATGTATTATTATTACTGTCAGTACTGTGGTTTATTATTCAGTGATGTATTATTATTACTGGCAGTGCTATGGTTTATTCTTCAGTGATGTATTATTATTATTACTGGTAGTGCTATGGTTTATTAATCAGTGATGTATTATGGTTTATTAATCAGTGATGTAATATTATTTCTGTCAGTATTGTGGTTTAATAATCAGTGATGTATTATTACTACTGTCAGTATTGTTGTTTATTAATCAGTGATGTATTATTATTACAGGCAGTACTATGGTTTATTAATCAGTGATGTAATATTATTACTGTCAGTACTATGGGTTATTAATCAGTGATGTTTTATTATTACTGGCAGTACTATGGTTTATTAATCAGTGATGTATTATTATTACTGTCAGTACTGTGGTTTATTATTCAGTGATGTATTATTATTACTGGCAGTGCTATGGTTTAGTAATCAGTGATGTATTATTAATACTGGCAGTACTATGGTTTATTAATCAGTGATGTATTATTATTACTGGCAGTACTATGGTTTATTAATCAGTGATGTATTATTATTGCTGGCAGTACTATGGTTTATTAATCAGTGATGTATTATTATTACTGGCAGTACTATAGTTTATTAATCAGTGATGTATTATTATTACTGTCAGTACTGTGGTTTATTATTCAGTGATGTATTATTATTACTGGCAGTATTATGATGTATTAATCAGTGATGTATTATTATTACTGGCAGTACTATTGGTTATTAATCAGTGATGTGTTATTATCACTGGCAGAATTATTGTTTGTTAATCAGTGATGTATTATTATTACTAGCAGTACTATGGTTTTTTAATCAGTGATGTATTATTATTACTGGCAGTATTATGGTTTGTTAATCAGTGATGTATTATTGTTACAGGCAGTATTATGGTTTGTTAATCAGTGATGTGTTATTATTACTGGCAGTACAATGGGTTATTAATCACTGATGTATTATGGTTTATTAATCAGTGATGTCATATTATTACTGTCAGTATTGTGGTTTATTAATCAGTGATGTATTATTATTACTGTCAGTATTGTGGTTTATTAATCAGTGATGAATTATTATTACTGGCAGTACTATGGTTTATTAATCAGTGATGTATTATTATTACTGGCAATACTTTGGTTTATTTATCAGTGATGTATTATTATTACTGGCAGTACTATGGTTTATTAATCAGTGATGTATTATTATTACTGGCAGTACAATGGTTTATTAATCGGTGATGTATTATTAAAACTGGCAGTACTATGGTTTATTAATCAGTGATGTATTATTATTACTGTCAGTACTATGGTTTATTAATCAGTTATCTATTATTAATACTGGCAGTACTATGGTTTATTAATCAGTGATGTATTATTATTACTGTCAGTACTGTGGTTTATTATTCAGTGATGTATTATTATTACTGGCAGTGCTATGGTTTATTTATCAGTGATGTATTATTAATACTGGCAGTACTATGGTTTATTAATCAGTGATGTATTATTATTACTGGCAGTACTATGGTTTATTAATCAGTGATGTATTATTATTACTGGCAGTGCTATGGTTTATTTATCAGTGATGTATTATTAATACTGGCAGTACTATGGTTTATTAATCAGTGATGTATTATTATTACTGGCAGTACTATGGTTTATTAATCAGTGATGTATTATTATTACTGGCAGTACTATGGTTTATTAATCAGTGATGTATTATTATTACTGGCAGTACTATGGTTTATTAATCAGTGATGTATTATTATTACTGTCAGTACTGTGGTTTATTATTCAGTGATGTATTATTATTACTGGCAGTGCTATGGTTTATTATTCAGTGATGTATTATTATTATTACTGGTAGTGCTATGGTTTATTAATCAGTGATGTATTATGGTTTATTAATCAGTGATGTAATATTATTACTGTCAGTATTGTGGTTTAATAATCAGTGATGTATTATTACTACTGTCAGTATTGTTGTTTATTAATCAGTGATGTATTATTATTACAGGCAGTACTATGGTTTATTAATCAGTGATGTAATATTATTACTGTCAGTACTATGGGTTATTAATCAGTGATGTTTTATTATTACTGGCAGTACTATGGTTTATTAATCAGTGATGTATTATTATTACTGTCAGTACTGTGGTTTATTATTCAGTGATGTATTATTATTACTGGCAGTGCTATGGTTTAGTAATCAGTGATGTATTATTAATACTGGCAGTACTATGGTTTATTAATCAGTGATGTATTATTATTACTGGCAGTACTATGGTTTATTAATCAGTGATGTATTATTATTGCTGGCAGTACTATGGTTTATTAATCAGTGATGTATTATTATTACTGGCAGTACTATAGTTTATTAATCAGTGATGTATTATTATTACTGTCAGTACTGTGGTTTATTATTCAGTGATGTATTATTATTACTGGCAGTATTATGATGTATTAATCAGTGATGTATTATTATTACTGGCAGTACTATTGGTTATTAATCAGTGATGTGTTATTATCACTGGCAGAATTATTGTTTGTTAATCAGTGATGTATTATTATTACTAGCAGTACTATGGTTTTTTAATCAGTGATGTATTATTATTACTGGCAGTATTATGGTTTGTTAATCAGTGATGTATTATTGTTACAGGCAGTATTATGGTTTGTTAATCAGTGATGTGTTATTATTACTGGCAGTACTATGGGTTATTAATCACTGATGTATTATGGTTTATTAATCAGTGATGTCATATTATTACTGTCAGTATTGTGGTTTATTAATCAGTGATGTATTATTATTACTGTCAGTATTGTGGTTTATTAATCAGTGATGAATTATTATTACTGGCAATACTTTGGTTTATTTATCAGTGATGTATTATTATTACTGGCAGTACTATGGTTTATTAATCAGTGATGTATTATTATTACTGGCAGTACAATGGTTTATTAATCGGTGATGTATTATTAAAACTGGCAGTACTATGGTTTATTAATCAGTGATGTATTATTATTACTGTCAGTACTATGGTTTATTAATCAGTGATCTATTATTAATACTGGCAGTACTATGGTTTATTAATCAGTGATGTATTATTATTACTGTCAGTACTGTGGTTTATTATTCAGTGATGTATTATTATTACTGGCAGTGCTATGGTTTATTTATCAGTGATGTATTATTAATACTGGCAGTACTATGGTTTATTAATCAGTGATGTATTATTATTACTGGCAGTACTATGGTTTATTAATCAGTGATGTATTATTATTACTGGCAGTACTATGGTTTATTAATCAGTTATGTATTATTATTACTGGCAGTACTATGGTTTATTAATCAGTGATGTATTATTATTACTGTCAGTACTGTGGTTTATTATTCAGTGATGTATTATTATTACTGGCAGTGCTATGGTTTATTATTCAGTGATGTATTATTATTATTACTGGTAGTGCTATGGTTTATTAATCAGTGATGTATTATGGTTTATTAATCAGTGATGTAATATTATTACTGTCAGTATTGTGGTTTAATAATCAGTGATGTATTATTACTACTGTCAGTATTGTGGTTTATTAATCAGTGATGTATTATTATTACAGGCAGTACTATGGTTTATTAATCAGTGATGTAATATTATTACTGTCAGTACTATGGGTTATTAATCAGTGATGTATTATTATTACTGGCAGTACTATGGTTTATTAATCAGTGATGTATTATTATTACTGCCAGTACTGTGGTTTATTATTCAGTGATGTATTATTATTACTGGCAGTACTATGGTTTATTAATCAGTGAAGTAATATTATTACTGGCAGGCAGTACTATGGGTTATTAATCAGTGATGTATTATTATTACAGGCAGTACTATGGTTTATTAATCAGTGATGTATTATTATTACTGGCAGTACAATGGTTTATTAATCGGTGATGTATTATTAATACTGGCAGTACTATGGTTTATTAATCAGTGATGTATTATTATTACTGTCAGTACTATGGTTTATTAATCAGTGATCTATTATTAATACTGGCAGTACTATGGTTTATTAATCAGTGATGTATTATTATCACTGTCAGTACTGTGGTTTATTATTCAGTGATGTATTATTATTACTGGCAGTGCTATGGTTTATTTATCAGTGATGTATTATTAATACTGGCAGTACTATGGTTTATTAATCAGTGATGTATTATTATTACTGGCAGTACTATGGTTTATTAATCAGTGATGTATTATTATTACTGGCAGTACTATGGTTTATTAATCAGTGATGTATTATTATTACTGTCAGTACTGTGGTTTATTATTCAGTGATGTATTATTATTACTGGCAGTGCTATGGTTTATTATTCAGTGATGTATTATTATTATTACTGGTAGTGCTATGGTTTATTAATCAGTGATGTATTATGGTTTATTAATCAGTGATGTAATATTATTACTGTCAGTATTGTGGTTTAATAATCAGTGATGTATTATTACTACTGTCAGTATTGTTGTTTATTAATCAGTGATGTATTATTATTACAGGCAGTACTATGGTTTATTAATCAGTGATGTAATATTATTACTGTCAGTACTATGGGTTATTAATCAGTGATGTTTTATTATTACTGGCAGTACTATGGTTTATTAATCAGTGATGTATTATTATTACTGTCAGTACTGTGGTTTATTATTCAGTGATGTATTATTATTACTGGCAGTGCTATGGTTTAGTAATCAGTGATGTATTATTAATACTGGCAGTACTATGGTTTATTAATCAGTGATGTATTATTATTACTGGCAGTACTATGGTTTATTAATCAGTGATGTATTATTATTGCTGGCAGTACTATGGTTTATTAATCAGTGATGTATTATTATTACTGGCAGTACTATAGTTTATTAATCAGTGATGTATTATTATTACTGTCAGTACTGTGGTTTATTATTCAGTGATGTATTATTATTACTGGCAGTATTATGATGTATTAATCAGTGATGTATTATTATTACTGGCAGTACTATATTTTTATTAATCAGTGATGTGTTATTATCACTGGCAGAATTATTGTTTGTTAATCAGTGATGTATTATTATTACTAGCAGTACTATGGTTTTTTAATCAGTGATGTATTATTATTACTGGCAGTATTATGGTTTGTTAATCAGTGATGTATTATTGTTACAGGCAGTATTATGGTTTGTTAATCAGTGATGTGTTATTATTACTGGCAGTACTATGGGTTATTAATCACTGATGTATTATGGTTTATTAATCAGTGATGTCATATTATTACTGTCAGTATTGTGGTTTATTAATCAGTGATGTATTATTATTACTGTCAGTATTGTGGTTTATTAATCAGTGATGAATTATTATTACTGGCAGTACTATGGTTTATTAATCAGTGATGTATTATTATTACTGGCAATACTTTGGTTTATTTATCAGTGATGTATTATTATTACTGGCAGTACTATGGTTTATTAATCAGTGATGTATTATTATTACTGGCAGTACTATGGTTTATTAATCAGTGATGTATTATTATTACTGGCAGTACTATGGTTTATTAATCAGTGATGTATTATTATTACTGTCAGTACTGTGGTTTATTATTCAGTGATGTATTATTATTACTGTCAGTACTGTGGTTTATTATTCAGTGATGTATTATTATTACTGGCAGTGCTATGGTTTATTTATCAGTGATGTATTATTAATACTGGCAGTACTATGGTTTATTAATCAGTGATGTATTATTATTACTGGCAGTACTATGGTTTATTAATCAGTGATGTATTATTATTACTGGCAGTACTATGGTTTATTAATCAGTGATGTATTATTATTACTGGCAGTACTATGGTTTATTAATCAGTGATGTATTATTATTACTGTCAGTACTGTGGTTTATTATTCAGTGATGTATTATTATTACTGGCAGTGCTATGGTTTATTATTCAGTGATGTATTATTATTATTACTGGTAGTGCTATGGTTTATTAATCAGTGATGTATTATGGTTTATTAATCAGTGATGTAATATTATTACTGTCAGTATTGTGGTTTAATAATCAGTGATGTATTATTACTACTGTCAGTATTGTGGTTTATTAATCAGTGATGTATTATTATTACAGGCAGTACTATGGTTTATTAATCAGTGATGTAATATTATTACTGTCAGTACTATGGGTTATTAATCAGTGATGTATTATTATTACTGGCAGTACTATGGTTTATTAATCAGTGATGTATTATTATTACTGCCAGTACTGTGGTTTATTATTCAGTGATGTATTATTATTACTGGCAGTGCTATGGTTTAGTAATCAGTGATGTATTATTAATACTGGCAGTACTATGGTTTATTAATCAGTGATGTATTATTATTACTGGCAGTACTATGGTTTATTAATCAGTGATGTATTATTATTACTGACAGTACTATGGTTTATTAATCAGTGATGTATTATTATTACTGGCAGTACTATAGTTTATTAATCAGTGATGTATTATTATTACTGTCAGTACTGTGGTTTATTATTCAGTAATGTATTATTATTACTGGCAGTACTATGGTTTATTAATCAGTGATGTATTTTTATTACTGGAAGAATTATGGTTTAATAATCAGTGATGTATTATTATTACTGTCAGTATTGTGGTTTATTAATCAGTGATGTATTATTATTACTGGCAGTACTTTGGTTCATTAATCGGTGATGTATTATTAATACTGGCAGTACTATGGTTTATTAATCAGTGATGTATTATTATTATTACTGGCAGTACTATGGTTTATTAATCAGTGATGTATTATTATTATTACTGTCAGTACTATGGTTTATTAATCAGTGATGTATTATTTTTATTAGTGGCAGGCAGTACTATGGTTCATTAATCAGTGATGTATTATTATTACTGTCAGTATTGTGCTTTATTAATCAGTGATGTATTATTATTAATATTATTACTGGCAGTACTATGGTTTATTAATCGGTGATGTATTATTATTACTGGCAGTACTATGGTTTATTAATCAGTGATGTATTATTATTACTGGCAGTACTATGGTTTATTAATCAGTGATGTATTATTATTACTGGCAGTACTGTGGTTTATTATTCAGTGATGTATTATTATTACTGGCAGTGCTATGGTTTATTATTCAGTGATGTATTATTATTACTGGCAGTGCTATGGTTTATTAATCAGTGATGTATTATTATTATTACTGGCAGTGCTATGGTTTATTAATCAGTGATGTATTATGGTTTATTAATCAGTGATGTAATATTATTACTGTCAGTATTGTGGTTTATTAATCAGTGATGTATTATTATTACTGTCAGTATTGTGGTTTATTAATCAGTGATGAATTATTATTACTGGCAGTACTATGGTTTATTAATCAGTGATGTATTATTATTACTGGCAATGCTTTGGTTTATTAATCAGTGATGTATTATTATTACTGGCAGTACTATGGTTTATTAATCAGTGATGTATTATTATTACTGGCAGTACTATGGTTTATTAATCAGTGATGTATTATTATTACTGGAAGAAATATGGTTTATTAATCAGTGATGTATTAATATTACTGGCAATGCTATGGTTTATTAATCAGTGATGTATTATTATTACTGGCAATGCTATGGTTTATTAATCAGTTATGTATTATTATTACTGGCAGTGCTATGGGTTATTAATCAGTGATGTATTATTATTACTGGCAGTACTATTGGTTATTAATCAGTGATGTATTATTATTACTGCCAGAATTATGGTTTGTTAATCAGTGATGTATTATTATTACTGGCAGTACTATGGTTTATTAATCAGTGATGTATTATTATTACTGGCAGTATTATGGTTTGTTAATCAGTGATGTATTATTATTACTGACAGTACTATGGTTTATTAATCAGTGATGTATTATTATTACTGGCAGTACTATTGGTTATTAATCAGTGATGTGTTATTATCACTGGCAGAATTATTGTTTGTTAATCAGTGATGTATTATTATTACTGGCAGTATTATGGTTTGTTAATCAGTGATGTATTATTATTACTGGCAGTACTATGGATTATTAATCAGTGATGTATTATTATTATTACTGGCAGTATTATGATGTATTAATCAGTGATGTATTATTGTTACAGGCAGTATTTTGGTTTGTTAATCAGTGATGTGTTATTATTACTGGCAGTACTATGGGTTATTAATCAGTGATGTATTATTATTACTGGCAGTATTATGATTTATTAACCAGTGATGTAGTATTATTACTGGCAGTATAATTTTTTGTTAATCAGCGATGTATTATTATTACTGGCAATGCTATGCTTTATTAATCAATTATGTATTATTATTACTGGTAGTATTATGGTTTATTAATTAGTGATGTATTATTATTACTGGCAGTATTATGGTTTATTAATTAGTGATGTATTATTATTACTGGCAGTGCTATGGTTTTTTAATCAGTGATGTATTATTATTACTGTCAGTATTATGGTTTATTAATCAGTGATGTATTATTATTATTACTGTCAGTACTATGGTTTATTAATCAGTGATGTATTATTATTACTGGCAGTACTGTGGTTTATTAATCAGTGATGTATTATTATTACTGGCAGAGCTATAGTTTAGTAATCAGTGATGTATTATTATTACTGGCAGTGCTATGGTTTATTAATCAGTGATGTATTATTATTACTGGCAATGCTATGGTTTATTAATCAGTTATGTATTATTATTACTGGCAGTGCTATGGGTTATTAATCAGTGATGTATTATTATTACTGGCAGTACTATTGGTTATTAATCAGTGATGTATTATTATTACTGCCAGAATTATGGTTTGTTTATCAGTGATGTATTATTATTACTGGCAATACTATGGTTTATTAATCAGTGATGTATTATTATTACTGGCAGTATTATGGTTTGTTAATCAGTGATGTATTATTATTACTGACAGTACTATGGTTTATTAATCAGTGATGTATTATTATTACTGGCAGTACTATTGGTTATTAATCAGTGATGTGTTATTATCACTGGCAGAATTATTGTTTGTTAATCAGTGATGTATTATTATTACTGGCAGTACTATGGTTTTTTAATCAGTGATGTATTATTATTACAGGCAGTATTATGGTTTGTTAATCAGTTATGTGTTATTATTACTTGTGGTACTATGGGTTATTAATCAGTGATGTATTATTATTACTGGCAGTATTATGATTTATTAACCAGTGATGTAGTATTATTACTGGCAGTATTATGGTTTGTTAATCAGCGATGTATTATTATTACTGGCAATGCTATGCTTTATTAATCAATTATGTATTATTATTACTGGCAGTGCTATGGTTTTTTAATCAGTGATGTATTATTATTACTGTCAGTATTATGGTTTATTAATCAGTGATGTATTATTATTATTACTGTCAGTACTATGGTTTATTTATCAGTGATGTATTATTATTACTGGCAGTACTGTGGTTTATTAATCAGTGATGTATTATTATTACTGGTAGTACTATGGTTTATTTATCAGTGATGTATTATTATTACTGGCAATGCTATGGTTTATTAATCAGTGATGTATTATAATTACTAGCAGTACTATGGTTTATTAATCAGTGATGTATTATTATTACTGGCAGTACTATGGTTAATTAATCAGTGATGTATTATTATTACTGTCAGTACTGTGGTTTATTAATCAGTGATGTATTATTATTACTAGCAGTACTATGGTTTATTAATCAGTGATGTATTATTATTACTGGCAATGCTATGGTTTATTAATCAGTTATGTATTATTATTACTGCCAGAATTATGGTTTGTTAATCAGTGATGTATTATTATTACTGGCAGTACTATGGTTTATTAATCAGTGATGTATTATTATTACTGGCAGTATTATGGTTTGTTAATCAGTGATGTATTATTATTACTGGCAGTACTATGGTTTATTAATCAGTTATGTATTATTATTACTGGCAGTATTATGGTTTGTTAATCAGTGATGTATTATTATTACTGGCAGTACTATGGTTTATTAATCAGTGATGTATTATTATTACTGGCAATGCTATGGTTTATTAATCAGTGATGTATTATTATTACTGGCAATGCTATGGTTTATTAATTAGTTATGTATTATTATTACTGGCAGTGCTATGGGTTATTAATCAGTGATGTATTATTATTACTGGCAGTACTATTGGTTATTAATCAGTGATGTAATATTATTACTGCCAGAATTATGGTTTGTTAATCAGTGATGTATTATTATTACTGGCAGTACTATGGTTTATTAATCAGTGATGTATTATTATTACTGGCAGTATTATGGTTTGTTAATCAGTGATGTATTATTATTACTGACAGTACTATGGTTTATTAATCAGTGATGTATTATTATTACTGGCAGTACTATTGGTTATTAATCAGTGATGTGTTATTATCACTGGCAGAATTATTGTTTGTTAATCAGTGATGTATTATTATTACTGGCAGTACTATGGTTTTTTAATCAGTGATGTATTATTATTACTGGCAGTATTATGGTTTGTTAATCAGTGATGTATTATTATTACTGGCAGTACTATGGTTTATTAATCAGTGATGTATTATTATTATTACTGGCAGTATTATGATGTATTAATCAGTGATGTATTATTGTTACAGGCAGTATTTTGGTTTGTTAATCAGTGATGTGTTATTATTACTGGCAGTACTATGGGTTATTAATCAGTGATGTATTATTATTACTGGCAGTATTATGATTTATTAACCAGTGATGTAGTATTATTACTGGCAGTATAATGGTTTGTTAATCAGCGATGTATTATTATTACTGGCAATGCTATGCTTTATTAATCAATTATGTATTATTATTACTGGTAGTATTATGGTTTATTAATTAGTGATGTATTATTATTACTGGCAGTATTATGGTTTATTAATTAGTGATGTATTATTATTACTGGCAGTGCTATGGTTTTTTAATCAGTGATGTATTATTATTACTGTCAGTATTATGGTTTATTAATCAGTGATGTATTATTATTATTACTGTCAGTACTATGGTTTATTAATCAGTGATGTATTATTATTACTGGCAGTACTGTGGTTTATTAATCAGTGATGTATTATTATTACTGGCAGAGCTATGGTTTAGTAATCAGTGATGTATTATTATTACTGGCAGTGCTATGGTTTATTAATCAGTGATGTATTATTATTACTGGCAATGCTATGGTTTATTAATCAGTTATGTATTATTATTACTGGCAGTGCTATGGGTTATTAATCAGTGATGTATTATTATTACTGGCAGTACTATTGGTTATTAATCAGTGATGTATTATTATTACTGCCAGAATTATGGTTTGTTAATCAGTGATGTATTATTATTACTGGCAATACTATGGTTTATTAATCAGTGATGTATTATTATTACTGGCAGTATTATGGTTTGTTAATCAGTGATGTATTATTATTACTGACAGTACTATGGTTTATTAATCAGTGATGTATTATTATTACTGGCAGTACTATTGGTTATTAATCAGTGATGTGTTATTATCACTGGCAGAATTATTGTTTGTTAATCAGTGATGTATTATTATTACTGGCAGTACTATGGTTTTTTAATCAGTGATGTATTATTATTACAGGCAGTATTATGGTTTGTTAATCAGTTATGTGTTATTATTACTTGTGGTACTATGGGTTATTAATCAGTGATGTATTATTATTACTGGCAGTATTATGATTTATTAACCAGTGATGTAGTATTATTACTGGCAGTATTATGGTTTGTTAATCAGCGATGTATTATTATTACTGGCAATGCTATGCTTTATTAATCAATTATGTATTATTATTACTGGCAGTGCTATGGTTTTTTAATCAGTGATGTATTATTATTACTGTCAGTATTATGGTTTATTAATCAGTGATGTATTATTATTATTACTGTCAGTACTATGGTTTATTTATCAGTGATGTATTATTATTACTGGCAGTACTGTGGTTTATTAATCAGTGATGTATTATTATTACTGCCAGTACTATGGTTTATTTATCAGTGATGTATTATTATTACTGGCAATGCTATGGTTTATTAATCAGTGATGTATTATTATTACTAGCAGTACTATGGTTTATTAATCAGTGATGTATTATTATTACTGGCAGTACTATGGTTAATTAATCAGTGATGTATTATTATTACTGTCAGTACTGTGGTTTATTAATCAGTGATGTATTATTATTACTAGCAGTACTATGGTTTATTAATCAGTGATGTATTATTATTACTGGCAATGCTATGGTTTATTAATCAGTTATGTATTATTATTACTGCCAGAATTATGGTTTGTTAATCAGTGATGTATTATTATTACTGGCAGTACTATGGTTTATTAATCAGTGATGTATTATTATTACTGGCAGTATTATGGTTTGTTAATCAGTGATGTATTATTATTACTGGCAGTACTATGGTTTATTAATCAGTTATGTATTATTATTACTGGCAGTATTATGGTTTGTTAATCAGTGATGTATTATTATTACTGGCAGTACTATGGTTTATTAATCAGTGATGTATTATTATTACTGGCAGTACTATTGGTTATTAATCAGTGATGTATTATTATTACTGTCAGAATTATGGTTTGTTAATCAGTGATGTATTATTATTACTGGCAGTACTATGGTTTATTAATCAGTGATGTAATATTATTACTGGCAGTATTATGGTTTGTTAATCAGTGATGTATTATTATTACTGGCAGTAGTATGGTTTATTAATCAGTGATGTATTATTATTACTGGCAGTATTATGATGTATTAATCAGTGATGTATTATTATTACTGGCAGTATTCTGATTTATTAATCAGTGATGTATTATTATTACAGGCAGTATTATGGTTTATTAATCAGTGATGTATTATTATTACTGGCAGTACTTTGGTTTATTATTCAGTGATGTAGTATTATTACTGGCAGTATTATGGTTTGTTAATCAGTGATGTATTATTATTACTGGCAGTACTATGGTTTATTAATCAGTGATGTATTATTATTACTGGCAGTATTATGGTTTGTTAATCAGTGATGTATTATTATTACTGGCAGTACTATGGTTTATTAATCAGTTATGTATTATTATTACTGGCAGTATTATGGTTTGTTAATCAGTGATGTATTATTATTACTGGCAGTACTATGGTTTATTAATCAGTGATGTATTATTATTACTGGCAGTACTATTGGTTATTAATCAGTGATGTATTATTATTACTGTCAGAATTATGGTTTGTTAATCAGTGATGTATTATTATTACTGGCAGTACTATGGTTTATTAATCAGTGATGTAATATTATTACTGGCAGTATTATGGTTTGTTAATCAGTGATGTATTATTATTACTGGCAGTAGTATGGTTTATTAATCAGTGATGTATTATTATTACTGGCAGTATTATGATGTATTAATCAGTGATGTATTATTATTACTGGCAGTATTCTGATTTATTAATCAGTGATGTATTATTATTACAGGCAGTATTATGGTTTATTAATCAGTGATGTATTATTATTACTGGCAGTACTTTGGTTTATTATTCAGTGATGTAGTATTATTACTGGCAGTATTATGGTTTGTTAATCAGTGATGTATTATTATTACTGGCAATGCTATACTTTATTAATTAATTATGTATTATTATTACTGGCAGTATTATGGTTTATTAATTAGTGATGTATTATTATTACTCGCAGTATTATGGTTTAATAATTAGTGATGTATTATTATTACTGGCAGTATTATGGTTTATTAATTAGTTATGTATTATTATTACTGGCAGTATTATGGTTTATTAATTAGTGATGTATTATTATTACTGGCAGTGCTATACTTTATTAATCAATGATGTATTATTATTACTGGCAGTACTATGGTTTATTAATCAGTAATGTAGTATTATTACTGGCAGTGCTATGGTTTATTAATCACTGATGTATTATTATTACTGGCTGTGCTATGGTTTATTAATCAGTGATGTAGTATTATTACTGGCAGTGCTGTGGTTTATTAATCACTGATGTAGTATTATTACTGGCAGTACTATGGTTCATTACTTATTGATGTATTATTATTACTGGCAGTGTTATGGTTTATTAATCAGTGATGTATTATTATTACTGGCAGTACTATGGTTTATTAATCAGTGATGTATTATTATTACTGGCAGTGCTATGGTTTATTAATCAGTGATATATTATTATTAATGTCAGTACTATGGGTTATTAATCAGTGATGTATTATTATTACAGGCAGTACTATGGTTTATTAATCAGTGATGAATTATTATTACTGTCGGTACTATGGGTTATTAATCAGTGATGTATTATTATTACTGGCGGTACTATGGTTTATTAATCAGTGATGTATTATTATTACTGGCAGTGCTATGGTTTATTAATCAGTGATGTATTATTATTACTGGCAGTATTATGGTTTATTAATCAGTGATGTATTATTATTACTGGCAGTACTATGGTTTATTAATCAGTGATGTATTATTATTACTTGCAGTGCTATGCTTTACTAATCAGTGATGTATTATTATTATTGGCATTATTATGGTTTTTTAATCAGTGATGTATTATTATAACTGCCGGTACTATGGTTTATTAATCAGTGATGTATTATTAATCCTGGCAGTACTATGGTTTATTAATCAGTGATGTATTATTATTACTGGCAGTTCTATGGTTTATTAATCAGTGATGTATTATTATTACTGGCAGTACTATGGTTTATTAATCAGTGATGTATTATTATTACTGTCAGTACTGTGGTTTATTATTCAATGATGTATTATTATTACTGGCAGTGCTATGGTTTATTATTCAGTGATGTATTATTATTACTGGCAGTGCTATGGTTTATTAATCAGTGATGTATTATTATTATTACTGGCAGTGCTATGGTTTATTAATCAGTGATGTATTATGGTTTATTAATCAGTGATGTAATATTATTACTGTCAGTATTGTGGTTTATTAATCAGTGATGTATTATTATTACTGTCAGTATTGTGGTTTATTAATCAGTGTTGAATTATTATTACTGGCAGTACTATGGTTTATTAATCAGTGATGTATTATTATTACTGGCAATGCTTTGGTTTATTAATCAGTGATGTATTATTATTACTGGCAGTACTATGGTTTATTAATCAGTGATGTATTATTATTACTGGCAGTACTATGGTTTATTAATCGTTGATGTATTATTAATCCTGGCAGTACTATGGTTTATTAATCAGTGATGTATTATTATTACTGGCAGTTCTATGGTTTATTAATCAGTGATGTATTATTATTACTGGCAGTACTATGGTTTATTAATCAGTGATGTATTATTATTACTGTCAGTATTGTGGTTTATTATTCAATGATGTATTATTATTACTGGCAGTGCTATGGTTTATTATTCAGTGATGTATTATTATTACTGGCAGTGCTATGGTTTATTAATCAGTGATGTATTATTATTATTACTGGCAGTGCTATGGTTTATTAATCAGTGATGTATTATGGTTTATTAATCAGTGATGTAATATTATTACTGTCAGTATTGTGGTTTATTAATCAGTGATGTATTATTATTACTGTCAGTATTGTGGTTTATTAATCAGTGTTGAATTATTATTACTGGCAGTACTATGGTTTATTAATCAGTGATGTATTATTATTACTGGCAATGCTTTGGTTTATTAATCAGTGATGTATTATTATTACTGGCAGTACTATGGTTTATTAATCAGTGATGTATTATTATTACTGGCAGTACTATGGTTTATTAATCAGTGATTTATTATTAATACTGGCAGTACTACGGTTTATTAATCAGTGATGTATTATTATTACTGTCAGTACTGTGGTTTATTATTCAGTGATGTATTATTATTACTGGCAATGCTATGGTTTAGTAATCAGTGATGTATTATTATTACTGGCAGGACTATGGTTTATTAATCAGTGATGTATTATTATTACTGGCAGTACTATAGTTTATTAATCAGTGATGTATTATTATTTCTGTCAGTACTGTGGTTTATTATTCAGTGATGTATTATTATTACTGGCAGTATTATGATGTATTAATCAGTGATGTATTATTATTACTGGCAGTATTCTGATTTATTAATCAGTGATGTATTATTATTACTGGCAATGCTATACTTTATTAATTAATTATGTATTATTATTACTCGCAGTATTATGGTTTATTAATTAGTGATGTATTATTATTACTGGCAGTATTATGGTTTATTAATTAGTGATGTATTATTATTACTGGCAGTATTATGGTTTATTAATTAGTAATGTATTATTATTACTGGCAGTGCTATGCTTTATTAATCAATGATGTATTATTTTTACTGGCAGTACTATGGTTTATTAATCAGTAATGTAGTATTATTACTGGCAGTGCTATGGTTTATTAATCACTGATGTATTATTATTAATGGCTGTGCTATGGTTTATTAATCAGTGATGTAGTATTATTACTGGCAGTGCTGTGGTTTATTAATCACTGATGTAGTATTATTACTGGCAGTACTATGGTTTATTAATTATTGATGTATTATTATTACTGGCAGTGTTATGGTTTATTAATCAGTGATGTATTATTATTACTGGCAGTACTATGGTTTATTAATCAGTGATGTATTATTATTACTGGCAGTGCTATGGTTTATTAATCAGTGATGTATTATTATTACTGGCAGTATTATGGTTTATTAATCAGTGATGTATTATTATTATTACTGTCAGTACTATGGTTTATTAATCAGTGATGTATTATTATTACTGGCAGTACTATGGTTTATTAATAAGTGATGTATTATTATTACAGGCAGTACTATGGTTTATTAATCAGTGATGTATTATTATTACTGTCAGTACTATAGGTTATTAATCAGTGATGTATTATTATTACAGGCAGTACTATGGTTTATTAATCAGTTATGTAATATTATTACTGTCAGTACTATGGGTTATTAATCAGTGATGTATTATTATTATTACTGGCAGTACTATGGTTTATTAATCAGTGATGTAATAATATTACTGGCAGGCAGTACTATGGGTTATTAATCAGTGATGTATTATTATTACAGGCAGTACTATGGTTTATTAATCAGTGATGTATTATTATTACTGACAGTACAATGGTTTATTAATCGGTGATGTATTATTAATACTGGCATTACTAAGGTTTATTAATCAGTGATGTATTATTATTACTGGCAGTACTATGGTTTATTAATCAGTGATCTATTATTAATACTGGCAGTACTATGGTTTATTAATCAGTGATGTATTATTATTACTGTCAGTACTGTGGTTTATTATTCAGTGATGTATTATTATTACTGGCAGAGCTATGGTTTAGTAATCAGTGATGTATTATTAATACTGGCAGTACTATGGTTTATTAATCAGTGATGTATTATTATTGCTGGCAGTACTATGGTTTATTAATCAGTGATGTATTATTATTACTGGCAGTACTATGGTTTCTTAATCAGTGATGTATTATTATTACTGGCAGTACTATGGTTTCTTAATCAGTGATGTATTATTATTACTGTCAGTACTGTGGTTTATTATTCAGTGATGTATTATTATTACTGGCAGTGCTATGGTTTATTATTCAGTGATGTATTATTATTACTGGCAGTTCTATGGTTTATTAATCAGTGATGTATTATTATTATTACTGGCAGTGCAATGGTTTATTAATCAGTGATGTATTACGGTTTATAAATCAGTGATGTAATATTATTACTGTCAGTATTGTGGTTTATTAATCAGTGATGTATTATTATTACTGTCAGTATTGTGGTTTATTAATCAGTGATGAATTATTATTACTGGCAGTACTATGGTTTATTAATCAGTGATGTATTATTATTACTGGCAATGCTTTGGTTTATTAATCAGTGATGTATTATTATTACTGGCAGTACTATGGTTTATTAATCAGTGATGTATTATTATTACTGGCAGTACTATGGTTTATTAATCAGTGATCTATTGTTAATACTGGCAGTACTATGGTTTATTAATCAGTGATGTATTATTATTACTGGCAGTATTATGGTTTGTTAATCAGTGATGTATTATTATTACTGACAGTACTATGGTTTATTAATCAGTGATGTATTATTATTACTGGCAGTACTATTGGTTATTAATCAGTGATGTGTTATTATCACTGGCAGAATTATTGTTTGTTAATCAGTAATGTATTATTATTACTAGCAGTACTATGGTTTTTTAATCAGTGATGTATTATTATTACTGGCAGTATTATGGTTTGTTAATCAGTGATGTATTATTATTACTGGCAGTACTATGGTTTATTAATCAGTGATGTATTATTTTTACTGGCAGTATTATGATGTATTAATCAGTGATGTATTATTGTTACAGGCAGTATTATGGTTTGTTAATCAGTGATGTGTTATTATTACTGGCAGTACTATGGGTTATTAATCAGTGATGTATTATGGTTTATTAATCAGTGATGTAATATTATTACTGTCAGTATTGTGGTTTATTAATCAGTGATGTATTATTATTAATGTCAGTATTGTGTTTTATTAATCAGTGATGAATTATTATTACTGGCAGTACTATGGTTTATTAATCAGTGATGTATTATTATTACTGGCAATGCTTTGGTTTATTTATCAGTGATGTATTATTATTACTGGCAGTACTATGGTTTATTAATCAGTGATGTATTATTATTACTGGCAGTACTATGGTTTATTAATCAGTGATGTATTATTATTACTGGAAGAATTATGGTTTAATAATCAGTGATGTATTATTATTACTGTCAGTATTGTGGTTTATTAATCAGTGATGTATTATTATTACTGGCAGTACTTTGGTTCATTAATCGGTGATGTATTATTAATACTGGCAGTACTATGGTTTATTAATCAGTGATGTATTATTATTATTACTGGCAGTACTATGGTTTATTAATCAGTGATGTATTATTATAACTGGTAGTACTATGGTTTATTAATCGGTGATGTATTATTAATACTGGCAGTACTATGGTTTATTAATCAGTGATGTAATATTATTACTGGCAGTATTATGGCTTATTAATCAGTGATGTATTATAATTACTGGCAGTACTATGGTTTATTAATCAGTGATGTATTATTATTACTGGCAGTACAATGGTTTATTAATCGGTGATGTATTATTAATACTGGCAGTGCTATGGTTTATTAATCAGTGATGTATTATTATTACTGTCAGTACTATGGTTTATTAATCAGTGATGCATTATTATTACTGGCAGTACTATGGTTTATTAATCAGTGATCTATTATTAATACTGGCAGTACTATGGTTTATTAATCAGTGATGTATTCTTATTACTGTCAGTACTGTGGTTTATTATTCAGTGATGTATTATTATTACTGGCAGTGCTATGGTTTAGTAATCAGTGATGTATTATTAATACTGGCAGTACTATGGTTTATTAATCAGTGATGTATTATTATTACTGGCAGTACTATGGTTTATTAATCAGTGATGTATTATTATTACTGGCAGTACTATGGTTTATTAATCAGTGATGTATTATTATTACTGGCAGTACTATGGTTTATTAATCAGTGATGTATTATTATTACTGTCAGTACTGTGGTTTATTATTCAGTGATGTATTATTATTACTGGCAGTGCTATGGTTTATTTTTCAGTGATGTATTATTATTACTGGCAGTGCTATGGTTTATTAATCAGTGATGTATTATTATTATTACTGGCAGTGCTATGGTTTATTAATCAGTGATGTATTATGGTTTATTAATCAGTGATGTAATATTATTACTGTCAGTATTGTGGTTTATTAATCAGTGATGTATTATTATTACTGTCAGTATTGTGGTTTATTAATCAGTGATGAATTATTATTACTGGCAGAACTATGGTTTATTAGTCAGTGATGTATTATTATTACTGGCAATGCTTTGGTTTATTAATCAGTGATGTATTATTATTACTGGCAGTACTATGGTTTATTAATCAGTGATGTATTATTATTACTGGCAGTACTATGGTTTATTAATCAGTGATGTATTATTATTACTGGAAGAATTATGGTTTATTAATCAGTGATGTATTATTATTACTGGCAATGCTATGGTTTATTAATCAGTGATGTATTATTATTACTGGCAATGCTATGGTTTATTAATCAGTTATGTATTATTATTACTGGCAGTGCTATGGGTTATTAATCAGTGAAGTATTATTATTACTGGCAGTACTATTGGTTATTAATCAGTGATGTATTATTATTACTGCCAGAATTATGGTTTGTTAATCAGTGATGTATTATTATTACTGGCAGTACTATGGTTTATTAATCAGTGATGTATTATTATTACTGGCAGTATTATGGTTTGTTAATCAGTGATGTATTATTATTACTGACAGTACTATGGTTTATTAATCAGTGATGTATTATTATTACTGGCAATACTATTGGTTATTAATCAGTGATGTGTTATTATCACTGGCAGAATTATTGTTTGTTAATCAGTGATGTATTATTATTACTGGCAGTACTATGGTTTTTTAATCAGTGATGTATTATTATTACTGGCAGTATTATGGTTTGTTAATCAGTGATGTATCATTATTACTGGCAGTACTATGGTTTATTAATCAGTGATGTATTATTATTATTACTGGCAGTATTATGATGTATTAATCAGTGATGTATTATTGTTACAGGCATTATTATGGTTTGTTAATCAGTGATGTGTTATTATTACTGGCAGTACTATGGGTTATTAATCAGTGATGTATTATTATTACTGGCAGTATTTTGATTTATTAACCAGTGATGTAGTATTATTACTGGCAGTATTATGGTTTGTTAATCAGCGATGTATTATTATTACTGGCAATGCTATGCTTTATTAATCAATTATGTATTATTATTACTGGTAGTATTATGGTTTATTAATTAGTGATGTATTATTATTACTGGCAGTATTATGGTTTATTAATTAGTGATGTATTATTATTACTGGCAGTGCTATGGTTTTTTAATCAGTGATGTATTATTATTACTGTCAGTATTATGGTTTATTAATCAGTGATGTATTATTATTATTACTGTCAGTACTATGGTTTATTAATCAGTGATGTATTATTATTACTGGCAGTACTGTGGTTTATTAATCAGTGATGTATTATTATTACTAGCAGAGCTATGGTTTAGTAATCAGTGATGTATTATTATTACTGGCAGTGCTATGGTTTATTAATCAGTGATGTATTATTATTACTGGCAATGCTATGGTTTATTAATCAGTTATGTATTATTATTACTGGCAGTGCTATGGGTTATTAATCAGTGATGTATTATTATTACTGGCAGTACTATTGGTTATTAATCAGTGATGTATTATTATTACTGCCAGAATTATGGTTTGTTAATCAGTTATGTATTATTATTACTGGCAGTACTATGGTTTATTAATCAGTGATGTATTATTATTACTGGCAGTACTATGGTTTATTAATCAGTGATGTATTATTATTACTGGCAGTATTATGGTTTGTTAATCAGTGATGTATTATTATTACTGACAGTACTATGGTTTATTAATCAGTGATGTATTATTATTACTGGCAGTACTATTGGTTATTAATCAGTGATGTGTTATTATCACTGGCAGAATTATTGTTTGTTAATCAGTGATGTATTATTATTACTGGCAGTACTATGGTTTTTTAATCAGTGATGTATTATTATTACTGGCAGTATTATGGTTTGTTAATCAGTGATGTATTATTATTACTGGCAGTACTATGGTTTATTAATCAGTGATGTATTATTATTATTACTGGCAGTATTATGATGTATTAATCAGTGATGTATTATTGTTACAGGCAGTATTATGGTTTGTTAATCAGTGATGTGTTATTATTACTGGCAGTACTATGGGTTATTAATCAGTGATGTATTATTATTACTGGCAGTATTATGATTTATTAACCAGTGATGTAGTATTATTACTGGCAGTATTATGGTTTGTTAATCAGCGATGTATTATTATTACTGGCAATGCTATGCTTTATTAATCAATTATGTATTATTATTACTGGTAGTATTATGGTTTATTAATTAGTGATGTATTATTATTACTGGCAGTATTATGGTTTATTAATTAGTGATGTATTATTATTACTGGCAGTGCTATGGTTTTTTAATCAGTGATGTATTATTATTACTGGCAGTACTGTGGTTTATTAATCAGTGATGTATTATTATTACTAGCAGAGCTATGGTTTAGTAATCAGTGATGTATTATTATTACTGGCAGTGCTATGGTTTATTAATCAGTGATGTATTATTATTACTGGCAATGCTATGGTTTATTAATCAGTTATGTATTATTATTACTGGCAGTGCTATGGGTTATTAATCAGTGATGTATTATTATTACTGGCAGTACTATTGGTTATTAATCAGTGATGTATTATTATTACTGCCAGAATTATGGTTTGTTAATCAGTGATGTATTATTATTACTGGCAGTACTATGGTTTATTAATCGGTGATGTATTATTATTACTGGCAGTATTATGGTTTGTTAATCAGTGATGTATTATTATTACTGACAGTACTATGGTTTAGTAATCAGTGATGTATTATTATTACTGGCAGTGCTATGGTTTTTTAATCAGTGATGTATTATTATTACTGTCAGTATTATGGTTTATTAATCAGTGATGTATTATTATTATTACTGTCAGTACTATGGTTTATTAATCAGTGATGTATTATTATTACTGGCAGTACTGTGGTTTATTAATCAGTGATGTATTATTATTACTAGCAGAGCTATGGTTTAGTAATCAGTGATGTATTATTATTACTGGCAGTGCTATGGTTTATTAATCAGTGATGTATTATTATTACTGGCAATGCTATGGTTTATTAATCAGTTATGTATTATTATTACTGGCAGTGCTATGGGTTATTAATCAGTGATGTATTATTATTACTGGCAGTACTATTGGTTATTAATCAGTGATGTATTATTATTACTGCCAGAATTATGGTTTGTTAATCAGTGATGTATTATTATTACTGGCAGTACTATGGTTTATTAATCGGTGATGTATTATTATTACTGGCAGTATTATGGTTTGTTAATCAGTGATGTATTATTATTACTGACAGTACTATGGTTTATTAATCAGTGATGTATTATTATTACTGGCAGTACTATTGGTTATTAATCAGTGATGTGTTATTATCACTGGCAGAATTATTGTTTGTTAATCAGTGATGTATTATTATTACTGGCAGTACTATGGTTTTTTAATCAGTGATGTATTATTATTACTGTCAGTATTATGGTTTGTTAATCAGTGATGTATTATTATTACTGGCAGTACTATGGTTTATTAATCAGTGATGTATTATTATTATTACTGGCAGTATTATGATGTATTAATCAGTGATGTATTATTGTTACAGGCAGTATTATGGTTTGTTAATCAGTGATGTGTTATTATTACTGGCAGTACTATGGGTTATTAATCAGTGATGTATTATTATTACTGGCAGTATTATGATTTATTAACCAGTGATGTAGTATTATTACTGGCAGTATTATGGTTTGTTAATCAGCGATGTATTATTATTACTGGCAATGCTATGCTTTATTAATCAATTATGTATTATTATTATTATTACTGGTAGTATTATGGTTTATTAATTAGTGATGTATTATAATTACTGGCAGTATTATGGTTTATTAATTAGTGATGTATTATTATTACTGGCAGTGCTATGGTTTATTTATCAGTGATGTATTATTATTACTGGCAATGCTATGGTTTATTAATCAGTGATGTATTATTATTACTAGCAGTACTATGGTTTATTAATCAGTGATGTATTATTATTACTGGCAGTACTATGGTTAATTAATCAGTGATGTATTATTATTACTGTCAGTACTGTGGTTTATTAATCAGTGATGTATTATTATTACTAGCAGTACTATGGTTTATTAATCAGTGATGTATTATTATAACTGGCAATGCTATGGTTTATTAATCAGTTATGTATTATTATTACTGGCAGTACTATGGTTTATTAATCAGTGATGTATTATTATTACTGGCAGTACTATTGGTTATTAATCAGTGATGTATTATTATTACTGGCAGAATTATGGTTTGTTAATCAGTGAAGTATTATTATTACTGGCAGTACTATGGTTTGTTAATCAGTGATGTATCATTATTACAGGCAGTACTATGGTTTATTAATCAGTGATGAATTATTATTACTGTCGGTACTATGGGTTATTAATCAGTGATGTATTATTATTACTGGCGGTACTATGGTTTATTAATCAGTGATGTATTATTATTACTGGCAGTGCTATGGTTTATTAATCAGTGATGTATTATTATTACTGGCAGTATTATGGTTTATTAATCAGTGATGTATTATTATTACTGGCAGTACTATGGTTTATTAATCAGTGATGTATTATTATCACTTGCAGTGCTATGCTTTACTAATCAGTGATGTATTATTATTATTGGCAGTATTATGGTTTTTTAATCAGTGATGTATTATTATAACTGGCAGTACTATGGTTTATTAATCGGTGATGTATTATTAATCCTGGGAGTACTATGGTTTATTAATCAGTGATGTATTATTATTACAGGCAGTGCTATGGTTTATTAATCAGTGATGTATTATGGTTTATTAATCAGTGATGTAATATTATTACTGTCAGTATTGTGGTTTATTAATCAGTGATGTATTATTATTACTGTCAGTATTGTGGTTTATTAATCAGTGATAAATTATTATTACTGGCAGTACTATGGTTTATTAATCAGTGATGTATTATTATTACTGGCAATGCTTTGGTTTATTAATCAGTGATGTATTATTATTACTGGCAGTACTATGGTTTATTAATCAGTGATGTATTATTATTACTGGCAGTACTATGGTTTATTAATCAGTGATCTATTATTAATACTGGCAGTACTATGGTTTATTAATCAGTGATGTATTATTATTACTGTCAGTACTGTGGTTTATTATTCAGTGATGTATTATTATTACTGGCAGTGCTATGGTTTAGTAATCAGTGATGTATTATTAATACGGGCAGTACTATGGTTTATTAATCAGTGATGTATTATTATTACTGGCAGTACTATGGTTTATTAATCAGTGATGTATTATTATTACTGGCAGTACTATGGTTTATTAATCAGTGATGTATTATTATTACTGGCAGTACTATAGTTTATTAATCAGTGATGTATTATTATTTCTGTCAGAACTGTGGTTTATTATTCAGTGATGTATTATTATTACTGGCAGTATTATGATGTATTAATCAGTGATGTATTATTATTACTGGCAGTATTCTGATTTATTAATCAGTGATGTATTATTATTACTGGCAGTACTATGGTTTATTATTCAGTGATGTAGTATTATTACTGGCAGTATTATGGTTTGTTAATCAGCGATGTATTATTATTACTGGCAATGCTATACTTTATTAATTAATTATGTATTATTATTACTGGCAGTATTATGGTTTATTAATTAGTAATGTATTATTATTACTCGCAGTATTATGGTTTATTAATTAGTGATGTATTATTATTACTGGCAGTATTATGGTTTATTAATTAGTGATGTATTATTATTACTGGCAGTATTATGGTTTATTAATTAGTGATGTATTATTATTACTGGCAGTGCTATGCTTTATTAATCAATGATGTATTATTTTTACTGGCAGTACTATGGTTTATTAATCAGTAATGTAGTATTATTACTGGCAGTGCTATGGTTTATTAATCACTGATGTATTATTATTACTGGCTGTGCTATGGTTTATTAATCAGTGATGTAGTATTATTACTGGCAGTGCTGTGGTTTATTAATCACTGATGTAGTATTATTACTGGCAGTACTATGGTTTATTAATTATTGATGTATTATTATTACTTGCAGTGTTATGGTTTATTAATCAGTGATGTATTATTATTACTGGCAGTACTATGGTTTATTAATCAGTGATGTATTATTATTACTGGCAGTGCTATGGTTTATTAATCAGTGATGTATTATTATTACTGGCAGTATTATGGTTTATTAATCAGTGATGTATTATTATTATTACTGTCAGTACTATGGTTTATTAATCAGTGATGTATTATTATTACTGGCAGTACTATGGTTTATTAATAAGTGATGTATTATTATTACAGGCAGTACTATGGTTTATTAATCAGTGATGTATTATTATTACTGTCAGTACTATGGGTTATTAATCAGTGATGTATTATTATTACAGGCAGTACTATGGTTTATTAATCAGTGATGTATTATTATTACTGTCAGTACTGTGGGTTATTAATCAGTGATGTATTATTATTACTGGCAGTACTATGGTTTATTAATCAGTGATGTACTAGTATTACTGGCAGTATTATGGGTTATTAATCAGTGATGTATTATTATTATTACTGGCAGAGCTATGGTTTAGTAATCAGTGATGTATTATTAATACTGGCAGTACTATGGTTTATTAATCAGTGATGTATTATTATTACTGGCAGTACTATGGTTTATTAATCAGTGATGTATTATTATTACTGGCAGTACTATGGTTTATTAATCAGTGATGTATTATTATTACTGGCAGTACTATGGTTTATTAATCAGTGATGTATTATTATTACTGTCAGTACTGTGGTTTATTATTCAGTGATGTATTATTATTACTGGCAGTGCTATGGTTTATTATTCAGTGATGTATTATTATTACTGGCAGTGCTATGGTTTATTAATCAGTGATGTATTATTATTATTACTGGCAGTGCAATGGTTTATTAATCAGTGATGTATTATGGTTTATTAATCAGTGATGTAATATTATTACTGTCAGTATTGTGGTTTATTAATCAGTGATGTATTATTATTACTGTCAGTATTGTGGTTTATTAATCAGTGATGAATTATTATTACTAGCAGTACTATGGTTTATTAATCAGTGATGTATTATTATTACTGGCAGTACTATGGTTTATTAATCAGTGATGTATTATTATTACTGTCAGTACTATGGTTTATTAATCAGTGATGTATTATTATTACTGGCAGTACTATGGTTTATTAATCAGTGATGTATTATTATTACTGTCAGTACTGTGGTTTATTATTCAGTGATGTATTATTATTACTGGCAGTGCTATGGTTTATTAATCTGTGATGTATTATTATTATTAGTGGCAGTGCTATGGTTTATTAATCAGTGATGTATTATGGTTTATTAATCAGTGATGTAATATTATTACTGTCAGTATTGTGGTTTAATAATCAGTGATGTATTATTATTACTGTCAGTATTGTGGTTTATTAATCAGTGATGAATTATTATTACTGGCAGTACTATGGTTTATTAATCAGTGATGTATTATTATTACTGGCAATGCTTTGGTTTATTAATCAGTGATGTATTATTATTACTGGCAGTACTATGGTTTATTAATCAGTGATGTATTATTATTACTGGCAGTACTATGGTTTATTAATCAGTGATGTATTATTATTACTGGAAGAATTATGGTTTATTAATCAGTGATGTATTATTATTACTGGCAATGCTATGGTTTCTTAATCAGTGATGTATTATTATTACTGGCAATGCTATGGTTTATTAATCAGTTATGTATTATTATTACTGGCAGTGCTATGGGTTATTAATCAGTGATGTATTATTATTACTGGCAGTACTATTGGTTATTAATCAGTGATGTATTATTATTACTGCCAGAATTATGGTTTGTTAATCAGTGATGTATTATTATTACTGGCAGTACTATGGTTTATTAATCAGTGATGTATTATTATTACTGGCAGTATTATGGTTTGTTAATCAGTGATGTATTATTATTACTGACAGTACTATGGTTTATTAATCAGTGATGTATTATTATTACTGGCAGTACTACTGGTTATTAATCAGTGATGTGTTATTATCACTGGCAGAATTATTGTTTGTTAATCAGTGATGTATTATTATTACTGGCAGTACTATGGTTTATTAATCAGTGATGTATTATTATTATTACTGGCAGTATTATGATGTATTAATCAGTGATGTATTATTGTTACAGGCAGTATTATGGTTTGTTAATCAGTGATGTGTTATTATTACTGGCAGTACTATGGGTTATTAATCAGTGATGTATTATTATTACTGGCAGTATTATGATTTATTAACCAGTGATGTAGTATTATTACTGGCAGTATTATGGTTTGTTAATCAGCGATGTATTATTATTACTGGCAATGCTATGCTTTATTAATCAATTATGTATTATTATTACTGGTAGTATTATGGTTTATTAATTAGTGATATATTATTATTACTGGCAGTATTATGGTTTATTAATTAGTGATGTATTATTATTACTGGCAGTGCTATGGTTTTTTAATCAGTGATGTATTATTATTACTGTCAGTATTATGGTTTATTAATCAGTGATGTATTATTATTATTACTGTCAGTACTATGGTTTATTAATCAGTGATGTATTATTATTACTGGCAGTACTGTGGTTTATTAATCAGTGATGTATTATTATTACTAGCAGAGCTATGGTTTAGTAATCAGTGATGTATTATTATTACTGGCAGTGCTATGATTTATTAATCAGTGATGTATTATTATTACTGGCAATGCTATGGTTTATTAATCAGTTATGTATTATTATTACTGGCAGTGCTATGGGTTATTAATCAGTGATGTATTATTATTACTGGCAGTACTATTGGTTATTAATCAGTGATGTATTATTATTACTGCCAGAATTATGGTTTGTTAATCAGTGATGTATTATTATTACTGGCAGTACTATGGTTTATTAATCAGTGATGTATTATTATTACTGGCAGTATTATGGTTTGTTAATCAGTGATGTATTATTATTACTGACAGTACTATGGTTTATTAATCAGTGATGTATTATTATTACTGGCAGTACTATTGGTTATTAATCAGTGATGTGTTATTATCACTAGCAGTACTATGGTTTATTAATCAGTGATGTATTATTATTACTGGCAGTACTATGGTTAATTAATCAGTGATGTATTATTATTACTGTCAGTACTGTGGTTTATTAATCAGTGATGTATTATTATTACTAGCAGTACTATGGTTTATTAATCAGTGATGTATTATTATTACTGGCAATGCTATGGTTTATTAATCAGTTATGTATTATTATTACTGGCAGTACTATGGTTTATTAATCAGTGATGTATTATTATTACTGGCAGTACTATTGGTTATTAATCAGTGATGTATTATTATTACTGGCAGAATTATGGTTTGTTAATCAGTGATGTATTATTATTACTGGCAGTACTATGGTTTGTTAATCAGTGATGTATTATTATTACAGGCAGTACTATGGTTTATTAATCAGTGATGAATTATTATTACTGTCGGTACTATGGTTTATTAATCAGTGATGTATTATTATTACTGGCAGTGCTATGGTTTATTAATCAGTGATGTATTATTATTACTGGCAGTATTATGGTTTATTAATCAGTGATGTATTATTATTACTGGCAGTACTATGGTTTATTAATCAGTGATGTATTATTATTACTTGCAGTGCTATGCTTTACTAATCAGTGATGTATTATTATTATTGGCAGTATTATGGTTTTTTAATCAGTGATGTATTATTATAACTGGCAGTACTATGGTTTATTAATCAGTGATGTATTATTATTACAGGCAGTGCTATGGCTTATTAATCAGTGATGTATTATGGTTTATTAATCAGTGATGTAATATTATTACTGTCAGTATTGTGGTTTATTAATCAGTGATGTATTATTATTACTGTCAGTATTGTGGTTTATTAATCAGTGATAAATTATTATTACTGGCAGTACTATGGTTTATTAATCAGTGATGTATTATTATTACTGGCAATGCTTTGGTTTATTAATCATGATGTATTATTATTACTGGCAGTACTATGGTTTATTAATCAGTGATGTATTATTATTACTGGCAGTACTATGGTTTATTAATCAGTGATCTATTATTAATACTGGCAGTACTATGGTTTATTAATCAGTGATGTATTATTATTACTGTCAGTACTGTGGTTTATTATTCAGTGATGTATTATTATTACTGGCAGTATTATGATGTATTAATCAGTGATGTATTATTATTACTGGCAGTATTCTGATTTATTAATCAGTGATGTATTATTATTACTGGCAGTACTATGGTTTATTATTCAGTGATGTAGTATTATTACTGGCAGTATTATGGTTTGTTAATCAGCGATGTATTATTATTACTGGCAATGCTATACTTTATTAATTAGTTATGTATTATTATTACTGGCAGTATTATGGTTTATTAATTAGTGATGTATTATTATTACTCGCAGTATTATGGTTTATTAATTAGTGATGTATTATTATTACTGGCAGTATTATGGTTTATTAATTAGTGATGTATTATTATTACTGGCAGTGCTATGCTTTATTAATCGATGATGTATTATTTTTACTGGCAGTACTATGGTTTATTAATCACTGATGTATTATTATTACTGGCTGTGCTATGGTTTATTAATCAGTGATGTAGTATTATTACTGGCAGTGCTGTGGTTTATTAATCACTGATGTAGTATTATTACTGGCAGTACTATGGTTTATTAATTATTGATGTATTATTATTACTTGCAGTGTTATGGTTTATTAATCAGTGATGTATTATTATTACTGGCAGTACTATGGTTTATTAATCAGTGATGTATTATTATTACTGGCAGTGCTATGGTTTATTAATCAGTGATGTATTATTATTACTGGCAGTATTATGGTTTATTAATCAGTGATGTATTAATATTATTATTACTGTCAGTACTATGGTTTATTAATCAGTGATGTATTATTATTACTGGCAGTACTATGGTTTATTAATAAGTGATGTATTATTATTACAGGCAGTACTATGGTTTATTAATCAGTGATGTATTATTATTACTGTCAGTACTATGGGTTATTAATCAGTGATGTATTATTATTACAGGCAGTACTATGGTTTATTAATCAGTGATGTATTATTATTACTGTCAGTACTGTGGGTTATTAATCAGTGATGTATTATTATTACTGGCAGTACTATGGTTTATTAATCAGTGATGTACTAGTATTACTGGCAGTACTATGGGTTATTAATCAGTGATGTATTATTATTATTACTGGCAGAACTATGGTTTAGTAATCAGTGATGTATTATTAATACTGGCAGTACTATGGTTTATTAATCAGTGATGTATTATTATTACTGGCAGTACTATGGTTTATTAATCAGTGATGTATTATTATTACTGGCAGTACTATGGTTTATTAATCAGTGATGTATTATTATTACTGGCAGTACTATGGTTTATTAATCAGTGATGTATTATTATTACTGTCAGTACTGTGGTTTATTATTCAGTGATGTATTATTATTACTGGCAGTGCTATGGTTTATTATTCAGTGATGTATTATTATTACTGGCAGTGCTATGGTTTATTAATCAGTGATGTATTATTATTATTACTGGCAGTGCAATGGTTTATTAATCAGTGATGTATTATGGTTTATTAATCAGTGATGTAATATTATTACTGTCAGTATTGTGGTTTATTAATCAGTGATGTATTATTATTACTGTCAGTATTGTGGTTTATTAATCAGTGATGAATTATTATTACTGGCAGTACTATGGTTTATTAATCAGTGATGTATTATTATTACTGGCAATGCTTTGGTTTATTAATCAGTGATGTATTATTATTACTGGCAGTACTATGGTTTATTAATCAGTGATGTATTATTATTACTGGCAGTACTATGGTTTATTAATCAGTGATCTATTATTAATACTGGCAGTACTATGGTTTATTAATCAGTGATGTATTATTATTACAGGCAGTATTATGGTTTGTTAATCAGTGATGTATTATTATTACTGACAGTACTATGGTTTATTAATCAGTGATGTATTATTATTACTGGCAGTACTATTGGTTATTAATCAGTGATGTGTTATTATCACTGGCAGAATTATTGTTTGTTAATCAGTAATGTATTATTATTACTAGCAGTACTATGGTTTTTTAATCAGTGATGTATTATTATTACTGGCAGTATTATGGTTTGTTAATCAGTGATGTATTATTATTACTGGCAGTACTATGGTTTATTAATCAGTGATGTATTATTATTACTGGCAGTATTATGATGTATTAATCAGTGATGTATTATTGTTACAGGCAGTATTATGGTTTGTTAATCAGTGATGTGTTATTATTACTGGCAGTACTATGGGTTATTAATCAGTGATGTATTATGGTTTATTAATCAGTGATGTAATATTATTACTGTCAGTATTGTGGTTTATTGATCAGTGATGTATTATTATTACTGTCAGTATTGTGGTTTATTAATCAGTGATGAATTATTATTACTGGCAGTACTATAGTTTATTAATCAGTGATGTATTATTATTACTGGCAATGCTTTGGTTTATTTATCAGTGATGTATTATTATTACTGGCAGTACTATGGTTTATTAATCAGTGATGTATTATTATTACTGGCAGTACTATGGTTTATTAATCAGTGATGTATTATTATTACTGGAAGAATTATGGTTTAATAATCAGTGATGTATTATTATTACTGTCAGTATTGTGGTTTATTAATCAGTGATGTATTATTATTACTGGCAGTACTTTGGTTCATTAATCGGTGATGTATTATTAATACTGGCAGTACTATGGTTTATTAATCAGTGATGTATTATTATTATTACTGGCAGTACTATGGTTTATTAATCGGTGTTTTATTAATAATACTGGCAGTACTATGGTTTATTAATCAGTGATGTATTATTATTACTGTCAGTACTGTGGTTTATTAATCAGTGATGTATTATTTTTATTAGTGGCAGGCAGTACTATGGTTCATTATCAGTTATGTATTATTATTACTGTCAGTATTGTGCTTTATTAATCAGTGATGTATTATTATTATTATTATTATTACTGGCAGTACTATGGTTTATTAATCGGTGATGTATTATTAATACTGGCAGTACTATGGTTTATTAATCAGTTATGTAATATTATTACTGGCAGTATTATGGTTTATTAATTAGTGATGTATTATTATTACTGGCAGTATTATGGTTTATTAATCAGTGATGTATTATTATTACTGGCAGTACTATGGGTTATTAATCAGTGATGTATTATTATTACTGTCTGTACTATATTTTATTAATCAGTGATGTATTATTATAACTGTCAGTACTATGGTTTATTAATCGGTGATGTATTATTAATACTGGCAGTACTATGGTTTATTAATCACTGATGTAATATTATTACTGGCAGTATTATGGTTTATTAATCAGAGATGTATTATTATTACTGGCAGTACTATGGTTTATTAATCAGTGATGTATTAGTATTACTTACAGTACTATGGGTTATTAATCAGTGATGTATTATTATTATTACTGGCAGTACTATGGTTTATTAATCAGTGATGTAATATTATTAATGGCAGGCAGTACTATGGGTTATTAATCAGTGATGTATTATTATTACAGGCAGTACTGTGGTTTATTAATCAGTGATGTAATATTATTACTGGCAGTATTATGGTTTATTAATCAGTGATGTATTATTATTAATGGCAGTACTATGGTTTATTAATCAGTGATGTATTATTATTACTGGCAGTACAATGGATAATTAATCGGTGATGTATTATTAATACTGGCAGTACTATGGTTTATTAATCAGTGATGTATTATTATTACTGTCAGTACTATGGTTTATTAATCAGAGATGCATTATTATTACTGGCAGTACTATGGTTTATTAATCAGTGATCTATTATTAATACTGGCAGTACTATGGTTTATTAATCAGTGATGTATTATTATTACTGTCAGTACTGTGGTTTATTATTCAGTGATGTATTATTATTATTCCTGGCAGTGCTATGGTTTAGTAATCAGTGATGTATTATTAATACTGGCAGTACTATGGTTTATTTATCAGTGATGTATTATTATTACTGGCAGTACTATAGTTTATTAATCAGTGATGTATTATTATTACTGTCAGAAGTGTGGTTTATTATTCAGTGATGTATTATTATTACTGGCAGTGCTATGGTTTATTATTCAGTGATGTAGTATTATTACTGGCAGTACTATGGTTTATTAATCAGTGATGTATTATTATTACTGGCAATGCTATGGTTTATTAAGCAGTGATGTATTATGGTTTATTAATCAGTGATGTATTATTATTACTGTCAGTACTGTGGTTTATTAATCAGTGATGTATTGTTATTACTGGCAGTATTATGGTTTGTTAATCAGTGATGTATTATTATTACTGGCAGTACTATGGTTTATTAATCAGTGATGTATTATTATTACTGGCAGTATTATGATGTATTAATCAGTGATGTATTATTGTTACAGGCAGTATTATGTTTTGCTGCTTTAAAAATATTTGAATACTCACAGGAGTTTCCACAGCCGCTGCAGCTACCAGCCTATTATCTAAGCCCCTTACTGTCTTACTAGTAAGCCAGTAATCATATTTGGGATTACTGGCAGTGCTATGGGTTATTAATCAGTGATGTATTATTATTACTGGCAGTACTATTGGTTATTAATCAGTGATGTATTATTATTACTGCCAGAATTATGGTTTGTTAATCAGTGATGTATTATTATTACTGGCAGTATTATGGTTTATTAATTAGTGATGTATTATTATTACTGGCAGTATTATGGTTTATTAATTAGTGATGTATTATTATTACTGGCAGTGATATGCTTTATTAATCAATGATGTATTATTATTACTGGCAGTACTATGGTTTATTAATCAGTGATGTATTATTATTACTGTCAGTACTATGGTTTATTAATCAGTGATCTATTATTAATACTGGCAGTACTATGGTTTATTAATCAGTGATGAATTATTATTACTGTCAGTACTGTGGTTTATTATTCAGTGATGTATTATTATTACTGGCTGTGCTATGGTTTAGTAATCAGTGATGTATTATTAATACTGGCAGTACTATGGTTTATTAATCAGTGATGTATTATTATTACTGGCAGTACTATGGTTTATTGATCAGTGATGTATTATTATTACTGGCAGTACTATGGTTTATTAATCAGTGATGTATTATTATTACTGGCAGTACTATGGTTTATTAATCAGTGAAGTATTATTATTACTGTCAGTACTGTGGTTTATTATTCAGTGATGTATTATTATTACTGGCAGTGCTATGGTTTATTATTCAGTGATGTATTATTATTACTGGCAGTGCTATGGTTTATTAATTAGTGATGTATTATTATTATTACTGGCAGTGCTATGGTTTATTAATCAGTGATGTATTATGGTTTATTAATCAGTGATGTAATATTATTACTGTCAGTATTGTGGTTTATTAATCAGTGATGTATTATTATTACTGTCAGTATTGTGGTTTATTAATCAGTGATGAATTATTATTACTGGCAGTACTATGGTTTATTAATCAGTGATGTATTATTATTACTTTCAATGCTTTGGTTTATTAATCAGTGATGTATTATTATTACTGGCAGTACTATGGTTTATTAATCAGTGATGTATTATTATTACTGGCAGTACTATGGTTTATTAATCAGTGATGTATTATTATTACTGGAAGAATTATGGTTTATTATTCAGTGATGTATTATTATTACTGGCAATGCTATGGTTTATTAATCAGTTATGTATTACTATTACTTGCAGTGCTATGGGTTATTAATCAGTGATGTATTATTATTACTGGCAGTACTATTGGTTATTAATCAGTGATGTATTATTATTACTGCCAGAATTATGGTTTGTTAATCAGTGATGTATTATTATTACTGGCAGTACTATGGTTTATTAATCAGTGATGTATTATTATTACTGGCAGTATTATGGTTTGTTAATCAGTGATGTATTATTATTACTGACAATACTATGGTTTATTAATCAGTGATGTATTATTATTACTGGCAGTACTATTGGTTATTAATCAGTGATGTGTTATTATCACTGGCAGAATTATTGTTTGTTAATCAGTGATGTATTATTATTACTGGCAGTACTATGGTTTTTTAATCAGTGATGTATTATTATTACTGGCAGTATTATGGTTTGTTAATCAGTGATGTATTATTATTACTGGCAGTACTATGGTTTATTAATCAGTGATGTATTATTATTACAGGCAGTATTATGATGTATTAATCAGTGATGTATTATTGTTACAGGCAGTATTATGGTTTGTTAATCAGTGATGTGTTATTATTACTGGCAGTACTATGGGTTATTAATCAGTGATGTATTATTATTACTGGCAGTATTATGATTTATTAACCAGTGTTGTAGTATTATTACTGGCAGTATTATAGTTTGTTAATCAGCGATGTATTATTATTACTGGCAATGCTATGCTTTATTAATCAATTATGTATTATTATTACTGGTAGTATTATGGTTTATTAATTAGTGATGTATTATTATTACTGGCAGTATTATGGTTTATTAATTAGTGATGTATTATTATTACTGGCAGTGCTATGGTTTTTTAATCAGTGATGTATTATTATTACTGTCAGTATTATGGTTTATTAATCAGTGATGTATTATTAATATTACTGTCAGTACTATGGTTTATTAATCAGTGATGTATTATTATTACTGGCAGTACTGTGGTTTATTAATCAGTGATGTATTATTATTACTGGCAGTACTATGGTTTATTTATCAGTGATGTATTATTATTACTGGCAATGCTATGGTTTATTAATCAGTGATGTATTATTATTACTAGCAGTACTATGGTTTATTAATCAGTGATGTATTATTATTACTGGCAGTACTATGGTTAATCAGTGATGTATTATTATTACTGTCAGTACTGTGGTTTATTAATCAGTGATGTATTATTATTACTAGCAGTACTTTGGTTTATTTTTCAGTGATGTAGTATTATTACTGGCAGTATTATGGTTTATTAATCAGTGATGTATTATTATTACTGGCAGTACTATTGGCTATTAATCAGTGATGTATTATTATTACTGGCAGAATTATGGTTTGTTAATCAGTGATGTATTATTATTACTGGCAGTACTATGGTTTATTAATCAGTGATGTATTATTATTACTGGCAGTACTATTGGCTATTAATCAGTGATGTATTATTATTACTGGCAGAATTATGGTTTGTTAATCAGTGATGTATTATTATTACTGGCAGTACTATGGTTTATTAATCAGTGATGTATTATTATTACAGGCAGTATTATGGTTTATTAATCAGTGATGTATTATTATTACTGGCAGTACTTTGGTTTATTTTTCAGTGATGTAGTATTATTACTGGCAGTATTATGGTTTGTTAATCAGCGATGTATTATTATTACTGGCAATGCTATACTTTATTAATTAATTATGTATTATTATTACTGGCAGTATTATGGTTTATTAATTAGTGATGTATTATTATTACTCGCAGTATTATGGTTTATTAATTAGTGATGTATTATTATTGCTGGCAGTATTATGGTTTATTAATTAGTTATGTATTATTATTACTGGCAGTATTATGGTTTATTAATTAGTGATGTATTATTATTACTGGCAGTGCTATACTTTATTAATCAATGATGTATTATTATTACTGGCAGTACTATGGTTTATTAATCAGTAATGTAGTATTATTACTGGCAGTGCTATGGTTTATTAATCACTGATGTATTATTACTGGCTGTGCTATGGTTTATTAATCAGTGATGTAGTATTCTTACTGGAAGTGCTGTGGTTTATTAATCACTGATGTAGTATTATTACTGGCAGTACTATGGTTTATTACTTATTGATGTATTATTATTACTGGCAGTGTTATGGTTTATTAATCAGTGATGTATTATTATTACTGGCAGTACTATGGTTTATTAATCAGTGATGTATTATTATTACTGGCAGTACAATGGATAATTAATCGGTGATGTATTATTAATACTGGCAGTACTATGGTTTATTAATCAGTGATGTATTATTATTACTGTCAGTACTATGGTTTATTAATCAGAGATGCATTATTATTACTGGCAGTACTATGGTTTATTAATCAGTGATCTATTATTAATACTGGCAGTACTATGGTTTATTAATCAGTGATGTATTATTATTACTGTCAGTACTGTGGTTTATTATTCAGTGATGTATTATTATTATTCCTGGCAGTGCTATGGTTTAGTAATCAGTGATGTATTATTAATACTGGCAGTACTATGGTTTATTTATCAGTGATGTATTATTATTACTGGCAGTACTATAGTTTATTAATCAGTGATGTATTATTATTACTGTCAGAACTGTGGTTTATTATTCAGTGATGTATTATTATTACTGGCAGTGCTATGGTTTATTATTCAGTGATGTAGTATTATTACTGGCAGTACTATGGTTTATTAATCAGTGATGTATTATTATTACTGGCAATGCTATGGTTTATTAAGCAGTGATGTATTATGGTTTATTAATCAGTGATGTATTATTATTACTGTCAGTACTGTGGTTTATTAATCAGTGATGTATTGTTATTACTGGCAGTATTATGGTTTGTTAATCAGTGATGTATTATTATTACTGTCAGTACTATGGTTTATTAATCAGTGATGTATTATTATTACTGGCAGTATTATGATGTATTAATCAGTGATGTATTATTGTTACAGGCAGTATTATGGTTTGCTGCTTTAAAAATATTTGAATACTCACAGGAGTTTCCACAGCCGCTGCAGCTACCAGCCTATTATCTAAGCCCCTTACTGTCTTACTAGTAAGCCAGTAATCATATTTGGGATTACTGGCAGTGCTATGGGTTATTAATCAGTGATGTATTATTATTACTGGCAGTACTATTGGTTCTTAATCAGTGATGTATTATTATTACTGCCAGAATTATGGTTTGTTAATCAGTGATGTATTATTATTACTGGCAGTATTATGGTTTATTAATTAGTGATGTATTATTATTACTGGCAGTATTATGGTTTATTAATTAGTGATGTATTATTATTACTGGCAGTGCTATGCTTTATTAATCAATGATGTATTATTATTACTGGCAGTACTATGGTTTATTAATCAGTTATGTATTACTATTACTTGCAGTGCTATGGGTTATTAATCAGTGATGTATTATTATTACTGGCAGTACTATTGGTTATTAATCAGTGATGTATTATTATTACTGCCAGAATTATGGTTTGTTAATCAGTGATGTATTATTATTACTGGCAGTACTATGGTTTATTAATCAGTGATGTATTATTATTACTGGCAGTATTATGGTTTGTTAATCAGTGATGTATTATTATTACTGACAATACTATGGTTTATTAATCAGTGATGTATTATTATTACTGGCAGTACTATTGGTTATTAATCAGTGATGTGTTATTATCACTGGCAGAATTATTGTTTGTTAATCAGTGATGTATTATTATTACTGGCAGTACTATGGTTTTTTAATCAGTGATGTATTATTATTACTGGCAGTATTATGGTTTGTTAATCAGTGATGTATTATTATTACTGGCAGTACTATGGTTTATTAATCAGTGATGTATTATTATTACAGGCAGTATTATGATGTATTAATCAGTGATGTATTATTGTTACAGGCAGTATTATGGTTTGTTAATCAGTGATGTGTTATTATTACTGGCAGTACTATGGGTTATTAATCAGTGATGTATTATTATTACTGGCAGTATTATGATTTATTAACCAGTGTTGTAGTATTATTACTGGCAGTATTATAGTTTGTTAATCAGCGATGTATTATTATTACTGGCAATGCTATGCTTTATTAATCAATTATGTATTATTATTACTGGTAGTATTATGGTTTATTAATTAGTGATGTATTATTATTACTGGCAGTATTATGGTTTATTAATTAGTGATGTATTATTATTACTGGCAGTGCTATGGTTTTTTAATCAGTGATGTATTATTATTACTGTCAGTATTATGGTTTATTAATCAGTGATGTATTATTAATATTACTGTCAGTACTATGGTTTATTAATCAGTGATGTATTATTATTACTGGCAGTACTGTGGTTTATTAATCAGTGATGTATTATTATTACTGGCAGTACTATGGTTTATTTATCAGTGATGTATTATTATTACTGGCAATGCTATGGTTTATTAATCAGTGATGTATTATTATTACTAGCAGTACTATGGTTTATTAATCAGTGATGTATTATTATTACTGGCAGTACTATGGTTAATCAGTGATGTATTATTATTACTGTCAGTACTGTGGTTTATTAATCAGTGATGTATTATTATTACTAGCAGTACTTTGGTTTATTTTTCAGTGATGTAGTATTATTACTGGCAGTATTATGGTTTATTAATCAGTGATGTATTATTATTACTGGCAGTACTATTGGCTATTAATCAGTGATGTATTATTATTACTGGCAGAATTATGGTTTGTTAATCAGTGATGTATTATTATTACTGGCAGTACTATGGTTTATTAATCAGTGATGTATTATTATTACTGGCAGTACTATTGGCTATTAATCAGTGATGTATTATTATTACTGGCAGAATTATGGTTTGTTAATCAGTGATGTATTATTATTACTGGCAGTACTATGGTTTATTAATCAGTGATGTATTATTATTACAGGCAGTATTATGGTTTATTAATCAGTGATGTATTATTATTACTGGCAGTACTTTGGTTTATTTTTCAGTGATGTAGTATTATTACTGGCAGTATTATGGTTTGTTAATCAGCGATGTATTATTATTACTGGCAATGCTATACTTTATTAATTAATTATGTATTATTATTACTGGCAGTATTATGGTTTATTAATTAGTGATGTATTATTATTACTCGCAGTATTATGGTTTATTAATTAGTGATGTATTATTATTGCTGGCAGTATTATGGTTTATTAATTAGTTATGTATTATTATTACTGGCAGTATTATGGTTTATTAATTAGTGATGTATTATTATTACTGGCAGTGCTATACTTTATTAATCAATGATGTATTATTATTACTGGCAGTACTATGGTTTATTAATCAGTAATGTAGTATTATTACTGGCAGTGCTATGGTTTATTAATCACTGATGTATTATTACTGGCTGTGCTATGGTTTATTAATCAGTGATGTAGTATTATTACTGGAAGTGCTGTGGTTTATTAATCACTGATGTAGTATTATTACTGGCAGTACTATGGTTTATTACTTATTGATGTATTATTATTACTGGCAGTGTTATGGTTTATTAATCAGTGATGTATTATTATTACTGGCAGTACTATGGTTTATTAATCAGTGATGTATTATTATTACTGGCAGTACAATGGATAATTAATCGGTGATGTATTATTAATACTGGCAGTACTATGGTTTTTTAATCAGTGATGTATTATTATTACTGTCAGTACTATGGTTTATTAATCAGAGATGCATTATTATTACTGGCAGTACTATGGTTTATTAATCAGTGATCTATTATTAATACTGGCAGTACTATGGTTTATTAATCAGTGATGTATTATTATTACTGTCAGTACTGTGGTTTATTATTCAGTGATGTATTATTATTATTCCTGGCAGTGCTATGGTTTAGTAATCAGTGATGTATTATTAATACTGGCAGTACTATGGTTTATTTATCAGTGATGTATTATTATTACTGGCAGTACTATAGTTTATTAATCAGTGATGTATTATTATTACTGTCAGAACTGTGGTTTATTATTCAGTGATGTATTATTATTACTGGCAGTGCTATGGTTTATTATTCAGTGATGTAGTATTATTACTGGCAGTACTATGGTTTATTAATCAGTGATGTATTATTATTACTGGCAATGCTATGGTTTATTAAGCAGTGATGTATTATGGTTTATTAATCAGTGATGTATTATTATTACTGTCAGTACTGTCGTTTATTAATCAGTGATGTATTGTTATTACTGGCAGTATTATGGTTTGTTAATCAGTGATGTATTATTATTACTGTCAGTACTATGGTTTATTAATCAGTGATGTATTATTATTACTGGCAGTATTATGATGTATTAATCAGTGATGTATTATTGTTACAGGCAGTATTATGGTTTGCTGCTTTAAAAATATTTGAATACTCACAGGAGTTTCCACAGCCGCTGCAGCTACCAGCCTATTATCTAAGCCCCTTACTGTCTTACTAGTAAGCTAGTAATCATATTTGGGATTACTGGCAGTGCTATGGGTTATTAATCAGTGATGTATTATTATTACTGGCAGTACTATTGGTTATTAATCAGTGATGTATTATTATTACTGCCAGAATTATGGTTTGTTAATCAGTGATGTATTATTATTACTGGCAGTATTATGGTTTATTAATTAGTGATGTATTATTATTACTGGCAGTATTATGGTTTATTAATTAGTGATGTATTATTATTACTGGCAGTGCTATGCTTTATTAATCAATGATGTATTATTATTACTGGCAGTACTATGGTTTATTAATCAGTGATGTATTATTATTACTGTCAGTACTATGGTTTATTAATCAGTGATCTATTATTAATACTGGCAGTACTATGGTTTATTAATCAGTGATGTATTATTATTACTGTCAGTACTGTGGTTTATTATTCAGTGATGTATTATTATTACTGGCTGTGCTATGGTTTAGTAATCAGTGATGTATTATTAATACTGGCAGTACTATGGTTTATTAATCAGTGATGTATTATTATTACTGGCAGTACTATGGTTTATTAATCAGTGATGTATTATTATTACTGGCAGTACTATGGTTTATTAATCAGTGATGTATTATTATTACTGGCAGTACTATGGTTTATTAATCAGTGAAGTATTATTATTACTGTCAGTACTGTGGTTTATTATTAAGTGATGTATTATTATTACTGGCAGTGCTATGGTTTATTATTCAGTGATGTATTATTATTACTGGCAGTGCTATGGTTTATTAATTAGTGATGTATTATTATTATTACTGGCAGTGCTATGGTTTATTAATCAGTGATGTATTATGGTTTATTAATCAGTGATGTAATATTATTACTGTCAGTATTGTGGTTTATTAATCAGTGATGTATTATTATTACTGTCAGTATTGTGGTTTATTAATCAGTGATGAATTATTATTACTGGCAGTACTATGGTTTATTAATCAGTGATGTATTATTATTACTGGCAATGCTTTGGTTTATTAATCAGTGATGTATTATTATTACTGGCAGTACTATGGTTTATTAATCAGTGATGTATTATTATTACTGGCAGTACTATGGTTTATTAATCAGTGATGTATTATTATTACTGGAAGAATTATGGTTTATTAATCAGTGATGTATTATTATTACAGGCAATGCTATGGTTTATTAATCAGTTATGTATTATTATTACTTGCAGTGCTATGGGTTATTAATCAGTGATGTATTATTATTACTGGCAGTACTATTGGTTATTAATCAGTGATGTATTATTATTACTGCCAGAATTATGGTTTGTTAATCAGTGATGTATTATTATTACTGGCAGTACTATGGTTTATTAATCAGTGATGTATTATTATTACTGGCAGTATTATGGTTTGTTAATCAGTGATGTATTATTATTACTGACAATACTATGGTTTATTAATCAGTGATGTATTATTATTACTGGCAGTACTATTGGTTATTAATCAGTGATGTGTTATTATCACTGGCAGAATTATTGTTTGTTAATCAGTGATGTATTATTATTACTGGCAGTACTATGGTTTTTTAATCAGTGATGTATTATTGTTACAGGCAGTATTATGGTTTGTTAATCAGTGATGTGTTATTATTACTGGCAGTACTATGGGTTATTAATCAGTGATGTATTATTATTACTGGCAGTATTATGATTTATTAACCAGTGATGTAGTATTATTACTGGCAGTATTATAGTTTGTTAATCAGCGATGTATTATTATTACTGGCAATGCTATGCTTTATTAATCAATTATGTATTATTATTACTGGTAGTATTATGGTTTATTAATTAGTGATGTATTATTATTACTGGCAGTATTATGGTTTATTAATTAGTGATGTATTATTATTACTGGCAGTGCTATGGTTTTTTAATCAGTGATGTATTATTATTACTGTCAGTATTATGGTTTATTAATCAGTGATGTACTATTAATATTACTGTCAGTACTATGGTTTATTAATCAGTGATGTATTATTATTACTGGCAGTACTGTGGTTTATTAATCAGTGATGTATTATTATTACTGGCAGTACTATGGTTTATTTATCAGTGATGTATTATTATTACTGGCAATGCTATGGTTTATTAATCAGTGATGTATTATTATTACTAGCAGTACTATGGTTTATTAATCAGTGATGTATTATTATTACTGGCAGTACTATGGTTAATCAGTGATGTATTATTATTACTGTCAGTACTGTGGTTTATTAATCAGTGATGTATTATTATTACTAGCAGTACTATGGTTTATTAATCAGTGATGTATTATTATTACAGGCAATGCTATGGTTTATTAGTCAGTTATGTATTATTATTACTGGCAGTACTATGGTTTATTAATCAGTGATGTATTATTATTACTGGCAGTACTATTGGCTATTAATCAGTGATGTATTATTATTACTGGCAGAATTATGGTTTGTTAAACAGTGATGTATTATTATTACTGGCAGTACTATGGTTTATTAATCAGTGATGTATTATTATTACAGGCAGTATTATGGTTTATTAATCAGTGATGTATTATTATTACTGGCAGTACTTTGGTTTATTTTTCAGTGATGTAGTATTAATACTGGCAGTATTATGGTTTGTTAATCAGCGATGTATTATTATTACTGGCAATGCTATACTTTATTAATTAATTATGTATTATTATTTCTGGCAGTATTATGGTTTATTAATTAGTGATGTATTATTATTACTCGCAGTATTATGGTTTATTAATTAGTGATGTATTATTATTGCTGGCAGTATTATGGTTTATTAATTAGTTATGTATTATTATTACTGGCAGTATTATGGTTTATTAATTAGTGATGTATTATTATTACTGGCAGTGCTATACTTTATTAATCAATGATGTATTATTATTACTGGCAGTACTATGGTTTATTAATCAGTAATGTAGTATTATTACTGGCAGTGCTATGGTTTATTAATCACTGATGTATTATTACTGGCTGTGCTATGGTTTATTAATCAGTGATGTAGTATTATTACTGGAAGTGCTGTGGTTTATTAATCACTGATGTAGTATTATTACTGGCAGTACTATGGTTTATTACTTATTGATGTATTATTATTACTGGCAGTGTTATGGTTTATTAATCAGTGATGTATTATTATTACTGGCAGTACTATGGTTTATTAATCAGTGATGTATTATTATTACTGGCAGTGCTATGGTTTATTAATCAGTGATATATTATTATTACTGTCAGTACTATGGGTTATTAATCAGTGATGTATTATTATTACAGGCAGTACTATGGTTTATTAATCAGTGATGAATTATTATTACTGTCGGTACTATGGGTTATTAATCAGTGATGTATTATTATTACTGGCGGTACTATGGTTTATTAATCAGTGATGTATTATTATTACTGGCAGTGCTATGGTTTATTAATCAGTGATGTATTATTATTACTGGCAGTATTATGGTTTATTAATCAGTGATGTATTATTATTACTGGCAGTACTATGGTTTATTAATCAGTGATGTATTATTATTACTTGCAGTGCTATGCTTTATTAATCAGTGATGTATTATTATTATTGGCAGTATTATGGTTTTTTAATCAGTGATGTATTATTATAACTGGCAGTACTATGGTTTATTAATCGGTGATGTATTATTAATCCTGGCAGTACTATGGTTTATTAATCAGTGATGTAATATTATTACTGGCAGTATTATGGTTTATTTATCAGTGATGTATTATTATTACTGGCATTACTATGGTTTATTAATCAGTGATGTATTAGTATTACTGGCAGTACTATGGGTTATTAATCAGTGATGTATTATTATTATTACTGGCAGTACTATGGTTTATTAATCAGTGATGTAATATTATTACTGGCAGGCAGTACGATGGGTTATTAATCAGTGATGTATTATTATTACAGGCAGTACTATGGTTTATTAATCAGTGATGTATTATTATTACTGGCAGTACAATGGTTTATTAATCGGTGATGTATTATTATTACTGGCAGTACTATGGTTTATTACTTATTGATGTATTATTATTACTGGCAGTGTTATGGTTTATCAATCAGTGATGTATTATTATTACTGGCAGTACTATGGTTTATTAATCAGTGATGTATTATTATTACTGGCAGTGCTATGGTTTATTAATCAGTGATGTATTATTATTACTGGCAGTACTATGGTTTATTAATCAGTGATGTATTATTATTACTGGCAATGCTTTGGTTTAATAATCAGTGATGTATTATTATTACTGGCAGTACTATGGTTTATTAATCAGTGATGTATTATTATTACTGGCAGTGCTATGGTTTAGTAATCACTGATGTATTATTAATACTGGCAGTACTATGGTTTATTAATCAGTGATGTATTATTATTACTGGCAGTACTATGGTTTATTAATCATTGATGTATTATTATTACTGTCAGTACTGTGGTTTATTATTCAGTGATGTATTATTATTACTGGCAGTGCTATGGTTTATTATTCAGTGATGTATTATTATTACTGGCAGTGCTATGGTTTATTAATCAGTGATGTATTATTATTATTACAGGCAGTGCTATGGTTTATTAATCAGTGATGTATTATGGTTTATTAATCAGTGATGTATTATTATTACTGTCAGTATTGTGGTTTATTAATCAGTGATGAATTATTATTACTGGCAGTACTATGGTTTATTAATCAGTGATGTATTATTATTACTGGCAATGCTTTGGTTTATTAATCAGTGATGTATTATTATTACTGGCAGTACTATGGTTTATTAATCAGTGATGTATTATTATTACTGGCAGTACTATGGTTTATTAATCAGTGATGTATTATTATTACTGGCAGAATTATGGTTTGTTAATCAGTGATGTATTATTATTACTGGCAGTACTATGGTTTATTAATCAGTGATGTATTATTATTACAGGCAGTATTATGGTTTATTAATCAGTGATGTATTATTATTACTGGCAGTACTTTGGTTTATTTTTCAGTGATGTAGTATTATTACTGGCAGTATTATGGTTTGTTAATTAGCGATGTATTATTATTACTGGCAATGCTATACTTTATTAATTAATTATGTATTATTATTACTGGCAGTATTATGGTTTATTAATTAGTGATGTATTATTATTACTCGCAGTATTATGGTTTATTAATTAGTGATGTATTATTATTGCTGGCAGTATTATGGTTTATTAATTAGTTATGTATTATTATTACTGGCAGTATTATGGTTTATTAATTAGTGATGTATTATTATTACTGGCAGTGCTATACTTTATTAATCAATGATGTATTATTATTACTGGCAGTACTATGGTTTATTAATCAGTAATGTAGTATTATTACTGGCAGTGCTATGGTTTATTAATCACTGATGTATTATTATTATTACTGGCTGTGCTATGGTTTATTAATCAGTGATGTAGTATTATTACTGGCAGTGCTGTGGTTTATTAATCACTGATGTAGTATTATTACTGGCAGTACTATGGTTTATTACTTATTGATGTATTATTATTACTGGCAGTGTTATGGTTTATTAATCAGTGATGTATTATTATTACTGGCAGTACTATGGTTTATTAATCAGTGATGTATTATTATTACTGGCAGTGCTATGGTTTATTAATCAGTGATATATTATTATTACTGTCAGTACTATGGGTTATTAATCAGTGATGTATTATTATTACAGGCAGTACTATGGTTTATTAATCAGTGATGAATTATTATTACTGTCGGTACTATGGGTTATTAATCAGTGATGTATTATTATTACTGGCGGTACTATGGTTTATTAATCAGTGATGTATTATTATTACTGGCAGTGCTATGGTTTATTAATCAGTGATGTATTATTATTACTGGCAGTATTATGGTTTATTAATCAGTGATGTATTATTATTATTGGCAGTACTATGGTTTATTAATCAGTGATGTATTATTATTACTTGCAGTGCTATGCTTTATTAATCAGTGATGTATTATTATTATTGGCAGTATTATGGTTTTTTTATCAGTGATGTATTATTATAACTGGCAGTACTATGGTTTATTAATCGGTGATGTATTATTAATCCTGGCAGTACTATGGTTTATTAATCAGTGATGTAATAATATTACTGGCAGTATTATGGTTTATTTATCAGTGATGTATTATTATTACTGGCAGTACTATGGTTTATTAATCAGTGATGTATTAGTATTACTGGCAGTACTATGGGTTATTAATCAGTGATGTATTATTATTATTACTGGCAGTACTATGGTTTATTAATCAGTGATGTAATATTATTACTGGCAGGCAGTACGATGGGTTATTAATCAGTGATGTATTATTATTACAGGCAGTACTATGGTTTATTAATCAGTGATGTATTATTATTACTGGCAGTACAATGGTTTATTAATCGGTGATGTATTATTATTACTGGCAGTACTATGGTTTATTACTTATTGATGTATTATTATTACTGGCAGTGTTATGGTTTATTAATCAGTGATGTATTATTATTACTGGCAGTACTATGGTTTATTAATCAATGATGTATTATTATTACTGGCAGTGCTATGGTTTATTAATCAGTGATGTATTATTATTACTGGCAGTACTATGGTTTATTAATCAGTGATGTATTATTATTACTGGCAATGCTTTGGTTTATTAATCAGTGATGTATTATTATTACTGGCAGTACTATGGTTTATTAATCAGTGATGTATTATTATTACTGGCAGTGCTATGGTTTAGTAATCAGTGATGTATTATTAATACTGGCAGTACTATGGTTTATTAATCAGTGATGTATTATTATTACTGGCAGTACTATGGTTTATTAATCAGTGATGTATTATTATTACTGTCAGTACTGTGGTTTATTATTCAGTGATGTATTATTATTACTGGCAGTGCTATGGTTTATTATTCAGTGATGTATTATTATTACTGGCAGTGCTATGGTTTATTAATCAGTGATGTATTATTATTATTACAGGCAGTGCTATGGTTTATTAATCAGTGATGTATTATGGTTTATTAATCAGTGATGTATTATTATTACTGTCAGTATTGTGGTTTATTAATCAGTGATGAATTATTATTACTGGCAGTACTATGGTTTATTAATCAGTGATGTATTATTATTACTGGCAATGCTTTGGTTTATTAATCAGTGATGTATTATTATTACTGGCAGTACTATGGTTTATTAATCAGTGATGTATTATTATTACTGGCAGTACTATGGTTTATTAATCAGTGATGTATTATTATTACTGGAAGAATTATGGTTTATTAATCAGTGATGTATTATTATTACTGGCAATGCTATGGTTTATTAATCAGTGATGTATTATTATTACTGGCAATGCTATGGTTTATTAATCAGTTATGTATTATTATTACTGGCAGTGCTATGGGTTATTAATCAGTGATGTATTATTATTACTGGCAGTACTATTGGTAATTAATCAGTGATGTATTATTATTACTGCCAGAATTATGGTTTGTTAATCAGTGATGTATTATTATTACTGGCAGTACTATGGTTTATTAATCAGTGATGTATTATTATTACTGGCAGTATTATGGTTTGTTAATCAGTGATGTATTATTATTACTGACAGTACTATGGTTTATTAATCAGTGATGTATTATTATTACTGGCAGTACTATGGGTTATTAATCAGTGATGTGTTATTATCACTGGCAGAATTATTGTTTGTTAATCAGTGATGTATTATTATTACTGGCAGTACTATGGTTTTTTAATCAGTGATGTATTATTATTACTGGCAGTATTATGGTTTGTTAATCAGTGATGTATTATTATTACTGGCAGTACTATGGTTTATTAATCAGTGATGTATTATTATTACTGGCAGTATTATGATGTATTAACCAGTGATGTAGTATTAATACTGGTAGTATTATGGTTTGTTAATCAGCGATGTATTATTATTACTGGCAATGCTATGCTTTATTAATCAATTATGTATTATTATTACTGGTAGTATTATGGTTTATTAATTAGTGATGTATTATTATTACTGGCAGTATTATGGTTTATTAATTAGTGATGTATTATTATTACTGGCAGTGCTATGGTTTTTTAATCAGTTATGTATTATTATTACTGTCAGTATTATGGTTTATTAATCAGTGATGTATTATTATTATTACTGTCAGTACTATGGTTTATTAATCAGTGATGTATTATTATTACTGGCAGTACTGTGGTTTATTAATCAGTGATGTATTATTATTACTGGCAGTACTATGGTTTATTTATCAGTGATATATTATTATTACTGGCAATGCTATGGTTTATTAATCAGTGATGTATAATTATTACTAGCAGTACTATGGTTTATTAATCAGTGATGTATTATTATTACTGGCAGTACTATGGTTAATTAATCAGTGATGTATTATTATTACTGTCAGTACTGTGGTTTATTAATCAGTGATGTATTATTATTACTGGCAATGCTTTGGTTTATTAATCAGTGATGTATTATTATTACTGGCAGTACTATAGTTTATTAATCAGTGATGTATTATTATTACTGGCAGTGCTATGGTTTAGTAATCAGTGATGTATTATTAATACTGGCAGTACTATGGTTTATTAATCAGTGATGTATTATTATTACTGGCAGTACTATGGTTTATTAATCAGTGATGTATTATTATTACTGTCAGTACTGTGGTTTATTATTCAGTGATGTATTATTATTACTGGCAGTGCTATGGTTTATTATTCAGTGATGTATTATTATTACTGGCAGTGCTATGGTTTATTAATCAGTGATATATTATTATTATTACAGGCAGTGCTATTGTTTATTAATCAGTGATGTATTATGGTTTATTAATCAGTGATGTATTATTATTACAGGCAGTATTATGGTTTATTAATCAGTGATGTATTATTATTACTGGCAGTACTATGGTTTATTAATCAGTGATGTATTATTATTACAGGCAATGCTATGGTTTATCAATCAGTTATGTATTATTATTACTGGCAGTACTATGGTTTATTAATCAGTGATGTATTATTATTACTGGCAGTACTATTGGTTATTAATCAGTGATGTATTATTATTACTGGCAGAATTATGGTTTGTTAATCAGTGATGTATTATTATTACTGGCAGTACTATGGTTTATTAATCAGTGATGTAATATTATTACTGGCAGTATTATGGTTTGTTAATCAGTGATGTATTATTATTACTGGCAGTAGTATGGTTTATTAATCAGTGATGTATTATTATTACTGGCAGTATTATGATGTATTAATCAGTGATGTATTATTATTACTGGCAGTATTCTGATTTATTAATCAGTGATGTATTATTATTACAGGCAGTATTATGGTTTATTAATCAGTGATGTATTATTATTACTGGCAGTACTTTGGTTTATTATTCAGTGATGTTATATTATTACTGGCAGGCAGTACGATGGGTTATTAATCAGTCATGTATTATTATTACAGGCAGTACTATGGTTTATTAATCAGTGATGTATTATTATTACTGGCAGTACAATGGTTTATTAATCGGTGAAGTATTATTATTACTGGCAGTACTATGGTTTATTACTTATTGATGTATAATTATTACTGCCAGTGTTATGGTTTATTAATCAGTGATGTATTATTATTACTGGCAGTACTATGGTTTATTAATCAGTGATGTATTATTATTACTGGCAGTGCTATGGTTTATTAATCAGTGATGTATTAATTTTTACTGTCAGTACTGTGGTTTATTATTCAGTGATGTATTATTATTACTGGCAGTGCTATGGTTTAGTAATCAGTGATGTACTATTATTACTGTCAGTACTGTGGTTTATTATTCAGTGATGTATTATTATTACTGGCAGTGCTATGGTCTATTATTCAGTGATGTATTATTATTACTGGCAGTGCTATGGTTTATTAATCAGTGATGTATTATTATTATTACAGGCAGTGCTATGGTTTATTAATCAGTGATGTATTATGGTTTATTAATCAGTGATGTAATATTATTACTGTCAGTATTGTGGTTTATTAATCAGTGATGTATTATTATTACTGTCAGTATTGTGGTTTATTAATCAGTGATGAATTATTATTACTGGCAGTACTATGGTTTATTAATCAGTGATGTAATATTATTACTAGCAGTACTATGGTTTATTAATCAGTAATGTAGTATTATTACTGGCAGTGCTATGGTTTATAAATCACTGATGTATTATTATTACTGGCTGTGCTGTGTTTTATTAATCACTGATGTAGTATAATTACTGGCAGTACTATGGTTTATTACTTATTGATGTAGTATTATTACTGGCAGTACTATAGTTTATTACTTATTGATGTATTATTATTACTGGCAGTGTTATGGTTTATTAATCAGTGATGTATTATTATTACAGGCAGTACTATGGTTTATTAATCAGTGATGAATTATTATTACTGTCGGTACTATGGGTTATTAATCAGTGATGTATTATTATTACTGGCGGTACTATGGTTTATTAATCAGTGATGTATTATTATTATTACTGGCAGTGCTATGGTTTATTAATCAGTGATGTATTATTATTACTGGCAGTATTATGGTTTATTAATCAGTGAAGTATTATTATTACTGGCAGTACTATGGTTTATTAATCAGTGATGTATTATTATTACTTGCAGTGCTATGCTTTATTAATCAGTGATGTATTATGATTATTGGCAGTATTATGGTTTTTTAATCAGTGATGTATTATTATAACTGGCAGTACTATGGTTTATTAATCGGTGATGTATTATTAATCCTGGCAGTACTATGGTTTATTAATCAGTGATGTAATATTATTACTGGCAGTATTATGGTTTATTTATCAGTGATGTATTTCTATTACTGGCAGTACTATGGTTTATTAATCAGTGATGTATTAGTATTACTGGCAGTACTATGGGTTATTAATCAGTGATGTATTATTATTATTACTGGCAGTACTATGGTTTATTAATCAGTGATGTTATATTATTACTGGCAGGCAGTACGATGGGTTATTAATCAGTCATGTATTATTATTACAGGCAGTACTATGGTTTATTAATCAGTGATGTATTATTATTACTGGCAGTACAATGGTTTATTAATCGGTGATGTATTATTATTACTGGCAGTACTATGGTTTATTACTTATTGATGTATAATTATTACTGGCAGTGTTATGGTTTATTAATCAGTGATGTATTATTATTACTGGCAGTACTATGGTTTATTAATCAGTGATGTATTATTATTACTGGCAGTGCTATGGTTTATTAATCAGTGATGTATTAATTTTTACTGTCAGTACTGTGGTTTATTATTCAGTGATGTATTATTATTACTGGCAGTGCTATGGTTTAGTAATCAGTGATGTATTAATACTGGCAGTACTATGGTTTATTAATCAGTGATGTATTATTATTACTGGCAGTACTATGGTTTATTAATCAGTGATGTATTATTATTACTGGCAGTACTATGGTTTATTAATCAGTGATGTATTATTATTACTGTCAGTACTGTGGTTTATTATTCAGTGATGTATTATTATTACTGGCAGTGCTATGGTCTATTACTCAGTGATGTATTATTATTACTGGCAGTGCTATGGTTTATTAATCAGTGATGTATTATTATTATTACAGGCAGTGCTATGGTTTATTAATCAGTGATGTATTATGGTTTATTAATCAGTGATGTAATATTATTACTGTCAGTATTGTGGTTTATTAATCAGTGATGTATTATTATTACTGTCAGTATTGTGGTTTATTAATCAGTGATGAATTATTATTACTGGCAGTACTATGGTTTATTAATCAGTGATGTATTATTATTACTGGCAATGCTTTGGTTTATTTATCAGTGATGTATTATTATTACTGGCAGTACTATGGTTTATTAATCAGTGATGTATTATTATTACTGGCAGTACTATGGTTTATTAATCAGTGATGTATTATTATTACTGGAAGAATTATGGTTTAATAATCAGTGATGTATTATTATTACTGTCAGTATTGTGGTTTATTAATCAGTGATGTATTATTATTACTGGCAGTACTTTGGTTTATTAATCGGTGATGTATTATTAATACTGACCGTACTATGGTTTATTAATCAGTGATGTATTATTATTATTACTGGCAGTACTATGGTTTATTAATCGGTGTTGTATTATTAATAGTGGCAGTACTATGGTTTATTAATCAGTGATGTATTATTATTACTGTCAGTACTATGGTTTATTAATCAGTGATGTATTATTATTACTGGCAGTGCTATACTTTATTAATCAATGATGTATTATTATTACTAGCAGTACTATGGTTTATTAATCAGTAATGTAGTATTATTACTGGCAGTGCTATGGTTTATAAATCACTGATGTATTATTATTACTGGCTGTGCTGTGTTTTATTAATCACTGATGTATTATTATTACTGGCAGTATTATGGTTTATTAATCAGTGAAGTATTATTATTACTGGCAGTACTATGGTTTATTAATCAGTGATGTATTATTATTACTGGCAGTGCTATGGTTTATTAATCAGTGATGTATTATTATTACTGGCAGTATTATGGTTTATTAATCAGTGATGTATTATTATTATTACTGTCAGTACAATGGTTTATTAATCAGTGATGTATTATTTTTACTGGCAGTACTATGGTTTATTAATCAGTGATGTATTATTATTACAGGCAGTACTGTGGTTTATTAATCAGTGATATATTATTATTACTGTCAGTACTATGGGTTATTAATCAGTGATGTATTATTATTACAGGCAGTACTATGGTTTATTAATCAGTGATGAATTATTATTACTGTCGGTACTATCGTTTATTAATCAGTGATGTATTATTATTACTGGCGGTACTATGGTTTATTAATCAGTGATGTATTATTATTACTGGCAGTGCTATGCTTTATTAATCAGTGATGTATTATTATTATTTGCAGTATTATGGTTTTTTAATCAGTGATGTATTATTATAACTGGCAGTACTATGGTTTATTAATCGGTGATGTATTATTAATCCTGGCAGTACTATGGTTTATTAATCAGTGATGTAATATTATTACTGGCAGTATTATGGTTTATTTATCAGTGATGTATTATTATTACTGGCAGTACTATGGTTTATTAATCAGTGATGTATTAGTATTACTGGCAGTACTATGGGTTATTAATCAGTGATGTATTATTATTATTACTGGCAGTACTATGGTTTATTAATCAGTGATGTAATATTATTACTGGCAGGCAGTACGATGGGTTATTAATCAGTTATGTATTATTATTACTGGCAGTACAATGGTTTATTAATCGGTGATGTATTATTAATACTGGCAGTACTATGGTTTATTAATCAGTGATGTATTATTATTACTGGCAGTACTATGGTTTATTAATCAGTGATGTATTATTATTACTGTCAGTACTGTGGATTATTATTCAGTGATGTATTATTATTACTGGCAGTGCTATGGTTTATTATTCAGTGATGTATTATTATTACTGGCAGTGCTATGGTTTATTAATCAGTGATGTATTATTATTATTACAGGCAGTGCTATGGTTTATTAATCAGTGATGTATTATGGTTTATTAATCAGTGATGTAATATTATTACTCTCAGTATTGTGGTTTATTAATCAGTGATGTATTATTATTACTGTCAGTATTGTGGTTTATTAATCAGTGATGAATTATTATTACTGGCAGTACTATGGTTTATTAATCAGTGATGTATTATTATTACTGGCAATGCTTTGGTTTAATTATCAGTGATGTATTATTATTACTGGCAGTACTATGGTTTATTAATCAGTGATGTATTATTATTACTGGAAGAATTATGGTTTAATAATCAGTGATGTATTATTATTACTGTCAGTATTGTGGTTAATTAATCAGTGATGTATTATTATTACTGGCAGTACTTTGGTTTATTAATCCGTGATGTATTATTAATTCTGGCAGTACTATGGTTTATTAATCAGTGATGTATTATTATTATTACTGGCAGTACTACGGTTTATTAATCGGTGTTGTATTATTAATACTGTCAGTACTGTGGTTTATTAATCAGTGATGTAGTATTATTACTGGCTGTACTATGGTTTATTAATCAGTGATGTATTATTATTACTGGCAGTGCTATACTTTATTAATCAATGATGTATTATTATTACTGGCAGTACTATGGTTTATTAATCAGTGATGTATTATTATTACTGTCAGTACTGTGGTTTATTATTCAGTGATGTATTATTATTACTGGCAGTACTATGGTTTATTAATCAGTGATGTAATATTATTACTGGCAGGCAGTACGATGGGTTATTAATCAGTGATGTATTACTATTACAGGCAGTACTATGGTTTATTAATCAGTGATGTATTATTATTACTGGCAGTACAATGGTTTATTAATCGGTGATGTATTATTATTACTGGCAGTACTATGGTTTATTACTTATTGATGTATTATTAATACTGGCAGTGTTATGGTTTATTAATCAGTGATGTATTATTATTACTGGCAGTACTATGGTTTATTAATCAGTGATGTATTATTACTGGCAGTGCTATGGTTTATTAATCAGTGATGTATTATTATTACTGTCAGTACTGTGGTTTATTATTCAGTGATGTATTATTATTACTGGCAGTGCTATGGTTTAGTAATCAGTGATGTACTATTAATACTGGCAGTACTATGGTTTATTAATCAGTGATGTATTATTATTACTGGCAGTACTATGGTTTATTAATCAGTGATGTATTATTATTACTGGCAGTACTATGGTTTATTAATCAGTGATGTATTATTATTACTGTCAGTACTGTGGTTTATTATTCAGTGATGTATTATTATTACTGGCAGTGCTATGGTTTATTATTCAGTGATGTATTATTATTACAGGCAGTGCTATGGTTTATTAATCAGTGATGTATTATGGTTTATTAATCAGTGATGTAATATTATAACTGTCAGTATTGTGGTTTATTAATCAGTGATGTATTATTATTACTGTCAGTATTGTGGTTTATTAATCAGTGATGAATTATTATTACTGGCAGTACTATGGTTTATTAATCAGTGATGTATTATTATTACTGGCAATGCTTTGGTTTATTTATCAGTGATGTATTATTATTACTGGCAGTACTATGGTTTATTAATCAGTGATGTATTATTATTACTGGAAGAAGTATGGTTTAATAATCAGTGATGTATTATTATTACTGTCAGTATTGTGGTTTATTAATCAGTGATGTATTATTATTACTTGCAGTACTATGGTTTATTAATCAGTGATGTATTATTATTACTGGAAGAATTATGGTTTAATAATCAGTGATGTATTATTATTACTGTCAGTATTGTGGTTTATTAATCAGTGATGTATTATTATTACTGGCAGTACTTTGGTTTATTAATCGGTGATGTATTATTAATACTGGCAGTACTATGGTTTATTAATCAGTGATGTATTATTATTATTACTGGCAGTACTATGGTTTATTAATCGGTGTTGTATTATTAATACTGGCAGTACTATGGTTTATTAATCAGTGATGTATTATTATTACTGTCAGTACTATGGTTTATTAATCAGTAATGTAGTATTATTACTGGCAGTGCTATGGTTTATTAATCACTGATGTATTATTATTACTGGCTGTGCTATGGTTTATTAATCAGAGATGTAGTATTATTACTGGCAGTGCTGTGGTTTATTAATCACTGATGTAGTATTATTACTGGCAGTACTATGGTTTATTACTTATTGATGTATTATTATTACTGGCAGTGTTATGGTTTAATAATCAGTGATGTATTATTATTACTGGCAGTACTATGGTTTATTAATCAGTAATGTAGTATTATTACTGGCAGTGCTATGGTTTATTAATCACTGATGTATTATTATTACTGGCAGTACTATGGTTTATTAATCAGTGATGTATTATTATTACTGGCAGTGCTATGGTTTATTAATCAGTGATGTATTATTATTACTGGCAGTATTATGGTTTATTAATCAGTGATGTATTATTATTACAGGCAGTACTATGGTTTATTAATCAGTGATATTTTATTATTACTGTCAGTACTATGGGTTATTAATCAGTGATGTATTATTATTACAGGCAGTACTATGGTTTATTAATCAGTGATGTATTATTATTACTGTCAGTACTGTGGTTTATTAATCAGTGATGTATTATTATTTCTTGCAGTGCTATGCTTTATAAATCAGTGATGTATTATTATTATTGGCAGTATTATGGTTTTTTAATCAGTGATGTATTATTATAACTGGCAGTACTATGGTTTATTAATCGGTGATGTATTATTAATCCTGGCAGTACTATGGTTTATTAATCAGTGATGTATTATTATTACTGGCAGTACTATGGTTTATTAATTAGTGATGTATTAGTATTACTGGCAGTACTATGGGTTATTAATCAGTGATGTATTATTATTATTACTGGCAGTACTATGGTTTATTAATCAGTGATGTAATATTATTACTGGCAGGCAGTACGATGGGTTATTAATCAGTGATGTATTATTATTACAGGCAGTACTATGGTTTATTAATCAGTGATGTATTATTATTACTGGCAGTACAATGGTTTATTAATCGGTGATGTATTATTAATACTGGCAGTACTATGGTTTATTAATCAGTGATGTAATATTATTACTGGCAGTACTATGGTTTATTAATCAGTGATGTATTATTATTACTGTCAGTACTGTGGTTTATTATTCAGTGATGTATTATTAATACTGGCAGTACTATGGTTTATTAATCAGTGATGTATTATTATTACTGGCAGTACTATGGTTTATTAATCAGTGATGTATTATTATTACTGTCAGTACTGTGGTTTATTATTCAGTGATGTATTATTATTACTGTCAGTGCTATGGTTTATTATTCAGTGATGTATTATTATTACTGGCAGTGCTATGGTTTATTAATCAGTGATGTATTATTATTATTACAGGCAGTACTATGGTTTATTAATCAGTGATGTATTATGGTTTATTAATCAGTGATGTAATATTATTACTGTCAGTATTGTGGTTTATTAATCAGTGATGTATTATTATTACTGTCAGTATTGTGGTTTATTAATCAGTGATGAATTATTATTACTGGCAGTACTATGGTTTATTAATCAGTGATGTATTATTATTACTGGCAATGCTTTGGTTTATTTGTCAGTGATGTATTATTATTACTGGCAGTACTATGGTTTATTAATCAGTGATGTATTATTATTACTGGCAGTAATATGGTTTATTAATCAGTGATGTATTATTATTACTGGAAGAATTATGGTTTAATAATCAGTGATGTATTATTATTACTGTCAGTATTGTGGTTTATTAATCAGTGATGTATTATTATTACTGGCAGTTCTTTGGTTTATTAATCGGTGATGTATTATTAATACTGGCAGTACTATGGTTTATTAATCAGTGATGTATTATTATTATTACTGGCAGTACTATGGTTTATTAATCGGTATTGTATTATTAATACTGGCAGTACTATGGTTTATGAATCAGTGATGTATTATTATTACTGTCAGTACTGTGGTTAATTAATCAGTGATGTAGTATTATTACTGGCTGTACTATGGTTTATTAATCAGTGATGTATTATTATTACTGGCAGTGCTATACTTTATTAATCAATGATGTATTATTATTACTGGCAGTACTATGGTTTATTAATCAGTGATGTATTATTATTACTGTCAGTACTGTGGTTTATTATTCACTGATGTATTATTATTACTGGCAGTACAATGGTTTATTAATCGGTGATGTATTATTAATACTGGCAGTACTATGGTTTATTAATCAGTGATGTATTATTATTACTGTCAGTACTATGGTTTATTAATCAGTGATGTATTATTATTACTAGCAGTGCTATGGTTTAGTAATCAGTGATGTATTATTAATACTGGCAGTACTATGGTTTATTAATCAGTGATGTATTATTATTACTGGCAGTACTATGGTTTATTAATCAGTGGTGTATTATTATTACTGGCAGTACTATGGTTTATTATTCAGAGATGTATTATTATTACTGGCAGTGCTATGGTTTATTAATCAGTGATGTATTATTATTATTACAGGCAGTGCTATGGTTTATTAATCAGTGATGTATTATGGTTTATTAATCAGTGATGTAATATTATTACTGTCAGTATTGTGGTTTATTAATCAGTGATGTATTATTATTACTGTCAGTATTGTGGTTTATTAATCAGTGATGTATTATTATTACTGTCAGTATTGTGGTTTATTAATCAGTGATGTATTATTATTACTTGCAATGCTTTGGTTTATTTATCAGTGATGTATTATTATTACTGGCAGTACTATGGTTTATTAATCAGTGGTGTATTATTATTACTGGCTGTACTATGGTTTATTAATCAGTGATGTATTATTATTACTGGAAGAATTATGGTTTAATAATCAGTGATGTATTATTATTACTGTCAGTATTGTGGTTTATTAATCAGTGATGTATTATTATTACTGGCAGTACTTTGGTTTATTAATCGGTGATGTATTATTAATACTGGCAGTACTATGGTTTATTAATCAGTGATGTATTATTATTATTACTGGCAGTACTATGGTTTATTAATCGGTGTTGTATTATTAATACTGGCAGTACTATGGTTTATTAATCAGTGATGTATTATTATTACTGTCAGTACTGTGGTTTATTAATCAGTGATGTAGTATTATTACTGGCTGTACTATGGTTTATTAATCAGTGATGTATTATTATTACTGGCAATGCGATGGTTTATTAATCAGTTATGTATTATTATTAATGGCAGTGCTATGGGTTATTAATCAGTGATGTATTATTATTACTGGCAGTACTATGGTTTATTAATCAGTGATCTATTATTAATACTGGCAGTACTATGGTTTATTAATCAGTGATGTATTATTATTACTGTCAGTACTGTGGTTTATTATTCAGTGATGTATTATTATTACTGGCAGTGCTATGGTTTAGTAATCAGTGATGTATTATTAATACTGGCAGTACTATGGTTTATTAATCAGTGATGTATTATTATTACTGGCAGTACTATGGTTTATTAATCAGTGGTGTATTATTATTACTGGCAGTACTATGGTTTATTAATCAGTGATGTATTATTATTACTGTCAGTATTGTGGTTTATTAATCACTGATGTAGTATTATTACTGGCAGTACTATGGTTTATTAATTATTGATGTATTATTATTACTGGCAGTATTATGGTTTATTAATCAGTGATGTATTATTATTACTGGCAGTACTATGGTTTATTAATCAGTGATGTATTATTATTACTGGCAGTGCTATGGTTTATTAATCAGTGATGTATTATTATTACTGTCAGTACTGTGGTTTATTAATCAGTGATGTATTATTATTACTAGCAGTACTATGGTTTATTAATCAGTGATGTATTATTATTACTGGCAATGCTATGGTTTATTAATCAGTTATGTATTATTACTGGCAGTACTATGGTTTATTAATCAGTGATGTATTATTATTACTGGCAGTACTATTGGTTATTAATCAGTGATGTATTATTATTACTGGCAGAATTATGGTTTGTTAATCAGTGATGTATTATTATTACTGGCAGTACTATGGTTTATTAATCAGTGATGTAATATTATTACTGGCAGTATTATGGTTTGTTAATCAGTGAAGTATTATTATTACTGGCAGTAGTATGGTTTATTAATCAGTGATGTATTATTATTACTGGCAGTATTATGATGTATTAATCAGTGATGTATTATTATTACTGGCAGTATTCTGATTTATTAATCAGTGATGTATTATTATTACAGGCAGTATTATGGTGTATTAATTAGTGATGTATTATTATTACTGGCAGTATTATGGTGTATTAATTAATTATGTATTATTATTACTGGCAGTATTATGGTTTATTAATTAGTGATGTATTATTATTACTGGCAGTATTATGGTTTATTAATTAGTGATGTATTATTATTACTGGCAGTATTATGGTGTATTAATTAGTGATGTATTATTATTACTGGCAGTATTATGGTTTATTAATTAGTGATGTATTATTATTACTGGCAGTGCTATGCTTTATTAATCAATGATGTATTATTATTGCTGCCAGTACTATGGTTTATTAATCAGTAATGTAGTATTATTACTGGCAGTGCTATGGTTTATTAATCACTGATGTATTATTAGTACTGGCTGTGCTATGGTTTATTAATCAGTGATGTAGTATTATTACTGGCAGTGCTGTGGTTTATTAATCACTGATGTAGTATTATTACTGGCAGTACTATGGTTTATTAATTATTGATGTATTATTATTACTGGCAGTATTATGGTTTATTAATCAGTGATGTATTATTATTACTGTCAGTACTGTGGTTTATTATTCAGTGATGTATTATTATTACTGGCAGTGCTATGGTTTATTATTCAGAGATGTATTATTATTACTGGCAGTGCTATGGTTTATTAATCAGTGATGTATTATTATTATTACAGGCAGTGCTATGGTTTATTAATCAGTGATGTATTATGGTTTATTAATCAGTGATGTAATATTATTACTGTCAGTATTGTGGTTTATTAATCAGTGATGTATTATTATTACTGTCAGTATTGTGGTTTATTAATCAGTGATGTATTATTATTACTGTCAGTATTGTGGTTTATTAATCAGTGATGTATTATTATTACTGGCAATGCTTTGCTTTATTTATCAGTGATGTATTATTATTACTGGCAGTACTATGGTTTATTAATCAGTGATGTATTATTATTACTGGCAGTACTATGGTTTATTAATCAGTGATGTATTATTATTACTGGAAGAATTATGGTTTAATAATCAGTGATGTATTATTATTACTGTCAGTATTGTGGTTTATTAATCAGTGATGTATTATTATTACTGGCAGTACTTTGGTTTATTAATCGGTGATGTATTATTAATACTGGCAGTACTATGGTTTATTAATCAGTGATGTATTATTATTATTACTGGCAGTACTATGGTTTATTAATCGGTGTTGTATTATTAATACTGGCAGTACTATGGTTTATTAATCAGTGATGTATTATTATTGTCAGTACTGTGGTTTATTAATCAGTGATGTAGTATTATTACTGGCTGTACTATGGTTTATTAATCAGTGATGTATTATTATTACTGGCAATGCGATGGTTTATTAATCAGTTATGTATTATTATTAATGGCAGTGCTATGGGTTATTAATCAGTGATGTATTATTATTACTGGCAGTACTATTGGTTATTAATCAGTGATGTATTCTTATTACTGCCAGAATTATGGTTTGTTAATCAGTGATGTATTATTATTACTGGCAGTACTATGGTTTATTAATCAGTGATGTATTATTATTACTGGCAGTATTATGGTTTGTTAATCAGTGATGTATTATTATTACTGTCAGTACTATGGTTTATTAATCAGTGATGTATTATTATTACTGGCAGTACTATTGGTTAATAATCAGTGATGTGTTATTATTACTGGCAGTACTATGGTTTATTAATCAGTGATGTATTATTATTACTGGCAGTATTATGATGTATTAATCAGTGATGTATTATTGTTACCGGCAGTATTATGGTTTGTTAATCAGTGATGTGTTATTATTACTGGCAGTACTATGGGTTATTATTCAGTGATGTATTATTATTACTGGCAGTATTATTATCTATTAACTAGTGATGTAGTATTATTACTGGCAGTATTATGGTTTGTAAATCAGCGATGTATTATTATTACTGGCAATGCTATGCTTTATTAATCAATTATGTATTATTATTACTGGCAGTATTATGGTTTATTAATTAGTGATGTATTATTATTACTGGCAGTGCTATGGTTTTTTAATCAGTGATGTATTATTGTTACTGTCAGTATTATGGTTTATTAATCAGTGATGTATTATTATTATTACTGTCAGTACTATGGTTTATTAATCAGTGATGTATTATTATTACTGGCAGTACTGTGGTTTATTAATCAGTGATGTATTATTATTACTGGCAGTACTATGGTTTATTAATCAGTGATGTATTATTATTACTGGCAATGCTATGGTTTATAAATCAGTGATGTATTATTATTACTGGCAGTACTATGGTTTATTAATCAGTGATGTATTATTATTACTGGCAGTACTATGGTTAATTAATCAGTGATGTATTATTATTACTGTCAGTACTGTGGTTTATTAATCAGTGATGTATTATTATTACTAGCAGTACTATGGTTTATTAATCAGTGATGTATTATTATTACTGGCAATGCTATGGTTTATTAATCAGTTATGTATTATTACTGGCAGTACTATGGTTTATTAATCAGTGATGTATTATTATTACTGGCAGTACTATTGGTTATTAATCAGTGATGTATTATTATTACTGGCAGAATTATGGTTTGTTAATCAGTGATGTATTATTATTACTGGCAGTACTATGGTTTATTAATCAGTGATGTAATATTATTACTGGCAGTATTATGGTTTGTTAATCAGTGAAGTATTATTATTACTGGCAGTAGTATGGTTTATTAATCAGTGATGTATTATTATTACTGGCAGTATTATGATGTATTAATAAGTGATGTATTATTATTACTGGCAGTATTCTGATTTATTAATCAGTGATGTATTATTATTACAGGCAGTATTATGGTGTATTAATTAGTGATGTATTATTATTACTGGCAGTATTATGGTGTATTAATTAATTATGTATTATTATTACTGGCAGTATTATGGTTTATTAATTAGTGATGTATTATTATTACTGGCAGTATTATGGTTTATTAATTAGTGATGTATTATTATTACTGGCAGTATTATGGTGTATTAATTAGTGATGTATTATTATTACTGGCAGTATTATGGTTTATTAATTAGTGATGTATTATTATTACTGGCAGTGCTATGCTTTATTAATCAATGATGTATTATTATTGCTGCCAGTACTATGGTTTATTAATCAGTAATGTAGTATTATTACTGGCAGTGCTATGGTTTATTAATCACTGATGTATTATTAGTACTGGCTGTGCTATGGTTTATTAATCAGTGATGTAGTATTTTATACTGACAGTGCTGTGGTTTATTAATCACTGATGTAGTATTATTACTGGCAGTACTATGGTTTATTAATTATTGATGTATTATTATTACTGGCAGTATTATGGTTTATTAATCAGTGATGTATTATTATTACTGGCAGTACTATGGTTTATTAATCAGTGATGTATTATTATTACTGGCAGTGCTATGGTTTATTAATCAGTGATGTATTATTATTACTGTCAGTACTGTGGTTTATTAATCAGTGATGTATTATTATTACTAGCAGTACTATGGTTTATTAATCAGTGATGTATTATTATTACTGGCAATGCTATGGTTTATTAATCAGTTATGTATTATTACTGGCAGTACTATGGTTTATTAATCAGTGATGTATTATTATTACTGGCAGTACTATTGGTTATTAATCAGTGATGTATTATTATTACTGGCAGAATTATGGTTTGTTAATCAGTGATGTATTATTATTACTGGCAGTACTATGGTTTATTAATCAGTGATGTAATATTATTACTGGCAGTATTATGGTTTGTTAATCAGTGAAGTATTATTATTACTGGCAGTAGTATGGTTTATTAATCAGTGATGTATTATTATTACTGGCAGTATTATGATGTATTAATCAGTGATGTATTATTATTACTGGCAGTATTCTGATTTATTAATCAGTGATGTATTATTATTACAGGCAGTATTATGGTGTATTAATTAGTGATGTATTATTATTACTGGCAGTATTATGGTGTATTAATTAATTATGTATTATTATTACTGGCAGTATTATGGTTTATTAATTAGTGATGTATTATTATTACTGGCAGTATTATGGTTTATTAATTAGTGATGTATTATTATTACTGCCAGTATTATGGTGTATTAATTAGTGATGTATTATTATTACTGGCAGTATTATGGTTTATTAATTAGTGATGTATTATTATTACTGGCAGTGCTATGCTTTATTAATCAATGATGTATTATTATTGCTGCCAGTACTATGGTTTATTAATCAGTAATGTAGTATTATTACTGGCAGTGCTATGGTTTATTAATCACTGATGTATTATTAGTACTGGCTGTGCTATGGTTTATTAATCAGTGATGTAGTATTATTACTGGCAGTGCTGTGGTTTATTAATCACTGATGTAGTATTATTACTGGCAGTACTATGGTTTATTAATTATTGATGTATTATTATTACTGGCAGTATTATGGTTTATTAATCAGTGATGTATTATTATTACTGGCAGTACTATGGTTTATTAATCAGTGATGTATTATTATTACTGGCAGTGCTATGGTTTATTAATCAGTGATGTATTATTATTACTGGCAGTATTATGGTTTATTAATCAGTGATGTATTATTATTATTACTGTCAGTACTATGGTTTATTAATCAGTGATGTATTATTATTACTGGCAGTACTATGGTTTATTAATCAGTGATGTATTATTATTACAGGCAGTACTATGGTTTATTAATCAGTGATGTATTATTATTACTGTCGGTACTATGGGTTATTAATCAGTGATGTATTATTATTACTGGCAGTACTATGGTTTATTAATCAGTGATTTATTATTATTACTGGCAATGCTATTGTTTATTAATCAGTGATGTATTATTATTACTGGCAGTATTATGGTTTATTAATCAGTGATGTATTATTATTACTGACAGTACTATGGGTTATTAATCAGTGATGTATTATTATTACTGGCAGTGCTATGGTTTATTAATCAGTGATGTATTATTATTACTGGCAGTACTATGGTTTATTAATCAGTGATGTATTATTATTACTTGCAGTGCTATGCTTTATTAATCAGTGATGTATTATTATTATTGGCAGTATTATGGTTTATTAATCAGTGATGTATTATTATTATTGGCAGTATTATGGTTTAATAATCATTGATGTATTATTATTATTGGCAGTGTTATGGTTTATTAATCAGTGATGTATTATTATTATTGGCAGTATTATGGTTTATTAATCAGAGATGTATTATTATTACTGGCAGTACTATGGTTTATTAATCAGTGATGTATTATTATTGCTGGCAATGCTATGGTTTATTAATCAGTGATGTATTATTATTACTGGCAATGCTATGGTTTATTAGTCAGTGATGTAATATTATTACTGGCTGGCAGTACTATGGTTCATTAATCAGTGATGTATTATTATTACTGGCAGTACTATGGTTTATTAATCAGTGATGTATTATTATTATTGGCAGTACTATGATTTATTAATCAGTGATGTATTATTATTGCTGGCAGTGCTATGGTTTATTAATCAGTGATGTATTATTATAACTGGTAGTGCTTTGGTTTATTAATCAGTGATGTATTATTATTACTGTCAGTACTGTGGTTTATTAATTAGTGATGTATTATTATTACTGGCAGCACTATGGTTTATTAATTAGTGATGTATTATTATTTCTGGCAGCACTATGGTTTATTAATTAGTGATGTATTATTATTACTGGCAGTGTTATGGTTTATTAATCAGTGATGTATTATCATTACTGGCAGTACTATGGTTTAGTAATCAGTGATGTATTCTTATTACTGGCAGTATTATGGTTCTATGGTTTATTAATTATAGATGTATTATTATTACTTATAGTGCTATGGTCTATTAAACTGTGGTGTATTATTATTACTGTCAGTACTATGGTTTATTAATTAATGATGTATTAGTATTACTGGCAGTACTATGGTTTATCAATTAGTGATGAAGTATTACTGGCAGTTCTATAGTTTATTAATTAGTGATGTATTATTATAACTGGTAGTGCTTTGGTTTATTAATCAGTGATGTATTATTATTACTGTCAGTACTGTGGTTTATTAATTTGTGATGTATTATTATTACTGGCAGCACTATGGTTCATTAATCAGTGATGTATTATTATTACTGGCAGTACTATGGTTTATTAATCAGTGATGTATTATTATTACTGGCAGTACTATGGTTAATTAATCAGTGATGTATTATTATTACTGTCAGTACTGTGGTTTATTAATCAGTGATGTATTATTATTACTAGCAGTACTATGGTTTATTAATCAGTGATGTATTATTATTACTGGCAATGCTATGGTTTATTAATCAGTTATGTATTATTACTGGCAGTACTATGGTTTATTAATCAGTGATGTATTATTATTACTGGCAGTACTATTGGTTATTAATCAGTGATGTATTATTATTACTGGCAGAATTATGGTTTGTTAATCAGTGATGTATTATTATTACTGGCAGTACTATGGTTTATTAATCAGTGATGTAATATTATTACTGGCAGTATTATGGTTTGTTAATCAGTGAAGTATTATTATTACTGGCAGTAGTATGGTTTATTAATCAGTGATGTATTATTATTACTGGCAGTATTATGATGTATTAATCAGTGATGTATTATTATTACTGGCAGTATTCTGATTTATTAATCAGTGATGTATTATTATTACAGGCAGTATTATGGTGTATTAATTAGTGATGTATTATTATTACTGGCAGTATTATGGTGTATTAATTAATTATGTATTATTATTACTGGCAGTATTATGGTTTATTAATTAGTGATGTATTATTATTACTGGCAGTATTATGGTTTATTAATTAGTGATGTATTATTATTACTGGCAGTATTATGGTGTATTAATTAGTGATGTATTATTATTACTGGCAGTATTATGGTTTATTAATTAGTGATGTATTATTATTACTGGCAGTGCTATGCTTTATTAATCAATGATGTATTATTATTGCTGCCAGTACTATGGTTTATTAATCAGTAATGTAGTATTATTACTGGCAGTGCTATGGTTTATTAATCACTGATGTATTATTAGTACTGGCTGTGCTATGGTTTATTAATCAGTGATGTAGTATTATTACTGGCAGTGCTGTGGTTTATTAATCACTGATGTAGTATTATTACTGGCAGTACTATGGTTTATTAATTATTGATGTATTATTATTACTGGCAGTATTATGGTTTATTAATCAGTGATGTATTATTATTACTGGCAGTACTATGGTTTATTAATCAGTGATGTATTATTATTACTGGCAGTGCTATGGTTTATTAATCAGTGATGTATTATTATTACTGGCAGTATTATGGTTTATTAATCAGTGATGTATTATTATTATTACTGTCAGTACTATGGTTTATTAATCAGTGATGTATTATTATTACTGGCAGTACTATGGTTTATTAATCAGTGATGTATTATTATTACAGGCAGTACTATGGTTTATTAATCAGTGATGTATTATTATTACTGTCGGTACTATGGGTTATTAATCAGTGATGTATTATTATTACTGGCAGTACTATGGTTTATTAATCAGTGATTTATTATTATTACTGGCAATGCTATTGTTTATTAATCAGTGATGTATTATTATTACTGGCAGTATTATGGTTTATTAATCAGTGATGTATTATTATTACTGACAGTACTATGGGTTATTAATCAGTGATGTATTATTATTACTGGCAGTGCTATGGTTTATTAATCAGTGATGTATTATTATTACTGGCAGTACTATGGTTTATTAATCAGTGATGTATTATTATTACTTGCAGTGCTATGCTTTATTAATCAGTGATGTATTATTATTATTGGCAGTATTATGGTTTATTAATCAGTGATGTATTATTATTATTGGCAGTATTATGGTTTAATAATCAGTGATGTATTATTATTATTGGCAGTGTTATGGTTTATTAATCAGTGATGTATTATTATTATTGGCAGTATTATGGTTTATTAATCAGAGATGTATTATTATTACTGGCAGTACTATGGTTTATTAATCAGTGATGTATTATTATTGCTGGCAATGCTATGGTTTATTAATCAGTGATGTATTATTATTACTGGCAATGCTATGGTTTATTAGTCAGTGATGTAATATTATTACTGGCTGGCAGTACTATGGTTCATTAATCAGTGATGTATTATTATTACTGGCAGTACTATGGTTTATTAATCAGTGATGTATTATTATTACTGACAGTACTATGGGTTATTAATCAGTGATGTATTATTATTACTGGCAGTGCTATGGTTTATTAATCAGTGATGTATTATTATTACTGGCAGTACTATGGTTTATTAATCAGTGATGTATTATTATTACTTGCAGTGCTATGCTTTATTAATCAGTGATGTATTATTATTATTGGCAGTATTATGGTTTATTAATCAGTGATGTATTATTATTATTGGCAGTATTATGGTTTAATAATCAGTGATGTATTATTATTATTGGCAGTGTTATGGTTTATTAATCAGTGATGTATTATTATTATTGGCAGTATTATGGTTTATTAATCAGAGATGTATTATTATTACTGGCAGTACTATGGTTTATTAATCAGTGATGTATTATTATTGCTGGCAATGCTATGGTTTATTAATCAGTGATGTATTATTATTACTGGCAATGCTATGGTTTATTAGTCAGTGATGTAATATTATTACTGGCTGGCAGTACTATGGTTCATTAATCAGTGATGTATTATTATTACTGGCAGTACTATGGTTTATTAATCAGTGATGTATTATTATTATTGGCAGTACTATGATTTATTAATCAGTGATGTATTATTATTGCTGGCAGTGCTATGGTTTATTAATCAGTGATGTATTATTATAACTGGTAGTGCTTTGGTTTATTAATCAGTGATGTATTATTATTACTGTCAGTACTGTGGTTTATTAATTAGTGATGTATTATTATTACTGGCAGCACTATGGTTTATTAATTAGTGATGTATTATTATTTCTGGCAGCACTATGGTTTATTAATTAGTGATGTATTATTATTACTGGCAGTGTTATGGTTTATTAATCAGTGATGTATTATCATTACTGGCAGTACTATGGTTTAGTAATCAGTGATGTATTCTTATTACTGGCAGTATTATGGTTCTATGGTTTATTAATTATAGATGTATTATTATTACTTATAGTGCTATGGTCTATTAAACTGTGGTGTATTATTATTACTGGCAGTACTATGGTTTATTAATTAATGATGTATTAGTATTACTGGCAGTACTATGGTTTATTAATTAGTGATGAAGTATTACTGGCAGTTCTATAGTTTATTAATTAGTGATGTATTATTACTGACAGTATTATGGTTTATTAGTGTTTGTTTTATTTAAAGTGAATGTTATTTGAAAAATAAATCAATTCACTTACAGTATATGTTATTAATGTTTGAGGATTATCTATAACTGTTTTTCAATGAGAAGGACCTCAGTCTGATTACTTGTCATTTGACGCTGTATCTATGCAGAGAGAGAAGATACGATTTAGGTTGGGGAACCATATGTGATATTTTCTCTACCTTTCTGCTGTCATTTAGTCATGAAGTCTAATGTGCACAGAATAAATCATTCCCCTGAGGATCAGGACTACAGTGGTCACATACACTATGGTACAGTGCAGGACACCCCCAAACTAGCCCAGCTAAGCCGCCCCAGGGCACCGCCTTAGTAAGAAAAGTGCAGTGTGAAAGAGATAGTTAGGAGCAGCTACTGCTGCATATAAAGAATGAAAATAAAAAGTGAGGTACATATATAATAAACAAACAGTGAATGGTTAAAATGTGTTATAAAAGAAAAATGTGTTATAATGCGGTGCCCTGAAACAGATCACCAAAGGCAATCCAGGGGGACCCACGCCCCAAAAATGAACCAAAGTTGCACTTCAGTATATAAAACTTGTAGGACTTACCTAGAATTGTGCCTATTACTAGTGTGCATATTCATTACAAGACTCCATGCTTTTAAACCAATAAGGTAGGGGTGCTAATCCAGACTGAGGGTGTCTCCTTTCCCTCAGGTGTGCAATAAAGCACATTAAAAAGAGTATATGTGAAAAATTTCTGGACAGCACACCCTGAATATATATATATATATAATGGGAGGTGCTACCTGATGAGACAAATTGCAGGCACAAAAACAGACAAATCTCAGGTGCACAACTCCAAATTATTAATAATATATAAATGCAATAAAATTTTGCAATCCATTGAGGTTTTTAGCATAATCTTGGCCAAGGTTATGGGCCTACCCACCATATCCAGGTAACCTCTGTAGGGTAGGTCCCTAACATACTACGATTCAAATCCAGAGCGCAGGACACCCCCAAACTAGCCCAGCTAAGCCACCCCAGGGCACCGCCTTAGTAAGAAAAGTGCAGTGTGAAAGAGATAGTTAGGAGCAGCTACTATGTAATGTATGTCAGTGATAACACTGTCCTGTCCTATAGCTGTGTCCCGGCGATGCTCTGTTCCTCTCCTGGTTCCCTGTAATGTATGTCAGTGATAACACTGTCCTGTCCTATAGCTGTGTCCTGGCGATGCTCTGTTCCTCTCCTGGTTCCCTGTAATGTATGTCAGTGATAACACTGTCCTGTCCTATAAATGTGTCCCGGCGATGCTCTGTTCCTCTCCTGGTTCCCTGTAATGTATGTCAGTGATAACACTGTCCTGTCCTATAGCTGTGTCCCGGCAATGCTCTGTTCCTCTCCTGGTTCCCTGTAATGTATGTCAGTGATAACATTGTCCTGTCCTATAGCTGTGTCCCGGCAATGCTCTGTTCCTCTCCTGGTTCCCTGTAATGTATGTCAGTGATAACATTGTCCTGTCCTATAGCTGTGTCCTGGCGATGCTCTGTTCCTCTCCTGGTTCCCTGTAATGTATTTCAGTGATAACATTGTCCTATCCTATAGCTGTGTCCTGGCGATGCTCTGTTCCTCTCCTGGTTCCCTGTAATGTATGTCAGTGATAACATTGTCCTGTCCTATAGCTGTGTCCCGGCAATGCTCTGTTCCTCTCCAGGTTCCCTGTAATGTATGTCAGTGATAACACTGTCCTGTCCTATACCTGTGTCCCGGCGATGCTCTGTTCCTCTCCTGGTTCCCTGTAATGTATGTCAGTGATAACACTGTCCTGTCCTATAGCTGTGTCCCGGCAATGCTCTGTTCCTCTCCTGGTTCCCTGTAATGTATGTCAGTGATAACGCTGTCCTGTCCTATAGCTGTGTCCTGGCGATGCTCTGTTCCTCTCCAGGTTCCCTGTAATGTATGTCAGTGATAACACTGTCCTGTCCTCTAGCTGTGTCCTGGCAATGCTCTGTTCCTCTCCTGGTTCCCTGTAATGTATTTCAGTGATAACATTGTCCTATCCTATAGCAGTAGCTACATTTAGTGACTTGTAAACCACTGAATATACTGCAATGTATTTAGCACTAAGAGATTAAATAGAAAAGGAACCATTACTGTACCTTCAGGAGTGCAGGGGGATCATTAAACAGGGGTCTATATAAATTTGGGAATTTTTTCTGGTCAAAGTTTTTCATAGCCTTTACAATCCGTTTTTCATCTGGGGTTAATTGTCTCGGAGCCTGAGAGAGACAGATGTCTAATGTGACTGCAGAGAGTAAGAGCAGAGACAGCCAGCAGCTCCTCATCTTGTGCTGGGTTAGAGGGATCCTCTGGTCTCTGAGTCTGTTTTGCACCTTTATACCTTATACAGCCTCCTCCTCCTGTAACATTATATTTGCAGGATGTGATATCATGTAGAGACTGATTTGCCTCATTACTTCCACTTTCTTATTGTCACCACAATCCACGCTGTACAGAGGTTTCTAGTGGACTTAGGGCCTGATTCAGACCCACTCGCGAGTGGCTGTCCGCTCGCAAGTGGGTCGATGTTATGCACTGAGCATGCGCACGACAGAGGGAGCTCCGTCGTGCGCATGCGCCAGACGCGTCGAGCGAAGGAAAGTCCTTCGCTCGTTGTGTCTGATCAAAGGGGGCGTGCTGTCGATGTTGATTGACAGCACGCCCCCTTTGGTGGGCGTGCCGGGGGCGTGCCTCCCTGACGGGGGCGTTCCCACGGGAACGCCTCCCGTCAGAAGCCGGCCCACTGACATCACTAGTGATGTCAGTGGGAGTGATTTTGGCTCTGATAGAGCCAAAATCACTCCGGACTTTGCGGTTGAAAACCTCAACCGCAGGCTTCGGCTCGCAGTTTCGATGGTCGCGATGGTCACGACCATCGCGGCCATCAAAATGCACGCTCGTATAGGCTGTGGGTGGTGACCCACAGCTATACGAGCGTCCAGGAGGATGCTCCATTTTCATGGAGGGCGGCCCTCATTCAGAGCGTGCGCTCTGCTCAGAGCGTACGGCTCTGAATGAGGGCCTTAGTTCTCTTCCTGATAACATGAGAAATGCAAATACCTGACCACAATGCTCACTTCTCTCTTCTGTGATTATGATGATGATGGGAATGTGGCAATGCCAGGGCTGCCATCAGAATTGGTGGGGCCCGGGACTGACAAAATAGGCAGCCCCCCCCCCAGGTTATTAGATCCAGTCTCAGCCCAGCATTTTTTTTTTCCCACTCCCCCCCCCCTTATTAGATCCTGTGTCTGCCCAGCATTTTTTGCCCACTTTCACCTTCCCTTATTAGATCCAGTCTCTGCCCAGAATTTTTTTTTTTTCCCACTCCCCCCCCCTTATTAGTTCCAGTGTCTGCCCAGCATTTTTTCCCACTCCCCCTTAATAGATCCAGTGTCTGCCCAGATTTCTTTTCCCCACTTAACCCCCCCCTTAGATCCAGTGTCTGCCCGATGTGCACACCTTTCTTGTCACTTACCTTAATTCCTTGAAGTTTTCGGTTTCTTCTCTGCCTCTTCCCCAGCACTGCAGAGTGACGCTGGTCCAGCTTCTCCGCGGCTCCTCCTACCTCAGGCTCTCCCTCCAGAGGCACGGCGCGACGTAATGACGTCACATGCGCCGACTTCAATGCAGCAGCAGCACACTTTATTGACATTCCAGGGCAGACGGATGTTGGTTGGTGGAAGAGCAGCCCGAGCGGACCCGCTGCCTCTTCCATATGGGGACCGGGGTGGCGGCCGGTACCAGCGGCGCCGGCGGTTGGGCCCCTTTTCTTCTGATTGCGGGGTCACTTTGGGCTGCAAGCTGTGCAGTGCCGAAATCGGCCAGGCGCCGGCGGGCCCCCCCTCCTTCAGCCAGGGGCCGGGCCCGGGACTCCAGTCCCGGCAGTCCCCCCCTGACGGCGGCCCTGGGCAATGCCATGTTATGAATTAAAGGTGCTGATGGTAGTACAGCCATGCTATGTTGTAGGCATGACAAGGGCCCTGGTACTTGCTATTCCCCTCAGCGCTCCTGATAGCAAGCATCTGTTACTTTACCCATTAAACGATCAACTGGGAGTCTTCTTTCTAGCTGTAGGCGGGTGTGCTCTGGCATGTGCACATGTAGTGATCCGCAGCCCGTCTTGTTGGAGGCATGTCCTGCACTGCCTCTGTATAGGATGCTTTCAAGGCAGACAGCTGGTTGGCATTAGGACTCTGCAGCTTGCCTGCAAGTGCAACCTCTGACAAATGGACAAGACCCTGTCTTACAAAGATATATAAAAATAAAAAAGTGTTACCCGCTGGTCATTCATAAGGTGTCTTTAATTAATTTTAAAAAATCATAATTACATGTAATAAACAAGAAAAATAAAAAAAGGTTAAGATAAACAAAATAATATAATATCAAGTAACAGAAAAGATATATAGCTACACTTCAAATGGCAAAATTTGGCTCTACTTGGTAGTAGAAAATAGCATATAATTCATGACAATGTGTTTAACTTTGTAAAAAGAAAAAGGATGACTTATGGTTAAAACATTTGCAGCATCAAAGTGTCCAAGTATGACTCCACTTGAAGTAGATATTGTAATTTGTATCATTTTTTAGGGAAAAAGTACATATAGCCATTGTCTATGAGGGGCTGTTTAAGTCATAATTACAGCTTTCTGGATATGTCATATGCCTAAATTATTGCTTTCTGGATATGATGTATGCTGAAATGAATATAACATATGATGAAATGAATATGACATATGCTGAAATGGATATGACATATGCTGAAATGGATATGACATATGCTGAAATGGATATGACATATGCTGAAATGGATATGACATATGCTGAAATGAATATGACATATGCTGAAATGGATATGACATATGCTGAAATGGATATGACATATGCTGAAATAAATATGACATATGCTGAAATGGATATGACATATGCTGAAATGAATATGACATATGCTGAAATGGATATGACATATGCTGAAATGAATATGACATATGCTGAAATGGATATGACATATGCTGAAATGGATATGACATATGCTGAAATGAATATGACATATGCTGAAATGGATATGACATACACTGAAAAGCACATGACAGTGCCAGCCAATCACAGCTCTCCTATATAAGCAGGGCTCCTGGGAAGGAAGAGCAGGATTACAGTGTGGCAGAGCTGTAAAGTGGAGGTGAGTGCTAACACCATAGTCAGGGGTGTAATAACTTTTGCTGTGCTGACGATGGTAATGCAACACATAACTACTACTGCATGTACTATTAGTTATAGCTGCCGATAGGAGACTGCCTCTTTTCAGCTTTTTTCTCCTGTGCTCCTGCTGCAGGCAGGTTATGTATAAATGGTACTTTCACTTTCCTTTCTGTCCTCATTCTCTCTCATCTCAGCTCTGTCTTTACTATCTTTTCTCTTCTTTCTCTATGTCTGATTTCTTGACAGTGCCCCAGGTCCCTGCTCATGTTAGGGAGTGCCCTGACTCCCAGCAAGATGGCTCCTTCATAATCCAGCAGGTGGGGTAGGATTCCCCTATGGTTGCTGCTATTTCCTATGTGGCTAAAGGACCTCTGTGACGTATCCACCACGTGACCGCTGCAGGAGGCTGGACCGCTCCTGCTTTACCATCCACTAGGGCATAGAGGGGGAATAAATATTTGTGCAGTGAGTCACCGTGCTTGAAGCGTGGCGAGCACAGCGAGCCCGCAAGGGGACACTTTTGGTCCCCCATTAGCATCCCCGCGCCTCCCCCTTTCAGGCCGGGTCACGTGGGTGTGACGTCACAGGTCCATCAGCCTTGTATAGTCTAGACCTAACCATTCCCCTATTGTCTGGCAAGATGTACTGTTACTGTATGCAGGCTGCTGGGTCAGACAATCGGCAGTAGGCTGTGGTTTTCACACCCCACACGTGCCAAGCATTATTTCAACCATACCACCCAACTGTCCCACATTCAGCGGGTCAGTCCTGTTTTTTTGGGACTGTCCCGCTGTCCCGCCCATGGGCTGCAGTGTCCTGCAGTTGGGGGGGAGTTGGGGAAGCATACACCGCTCCTCTGCATAGCAGAGCAGCAAGTACGCAAAGCAAGAATAGATGTGCGCATGCGCACAGTATCTTTCTACTTCAGGGTCCATAGGGTATCCACAGGATACCTTGGGGTGTAGGCGGATGACGTCAGACATTGGGCACCACAGAGTTAATGTTTTCAGCCTCCCAGGATGCACTGGGATGCCCCTCCTATACCCTGCCTCTGAGCCAAGACAAACTAGTTTCTAAGGTGCACGGCTCGGAGTCGGATCACCATATAACAGAGAGGGGCTGTAATGGCCCCTGAAGTTCTTCAAAGCAGCTCTGGCTGCTCAAGATGAGCTGCACAGTACAGTCAGTCAGTACTGACATCTATGCTGTCGCTCCTTCACCCCGCCAGACCAGAACGCTGGTACTGATTCGGGGATGCTGGTGGGTGTCTGGGGTCACAGCTAGCGGTGACCCCAGATTACCCGGACTGTGGCCAGATTCAAGGGGGCAGGTAAGTGGCAGGGTCCCTCAGATGGTACACGCTGAAACACAGTCCTAAGTCCCCAGGCAGGGGGCTCCCTGGGAACTGGCTGCACGTGGAGCCAGGTATTAACTTGTGCTTCCACTAGACCACCAGGTACAGGGTGCCGCTGCTGAGCGGCAAAGGTCTGGCGTCCCAGGGGTTAATTGCATGTCAGGGGAAAGCGCCTTCCCTGTCTCACAGCTGGCACCTCCCCCACTGCACAGTGGCTCTCCATAGCGGTCTGGTGGGCTGTGTCAGTGCTCCTCCCCCTGGCCCGCCTCCTCTCTGCTCCTCGGCAGCCATTTTCTAAGAGTGTGCAAACACTGCTGGATGCTGAATACCAGTGGCATCGCAGTCCGGGTCCCCCCGCATACCTCTCCTGCGATTAAGGTCAGAGTATGCAGCGCTGTTTCCAACCAGGCTCTGTGTCTGTGTAGTTGATCTCCATGCTGGTACTGCAGGTGATTTATTTCTGCATTGTATGTGACTAACTGCTAACGCTGCTGCCTGTACTTTCACTTCTGACTGTCAGACATTTTACTATCCCTGTTCTTCCTCTGCTAAAGCCTTTGCGGTGCGGTGTTGAAGGGTGTTCATTGCCTCACTATAAAAGCATTTATCTGTGAGGGGAGTCACATTCACCAACATTTCATCAGGTTTACAGTTGTTGACCAACACTTCAAGTTTCAGGCACTGCCCTTTGGTCTGGCCACAGCACCTCAAGTGTTTACCAAAGTCATGGCAGTTATGGTAGCCCACTTGCGGATGCAGGGGGTCCGCTTGTTGCCCTATCTGGATGACCTCCAGTTGTTGGCAGGGTCACCAGAGATACTTCAGTGCCAGACTCACAGCTGGCTGGTAAACTGGAAGAAGTCCTCCCTGGTTCCCTCACAGAGGATGCTCCATCTCGTAGCCCTGTTTGGACTCCCAACAGAGGATCTTTGTGACAGAGGAAAAGATCTCTGCATTACAGGCAAAAATACGCAGTTGCCTGCAGAGTCGCCGGGTGTCTAATCACCCAGCGATGAGGTTACTGGGATCCATGGTGTCGATGTTCAACATGGTGGAGTATGCCCAGTTTCACTCCAGACCTCAGCAAAAGTTGACCCTCTCCAGATGGAATGGGTTGCCCCATTGGATAAAGACACAGACAATGGTGCTTTCCCCAGAGGTACATCTGTCTATGGCCTGGTGGCTGCACACTGCTCACCTGAACAAGGGGCACCCCGTTTGGATTGCGGACTCGGTCCTTCTGACAATGAACGCCAGTCTCCGATGCTGGAGAGTGGTGATGGGTCCGCACTTCTTCCAGGGAAGGTGGATGCCAGCAGAATCTGCACTTCCGATAAACATCTTGGAACTTTGGGCAGTATTCAAAGCTCTCCAGCAAGCTAGACATGTCCTGCACGGAAAACCTGTGCAGGTGTAGTCAGATAATGCCACCACAGTGGCTTACTTAAACCACCAAGGAGGGACCTGCAGTCAGACAGTCCTGATGGAGGTGTCCCGCATTCTAGCTTGGGCGGAAGGCAATCTCCCTGCCATATCGGCAGTGTTCATACCAGGAGTCCTCAACTGGGAGGCAGACTTTTTCAGCCATCAAGACGTGCATCCAGGTGAATGGTCTCTTCACCAGGAGGTGTTTCAACTCCTGGTGAACAAGTGGGGCCTTCCATAGATAGACCTCATGGCCTCCAAACACAACAACAAGCTACCTGTGTATGGGTCAAGAACAAGAGATGCAGAGGCACTTCTGGTAGAAGCTCTGTTGGTCCGGTAGACCTTCCAGTTTGTGTACCTCTTCCCTCCATTCTCCCTTCTTCCTCAAGTGATTCGCAAATTTAAGCAAGAAGGCGGCATGCTCCTGCTGATAGCTCCAGCTTGGCCTAGACGGCGCTGGTACTCAGATCTTCAGAGTCTCTCCTTAGACACTCCAATGCTGTTGCCTCTATGTCCGGACCTGTTGTCTCAAGGTCCTTGCCATTTCACACAAGAATCACATTCTCACCAGAAGGAGATGGAAAAAATGGTGACCAGAACAAAGCTCATCTGCAGTACAGGTGTGACAGGACGGGAGTTCTGTGGAACCCTATGGACTTCGTAGAAATAGAGATAACAAGGGTAAGTTCTTACAATATCTCATATTATTCACAGTATGGGGGGAAGTCCGGGGGCAGCCCAGCATCTCGGAGATGCTAGGCACACCCCTTAGCAATGTAAACAGGGCGTGACCTAGCAGCACACCCTTTTTTCACATAGGTCACGCCCCTTTTCAAGAACGCTTCGCCGCGTGGATGTCCCGAGTGGAACTCTGCAAAAGTTGGGAGGTATGTTATAACACTTACATTGCTTTGTGTGTTTATTTAGTGCATATACTATATAGGTACTGTATGTGCATGTCTACATGCAATTCTATGTATAGGGCTTGCAATTCTGTGTATCCTGCCTGCAGCAGGAGCACAATCCTCACAGGAGAAAAATGCTGAAAAGAGGCAGTCTCCTATCTCCAGCTGTAACTAATAGTACATGCAGTAGTAGTTATGTGTTACATTACCATCATCAGCACAGCAATTATTACACCACTGACTATAGTGTTCACACTCACTTCCCCTTTCCAGCTCTGCAACACTGTACAAGTAAGAGGGGTGGGCCGCGCTTCAAATTATTATTTATATTATTATCATTTATTTATATGCCGCCACAAGTGTTCCACAGCGCCTTACAAAGTACATAGACAAATAAGTAACCATTGACTTACAATACAATACAATACAGGACATGGATAAACATTGCTATATTAGCAACCTTCATGCCTGCATAAGCAGCCAAGTGTTAGTTGCCGTAGTGGGGAGTCAGAGATTAATTAAATTACAGTAGGGAGAAGCACAAGAGGGTAGAGGGCCCTGCTCGAAAGAGCTTACATTCTTTAAGGGAGGGGAAGACAAACAGTAGTGACACAGATGGGGTAGACTGGGAGAAAGGAAGATGTAGCAGCAAGTAAGGATGAGAGCTGGAAGGCTTTAATGAAGTAGTGGGTCTTAAGAGCTCGTTTGAAAGACTGTAGAGAGGTGCAGAGGCTGATGGGGAGAGAGAGGGAGTTCCAAAGGTGAGGAGCAGCACGGGCAAAATCTTGGAGGCGGGAGTGGGAGGAAGTAATCAATTGGCATGAAAGGCGGCGTGTATTAAGTGAACGAAGAGGGCGGACAGAAGAGTGAAGGGAGATGAGATCAGAGATGTAAATGGGAGAGGAATGGGTGAGGGCATTGCAAGTGAGTGTGAGAGCCTTGAATTGGGTTCTGAAAGGGAAGGGGAGCCAGTGGAGAGCTTGCAAAAGAGGGGAGGCAGATGTAGAGCGTTTGGAGAGGAAGATGAGCCGAGCAGCAGGATTGAGCATGGACTGGAGAGGAGAGAAATGGGATTTGGGGAGGCCAGTTAGGAGAAGGTTACAGTAGTCCAATCTGGATATGACCAGTGAATGTACAAGGGTTTTGGTAGCATCCTGGGTGAGAAAGGGTCTGATCTAGGAAATATTCTTGAGATGGAAACGACAGGACTGCTTGAGGTTCTGAATGTGTGGTTTGAAGGAGAGGGAAGAGTCCAGGATGACTCCGACAACGCACTTTGGGACTAGAATAGATAGTTATGCCATCTATTAATAAAGAAATAGTGGGACATTATGTTATGTGGGAGGGTGGGAAGACTATCAGCTCAGTCAGACATATTAACTTTGAGAAATCGCTGGGACATCCAGGAAGAGATAGCAGAGAGACAGAGATACGAGTCAGTAGAGAGGGGGAAAGATCAGGTGAGGAAAGGTAGATCTGAGTATCATCAGCATAGAGATGATAATGGAGGTAAAAAGATCTGATGAGTTTACCTAGAGAAGACGTATAGAGAGAGAATAGGAGAGGTCCAAGAACAGAACCTTGGTGAACACCTACTGTAAGAGGCTGTGGGGGGAAGAGTCGTCATGAGAGGAAACAGAGAAGGAACATTCAGAGAGGTAGGAGGATAGCCAGGAGAGAGCAGTGTCACGTAGACCAAGGGAGTGAAGGATATGCAGCAGTAGAGGGTGGTCCATAGTGTCAAAAGCAGCAGAGAGGTCAAGGAGAATGAGCAGGGAGTAGTGGCCCTTGGATTTGGCAGTAAGGAGGTCGTTGCTGACTTTTCTGAGGGCAGTTTCAGTGGAGTGGAGAGAACGGAAGCCAGACTGAAAAGGGTCAAGGAGGGAGTGGGAGGAAAGAAATGTGGTGAGGCGGTTGTAAACAATATGCTCAAGGAGTTTGGAGGCAAAAGGGAGGAGAGAGATTGGTCTGTAGTTAGAGAGAATGTTAGGATCAAGGTTAGGTGTTTTAAAAATGGTGGAGACAGGGCATGCTTGAATGCAGAAGGAACAGTGCAAGAAGAGAGGGAGAGATTAAGGAGTTGGGCAAGATGGGAGCAGGCAGAAGGAGAGAGGTAGCGGAGGAGGTGGGTGGGGATAGGGGAAAGGTGGAAGGGGGGGAGGATTGGATAAGGGCCTTAACTTCCTTTCCAGTCACAGGGTAGAAGGATGTCAGAGTCGGTAAAATGGATGGGGAGGGGTGATCCGGGAAACAAGGAGGTGGAGAGCTGGGGGACTGGTTGGATATGATGTCCTGACATATGGAATCAATTTTAGATGTGAATTATGTAGCAAACTCAGTGGCAGAGAACAAGGAGGGGAGACAGGGAGGGGGTGGGCAGAGGAGGGAGTTGAAGGTGGAAAAGAGATGCTGGGGATGAGGACAGGGAGGAGATGAGATTCTTGAAATATGACTTTAGAGAGGGAAAGGGCAGCACTGTAGGATGACAGCATGAATTTGAAATTGAGAAAATCTGCCTGAGAGCGTGATCTTCTCCACTGTCACTCGGCGGTTCGTGAACATTTTTGCAGGTATCTGGTGCATTTGGAATGCCAGGGTTGAGGTGTGGATTTGCGAGGGTGAGTAGTGATCGCCGGAGCAACAGAGTCAAGAGCAGAAGTAAGAGAGGCATTGTATAGAGAAGCAGCTTGTTTAGCGCAGGAGAAAGAGAGGATAGGGGAGAGAAGTGAGTCAAGTAGGGAAGAAAAGAAAGCAGTGTTGATAGCTTCAATGTTACGCTTAGTGATGGTGGCTTTCGGAGGTAGAGGAGGGGAAGGAGAGAGGGATAGGTTAAAAGAGAGGAGGTGATGGTCAGAGAGGCGGAATGGCGAATTGGAGTATCACAACGGTGAGTGAATACCAGATCAAGCAAATTCCCACTCACATGGGAGGGTGAGGAGGTCCATTGGGAGAGTCCAAATGAGGAAGTGAGGGTGAGTAGTTTGGAGGCAGTAGATTCTGTGGGGATATCAATAGGAATATTGAAGTCACCGAGGATAATAGAGGGAAGGTCTGAGGAGAGAAAGTAGAGGAGTGATGGGGTGCAGATGGGTGGACTGGTGGGAGGTGGTATGGTAAGTGGGCAGGTTCAGCAACATGATATTAACCGGAGTACCAATGCCTGCAGGTAGAATATGAGGAATAAGGGGTACATGTGCGCTCCTGCTGGGTGTGTGTTTTATGATGGTGTGGTGGAATTGGCTGGGGAGGGGGGGAGGGCAAGGGGAATGTGGGGAGGGGAGATGGAGAGGAGAGGGGTGTGTGTATTTGGGCTAAATGGAGGTTATGTTAGTGGGTGTGGGTGAGAAAAAATGAGGCAGACAGTAAGTGTGGAATCCAACCTGTTTTATTCAGTAAGACACAGTGCTTCCCTAAGTGGTTCCATTATGGGGTGTGAGGATGAGCAGATGGCTCTGTGCGATCCTCGGTTGGGGAGTGGGTAGACCCTTTGAGGGGGCTCCTATCCATGCGGTCTTTACTCCTGCACGTTCCCCTGCTGGACCTATGGTCTCAGTCTTACAGAACCTGGATGCATGGGGTGTTCAAGTCCTGTAGCTTGTGCAGTTGGTGGCGTCCCGCACTGTCTCTGGGACCTGTTTGACCTACCGGTAGGTGGAGAGATGTCTGGTGCTGTGCAGCGTAAGCTGTCATCCCAGATGCTGGCCAGGTGTTGCGTTGCACCTCTGCGAGCCCGCTGGATGCCTGGCAGATGGGCGCCCGTCGATGTCCTGCTGTGGGCTGTAGAGTGATGTGGAGAGCTGCGGTGTGGTGCTGCCCCATGGTCCCGTGGGGTCAGTCTACTGTGCTGTATGCACTGCCAGGTATTAATATTTAACCTTTAATAATAATAATGCAGTATAAAGGTATTATATATATACTAATTAATACCCAAGGATCACAAACAACAATTAATAACAAAGATACACATAAATAATAAGTATAGTATTAACATATGGCAAAAATATCCTTCACCCAGTTCCTTAGTAATGAAATAAATAAATTATAATTCATCTAGGAACCAGAGTAGATACACCACCTACATTAAATGCAGAGTATTTGAGATGATCTCATTAAATATCTTAGAGACCAATCATTACAAAATTCAGAACAGCTGTACATTATATCTGAGTCATAATGCTCATCATTCCTAATATCACAATACTAATTGGAATAAATGTGAACACATATGATTCATAACCACCATGTAATTATAATTGAAGCTGGTATCATTGTTTATATAGTTCATATAAAGTATATCTCTTAGCCTGATTCTAATCCTATAATTAACAGGTCTGTAACAAAGTTCCCCTGGAAAATCACAAATAAGGTATAACAATCTTGAGGTAAACTTAGTGATACAAAAAATATCCATTGAAAATATCAATACCACAGGGCAAGATCTATAATTTACAAATATTAAAGAAATTTAAGGAAAGCCTGGGGATAAGCTATATATCACACCTTCTACTTTCCCTTGTCTATATAAATATTGAACAAGGGATGAGAGAGGAGTGGGCAAGATCCCCAAGGAAACAACAGTTAAAGTGCTTCTGCTGTCCCCGCTCCTGACCGTGTCTCCCCTCTGTTATTATCAAAGCATTGCAGAGGGAGAGTGTCAGCTCAGCTTGAATGAGAGAGCACCGGAGTGAAAGGCAGTAAGAATACCTGTTATACCATCAATACGATATTGTGGCTGTAATGAAGATTCCAGCTGAGCTGTTTGAGGTTAGGCTGCCCATCGCATAGGGCTGCAGGAGAACAGCTGTTTGTGTATGGACAGCTCATCGGAAGGACGCGCATTTCGCCTCTACAGTCTTGGTCACCTGATCGCCTCCAGACCTTTTACCTGCTTAATTGATAATGAAATAATGAGGGAATACCCACACCTGTCCATGAAATAGCTTTTGAATTGATAGTCCCATTACTTTTGGCCCCTTAAAAAGTGGGAGGCACACTGTTTTAATTCCTACACCATTCACCTGATTTGGATGTAATTACCCTCAACTTAAATCTGAAAGTCTGCAGTTAAAGCACATCTTGTTTGTTTCATTTCAAAGCCATTGTGGTGAACAGAGGCCAAAATATGAAAATTCTATCAATGTCCCAATATTTATGCACCTGACTGTATACCCTTTTCACTATAGATAACTATAAATCATTAAAACACACACACACACACATATATATATATATATATATATATATATATAAATTTAATTTTTAATAATACATTATTTTTGAAAAAGTTTGTCATTATTAGTGATATTAAATATCGAGATTCTGATGAAGTTAATATGTTGACCTTTATTACTATAGTTAATATGAATTTATTTATTGCCACCTGTAGGGATATTGAATAAATTGTATCCTATATTAAAAAACCTACCCTTGATCCTAACCTTTTTTCTAACTACCGACCCATCTCTCTCCTCCCTTTTGCCTCCAAACTCCTTGAGCGGATTGTCTACAACCGCCTTACCACTTTTCTTTCCTCCCACTCCCTCCTTGACCCTTTTCAGTCTGGCTTCCGTTCTCTCCACTCCACTGAAACTGCCCTCACAAAAGTCAGCAATGACCTCCTTGCTGCCAAATCCCAAGGCCACTACTCTCTTCTCATTCTCCTTGATCTCTCTGCTGCTTTTGACACTGTGGACCACCCTCTCCTGCTGAATATCCTTCACTCCCTTGGTCTACGTGAAACTGCCCTCTCCTGGCTGTCATCCTACCTCTCTGACCGATCTTTCTCAGTTTCCTCTCACGACTCCTCTTCCCCCCCACAGCCTCTTACAGTAGGTGTTCCCCAAGGTTCTGTTCTTCGTCCTCTCCTATTCTCCCTCTATACTTCCTCTCTAGGTGAACTCATCAGCTCTTTTGACCTCCATTATCATCTCTATGCTGATGATACTCAAATCTACCTTTCCTCCCCTGATCTCTCCCCCTCTCTTCTGACTCGTATCTCCAACTGTCTCTCTGCTGTCTCTTCCTGGATGTCCCAGCGGTTTCTTAAACTTAATATGTCTAAGACAGAGCTGATCATCTTCCCACCCTCCCAAATCACCTCACTTCCCACTATTTCTTTATCAATTGATGGAATAACTATCTCATCTAGTCCCAAGGTGCGCTGTCTTGGAGTTATCCTGGACTCATCCCTCTCCTTCAAACCACATATCCAGAACCTTTCACAGTCCTGTCATTTCCATCTCAAAAATATTTCTAAGATCAGACCCTATCTCACCCAGGATGCTACTAAAACCCTCATACACTCACTGGTCATCTCCAGATTGGACTATTGTAACCTCCTCCTATCTGGCCTCCCCAAATCCCATCTCTCTCCTCTCCAGTCTATCCTTAATGCTGCTGCATGGCTTATCTTCCTCTCCAAGCGCTCTACATCTGCCTCCCCTCTCCTACAAGCTCTCCACCAGCTCCCCTTCCCTTTTAGAACCCAATTTAAGGTTCTCATGCTCACTCACAAAGCCCTCACCCAATCTTCTCCCATATACATCTCTGATCTCATCTACCTTCACGCTCCTCTCCGCCCTCTTCGCTCAACTAATGCACCCCGCCTTTCATGCCAGCTGATTACTTCCTCCCACTCCCGCCACCAAGATTTTGCCCGCACTGCTCCCCACCTCTGGAACTCTCTCCCACTCCCCATCAGACTCTCCACCTGTTTGCAATCCTTCAAACGGGCTCTCAAGACCCACTACTTCATCAAAGCCTTCCAGCTATCATTCTAACTCCTTGCTACATGCTCCTTCGTCCCAATCTGTGTCGACCCAGTTTGTCTTCCCCCACCTTTTTAGAATGTAAGCTCTCACGAGCAGGGCCATCTACCCTCTTGTGCTTCTCCTTACTATAGTGTCATTTACTTCCTACTCACCACTAGGGCACCTAACACTTGGTTGCTTATGCTCTGTTGCTTATCTGGGTGATATGGTTGCTAATGTAGCAATATATATTATCCATATCATGTATTGTATTGTTCTGTAAGTCACTTGTATACAATTTTTGTTTTTGTACTTTGTAAGGCACTGCGGAACACTTGTGGCGCCATATAAATAAATGATAATAATAATAATAATGGTAATAATATTAAAAAATAAGATTGTTGGTAATTAAATGGGTGTAATATAGATTTTAATATGAAGCACAGAGAGATACCATTTATTAACATTTTTCTCTACAATTGCTACTTAATTAATACCAATACTTATGCATTAGTGCACATATATATATTTTTAAACAATATATTAATTTTTTCTTTTCAAATTAGTCAGTTATAATAATTGGCAAATTATGAGGGTTTTTTATATTTATTCTCCTTTTTTTCCCTTATATATTATCAATAGGGAGATCTCACAATAACAAGGAAAAAGGCATCATGGTTTAATTTAAATAGATAATTATATATCTTTTTTTATTAAATAAGAAACATTACGTTATTTCCCTTGGGGACATATAACTAAGATCTAATGTGGACAGATTATTATTTTTTGATCTTAGGTGATAGATATTGAATATTATTAATTATATTAATTATTACAATGCATTAAACTTAGGAGAAATTTCAGATCAAATCACGACATCACAAATGGACCTTCAAAACACGAGACAAATTGATCTATCAGCTCCTAATAGCTAAGGAGCATCTTAACTCAATGCGACTGAGAGATACAAATGGACCAATGAACGGAGAGTGGCTAGGATAAATACCTTACCTGATATATGCTTGGGTTGCACTGCCTTGATAAAGCAGCCACAGGCGAAACGCGTGTCGGCGTTCCCTGTATGCTGCCGGTCATCGCTGAATGTATGCGGACTTATTAGGATTAATTATGTTTAATGCTACAATGCAACTATTAAACTAATGTTAGAATAAGACTTTAAAGGGGCTTACTTATGCCTAAACACTCACACTGGATACGGGCGTTCCCTGAATGCTGCCGATTACCGCTGAATGTATGCGGACTTACTAGGATTAACCACATCCATTGCTGCAAGGCAACGACTAAACTAATGCTAGAATAAGATATCAAATGGGCTTACTTATGCCTAAATGCTCTCACACTGGATACTGTATGGATCTTGTGAGCTATTAGAACCTATCAATACTGCTAGTGTGAGAATTTCCATTGTACTATTGGAGACATTTAATCCACACTATCTAATGTTAAATTCCCTGTGTTTGAATCACTACATTATGTATACGTATCAGTGAAAGTTATTATAAGATCGTGTCATTTACAGATCACTTCCATTTACTGCAGCTCATTTATAATGTCACGTTCCGTAGAAAATTATGGCCCTGATTCAGACCCACTCGCAAGCGGCTGTCCGCTCGCAAGTGGGTCAATGGTCTGCACTGAGCATGCGCACGACGGAGGGAGCTCCGTCGTGCGCATGCGCCAGACGCGACGAGTGAAGGAAAGTCCTTCGCTCGTTGTGTCTGATCAAAGGGGGCGTGCTGTCGATGTTGATTGACAGCATGCCCCCTTTGGTGGGCGTGCCAGGGGAGTGCCTCCCTGACGGGGCGTTCCCACGGGAACGCCTCCCGTCAGAAGCCGGCCCACTGACATCACTAGTGATGTCAGTGGGAGTGATTTTGGCTCTGATAGAGCCAAAATCACTCCGGAGCTTGCGGTTGAAAACCTCAACCGCAGGCTCCGGCTCGCAGTTTCGATGGTCACGATGGTCACGACCATCGCGGCCATCAAACTGCACGCTCGTATAGGCTGTGGGTGGTGACCCACAGCTATACGAGCGTCCAGGAGGACGCTCCATTTTTATGGAGGGCGGCCCTCATTCAGAGCGTGCGCTCTGCTCAGAGCGTACGGCTCTGAATGAGGGCCTATGTTGCTACTTATATATGATACATGTGAGATTTGGAAAATAACATTATTGTAACACTCTGCAGGAAAATATTGTTACCTGTTAGAGGATACATTCTAATGTGGAATTAGTAATTGCAGGCAAGGTGCCTGTTGAATGTATAGACATATTGCATATATACTATTGTAGCTGCGGGGATTGTGTGGAAATCTCAAGCATCATCACTGGAGATTAATTTTCCACACTGTTTTGACAACATTTTAGGATTAATTACTAATTATAAGCCCATTACTAATTATTAACTAACATATCAGAGCATGTTATTTGAATACGGCATATTTATTTATTTATTTATTAACAGTTTCTTATATAGCGCAGCATATTCCGTTGTGCTTTACAATTGGAACATTAATAGAACAAAACTGGGTAATAACAAAACAGATATATAGGTAGGAAGGCCCTGCTCGCAAGCTTACAATCTTAAGGGAAATAGGCATTGATACACAAGGATAGGTGGTATATATTGCATTTTGGTCCAGCCAGAATGCACAGTTTCTTAGTTGGCTGCATGATCCAGTCACACAGGAATATTGACCAAATGTCATGAGGATGTGAGAGAAAGACGATGTGTGAGATTGTGTGTGGACTGTAAAAGGGGTTGTAATTAGATATGGAAGCTATGAAGGTTATGTGGGTGGTTCTGGAATCTGATAAGCTTGCCTGAAGAGGTGAGTTTTCAGGGAATGCTTGAAGGATTGGAGACTAGAGGAAAGTCTTATTGTGCGAGGTAGGTTATTCCATAGAGTGGGTGCAGTGCAAAGAAAGTCCTGTAACCGTGAATGGGAGCAAGTAATGCATGGGGATGAGAGATGTAGATCTTGTGCTGAGCGAAGAGGTCGGGTTGGGAGATATTTTGAGATGAGTGAAGAGATGTATCTTGGTGTGGTTTGGTTAATAGCCTTATGTGTAAGACAAAGTATTTTGTATTGAATACGGTAGAAAACCGGCAACCAATGGAGGGACTGACAGAGCGGGGCAGCAGAAGAAGAATGTTTCGCATGGAAGATAAGCCTTGCAGCTGCATTCATAATGGATTGTAATGGTGATAGCCTGTTTTTGGGAAGACCAGTAAGGAGGCTATTGCAATAGTCAATGCGGGAAATAATAAGTGCATGGATTTGAGTTTTTGCAGTGTCTTGTGTGAGATATGGTCGAATTTTGGATATGTTTTTTAAATGTATGTAACATGATTTTGAGACAGATTGAATATGGGGAACAAAGGACAGTTCAGAGTCAAGGATGACACCAAGGCAGCGAGCTTGTGGGGCGGGGTGGATGGTCGAGGTATCAACAGTGATAGAGAGATCAGGTTGGTAACTGTTATTGGCCGGTGGAAATATAATTAATTCTGTTTTAGAAATATTAAGTTTCAGGTGGCGAGATGACATCCAAGATGAAATGGCAGAAAGACATTCAGTGACACGGACCAATACAGACGGAGATAAATCTGGAGAGGATAGGTAGATTTGAGTATTATCTGCATACAGATGGTACTAAAATCCAAAAGAGCGGATTAGTTTGCCAAGAGAGGTGGTATAGATTGAGAATAGTAAAGGACCTAAGACAGAGCCTTGAGGTACTCCAACTGATAGAGGTAGTGAAGAGGAGGCAGAATAAAAAAAACGAACAGTAAAAGAGCGATCAGATAGGTAGGAAGAAAACCAAGAAAGAGCTGTGTCCTTAAGACCTAGGGATTGCAGTGCTTGAGAAGAGAGTGGTCAAAAGTGTCAAAAGCAGCAGAGAGATCTAGAAGAATTAGGAGTGAGTAATGGCCTTTAGCCTTGGCAGTGACAAGATCATTTACTACCTTAGTCAGTGCTGTCTCTGTGGAGTGTTGGGAACGAAAGCCGGACTGAAGTGGGTCCAATAAGTTGTGTGAGTTAAGAAAGTGTGTGAGGCGGGTGTAGACAAGTCTCTCAAGTAGCTTGGAGGGGCATGGGAGCTGGGAGATAGGACGGTAATTTGAGAGAGTATTAGGGTCAGAATTTTGTTTTTTCAGAATGGGAGTAATCACTGCGTGCTTGAACAGTGATGGAAAGTTGCCAGTAGAGAGAGAGAGATTACAGATTTTAGTTAGGGTTGGGATAAGCACAGGAGACAGAGCTTTACTGATTTGTGAGGGTATAGGATCTAGAGGAAAGGTAATAGAGTAGGAGGATGAGAAGAGTGTAGATACTTCATCTTCGTTTGTGAGATCAAATGAAGAGAATGTGCCAGAGGGTTCAGGTAGGGAATTGAGCAGGTCACTAGCTGAGGAAGAGTCTACCATTTCATTTCGGATCTTATCAATCTTGTCCCTAAAATAGGAAGCAAGATCTTGTGCACAGATAGTAGCAGGTGGTTTGGGTGATGGAGGGGTAAGAAGCAGTTTAAATGTATTAAAAAGTCACTTGGGGTTAGAAGCTTGAGCAGAGATTAGAGATTGGAAATATGTTTGTTTGGCAGTGTCCAGAGCAGTACGATAAGAGTTGTAGATAGTCTTATATGTGAGGAAGTCGCTTGGAGTATGAGACTTTTGCCACTGACGTTCAACTTTATGCGAGAGTTTTTGTAGATGCCTTGTTAAGCTAGAATGCCACGGTTGATGTCTAACTCTACGTGGTGTGTGATGGGTAGCTGGAGCTACTTCATCGAGGGCTATTTCTAGAATCTGGTTTAGGTGTGATGCAGCAGTCTCAGGAGAAGTGAATGTAGAAATTGGTGAAAGTTGTTGTTGTAGAGAGGTAGATAGTTGTTGAAGGTTAATGGCATTAATATTTCTACGGGGTTTAGGTTTAGGTTTGGTTGATTTCAATGATGTTGATGTAATGGAGGAGAGTGTGCAGGTGATAAGGTTGTGATCTGAGAGAGGGAAAGGAGCATTAGTGAAATCAGAAACTGACCATAGTCTGGTGAATACAAGATCAAGACAGTGGCCCTCCTGATGAGTAAAGGAGTCAGTCTATTGGGAGAGGCCAAGAGAGGATGTTAAAGAGAGCAGTTTGGAGGCATGAGGAGATTGTGGACTGTCAATGGGGATATTGAAATCACCCATAATGATGGTGGAGATGTCTGAGGATAGAAAGTGAGGGAGCCAGGCAGAAAAGTGTTCAAGAATTTGTTAAGGTGGTCCAGGTGGGCGATAGATAACAGCAACTCGCAGAGAGAAAGGGGTGAAAGTCCTGATAGACTGTACTTCAAATGATATAAATGTGAGTGAAGGTACCTGTGGGAGAATTGTGTATGTGAAAGATTGGGAGAGTAATATTCCTACCCCACCTCCATTACAATTACCAGGCCTGGAGGTGTGTGAGAAGTGTCCTGTAGGTTACCATGTGAAAGTGCAGCAGGGGAGACAGTGTCTGATTGTGTAAGCCATGTTTCTGTTATTGCCAGAAGGTTGAGTAAGAAGGTATTTTGACACTGCAGCATTTTGCAGCAATAGGGAACCAGTTATCAGTGTTTGTGATGCAGTTTGCAGTAATAAGGAAACCAGTTATAAATGTTTGTGGTGCATATAACAAGGTGAGATATTATCATAAACATATACTCCTGGGTAATAATATTGGTAATCAAATCTATTTATTTCACATCATTATATTTAATGACCGACAGTAGCAGGAAGAGTTTTTAACTACACTATCTATTTTTTCCTTCACATCTGTTCTATACAGATTATTTTAATATTTCGCCATTATACCTGTACATACTTATTTTAATAATAATTAATATAAGTTATATTTTATTATTGACATTTCCTCAGAGTATGACATGAGAAAACCATTTTGGAATCTGTGATTAGTGCACCGGACCATTTTTACTTACCTTCTTCTTTTCAAATGTTAAATAAAGGTATATGTGTATAGTCCAGTAGCACCTCCATTTATAAACATCTATATATATATATATTTCTGATGAATATATAGAAAGGAGTCTTACAATAAAAATATATTATGCTATACTCATTATCTGATTAAGATTTAGAAAATATTATAACTAAATAAAATAGATATATTTGGGAATTTATGTCAGTGCGGCATCACCGCAACCTTTTTTTCGAAACATAAGGAATTCATATGCATACTAATTAAGTTTACACTTAGCCACAATTATTTAAAATTCTTGGATGAATATTTTATCTAAATAGAAGGCACTGCAATGAGCATGGTGTTTGCCCCCAGTTTCTCCCATCTCCACATGGGGAGCTGGGAGCAGAAATATAGGTACTTGTGTATTTTACAGACTCATTGCAGAGAGAACCCAATGATTGTCTTTAAATGGTACTTGTGTACTTTACGTACACAAGTACCAAAAGTTGTCCCCACCTAAAGAAGAAAGTTGTCCACTCGCGGGCTCACTGCACTCGCCATACTTCAGGCTTGGTGGATCGCTACACTCGCCACAAGGTTATATTCCCCCTCTATGCCAACTTGGATGGTAGGGAATGACGCTGAACACTGGTAATGATGCTGGACACTGGCTAATGATGTGAGGGTCCTCTCCATGAAGAGAATTTAGACATTACCATGATTAATAATAAGTGTAGGACACTTTGGTTCTCTCTACAATGAGTCCATAAAGTACATAAGTACCGAAATATGTGTATGGAGAGCATCCGCATAAGAAGACCTTAATATTATATGCAAGGTATATCGATGACATACTTATCATATGGGATTGATCAGATGTGGAATTTCTACAATTCATGGAATTTTGGAAAACTAATGAATACAACTTGTCATTTATACACAAACTAAGTAATGAGGAAATTGAATATTTGGATCTGGTGGTCAAAGGTGATGATGGAAATATAACAAGTCGGAACTTTATCAAAAGTGTGGATACTAGTTATAGTTGTTTTCCATGGCTGGAAAACAAACATACCTTTCTCTCAGTTCTGTAGGGTCTGAAGAAACTGCAGTAGTGATGTCACAATCAATCAGCAAATATACATATATGCAGATAGATTCAGTAAAAGAAAATACCCTGAGGATGTGATCAAGAGAGCAGAAGCGAAAGCAAAAGGGAAAAGAAGGAATGAGCTTCTGGAATACAGGACCAGGGAAAGAGGTAAAGAGATAGTAATGTTTGTTATGAACTATAGTAATAAGGAGAAAGTGATATGAAGGGCATTCAATAAACATTGGGAGAGCCTAAAATCGGATATGATTCTTAATTCCATCCTACCGGATTAACCAGATTTAGCATTTAAAAAAGCGAAAAACCTCAAAGACCATTTAGCTTCAAGTTCCTAAGTCCAGTAGGTGAGGCTAAGAAAGTATGGCTGAAAGGTACAAAAGGATATTTTAAGGTAATACTTGCAATATATGTAAATACACAAGCAGTGTAATAAGTAGATTTTATAATTTTAATGATATGAGGTTTTTTTAGATAAAGGATCTAATGAACTGCATGACATCCTGGGTCATTTACAAACTCGAGTGTTCCTGTCACCTGAAATACAGGAAGAACTTTAAAATTCCATATACAGGAACACGTCCGCAGTATTAAAAATAAGCTTGATAATCATTCAGTACCCAAACATTTCTCAAAATATCATAATTCTGACCCTACAAGCCTTACTTTTAAAGCGATTGAACTAGTGCCTATAGGGGAAAGGGGTGGGGACTGTGAGAAGAAATTATCCTAAAGAGAAATGTATTGTATATATACATTTAACACCATGGCTCAGAATGGGTTGAATGAATCCTTTGAAATTACACCTTTCCTCTAAACCCCTGTTCATTATGATTTTAACATTGATTCATCTGTCTATTTTTATCATTGTACATACCCCTTTATTTGAGTATTATGTAATATGATGATCTGCTGTTAATTAATATATTTATTATTATTCTGATTAGATGGTTTACATTACCTAGCTCATACATGCCTGCTCTCCCGGGAATCACGGGAGGCTTCCAATTTTTTGGGTAACCCCATGCACCCCCAGAAGACTAGGCATATTTCCCACATCCCGCCCACTTCCTAGTGAAGTGAGCAGGATGGGGAGATTTTACCTGGAATTTTCGGGTCCGTAGAGAAGGGGTTGGGCTAAATGGGGCAAATCGCATCATTTAGCCCCACCCCCTCCTCACGGACCCGCGATTCACAAGTGTTTTTTGTAAAGATGACAGGCATAAAGGAGTCTATTGCCTGGCCCCGCCCACAAAGAGGAGAGCAGCAGAGGAATGTCGGTAAGTATGAGCTGGCTCTGATTCAAACTTGTGTATTTATAACCTATTTGCTACACTAAAATAGACTGTGTAACTGCATATTCCGACACAGCCAGAATCCAAAATGGCTGCTGATAGTAGTATGGCTCTCTAGTGAATGCAAAGTATCTCTGCCAAAATGGTGGTGCCCAGTGAATATTGTATATATGAGGAAATGACCACCTTATATCCTGTTAATGAGGACAAAGGATCTGGCATTCTAGTCCTCTAATAGTGATATTTCAAGTGGGCAAACCCCCTTAATGTTAACCGCTAACTTAAATGGAGGTGACGGTGCGAATAGCAGCATGCACGATTACCGCAATCCATACCCTGGCATGCCAGGTTCAACTATGGCGCCGGCTTTGTACCTGCCGAGTTACCGTGAGATTTGCCTTTGTGCATGTGCAATGTAGTTAAAGATGGCGGCGCTGGGAAATGCTGTACATGGATATAGCAATTAGTTAGTTTTGGGTATAAGTACGAGTCAGGGCCACCTAAAGATACCCTCCTGACAAAGTCCAGCCATTCTGAGCGTAAGAGACGAAACGCGTGACACAGAGACCTCCCCAGCTGGGAACACTGAAATAAGAGTTTTTTAAAGATTACTGATTGTAATTGTGATTTTATCCATTATTTACATGTATGTAATACATGTTTTAAATACTGCACCATGAGAGTGTTTGTTCTCTCTCCATGTTTTTATGATATTTGAACTTTTTGGGACCTTGACGGACTAGTATTTCTAAGGGTATCATCACAAAGTGGAGAAGTTCGTTATGAAGATCAAAGATCTACTGGTTATATGCATTTGTTTATAACCTTTGAAGTACACAGAAATATTATTATTACACATTCCATATAATTATAGTATTATTACACTATGAGGTGCTGTGTTCTCACCTTTTGTTTTTCACATATATATATATATATATATATATATATATATACACACACAGTATAATATATATATATATATATATATATATATATACACACTAAATTTACTTCTACCAGGGTGGCACTAACAATAAAGAATCACGCCCCCACATGTGTCAATAAACCAATGTTTCCAATCTTTTTACGAATTTTCATCTTGTATAGAATAATAAAAAAAATTATGTTACCTAAAAATAGGTAATCACCCCAAGTGCAGGCTGGCGTCTCACCCCGGTTTATCGTCCCTGCTCAGTGACATCACTGGAGTGCGTCGCATCCTGACGCCTCAATGGCTGGGTGGTTGCCAGCAGGATCCAGAAAGCAAAATTAACAATGTGAAACAAGAACCCATCATCACATAAAGAATAACAATTACCTAAATTATAAACAATTACTGAAATTGACTCAGTGCAAAAAAACCCAGCAACTAATAAGTACAGTATAACAACCTCATAGGGAAAACATTAATCAGATAAACACAGCTTCCCAGATAGTGCAAGCATCAAAATGATAGCTCCAGTCCAGTGTCAAAATTAACAGCTTTCAAGTAGCCAAGAGGTAAAGAGTCATTGAGGCCAAGGGGTTTCACATTGTTTAATCAGAAAATCCATCTGGCTTAGAGCTGTAGTAATGTACAATATCACCTCCTCTAAGGTTAGGAGGGACGAAATCAATCTGGATCCAGTCGGCATCTCGGCACACACACACAAAGCTGGTGGTCAGAATCCCTGCTCTGGAATCCCAATGGCTGAGACCCCAACGGTGAGTATTATGGTTAGGTTTATGGTTGTGGTTAGGCCCTAGGGGGAGAGTTAAGGCTGTGGGAGGGGAGGGATAAGGTTAGGCTGTGGGAGGGAATGGATTAGGCTGCAGTGGGGGTGGTTAGGGTTAGACTGTGGGAAAGGTGGTTTAGGGTTAGTGGCAAAATTAGAGGCAGGGTTAGAATGCTCACCATTGGGATTACGCTGCCGGGATTCTGACCACCAGCAGGATCAGCGCCGGGATCGCAAACCCAACCCAGAGCCGTAACTAGACTTTTTGGTGCCCTGTGCCAGAGAGAGCATTGGCGCCATCCCCCCATTTTTTAAATAGTGACATAAGATAGTGCACCTGAAAAAGGGCCATGGCCTCATGGGGAAAGGCCAGGGGAGAGATAGGGGAGGCCAGGAGATGCTGGGGATAAAAGAAGAGGAAGCTACAAGTGAGAATCATAATAAAAAGGAAAATTGACAGGTCCAAACAGCACCCCCTGCCCTGCGGTGCCCTGTGCCATGGCACTGGTCGCACCACCCTAGTTACGACCCTGACCCAACACATTCCAAATCAATCATGTTATACTTCAATTATGCCAGGTTATGTCTATTGTCCTTGATATGTCAGGCCACTGGCTATTCACAATCTCTCTATAGCCTGGTGAATTGCTGATTGATGTGAGAGCCATCCTTTCCTTATGTTTCTGGGAAGTTTTCCCAACATAGAACAATCCACATGGACAGTGAATAAAGTAAATAACAAATCTGCTATTGCAAGTGAGATTGTTAATAATTTTACATTTCTGAAGATACCACAAAGACTGAAAGTGTCTTTCATTGCCAATACAGATGTTGAGCCAGAAATCAACATTGAAACTTCAGTTGTCTGCGAGGAAAAATCGATGCTAATGGATGAAACCAATAGAATGGATCACAATGTTTTTGGGTCGGAGCTCCTTGATGTGCAAAACATGGCACACTCTCCCCGTAGGAAGCTCAAATTCACAGAGGTTAATAAAAGCCAATGCAACTGTGCTGGGCTGGTGAAATAGATTCTTAGCTAGGTGAGTAATCTGCAGGCAGAGCTTGGTGGACAGATGAGTCAACTGCAGTCAGAAATGGTTGGTCTCACAGAAGGAAAAGGAAAGAAAAATCTTGCAGACACTATAAAGCAAGCCATCCACCACAACAAGGAAGAATGGCAATATTGTGTTGCCAGCCCTCTAGGAAAAAGAATGACCATGCTTTACAATTTGATAGTGAAATTGATGTATGTGAAGCACTGGATGTACATACAACCCCAGATATATATGAAGCACCGGATGTACATGAAGCACTGGATGTACATGAAGCCCTTGATGTACATGAAGACCTGGATGTACCTGAAGCCCGGATTGCACTTGAAGCCCTGGATGTACATGTAGTCCCGGGTTGCACATGAAGCCCCAGGTTGCACATGAAGCTCTGGATGTCCATGAAGCCCTGGGTTGCACATGAAGCCCTTGATGTACATGAAGCCCTGGATGTACATGAAGCCCTGGATGTATACTGTAATGACAATTTGAACTACAACACTACACACGTTCCATTGCACAACTTGCCAATTGAAATTCAAGCATTCAACAATGCAAGTGTTCTGTCACCTGGAGGACCTGCACTGATGACCACATATGGAGACGCTATGCCTGATATCTCCCTAGCTGTCATCCCCACTGACAAAGGCAATAGTTTGTACTGTGCATCCCTGGGTGAAATACATAGATATGTACAAGCTCTCTTCCAGCAGCATGTGCCATATGAACTGTACTTGAAATTGGCCAAAGCATGTCAACTTTAATGGCAGCTGGAACAAAACCGCAATTCCCAAAGATTTGCAGGAAGGCATACTGTCAAGATGCCAGCAGCGTTTCAGAATTGGGATAAAAGATATGTTGAATGGTACAGTATCACCAGCAAGACCTTAGATACAGTATTTACTGTTCTCATTTCCATCTCATAACTCCAGTAACACATTAATCCTTTAACTCTACAGCAATGCATCACTGCTAAAGCAAGACATTACCCTCCCTTGCCTATGTAGTAACACATTCCACTCCCTCACTGCTATAGTAAGACATTACCTTCCCTCACCTGTGTGCTAAATACAATCCCTCCCTAACACCTGTAGTAACACAATACCCTAACTCACTCCTGCAGTAACTTTTTACCCTCCCTCATCTCTGGAGTACCACATTACCCTAGCTAACCTCTGTAGTAACACATTATTAGGTCAAATGATAAATGACCTATCCAGCCTGATGTTTCTTACTATCCTAAGCTACAGATATCCAATGGAGGGCAGCTTCCCTGCAACAGTGTACAGCTCACAGGTCTGGTACCACTGTTCACCTACCTGCATCACTAGAGAGGCGGCATGGGTAACCTAGTACTCTCCAAATGCCCGGGCACTACAGGTCCCAGCACACTCTGATTTGCCCATGCTGGCACCTCCACAGCAGCTGGGGAATGCTGCCTGACCCGGGGGTGTTGAGGCAGGGGCAGTGCCGGTATCACTGACACCACTTGGGAGATGATCTTCCAGGTCCCCATCTTCCACTAAACTCATAAGGCCTCTGCGGTGGATGGATGGTCAGCTCTGCCCCTCAGCCGGCCCTCATCTTGTGATGACAGAGCCGCTCTGCTTTTTATAACAGGCGCCGATGTGCTGCCTATCATTCAAGATCATTGCTCCTGGGGTGGCCACCCCATTTCGGTCGCATCTTGTCTTGCCTGTAATTCCCCAGCCTCCCCTGACATCCCGTGCCACCATATACTGTATGGCTTCCTATTAAACCCCCAGCACAAGCTGCACTTTACTACAGTGCACAGTAACAATGTAACTTATTGTGCTGGTCCCAGTTCCGGATGGTGTCAGTTTGCAGATGAGCTTCCGGAGCGTTCCAGCAGAAATAAATCCCTGTGTGTGTATATTATATATATATATATATATATATATATATATATATATCTATATATATATATAAATAATATAAATATATGTATAATAAGTTACATCATGTTAGACCACATACAGTACAACTACATTAATAAACACTTGGTCCTTAGGGCCCCGACAAGCTGACGTTTTCCATACAGTATCTCCTAGCTGGTACACAGGTGTATTTGTTAATGTCACATTGTAAAAGATCCATAGATGCTGTTGAATGCATGAACTCTTAGGGGTCCTGAGTGTCGAGTCTGAGAGACTGACAGTACTATACGGTGCTTACTGTACAGCAGAGATTCCTAAACTCCATCCTTACAGTCCAGGTTTTGTGATATTCATGCTTAAACACAGGTGACTTACTGTAATTAGTACTGGAGTCAATTTGGATTAACCAACTGGTCTCAAGCATGATATTATTAAAACCTGTACTGTAATGGTGGAGTTTAGAATACTCTGCTGTACAGTCTAATGTGTACATTTTGGAGAAGAAACGGATAAATCTGCTAATGTGAGAGGAAATTCTGGGATCAGTAGAGCACATGTAACTAAATTGCCATAGTATATCCCCCACACCACCAGGCATAGCATGTGTCAAACAACTTTGCTGAGTACTGTACTGAGGCTTGTTGGGCTGGAGCACTTATTACTGTATACAATAATGTACAGTACAGTAAGTTTGTGCAGCACAGGGGTAAGTATTGCTGCCTGTGTTACACTGCCTTACACTACCACTCATTGATATTATGTTCTCCCCCCCTCTATGTGTCCATCATTATGTTCTCCCCCTCCATCCTCCTCTATTATCCCCCCCCCATTCCCATTACTACAGTATATTCTCTCCATCCTCCTTTTCTGTTATGTTCTCTCCCTCTCTTCGTACTGTGCTGGTGCTCTGTTCTGCTCTCTCTACCCCTGTACAGTACGGTAATTCACTTATGGTACTTTCTTCTCTCCTTTGCTCTGTTCCTTTGTGCAATGTATTGATGACAGTACATACAGTAGATACAGTAACATGTCAGTGGCAGAGGTAGTGCTGAGATTTGCAGTAAACATGTAGAAACACATATACAGTACAGTAGTATATTTTATTTTGTTTTCAGTAATATTTTGTTTTCGGTCACCATCCATTGGCTACTGTACCCTGATCTGAACCATACAGCACCTGTACAGTACACTCTCCAGAACCATCCTCTGCAGACCCAGCATTGTCTAGATCCCAAGAGTGCACATTTTTTAAACCACCAGCTCTGTGTCCATTGAAGTGTGTTTCTTTTTAGCCATTTTGCAAAATAGTTTACTGTACAATATTTTAATCTACTGTTAATTGTGACAAGTAATTTGCTTAATTCTAAAAGGTACTTTGTCTGTAAATAGTCAGAAAGTTACTGTATAGATGAATGTAAAACTACCGTAATTGCATTTTCCGTTGTACCACATTTCTGTTCTAGAGAAGGGCTACTGTACTGGATGTAATTGATACTTTCTCCAATAATACTTGTACTGTAATATGCAGTATGGTCCAACACTTATAAGAAAGATAGTAAGTTGGTGCATTGGTCAGCATTGTACAGTACACAAAACATACAGTATACAGTAATTGTAATAGTGAAACTAAAACAAAAACTGGCAATAAATAGCTAAAATGTAAAAATAATAAATTTAGTATTAATAGGTTCCAGGGGCTATATTCAGTGATATAATAGAAGGCTATACTGTACAGTACTGTATACAGTAATGTAGAAAATGTAAGTCAGCCAAACATATAGTGCTATACAGTACATACAGTATTGTACAGTATGTTTACAGTCTTATTGTATATAGATGAATTCGTAGTTAAGCAATCTTACAAATAAACTCACTATACTGTTTAGAGTGTATATTTTTCTTTTCTGATTTATCACAAATGGTAATACATAGATTATCCTAAAATAAACCTGGTGCGGTGTCATAATTTTCTATTTTTAAAATCCTTATCCATTAATGCTGTACAGGATGCCACATAGTATCCCCAATTCACATTATTACATACAGTGTACCAAGCTCACAGTATTACATACAGGGTGCCAAGCTCACATTATTACATACAGTGTACCAAGCTCACATTATTACATACAGGGTACCAAGCTCACAGTATTACATACAGTGTACCAAGCTCACATTATTACATACAGTGTACCAAGCTCACATTATTACATACAGTGTACCAAGCTCACATTATTACATACAGTGTACCAAGCTCACATTATTACATACAGTGTACCAAGCTCACATTATTACATACAGGGTACCAAGCTCACAGTATTACATGCAGTGTACCAAGCTCGCATTATTACATACAGTGTTCCAAGCTCACATTATTACATACAGTGTACCAAGCTCACAGTATTACATACAGGGTGCCAAGCTCACATTATTACATACAGTGTACCAAGCTCACAGTATTACATACAGGGGGCCTGATTCAGACCTGCTCGCAAGCGGGTCGATGGTGGCCCAGTGAGCATGCGCAGGACGGAGCCGGCTCTGTTGTGCGCATGTGCGAGACCCGGATAGTGACAGGCAAATCATCGCTCTGGGTCTCGTACCAAAGGGGGCGTGCTGTCGATGTTGAGTGACAGCACGCCCCCTTTGGTGGGCGGGCCAAGGGCGTGGCTGCCCAGACGGAGGCGTTCCCATGGGACAAGTGATGTCAGTGGGAGTGCTTTTGGCTCTGTTAGAGCCGAAAGCACTCTAGGGCTTGCGGCAATGAGACCCTACCACAAGGGTCTCGTCCCAAGCCCGACGGTCGCGATGGTCTTGACCATCGCAACCATCTTCCTGGACGCTCGCTATAGCTGTGGGTGGTCATCCACAGCTATGCGAGCGGCCAGGAGGCCGCTCTAAAAACACGGTAGGTCGGCCCTGATTCAGAGCGAGCGCTCTGTCAGAGCGTCCGGCTCTGAATCAGGCCCAGTGTACCAAGCTCACATTATTACATACAGTGTACCAAGCTCACATTATTACATACAGTACAGTGTACCAAGCTCACATTATTACATACAGTGTACCAAGCTCACATTATTACATACAGTGTACCAAGCTTTTATTATTACATACAGGGTACCAAGCTTTTATTATGACAATGTAATGTCACATAATTCCGGCTTGGCATTGGTTCAGACCCAATTGCTTAGCATGCAAATCTGAGAAATTGGTGCTATAGCAATTAATGGAAAAACAGGGGAAGGTGCTTGAAAACGGGGGAGTGGAGATCCGAATGCAGGCGTGCCTAACGGTAAAAAGGGCGTCTAATGGGTGTGCATAATTAGTAAAGGAGCGTCATCGACCACGTCACTTGGTTGTCTTTTAGCCTGAACTGCTCGCAGTGATAGCGGTAAGAAAAACCTACCACAAGCACTGCGAGCAGTTCAGACGCCTTTCGATGTTCCCGATTAATCTAATAAATACCGGAGATGACGTGCGATGCGAATGGCAAAGGGGCGTCTTTACAAAATAGCGAGCGCTTTCTTCGTTCGCTTGCTCAGACATAGAGGCATCAACAAACCGCAAAGAGCGAGCGCTCAATTTAAATAGCCAGCCCCTTTTTTGGAACGACCGTCCGCAAATAGCGTCCGGCTCTGAATCAGGCCCTATATCTCTTTCCTGTGTGTTCTAGTCACATCATGTTATGTTCATAACTGGAAACGGTTTCAAAACATTGCAAGATCCTTATACAATGTTGCAAAGTATTGCTGCTATATTCTCTGTGTCCTTTCTAAAGTGACATCCAGCTAGTAATAGTCACAGTGTATCAGCACCTCTATTTACTGATTTATTTAGCTATTCTTCCCTCTGTGTTGTCATTACCCTGCATAGATTACAGTATGTGCACTTTATTTCCTATACCGTTATAATAAAATCATATATTGATTAATATGTAACTAGGGGCTGATTTAGCAGCGCACATAAGCGATGATCGCAGATTCTCGATGGTCGGTAATCTGCGCATGCGTCGGACCTGTACTGTACATGTGCTGTATGGCTTTCTATGATCGCACGCAGTTCAGCAGCAGTGACTGACAGTCTGTTACCGTTTCTGTGGGGCGAAGGGGTGGAGACAGCATCAATATCCCAAAATACATTTGTTGTGGTAATACCTCAGTGACATTCTCAAGTCAGGAGGGTACCCCGCATCTTTGGGCCAACCTGTCACAATTTGACTTATACACTTCAGTCACCCAGTCACTTATCTGGTTACCGGCTCCATGACAGACGTCATCCAGCTGCGACTTCTTCTCATCTCCTGCGCTCTGTCTGGCTTCTGGCTACCACATACAGCATTCCCTCCAGTGCTGACTGCTGGGCGCAGCCATGATAGTCTGAATTGTGTGACTGTCCATCCTTCAATATGAGACCAGTATACAGTCACATGGTGCCTGCAGCCAATCCCTGACAAGCCAGGGTTATATAAGGACTCTCCCTGCACAAAGCACTTGCCATTGAATTCTTTTCCACAGCCTAGATATGTGCTTTCCAATGAGCTCCTGCAGGTTCTTATCTATTGTCCATAATCTCCAAGTGCACCACTGGCTCCTGCTGTCTGACTCCTGATATCCTGTATCATTGGTTCCAAGCCGATAACCAGCACCATTGATTCCAGTCCGATACCTAATTCCATCGGTTGCAGTCCAATATCCTGTATCATAGGATCTAATCCGATAATCAGCACTATCGGTTCCTGTCAGATACCTGATTCCATCGATTCTGGTGTTCAAGCCAATCCGGTCCCATTCCAGTGTTCCAGCAGTCTGGTTGCATTCCATCTATCCAGTATCTGCTCCCATTCCAGTGATCCAGTAACCTACTGGTTCCAGTCTATCTGCACCTGTGTGCCTCAAGCACCTATCATATGTTTCTGCCAAGTCACCAGCTGCTCCACCAGTGCCCTCAGTCACCAGCAGCCACATCTTGCTTTCCAGTACACTTTACATTTCTGTCCCAGTCCTTAAGCAGCTGCCTAAGTCTATCCAGCTTACGTCAGTAGCCTCAGACTCCATTCCAGCCTAAGTCATAAATCCGGTTCCACAAACAAATTCATGCACAAGCTCCACAGCCCAGTGCTAGGAACGGACTTTGGAAATGTTTGATAAATATTTTTTCCATAGCCAATAAATGCTCTAATTTCCTATTTAGTTTTTTGTGTTTTTATCATTTTTTATTTGATTTCAATAAATTTTTATGTCAGAGGTTTCCAACCTTCACCATTACAGTCCAGGTTTTAAGGGATGTTCATGCTTGAACACAGGTGACTTATTTAGCATCTCAGTCAATTTGATTTAACCATCTGTGATTAATCATGGATATCCTTAAAACCTGGACTGTAATGGTGGAGTTTGGGAACCTCTGTGTTATGGAAAATCTATTTTCCCCACAAGAATGAACCTTAACATAACAAACATCAAACAAATTATTTCCCCCCCTTCCATGGTCCATCTTCCTCTGTCACAGCATCACCTTCTCCTCTGACCCCACGTTCACTATGTTGGTGTCATTCTCAACTCCACTCCCAGCATTTAGACCATCTCTATATCCGGCTGCTTCCACCTCCAGCAGTCACCTACTGCAAAGGCTGCTGGGCTAAAGGGGGAGGAGCCAGCACCTGGTCCCAGGCAGACAGCAGGGAAGTATGCAGCTTCTGTGCTCTGGGCCTGATTCAGAGCCGGACGCTCTGACAGAGCGCTCGCTCTGAATCAGGGCCGTCCCTCTGGTTTTTTAGAGCAGCCTCCTGGCCGCTCGCATAGCTGTGGGTGACCACCCACAGCTATAGCGAGCGGCCAGGAAGATGGTTGCGATGGTCAAGACCATCTCGACCATCGGGCTTGTGACGAGACCCTTGTGGTAGGGTCTCGTTGCCGCAAGCCCCAGAGTGCTTTCGGCTATGTTAGAGCTGAAAGCACTCCCACTGACATCACTTGTGATGTCAGTGGGGCTGGCCCCAGACGGTAGGCGTTCCCTTGGTAACGCCTCCGTCTGGGCAGCCACGCCCCCGGCCCGCCCACCGAAGGGGGCGTGCTGTCACTCAACATCAACAGCACGCCCCCTTTGGTATGAGAAACGGAGCGACGGTTTGCCCATCGCTATCCGGGTCGTGCGCATGCGCACTGGACCACCATCGACCAGCTTGTGAGCGCATAGTGCTCACGAGCGGGTCTGAATCAGGTGTTCGATGGCGAATCTGTACATTGCAGAGGAATGGAAAGCTGAGACTTCTGTTCTTATATGAACTGCAGTCTCCATACAAAAATATATTGATGCTGCGATTCATCCACGGAGCGGGGGTGTCGCTGGAGAAAGAATAACATTCTCCATGGTAACCCCCTGTATGAATTGCCGAAAGCTGTGAAAAGCCCTGTTTTTTTCTGCTAAAGCTACTGTGAAATGTTTCTCCGTTTACTCTGTACGGCACTACAGACACATTGTGGTACATTCTGGTGCCTTATAAATATATGTTGCTAATATAAATGATTATTTGAACTTTTTTTGTGGTTAGCGATCAACTATAACAGCGCTAAGCATGTATCATTAAATTAATCCTCTAACCTGTGTGGGCGATTCATTTGTTTTTTAGGCGTGATAGTTACTGAGCACCCAGTGTTCAAATTCCATTGTTCTGGGCGGTCACTAATTATCACCCTCTTTGCCCCGGGTTTAGCCGTGTAAAACGTCTAAACCCACATAAAATTCACTTTATAGCGCGCTAACTGCGGTTAGCACGCCCTAACCAGGGGGTTTCTCACATATTCTGCTCGCATCCTCCTGAGGGTGCGAGCAGAAATGCCAGCGCCGTCATCTATCGCGCCATGTCGGAGCAACAATTGAATTGCTCCTTCGGGCGTCTTAAAAAAAAAGCCGCCTGCAAAACATTTGAATCGCCCCTACTGACTGCGATTTCTTCCACACAATTCTTTTTTTATTATGATTACCTTTCGCAAGACGTGTTTGTATGAGGTAACCTGATTGCTTTATTACTTCCACTTATTTTTTGCAATCACAAACCATGTTTCTAACAAACTTTGCTTTCACAAGTTACAATGATAAAGTAGTAACAGGATGTTCCAGACCACAAAACTAGTGATGGCGTCTTCTGGTTGTTTGGGGGATATTTCAAACACAGAAAATGCTTAGGATGATCTTTATCCAGGGAAATATCTGCGATTGTGCAGAGACGTCTTCATTTTGTTCTCCTGTATTATCAGTAGTGACCCGGATGACTAGTTACAGTAATTACAGTGGGTCTGATTCAGATTTGGCAATAGAGTAAAGCCAGGTACACACTAGAAGATGTTTGTACCCGGCCAACGCACGATGCGACGGACAACATGTCGTGCGGTGGTTTTACACCACACAATCTGGTGAACGACCGCATGAAATGTCACCAGCCGCCTCCACAAGCATGCGTTCATCAATTTCACAGATTGTACATCATGTATGCTCGATCTGTCGATGCCATGAATGACCCCCGTGGTAGCGCGCATGGCCATTCATAGTGGGTACACACATGCCGATCTGAACGATATGTTGACCCAATACACCGGATCAGGCGACATTTCGTCTAGTGACTACTAGAGGTGTGCAGGTTTGGTTTTACTCGGTTCTATTCGCCAAAGTTCGGATTAGTTTGGATTTCTCTTATTGGCTATCCAAAACACGTGACAGCTGGATAGCCAATATGATGCCGTTTTTGAGATTCTAACATATCCGGGTAAATCTGAATAAAACCGAACCGCAGTTTAGAGATACATAATTGAACCCGAGGGTACATGTGGGCATTATACAAAGGTGCAGCAGTATATAGCGCTGGAAATTTGGCGTGTTATGATCAGGGATACTTTATATTCCAGAGTTTTGACTATAAAAATGATTAGAATAATACAAAGAGGATATTTATAATATTTTTTTTACATTTTTCCTGCAGTATTATTAACCTCAATATCATTAATTTACAGTCATTTTTGACCACCTCACAGTTCACGATATTGTTTTCAGTTTTAATATTGGCCAAAGGCTGCAGCGAGCTGACTGGCTAAACTAAGGGGTCTATTTATTAAGCTGTGTTAGAAGATAAAGTGAACAGTGATAAGGTACCAGCCAATCAGCTCCTAACTGCCATCTCACAGGCTGTGTTTGAAAAATAACAGTTAGGAGCTGATTGGCTGGTATCTCCTAACACAGCTTAGTAAATAGACCCCTAAGCATCAGAGCTGCGGCACAAACACATGGCAGTTTAAAAAAGAATATAGCCCATCTAGGAAATATGGTGGCAGACAGGATGGCAGATTGATATAAACTATACAATGTTATAGAATGTTTTCTTTAATCAAGAACTGTGGACCTCATTCAGAGGCGGTGGCACGGAGCGATTGGTCGTAGCGAACGATTTTTTTTTCAACTGCGCATGTGTGTACATGGCAGTGCGCGTGCGCAAGCCTGTCTTTCCGACCGCAATCCTCTTGCTCGTTAGTCACTAAGAGGTCATAGCTGTGATTGACATTTCGTGCCGTTTGTTGGTGGTTACAGGGGAAGGTGCTTGTGAACGGGGGTGTGGTGGTGCGCCCGCAGGCGTGGTTGACCTTAAAAATGGCGTTTTAAGGGCGTGCATATATTATTGAGCGAGTCATCACACACGTCATCTTGTTGCAATAACGATGCTACTGCTCGCAGTGCTAAAGGTAGCCCAGGGTCTACCCTAAGCATTGCGAGTGCAGGCGATGGTTTCTGCATCAACCGATGTTTGTAGGCAATTAACAATGTAACAGGTGTTAATCGTGCACAATTCTTTTTTTATTATGATTACCTTTCGCAAGACGTGTTTGTATGAGGTAACCTGATTGCTTTATTACTTCCACTTATTTTTTGCAATCACAAACCATGTTTCTAACAAACTTTGCTTTCACAAGTTACAATGATAAAGTAGTAACAGGATGTTCCAGACCACAAAACTAGTGATGGCGTCTTCTGGTTGTTTGGGGGATATTTCAAACACAGAAAATGCTTAGGATGATCTTTATCCAGGGAAATATCTGCGATTGTGCAGAGACGTCTTCATTTTGTTCTCCTGTATTATCAGTAGTGACCCGGATGACTAGTTACAGTAATTACAGTGGGTCTGATTCAGATTTGGCAATAGAGTAAAGCCAGGTACACACTAGAAGATGTTTGTACCCGGCCAACGCACGATGCGACGGACAACATGTCGTGCGGTGGTTTTACACCACACAATCTGGTGAACGACCGCATGAAATGTCACCAGCCGCCTCCACAAGCATGCGTTCATCAATTTCACAGATTGTACATCATGTATGCTCGATCTGTCGATGCCATGAATGACCCCCGTGGTAGCGCGCATGGCCATTCATAGTGGGTACACACATGCCGATCTGAACGATATGTTGACCCAATACACCGGATCAGGTGACATTTCGTCTAGTGACTACTAGAGGTGTGCAGGTTTGGTTTTACTCGGTTCTATTTGCCAAAGTTCGGATTAGTTTGGATTTCTCTTATTGGCTATCCAAAACACGTGACAGCTGGATAGCCAATATGATGCCGTTTTTGAGATTCTAACATATCCGGGTAAATCCGAATAAAACCGAACCGCAGTTTAGAGATACATAATTGAACCCGAGGGTACATGTGGGCATTATACAAAGGTGCAGCAGTATATAGCGCTGGAAATTTGGCGTGTTATGATCAGGGATACTTTATATTCCAGAGTTTTGACTATAAAAATGATTAGAATAATACAAAGAGGATATTTATAATATTTTTTTTACATTTTTCCTGCAGTATTATTAACCTCAATATCATTAATTTACAGTCATTTTTGACCACCTCACAGTTCACGATATTGTTTTCAGTTTTAATATTGGCCAAAGGCTGCAGCGAGCTGACTGGCTAAACTAAGGGGTCTATTTATTAAGCTGTGTTAGAAGATAAAGTGAACAGTGATAAGGTACCAGCCAATCAGCTCCTAACTGCCATCTCACAGGCTGTGTTTGAAAAATAACAGTTAGGAGCTGATTGGCTGGTATCTCCTAACACAGCTTAGTAAATAGACCCCTAAGCATCAGAGCTGCGGCACAAACACATGGCAGTTTAAAAAAGAATATAGCCCATCTAGGAAATATGGTGGCAGACAGGATGGCAGATTGATATAAACTATACAATGTTATAGAATGTTTTCTTTAATTAAGAACTGTGGACCTCATTCAGAGGCGGTCGCACAGAGCGATTGGTCGTAGCGAACAATTTTTTTTTCAACTGCGCATGTGTGTACATGGCAGTGCGCGTGCGCAAGCCTGTCTTTCCGACCGCAATCCTTTTGCTCGTTAGTCACTAAGAGGTCATAGCTGTGATTGACATTTCGTGCCGTTTGTTGGTGGTTACAGGGGAAGGTGCTTGTGAACGGGGGTGTGGTGGTGCGCCCACAGGCGTGGTTGACCTTAAAAATGGCGTTTTAAGGGCGTGCACTGCATATATTACTGAGCGAGTCATCACACACGTCATCTTGTTGCAATAACGATGCTACTGCTCGCAGTGCTAAAGGTAGCCCAGGGTCTACCCTAAGCATTGCGAGTGCAGGCGATGGTTTCTGCATCAACCGATGTTTGTAGGCAATTAACAATGTAACAGGTGTTAATCGTGCTGACGTAGGTTGCCGCCTGTGACCGGCTCTGAATTAGGCCGTAGAGATAGGAGGTGTGCTTTCATTGTTGTGGGTGTTTCCGCGCTTACGATGTGCGTTGCGATTGAGCGCTCATTTTGCATATTCTCGATCACTTTGGGTGCTACCGATCGCTCCCGAGCGACCGCCTCTGAATGAGGTCCTGTATGTGGATGTCATTACACAGGCAAACCATGGCCACCATTTATCAACAATGTATAACCCTTTTAGTGCTCGCTAAAGGGGTTAAGCCAGGTTTCTGGATTTAACAAACTACTATAATCTAAAATGCAAAAGAGGCAGATTGGCGCTGTCAGGGAGGGAAGCTACTAGTGACCGTCCCCTTTATGCCAACCCCTGCAGTGTGGGAGATCTAATCAGACCAGGAGGTGCTGGGTTAGGGCTGCCCAGATCACTAAAATACTGTCAAGTGCTGAAGTGGCTCAGCTGTAAAAGACAGCAGGGGGTATATTTACTTAAGCTTGATTTTGGTCGATTTTGTATTTCAGGGTATAAATCATACATTTACTAAACTTATTTTTTACATCATTTTTTTAAACAATGTAAAAAATCATCTGTTAGTAAATGTGTGATTTAGGGTTATATTTACAGAAAATCTATTTGGGTTGATGCTTCATCGATTTTGTGTTTCAGGGTCTAAACCACACATTTACATAGAGATGATTTTTTGACATTGTGTAAAAATTTAAAAAAAAAATCATCTCTGAAGCTGCACACACAACGATTTAGTAAATGAACGATATTAGTAAACGATTTTCGTTAATTTTATCAAGGGAAAAATGAACAAAAATTGTTTACTAAAATCGTTCATTTACTAAATGTAATGAACTATTTTTTTTTAACTACAAACGACTTTTGCCTATCCCCTTACTGAAAATCGTTGAGTTGGTCAATCTGACTGAACTACAAACTACAAACGCGAACGCGCATGAATGATAATTGTTCATTGTTTTAACTCAGAAAGTGAATGATTTTTTCAACGATTGAACGATAAACGATATCGTTATCGATAATCGTTCAAAAAATCGTTGTGAGAGTATGCACCTTTAGTAAATGTGTGATTTAGACCCCGCAAAAGAAAATCAACCAAAAATCAACTTTTAGTAATTATACCCCCAGCTGAGAAGGAGAGTGACTGAGAATCACCAGCTTCCTGCTGAGTTTCTACACAGGAATTCCTTCAGACACCCGGTAAAATCCCCTTACCAGTTTTATCAGCAATTGTAATATTGTTTTTACATTACAGGGAAATCTTGCAGCAGTGTTAGACCCTATTACACTGACAGAAATGAATACCCAGCGGTTACTTAATATCCGCATTGTAATTGAAGGATACATGAGAGAGGTACATAAGGATATTAATATATCAGTTAGTCATGGATTATTCTCCTCATCGACTGAAGTTGTATATCGTGAGCCAAACACAGGGCCTGATTCAGACCCGCTCGCAATCGGGTCGATGGTCCCCGACTGCACATGCGCATGCCGGAGCCGGCTCCGGCCTACGCATGTGCAAGACCCGGCCTGCGACAGGCGCTCCATCGCTACAGGTCTCGCACCAAAACAGGGCGGCTGTCGATTATGATTGACAGCTCGCCCCGTTTTGGAGGCAGCCAGGGGGGGTGGCTACACAAACGGAGGCGTTCCCGAAGGAACGCCTGCCGTATGTGGGAGGCACCACTAACATCACCAGTGATGTCAGAGGTGAGCTTCCGGCTCTGTTTAGAGCTGGAAGTTCACTGGGGCTTGCGGGAACGAGAACTTACCACAAGGGTCTCGTCGCAAGCCCCGATGGTCGCGACCATCACCTGGCCGCTTGCAAAAACTGTGGGTGGTCACCCACAGCTATGTGAGTGGCCAGGAGGCCGAAACAAATATAAAAAAAAATGCCCTGATTCAGAGCGAGCGCTCTGAAAGAGCGTCCGGCTCTGAAAGAGCGTCCGGCTCTGAATCAGGCCCACAGAATGATCATCCCCTGATGTAATCTTTAGGATTCAAAATTCCTTGTACTGCTTGATTGAGACATCACTTATGATACTGAGTGCTCCCTCCTATTAACCCCTCACCCCAACTGCTGTACCAATTCCATGTGAGTGGTATCAGTACCCCCTGGAGTTTAAAAATCTTCAATCCATCACGTGCACCAGCCTAGGGTACGTTAATAATGAAATTCCTGGACTAGATTTAAACCAGATTAGATAAATCATCATCTGATTTATTAGCTGAAATTTAAAGTATAGGCTTTAACAATTAGTGAGTATAGCTGATTCTCAGAATCTTTTAATGTATATTGTTGTAATTTCTAAATAATTAGTTATTCTCTTGGTTGGTCCTAAATAGTAAAGCTGCAGGGTAAGGATAGTATAGTTGCAATAAAATGTATTCTGCTTAAAACAACGTACTACTGTATATCTGTGGTAAACAGATATGTTATGAGGTACAGTAGATGTTAAGATGTATGTGTTTTAACTTGTTATATGGTAAAATAATTGTGTATTTTGGAAGAGGTAATTGTTATCTTTGACCTTTTGGTCAAATTGCCAAATTTAAAGGTGACTTCCCAATTTCATACTACAGTAACTGGAATAAAATAAAAATTGACCCTCACTTCCTATGTCACTTACCGTGTCTGGGGTGGGAACTCCACCTCTCTGCTGCGTGGTGAAATAAATTCAGTAACCGTATGAAGAGGCCCATTCGGAAGATCCAGCAGGTGTGCACTACCTCATCACTACCCATTGTACCCAGCGGAAGAACACTGAATAGTCATAGCAATTATTTCAGGGTTGTTACAGTAAAAACACTATGCTTGGCAAAGGTGCCCACTGGGCTCTTCCAATCAGTACCCCATTTCCCCTCAGTGCCCCTTGTTAACACTGCAGCACTTACTCTCCCACATCACAGGAAGTGAGGATGCCAACAACCATAACATGACATGTTCTACAATATGGCCGAGACAATACAAAACCTGGCGCTGTAGCCACGACTGGGGCTGGCTGGTTCCTAGTGGATTGATAGTCTGCATTATCTTACATATTGGCTGTCTCTGCTGTCTGCTGGCTACACAATGTCCCCTTTCTCTGATATGGAGGAAAATTAATCTGAATGGTAAAACGAGGTTCTACTACTCAGTAATCAGATGGACAAATCCAATGACAAGTGGGCAGAAGATTTTATTTTATTGGTTTAGGTAGCATCAAGCTCTCCATCAATCAGCAGAGCATTATCATGTAATATACTGCAATATATAGCACAATGGTGGAGCTGTGACATCATACGCCTCAGGTAGGTGTCTACAACCATTTTGGACTTGGATAATAACCAATAACACTTCCACCCCCAATGTATCTTCTTCTTGAATTCTGTAACAGGAAATAAATAGATTGTCAGATGCATTATATTTACATATATTACATATATATGTAGCATTCATGAAAATTACTTTTCTTTCTATTGTGGTAAAATATAGCTTCTTTTTTATAATACATGTAGGTGATAATAATAATAATAATAATAATAATAATAATAATAATAATAATAATAATAATAATAATAATAATAATAATAATAATAATTGTAGATCACCTGCTGCTAATCCAGTTTGGACAATTTTTTTTTTTTTTTTATTTCTAAGCATTTTAACTCAGGGGGTAAAGGATAATAAATTGAATCATTAGCCACATTCAGGGCTGCTGACAGCACTGCCGGGCCCAGTGCTGGGAGGGGGCATGGTTAAGTCGGGTAGTTGTGGCCAGACCCCTCTTTGCATAAAAGAAAAAATATAATATGTTTGCAGCCAAAAGTGCGATCACCCCCCCCCCCCCCCCAAGCACATCACACAGGGAAAGAGAGGGCTGACTGCTGTGTGTGTGCTGGACTGGAGAGAGAGGCTACTGCAGTAGCAGTCAGTCCTCCAGTGATAGTGGGGTGCTGCAAGACCCCACCAGACCGCTCCAACTGGCCCAGGCCAGAGTAATGAGTACCCGCTCCCTCCCTCTCAGTACTCCTGGCCACATTTACTAGCATTGGTCTCCATTTATGGTGATGAGCCCCACAATATTATTATTATTATTGTTTATTTATATGGCGCCACAAGTGTTCCACAGCGCCTTACATAGTACATGAACAAATAGGTTGATTTACATTCACTTACAGTACAGTACAGCACAGTACAATACAATACAATACAGGACATGGATAATATACATTGCTACATTCGCGACCATAACACCCAGATAAGCAACAATGCAAAGCAACCAAGTGTTAGGTGCCCTGGTAGAGAGTAAGAAGCAGATGAAGGTAGAGTAAGGAGAAGCACAAGAGGGTAGAGGGCCCTGCTCATAGGAGCTTACATTCTAAGGGGGAGGGACAGACAGACAAGGGTGAAGGAGTATGTAGCAGCAAGTTAAGATGAGAGCTGGAAGGGTTTGATGAAATAGTGGGTCTTGAGAGCCCGTTTGAAGGATTGTAGAGAGGTGGAGAGTCTGATGGGAAGCGGGAGAGAGTTCCAAAGGTGGGGAGCAGCGCGGGCAAAATCTTGGAGGCGGGAGTGGGAGGAAGTAATCAATTGGCATGAGAGGCCAATATGCTGTGCATGCCTAATCTCTCACTCTCAGGAGGCGCCTCCACAAGTAACATATACAAAGATGTTTGCCAGGAGGCAAAGCGTGACATCACATCAGAGTGCAATCCCCTGCTATGTTATAGCATATCCACCACTTTCATTAAATAGAACATTTCCAATTCTTCTCCTAATATACTGCTTGGTTCAGTCTCGTATGTGTCATACATTACTAATGAGATGAGGGGACAGCAGGTCTGTCTATATCACATGTGGAAATATTATATTAATGTTTCCCACAGAGTCCTTAGAAGTACAACTGGAATGCACAGAATTCTTTACATTTATAGTATAGGACAAATCCCAGAGACCTTGGTGTAAGTCTTTTTTTTAGAATAAAAATTTCCATGTGCCCCAGCAAGGAATGCCCCAAAAATGTGTTTCAGTGACCAATCTCTGCACAATTAGCGACATTTTTGCACTGCTCGACTATTGTACCTACAGATCTGGCGGCCACGGCCGGTAAACTGAAGATGACTTGCGATGAAATTTCACACTAATTGTGATCAGGTCATTTCACCTAACTGCCAAGATATATTGATACAATCTATGATGTCAGCTGTTATTACACTGTTCCTATGTTCTTATCGCTACTACTGGTAAATCCTGCAGATTATTAATCTACTGACATAACTCTATTGTTACATCTACTCCCTGAAGATTCCTACCTATATACCTGTCTGTTATTACCCAGTTTTGCTCTATTAATGTTCCCAATTGTAAAACACAACGGAATATGCTGCGCTATATAAGAAACTGTTAATAAATAAATAATAAATAAATAAGAAACATGGTGACATTTTCAGAGGGTATAAATACCCTTATGCGCACACCACAGAGCACCATGGCGTGCCACGGCATGCTAAGATGCAGTATAACGTGCCAAGATGCGAGAGAGTGTAATACCACTCCTCAAATGGCAGATGGCGTCCTTCTCTAACCGTACTGGGCATGCTTCAAAGAGCCATCGACAAGGAATCTCTACAATAGGCCCAACCACAAAATAAAATGTCATGGAACAGCTTGCAGCCAACTCACATGCCTTGCAAAATTAACAGCACCCAAATAGGGATATAGCACAGCAAGCAGGTAGGTGGCCCTGCAGCACAGCCTACATCCACCGTACTGATTATGCACCATATTTACAAAGCTGCACAAAACTACCCACAGCAATAGACAGCACAGCGTGACCAGTGTAATAGATGACTTTCAAAGCAAACTACACTACAGTATATAGCGTTTTTCTCCCCATGGAGCTGATTAATATATAGAACTGCCACCCTTGTGAGCTTCTGGCCATTTACCCTGGGTGGCAGTTGGTCAGCTGTACTGCGATCTCATTCTGGCACCCCTATCTCCACAGACATCACAGTGTGTTCTGCAAACTCATGCACCCCTCAATAAAAATGGCCATACAGCCCACAGTTTGGAACTTGTATATGTGACCGTTAATGACTTACCTTGGTCAGACTGGAGCATATTATCATATCCGCATTCTTCTCAGCCAAGCGAACAGTACAAGCTTTAACATCCTGCAAAATCCAATAAAGCAAAATGACCAAAGTGGTCCGGTCCCTTATCCCCAACAGCACATTATCTGAACAGACTATTGGACACCAGATGGTCTGCAAGGGGCTCAGACAGGGAGCAGCGCAGCTCACATATTCTGTAACCTCACAGACTTATAGTATATATATATATATATATATATATACACAGTATATATATATAGTATATTTTGTTTCATTTCATTTTCTTATTAACTACATTTCAAATTGCTGCCACCTCGCACAAATGACCCGTCCCCTTGGAAAAGTGTAAAAGAATCAGGAATCTTTTTGAATCAATCAATCAATTCAGTTTACTTTCACTACAAAACATTAATAATGCATTGGAAGTGACAGTCTGTATGGAATCCAGGAATAAAAAAAAGTATCACAAAAGGATAATTACCCTACAGGTATACATTAAACACATAAATCACAGAGGGGAAAAAATAGTTCTCAACCTAACAGTACGGGTCTAAAGCTGGGTACACACTGAACGATAGTGTACTCACCGATGTGACCCACGATTCCAACGCCGCCGGGCCGACATAGAGGGCAGTCCATACACACATTGGGCTGTCCGGTGCCCAACCGCCCAATATGCCGGCCCCCGCCACATAGCACTGCATGGGATCGTCAGCCGCATCGCCTGATCTTCCTGAATATACAAAAGATCAGGCGATGCGGCTGACGACCCCATGGGAGTGCGCACTATGTTATGTAGTGCATACACACTTCATGATATTGACGGTTTCTCGTTCCAATGCGTCAGAATTGTCCAAATCGTTAGCAATATCGTGTAGTGTGTAGGGGCCTATTATCAATCTTTTTTTTTTACTAAAATAATGTGAAAATGGGTGTTTTCATGTCCTCACATTATTTTAGTATCACTTAAATGTATCAAAGGACTTTTGTAGGAATTTTAGTGAAAAAATTCCACCAAGCCCTTAAATTGGAAATGGGAAATGCGATCTGATTCAAATTTATTTAAAGAAACTGTAAAAAATATACCTGGAGGGAGGACTGCAATAATAATGCTATCTGAAGATGGCGTTATGCAGGGTTCCCTGCTCCGGCTCAGCCCTCCCTGCCTTCTGACAGGGAGAACAGAGACTGGGGAAAGCTTCTGTGATCAGCCATGTGTGTCTGATAGACCACAGACTGATCACAGTGAAAAACAAATGTTATAACAGAAAATAAAAAAATTACCTGCACCCTGGGACCAGTGATCGGTGAGTTCCCCTGTGACCTGGTCATCTGAAATGTCCTGTGAACTTAGATGCAGTTAAAGTCACTAAAACACAATAAAACTGCACCTAAATACCCGTGCTGGGACATAATGTCCCAGTAAGGGTATTTAAGCGCAGTTTTTTTGTGTTTTTGATTTTTCTAGTGAGGTTGGCAAATGCCTCCTTTTTACTGCTGCACTAATACCTGATCCTCTCTTCCGGGTTAGCGCTGGATGTTTCTTTTTCTGTTTTGCACTTAAAGTCCCGGCCGACAGAACAGGAGCCCAGTGATCAGATGACCGGAGTCACAGAGGTAAGTGTTAGCGGAGGTCCCCAGCCAGCCACCCCCATTTCTGTCCCCAGCCAGCCACCCCCTCTTCTGTCCCTAGCCAGTGACCCCCACTGTTGTCCCCAGCCAGCCACCCCCTCTTCTGTCCCCAGCCAGCCACCCCCTCTTCTGTCCCCAGCCAGCCACCCCCTCTTCTGTCCCCAGCCAGTCAGTCCCACTTCTGTCCCCAGCCAGTCAGCCCTACTTCTGTCCCCAGCAGCACTCTCGCTTCCCTTACCTTGATGGCTCCTCTCTTCCAGCAGCGGCAGGTTTGCTCCTCTCTTCCAGCAGCAGTGGCAGCGGGCAGCATGCTCCTCTCCTCCAGCAGCGGTGGGCAGGCTCCTCTCCTCTAGCAGTGGTGGGTGGGCTCCTCTCCTCCAGCAGCGGTGGGCGGGCTCCTCTCTTCCAGCAGTGTCGGGTGGGCTCCTCTCCTCGAGCAGCGGCGGGCTCCTCTCCTCCAGCAGCGGCGGGCGGGCTCCTCTCCTCCAGCAGTGGTGGGTGGGCTCCTCTCCTCCAGCAGCGGCGGGCGGGCTCCTCCTCCAGCAGCGGCGGGCGGGCTCCTCTCCTCCAGCAGCGACGGGCGGGCTCCTCTACTCCAGCAGTGACGGGCGGGCTCCTCTCTTCCAGCAGTGTCGGGTGGGCTCCTCTCTTCCAGCAGTGTCGGGCGGGCTCCTCTCCTCCAGCAGCGGCGGGCGGGCTCCTCTCCTCCAGCAGCGGTGGGCGGGCTTCTCTCCTCCAGCAATGACGGGCGGGCTCCTCTCCTCCAGCAGCGACGGGCAGGCTCCTCTCCTCCAGCAGCGACGGGCGGGCTCCTCTCTTCCAGCAGTGTCAGGCGGGCTCCTCTCCTCCAGCAGCGGAGGGCGGGCTCCTCTCCTCCAGCAGTGTCGGGCGGGCTCCTCTCCTCCAGCAGTGGCGGGCGGGCTCCTCTCCTCCAGCAGCGGCGGGCGGGCTTCTCTCCTCCAGCAGCGGCGGCGCAGATTGATGCCATGACGTCACACACCGTGCGCCTTCTTTAAAAGAAAAAAAAACTTTTAAGCACAGCAGCTGGGATGGATGGTGGCCGTGGAAGAGGGTGGGAAATGGGCGGGCAGCAGGCGGATCCCCTTCCCGGGACCTTGCAGTGGCTACTGTTGTGCTCCACCCCCTCTCGGCAGTTCTGCTGTCTGCTCAGCTGTGTTACGGCGGGGAAGTGTGCGGTCTTTGGTGTCACCCCCTTGGAGGGTGACACCCGGGTGGCACACACCCCCCTTGTGACACCACTGCAGCTACGGACAGTGATCCTCAAATTAGTATGTGGCCAGGAAATTAAATTTTTATTCATGTGTCTGAGAAATACAGATTTCATTCACTGTATCAGCTGGAATAATGCATCATCTTAGAAAGTTGTCTTCATTTCATTTCCAACTAAGAATATTTTATACTTATGCATCATCTTCGAAAATTGCTAACTATGACTGGCATATATTTTAAAATTAAAATTCCTTATTGACTACAATACGGTACATAACCCACTTTGTAAGAAGATTAATACATTATTTACCACCTAAATATTGTGATATAATACTCACCCCATCTGGTTTGTAATCACACAGTGCTAATTCCCCTCTGGCAGATTTGGGGCACACAGTTTCCTGTATCATGACCCCCAATGACTGGGAATGTTTTTCCTCCTAATAAGAGATTATTTGTAAATGTAAGAATCTGAGCTCTGCAAATGCAATAATGCCTCATACTAACTTGTGAATCCTAAAATGAGCTATACAAGAGTTTTAATGTTGGTAAAATTTGGGTGTTTTCACCCCCTTTTCACATTATTTTAGTAACAAACCAATGGATGAAAGGGCAATTGGAGGACAATTCACCAAATTCTCCTCCAAGCCCTTAAAGTCGCATTATTTTAGTAATCAATTTGCATTTCCCATATTTGTAGTGGGAAATGTGATCTGCTCAAATTTAGTAAAATAAAATTGTAAAAAAAAACACTGGAGACTGTCCTGCTATAATAACACTATCTTAAGATGATGTTATCAAGACATCCCTCCATTTTATCTATTCCAGTTGAACCTTCCCTGCATGCTGACAGGAAATTCAGGGCCTGAAGTAGACTTCTGTGATCAGCCATGTGTGTCTTATAAACCACAGGCTAATCACAGTGAAAAAAATAGTTGAAAAATAAAATAAAAAATGTACCTCCATTAAGTGATCCAGTGAGGTGCCCCGGTCCCCTGAACACTGTTAAATTACATACTATGAAGTACCAGCTGGAATCTCACTTTACAGTACAGATCAGTTGGCAGAGGAGAGCAATCAGATGACCAGATCACCATGGAGCTCACTGGATCACCTGAAAAGAGGTAAGCGTATGCTTAGCAGTGTGGGTAGGGGGAGACTTAGCCGGTGGTGTATACACCGTCAAAGTCTCAGGGAATTGTTTGCAAAAAATACCCTAAGAAGCGTGGGGAGAGGATTCGCAGGGACAGAGCTTTTCCTCCAATTCTGTCCCTGCATGTGATATTTCATATATCGTTGTAATGTATTTGTATATTGCATTGTGAATTTGGGCCACTTGGACCCTATATAACACCAGTAAATTAAATGCCAGTGAGTATAAATGATTCCACTTATTAATGCTGTGTAGAGATCAATGAATTTCCTGTGGTTTGATTGTGGGAAAATGTGTAGTATCTACTATAGCTAAAGGTTTGGTTTTGTGGTGAGGGAATCAAATCTTTTCTCAATAGTGGAAACAGCAGTTACTTAAAGATCAATATATCAGGCACATTTATATACATTGTTATTTCATTTTCACTACTTTCCTAGTATTTGTAGTTCACAAAAAAACATGTTAAAGACACTTTTGTTTTGTCTATTTCCTTTAACTGTAGATATGGGAGAAGTAATATAATTAATAATTGGGGTATTTTAAGAAGAACAGGAGACCCCTATCTCCACTTCCCTGATGAAGTGGATGAAACGCGTTGGTAATTACTTGGTTCACTGATAATCTACTTTCTATATCTGTTCAGCACATTTAACTTTTTCCCTGGACTGTTATGAAGAATATTTTTAAAATGTGGAGGATTTCTATGAGATTGGGAAGCTTTACCCCAATACTGTACATAATCAAACCAGATAAACTATTATTATTAGTATTAGTAGTATTTCTTGATGTAGATGATGTCATTACCAAAAAGACACTATTTATATTTTTTTAATATGATTTGTAGTTGCATTTTCTTTAGCAAAGGCATGTAGAGTGTGAAGTACACATGGGCTCCTGGGTCCAGCTGCGCCCATACCTTCCATCCTGCCCCCATAGACTACATGTACTTCTCTGCCAATGCTGCAGAAATCACCAGAAAAATTACCATGGTCCTATTTTCCCATAGTTCTGCTCATGCAAAGTAGACAAACCACTGGGAAAATGGCACCAACTTCCCAATAACAGGGCTTCAGTGTGTCCTCTGCTATTGCTGCCACCTACCCTGAACACAATTTGTCATAAGGCTGCACCCCAGGAGGCTGGTGGGTTGAAGTGCCATGACCGGAGCAGCACACACTGGTCAGAGCATCCTAAGGACACTCCGAGCAGCTGTATAGGCTGCAGGGTCCATGGATGGAGCATCTGATAGTTACCCCAGCTGGCACTGCAGCACTAATACTGGCTGGAATGGCATCCTGCTAGCCAGATGCAGGGGCTGTGATGGTGCCACCCCCAGAGCCAACCACCCTCCTTACTGCCCTGGGCTCTAGTACCAATTCCCCAGAGATATTCCAATTTGCAGTAGACTCTGGCAAAGTGTGAGAGTCTTTTAGGCACCTGCACCAGCAAGAGGGGGGGGGGGCAACACACATACTGTACACAGGGCACCTCCTTTCTTAATGCACAGAAAGCTACAGTACCTAATTAATCTACTTTCTATCTTGTTCTAGCATAATCCAATTGGCAGCATAATAAGCCATCTAATTGTCTATCTGTGATTGGCTGAGTGATGCAAGAGACCACTCCTGATTGGCTGCCCGCCTAGCATGCAGCCAGGCTCTCTGACACTAAACTCACCAATTTTCATTGGATTATGTAGGGATAAGACCAAAAGATTTTAGGTAAATATTAATTAGGGAGGAACCTACAGATGTGTCCTGGTACATCTTTGCTCCATACTCCATGTACTGCACCCTGCTCGTCGCACTGTTACATGGCGTGTTGAGTCACATCGTAAGTGTCGGAGAGTGTAATACAACTTTCTGTCCACCAGATGTTGTTTTTCCTAAACTGCACTGGGCATGCGTTAAAATATACAATGCAATGTATGTAGTACCGCCACTGATAGGCTGACTAAACCTGTCATTCGGTACACTATAGTTGTCATGGATCGAGAGCTGTAATTGAGAGTGTAATAAAGGATTCAATCATTCGGTGTGCGAATCCTGAGTACACTTTTAATAAACAATTCATTAATGTGTTCTGCCATCATTATTACAGTATAGTATGCTAGATACACATAACAGCAAGGTAACAGCTCATTTTAGAAAAGTCGGTGCCCATCCATGCGACATTGTTCTGCTGTGATGTGCGGCATCAACACATTGATAACATGCCTTAGAAATGAACAGTTGGGTTTGAAGGGCACTGCATAAATCCATCACTGAACTACAATTCTCAGGCCAGAAAGAGGTGTCTCTGGATTACAAACTGACTGTGCATTTTATGCCGCACACTTGCAGCAATTTTGGCACTCCTGTACACAGCCATAAGTGCCTTCAGTGGTATGCAGCAATCATGCAGTTATGGCATGTCTCAGGAACAAGTAGTAAGGTCTGAATAGTGGTGCATATATCCATCACTGAGCTACAAGTGCTAGCCCAGAAAGAGGTGTCTCTGGATTAGCAACGTGTTGTACAAACTCCAAGCAGCACAGTAGTGCCGACATTGCCGCACATTGCTGTGTGAGCGCCGCGCACCACTTTCTGCAGTGCCGCAGTGACCAGCATTTACTAATGTGTACCGATTAGCGACATGTCGTACAACCTCCAAGCGGCACAGCAGTGGCGACATTGCCGTAAGTGTGCAGCATAAAATGCACAGTCAGTTTGTAATCCAGAGACACCTCTTTCTGGGCTGAGATTTGTGGTTCATTGACAATTTCATAGAAGGCTGCTAAAACCCCACTACTAAAGCATGCCATCACTGTGTGAGTGCCGCACATCACTGCAAAATAGCCTGCCATGCAGAATTACTACAGTACTGTATACCTGTATTGAAGCCACTGTTTACACTCTGCAATACTGTACAGTATATGATTGGTCCGCCTGTCAGGGCTTACTGTTCTATTGTATTCTGTAGTGCCATACTGTATCCATCCACTGCTGTATTATTCACCGCTTACACTGTGGCCCTGATTCAGAGCCGGACGCTCTGACAGAGTGCTTGCTCTGAATCAAGGCCGACCCTCTTACTTTTTGGAGCGGCCTCCTGGCCGCTCGCATATCTGTGTGTGACCACCCACAGCTTTAGCAAGTGGCCAAAATGATGGTTGCGATGGTCAAGACCATCGCGACCATTGGGCTTGCAACAAGACCCTTGCGGTAGGGTCTCACTGCCGCAAGCCCTGGAGTGCTTTTGGCTCTATCAGAGCCAAAAGCATTCCCACTGACATCGCTAGAGATGTCAGTGGGGCCAGCCCCAGATGGTAGGCATTCCCATGGGAACACCTCCGTCTGGGCAGCCATGCCCCCGGCACGCCCACCAAAGGGGGCGTGCTGTCAATCACCTCCCGGCCGTTGGGAAGGGTAGGCGAGTCTGACCAATAGGGGCGGCAGGTTATGGTCATGTGTTTTCTTGCCAATCAGTAAAGAGCTTAGCTTACAAACCACACATCAAAGTGCATGAAAACATAGAGTGTGGCAGAAACGCAGCTTAGTAAATCTCCCACAAGGTATGTAACAGCTGTGCTGCAATTAATATATTTTAGCACCCCAGATATTACACTGCAATTGCCCCCATACTGTACCTTCAAGAGTACAGGGGGGACATCATACAAGGGTTTATATAAATACAGGACATTTTCCTCCACGTTGAAGCGTTTCACAGCCTCTATTATCCGTGTTTCATCCTGGGTGTCACGTTCCCGAGACTGTGAGAGACAGGTGTCTAATGTGACTGCAGAGAGTAAGAGCAGAGGCAGCCAGCAGCTCCTCATCTTGTGCTGAGTTAGAGGGATCCTCCGGTCTCTGAGTCTGTTTCCACCTTTCTACATTACACAGCTTCCTCCTCCTCCTCCTCCTCTAACATCATATTTGCAGGATGTGATTTCATGTTGAAACTGAGAATTGCTCCATTACTATGACAGTATTATTGCCAACACAAACTGCGCTTTAAAGATGTTTCTAGAAGACTTTGGCCCTCATTCAGAGCCGCACGTTAACAACAGTACGCTCGTTGCGTTCCGATGTTGACTAACCGCGCATGCGTCGGTGTTACACCGCGCATGTGCGTACGGCAGATTGCGAGCTTTTTTTCTCTCGTTCCTAAAATAGCGTACAGGAAGTGACATGTCAAATGTGATTGACAGAACAGGGCGTTTTTGGGTGTTGACGGGGGTGGAGATGAAAAAACGCAGGCGTGGCGAGGCGTTTTTGGGGCGTACATACATTAGCAGATGCGAACGTCAAATGTGTTCGGACCGTCTCATACGTCACTGAAACATCCGCTTTCCCTTCAAAATGCTCGCACAGCTTAGGGTCAGGATTACTCGACCACATTGGCGATGGCCTTCTCCTCCGTCCCGGGACTCCACGATGGTGCAGCGATTAATCGCGGCTGGTCAGTAAAGTAATTAGTGTTGGATTGAAATCCGGCTTGGTATGTGTTTGGAAAGCAGTTTTTTGGGATAGCACAAAAGCGTACGCAGGTGGAAATCAGAGCTGCTAATGTCATGATTACACAATCAATTAGCGTACATTTTTGGGGTTTTATTTTGGCCACAATTTGGTGGTTATGGCCTATTGTAACAATAATGTCATCATCTTTTAATTAGCTCCCCTTTTTTTTGGTTTACTGTGGAATTTGCATCGCTATGTGATTTTTTAAACGTTCCTTAAAGAGGCATTTTTTTTTTTTAAAGAGGGTCAGTTTTTGCGTTTAAGGCCAGGACTAAATGTAACCCATTTGTACAATAATGTCACAATACAATGTCAGTGTTTTGTTTTTAATTTATTGTTTACACACAAACAAATTGGCCTAATATTGTATTGCCTTTTTTTGTGGCCAAGATATATGATCCAAAAAAAAAAAAAACATAACTACTAACATAAGCGTAAATACAAAATTTAAAAACATTTCACAAGAAAGGAGAGGGAAGTTTTGACCAGAAAGGAATATGAGCCAAGCACAGAAGGAAAGTGGGAAAAGTCGCCATTGCTGTCACCGTTTTCTCGCCCGTTTGGCTGGGTGAGGGTGGGCGCCAGACCGGGTCCGGGATGCCATCGGGCTGGCCTGTCCAGAGGCAGATGTTGTGGCCTCTGGACTAGGCACAGGGCTAGGCACATTTGGAGGATTGCCTGATGTTGTGCCAGAGGTGGTGGATCCGGATGTTCCGGCAGGAAGGGAGGTCGGCTCCACCATGTGCTGGCGAACGAGCTGCTCCAGGGCATCGGCGATGCGGATGTTGGCCCTGGTATTTTCCGCCAGGGCCTGACCAATGGTCACGTTGGCCGCAGCATTTTGCTCCAGGGCCTCAGCCACCCGTATCAGACTGGCGTCCATCCTCTGCAGAATCTCCGTATGGCAATCCGATTTAAAATTGAGTTCTGTGAGGAGGCCCACTGCCTGCGAGGGGGCACGCCCTGGACTGGCTTCTGCAGGGTCCTCAGCCGGATGTACTGGTTCCTCCCCTGCAGAGTCAGCAGAAATTCTGCGGCCAAGGCTCCCCTCTGGAGCAGACTCATCCGCCTCTGTCTCTGTTAGGAAAATGGAGAAAAGACTCACATTAGAATCTACATATTGGCACAATAGCATTTCTGAGTTGGTGACATCACAAGACTTACCTTGGCCAACATGAGGAGCCGCAAAGTCTGGCATGTCCGTATCCATGTTGGACACGCCAAACACCTCCACAGCCTGCACACACCCCTGTGCCATCTCTTCTAAGTCTGTCAACTCCAATGACACAGGGGTGGGACCCCCACCTGTCCCCCTTGCATGCCTAGCCCTGTCGGCAAGTTTTTGTTTGAGACGATATTTGAAGTCTGCCCATCTGTGGAATGAATTTGGAACCATTATCCTTTTTTTTTACAATGGGGTTTGTTTATAGGATGGGAAAGTGTTTACTTACCGCCGTTTGACATCCCGGGCTAGACGGACATAATCACCCACCCTATTGACAGCAACGGCGACCTCCTCCCACATTCTCCACTTCTGGCTTTGGCTCATATTCCTGGCTGCCTGGGGCAGGATGTCAACGCACTTCTGGATCAAAACCTCCATCTCCTTGCTTGTGAAATGTGGCTGCCTTTTTTTTTTTGCAGCTTTGGCGGGTTGACTGGGGCCAGCAGTCTCTTCCATGTCATCCTCCTCACCTATTTGGGTAAATATGCAGATTTAGCCACTTCACAACTTGCACAATATTATGTTTTAAAAGAATCATTGACACAAAATGCATGAAGGCCTTACCGCCGCAATTTTGACCATTGTTTCCCTGGTTTGAAGCCATGTCTCTGCTTCCAGCATGAAATCATCCAGAAATTCTATGTGATTTCGTGACGTATTTATACATGCGTCCTTAGTTTGCGGCAGCATCATTGATTGTGCGTCCCTATGATTCATCCTTAATTTGTGCGGGAAAATAAACACTATTTATGGCTTGGTGTGTGTGGATTCGAGGTGGGGTTGTTGGAGTGTTGTCGGTTAAGTGGTTTGGATTTGGTTGGTTGGTTGCGTTTGGAGGATTTTGGAGAGTTGTTTTTTTGTTTGTTTTTGCTACATTTCTTTGGTTTTTCCGTTCGCATTTTTTTCATTTTTTCAACATCCTTTCCTGATTTGGTAAGTTTTGTGCATTCAAATTTGTGGCCAATTGGTGTATTCTTCTGTTTTGTGGTTCGTTAATTTGTTTAACACTCATTTCATCTTTTTTAGTTTTTTTTTGTTTTCGGACCCAAAGAAGTTTTTTGTGGAAATCTTATATATTCGAGTTGGGTAAGTCCATTTTTTGACTTGCATTTGCGAATGAATTACGGCATTTTTGACTGTTGGTGTAGTGACTTGCATTTGTGAATTATTTACCGCATTTTTGACTGTTGGTGTAGTGACTTGCATTTGCGAATTATTTACCGCATTTTTGACTGTTGGTGTAGTGACTTGCATTTGCGAATTAATTACCGCATTTTTGACTGTTGGTGTAGTGACTTGCATTTGCGAATTAATGACCGCATTTTTGACTGTTGGTGTAGTGACTTGCATTTGCGAATTATTTACCGCATTTTTGACGGCTTATTCCTCATATAATCCAGTTTTGCTTTTCCCTTTTCCATATTTTGGGTCCATTTGAACCCTATTTGACGTACGGTGTGCAATGTAGTTTTCATCGATGGCCAAATGTTTTTTACCGCTATTTTCTGTGTTGGCTTGCAACAATTTTTAAACAAAAAAAACACCCTCTAAATTTTTGAAGTCTCATTGTTGGCTTTTTTACAGTTTATACGTATCATGACAATACCCCGGCATGTAAGCAGCTATGGATGGTATCAGAAAGCTAAGTTGTTTTTTCTTACTTTTGGGGTGGGTCAAAAGCCTTACATTGTAAACTTTGAATTTCAGGTAGATCTGGGGCGAATTGTTCTGGCCCTGCTCCCGGAAGACGACCAACCTCAAACTCGTCCCAGGCGTAGGCATCGTAGGCATGCAAGGCCCCAGATATTTCGAACACGTGTCACCCTTTTTGGAATGCCCGATGATGAGGTTTTAAGACGCTACCGTCTACCTCCCAAAATCATCATAGACACTCTCTCATTAATAGAAAGTGATCTTGAGCGGCAAATTGACAGTCCAACAGCAATACCACCACTGACGCAATTTATGGCGGTGTTACATTTCTGTGCCTCAGGATCATTTCAAACAACGGTGGGAATAGTGGCGGGCATCTCCCAATCCTCCTTTTCCAGGATCCTGAGGGCAGTGATGGAGGCACTTTTCAAGCACCTCCATCATTTTATTAAAATGCCTTTGGATATGGGTGCCCTTAGTGTGGCCAAGGCCAATTTTTACCAAATAGCTGGCTTCCCACACATCATAGGGGTTGTGGATGGTACTCACATACCACTTCAGCCTCCAGCACGGCTGGAGGCAATATTAAGAAACAGGAAACACTATCACTCCCTGAATGTAATGGTGGTATGTGATGCCTCCCTCCAGATCCTGTCCCTGAATGCTAAATTACCCGGAAGTGCTCATGACTCCTTCGTCATCCGGCAATCAGGGATATGGCAGAAATTAACCAACCTACAAGCTGGTGATGCATGGCTTCTGGGTAAGTGGAGACCTTTAGTACATAACAATGTTAAGCTTGATACACAGTGTTCCTGATGTGGTCTATTTTTGTTCACAGGAGACAGTGGATACCCTTGCATGTCCTGGCTGCTCACTCCTTATTTGGCTCCCACACCAGGGCCACAAAGTGCGTATAATTCCGCACTTACAGCCACCAGGCAAGTGGTGGAGTGCTGTATCGGCCTTTTAAAAGGCCGATTCAGATGCCTCCACCGCTCTGGTGGCGAGCTCATGTATGTGCCGGATATGGTGTCGAAAATTGTGGTCCTGTGTGGGATATTTCACAACATTGCCATAAGGAGTGGTGTCCCAATGCAGCCAGAGGATGCCTTACCTGAGGATGGCCCCCCCGAGGTTGGTCGAAGGTCAGTATGTGGGGGGGCCATACGCGATGATGTGGTGGCCAGATTTTTTAGGTAAGTTTGATCAAAACTCCAGTGTTTATACCTAATGTGTTTGTGTTTTTTGGCGAACATCTAATTTATTTTTAATTTTCTCACCATCTTCTGTTTGTTCACATAATCTTTGGCACTCCAACGCTCACTACTTCCTGCTACCCTTACCAAACCTGGATCTGGTCCTTTTGGGCATATATTCTTGAACCCATATCGCAACGCCATGTTTGTGGAATCATGTTGGCATGGTCCTTCGTCAACCAGTTCTTGATTTTGTGTTTTTATTTAATTATTTCTTGGTATGTGTTGTATTTGAATTTATCACTGTGTATTTTTTTTGGGAGTGACCACTTTGTTTTCTCTGTTATGTTGTCAATAAATGTTTGAAGAGTGAAATGGTCTTCCTTTTTTGGGACGTTAACAGCAAGTGTAACCAGGTTAACACAAGTTACATTTGACTAAGGGGTAAACCAGTACTGACGCCAGTTGAGCAAAACTTAAATATGTTTTCAGCTTCCCAATCCACACCAAAAGGAAGCCTGGCCCAACCTTGGGATTTGTAAGATTGGCCTAAGCAGCTTGCGCACCAAGTAGGAACCTGGAAAATGTAGAAATCTGAAATTGACACTACACCCAAAAAGGGAAATTACATTGTTACTGTTATGTGTTTCTGGTGTCTGTTTGACATACAAAGACAAAACACAATCTAACTTTTAAAAAAGGGAAATCCTTGCAGGAACTTATGTCAGGCTAAACTATCTTGGTTTTGGTTTTTAAAAATGAGCCACAACGTATATTTGTCTTAATAAATTTATTTGGCAAATAGAACAAAAAAAAAAAACTAATGCCGAAGGAGGCCAGACAGCCGGTCGAGGGCCACCAGAAGGCCGATTACATGGTGGCGCATCTGCCCCACAACATCCGCCACCTCTTGCCGACGCCTCTGTTCCTCTGTGGGTGAGAAAAGTGTGTGGGTTAATACAACAATAGGGACTCCACAGAAAAACATAAAAAAAAAACCAAATCACTCCTAAACCCAAAAACATAAATAAAAAGGGTGGGCTGGCAAAAATACAAGGCCTAGGTACAAATTCCCACAGGTATGATATGTGTATGCTTAAATCACCAGGAAGAGGTAAAGGCAAACCTTCACAATCAACAAAAGTCAAGCCACAAAAACACGAAGAAAGGCACGACACATGATTACATACAAACAGTTTGTGCTTTAAAAAAAATAAATAAAAAACATACCGGGAAACAAATCGGGAGCTCCGGCCAAACCTCCATGATCCTCCTCGGAGGATCCGTCATTCCCCAAAGAATGGGGCGGAGTTATGCTGGACTCCGGGGAGGGGGTAATTGGAAGAGGGGTGGGTGGAGGAGAGGGGGAAGTGGGACGGAGGGGAAGGAGGCCCGACATTTCCGGGAGAGGGTCTGGGAAGGATGGGGAGGAGTGGGGAATAGGGGAAAGATTTGGGGTGGAGTGTTGGCTGGGGGTTGGGGAGAGTGGGCGGGAACGCCGACGTTGACGGCGGAGTCTTGGCTGTCCCCCTAAAATATGTCAAATAAATTGCGTTTAGTTTATGGACAAATCCGGGCTAACAAACAAACAAAAAAAATAAATAAATAAATAAAACCAAAAAAAATAGCAGTAGAATTAAAAATTCAGAAAAAGAGGGAAAACATGCAGACGCAGATATGAGTACAAATAATAAATAGAACAGACAGGAAAACATGCAGACGCAGATATGAGTACAAATAATAAATAGAACAGACAGGAAAACATGCAGACGCAGATATGAGTACCAATAATAAATAGAACAGACAGGAAAACATGCAGACGCAGATATGAGTACCAATAATAAATAGAACAGACAGGAAAACATGCACACGCAGATATGAGTACAAATAATAAATAGAACAGACAGGAAAACATGCAGACGCAGATATGAGTACAAATAATAAATAGAACAGACAGGAAAACATGCAGACGCAGATATGAGTACCAATAATAAATAGAACAGACAGGAAAACATGCACACGCAGATATGAGTACAAATAATAAATAGAACAGACAGGAAAACATGCAGACGCAGATATGAGTACAAATAATAAATAGAACAGACAGGAAAACATGCAGACGCAGATATGAGTACCAATAATAAATAGAACAGACAGGAAAACATGCAGACGCAGATATGAGTACAAATAATAAATAGAACAGACAGGAAAACATGCAGACGCAGATATGAGTACAAATAATAAATAGAACAGACAGGAAAACATGCAGACGCAGATATGAGTACAAATAATAAATAGAACAGACAGGAAAACATGCAGACGCAGATATGAGTACAAATAATAAATAGAACAGACAGGAAAACATGCAGACGCAGATATGAGTACAAATAATAAATAGAACAGACAGGAAAACATGCAGACGCAGATATGAGTACAAATAATAAATAGAACAGACAGGAAAACATGCAGACGCAGATATGAGTACAAATAATAAATAGAACAGACAGGAAAACATGCAGACGCAGATATGAGTACAAATAATAAATAGAACAGACAGGAAAACATGCAGACGCAGATATGAGTACAAATAATAAATAGAACAGACAGGAAAACATGCAGACGCAGATATGAGTACAAATAATAAATAGAACAGACAGGAAAACATGCAGACGCAGATATGAGTACAAATAATAAATAGAACAGACAGGAAAACATGCAGACGCAGATATGAGTACAAATAATAAATAGAACAGACAGGAAAACATGCAGACGCAGATATGAGTACAAATAATAAATAGAACAGACAGGAAAACATGCAGACGCAGATATGAGTACAAATAATAAATAGAACAGACAGGAAAACATGCAGACGCAGATATGAGTACAAATAATAAATAGAACAGACAGGAAAACATGCAGACGCAGATATGAGTACAAATAATAAATAGAACAGACAGGAAAACATGCAGACGCAGATATGAGTACAAATAATAAATAGAACAGACAGGAAAACATGCAGACGCAGATATGAGTACAAATAATAAATAGAACAGACAGGAAAACATGCAGACGCAGATATGAGTACAAATAATAAATAGAACAGACAGGAAAACATGCAGACGCAGATATGAGTACAAATAATAAATAGAACAGACAGGAAAACATGCACACGCAGTTTGCCCCACAAACACAAACATTAAAACCACAATACATAACACTTACTTGCCAGGATCTGCATGCGAAAGCATGCCAGCAAGCGGGGCGTTCGCCATTGCAGGTCGGACCACCTGCGCTCCAGCTGCCCGATGTTGCGGCGTGATCCGAAGGACCGCAGGCGGGACCGTACCTCCGCATACGCGGAGCGCTTCTGCCGGTTGGTCATGGGTTCTGGCTGGCTGGTGATCCGGCGATCCATGACCTCCGTAAGCACCAGCAGCTCGCGCCTGGTGAATGCGGAGGCTCTCATGATGGCAATGGTGTTTTTCTTAAAAATCATTTTTGATAAAGTGTGTAAAAATTTTCTGATTGGCTAATGTATTTTGGAAATTAACAGGAGCAATTTTATTGGTTAGTGTATGAGTCATGTGTTCGACAGGGCCAGAAATCTCTGGAGAGTTATGATAGGCTTGATGCAGTGACATGCGTAAGCAAATTTAAATAAAGAAATGAACCCAGGGAAATATGCGGGAATCCACAGCAATAGTACAATTGTTTAATTGTGGTTCACATGTTTTTTGAACAATAAAAGCGAATGTTTCATCCGTACGTATTCTGCGGGTAAACACAAACACGGACAAGAGTAAAGTTTCTTGCATTGTGTTGAAAAAAAACAAACAATTAAGCTAATTGATACATTGATTGGCATGATACGATTGATGGAGGTAGGCAGAATAAAGGAGCAGGTAATCGACATCTGACAAGGCCACTTCCTGTTTATACTTGTGCGTGCGTTCCTTTCAAGCCATTTCGGGGATGTACGCTCGCTATTTCGTACGCTCGTTAGTTAGAGGAGGGGTCGTCAGAGTTTAGGGAGGAATTTTAGATGCGAACGAAAATACGAGCGAGCCATTGAATTTAAATATTTTTGTACGTACGCCTAACGTACGTGCGCCCGCTTGCGTGCGGCTCTGAATGAGGGCCTTTGTTCCTTTCAAATCATAATAAAAATCTAAAAGCAGTGAAGAGACGTACCCGACCACAACACCGACTTCTCACTTCTGTAAATGGCGGCAATGGTGGTGTGGTCTGATTTTCAATTTATTCCAAACAAGGTAAGTGAATAGAATAATATCTGTGTTATATAAGGATTTTATTATGCTCTCCCTGGATATATGGGGCCTGATTCAGAGCCGTTCGCTATTTGTGGTCGTTCGTTCAAAAACAAGGGGTGGCTATTCAAATGATCCGTTCGCAAATTGCAGTCTGTTCCCACCTCTAAGTCTGAACGAGCGAGCAAAACATACGCTTGTTTATTTGATAAAAACGCCCCCTGGCCGCACGCACCATACGTCATGTCCACTATTTATTAGATTAATCGAGTACATCGTACAGCGTATGAACTGCTCGCTATTCTTGTGGTTGGTGTTTTCAACCGCTATTTTGCGAGCAGTTCTGAGTTAAAAAAAACCAAGTGACGTGGTCAATGACGCTGCTGTATTAATTATGCACTCCCTTAAAACGCCCGTTTTGACCTTTAAGCACGCCTGCGTTCGGATCTCCACTCCCCGTTTTCAAGCACCTTCCCCTGTTACCACCCACATACGCCTCATTCTGTCACTCAAAATAGCAGGCCCTCGCTATATTGCGTACCAACGATTTTCGGCCGCACTGACTGGTTCGCGCATGCGTACTAAAAACCGTACGCATGCGCAGATGTGCGAACATCGCTCAGAACGAGCGTACTGCCGCTAGCGAGTGGCTCTGAATGAGGGCCATGGTTTGAACCTTTATGAAGATATTAATAATACGTCCATTGGTTTACTGTTAATTAACCACATTAAACAACCCTTAACTTATATACTTGGACATCACAGATTGGCATAAATAATAATTGGTGCTGTAGAAAGAAAGGTGGCAAAGAAGGAACTGCAGATCTCAGGCCTATCAAGTAGGCTAGCAAAATTGCGGGACGACTAAAACGTCCTCCCTCTTGACACACTTGTGCTGCAGAAGACTCACCTGCCATTATTTGCGCACAGTCCAAATGCTTCCTCTCAAGAAGCACCCAAGTCCACATGTACAAGTCAGGACAAATTTGCCATATGTCAAAAGGTAAGTGCCCCACAACTTCTCCTTGCACCAAAATTGGCCACTGAGATGCAGTGCCTTCCACAGCCAGGCTCTACCAGATGCTGTCCCACCACCTGACCAAAACTAGGCTAAGCCATGAACGACAACAAATCATTAATAAAAACCTCCACACCTAAAGCATGAAGATGCACCGCATAGGGTCAAAAGTCGCTAGTGAAAACCTGACCTAAAAAGGAATGCTGGACCATAGAAAGATAAAGCAACATTAACCTTCTTCCTAGCTCTATCCAAGACCTTCGGGGCTCCTGCCACTACTTCTGACCAGACTATATGCACCCCCAACCATCTAGCTCTAACCTCGACCAAAATCACCTTCAACTGCATAATCATCTCCAGTCTCTTCAACTGCCTAATATTGTTTCCCCATTATGAAACAGTAACCACTTAAGCTTACCCCACAGCCAAGGGAAGGACTAAGGCTGCTGAACAGCACTGGCAGTTCCCCAGTGCATGTGCTGATGGCATGCACGCAACCACAAAAAGGGGTGTGTCCTAGTCTAAGAAGGGGTGTGGACTCTCCTCATGGGGTGTGGCCTCCCCTCATGGTGGTGTGCCTGGAGTCATGGAAGCCTGGCCTTGCGGAACACCCCCATCTTTCAGTATCCTCGGCTGAACATAGCATTGGGAGGAGAAGCTTCTGGGCTGGGGTTTGACCCAGAAGGGCAAGATGGGCAGTCTGGTCCTGCTACAGCCTCTTAGTCAACACAAGCAAATATAACAGAGCCTCAAAACACAAACCCCCAAATCCCTATCCAATACACTTTATGTCCACCTAACAAAAGCTCTGTCAAACCACGTTGCTTGGCCAAATTGATGTAAGAGTGACTGTCACTGGATGACCTTGCCGATAATGGATTGTTCTTGATCCTCCTGTATCTTGGGATATTAGGGATTCCCTCTTATCATCAGTAACCATCTGTTACCGAGTCCTCCCATTGTGCCATGGGTGCACAACTTCGCTACCACTATCAAGCTCCTTCGTCGACACTTGGAACCACTTATTTTCATCAAGGCTCCCACACTGGCATCTAAAACCACTTCTCCCATGCTCCTATATTGGTTGGCACCTGGAACTGCCTCTGCTGTGTATGTGTTGTGTCCACACCTCCTGATTGGTGTTAGCTATTTCCCACTGATTTCAGTCAATGGACCAGGTTCTGCATGGTAGCTGGCAAAGGGCTTGAGCTTGGAGACACTGGGCTCAATCCAGGACAGCCAGAGAACTGCAAAGAGTTTGGCTCAATTCTGTTGTCGCAGAATACAGATGCAGTCATTGTAAAGGCAAGATGCTTATTTCTCAAAAAGTCTTCAAAAAGACTCTTCCTCTTGGGGGTATCACAGCATGCAGCAGTTCATTCCTTCTTGATGTTCAAAAAGATACACCCATTTCAGGCTCAAATTCTTTGTTTTTATCCCATTCCAACACACAATTTCACAGGGGGTAAAAACCCACCCTGGGTCCCTCATCCAATCAAACTATCTGACAAAATATAAATAAATATAGCTTCAAAGGAGTTTTAACAATTTCCTCCTTCCTTACCCAAACCAAGTTGGTTTCCTAAAACAGAAACTGATTTAGCATACAGTATAACTGTCTCTTCAAATGTAAATATAACATTTCACAGGAATTGGTAAATTGCATTCATCCTTTCAAATATGTGAATCTATGCATCAAATCAGTTTGTCTTTCCCAATATTAACACATTCAGTTTGTAAGAAGTTCACAAAAAGGAAATGCTTAAAAACAAACAAATAGTTTTTCCCCAAAGCTGCTGCGCAGTTTACATGAAGATACACAGGAGCCTCCCTAGCCTGCATTACAAATAAAAGGCTTGTTCAGTCACCGCCATCCCTCCATTGCTAGTCTAGGGCAATTACAATATAACTTCCTATGTCAAGATGGCAATTCCTTATACATTAAAATACTTTTGAACCAAAATTCTTCATAGGGGCATAGTCTGTAAATTCAAAAAAGTTTCCCCAATTTCACAACTGCGCACAGTACATGGCGCCCTGTGCCTATATTGTCCCTCCACTGCCATGGTGGCCGTTCTAGCCATGTAAGTCTGGGTCTCCGGCCACAGTGACCTACAACTATGACCAGCTCAATCAGATAGTCTTCATCTGTAAGCAAAAACATAAACCTAAAGTGAGTCAGGGCACCAAAACCAAGCAGAAAGGAAAGAGGCATATAATAAACAATAAACAACCTAGACCTAGCCCAGGGGTAAAACAGTTATCCCAAGTGAAGAAGAAAGCTGTAAAACACCCATAAACTCAGGGTAGGCTGAATTGCGGTCACCTGAAAGAAAAATTAAACATTCCTTCATTCATGAATGCTAGCCATTTACTAACTGGTGGGTAAACAATGTTTCTGGGTTGTCGCAGTGAGTTTATCATAAGACTTGTATACAGATCGCTCCTCCCAAGAGTGTTAGTGGCATATGCAGATGCTCCCATAGCCACCATCCAAGTAACAGCCCAATTCTAAAAGAATGAGTGTCATAGTTCCAACTATCTAATCCCAATACCACTAAGCAATGTGTAATGAATCCCAGGGAGATTCTCTTTGGAGGAAAATGATAGTCCTGAAGATATTGGAGTGAAGGGGTCAACCGAAGAATAATGCGGTTGTAGCCCAAAAGTTTGACAAGGTTAAGGCTAGAGATGATTGACAAAGGTGGAGACCTGGTGGTCACGTAGCAGCCTTGAGGGCTGGAGGTATTTGAAAAAGGTGGAGACCTGGTGGTCATGTATCAGCTTTGAGGGCTGGAAACACTTGGCAAGGACAGTGACCTGATGGTCACGGAGCAGCCTTCAGGGCAGGAAAGCTGAGAGCTGGAGGTATTTGACAAAGGTGGAGTCCTGGTGGTCATGTAGCAGCCTTGAGGGCTGGAGGTATTTGAAAAAGGTGGCGACCTGGTGGTCATGTATCAGCCTTGAGGGCTGGAAACACTTGGCAAGGACGGTGACCTGATGGTCACGGAGCAGCCTTGAGGGCAGGAAACACTTGGCAAAGATGGTGACCAGATGGTCACGAAGCAGTTAGGATGACTGAAGATGTTCCAGGATGCAGAGCAGCGGAGATAACCTTGATATTAATTAGGTCCACTCAGATGCAACAATGCGGATAATGCCACCAGAGAGTGGTGCGGTAACTGTCGTAGCTGGAAGCACTCTACAGCAGATAGCCACATTGTTACACTGGAACCTCAGATGCTGCAGTGTGGACTGGGCCATCAGAATGTTACTCGGCACAAGACACAATAGACTCAGGACTGAAGATGCTGGAAGCACACAATGAGAAATACCAACTCTATGGAACCGCAAACATGTGTAAGATGCTATCACCACCATCCGAGCAACGCATCAGCAGGAAAGAAAAAAGGAGGAAGTTCAGTCCCGGCAGAGATGATGTACAGAAAATGGGAGGACTACATGAGTTGACAGGGTGGTGTCTTTGTCTCCCAGCAACAGGCCTAAGAGAATCACCAGGAGTAACGTTGTCCAACAAGATGCGGCCGCAGCTTGTGAAAGTACCCCCCCTTGACGAGGGGTAAAAGAACACCTATACCCTGGTTTGTCTGGAAAGTTCTGAAAATATCCTCTTATCAAGGTACGAGCATGTAAAGCTCTCTCAAGAACCCAGGAGTGCTCCTCTGTCCCATACCTTTTCCAGTGAACCAGGGACTGAAGACCCCCACGTGAAAATCTGGAATCCAGGATTTTTTCAACAATAAACTCTTGATGTCCCCGGATGAGGACAGATGATGGTCTAAGTGGCCATCTGGAGCTGAATCCGGAAGAAGAAAACACCGGCTTTAGCATAGAGCAATGAAACGTGTTATTGATTTTGAGGGTGTTGGGCAGCTTCAGATGGAAGGCTACCGGATTAATATTTGCGATGATTCTAAAAGGCCCTATGAATTTAGGACCAAACTTCTGTGATCGTTGGTGGATGGTAATGTTTTTAGATGATAACCAGACCAGATCTCCCACCTTGAAATTGCATGGTTTCCGATCTTTATCCGCTCTTGTCTTGGAGCAACAGGATGCCTTGAGGAGACATTGGTGAACCCTCTTCAAGATAGACCGGAGTCTAGAGACTAATGTGGAAGAAGGAGTTCCAGTTGAGACCATCTCAAAGGAATTAACTCTAGGGTGCAGCCCAGAATTACAGAAGAATGGAGAAATGGATGATGATGAGTGGCAAGAATTAATGAAGGCAAATTCCACAACAGGAAGAATGGAAACCCAATCATTCCGGTACTTGGAAACAAAGCACTGGAGGTATTGCTCCATGGACTAGTTAACCTGCTCTGTCTTTCTACTGGGGATGGTATCCGGAGCACAGACTGAGGTCGATGCCCAAGGCAGAACAAAAAATTTTCCAGAAGTGTGCCACAAATTGGGTCCTTTGGTCCGACACAATATCAACAGGCAAAACAATGGAGTCTGAAAATATGTTACATAAAAAGAGAAGATAATTGTTTAGCAGAGAGGAGTTTGTTGAGCCATCCTGCTGAAATGGTCAACAACTGTCCAGATGACTGAACAATGAGAGGAGGATGGAAGATCCACAATGAAATCCATGGCAATGTGAGTCCAGGACTTCAAAGGAGTAGGAAGAGGAAGAATAAGACCGGGATGAGGAATTCAAGGAGCTCTGTTCTGAGCACAAATGTCACAGGCCAACACAAATTCATGGACATCTTGGATCATGGACTGCCAGCAAACTGAGTTAGACAGTAACTTAGTAGTCTTGGCAATACCTGGATGACCAACCGCTTTGGATGAATGAAAATACAACAGGATGGCCTTACAAAACGGGTTGAAAACTACGTAACAGAGCATCTGCTTTGAGGTTCTTGGAGCCGGGTGGAAAAGAAATGACAATGTTGAAGCGAGTGAAAAACAATGCCCATTGTGCTTGTCTGGCATTTAACCTTTAGCGGTCTCAATGTAGGACAAGTTCTTATGACTTGTTAGCACGGTGATAACATGATTCATTCCTTCCAGCCAGTGCCTCCGGTCTTCCAATGCTCACTTTATAGCCAAAAGTTCTAGATTCCGGACTTTGAAGTTTCTCTTGGCTGAAGCGAATTTCCAGGAGAAGAAGGTGCAGGGATGCAACTTATTATCTCTAAGATCTTTCTGGGACAAAACAGCACCCACGCCAACCTCAGAAGCATCCACCTCAACAATGAAGAGGAGATCTGGATTGGGATGATGGAAGACAAGAGCAGAAATTAAAGCAAACTTCAGTGAGTTGAATTCTTGAACTACTGGCCAGTTGACAACATCAGCCCCTATTTTAGTAAGCTCCATAATTGGTGTAACAATGGATGAGAAAGATTTGATACATTTCCTGTAATAAATGGCAGAGCCAAGGAAACATTGCACAGCTTTCAAGGTGGTAGGCAGAACCCAATCCAGGATGGCCTTGACTTTGCCTGGATCCATAGAGAACCCTTGAGATGAGATGATATACCCCAGGAAGGATACCTCTTGGATCTCAAATTCCCACTTCTCTGGCTTAGCGAATAAGTTGTTCTCCTGCGTCATGTGCTGATGATGCTCTTGCAAAGAGTTAGAATAAATCAGGATGTCGTCAAGGTAGACAACTGCAAATACTCCCAGGTAATCCCTTAACATGCCATTAATAAAGTCCTGGAAAACGGCTGGGGCACTGGACAGACCGATTGGCATAATGAGGTATTCATAGTGACCGGAGTGGGTGTTGAAGGCTATCTTCCATTCATCATCCTCCTTGATCCGGAATAAATTATACGCTCCTCTCAGGTCAATCTTGGAGAAGATGGACACTTCATGAAGCTGATCAAACAAGACGGAAATAAGAGGCAGTGGTTAGGACTTTTTATCGCTAATGTTGTTCAAACCCCGAAAGTCAATACATGGTTGGAGGGATACATCTTTTTTCTGCACAAAAAAGAAGCCTTCCCAACTGGAGACTTAGATGGTCGAATAAAACCCTTCTTTAAAGCATCCTGAATGTATTCCTGCATCGCCTTGCTTTCCGGTATAGATAACTGTACAGCCTGCCCTTAGGTAGTCTCGTTCCAGGAAGCAAGTCAATGGCACAGTCATACGGGCAATGAGGAAGAAGAGTGTCTGCCTTCTTTTTGGAAAAAAACCTTGACCAAATCATGGTAAGGCACAGGAATTTTGAAAGACAATTCAGACTGGATTGTGGCAGCCAGGCAAACAGGAAGAGGGAGGCATTGGGAAGAGCAGGAAGTTCCCCATTTAAGAATCTCTCCAGTCTGCCAGTGGATGACGGGGTTATGTCTCCCGAGCCATGGTAGCCCCAAAACCAGCAGTGCCAGAGGACACTGAAGCAGCAGGAAAGTAATATCCTTGGAATGTAGAGCTCCCAATGACAACCATCCAGGCCAATAACAGAGACAGGTTGTGGTAAGGACTTGGACACCAGTCCAAGGGATTTGAAGAAGGAAACATCCAAGTTGTCAGCTGCACCGCTGTCCAGGAAGGCAGAAATTGGAACTTGCTGACATTTCACATGGATTACTGTGAGGATAAGGACTGAGTTATTGGGAGAGATAGATGCAAGGCCCAGATGTATCTCTCCCTGTACATCTAGACCTTGCCTTTTCCTGACTTGACAGGACAAACAAAAGCAGTATGTCCTTTTCCTCCATAGTATAAGCAGAAACCTTGGGTCCATCTCCTGAGTTTCTCTTTGGAGGAGAGATGGAAGGCTCCTAATTGCATGGGCTCCTCTCAGTCAGGAAGTGTCATCCACACCGGCGACTGTGGAGTATCACGACCCTGGCTAGTTTTTCACCTTTTTGCCTAAAGACTTACCCCAGCCAACTGTCCCGTGGATCTGTATGTGTAATTCACCTGGGAGATCTGCTCTGGTAATGCTGGCTGCAACACTTCTGTGTATCCATATGGATTATGCTCACCTTTCCACAGTAATTATTCACCTGGGTCTGTGAACACTGCTAGCCTTGATTGTAATTGCAGGTGTAGTTCTGACTCTCAGTACTGCTGATATGAATGCTTCCTCTGCATGTTGTGCCCTTCACCACTGAGAGTGCTGTTGCCAGACCACCTGACCTAATCCACCAATTCCTGCCAGACCCTGGGTATAACAATCCTCCTCTGACAGCACTCAGGGCCTGAGTATCTCATTACTTCCTGTGATGTACAGATTGTGCTACTTCTGTCTCCCTGTGTACAAGTATATCCCAGGCTCCTGCTGGTTCCCAGACCAGTACATCCAGTAATCCTGCTGGCAGCTATACCTGGCACATCCAGAGATCCTGCTGGTTCCCAGACCAGTTCATCCAGTAATCCTGCTGGCAGCTATACCTGGCACATCCAGAAATCCTGCTGGTTCCCAGACCAGTTCATCCAGTAATCCTGCTTGCAGCTATACCTGGTGCATCCAAAGACTCTGGAGCCAAATGTTACACTAAAATATCCTTGATCTGGTCAGAAAGACCTAGGCGAAACTGACTCCAAAGTGCAGATTCATTTCACCCACAGTCGACTGCCCACTTGCGAAATTCAGTACAGTAATCCTCTTCTCTCTGCCCCTGCTTTAATGATCAAAGACTAGCTTCAGCCAAACATTCCTTATCTGGATCGCCGTAGAGGAGACCAAGTGCATAAAAGAAAGCATCCACAGTTTGAAGTGCACAGTGAAAACCAAAAGCCCAGGTTTCAGGATTGCCCTGTAATAATGAAATAATAGTTCCCACTTGCTGAGTCTCAGAGCCAGAGGATCCTGGCTGTAAACTGAAGTAGAGTTTGCAGCTCTCTTTGAAATTCAGAAAATCCTTGCATCTGCCAGAAAATCGGTCAGGCAAATTTAACTTGCGTTCGCGGTCTGCTGCTTTGGTGGAGATAGCACGTGATTCCTCGACCCAAAGTGAAAGCTGAACCTTCTGAGTTAAAGCCTGAATCTGAGCTGTGAGGACCTGGGCTGGATTTTGGATGGGTTCCATGATTACGGACCTCAGACACTATTGATAATATTCTAATATTTTTTGGGCCGGTGATAATATAATGAATCCCAGGGAGATTCTTTCAGAGGAAGATGATAGTCCTGAAGATATTGTAGCGATGAGGTCAACTGAAGGATAATGCGGTTGTAGCCCAAAAGTTTGACAAGGTGGTGGTGGTGGTGGTGGTCATGTAGCAGCCTTGAGCGCTGGAGATGTTTGACAAAGGTGGAGACCTGGTGGTCATGTAGCAGCCTTGACGGCTGAAGATGTTCTAAGAGCAGCGGAGATAACTTTGATGTACAATAAAGTCTACTCAGACGCTGCACTGCAGAAAAGGCCGCCGGGATGGTGCGGCAATTTGTGATGACTAGAGACACAGTACAGCAAAGATTGCTGGGATGTTTAGGCTTATTCCACTCAGATGCTGCACTGCGGTTAATGCCACCAGGAAGTGATGCAGCAACTGGGAGATGATGTGTACACACACTGCGGAGGTAGCTGTGGTGCAAGGCTGGAAACCCTCAGATGCAGCAGTGTGCAAGGTGCTGCCAGAATATGACAGGGCACTTTTCCCAAGTACGATGTTGTGTTGGATCCTCAGATGCTGCAGTGCGGTTAATGCCACCGGGAATGGATGCGGCAACTGGGAGATGATGTGTACACACACTGCGAAGGTAGCTGTGGTATAAGGCTGGAGATCCTTGGACGCAGTATTGGACAATGTGCCGCCGGAGTTGACATGGCACTTAGAAGGCTGGAGGCACTCTGCAGTGGAGATAGCTGTGATGTTGTGCTAGAACCTCTGATGCTGCAATGCGGCTAAAGACTCAAGAGACTCAGGACTGGATATGCTGACAATCACAATGAGAGATACCAACTCTATGGAACTGGAAACACGTGTAAGATGCTATCACCGGCATCTGAGCAATGTACTAGCAGGACCGAAAAAAGAAAGAAGAATCAATAACATGCAGCCGGATAGTATGAGCCCACCTAAATAGGTGGGTAACATAATATTTATCTTACATAGGTATAAAACAGGAGGGTCCTCCAGTGTAAAATTACACTGTGACCTGTTTAATTCACGTGTCTCTGTCTCGCGAACCAGAAGTGTTACCATTGTTTAAGAAGCCCACTGGCTTCTGGGAGGTGTAGTTTCTGAGAGGCATTCTGCCCCACGGACCAGAAGTGTTGCCTCACACTGCTCAAAGCCCAGCAGGGTATGGAATACTACAGTTGTCTATCCTTCAACTTGGGAATATAACCCTCATATCTGCCCCCTATTGACCCATTTAATAAATAAAATTCATTATCTGCCTGATGACATCAATGTCATTCTGTGTAGAATGACATAGGGAGCCATATTTGATATGGGCAAATCGGCAATGATAGCTCTATTGTCAGAAATATAAAGACAGTTATAAAATGCATTTTATATATGATTAAAAGAAACAATGTGGGAATCAAGTAAAAAGAAAATGCAGTTAAAATGGTTAAAATTATCATAAAGGAATGAAGGAAAGTACTAATTACCTTTGAAAAAGAAATTGAAGATTTAAAAATTCTAGTAACCTCTTTTTCTAATCTCCCAGAATACATAGAGATGGAGGAGAATATAGAATTAGAGTTAAAAAGATAGAAAGAGATATAATTGAAAAGAAAGTACAAAAACTTAGTAGAGACATTAAGGGGTAAATGTACTAAAGTGAGAGTTTTTAGAAGAGAGTTTTAAAAGTGATGTTGCCCATAGCAACCAATCAGATTCTAGCTATTACCTTCTAGAAGGTGCTAGTTAAATGTTAAGTAGAATCTGGTTGGTTGCTATGGGCAACATCACTTTTAAAACTCTCTTCCAAAAACTCTCACTTTAGTAAATGTATCCCTAAGTCTCCAGATGATCTGACCAATATTAACTCAAAAAGAAACACCATAGACGAAATCTTATGTACACCAGAGATTGATCCCCAAAACAGAAAAAACAAACAGGAAAGACTGTGGCGAAAATCGAACATTATAAAGGGGAGCAGAAGAACTGACTTTTCTAACAACAGACAGACAAATTATAATAGAGGTCAACATAAACCAGATTGGAGAAAGAAGGAAAATGGTGGATTCAAATTATCAAACCAGTCTCCTTCCACTCCTATTAATCAAGATAGGAGATGGAATAGACCTCAGAATACCAGAAAGGCACCCTTTTATCTATATAAAGGAAGGAGCAATTTGGATCCCTCTTCCAATTGATATGATGAATATGAAAGTTTATCACATCAGAATAGGTTTGAGGTCTTAAAAGACCATGAAACACAAGATTCTCCCGATTATAGAAAACGGGATAATTTTTTAGAGAAAAGATCAAATCCCTGCCATTACAGACATAGCCAAACCTAAAGGTAAAAGAGGGGGAAAGAAGAAAAAAAGGTGTCATAAACAGTAACACAAGAGGAATAAAACCCCTCCTATTGGGGAGTCAGTGAGTGAAACATAACCAAAAGGACTAGTTTAGATTTTTAATTTAAGCACCCATATTTTAAACATTGGGGAAAGATCAGTTCTAGAAATGGGATTTAAATATACCCCATCTAGAAAAATGAATGAATTTTATGTCTTTCTAGACATGCAAAAAATTGTTACAATAAAAAAAAATATTTTTAAAGGAGATGAAGAATCAACCACCTCACAAGCTACTCAACCTACTCCCTTCAAACCAAAATAATTTTTTTACCTTAATCAAATAAAAGGGAATTTTATTAATACATTTAGTGCCCTAGTTTTAGATGACACTAAAAAAATGGGCACAAAGAGAATAAAGTATAACAGCAAAGAACGGAAAGCAATAAACACTTTAAAATCAGATAAGAATCTTAATATTAAATCTGCCGACAAAGGTGGGGGCGTGGTACTTCTGAATTTGTCCGATTATGAAAAAGAGATTGAGAGACAGTTGGAAGATTGGGTCACATATAGGAAACTGAGAGGGGATCCTACAAGTAAAATCACTAACAATTTAACCATACTTGAAGAACAATATAATAAAAAAGGCACAATAACAGATAAAGAATCAAAATATTTGGTTAACACACAACCTATAATCTCTACTATATATGTTCTTCCTAAAATTCACGAGGACCAAATTCATCCTCCTGGTAGACCTATTGTTTCCGGTGTAGATTCTCCTATAGCAAACCTCTCACAGTTCATAGACTTTTACTTACACCCTTTGGTATTTAAGAATGAATCCCATCTAAAAGACACCAAAGATATCTTGAACTATCTAAGCTCTGTAGAATGGGATTAAAGTTTGCTATTAGCTACTGTACATCAGATGTCAGCTCTTTATATACTATAATAGAACATGAGTGGGGCATCAATGTTATAGCTCAAGTTTTGGCTAAATCTGATCTCGATTCGAATTTGCAAGAATTTTTAATCAAAAGCATTGACTTAATTTTACATAAAAATTATATTTTGTTCAAAGAACAGTTTTTTCTCCAAAAAATCGGCACAGCCATGGGCACTCGGTTTTCCCCAAGTTATGCCTCATATTCATGGAACAGTGGGAAAGGGATATTACATGGCATAATAATCAGTATGGGGCAACCCTAGTGTCCCAGAAAAGGTACATAGAACACATATTTTTTATTTGAAGAGGGAATCGAGAGAGCTTTGAAAATTTTCTCACATTCTTCAATAACAATGACTGGAATATAAAACTCACTTCCACAATTAGTGAGACTCAAATTGATTTTTTAGACATCACAGTCTATATAGAAAACAACCAGATACAAACAAAAAATTATGTAAAACCTACCGACTCAAGCACATATATAAATGCCATAAGCTGTCACCACAATAATTGGCTAAACTCGATCTAGAGTGGCCAATTTAAATGCCTAAGGGGAAATTGCACAAATATCAATATTAATCTGAACAGAAAAACACTGGCCTATTATGTGGAAAGATCCAGTCATAGGACCAAAACTACCCCCCAAACCATCCTGTTTATATAGAAGGGCTCCCAATCTTAGTAACCAACTAGTGAGAAGTTTTTTGGCCCCAAACAAGACCGATTATGTAAAATCTATGGGTTTTTACAGGTGTGGGAATTGTGTGGGGTGTTAAAAAGACTACCACACAAAAAAAATGGATAAAATTGAGATTAACGGCAAACATGTGCAATTAAAGATTTTATTACGTGCAATGCTAAGAATACTGTCTATGCTATTGAATGTACATGTGGCAAATTTTATATAGGATGAACATCAAGACCGTTAAAGATAAGCATTGGTGAACATCTCAGGAATACCAGAAAAGGCCTCGAGACTCATTCTTTATCTATACAATTTAAAAAAAACATAAATGTTCAGACTTAGAAGTAAAGAATTTTTATGCAATAAAAAAACACAATCGGGGCAAGGCATACCGGAGAAATTATCTAGAACTGAAATTAAATTAATTTATTGTTTTAATACTTTATGCCCTATTGGTCTTAATCAAGGTTGTTAATTAAAATGTTTTTTATGAAAATACTTTTTATGAAAATACCCAGTAAAAAATATATTTACTGTTTTAGTAGATTTTTGCATCATTTTATCCAATTTAAATCTGATTAAGACCTGCATTTTCTTTTACTTGATTCCCACATTGTTTGTTATAATCATAATTAAAATGCATTTTATAATGGTCTTCATGTTTCTGACAGGGCTAGGCTATCATTGACGATTTGCCCATATCAAATCAAATATAGCTCCCTATGTAATTCTACACATAATGACACTGATGTCATCAGGCAGATAATGCATTTTATTTCTTAAATGGGCCAATAGGGGCCGGATATGAGGGATATATTCCCAAATTGAAGGAGAGACAACTATAGCATTCCAGACCCCGCCGAGCTTTTAGCAGCGTGAGGCAACACTTCCGGTCTGTGGGCTGGACAGCCTCACAGATACTACACCTCCCAAAAGCCTGCAGGCTTCCTAAGCAACGCTGACACTTACGGGTCATGAGACAGAGTCATGCAATTACTGGAAATAAACAAGTCACAGTTTAATTCTACACTGAAGGACGCTCCCGTTTTATACCTATGTAAGTTAAATATTATGTTACCCACCTATTTAGGTGGGCTCATACTAGTAGGATAAGATTGACATGAGCAGCAACCTATCATTTTGGATACATCCCGCCATGCATACAGGCATTTAGTAACTCCATATGCATGATGATGTAGGCAAAGGACAAATCTCCCGACATGAGTTGTCCTTTGTGGTGTGGGGGCTACTGAGTTTATGACCTGGGAGTCGCCCAGCACATGTGCAAGCCATGGGGGACTCTGAAAGGAATCCTAGTGGATCCCTCTCAGGGAAAACTCTGAAAAGAAACCCATAAGCTTCTATAAGGTAATGCTATCTATAGAGAACATTCACTAATGGGCCCAAGATTCGGGAAGCTTCGCTTTCTAGTGCTTGGTGTATATGAGAAATGCGGTCAAATCTCCAAAATCTGCATTTTTCAGTATAGTGCATCCCGGCCCATAACTGGGAGTTACTACATTTACGATGGATAATTTATCTGCTGTCATTCAAACACTGCTTAATTTTCTGTTATGTATCATTATGTTTGTAGTCATTCATGCAGATGTTTATCAGTATTAATAAAGGTTGTTTATTGATTGATAGACATTTCATCTCTGTGGTTCTCTTACATACAGTAATATATGTGTAAGTGGCCTTATATGAAAGGTACACTTTATCCTTATATACTACACTATGATGCTCCTATAATGGCTGGCCACTCCTCTCTAGAGTTTGACCACACCCTTCCTGTGACTGGCTACACCCCTTAGTGATCCCCTATGATTGCAGTCCCCTTCCCCTGAGTAGGGGGCCCCATCCAGCCTCCCCACAGCCTACCTGGTTCCAGCAAGAAAGTTCTCATTCCTCCAATGGTGACATCTTCCCAGTGATATTCAGGGGCACAGAGCCTTTGCTTTCACTGCGCAGCACAACAGAGGACCGGAGACCCACTTTTTGGCACCAGGTAGGTAGGAGCAGGGCCCCTGTGGGCTGTGGGGCCTGTGTGCACCACACACTGCAGCAATTATAAAATCACTAATGTCTTACACAATATAAACCCCTATAGGTCTGCAAACTAAAATCTGAGATTGATGAGTGAGCAAATTTAGGGTGCAGTTATTGGTGTTTCTATGCCATGGCAATGGCACATCATGGGCATCACCCTCAATTCGCCCCTAAGTCAATTGACTCTGAAATGTTCCCCTCATTGCTGCTGAGGGCAATAAAAGATTCCATACAGAAGAGATTTCATTTTATTGGTTTATTTATCATTTAGTTATTTTTCATTTAGTTATCTTTGTCTTGTAAAGCTCATTGTTATATACTGTATATATTGTTATACACCACAAGGGGGCACTCATCAGAAGCTTCAGGGAAATGTACAATACTGAAGGCATTTCACACTGCAGACAGCTGTGTAGATTAGACTATTGGGATGATTTATCACTGAAGATAACACTGTAACATCCGTGGCAGTTTTTTGAAAGCTGAAAGAGAGAATAAAGAGATTATAATGTGCATTATAGATGTTCTATTGCCCTGATGTACAACAAATGGAGCTTTACAAAATAATTATAAAATGAAGTTTACATTCCCAGTAAGATGTTATGGAAGAACAATGACAATTTGTGTAAGTGGAAAATATATCCCTTACAGTCAGACATTACTTGTAGTTTATACACACTGGAAGGAGTTTCACATTCTTCATTCTTCTATCAATATTATTAGCCTAAACTTTAAACAATGAAATGTTATTATCATGGTCCCTATAGCCACATTTACAGACAACTCTGAGGGACAGAGCCGGGCGGTCAGGATGTTCTGTGTGTTGGCTGTGGGCATAAATGTACCTGCTGCATACAAATCAGTTATGTGGGATCATTATATAGTATAAGACCCCTCCATCTGCCCATTATAGACAATAGGATAAAATAAAGGCTAGTTGGGGGCACATTAGGGGGTAATTGTCACCTTATTGTATAATGAGCTCTGTCCCGGGCACATGTATATGGGAATGTGTAGTATTAGATGGTGTTAGGGCCGTGCTAATGTCCCTCCCCCTCATGGGTCACTAAAGGCATAAAAGGGTCATCACCAAGTGCTATATATAGAGAATAAATGTAACGGTTACAGATGTGACCTCATACACCTGTACTGTTAGCGCCATATAGCGTGACTAGAACGCACCCACAGAGCAAGCAATTTCTGTACTGTCATATTTATTCTTCTTATTCACATTATAGCAGCTCATATACTGTATATGTGTAAGAAATATGCAGGTGGACTGGCACTCGCAATGCTGGTTGAAGTGGTGGGTGCCTTCAGTGTAAAATTGATACACAAACAAAAGAAGGACTGCGGCACTCCAAATTGTTTAAAAAAAGTCTCAATCGTATTGGTATAACTGGCCGAAATTTCAGGACCTTCCTGGCCCTTTTCTTAAGGCCTCCAAATACAGTAAGTACATAGATAATGACAAACACATAAAACTGCTTGACGCTTGTAATAGGGTGTTGTGATCTGTGGGTTTACTGTAAACACCCGTCTGTATTCTCCCATCGCGCACAGTGACCTGGACATCGATGATGAGGGCTAGCGCACACGCAGCGAATGGACAGGGGGCCGGCTTTCAAAACAAAAGCGGCCACCCTCATTCAGAGCGAGCGCTCGCTTTTTGTGAGCGGCTCTGAATGAGGGCCACAGTCCACTAACCAGTATGTGTCAATCCCCGATACTATGGTCACTGTTATGTCGAATAACCCTAATTGGACTTTGCAACAAAACTGCGTCATGTGTGTCACTGCAGGCTTTGTCACAAAATGTGTATCTTAGCTGCGTCTCTAAAGTGACAGCCCTACAATGCACGGCTTGTCTGTAACTAGGGGCGTGCGCAACCAGTGCCGCCACACATAGCGCCAGACTCTGTGGGGAGCACCATTGCTGCCCCGTGGCCCATGCTTCCGCTGCAGTGCCACCGGGGCATCAGTAAGACACCTCAGACAGGCATTTAGGGTTAGGCACCCCCCCGGGGAAGGTTAGGGTTAGCCTAAGGGAAAGAGGGGGGGTTAGGGTTAGACACCCCCCGGGAGGGTTAGGTTTAGGGTGCAGGGAAGGGGGCTTAGGTTTAGGTACTAATGGGGGTGGTTTGGGTTAGGCACTAGGGGGGAGGTTAGGGTTAGATACTCCCTAGGATGGTTAGGTTTAGGGTGCAGGTTTAAGCACTAATGGGGGGGGTTAGGGTTAGACACTTCCCGGGAGGGTTAGGTTTAGGGTGCAGGGAGAGGGGCTTAGGTTTAGGCACTAATGGGGGGAGGTTAGGGTTACACACTAGAGGGGAGGTTAGGGTTGGGGGGATCTTCATCTGTCGGGCTGTCACAGCCACCGGTATTTCAATCCCATTCCATTGGTATAATATAGATCAGTGTATAAGCACAGCAGGAAGCCTGCAATATTCCATGTATAACACTAGTAAATAAACTGTCAGTGAGTATAAAGGTAAATGATGCTTTCATAATGTTTTTTATTACTAATACTGAGAATTTCCTCTGGGTGACTTGTGGGAGAATTATGAAGCTAATAGTTCAGGGTTTTATTTGGAAAATTAAATAAAACATTTTTTTTTTTTAACGCTGGAAAGTTACAAGCAACTAAAACAATATTATAACTATAACAATATAACACTAATTTCTACAAAATGTTATTTCAATTTGACTTATGTTTTATAGAATTTGTAGCTGAAAATAAAACAAGTTAAAGACAATTTATTTTTTATTATAATGTCCTTTATCCATTAGACGCTACTTTACAGTAGATATAACATGGTGATTTTGGAGCAGCTGGTAGGACGTTCATTAGCCAGGATGGACAGGGGGCCTATCGTCACTTCCCTGATGAATCCTTAGCAAACGAAATGCGTAGTAATTACTTGGATCGCTGAGAACCGACATTTTTCAGCTACTCAGCACACTATTTTGAACAATACTTATTGACTATGAGTTAGCGTTACACCAGTCCCTGAATTAGTCTTACTGTAGATGACACCATCTCTAAATACAGTAGATCTGATGAGGACTCAGAGTAAAGCCATGATAAAACAAAATATTTTATATACTCTGATATACAGTCTGGCCCCTTGTGCATATGTTTTATACACATGACGGTTGTCCCACGTTTCTGTACCTTTCTTTGGGGTTTATTTACTACCCATATATCCTTGAGGAGTCAGATTAACTGGAATCTTGCTAAGAACCATGAAAATTTGAGCCCACTGCAAACAATTTCCGTGAATTTAACTATTTCAAACTCCTTAATTGACCACAGAGAGTTGATATACACTAGGGGTGTGCACCGGCCACTTTTCGTGTTTTGTGTTTTGGTTTTGGATCTGGATCTTTCTTCGTGTTTTGGATCTGGATTGGTTTTGCCAAAACCACCCTTCCGTGTTTTGGGTTCTGGGTTTTGTGTTTTGGATCTGTATTTTTTTTTTAAAAAGCATAAAAACAGCTAAAATCACAGAATTTGTTGGTTTCTCTGCTCCTATGCTATTATTAACCTCAATAACCTTAATTTCCACTCATTTCCAGTCTATTCTGAACACCTCACACCTCACAATAGTGTTTTCATGTCCAAAAGGTTGCACCGAGGTAGCTGGATGACTATGCTAAGCGACACGAGTGTGCGGCACAAACACGTGACCCATCTAGGAGTGACACTGCAGTGGCAGACAGGATGGCAGTTAGAAAAACTAGGCCCCAAACTGTACATAATGCAAAGAAAAAAAAGAAGTGCAAGATGGAATTGTCCTTGGGCCCTCCCACCCACCCTTATGTTGTATAAACAGGACATGCACACTTTAACAAATCAATCATTTCAGCGCCAGGGTCTGCCACACAACTGTGGCTGAAATGATTGGTTCGTTTGGGCCCCCACAAAACAAGCTGGCAATTAATGTGTCCCTGCACAAACTGGCTCTACGGAGGCAAGATGTCATCCTCATCCTCCTCATCCACCGATTCCTCACCCTCTTCAGTGTGTACATCCTCATCCTCACAAAGTATTAACTCGTCCCCACTTGAATCCACCACCACAGGTCCCTCTGTACCTTCTGGAGGCTGGTCTCCCTGGAAGAGCTGATAATTCATTTTGATGAACATCATCTTCTCCACATTCTGTGGAAGCAACCTCCTACGCCTTTCGCTGACAAGGTTCCCGGCTGCACTAAACACTCTTTCGGAGTACACACTGGAGGGGGGGCAACTCAGGTAAAATAGAGCCAGCTTGTACAGGGGCCTCCAAATTGCCTCTTTTTCCTGCCAGTACAGGTATGGACTGTCTGACATGCCTACTTGGATGCTGTCACCGATGTAATCCTCCACCATTCTGTCAATGGTGACAGTATCATATGCAGTGACAGTAGACATGTCAGAAATTGTTGCCAGGTCCTTCAGTCCGGACCAGATGTCCAAACTTGGTCCTGCCTGCCCTGCATCACCGCCAGCGGGTTGCTTAGGATACCTAAGTTTTTTCCTGGCAGCCCCAGTTGCGGGAGAAAATGAAGAAGGAGCCGTTGACGTGTCACGTTCCGCTTCAGTTGACAGTGTGTTCACCAGCAGGTCTTTGCACCTCTGCAGGCTTGTGTCGGCCGGAAAGAGAGACACCACATAGGCTTTAAACCTAGGATCAAGCACGGTGGCCAAAATGTAGTGGTCTGATTTCAACAGATTGACCACCCTGGAATCCTGGCAAAGCGAATGAAGGGCTTCATCCACAAGTCCCACATGCCGAGCGGAATCGCTCCGTCTTAGCTCCTCCTTCACTTTCTCCAGCTGCTTCTGCAAAAGCCTGATGAGGGGAATGACCTGACTCAAGCTGGCTGTGTCTGAACTGACTTCACGTGTGGCAAGTTCGAAGGGCTGGAGAACCTTGCACAACACGGAAATCATTCTCCACTGCGCTTGAGTCAGGTGCATACCCCCTCCTTTGCCTATGTCATAGGTGGATGTATAGGCTTGTATGGCCTTTTGCTGCTCCTCCATCCTCTGAAGCATATAGAGGGTTGAGTTCCACCGCGTCACAACCTCTTGCTTCAGGTGATGGCGGGGCAGGTTCAAGAGTGTTTGCTGGCGCTCCAGTCTTCGACACGCAGTCGCTGAATGGCGAAAGTGGCCAGAAATTTTTCGGGCCACCCAAAGCGTCTCCTGCACGCCCCTGTCGCTTTTCAGAAAATTCTGCACCACCAAGTTTATTGTGTGAGCAAAACATGGGACGTGCTGGAATTTGCCCAGATGTAATGCCCGCACAATATTGGTGGCGTTGTCAGATATCACAAATCCCCAGGAGAGTCTAAGTGGGGTAAGCCACTGGGCGATGATTTCCCTCAGTTTCTCTAAGAGGTTGTCGGCGGTGTGCCTCTTACTGAAACCGGTGATACACAGCGTAGCCTGCCTTGTAACGAGCTGGCGTTTCTGAGATGCTGCTACTGGTGACGCTGCTGCTGTTGCTGCGTAAGGTGATACATCTACCCAGTGGGCTGTCACAGTCATATAGTCCTTAGTCTGCCCTGTTCCACTTGTCCACATGTCCGTGGTTAAGTGGACATTGTGTACAACGGCATTTTTCAGGACACTGAGGACACTTTTTCTGACGTTTCTGTACAGTCTCGGTATCGCCTGCCTAGTGAAGTGGAATCTAGACGGGATTTGGAACCGGGGACACACTACCTCCATCAATTGTCTAAATCCCACTGCACTAATGGCGGATACCGGACGCACGTCTAACACCAACATAGCAGTCAAGGCCTCAGTTATACGTTTTGCTTCAGGATGACTGCTGTCGTACTTCATCCTCCTCGCTAAGGACTGTTGGAGGGTCAATTGTTTAGTAAAAGTAGTGGTGTTCCTACTTCCTCTCTGGGATGATGAACGACTCCCAGCAGCAGCAACAGCAGCAGCGGCAGCAGTAGGCGTAGCAATGCAGGATCCTCCAGAGGAATCCCGGATAGGAGAGTCAGTCATGCCAGTGACATGGCCTGCAGGACTACTTCCGATCCTGACTAAGGAGGAAATTGACGAGGAGGGAGTTGACGGTGTGGTTTGCAGGCGCTTGGATACAACAGGACAACGGGATTTAGGTGTCCCTGGACTGCTTACGGTCTTAGCCAAAGTTTCTGAACTTGACAGTAACTTTTTATGAACGCGCTGCAGGTGCCGTATAAGGGAGGATGTTCCTAGGTGGTTGACGTCCCTACCCCTACTTATTTCACCTTTACATATGGTACATATGGCAAGACAGTTGTTGTCCGGATTTGGATAGAAATATTGCCAGACCAAAGAGGTGGAATGTTTGGTCTTCTGCCCAGGCATGACCGTGATGGGCTTTTTCATCCCACGGACAACAACTGTCTCCCCCGGAGCCTGATTTAAACAAACCACATCACCATCAGAATCCTCCTCGCCAACTTCCTCCTCAGCGCCAGCTACACCAGTATCCTCATCCTGTTGTACTTCAACAGTGACATCTTCAATTTGCATATCAGCAAGTGGACTGTGGGTGCTCCTTTCAGCACTTGCAGGGGGCGTGCAAATGGTGGAAAGAGCCACCTCTTCCCGTCCAGTGCTGGGAAGGTCAGGCATCGCAACCACCACCACACTTGGACTCTCCTTGGGGATTTGTGATATCTTCTTAGAAAGCACAGTTCTTCGCTGTGCTTTTGCCAGCTTAACTCTTTTGATTTTTTTAGTGGGAGGAGGGCTTCCATCGTCATGTGAAGCTGAACCACTAGTCATGAACATACTAGGGATCGACCTTAGCCGTTCCTTGCCACTCCGTGTCGTAAATGGCCTATTGGCAAGTTTACGTTTCTCTTCAGCTGATTTAAATGTCTTTTTCAAGGTCATTTTCCTGAACTTTGCCATTTGGGATTGTATGTGCCCTCTACTATGACATTGGGCATCGGCCTTGGCAGACGACGTTGATGGCATGTTATCGTCTATGTCATGACTAGTGGCAGCAGCTTCAGCACTAGGAGGAAGTGGTTCTTGATCTTTCTCTATTTTAGAAAGTTTGGAGAAAGTTTGGTCCTCCATTTATGTTATATCGATTTGATATATACGTGCGGCTAAACACAGAAAATAATTTTTTTTTTGGTTTGGACTGGAGTGTACTTTGGGGGTTACAGCACCCTTTAACGGTCAAGCCAGCCGGCCCTTTACTTATGACACAGGCGCACTCTTGGCACTACTTTGTTGATGCACGTGCGGCTACTGCGCACACAATTCACAAACACAGAAAATAATTTTTTTTTGGTTTGGACTGGAGTGTACTTTCGGGGGTTACAGCACCCTTAACGGTCAAGCCAGCCGGCCCTTTACTTATGACACAGGCGCACGCTTGGCACTACTTTGTTGATGCACGTGCGGCTACTGCGCACACAATTCACAAACACAGAAAATAATTTTTTTTTGGTTTGGACTGGAGTGTACTTTCGGGGGTTACAGCACCCTTTAACGGTCAAGCCAGCCGGCCCTTTACTTATGACACAGGCGCACGCTTGGCACTACTTTGTTGATGCACGTGCGGCTACTGCGCACACAATTCACAAACACAGAAAATAATTTTTTTTTTGGTTTGGACTGGAGTGTACTTTGGGGGTTACAGCACCCTTTAACGGTCAAGCCAGCCGGCCCTTTACTTATGACACAGGCGCACGCTTGGCACTACTTTGTTGATGCACGTGCGGCTACTGCGCACACAATTCACAAACACAGAAAATAATTTTTTTTTGGTTTGGACTGGAGTGTACTTTCGGGGGTTACAGCACCCTTTAATGGTCAAGCCAGCCGGCCCTTTACTTATGACACAGGCGCACGCTTGGCACTACTTTGTTGATGCACGTGCGGCTACTGCGCACACAATTCACAAACACAGAAAATAATTTTTTTTTGGTTTGGACTGGAGTGTACTTTCGGGGGTTACAGCACCCTTTAACGGTCAAGCCAGCCGGCCCTTTACTTATGACACAGGCGCACGCTTGGCACTACTTTGTTGATGCACGTGCGGCTACTGCGCACACAATTCACAAACACAGAAAAGAATTTTTTTTTTGGTTTGGACTGGAGTGTACTTTCGGGGGTTACAGCACCCTTTAACGGTCAAGCCAGCCGGCCCTTTACTTATGACACAGGCGCACGCTTGGCACTACTTTGTTGATGCACGTGCGGCTACTGCGCACACAATTCACAAACACAGAAAATAATTTTTTTTTGGTTTGGACTGGAGTGTACTTTCGGGGGTTACAGCACCCTTTAACGGTCAAGCCAGCCGGCCCTTTACTTATGACACAGGCGCACGCTTGGCACTACTTTGTTGATGCACGTGCGGCTACTGCGCACACAATTCACAAACATAGAAAATATATTATTTTTTTAGCACTTGGGGGGAGCACCCCTGATGGACAGAGCACCCCCTGGACAACACTACAGCACCCCTTTAGGACTGGGACACTGCACAGGACTTTGGAGTGGACACAGCCCCTATGGAGAACTGACTGCACAACACAGTCCAGCCAGCCCCTATGGACTTTGAAGTAGTGGACACAGCCCCTATTAACAACAGCAGCACAGCACAACACAGCCAGCCCCTATGGACTTTGAAGTAGTGGACAACAGCAGCACTACACTACACTACACTACACTACACAGCCCTAACTCCCACCCTCCCTCTTCACTGTCCACAGCCGAGTGAGAAAATGGCGCCGACGCGGGTACCTTATATAGGATCCAAAACCCGCGAGACTCGGAAGGCGGGATGATGACGTTTTGCCTCGATTTCAGATCCGAGTCAGGCGGGAAAAGTCGAGCCTGACTCGGATCGGACTCGGATCGGGGGGGCTCGGGGGGGTTCGGATTTCAGAAATCCGAACCCGCTCACCCCTAATATACACACAATATACCACTCGTACAATAAAATACCTAATCAGGGCCGATGCAGTGCTGGAATCAAAATGACTAAAGATTACTAAAAATAAATGCACTTAAATTAATGACGCATTACGTTCATCCTGAGCATCCCCAGTGCAAAGTCACACAAGATGAGCTACAGAAGCGGACGCCCCACTCTGTATTAGTCCCCTAGTGTCTTGTCATTTAAAGATTTCTACAAAGAACTACAGGCAACACAAAAGAGATTATTTTGAGGTAAATTGTAGTACAGGGGAGCACAGGAAAGCATGAAACAGATGTGGGCAGAATAAAGCCAGCAGGTATCACAATCTTCAAGTAATGAGAAGACTCAGGGGTCTAGTTACTAAGCAGTGTTAGGAGACAGAGTGAAAAGTGATAAGGAAGTGATAAGGTGCCAGCCAATCAGCTCCCAACTATCATTTTTCAAACACAGCCTGTGAGATGGCAGGTGGGAGCTGATTGGCTGGCACCTTATCACTTCCTTATCACGTTTCACTCTGTCTCCTAACACTGATTAGTAAATAGACCCCGCAATCTGTTTCGGCTGACACTTATGGTGCGCAAACACGGAGTGATAAAAATTAGCGATAACGATATTGTTCATATCGTTATCGTTTAAATCATTCATTTTTAGGTCTCTACCAACACACCGACGACCAGCCTGGCTCTAACAGAATGTGACTGCACTCTGATCTAGTTGGTCTCATAGATAAATTCTCTGGCAATCAACCAGCGTTTATATATAAACAAAGTCAGCCAGGCGGGTGACAGAGAGAAACTCAGCAATGCCGACCCCCGGCAGGCTAGAGAGTATCAGGGCAGAGACCTGCGCGCGCCAATACCCAAAATGGGGGCACCCGAATCTTGGCGAAATATCACAGGATTTGGCTTTTGCACATGCGCAGTGCATGTAATAATGGCGGCGCCGGAAACGCCGTTTATGGTCAGTGTAATTATTATCTACGGGGTATAAATAGGAGACAGGACCACCTAGGGACATCCTCCTGATGAAGTCCAGCCTGTAGAGGGTAAGGGACGAAACGCGTTGTGGACAGGGTGACTGGTAACGCAAGCACTTTATCCAGCTGGGCTGAGGCCCTTAAAATAAGCTAATCTGAAAGAATTTTTTATTGCAATAGTGATTTTATCCAGGTTTTTTGAGGGGTGTATGTAATAAATGTGTTTATACTGCACCATGAGAGTATCTTTTTACTTTGTGTTCCCTCTGAATTCATGTGGAATTGGTGACCTTGACGGGCAATAAGTAAAAGTGTTCGTACCTTGGTACCAGTGGGGAGTGGAGGAATCCTGTTGTGGAGATTCAGGAGTGATTGGTTATATGCAGTGGTGTTGCTATAATGGGTGCAGTGCGTGCGGGGCACTCCGGGCACACTCTAGTGCCCAGAGTCTACTAATGCTCCGGTGGCTGACCAGCCGCGTCAGTCGTAGTGCTGTGTGTAGTACCCATCTACATATATATATATATATATATATACGTACACACATACATACATACTGTACATACATACACACATATATATATATATATATGTATATATACAGAGGAATGAGGGGAGTTATAATATAAATTACCACTTGCATTTATTATAGTTGAGGCGCCGACGCAGAGTTTCCGAGAAAGCTGTGTCCCGGCTAATAGCTAGAAGTACAGGGATAGCTACTGTACCGCTATCACTTCACTTCTGGGTTTGGAGCCGGCAAGTGTACTGCGCGTGCACCACAGCCAGTATGGGCGTACATCAGTGGGGGCTAATGTGGAGTGATCCGAGGGGAGCCCTCTTCGAAAAATATTGTGGTAGAGTAGCCCACAGTAGAGTAGCCCGTAGTAGCCTAAAAATGGCATTAAATACCGGCGCCTATCAAATATTACAGCTGCTTGTGTGGTTGGAAATGGATGGAGATATCTGCTGCAGTCACTCCTTCCTAAATCCTGGGGATACTTTGTTTTTAGGGGAACCCCCAAAATGTGGCATATATTTCCCGCAAAATAACTTTCATAAACATGCCCCCAAGACTCTCATACGTGGATTTTAGTTTTTTCTTAGATTTTAGTTGTGCGGATTCCTCCGTTTGAGCACGAAAGAAAAATAGAAATAAAAATAGAAAAAAAAATATATTTTATTTTTGTAAAGCAGAAGGAGATGCAATATATTAATAATAAAGCATTTCTGCCTTTTGCAAATCCCCCTGTCATGATGGGTTTAGTACGACGGTACAAGAACCATACATTTTAAATTGCCAAGATCTATTTTCCCCATGCAAAGTATGGGAGACCTATCCAGACATGGCCACTGGCAACAATACCTGGCGGTAGACATTGATTTATTGCAAAAAGCCTATAAATCTGCTGCGTCAGGAGGTGGTATTGATCAAGCCATCCCATTTAATGGACAATTTATTAACAGTGGCCCTGATTCAGAGCCGGACGCTCTGACAGAGCGCTCGCTCTGAATCAGGGCCGGCCCTCTGGTTTTTTAGAGCGGCCTCCTGGCCGCTCACATAGCTATGGGTGACCACCCACAGCTATAGCAAGTGGCCAGGAAGATGGTCGCGATGGTCTTGACCATCGCGACCATCAGGCTTGCGACGAGACCCTTGTGGTAGGGTCTTGTTGCCACAAGCCCTAGAGTGCTTTCGGCTCTATCAGAGCCAAAAGCACTCCCACTGACATCACTTGTGATGTCAGTGGGGCCGGCCCCAGACGGTAGCCATTCCCATGGGAACGCCTCCGTCTGGGCAGCCACGCCCCCGGGCCGCCCTCCAAAGGGGGCATGCTGTCACTCAACATCGACAGCACGCCCCCTTTGGTACGAGACCCGGAGCGACGGCTTGTCCGTCGCTATCCGGGTCTCGCGCATGCGCACAACGGAGCCGGCTCTGTCGTGCACATGCGCACTGGGCCAACATCGACCCGGCTTGCGAGCGCTCAGCGCTCGCGAGCGGGTCTGAATCAGGCCCAGTGTCTCTTTCCTACGAGGCGAAGACATAGGAACTGAAGGCCTTAGTTGATTCTGGAGCAGCTGGGAAATTTATTTTGGAGTCCTCTCCGGGTATACTGGTCAATCCTCTTCCCAGCAAACTAGCGCTCTTTGGAGTGGACAGCAGTATAATTTTGGGGAATCCAATCTTGTTTATTATACGCCAAGTGTCTCTTCAAATTGTCTTTCTTCATCAAGAGAAGTTGGAATTCCTAGTCCTTCCCAGATCCTTTTTTGAATTGGTCCATGGACTACCCTGGTTAAAAAAAAACACAACCCTACGTTGAACTGGTCCACTATGCAAGTCCTCGCTTGGGGTCAAGACTGTTTCCACCAGTGTCTATCCCGTGTGGTACCTGTACACACCTATCAAGTTTTGTTGAAATCTTCTCCAGATCCCCGTTTACCAGAAGCATAGCTGGAATTTACTGATGTATTTAATGAGCAGCCTGCGGATATATTGTCTCCTCTTCAGATTGCGGCATTGACCTCACTCTGGGAAAAATGCCTCCTCGAGGTCGTGTCTACCCCCTTTCTGTACCCAAGACGGCAGCCATGTCGGAATAATCTCTCAATGGAGTTCATTCAGCCATCTTCTTCTCCAGCAGGAGCCAGTTTATTCTTCGTTGAAAAGAAGGACGGCGGGCTCAGACCCTGCTTCGACTACAGAGGACTCAGTGCTATTACCGTTAAAAACCGGTATCCATTACCCCTCATCTCTGAACTGTTTGATAAAGTGCATGGATCCTGTATATTCACCAAGTTGGATCTCAGAGGGGCTTATAATTTGATCCATATTATGTGGTGATTAATGGAAAACCGCGTTCAATACGCGTGACGGTCATTTTTAATATTTGGTGATGCCATTTGGCCTAAGTAATGCTCCAGCAGTTTTCCAGGGATTTGTCAATGATATTTTTAGAGACATCCTCTACAAGTTCTTGGTAGTCTAGCTTGATGACATTTTCATTTTTTTCTAAGGACTTAGAGTCACCGGCAGCATGTTAAAGAAGTCTTGTCGCGTCTTCATGACCACAGCCTCTACAGGAAAATTTCCAAGTGTCTCTTCGAGCAACCACCCGTTCCATTCCTGGGGCACATAATTTCTGGGAGTTCTTTACAGATGGACCAGGAAAATTAAAAGCCATTCAAGAATGGCCCCAACCAACCTCGTTAAAAGCTATCCAGCGTTTTTTGGACTTCTCTAATTATTACAGAAGATTTATCTTAAACTTCTCTATGGTGGTTGCTCCAATCACAGCTCTCAGTAAAAAAGGTTCGACTCCGTCCCATTGGTTACCTACAGCTATTGCTGCTTTTCAAAATCTCAAAACAGCCTTTTCTTCAGCTCCGATACTGTGCCAGCCACAACTGGATAAACCTTTTACTCTGGAGGTGGATGCTTCCTCCATAGGTGTGGGAGTGGTGCTATCGCAAACTGCTGATGACGGGAAGAATCACCCCTGTGGGTTCTTCTCTCGTAAGTTCTCACCGGCAGAGAAGAATTACGCCATTGGAGATCAGGAGCTACTGGCCATGCGCTTAGCCTTGGAAGAATAGAGACACCTCTTGGAGGGAGCGAGATTTCCAATTACCATCATCACAGATCACAAGAACCTGGTTTACCTTCAGACGGCCCATCAGCTGAATGCTAGACAGGCTCGCTGGTTCCTTTTCTTCTCCCGGTTTGATTTCAAACTTCAATTTCGACCTGGAGTCCTGAATAAATAGGCTGACATTCTCTCTCAGTCCTTCCAGTCTCCTTCAGAAGAAGAGGATCACCCACAAGCACAGATGATATTGGATTCTCTTGTCTTCGCGACCAAATCCTTTCTCCACATGGAAAAATTTGTGTAGTTCCCCAATTACTGCAATAATTGTTGACGTGGGCCCATGCTTCTCTCTTTGCCGGTCACTCAGGCATTCTCAAAACATTCATGTTTCTACAACGTTCATACTGGTGGCCCACTATGAGGGAGGATGTTAGAAAGATTGTTTCCTGTACCAAATGTGCTCAACATAAGTCCAGTCATCACAAAGCTGTTGGTCCACTGCGCCCTCTACCTGTGCCGGATGCCCCTTGGACTCATCTCTTGATGGACTTTATTTCCAAATTGCCACCCTCCAAGGGGTCACACTACCATTTGGGTTGTGGTTGACCGCTTTTCGAAAATGGCCCATTTTATCCCTTTAATCAGTCTTCCTTCTGCTCCTCAGTTGGCAAGGTATTTATTCGAGAAGTCTTTCGACTTCATGGCTTGCCTAAAGAAATGATTTCTGACCGTGGGGTTCAATTTATGGAGAAGTTTTGGAGGGCCCTCTGTGCTTCCTGTAAGATTAAATTCTCATCAGCCTACCACCCTCAGACCAATGGCCAAACGGAGAGGGTGAAACAGGAGTTGGAGATATTCATCAGACTCTTTGTGTCCTCTTTACAGGACGATTGGATTGATTTTTTACCTTGGGCGGAGTTTGCTCACAACTTCAGGAGGTACCATTCCTTATCTAATATCACTCCATTCTTTGCGGTATACGGCAAACACCCACGAGTGCCTGACTTCCAGGAATTACCACCTATGGAGCTTCCTGCGGTTGCAAGTCTGATAAAGTATTTCTCAACATTATGGAAGGAGATTGATTGCTCTTTTAAAAAAAGCTTCAAATAGCTTCAAAAAATGTGTGGACCGGGAATATCTTGCTGTACCCTTTATGAAGGTCGGAGACAGGGTGTGGCTTTCTTCAAAGAACATTCGTCTGAAGGTTTCAAGTGTGAAATTTGCTCCTCGCTTCATCGGACCATGCTGAAAGTCATCAATCCTGTGGTTTATTAATTGGAGCTCCCTCCACAGTTGAGCATTTATAATACTTTTCATATCTCATTATTACGTCCACTGGTTCTTAATAGATTCCAACATTCTCCTCCCCAGACTCCTCAAGTTGCTGACCTCATTCCAGGTTCCCGTATCATGAGTCCCTTACGTCTCTACGTGCCAACTCCATGCGCAACAGTGTGTCCCAACATCTTGCCTGTGTGCTATACAAGTGCCAACTCCTTGTGCAACAGTGCATCCTAACATCTTGCCTGTGTGCTATACAAGTGCCAACTTGTTGTGTAACAGTGCATCCGAACATCTTGCCTGTGTGCTATCCAAGTGTCATCTCTTTGTGCAACAGTGCGTCAGAACACCTCACCTGTGTGCAGTTATAAGTACCACCTCTTGATGCAGTAGTGCGTCAAAGACATAGCTTCTGTGTGTAGTCACTAGCGCCACCTCTTGGTGCAGCACTTGTGTACAACTTCTACACCAATTCCTAGTGCAGCTGTACATCTTCCTGAAGTACTCTTCTTGGGCCACTGTTGTATTTTCTACATTCCCGTGGGTATCGGATACCTGACCAAAGGACCGCGACCTGCCTGCTGGGTGCAGCTTAAACCCATATCCCACTTGGAGGGGGGGTCACTGGTGAACAACTCTGAGCAGGTTAGATTCCGCACCTTTGCTCAGGTCTCGTCAACGTCAGGTATTCGTGGATGAGGAGATCTTACATACAGGCCCCACGTCTCTGATACCTCCCTCAGCCCAGGATCTCAGCTTCCATCCCTTCTGTGTCATGTACCTTTCGAGAGTTTCAGCACATTTCACACTGGTGCATGTCAGCTGGTAGAGGGGAAGCTTGGGTAGTAGAGAACCTTGATGATTTCCTCTGTATTGACCATGCAGATTCTCCCCGATCTGCTGATTTACTTTTTTTTTCCTATTAAAGCACTGTTCTTAGAACCACTGTAGGTGTTCCAATTGTGCATGAAAAAAAAAACGGAAGAGGCAACGCCTTGTCTTTCCTCAATATTGAAATTGGTACTGTTGAAGGTTGTTGTAAGCTCCCCCTGGAGAAAGTCAATAAGTTCTGTTCTAACAGCTTGGAAAAATCCACAGCAGAGGATGAAACACGTCGAGGTCTGCTTATTATTCCTGTGTTTGTGTCCAGCTAATTGAGGTCAATGGCTCCTCCTTACTAGCCATATGCTGTGCATGAGTGAAGGCCCAGCCGGAGCATTACGATCAGCCGGAGGGTCCTGCAGTTTAAGCACGCCGCAAGAGGACCGGCCGCAAGAGAACCAGGGAGTGATACGGCTAAAATGTCTGACAGCTTCCCCCACACTACACTGAAGTCCGGACTCAGTGTGGTGGTAATAAGGAAATTCTATGGCGCAAAATCATCAACGCTCAGCTGGTTGTCTTGTTGTCGGACTTTCCAAAGAAGGAGCAGGTAAATTAATACCTTTAAATCACCGAAAGAGACCTGGTGAATGTCTTAACCATAAGGATAGACTGCTAATTTGCAGGCCTGTCTTAAAAGCAGTGTGGGCCCTGGGCAAAGCAATGCACTGGGGCCCCTACCCACCCATTCACAGGAAAAAAAATTTAAATGGTCGATAAAATTACACATTGAGATTTAGTAGTATTCACTCAGACATTTGATTAAAAAAATAGGAGTGGAGGAATACAGTGCGCCGCCTTTAATTTATCAACTGGCCACGGCTGCAGGGGGGAGGGTTGGCGGGCCCCTAGAAGCTTTGTCGGGCCCTTGGGCAACTGCCCAACAAGCCCAATGGAAGAGATGGCCTTGCTAATTTGTTATCAGAGGAACTGCTCTACCTCACCTCCCTGAGTATATTTATGCTGGGACATGATCGGTACTACCCAAATACACAGAAACTTTTCATGAAGCTACATAACGAATTTATGATATTCTCTTGGCTGAAACCTATAGAATGCTTTTATGTGATTAAATGATGTGATTTAGTGTTTTGCAACTTTGTTGATATTAAATATTATATGTGTTTAATATGTACTCGATTGAATTTGATTGGTACATATACGTACATGAAAGAAGCTTTTTATTACTAATTTACTCTGCTAGTATATGTGTATTGTGGAACACCAGCACAGTTTTTTTTCTTATTTGCTTGTCCACGGTAGGGTTGCAATTTCCCTTATTTTACTGCAGCAGGTAATCCTTCCACAGGTGTGATTCAGGTGCTGAGAAATTCAGTGTTGTGTTCCGTTTTACCATCGAGGCAAGTTTAGTGACCGCAAAAATTGACTCTTAGACAAGCTGTAAGGTTTTTGCAGAAAATTAGAGATGGCTTCTGTGGGTTTCTTGTCCACCCTCACCAATTTCTTCTCCTGTCAGCAGAAATTAAGAAGAACCTCCTTACTTGGTCCCTCTTTTTGCTCCATTTTGAAAGAGTACTTATATGGTCTGCCCCGGTCTGTACGAATGTTGAAATTCAGCTTTTTACAGATGCCGTTGGATCATAGTGCACTGCACCTTGGCAAATGAATTGGGTGCGGGAAGGTTTTACCAGAAATTTGCTCCTCCTTGAGCTTCTACCAATCATGATAGCCATAGATGAGCTTATGGAGCATCGCTTACCTTGGCTATGTCTTATTTTTGCTTTCCCTGGATTTTGGGTCAGGCTTTCATGTTTATTACTTCTGCACCTATGAACATTGGTTGAGGTGCAGTTTCTCTCTTTTATGTTGTCTGTCTTTGTCTATTTTCCATAGGTTTCGAGTTACTGTTCCCGTTTTTCATTTCAGGTTTTGCTTTTAGTATTAATTGCCTCGGCTATTATAGCTTGGTCGCTAGCCCCCCTCCTCTTTATATTTCAAGCCTTTCTTGGTATATAGCCTTATGCTGTTTTCTCGTTGCCAGTTTTTGTATGGCCCATTTTTTGTGGATTCCTTTTATAAGATTTCTTGGATTTTAGAATTTGCAGGTGTTATGATGCTACTGTGTGATGCAAAATAAACCCACAGAGTCACTAAGTGAGATCTTCCGTCTATAACAGCAACCAGTTGTTCCCTTAGTGACTGGATACACACACCAGTACTTAGGCTGGCACCAGGACTTACTCTCGGCACAGTGTGGGCTTATCTTACTGACACCTGATACCTGAAGGTTGGAGATAGTACGCAGTTGGGAAGTACCTGAGCTGGAAATCTCGATCTGGGCGGAGGTTCACTGAATACCCAGGGATGAACTTGACAAGGGCTGATACACCAGCAGGTGGACAACAGGTAAGGCAGTTTGCTGTTGCCAGCAGAGATGGTAGTTCTGCAGATATGAGCACAAACCGGAATGTGAGTGGACCACAGGTAGCAATGGAGATATGCTGTGGTAGGGTTGCACTTGATGGTAAGAGTCGAAGGTATGAATGGAAACTGGTGACTTGTACACCACTGGGCCGCAGGAAGGCACAGCGGCTGGCTACAGATGTTGCAGCTGTACTGTAGACTGATGTGGATGATAGATAATGCGGCTAGGCCGCAGGGTGGTAACACGGCTGGACCGCAGGCTGATAATGTGGTTAGGCCGCAGGCTGGTAACACAGCTGAACCTCAGGCTGCTAACATGGCTAAGCCACAGGCTGGAAACACGATCACAGCAGATTGGGAGATACTCGACCAGGAACACAGATGAATAAGCACAGGTAAATGGCTCTGACAAGATAGGAGACTGGGAGCAGGATGGAACCAAAACAGACTGGACACTAGGAACAGACTATCACCATCATGGAATGCTGGCACTGACTGCAATTTTACAGGAGGAGCAAACAATGCAAACTAGCTTCCATGATTAGAGATTAATTTGCAGCTGAGCTGCACACACAGTGAGAGCTTGACAGCTTTCCTGCTACTTAGCAACAGTCAGGACTGGAAACTGCAAGATAGTCAGAAATCCCAGCAGCGGATCGTAACAGTACCCCCACTTGAGGAGGGACCAAGGGTCCTCTAGCACCTGGCTTACTAGGGAACTGCTGAAAAAAGTGCTCTTTTGAGTCTAGGGGCATGAATAAACTTCTCTTGGACCCACAACCTCTCCTCCAGAACGTATCCCTTCCAGTGTACCAGGAACTGAAGCCGACCTCTCACCAACTTGGAGTCTAGAATCTTATCCACTTTGCATTCTTGATGATCCTGTATCAACACTGGCGCTGGCTTTCTAGGAGCATGGACCCGGAACCGGTCGGAGAACATGACTGGCTTGAGCAGAGAACAGAGAAAGTACTGTTAATCTTAAGGGACGTTGGTAACTTAAAGCGAAATGCCACTGTGTTAACCTGTTTTATTATTCTGAAAGGCCCAATGCACCTGGGGCCCAGTTTCTGCAGTCTGGGGCCCAGTTTGATATTTTTTGTGGACAACCAAACCAATTGGCTCACCTTGAAGTCACATGGTCTTCCTTGTTGTTTACCAGAAACACAGGCACAATTGATGCCCTTAAGAGAGCCTGATGAACTCCTTTCCAGATGGCCCGAAGTCTAATGATGGGAGACAAGGATCTGGAAGCCTTTTGTAGTGGTTCAAAGGAATCAGCCCTTGAATGGATCACAGTAACACAATAGAATGGAGAGACTGATGTAGCAGAGTGGCAGGCATTTATTGTACGCAAACTCAGCCAAAGGCAAATGCTCCATCCAGTTGTGATACTTGGAGACATAACATCGGAGATATTGCTCAAGTGATTGGTTTACCAGCTTGGTCTGCCCGTTGGATTGTGGGTACCCGGAAGATAGACTCACAGTAACCTTGAGAGCTGCACGAAAAGATCTCCAAAATGCTACCACAAATTGAGATCCACGATCCGACACAATGTCTTGTGGGAGGTCATGCAATCAGAATAAATGCTGCAAAAATTATTTGGAAAGTGTCTATGCTGAGAGTAATCTCGTCAGTGGAACGAAGTGGGCCATCTTACTGAAATGATCCACGATCACCCACATGGTATTACATTGACCTGATCTAGGAAGGTCCACAATAAAGTCCTCGGTAATGTGAGACTATGGTTTCTGAGGTGATGGCAGAGGCAGAAGATGTCCAGTAGTTGCTCTGCAGTGAACCTTGTTCCTGGTACAGATGTCACAACTATGTACAAACTCCCATGAGTCCTGAGTCATTATTAGCCACCAAACTGAATGAGACAAGAGTTATAAGGTCTTGGCCACACCAGGATGTGTAAGAAGCAGGGATGTGGGAGCGCCGACTAGAAAGGCAAGGTTAACAAATGGAATATGCAAATAGCAATAAATGTATAAAAATGGGGAATGGCACCCCTTATTTTAATATAGGTATATTTAGATCATAACCTTCCTATAGTCAATATAAAAAATAACACAGAAATAAATGATAGAATGAACATGCGTGAAAATCCAGAAACAATAGGCATATATAGGAAAACTCCTAGGTATTGAAAGATAATTAATTCCGTATAGCAATGTCCACAAATAGAATAAGGAAGTTCTGTAAATAGGATGAGTTCAATATCTTAAGGTGGGAATGTTCTTATCACAGTGGAAATGGAATTATAATGTAAAAAATTATGGACAGAGGGCCTGATTCAGAGCCGGACGCTCTGACCAGAGCGCTCGCTCTGAATCAGGGCAATCCTACCTCAACTTGGAGCGGCCTCTTGGACGCTTGCATAGCTGTGGGTTACCACCCACAGCTTATGCGAGCGTCCATGATGATGGTCGAGATGGTCAAGACCATCGGGCTTGCGACGTGACCCTGCGGTAGGGTCTCGCTGCTGCAAGCCCTGGAGTGATTTTGGCTCTATCAGAGCCAAAATCACTCCCACTGACATCACTAGTGATGTCAGTGGGGCCGGACCCAGACGGTAGGCATTCCCATGGGAACGCCTCCGTCTGGAAGCCACGCCCCCGGCATGCCCACCAAAGGGGGCGTGCTGTCAGTCACCATCGACAGCACACCCCCTTTGGTGCGAGACCCCGAGCGACGGCTACCCCGTCGCTCGCTGGGTCTCGCGCATGCGCACGATGGAGCTCCCTCCGTCGTGCGCATGCGCATTAGGGCACCATCGACCCGCTTGCAAGCGTCCTGCGCTCGCGAGTGGGTCTGAATTAGGCCCAGAGTCAATGTATGTGTGTATCCACGTTCCTCTGTAGTAGTCCCGCTTGCTTACCTACTTGGAGTAAATGTCTCTAAGTGGTGTTGCGGACATCACGGTGGCTCCGCTTGCTTACCTGCTTGATATACAAATCTTGTGAGCAGTGAAGCAGAGGTTGCCAGAGTGTGTCTTTGAAGGATGCTTCCCGGCCGGGAGAGAGCTCTGACTCCGACTTATATTCTGCTCATGTGAGCTCCGGGGCGGCAGTGCGGCTTTGAAGGGACAGCTGTCGGAGCCGTGCGTGCAGTCTGCCTCCGTATAGTATTACGATTTATGTAAATCCAAATGGGTGGTGCGGGACTAAATGCCAGTGATTGCTGGTAACAAGGCAATGGTGGGTAAGAGAAACTAACGCGTTTCTAGGCCTCACATATACTGGTCGTTTCTGGAGCGCCTAGGGTTCTTTTGTGTATTTGTCCCAGGATGTCCCGAGGCTCTGTTGGCATGGAACTGTGAAAGAACTATTGCCCGAAGATACTGTGGAATAAACAGATGCCCAGTCTTGGGTGGTGCTTGGTCCTCTTAAAGCACGTATCCGGGCTGAGAGGTCTTGGGCCAGACCAGTATGGATAATTGTGGATGGAATAATAGATTCCACTGTCTAGGTATACTTTGTGGCTTGGGGTAAATTTGAACACCAATGATTGATTTGTGGTTTTCAAGACATTGTCTTGTTTTTGTTCTTTTATCCACCACCATACTAACATTTCAAAAATAATTCAATTCATTATGCGAAATAAATTTTAACAATTTTTTTAAACACCAACTCCAGTTGTCATGTGTCGTTATTTATTTAGATTTAAATTTAAGAATTAGTTGTTCTATATTTATTAAAGCTGGGCAACATACATCAACAATTAGGAAGTTTATGAGATTTAAAGTAAAAGAAGCAGTATGATTGGGGCACTTTAATGGAGTGCCTTTCCTTTATGGCATATTGTGAAAAATGAATTAATTCGGTAGTAGTGTTACTTCGAATTAAACCAAATCATATTAGGTTTAATTAATAGGGGTTAGGAAATAAACAAGAGCTGTACTCATGTATTACATTGATGTCTTCTTCTGGGACTTCTCCATTTTGGAGGTCAGGTGATATCTCCATTTCCTGTGCCAAACAAAGCCAACAGATGTTGATATAAGGTGTAAATTACATCACATTTGTACATTTTCAATAATTTTGTGATCCTTAACCACTAAACTTAAAATCCAAGTTGGTCTATATAAAAGAGAAGCTGCTAAAAACATTCACAAATATATTCATTTCTGAATATTATTTAAACAAGCTATATTTGACAATACTTATTTTACTCCTGACACTTAGTTTTAATTAGCGTTCTATAAATCATTTGGGTCGCTGCCATGAGCTCTTTATGATACAATTAGATTCTGATTCCCCCAGATTTGTAAGGGTCATTTACAAAGCTATAAAACACAAAGCACACAATGTTTGCTGAGGCTCTGCCTCATTCTTCAGGTGCAAGAATCATGAAGGTATGTACATAATTTTTAATTTAAAGATGCAATACTATTTTTTTGTGATTTTTTTTTTAAATGACTATTTAAACTGCTAACGAATTAATGATTTATAATTTTGGGTTACCATGGCAACCACAGTAACATGGCACAGGATGTTGTTAGTAGAGAGACTTTGGAACACTCCATCTGGACTGTGACATGCTCCGACCTCCTCTGTTCTGCCATCACAGAACATCCTGAGAGCTTGAGCCTGCAAAGTCCGACCGTGCTGGTGTGTGTCAGTCTTTTTTGTTCACCTCCAGAAAGATTTTGAAATCTTTGTTGAGGGCGAACATGAGTATGGGGATTGCTTTAGTTAACAATCAAAAAATTAACTATTCATTACAAACCTTCAGCATGTGCGCGTATCATGGAGATAGCATCTGTATACCCAACAATATACTTATATTTCCACAAAATTAACATTTATATGCCTCTCCTCCTCATTGATCACCTGACCCCACTCTCACAATCAGGATTTCTCTCAGATCGCTCCCGACCTTTGGGATGCCCTCCTGCGCACCCTTATACTGTCATCAACTCACTTTTTTTATTCTATCTTACCCTCCACCTAACTGTGCAGACCCTGTCCTCTTCTCCCCAAAAAATTTACCCATATCTTCAATCAGGGGCGTAACTAGGTATATGAAGGCCCCATAGCAAAAAGTTTGTAAGGGCCCCTATGAAGCACCCAATGGGGACAAATGTATATAGCTCATGTAAGCTCGTATGAGCAGGAACCTCTAGCTAAATATAATAGGTCGCGTTTTTTTCCAGAGTTTGCAGTCGGCAAAAATTGCAGCCAGATTCCGGCGATATTGGCCTAAAACTTGTGAGATGTAATAGAAGGCGATTTTGTGGCTTAGTATGAAAATCAGTAGTGAGATTTGGCAGGTACTAAGGACAAACTCACCAGAAAATGGCTCCAGCCAGAGAGATTGCTTAAACTACATGCATTCAGAGCTATGTGTCAAGACAGGACATCGTAAAGAGCCACATTAATCATATGTATTATTTTGTCATTAATAAATACTCAAATAAGGGCCCGCAAATATAATTAAAATACTGATGTGCCATAATTATTTAAAGATTGTATTATTGAGGGTAATCATGTTTAAATTAGGGGTGAGCGGGTTCGGATTTCTGAAATCCGAACCCCCCCGAGCCCCCCCGATCCGAGTCCGATCCGAGTCAGGCTCGACTTTTCCCGCCTGACTCGGATCTGACATCGAGGCAAAACGTCATCATCCCGCCTTCCGAGTCTCGCGGGTTTTGGATCCTATATAAGGTACCCGCGTTGGCGCCATTTTCTCACTCGGCTGTGGACAGTGAAGAGGGAGGGTGGGAGTTAGTGCTGTGTAGTGTAGTGTAGTGTAGTGCTGCTGTTGTCCACTACTTCAAAGTCCATAGGGGCTGGCTGTGTTGTGCTGTGCTGCTGTTGTTAATAGGGGCTGTGTCCACTACTTCAAAGTCCATAGGGGCTGGCTGGACTGTGTTGTGCAGTCAGTTCCAAAGTCCTGTGCAGTGTCCCAGTCCTAAAGGGGTGCTGTAGTGTTGTCCAGGGGGTGCTCTGTCCATCAGGGGTGCTCCCCCCAAGTGCTAAAAAAATAATATATTTTCTGTGTTTGTGAATTGTGTGCGCAGTAGCCGCACGTGCATCAACAAAGTAGTGCCAAGCGTGCGCCTGTGTCATAAGTAAAGGGCCGGCTGGCTTGACCGTTAAGGGTGCTGTAACCCCCGAAAGTACACTCCAGTCCAAACCAAAAAAAAAATTATTTTCTGTGTTTGTGAATTGTGTGCGCAGTAGCCGCACGTGCATCAACAAAGTAGTGCCAAGCGTGCGCCTGTGTCATAAGTAAAGGGCCGGCTGGCTTGACCGTTAAGGGTGCTGTAACCCCCGAAAGTACACTCCAGTCCAAACCTAAAAAAAAATTATTTTCTGTGTTTGTGAATTGTGTGCGCAGTAGCCGCACGTGCATCAACAAAGTAGTGCCAAGCGTGCGCCTGTGTCATAAGTAAAGGGCCGGCTGGCTTGACCGTTAAAGGGTGCTGTAACCCCCGAAAGTACACTCCAGTCCAAACCAAAAAAAAATTATTTTCTGTGTTTGTTAATTGTGTGCGCAGTAGCCGCACGTGCATCAACAAAGTAGTGCCAAGCGTGCGCCTGTGTCATAAGTAAAGGGCCGGCTGGCTTGACCGTTAAGGGTGCTGTAACCCCCGAAAGTACACTCCAGTCCAAACCTAAAAAAAAATTATTTTCTGTGTTTGTGAATTGTGTGCGCAGTAGCCGCACGTGCATCAACAAAGTAGTGCCAAGAGTGCCCCTGTGTCATAAGTAAAGGGCCGGCTGGCTTGACCGTTAAAGGGTGCTGTAACCCCCGAAAGTACACTCCAGTCCAAACCAAAAAAAAATTATTTTCTGTGTTTGTGAATTGTGTGCGCAGTAGCCGCACGTGCATCAACAAAGTAGTGCCAAGCGTGCGCCTGTGTCATAAGTAAAGGGCCGGCTGGCTTGACCGTTAAAGGGTGCTGTAACCCCCAAAAGTACACTCCAGTCCAAACCTAAAAAAAAATTATTTTCTGTGTTTGTGAATTGTGTGCGCAGTAGCCGCACGTGCATCAACAAAGTAGTGCCAAGAGTGCGCCTGTGTCATAAGTAAAGGGCCGGCTGGCTTGACCGTTAAAGGGTGCTGTAACCCCCGAAAGTACACTCCAGTCCAAACCAAAAAAAAATTATTTTCTGTGTTTGTGAATTGTGTGCGCAGTAGCCGCACGTGCATCAACAAAGTAGTGCCAAGCGTGCGCCTGTGTCATAAGTAAAGGGCCGGCTGGCTTGACCGTTAAAGGGTGCTGTAACCCCTGAAAGTACACTCCAGTCCAAACCAAAAAAAAATTATTTTCTGTGTTTGTGAATTGTGTGCGCAGTAGCCGCACGTGCATCAACAAAGTAGTGCCAAGCGTGCGCCTGTGTCATAAGTAAAGGGCCGGCTGGCTTGACCGTTAAGGGTGCTGTAACTCCCGAAAGTACACTCCAGTCCAAACCAAAAAAAAAATTATTTTCTGTGTTTGTGAATTGTGTGCGCAGTAGCCGCACGTGCATCAACAAAGTAGTGCCAAGCGTGCGCCTGTGTCATAAGTAAAGGGCCGGCTGGCTTGACCGTTAAGGGTGCTGTAACCCCCGAAAGTACACTCCAGTCCAAACCAAAAAAAAAATTATTTTCTGTGTTTGTGAATTGTGTGCGCAGTAGCCGCACGTGCATCAACAAAGTAGTGCCAAGCGTGCGCCTGTGTCATAAGTAAAGGGCCGGCTGGCTTGACCGTTAAGGGTGCTGTAACCCCCGAAAGTACACTCCAGTCCAAACCTAAAAAAAAATTATTTTCTGTGTTTGTGAATTGTGTGCGCAGTAGCCGCACGTGCATCAACAAAGTAGTGCCAAGCGTGCGCCTGTGTCATAAGTAAAGGGCCGGCTGGCTTGACCGTTAAAGGGTGCTGTAACCCCCGAAAGTACACTCCAGTCCAAACCAAAAAAAAATTATTTTCTGTGTTTGTGAATTGTGTGCGCAGTAGCCGCACGTGCATCAACAAAGTAGTGCCAAGCGTGCGCCTGTGTCATAAGTAAAGGGCCGGCTGGCTTGACCGTTAAAGGGTGCTGTAACCCCCAAAGTACACTCCAGTCCAAACCAAAAAAAAATTATTTTCTGCGTTTGTGAATTGTGTGCGCAGTAGCCGCACGTGCATCAACAAAGTAGTGCCAAGAGTGCGCCTGTGTCATAAGTAAAGGGCCGGCTGGCTTGACCGTTAAAGGGTGCTGTAACCCACAAAGTACACTCCAGTCCGAACCAAAAAAAAATTTATTTTCTGTGTTTAGCCGCACGTATATATCAAATCGATATAACATAAATGGAGGACCAAACTTTCTCCGATAAAAATAAAATAGAGAAAGATCAAGAACCACTTCCTCCTAGTGCTGAAGCTGCTGCCACTAGTCATGACATAGACGATAACATGCCATCAACGTCGTCTGCCAAGGCCGATGCCCAATGTCATAGTAGAGGGCACATACAATCCCAAATGGCAAAGTTCAGGAAAATGACCTTGAAAAAGACATTTAAATCAGCTGAAGAGAAACGTAAACTTGCCAATATGCCATTTACGACACGGAGTGGCAAGGAACGGCTAAGGTCTTTCCCTATGTTCATGACTAGTGGTTCAGCTTCACATGACGATGGAAGCACTCCTCCCACTAAAAAAATCAAAAGAGTTAAGCTGGCAAAAGCACAGCGAAGAACTGTGCTTTCTAAGAAGATATCACAAATCCCCAAAGAGAGTCCAAGTGTGGTGGTGGTTGCGATGCCTGACCTTCCCAGCACTGGACGGGAAGAGGTGGCTCTTTCCACCATTTGCACGCCCCCTGCAAGTGCTGAAAGGAGCACCCACAGTCCACTTGCTGATATGCAAATTGAAGATGTCACTGTTGAAGTACAACAGGATGAGGATACTGGTGTAGCTGGCGCTGAGGAGGAAGTTGGCGAGGAGGATTCTGATGGTGATGTGGTTTGTTTAAATCAGGCTCCGGGGGAGACAGTTGTTGTCCGTGGGATGAAAAAGCCCATCACGGTCATGCCTGGGCAGAAGACCAAACATTCCACCTCTTTGGTCTGGCAATATTTCTATCCAAATCCGGACAACAACTGTCTTGCCATATGTACCATATGTAAAGGTGAAATAAGTAGGGGTAGGGACGTCAACCACCTAGGAACATCCTCCCTTATACGGCACCTGCAGCGCGTTCATAAAAAGTTACTGTCAAGTTCAGAAACTTTGGCTCAGACCGTAAGCAGTCCAGGGACACCTAAATCCCGTTGTCCTGTTGTATCCAAGCGCCTGCAAACCACACCGTCAACTCCCTCCTCGTCAATTTCCTCCTTAGTCAGGATCGGAAGTAGTCCTGCAGGCCATATCACTGGCATGACTGACTCTCCTATCCGGGATTCCTCCAGAGGATCCTGCATTGCTACGCCTACTGCTGCCGCTGCTGCTGTTGCTGCTGCTGCTGGGAGTCGTTCATCATCCCAGAGAGGAAGTAGGAACACCACTACTTTTACTAAACAATTGACCCTCCAACAGTCCTTAGCGAGGAGGATGAAGTACGACAGCAGTCATCCTGAAGCAAAACGTATAACTGAGGCCTTGACTGCTATGTTGGTGTTAGACGTGCGTCCGGTATCCGCCATTAGTGCAGTGGGATTTAGACAATTGATGGAGGTAGTGTGTCCCCGGTTCCAAATCCCGTCTAGATTCCACTTCACTAGGCAGGCGATACCGAGACTGTACAGAAACGTCAGAAAAAGTGTCCTCAGTGTCCTGAAAAATGCCGTTGTACACAATGTCCACTTAACCACGGACATGTGGACAAGTGGAACAGGGCAGACTAAGGACTATATGACTGTGACAGCCCACTGGGTAGATGTATCACCTTACGCAGCAACAGCAGCAGCGTCACCAGTAGCAGCATCTCAGAAACGCCAGCTCGTTACAAGGCAGGCTACGCTGTGTATCACCGGTTTCAGTAAGAGGCACACCGCCGACAACCTCTTAGAGAAACTGAGGGAAATCATCGCCCAGTGGCTTACCCCACTTAGACTCTCCTGGGGATTTGTGATATCTGACAACGCCACCAATATTGTGCGGGCATTACATCTGGGCAAATTCCAGCACGTCCCATGTTTTGCTCACACAATAAACTTGGTGGTGCAGAATTTTCTGAAAAGCGACAGGGGCGTGCAGGAGACGCTTTGGGTGGCCCGAAAAATTTCTGGCCACTTTCGCCATTCAGCGACTGCGTGCCGAAGACTGGAGCGCCAGCAAACACTCTTGAACCTGCCCCGCCATCACCTGAAGCAAGAGGTTGTGACGCGGTGGAACTCAACCCTCTATATGCTTCAGAGGATGGAGGAGCAGCAAAAGGCCATACAAGCCTATACATCCACCTATGACATAGGCAAAGGAGGGGGTATGCACCTGACTCAAGCGCAGTGGAGAATGATTTCCGTGTTGTGCAAGGTTCTTCAGCCCTTCGAACTTGCCACACGTGAAGTCAGTTCAGACACTGCCAGCTTGAGTCAGGTCATTCCCCTCATCAGGCTTTTGCAGAAGCAGCTGGAGAAAGTGAAGGAGGAGCTAAGACGGAGCGATTCCGCTCGGCATGTGGGACTTGTGGATGAAGCCCTTCATTTGCTTTGCCAGGATTCCAGGGTGGTCAATCTGTTGAAATCAGACCACTACATTTTGGCCACCGTGCTCGATCCTAGGTTTAAAGCCTATGTGGTGTCTCTCTTTCCGGCTGACACAAGCCTGCAGAGGTGCAAAGACCTGCTGGTGAACACACTGTCAGCTGAAGCGGAACGTGACACGTCAACGGCTCCTTCTTCATTTTCTCCCGCAACTGGGGCTGCCAGGAAAAAACTTAGGTATCCTAAGCAACCCGCTGGCGGTGATGCAGGGCAGGCAGGACCAAGTTTGGACATCTGGTCCGGACTGAAGGACCTGGCAACAATTTCTGACATGTCTACTGTCACTGCATATGATACTGTCACCATTGACAGAATGGTGGAGGATTACATCGGTGACAGCATCCAAGTAGGCATGTCAGACAGTCCATACCTGTACTGGCAGGAAAAAGAGGCAATTTGGAGGCCCCTGTACAAACTGGCTCTATTTTACCTGAGTTGCCCCCCCTCCAGTGTGTACTCCGAAAGAGTGTTTAGTGCAGCCGGGAACCTTGTCAGCGAAAGGCGTAGGAGGTTGCTTCCACAGAATGTGGAGAAGATGATGTTCATCAAAATGAATTATCAGCTCTTCCAGGGAGACCAGCCTCCAGAAGGTACAGAGGGACCTGTGGTGGTGGATTCAAGTGGGGACGAGTTAATACTTTGTGAGGATGAGGATGTACACACTGAAGAGGGTGAGGAATCGGTGGATGAGGAGGATGAGGATGACATCTTGCCTCCGTAGAGCCAGTTTGTGCAGGGACACATTAATTGCCAGCTTGTTTTGTGGGGGCCCAAACGAACCAATCATTTCAGCCACAGTTGTGTGGCAGACCCTGGCGCTGAAATGATTGATTTGTTAAAGTGTGCATGTCCTGTTTATACAACATAAGGGTGGGTGGGAGGGCCCAAGGACAATTCCATCTTGCACCTCTTTTTTTCTTTGCATTATGTACAGTTTGGGGCCTAGTTTTTCTAACTGCCATCCTGCCTGCCACTGCAGTGTCACTCCTAGATGGGTCACGTGTTTGTGCCGCCCACTCGTGTCGCTTAGCATAGTCATCCAGCTACCTCGGTGCAACCTTTTGGACATAAAAACACTATTGTGAGGTGTGAGGTGTTCAGAATAGACTGGAAATGAGTGGAAATTAAGGTTATTGAGGTTAATAATAGCATAGGAGCAGAAAAACCTACAAATTCTGTGATTTTAGCTGTTTTTATGCTTTTTTTCAAAAAAATACAGATCCAAAACACAAAACCCAGAACCCAAAACACGGAAGGGTGGTTTTGGCAAAACCAATCCAGATCCAAAACACGAAGAAAGATCCAGATCCAAAACCAAAACACAAAAAGTGGCCGGTGCACACCCCTAGTTTAAATGTAATCAAATTTAAAATTATGTGTACAAAATTATTTTATGTTAATTGGGGGCATATTAATTAATGATATAAGCACCAATTAGATTACAAACTTGTGGCACTACAAGAGCCAGCATGGATATCTTTTTATTAAATAATTAACATGGGGACTTCTGGTGGTCGGACCACCCAAGGTGGCCAAGTTTTTTACTGAGCTTCCTGCTCCAGGCTACAATGTCCATCTGTCTTTTCTATAGCCTGTGATTAACCTCAATTTTATTCATGAGGACCAGGAATAGTGTCGGGCAAGGGTGCCCGTCATCCGACCCAGCTCCCTCAGCCGCTATTCCTCGGGTGTCCCGACCTGAACAACAGGGCCATCACCTGCAGACATGGGGTCCGGGCGATCGCTTACTTGTTTGCCTCCTGGAGCTGTCGGGTGCCGGTGAATATTTCTCCGACCAGACAGCACGTCACTGCTGATGCTCTGGGAGCAGGCTGGGCCTGGACCGTGGCTGTGCACCTCTACTATCTCCGTCTTGGCCAACTTTTGACACCTCCTGGGCCGAACTAAATGTAACCCCCCTTTCACCTCTAAAGGGACTCTAGGTTACCATCTGCCTTGATGTCTAGGATACACCCACCGTTAACTGCCCGTTAAGTGGTGTACCCTTATATCACTGCCTCCACCCAAGTATGAGTATAACTACCATAGGTGCAAGAGGTGCAACTGCTATGGGGCCCAGAGCTGACGGGGGCCCATCTTCCTTGTCAAAGTTACATGTGCTATATATATTTTTTACCATTGGGTGGTACATAGGGGCTCTTACACACTTTTGTTCTTCCACTCCCTTATTTTGTGTCTGATGTGGCTGCATGACACGGAACGATAGAAGTGTTAGAACTTGACACTGTTGCCCCTATTGTATGAAAATTGTATCCAAGCAGTTTGTATCTGGTTTTTCATTCCTAGGAGCTAAGACATTTGCCATACTAAAGGGGCCTATCCATTAGCAGATAAATTGAACGATTGAACAATATATCGTTCTATTGTTCAATTTATCTGCTATGAATAGGCCTTGAACAATGACAGATGCGCATTCTCGCGACCGATAAATTGCTTCTATCATCTCTCCAACATGTTGGTCAATTATCGCATATCGCTGGAGCAATATCGGGCAGTTTATATGCGGTAAACGACGAACGATATTAGCAGCAGCTACAGAGCGCTGGAGAGAAAAAAAATCCACTCCCTGAATTATGTCATTCAATATCTTTCATCATTTGCCAAAATCTGTCATGTACATGACAGATATCGTTCGGCACAGCCACCGGAAATTTCAAGGGATATCATTTGCCTTTCATCTTTCAGAAATACATCTGCTAATGGATAGGCCCCTTTAGAGTGTAGCATATACTCTGTCCTATATTTATATATGTTTTGCACTTTAATGTATCCGAATCACGGTACCAAAGAGGAATGACATCACTTGATGCTTATTGCTTAACTCCTTTTTTCATATTGATTGATATTAAATCCACTTCCTTGTTTCATGGATGATTGTACATGAGATACAGTGCATGAACACGAAATAGAATTATTGAAGGTACTCTGGGCCTGATTCAGACCCGGTCGCAAGCGCTGAGCGCTCTCAACCAGGTCGATAGTGGCCCACAGCGCATGCGCACGACGGAGCCGGCTCCGTCATGCGCATGGACGAGACCCAGCTAGCGACGGGCAATCCGTCGCTCCGGGTCTTGCACCAAAGGGGGCGAGCTGTCGATGTTGAGTGACAGCTCGCCCCCTTTGGTGGGCGGGCCGAGGGGGTGGATGCCCAAACGGAGGCGTTTCCATGTGAACGCCTGCCGTTTGGGGGCGGCCCCACTGATATCACGAGTGATGTCAGTGGAGAGATTCTGGCTCTGTTAGAGCCGAAATCTCTCTGGGGCTTGCGGCCACGAGACCCTACCACAAGGGTCTCGTCGCAAGCCTGATGGTCGCGATGGTCTTCACCATCGCGAACATCAACCTGGCCGCTCGTTATAGCTGTGGGTAGTCACCCACAGCTATGCGAGCGGCCAGGAGGCCGCACAAGAAAAAAAAAAAAAAAAACGCCCTGATTCTGAGTGAGCGCTCTTTCAGAGCGTCCGGCTCTGAATCAGGGCCACTGAGTGGAATTCTGAGATTTCCCTTTTTAGGTAGAGCATAGGTGATAGGTGTTAGAGTGAACATTCATGACTTGGGTACCAGAAGGGAATTTATTTGATATTTCGCATAACCCTTGATATTTAATACTTGTTTTAATGATATTTTCTTTGATATACCCCCATTTTGAACACGTTGGGAATATTTTAAATGGGTAGTATCCAATAAAATTTGTGTTTTAATAAATATACTCATCATATTGTTTGAATTACTATGTTTAAGTGTGCCCCAAAAAGCCATTTTTTGTCCTCCTTGCTTTCTGGCAAGAATAGAAAAATAAAAAGTTAAGATACTTAAAATTTGGGAGCACCACCAACCAAGAGCTGTACTATGGGCCTCATTCAGACCCACTCGCGAGCGGCTGTCCGCTCGCAAGTGGGTCGATGGTGTGCACTCCGTCGTGCGCATGCGCGAGACGCGACGAGCAAAGGACTTTCCTTCGCTCGTTGTGTCTGATCAAAGGGGGCGTGCTGTCAGAAGCCGGCCCCACTGACATCACTAGTGATGTCAGTGAGAGTGATTTTGGCTCTGATAGAGCCAAAATCACTCCTGGCCTTGCGGTTGAGAAACTCAACCGCAGGCTTCTGGTCGCACTGGCGATGGTCGCGATGGTCAAGACCATCGCGACCATCACCCTGCACGCTCGTATATGCTGTGGGTGGTGACCCACAGCTATACGAGCGTCCAGGAGGACGCTCCATATTTATGGAGGTGGGCCCTGATTCAGAGCGAGCGCTCTGGTCAGAGCGTCCGGCTCTGAATCAGGGCCTATATGTATTGTGTCAAAACAGCTAATATGTTGGGATCTATTATATAAATTATGTCCTATTTGATCTTGTGTGGAATCAAGTTTTATATATGAAAGACCCCTGAAGTTGTTTGCCTGTCACTCTCTCTCTCTCTGCTGCCAACCACCCAATTTGCCGACAGCCAACTCAGGAGCTGCCTTCCACACAGACCCAAAGGCTGCCACTCGAATCTGCTTCCAGGTAAGCACCGGACACCGCTGCCGCTTCTGTCACCGAAACACTGCAGCCTCCTCTACGGCAGGAATGAGTGAGAATAGCTGCTCCCACCAGCTTCCATGCTCCCTCTCCGACTCCAACCCCCTGAGGCCGGGATTTGCCACACATATTGTTATGAATTACAATGCGCATGTTTTTAATACAATGTTAGATAGATAGATAGATAGATAGATAGATAGATAGATAGATAGATAGATAGATAGATAGATAGCATATTTATTTTCTTTTACATATTTGTAGCAACACATACATATTTACTAATATATGTAACATACTTTTGCCAACTGTAACTAGTTAAATCCCCTGGAGTGTAAATATATGAAATATACACCCATATATACATTCTTATTAATGCAGTATGTTTCTCTAACCCTTATCCTGGGTTACATAAATGTGTACATTCCTCTGTGCCACACTAAATTGATATACATTCAGTTCCCTTATCACATCCCTTCAGGTGGTTTACACTGTTTAAGTTTCCTTTTTCTTGTTTCCTTTCTGTGTACAGTGTGCAGGCTATGTAAGTGTTAATTGCTCTTTGGTGAACGTCATATCTTGCTTCATTTATTCTGGGTATGTGAAGGTATCTTGATAGAACTACCCCTGCCCCACGAGGCATGTCTAAACAATCTATGACTTCCACGCAGCAATAAAATCCCTATGGCGCACGTGCACTAAAAAAGGGTGTGTTGCTAGTCACAGCGGCATGCAAGGTCATAGAGAGCCCAGCCGGGCCCAGGTGAAGGGGGTGTGGCCTAATCGTGGAAGATGTGGCCACGCCCCTTTGAGCTAAAGCGGAAAAAAAACCTTTTGCAGCGCGAGGGGGGGCACTGTGAGCCCCTCAGCCCGGCGCAAAGCCAAAGGGAGGCGCGATCTGTGTGATCGCTCCTCCCCCCCCCCCACAGGCATAGGAGACTGCTGTGGCTGTGTGCTGTGCTGCTGTGTGGGTGGGAGGAGTGAGGAAGGGAGGGGAAGAGCGGCGCCGGACCCCGGCACCCCGCCGGGTCACTCTACCAAGCCCGGCACATAGTTCCCGCTCCCCCCTTCTCTCCACGCCCCTGGGTGCGTGGCCTCGTTGTATGCCCTCGTCTGTCTGCACCGAGAGGTGGATGTTCTCTGCCAGACTTTCAGGCCGTATCAGTCCGGCCCTGGGACTTGGAATTCCACAGTAATTAGACTGTTTTACAGGCAGTATTTAGTTGACAAACTACAACAGAAAACAATGATGTTGGCTCATAACATGGCGAGTATAATATGTCTGGTATTTATTATAAAGGATGCGGAGGCATGAAACCGTTACCAGATATAGAAGTCATACATGGCTTAGTTACCAGCAGTCTGTTGTTGGTTGCAGTATGTAATGCTTGAGCAAGCCATAGGTTGTTTGCTCCTATAGAGACAACAGGCTGGAAGGTGACACATTGGTCATAGCGGATTCTCTGTGCTGCAGCTAATCAGGACTAAGCTGTGACATCGGCCATCTGCTCAGACAGACATATGCATATTGTACGTATGACAGTCCATGCACTAGACTATAATGCTCTGTCACTCCTGCTTCTTTAGTAATCCTGCCTGGCGTATACTAGAAGGATTGCTAGATACTTGTGGTTAGGTGATCAGAGCACACAACCAACTTATCTATACAATAAGCAAGAAAGCGTGTCTGTCTGTCTGTCTGTCTGTCTGGCTGTCTGTATGGCTTTTTGTCCTATATGCACAGCCAGAGTTTTGGACCTAGATGGGACAAGTGGTTCTTATCTGCCGTCAAATTCTATATTTCTAAATCCATGGGGGGCGCGATCAGTGTGATCGCTCCCCCCACAGGCAGAGAAGGCTGCTGCTACTCTGCAGCATTAAGCAGTCTTCCATTGCAGCCCTGTGCTGCTGATAGGTAAGAGGGAGGGAGGGGTGGCATCACATCTGGGCCCCTCCAACAAGCCCAGGCCTGGATAATTAGTACCTGCTCCCCCCTCCTCACGGCGCACCTGGACATATCTAGAACTTTGTGGGCCACATAGCAAGATCTTAAAAGGGCCATCCCCGAGGTAAAAAGAATCACATACTTTTGTCCACGCAGAGCCTATTCAGGTTATGCTACACAGTAAGAAACCCTTATACACATATGCCACACAGTAGTAGTGCCCCTTATACATTCTGTCACACAGTAATGCCCCTTACACTACACGGTAATGCCCCTTACACATTAAACCACACAGTAATGTCCTTTATGCCACATAGTAGTAGTGCCCCATATAACACATTATCCTACACAATAGTAGTGCCCCTTACACATTATGTCCCCTCCCCAGCAACTCACCTCCCCAAGTCCCTCCAGCAGCCTCCCACTTCCGCCTGTGTGTCATCAGCAGCCAGCAGATATGGATTTGGGTCTGGGCCGCCAGCTAATTACAGCTGGCACACCAGCAGCCAGCTTCAGACATGGACAGACAGCAGCCAGCGCAATTTGAATCTGGTGCCGGTCGCAAGCCAATTGGTGCTCGCAGACCAGCAGCCAATCAGAAGCTGCCAGTTCTGATTGGCTGCTAGTCCATGAGCTCTGACTGCCTCGTGACCGGAGGCACTGTCTCTCCATGACTGCCTGACAGTGTACCAGCTGTAATCAGCTGGCAGGTCGAAACCAAATTAACATTGCTGACACCCATGCCCCCTGACTGGACCAGCCCACCATTGCTGATACCCATGACCCATGCCCCCAATGGACCTAACTGGACCAGCCCACCTTGTGTGCGTGACTGGGTGCAGGAGGAGCGGCAGGCCACAGAGCAAGCTCGGGCACCATAGCAGCCGCACCCCTTGCACTCACGGTAGGTACCCCACTGTTTGCAATGCATGCATGTTAGCAAACAGTAGGGTCCTTTTCAGGATCAATGGAATGGGGTTATAAGTGAGGACAATGTAAACAAATAAAGGCTGCAGGTGTACTTCAGTGTCCAGTCTTCAACCAAGGCAACACCGGGTTTCCCAGCTAGTCAATTAATGTAAGCTCTGTAAATGTTTGTAATAACTAACCAAAATTATGTTTTAATAGCAATGAAAGGCAACTAGTGGCTGTCCAGCTGTTCAACTACAAATCCTGCAAACCTGAGGCTGGAACTAGTACTTTTGCAGCAGGAGACAGACAGTCCTCCTACTGCGGCTTTAGCAGAAGCCAATCTTACCTTGTGCTGCAGTGGACCTTTAGGACACTGTAGGCAATGCTGGATTGGGATATTAAAGCATCAGCTCACATGGATGATTGTCAGGTAAACTTTATTATGACCAGAACAGGTAAATCCATACTTGATGACTAGGGATGACCATCGATAGTTAACAACCATAGATATTAACAGCTGATGGTTTTGCCATCGATGGCAGAGATACAGTGGTTCTCCCCCATTGATGGCAGACTGGGAACCAATGTTTTTTTTCTTCCCGATGGCACAGAGCTTAGCCCCGCCCTTGATGCTTATTGGTCCGCGCACTGCAGTGTCCCCCAGCAGAAGTGGCCATCGAGGGGTGCAAGCCATAGATGATTCACTGTAGATGGTTTTGTGCCATCAACGATAATCACTGAGGGAATCAATGATGCACAATCCACAGATGGACCGGGCAACCATGCCCAGGTTGCAGGAGGGCGAAGTGCAGCAAATGCTGCATCATGGCTTATCTCAACTGTTCCATTCCAAAGCATCGATAATCAAAACCACCAGGCTGTCCAATTCACTCAGGAGCAGGGGCGTCTTAAGAGAGGAGGGGGCCCGTGTGCATTCCCCGTCCGGGGCCCCTTCCTCTCTCCCCGGCGGCCGGCAGCCGACTAATGCGGCAGACCGACCACCGCAGCATCAGTAGACTCTGGGCACTAGAATGTTGACATGATACCACACCCCATTTTTAATGGCGTTACAGCCTGTAGCCGGCAGGAGGATCAGAAAATACTTTGCTGGATCCCCTATGGGTCAAATCTCAATGTGCATGGCATATATACAGTATATGCACTTATTGCACCCATCCATGATAGATAGACCCCTAATTTTCTAGCATTGAGACTAGTATGTATGGATTGCTACTGGTCACATGAACTGGGACCACTAGAGGGCACCAAACTCATTCAGACATCGGGAAGATGCCGAGAACATTGAAAGCAAACCTGGATTTACAGTATCTGCTTTACACACTCATTTATTCTGGGAATAATAGAATATAGTTATGCTTATACCATTTGCTTGGTTAGACATTTTTTTATTTATTCATTTATAAAGATAAGGGGTGAGCGGGTTCGGATTTCTAAAATCCGAACCCCCCCGAGCCCCCCCGATCCGAGTCCGATCCGAGTCAGGCTCGACTTTTCCCGCCTGACTCGGATCTGAAATCGAGGCAAAACGTCATCATCCCGCCTTCCGAGTCTCGCGGGTTTTGGATCCTATATAAGGTACCCGCGTCGGCGCCATTTTCTCACTCGGCTGTGGACAGTGAAGAGGGAGGGTGGGAGTTAGGGCTGTGTAGTGTAGTGTAGTGTAGTGCTGCTGTTGTCCACTACTTCAAAGTCCATAGGGGCTGGCTGTGTTGTGCTGTGCTGCTGTTGTTAATAGGGGCTGTGTCCACTACTTCAAAGTCCATAGGGGCTGGCTGGACTGTGTTGTGCAGTCAGTTCTCCATAGGGGCTGTGTCCACTCCAAAGTCCTGTGCAGTGTCCCAGTCCTAAAGGAGAGCTGTAGTGTTGTCCAGGGGGTGCTCTGTCCATCAGGGGCGCTCCCCCCAAGTGCTAAAAAAATAATATATTTTCTGTGTTTGTGAATTGTGTGCGCAGTAGCCGCACGTGCATCAACAAAGTAGTGCCAAGCGTGCGCCTGTGTCATAAGTAAAGGGCCGGCTGGCTTGACCGTTAAGGGTGCTGTAACCCCCGAAAGTACACTCCAGTCCAAACCAAAAAAAAAATTATTTTCTGTGTTTGTGAATTGTGTGCGCAGTAGCCGCACGTGCATCAACAAAGTAGTGCCAAGCGTGCGCCTGTGTCATAAGTAAAGGGCCGGCTGGCTTGACCGTTAAGGGTGCTGTAACCCCCGAAAGTACACTCCAGTCCAAACCAAAAAAAAAATTATTTTCTGTGTTTGTGAATTGTGTGCGCAGTAGCCGCACGTGCATCAACAAAGTAGTGCCAAGCGTGCGCCTGTGTCATAAGTAAAGGGCCGGCTGGCTTGACCGTTAAGGGTGCTGTAACCCCCGAAAGTACACTCCAGTCCAAACCAAAAAAAAAATTATTTTCTGTGTTTGTGAATTGTGTGCGCAGTAGCCGCACGTGCATCAACAAAGTAGTGCCAAGCGTGCACCTGTGTCATAAGTAAAGGGCCGGCTGGCTTGACCGTTAAGGGTGCTGTAACCCCCGAAAGTACACTCCAGTCCAAACCAAAAAAAAAATTATTTTCTGTGTTTGTGAATTGTGTGCGCAGTAGCCGCACGTGCATCAACAAAGTAGAGCCAAGCGTGCGCCTGTGTCATAAGTAAAGGGCCGGATGGCTTGACCATTAAAGGGTGCTGTAACCCCCGAAAGTACACTCCAGTCCAAACCAAAAAAAAATTATTTTCTGTGTTTGTGAATTGTGTGCGCAGTAGCCGCACGTGCATCAATAAAGTAGTGCCAAGCGTGCGCCTGTGTCATAAGTAAAGGGCCGGCTGGCTTGACCGTTAAGGGTGCTGTAACCCCCGAAAGTACACTCCAGTCCAAACCAAAAAAAAATTATTTTCTGTGTTTGTGAATTGTGTGCGCAGTAGCCGCACGTGCATCAACAAAGTAGTGCCAAGAGTGCGCCTGTGTCATAAGTAAAGGGCCGGCTGGCTTGACCGTTAAAGGGTGCTGTAACCCACAAAGTACACTCCAGTCCAAACCAAAAAAAAAATTATTTTCTGTGTTTGTGAATTGTGTGCGCAGTAGCCGCACGTGCATCAACAAAGTAGTGCCAAGCGTGCGCCTGTGTCATAAGTAAAGGGCCGGCTGGCTTGACCGTTAAAGGGTGCTGTAACCCCCAAAGTACACTCCAGTCCAAACCAAAAAAAATATTATTTTCTGTGTTTGTGAATTGTGTGCGCAGTAGCCGCACGTGCATCAACAAAGTAGTGCCAAGCGTGCGCCTGTGTCATAAGTAAAGGGCCGGCTGGCTTGACCGTTAAAGGGTGCTGTAACCCCCGAAAGTACACTCCAGTCCAAACCAAAAAAAAATTATTTTCTGTGTTTGTGAATTGTGTGCGCAGTAGCCGCACGTGCATCAACAAAGTAGTGCCAAGAGTGCGCCTGTGTCATAAATTATTTTCTGTGTTTAGCCGCACGTATATATCAAATCGATATAACATAAATGGAGGACCAAACTTTCTCCGATAAAAATAAAATAGAGAAAGATCAAGAACCACTTCCTCCTAGTGCTGAAGCTGCTGCCACTAGTCATGACATAGACGATAACATGCCATCAACGTCGTCTGCCAAGGCCGATGCCCAATGTCATAGTAGAGGGCACATACAATCCCAAATGGCAAAGTTCAGGAAAATGACCTTGAAAAAAACATTTAAATCAGCTGAAGAGAAACGTAAACTTGCCAATATGCCATTTACGACACGGAGTGGCAAGGAACGGCTAAGGTCGATCCCTAGTATGCTCATGACTAGTGGTTCAGCTTCACATGACGATGGAAGCCCTCCTCCCACTAAAAAAATCAAAAGAGTTAAGCTGGCAAAAGCACAGCGAAGAACTGTGCTTTCTAAGAAGATATCACAAATCCCCAAGGAGAGTCCAAGTGTGGTGGTGGTTGCGATGCCTGACCTTCCCAGCACTGGACGTGAAGAGGTGGCTCTTTCCACCATTTGCACGCCCCCTGCAAGTGCTGAAAGGAGCACCCACAGTCCACTTGCTGATATGCAAATTGAAGATGTCACTGTTGAAGTACAACAGGATGAGGATACTGGTGTAGCTGGCGCTGAGGAGGAAGTTGGCGAGGAGGATTCTGATGGTGATGTGGTTTGTTTAAATCAGGCTCCGGGGGAGACAGTTGTTGTCCGTGGGATGAAAAAGCCCATCACGGTCATGCCTGGGCAGAAGACCAAACATTCCACCTCTTTGGTCTGGCAATATTTCTATCCAAATCCGGACAACAACTGTCTTGCCATATGTACCATATGTAAAGGTGAAATAAGTAGGGGTAGGGACGTCAACCACCTAGGAACATCCTCCCTTATACGGCACCTGCAGCGCGTTCATAAAAAGTTACTGTCAAGTTCAGAAACTTTGGCTAAGACCGTAAGCAGTCCAGGGACACCTAAATCCTGTTGTCCTGTTGTATCCAAGCGCCTGCAAACCACACCGTCAACTCCCTCCTCGTCAATTTCCTCCTTAGTCAGGATCGGAAGTAGTCCTGCAGGCCATGTCACTGGCATGACTGACTCTCCTATCCGGGATTCCTCTGGAGGATCCTGCATTGCTACGCCTACTGCTGCCGCTGCTGCTGTTGCTGCTGCTGGGAGTCGTTCATCATCCCAGAGAGGAAGTAGGAACACCACTACTTTTACTAAACAATTGACCCTCCAACAGTCCTTAGCGAGGAGGATGAAGTACGACAGCAGTCATCCTGAAGCAAAACGTATAACTGAGGCCTTGACTGCTATGTTGGTGTTAGACGTGCGTCCGGTATCCGCCATTAGTGCAGTGGGATTTAGACAATTGATGGAGGTAGTGTGTCCCCGGTTCCAAATCCCGTCTAGATTCCACTTCACTAGGCAGGCGATACCGAGACTGTACAGAAACGTCAGAAAAAGTGTCCTCAGTGTCCTGAAAAATGCCGTTGTACACAATGTCCACTTAACCACGGACATGTGGACAAGTGGAACAGGGCAGACTAAGGACTATATGACTGTGACAGCCCACTGGGTAGATGTATCACCTTACGCAGCAACAGCAGCAGCGTCACCAGTAGCAGCATCTCAGAAACGCCAGCTCGTTACAAGGCAGGCTACGCTGTGTATCACCGGTTTCAGTAAGAGGCACACCGCCGACAACCTCTTAGAGAAACTGAGGGAAATCATCGCCCAGTGGCTTACCCCACTTAGACTCTCCTGGGGATTTGTGATATCTGACAACGCCACCAATATTGTGCGGGCATTACATCTGGGCAAATTCCAGCACGTCCCATGTTTTGCTCACACAATAAACTTGGTGGTGCAGAATTTTCTGAAAAGCGACAGGGGCGTGCAGGAGACGCTTTGGGTGGCCCGAAAAATTTCTGGCCACTTTCGCCATTCAGCGACTGCGTGCCGAAGACTGGAGCGCCAGCAAACACTCTTGAACCTGCCCCGCCATCACCTGAAGCAAGAGGTTGTGACGCGGTGGAACTCAACCCTCTATATGCTTCAGAGGATGGAGGAGCAGCAAAAGGCCATACAAGCCTATACATCCACCTATGACATAGGCAAAGGAGGGGGTATGCACCTGACTCAAGCGCAGTGGAGAATGATTTCCGTGTTGTGCAAGGTTCTCCAGCCCTTCGAACTTGCCACACGTGAAGTCAGTTCAGACACTGCCAGCTTGAGTCAGGTCATTCCCCTCATCAGGCTTTTGCAGAAGCAGCTGGAGAAAGTGAAGGAGGAGCTAAGGCGGAGCGATTCCGCTCGGCATGTGGGACTTGTGGATGAAGCCCTTCATTCGCTTTGCCAGGATTCCAGGGTGGTCAATCTGTTGAAATCAGACCACTACATTTTGGCCACCGTGCTTGATCCTAGGTTTAAAGCCTATGTGGTGTCTCTCTTTCCGGCCGACACAAGCCTGCAGAGGTGCAAAGACCTGCTGGTGAACACACTGTCAACTGAAGCGGAACGTGACACGTCAACGGCTCCTTCTTCATTTTCTCCCGCAACTGGGGCTGCCAGGAAAAAACTTAAGTATCCTAAGCAACCCGCTGGCGGTGATGCAGGGCAGGCAGGACCAAGTTTGGACATCTGGTCCGGACTGAAGGACCTGGCAACAATTTCTGACATGTCTACTGTCACTGCATATGATACTGTCACCATTGACAGAATGGTGGAGGATTACATCGGTGACAGCATCCAAGTAGGCATGTCAGACAGTCCATACCTGTACTGGCAGGAAAAAGAGGCAATTTGGAGGCCCCTGTACAAGCTGGCTCTATTTTACCTGAGTTGCCCCCCCTCCAGTGTGTACTCCGAAAGAGTGTTTAGTGCAGCCGGGAACCTTGTCAGCGAAAGACGTAGGAGGTTGCTTCCACAGAATGTGGAGAAGATGATGTTCATCAAAATGAATTATCAGCTCTTCCAGGCAGACCAGCCTCCAGAAGGTACAGAGGGACCTGTGGTGGTGGATTCAAGTGGGGACAAGTTAATACTTTGTGAGGATGAGGATGTACACACTGAAGAGGGTGAGGAATCGGTGGATGAGGAGGATGAGGATGACATCTTGCCTCCGTAGAGCCAGTTTGTGCAGGGACACATTAATTGCCAGCTTGTTTTGTGGGGGCCCAAACGAACCAATCATTTCAGCCACAGTTGTGTGGCAGACCCTGGCGCTGAAATGATTGATTTGTTAAAGTGTGCATGTCCTGTTTATACAACATAAGGGTGGGTGGGAGGGCCCAAGGACAATTCCATCTTGCACTTCTTTTTTTTCTTTGCATTATGTACAGTTTGGGGCCTAGTTTTTCTAACTGCCATCCTGTCTGCCACTGCAGTGTCACTCCTAGATGGGTCACGTGTTTGTGCCGCCCACTCGTGTCGCTTAGCATAGTCATCCAGCTACCTCGGTGCAACCTTTTGGACATGAAAACACTATTGTGAGGTGTGAGGTGTTCAGAATAGACTGGAAATGAGTGGAAATTAAGGTTATTGAGGTTAATAATAGCATAGGAGCAGAGAAACCAACAAATTCTGTGATTTTAGCTGTTTTTATGCTTTTTAAAAAAAAAATACAGATCCAAAACACAAAACCCAGAACCCAAAACACGGAAGGGTGGTTTTGGCAAAACCAATCCAGATCCAAAACACGAAGAAAGATCCAGATCCAAAACCAAAACACAAAACACGAAAAGTGGCCGGTGCACACCCCTAATAAAGATAAATGTAGTTCTTTTGGTATCGTAGAGAAGACCTCATCACGGGGGGTTCAGTATGATATTTACATTTTCAATATGACGATAATTATAACAGGGACACTGTTAGGTCGAACCCAGCATGCCGACATGCTAATAATGTGATTGAAAGCATTTTAACAGTGTTGGCTTTACAACCCATCATGTTTGAAGTTAAAAAACCGAATTGTTAAAATGCTTTCAGTCAATTATTTGCATGTCGGCATGCTGGGTTCGACCTAACAATGGGGGAGGTGTATACTAAGCCTTTGAGAGAGATCAAATACCATCCAGTCGGATCCTAACTGTCATTTTTCAAACACAGCCTCTGAAGTGACAGGAGTTGATTGGTTGGTATTTTCTCTCTCTCAAAGGCCCTCATTCAGACCCACTCGCAAGCGGGCGCACGTACGTTAGGCGTACGTACAAAAAAATTTAAATTCAATGGCTCGCTCGTATTTTCGTTCGCATCTAAAATTCCTCCCTAAACTCTGACGACCCCTCCTCTAACTAACGAGCGTACGAAATAGCGAGCGTACATCCCCGAAATGGCTTGAAAGGAACGCACGCACACGTATAAACAGGAAGTGGCCTTGTCAGATGTCGATTACCTGCTCCTTTATTCTGCCTACCTCCATCAATCGTATCATGCCAATCAATGTATCAATTAGCTTAATTGTTTGTTTTTTTTCAACACAATGCAAGAAACTTTACTCTTGTCCGTGTTTGTGTTTACCCGCAGAATACGTACGGATGAAACATTCGCTTTTATTGTTCAAAAAACATGTGAACCACAATTAAACAATTGTACTATTGCTGTGGATCCCCGCATATTTCCCTGGGTTGATTTCTTTATTTAAATTTGCTTACGCATGTCACTGCATCAAGCCTATCATAACTCTCCAGAGATTTCTGGCCCTGTCGAACACATGACTCATACACTAACCAATAAAATTGCTCCTGTTAATTTCCAAAATACATTAGCCAATGAGAAAATTTTTACACACTTTATCAAAAATGTTTTTTAAGAAAAACACCATTGCCATCATGAGAGCCTCCGCATTCACCAGGCGTGAGCTGCTGGTGCTTACGGAGGTCATGGATCGCCGGATCACCAGCCAGCCTCAAGCCATGACCAACCGGCAGAAGCGCTCCGCGTATGCGGAGGTACGGTCCCGCCTGCGGTCCTTCGGCTCACGCCGCAACATCGGGCAGCTGGAGCGCAGGTGGTCCGACCTGCAACGGCGAACGACCCGCTTGCTGGCATGCTTTCGCATGCAGATCCTGGCAAGTAAGTGTTATGTATTGTGGTTTTAATGTTTGTGTTTGTGGGGCAAACTGCGTGTGCATGTTTTCATGTTTGTTCTATTTATTATTTGTACTCATATCTGCGTGTGCATGTTTTCCTGTCTGTTCTATTTATTATTTGTACTCATATCTGCGTGTGCATGTTTTCCTGTCTGTTCTATTTCTAATTTGTACTCATATCTGCGTCTGCATGTTTTCCTGTCTGTTCTATTTATTATTTGTACTCATATCTGCGTCTGCATGTTTTCCTGTCTGTTCTATTTATTATTTGTACTCATATCTGCGTGTGCATGTTTTCCTGTCTGTTCTATTTATTATTTGTACTCATATCTGCGTCTGCATGTTTCCCCTCTATTTCTGTTTTTTTAATTCTACTGCTATTTTTTTTTTTTTTTTTTTTTTTTTTAGTTTGGTTGCCCGGATTTGTCCATAAACTAAACGCAATTTCTTTGACATATTTTAGGGGGACAGCCAAGACTCCGCCGTCACCGTCCGTCCAGATGGCGTTCCCGCCCACTCTCCCCAACCCCCAGCCAACACTCCACCCCAAATCTTTCCCCTATTCCCCACTCCTCCCCATCCTTCCCAGACCCTCTTCCGGAAATGTCGGGCCTCCTTCCCCTCCGTCCCACTTCCCCCTCTCCTCCACCCACCCCTCTTCCAATTACCCCCTCCCCGGAGTCCAGCATAACTCCGCCCCATTCTTTGGGGAATGACGGATCCTCCGAGGAGGATCATGGAGGTTTGGCCGGAGCTCCCGTTTTGTCTCCCGGTATGTTTTTTTAATTTTTTTTTTAAAGCACAAACTGTTTGTATGTAATCATGTGTCGTGCCTTTCTTCGTGTTTTTGTGGCTTGACTTTTGTTGATTGTGAAGGTTTGCCTTTACCTCTTCCTGGTGATTTAAGCATACACATATCATACCTGTGGGAATTTGTACCTAGGCCTTGTATTTTTGCCAGCCCACCCTTTTTATTTTTGTTTTTGGGTTTAGGAGTGATTTGGGTTTTTTTTTACATTTTTCTGTGGATTCCCTATTGTTGTATTAACCCACACACTTTTCTCACCCACAGAGGAACAGAGGCGTCGGCAAGAGGTGGCGGATGTTGTGGGGCAGATGCGCCAACATGTAATCGGCCTTCTGGTGGCCCTCGACCGGCTGTCTGGCCTCCTTCGGCATTAGTTTTTTTTTTTTGGTTCTATTTTCCAATTAAATTTATTAAGACAAATATACGTTGTGGCTCATTTTTAAAAACCAAAACCAAGATAGTTTAGCCTGACATAAGTAGACTGTTCCTGCAAGGATTTCCCTTTTTTAAAAGTTAGATTGTGTTTTGTCTTTGTATGTCAAACAGACACCAGAAACACATAACAGTAACAATGTCATTTCCCTTTTTGGGTGTAGTGTCAATTACAGATTTCAACATTTTCCAGGTTCCTACTTGGTGCGCAAGCTGCTTAGGCCAATCTTACAAATCCCAAGGTTGGGCCAGGCTTCCTTTTGGTGTGGATTGGGAAGCTGAAAACATATTTCAGTTTTGCTCAACTGGCGTCAGTACTGGTTTACCCCTTAGTCAAATGTAACTTGTGTTAACCTGGTTACACTTGCTGTTAACGTCCCAAAAAAGGAAGACCATTTCACTCTTCAAACATTTATTCACAACATAACAGAGAAAACAAAGTGGTCACTCCCAAAAAAAATACACAGTGATAAATTCAAATACAACACATACCAAGAAATAATAAAAAAAAAACACAAAATCAAGAACTGGTTGACGAAGGACCATGCCAACATGATTCCACAAACATGGCGTTGCGATATGGGTTCCAGAATATATGCCCAAAAGGACCAGATCCAGGTTTGGTAAGGGTAGCAGGAAGTAGTGAGCGTTGGAGTGCCAAAGATTATGTGAACAAACAGAAGATGGTGAGAAAAATAAAAATAAATTAGATGTTCGCCAAAAAACACAAACACATTAGGTATAAACACTGGAGTTTTGTTCAAACTTACCTAAAAAATCTGGCCACCACATCATCGCGTATGGCCCCCCCACATACTGACCTTCGACCAACCTCGGGGGGGCCATCCTCAGGTAAGGCATCCTCTGGCTACATTGGGACACCACTCCTTATGGCAATGTTGTGAAATATCCCACACAGGACCACAATTTTCGACACCATATCCGGCACATACATGAGCTCGCCACCAGAGCGGTGGAGGCATCTGAATCGGCCTTTTAAAAGGCCGATACAGCGCTCCACCACTTGCCTGGTGGCTGTAAGTGCGGAATTATACGCACTTTGTGGCCCTGGTGTGGGAGCCAAATAAGGAGTGAGCAGCCAGGACATGCAAGGGTATCCACTGTCTCCTGTGAACAAAAATAGACCACATCAGGAACACTGTGTATCAAGCTTAACATTGTTATGTACTAAAGGTCTCCACTTACCCAGAAGCCACGCATCACCAGCTTGTAGGTTGGTTAATTTCTGCCATATCCCTGATTGCCGGATGACGAAGGAGTCATGAGTACTTCCGGGTAATTTAGCATTCAGGGACAGGATCTGGAGGGAGGCATCACATACCACCATTACATTCAGGGAGTGATAGTGTTTCCTGTTTCTAAATATTGCCTCCAGCCGTGCTGGAGGCTGAAGTGGTATGTGAGTACCATCCACAACCCCTATGATGTGTGGGAAGCCAGCTATTTGGTAAAAATTGGCCTTGGCCACACTAAGGGCACCCATATCCAAAGGCATTTTAATAAAATGATGGAGGTGCTTGAAAAGTGCCTCCATCACTGCCCTCAGGATCCGGGAAAAGGAGGATTGGGAGATGCCCGCCACTATTCCCACCGTTGTTTGAAACGATCCTGAGGCACAGAAATGTAACACCGCCATAAATTGCGTCAGTGGTGGTATTGCTGTTGGACTGTCAATTTGCCGCTCAAGATCACTTTCTATTAATGAGAGAGTGTCTATGATGATTTTGGGAGGTAGACGGTAGCGTCTTAAAACCTCATCATCGGGCATTCCAAAAAGGGTGACACGTGTTCGAAATATCTGGGGCCTTGCATGCCTACGATGCCTACGCCTGGGACGAGTTTGAGGTTGGTCGTCTTCCGGGAGCAGGGCCAGAACAATTCGCCCCAGATCTACCTGAAATTCAAAGTTTACAATGTAAGGCTTTTGACCCACCCCAAAAGTAACAAAAAACAACTTAGCTTTCTGATACCATCCATAGCTGCTTACATGCCGGGGTATTGTCATGATACGTATAAACTGTAAAAAAGCCAACAATGAGACTTCAAAAATTTAGAGGGTGTTTTTTTTTTTTTTAAATTGTTGCAAGCCAACACAGAAAATAGCGGAAACACACATTTGGCCATCGATGAAAACGACATTGCACACCGTACGTCAAATAGGGTTCAAATGGACCCAAAAAATGGAAAAGGGAAAAGCAAAACTGGATTATATGATGAATAAGCCGTCAAAAATGCGGTAATTAATTCGCAAATGCAAGTCACTACACCAACAGTCAAAAATGCGGTAATTAATTCGCAAATGCAAGTCACTACACCAACAGTCAAAAATGCGGTAATTAATTCGCAAATGCAAGTCACTACACCAACAGTCAAAAATGCGGTAATTAATTCGCAAATGCAAGACAAAAAATGGACTTACCCAACTCGAATATATAAGATTTCCCAAAAAAACTTCTTTGGGTCCGAAAACCAAAAAAAACTAAAAAAGATGAAATGAGTGTTAAACAAATTAACGAACCACAAAACAGAAGAATACACCAATTGGCCACAAATTTGACTGCACAAAACTTACCAAATCAGGAAAGGATGTGGTAAAAATGAAAAAAATGCGAACGGAAAAACCAAAGAAATGTAGCAAAAACAAACAAAAAACCAACTCTGCCAAATCCTCCAACCGCAAACAACAAAATCCAAACCACTTAACCGACAACACTCCAACAACCCCACCTCGACTCCACACACACCAAGCCATAAATAGTGTTTATTTTCCCGCACAAATTAAGGATGAATCATAGGGACGCACAATCAATGATGCGGCCGCAAACTAAGGACGCATGTATAAATACGTCACGAAATCACATAGAATTTCTGGATGATTTCATGCTGGAAGCAGAGACATGGCTTCAAACCAGGGAAACAATGGTCAAAATTGCGGCGGTAAGGCCTTCATGCATTTTGTGTCAATGATTCTTTTAAAACATAATATTGTGCAAGTTGTGAAGTGGCTAAATCTGCATATTTACCCAAATAGGTGAGGAGGATGACATGGAAGAGACTGCTGGCCCCAGTCAACCCGCCAAAGCTGGCAAAAAAAAAAGGCAGCCACATTTCACAAGCAAGGAGATGGAGGTTTTGATCCAGAAGTGCGTTGACATCCTGCCCCAGGCAGCCAGGAATATGAGCCAAAGCCAGAAGTGGAGAATGTGGGAGGAGGTCGCCGTTGCTGTCAATAGGGTGGGTGATTATGTCCGTCTAGCCCGGGATGTCAAACGGCGGTAAGTAAACACTTTCCCATCCTATAAACAAACCCCATTGTAAAAAAAAGGATAATGGTTCCAAATTAATTCCACAGATGGGCAGACTTCAAATATCGTCTCAAACAAAAACTTGCCGACAGGGCTAGGCATGCAAGGGGGACAGGTGGGGGTCCCACCCCTGTGTCATTGGAGTTGACAGACTTAGAAGAGATGGCACAGGGGTGTGTGCAGGCTGTGGAGGTGTTTGGCGTGTCCAACATGGATACGGACATGCCAGACTTTGCGGCTCCTCATGTTGGCCAAGGTAAGTCTTGTGATGTCACCAACTCAGAAATGCTATTGTGCCAATATGTAGATTCTAATGTGAGTCTTTTCTCCAATTTCCTAACAGAGACAGAGGCGGATTTGTCTGCTCCAGAGGGGAGCCTTGGCCGCAGAATTTCTGCTGGCTCTGCAGGGGAGGAACCAGTACATCCGGCTGAGGACCCTGCAGAAGCCAGTCCAGAGCGTGCCCCCTCGCAGGCAGTGGGCCTCCTCACAGAACTCAATTTTAAATCGGATTGCCATACGGAGATTCTGCAGAGGATGGACGCCAGTCTGATACGGGTGGCTGAGGCCCTGGAGCAAAATGCTGCGGCCAACGTGACCATTGGTCAGGCCCTGGCGGAAAATACCAGGGCCAACATCCGCATCGCCGATGCCCTGGAGCAGCTCGTTCGCCAGCACATGGTGGAGCCGACCTCCCTTCCTGCCGGAACATCCGGATCCTCCACCTCTGGCACAACATCAGCCAATCCTCCAAATGTGCCTAGCCCTGTGCCTAGTCCAGAGGCCACAACATCTGCCTCTGGACAAAGCCAGCCCGATGGCATCCCGGACCCGGTCTGGCGCCCACCCTCACCCAGCCAAACGGGCGAGAAAACGGTGACAGCAATGGCGACTTTGCCCACACTCCTTCTGTGCTTGGCTCATATTCCTTTCTGGTCAAAACTTCCCTCTCCTTTCTTGTGAAATGTTTTTAAATTTTGTATTTACGCTTATGTTAGTAGTTATGTTTTTTTTTTTTTTGGATCAAATATCTTGGCCACAAAAAAAGGCAACAAAATATTAGGCCAATTTGTTTGTGTGTAAACAATAAATTAAAAACAAAACACTGACATTGTATTGTGACATTATTGTACAAATGGGTTACATTTAATCCTGGCCTTAAAGGCAAAAACTGACCCTCTTTAAAAAAAAAAAAAGGCCTCTTTAAGGAACGTTTAAAAAATCACATAGCGATGCAAATTCCACAGTAAACCAAAAAAAAGGGGAGCTAATTAAAAGATGATGACATTATTGTTACAATAGGCCATAACCACCAAATTGTGGCCAAAATAAAACCCCAAAAATGTACGCTAATTGATTGTGTAATCATGACATTAGCAGCTCTGATTTCCACCTGCGTACGCTTTTGTGCTATCCCAATAAACTGCTTTCCAAACACATACCAAGCCGGATTTCAATCCAACACTAATTACTTTACTGACCAGCCGCGATTAATCGCTGCACCATCGTGGAGTCCCGGGACGGAGGAGAAGCCCATCGCCAATGTGGTCGAGTAATCCTGACCCTAAGCTGTGCGAGCATTTTGAAGGGAAAGCGGATGTTTCAGTGACGTATGAGACGGTCCGAACACGTTTGACGTTCGCATCTGCTAATGTATGTACGCCCCAAAAACGCCTCGCCACGCCTGCGTTTTTTCATCTCCACCCCCGTCAACACCCAAAAACGCCCTGTTCTGTCAATCACATTTGACATGTCACTTCCTGTACGCTATTTTAGGAACGAGAGAAAAAAAGCTCGCAATCTGCCGTACGCACATGCGCAGTGTAACACCGACGCATGCGCGGTTAGTCAACATCGGAACGCAACGAGCGTACTGTTGTTAACGTGCGGCTCTGAATGAGGGCCAAAGTCTTAGTACATCTTCCCCTGTGTTTGAAAAGGAGCTGACTGGTTGGTACATTATCTCTCTCGAAGGCTTAGTATATCTACTCCAATGCTCCTGTTCTGATTGTCGATATTGTAAATGACGGAATCGGACCTGGATCCACATTATACTTTTTACACAATAAATTCTTCAGCTATGTTCACTAAATTAATTAGACAAAATATATCCTGGAGATTACTATAAAATGTAACACAAGGATACTAAATCAGCTTTCTGTAATGGGAGTTTGGTCTGCTATTTTAAGCCATAATAATTTTAAAAAATAAACTATGTATGCATTGTGTAGTGCGCCTAAATTGTGTTTGTTTTTTTTCATTTTGTGCTTTTTTTCTTTTCAACACAATTCTTTTTTCTTTCTTTACTCTATTTTTAACAAATGTCTTATGTATTTTTCCACATCCACCTATTGGAACTGAAAGCCCAAGTCAGGGATTTCAGTTCCACTGTACATTTGTAAACCAGCTGGCTGGATCATGGGCCTGATTCAGAGCCGCTCGTAAGCGGCCGCTCGTTCGCTCCGAGAGATGTTTGCCCAACTGCGCATGCGTACGGATCGTTATACGCATGCGCGAATCAGTCAGTGCGGTCAAAATTCATGTGCTCGCAAAATAGCGAATGCCTGATAATTTGAGTGACAGAAAGAGGCGTATGTGGGTGGTAACGGGGGAAGGTGCTTGAAAACGGGGAGTGGAGATCCGAACGCAGGCGTGCTTAAAGGTCAAAACGGGCGTTTTAAGGGTGTGCATAATTAAAACAGCAGCGTCATTGACCACGTCACTGGGTTATTTTATGGTCAGAACTGCTCACAAAATTGTGGTGGGAAAAACCAACCCCAAGAATAGCGAGCAGTTCATACCCTGGTCGATGTACTCGATTAATCTAATAAATAGCGGACATGACGTAGGATGCAAGGGGGCAGGGGGCGTATTTTTTAAAAAAACTACCACAAGTTTGGTTCGCTCGTTCAGACCTAGAGGCGTGAACAGACCGCAAAGAGCGAACGGTTGATTTGAATAGCCACCCCTATTTTCTGGACGAGCGAGCGCTAATTGCGTCCGGCTCTGAATCAGGCCCCATGCCCATATTCCCACCATATTGGCCTGGCAGACAGTATCGCCATGGCATCTGAGTATCACTTTCTGGCACCAGTAATATTTTATTGATACATAAAATAAATACACCCCATAGTCTCTTATAGCCTTCACTTTTGCTCCTGTATATTCTGTTCTTTACTTTACAGGTCCTTCTGCCGCTACTATTTCATAGCTATAAAAAGTAAAAATCTCTATGTAACTGTCTACCATCCTGGAATGTCCTGGAGACTCATGAATTCAAGGTACTTTCCCTGAACCCCAGGAAAGTAATCCAGGATCTACTGAGGAAGTGTGTAGAACAGTTTGGTTTATAATAGTTACACAGGAAATAAAGTGAATGTCAGGACAACACGATACTTGCGCATGCATAACGTGTGTAAAAGGGTATATTAAAACAAAACCACATGCTATGTCTAATTATTTTTTAATTTAAGAGATTATTTTGAGGGAGTTTTATCATTTTTAGTCAGTTCTGCCACCACTCATTGTCAAATCTGACAATCTGAGGATGTCTTCAGTTACTTATTGAGTTCTTGTCTTTATTGTAGCGTTATATAAAAAAACAAGCCTTGCTGACATAAATTCATTAAGAACAAAAAGACAGAACATCATATGAAAGGAACTTAATATGATAAAGACAGTCACAATGTTTATTGGATTAAAAAGGATAATGATATAACATACAGAGATACAAAACCATTTCTTAAAATGATGACAGAACACGTAACTGCTGCTACAGGTAAGCACAATTTTCCTTCTCTCTAAAAGCATTGGGGGCTCCTTCAAAATTAATTTTATATGGATCAAACTTTTTAATGTATTTTATATGGATCTGGCTTTTTCAATGTATTTTATACGGATCTTTGCTGGGAACAAGGGACATTACTGAGGCAGTGCCTGATTAATACTCGGGAGTCTGACATTTATGAGGCACCGGTTCCTAGTGAATGGGTAGTTTGCATTCTCATGAATATTAAATCAGCTTATAAAATGGCTGCTTCCTTTGTGTGTAGACGACATAAAATCAGAAATCATTGTATTTAAGTAAACAATAAGTTAATAAATCAACTGAAAAAATTTATTTAGTGATGCAAGGCAATCGCTTCATATATTGGGGCCAGGGCTGTGGTACCATAAGCCTAGAAAAACACCTGCAGGTTACCCTCACCAAACATGAAAAAAACTTTGACCCTAGAGGTCCAACTGACAGTTTGGGAAACCATATGCCAAGGTATTATTTCAATGTTTTTGCAAAAGTGTTTCTAAATACTGTAGCAAAAAAAATGTTTATTAGATGACAGGTAAAGACAGATCAAAAAAACAATGATAATATTACTTTACCTTCGATCTTTGAGGTGACGCCAGACCCAGAAACACAAAGATTTCATTTCCTTCCTTCGCATCAAAGAAGGACTCAAAGTCCTGAAATAAAAGACTGGTATTAAAAATTGTCTCAAACATTCAAGAATGAAAGTGCCAATAAGAATTATATCATAATTAATTGTCTTAAGGTTATCCTAACATATCATTATGCGGATTTACGATTATTCAGGATGCTTGTATCACATTCAGCAATGGGAGCTATTATCCCAAATCCTTGCAACAAGGGGGTACAATTACCAAGATTTGTTTTTTGATCAATTTGCCTTTTATTTGTGATTTGGGTGTGATTTTGCATCTCAGAGATTTACTAAAGCCCAAATCGATGGCGAAGTGCAGGTGAAACATGACTTCACACTCCAATATACGGCGATACACCATCGGGCTTACCGTCATATGATTAACACCAACTGGAATAGAAATCACGGATTTACTAAGAATCGTGTTAGTCAAATCGTTCGAACTCACAACAAAATTGCAGCACAATGCACACAATTATTAGATCTGCCTGTGAGCAAAATGCGCGCCTGATGCACTGGGCTGAACCAGCTGGGGGGCTTCCACTATAGCAGGGACACACAGCGTCATCATGTAAAACCAGCCCAGGGATGGAAATCCTCAGGTAGTGGGGCCCCCATATTATTTTTGGGGTCCCGACTTGCCAAGGATTTCCAGCCCTGAGTTGACCAGTAACGGCAGGGGGACCCTACGCCGATTGTCTCCCTGCTATAATGTAAGCCCAAGGCTGGTACAGTCAGGTGCTGGTTACTGGAAAATGGGGGGATGGGGTACATGCTGGTCTTTACCCCAACTTTCCAGTACCAGACCAGGCTTAGAGGTCCGGGGCTGGTTATGCTTTTGGGGGGAAACCCCCACACACTTTGTTTTTTTACAAATGAACCCTTTATTTAATCCTTTAAACACCAAAGCCTGCACTGATCATTCTGATCTGCGCAGTGCTTTAAATCCTCTGCCAGCTGTCTATTGTAAACAGGGCAAATCGACTGATCTCGCACACAACAGAATCACAGAGTACCACCATCGAATTTAAATAGTCAGTAAATACGCTGATTAGTAAATGTGGATTTTTGATTGCAAAATGCTCTAGTGATGTCCATCTACTTTGTTTAGCATGATTCTTAAGGTGCCTACACATATAGCGATGTGCTCACAATCCCACGATGTGCACACATTATAATGATATATCTAAAAACATTTATATCTGCTCCATTAATTAATGCAAATCACATTATAAGATTCCTATGGATGTCAGGCTAAAAATAATACTTGGCTTTAAATAACTGAAAATTGCAAAAAAAAAATCCCGTATAAGAGTTAGCTAAATATGAACTAAGGGGCTTGGCCTGACTGTGCGACAGAGATGAAGCAGCTTTGGGAACGCTCCCTTTAAAAGTTACCGGTCTGCGGCTGTCTCTGCCCCCCTCCACTGCTCTCTTGCATATATACCAGGATGATGTCCCAGTTCACCACAGATATTTTATAAGTCATGTACTTATTGCTACCAGGGCAGCTATTGCTCAGTTCTGGAAGCAGGATAAACCTCCCCCCCTTTCTTTGATAAAGTCCAAAATAAATGATAGTTTCCAGATGGAAACTTTGAACTGCCCCTATTCTTCTTCTGCTAACTCACCAATGATAAAGTGGTTCAGCTGGAAGGAATTTATCACAGTGGGTCCATGCCTTCCAATAACCACACATTGATATTTTAAGGTTTTGATATGTTCTGTATTTTGGTTTGTCTATTGAAGTTGTGGAGTGTTCTCTACTATTTGTGTATGTCATACACTGATTTTGATTTGTTTTCTGGTGTAATGTGATGTTTTGATATTTTTAACTGATATTTGCCTGTATCCCCCCCCATGTTCTTTCTTTCCATTCTCTTTTTTTCTGTACCCTTTTTTTTTTGTTTGAAAAAAAAAGAACAAAAATTCAATAAAAATTATTGTTAAAAAATAAATAAATTATTATGAACTAACTCTTAAACGGGACTTTTTTTGCAATAGGTATCTTATAATGTGATTTGCATTCATTAATGGAGCAGATATAAATGTTTTTAGATATATCATTATAATGTGTATGTAATTTTATGCATGATTTAATTTATGTTCATCTGCTAATAAATAGATATTAGTGCAACCAGCACTGCATTGATTTACTAATGCCTCCAATGAGTTGGATACATTTTTGATAATTTGTTATCTGTGATTTAGTGCAGAGGAAGTAAAATCCCCTGGAATTGCAGGCTGCAGGTGCACTTATTGGTTGCCCAGCGCAGACCTTCTATTTCTTTCCTATATAAAAAAAATAAAAATAACGCACAACTGGCTCTGGTCTTTGCCCACACTGCAACATTCCTCTCTGCATTGTTTAGCAGAGCTCTTCCTAGTGGCTGCAGGAAGAAACACCTTGTGATCATATCTGTGTGTACAGCAATGTTACCCAACAATAGCTTAAATTTACTATCATGTCTTCTTTACAACTTTCCAGAGAGCGTTTCTCTGGATCAGATATCCCAAACCATTATACATATTTAAGGGTATGGTATCACGATTCCTGTGCCAGCATTTTGAGTGCCGACATCCCAACCGCCGGGATGTCAACTACATCTCCTGTTTAGAGATGTATGGCATTGATGAGGAATGCATTTATTTTATGTTGAAGACACACCAGGAGAAACATCACAGGGTCTCTGATCAAATAGGTGGCACAGTAACTAGAAAATAAAGTTGGATATAAAACGGATGGAATTTATATGAATGTAGTTCTGAGCGAGTGATCATCACACAGAATGCATTGCCTTCTGCCTGGTCTACGCAAGTTTGCTTATGTGATATTCAGAATAGTAATATCATCTATGGAGATGTACCTTTGGATCGCTGTAACAAGTGCTGACTGCACTTTACTTTCTGATTTTGCAGCCAAGTACATTATAGGAAATGGACCCTGTATTGTAGGACACTCCTAGTTCTTGAGGCAACTGTTTGGGCAGGAATAGGTACGATATGCCGGAGGTTCAAATACCAACGCCGGAATGCCGATTGTGAAGAATTCCAACCTAACCTAACCCTCACCCTCTCTCCCCATAAGCCTAACCCTCCCTCCCCCCGATGGTGCCTAACCCCCCCATCCCGCACCCTAAACCTAACCGTCCCCAGGGCGTGCCTAACACTAACCTCCCCCTGTGGTGCATAACCCTAACCCCCCCTCCCCGCAGCCTAACCATAAAAGGGAAGTCCCTAAAGCTATCCCCCCCCCATCCCCGGACTAACTGTCATTCTTAACCGCATACTTACCTTCTAGATGCCGGCGGTCGGGATGCCAACGTCAATATCCTGATGTCTTCGGGAAGGCAGCGTCGGCATTTTGACAGACCTCATGATTCCACCATCGGCATTTTGACAGGCGTCAGGATTCCGGCATAAGTATATTGACGTCCGAGATCCCGTCCAACGGCATCTTGACCGCTTGCACTCATCATTTATACAAATCATATCAATCCTTCTCTACATTTAGATTTCAAGTTTTAACGTTTTGTCTCTGGAAATGTTTCAAGACTAAAACAACTGTGTAGTAAAAATCTTGTTATTCTGCGTAATGAATACAATTATCCCTAACTATAAGCATCGAAAGAGTTGTCCAAAGTGTGGAAGCTACTATAAATCTATACTAAAAAAAAATTGATAAAAAAAGTTTTAAAAAACAGCTAAAAACATTGAAATTATTACAATCCAAAACACAAAATTAGGAATTAAAATCTGAATTCCGAACTGTGGTAAGTTCAGAACCGTGACTCACAAATATCAGGTGGATTCGGATTTCTGGAGAACTGAACCGCACATCTCTACTGACAATAGAGTAATGCTAAGATTATCACCGCAATGAGGTAAATAAGCCCCTATGATTTTTTAGTTGGAAATTAGAAACCAATGGCTATTGTCCAGAACGCAGAAACATAGGTGTTTATTCTATTTTATTTTGTGTTAGTTGGGACATCGCCACTTACCCCACAGTACTGCTCCTCATTAAAGATCTGGGGAGGAAGAGGAATCCCGTTCTTTGGCTTTTTCTCCCCAGGCACGTTGTCTCTCATCCACTGCCGGTTGTCATCATTACACGCAATATCTTTTTCTTCATAGTCGATTCTGTATGCCTCCAAAAAACCCACCACTTCTTGCTGTTTCTTCTTTATCTGTTTATGGAAGGGCAGAATAAATTGGAAAATAATTTATTAATGCCAGAGTTTTTCCCTTAATATTTCTGTTTTTAGTTGTTTTTTTTTTATCATGTCAAAAATATGTAATAAAAGAACAATAGCATCCAAACATCGAGTTATGTACCTATGACCTTTTAAATGCTAATGCAAATAATGCCAGCATCTTGGAAAAACTCCTTCACTAGTCTCAAAACAATGGCTATGATCTGTGATGACTACACCCAGCTTCAAATTTATAGAACTGGTCTCCGGTATTCACCTCTAGTAGCCCCCTTTCTTCTAGTGGCGTTAAGAACATCAAGCTCTATTTGTCCCCAGTACTTCATGTTGGTAGAACAAGTTTACAATGAATTGCTGCCTCCAACAAAGGTAATCTATGTCTAAGACAAGTTTGCAATATAGTAACTCACATGATATTTACCTACTTTTTGTTTCTCCACTGGGAGAGTTCCAGAAGGGGAGACATGGGTAGCGAACAGAATTAAGCGAATCATTCCCCCCCCCCACCCCCAACTCCAAGTGGAGCAATGCAGCGAATAGAGGAGTAACAGGAAGGAAGTGTACAGGATGCTGGAGAGTGTCCAACAGTCCCGGAGTCCAAGGAGACTCTCCAAGATCCAGGAGTCTCCAACACATTCCAGGGGAGTAGAAAAGTATGTTCCACTTATTGATAAAACCTATTGGGGTGGTGGTCACAAGAGGTGACAGACGTAATGTGAAAGTGTCTGTTAGGCCACACAGAGAGCGTTAAGCAGAATACACATATTGCAGGGGTTAAAAGCAGTATTTAGGTGTCTCACCACAAGAGCAAAGTACAGAATACTTCTGCCTCTAATACCATCTTACCATTGCTTACACTCAAACTGTACATCACACACACACGCACTTTGATCTTTCTCCCTCCATCCTCTCTCACGTCTCTAACAACCTTTCTGCCATTTCATCCTGGAGGTCCCAGCACTTACAGAAACTTACTGTCCAAACCTGATGCATTGGTGTCATCATCAAGTCCCCCCTTATCCTTCAACTCTCATTTCTGCTGCTTCAACCAACATAACATTCCAAAGATTCTAACTTTCCTCACCTCAAATGCCACTAAAGCCCTTATCTATGCACTCACCATCTTCTGCTTTGACTACTGTAACCATCTTCTTTTACCTTTTTTTACCTTCTATGGCAGCCTCTCCCCTCACCAATCAGTAACAATGCTGCTCATCTTATTTTCCACTCTCGCCACATGGCATTTGCCTCTCCACTCTGCAATCGCCATTACTGGCTACTTATCCCTTTCTGAATCAGTTCATACCCCTCACCCATACATATAAAGTTCATAATCACTCCTCCACCACCGACATCTCCAACCTCTTCTCTGTCCACACTCTCACTTACCCTCTCTGCTCCCCCTCTGATTAGTGCCTCATCTCTTCACTAATCACTACCTCCCATATCCACCTTCAAGACCTCTCCTCTGGAACACTCTCCCTCACCAAGTCCAACTTTCTTCCAGTCTCTCCAGCTTTAAACATTCCCTTAAGACTTCCCTTTTCCATAATGCCTACCAGGTCTCGTCATAACTCCTCTCTCACTCCTTCTTCTAACCCCACTGTTTCCTTCCAAGTTCTCCCTCCCTCCTCTGTCCACATTGCCAGTTTTCCCTCCTCTAACCCCGCTGTCTCCTTCCAAGTTCTCCCTCCCTGTCTATCCACTAACCTCATTGTCTGCTTCCAAGTTCTCCCTCCCTCCTCTATCCATGTTGTCTCCTTCCAAGTTCTCCCTTCCTCTCCACCCTCTATTCACGTAATCTTCTTCCCAGTTCTCCCTCCAACTGATTACTCCATGCATGTGGAATACAAGCCCTCATCCCCCTTGTTGTTTCCCTAAACTATCTTTACCACCAGTTCCCCATATTATCTCCATCTCCCCCTCAGCGACTCTGACACGGTCTGCTCGCTCATACTGTACGTTGCCTGCTGACCAGCTACAGCAGTTGCCCTACCCTTCCCCCCGTACTTGTCACTTACTGTCTGAGGTTTTATTGCAATGTTTGTATTTGTGCATTGTACTACTTCGATGGGTTACTAGTGTACATTATATTTATGCTGTTTACTGTATTTGTCTTTAGGTCCATCTCTTGTACAGTGCTGAGTACACCTGGTAGTGCTTAACAAATAAAAGATGATAATAATATTGGCCAGGTGACACCTACATAGTGGTTTTTTGTTTGTTTATTTTCATGACATCTATCATGAAATATTCTCCTAGACTTTTCTGTGTTTATTATCTCTGTTATTTATCTGTGAGCTTTACTTTATATTGCAACTGTCCTCTGGACCATCCACAACAGGAGGATTTAAAAGGCTTCAGCATTGATATATGAAATATTCTCAGGATTGCCATTGATGGAGGTAACTCCAATTAGGCAGCGAATGGATTAAAGATTGTGGATATGTTAAAAGGGCCAATGTACCTTGGTACCAACTTGACAGAGTGTTATCCAGTTCTGATATTACTAGTAGACAACCATATCTGGTCATTCATTTAATATTGTCTTCCAATTTGAAAAATGTATTTTGGGTAGAAATAAATATTTTTAATGGAACGACTGCACCTAGTTTCTGTGCAAACCCGTAAAACGACGCTCCATTTTTCATAGCAGCCCCTTTTCACATGGAGCACAATGTTCTCAGTGGTACGCTGTTGCCCCCAGTACTTCTATGTACCAGTTTAAAAGTCAACTGGTGCAGACTACAAAGGTACAATTATGTATGAGACAGTTTAGCAATATAATACCTCTACATGCAGAAATGACAGTACCGGGATATTATAGATGAGTGGGTTCGGTTCCCTGAGAACCAAACCCACCCGAATTACGGGGATGAGAGGCAGATACGAGTCGGCTCGGGTTTTCTGATCTGAAAATGAGGCAAAACTTCATCATCCCGCTGTCGGATTATCACGGGTTTTGGATTCTATAATGGTCCCGCGATTCACCGCCATTTTTCATTCTGGCCGTGGAGAGTGAAGAGGGAGGGAGCGAGCTGGGAGCTGTGCTGTGCTGTTCTGTTCTGTTGTGTCGTGTTAGAGGCTGGCTACTCTTGTCCATAAGGGCTGGCTGTTGTCTTCTATAGAGGGGCTGGCTGGCTGTTGTCGTGTCCATAGGGGCTGGCTGGCTGTCATTGTCCTGTCCATAGGGGCTGGCTGGCTGTAGTGCTGTGTTGTCCAGGGGGTGTTCTGTCCTGCATGGGTGCTCTTCACCCACCCCCAGTGTGAAAAATAATAAAAAATAGTGTTAGCCACACTTCAGTGCAGGGGTGCTGTGCTGTTGTCTGTTAAGGGGCTGCTGCCTCTTTTCAGGGGTTCACCCCAGTGTTAAAAAAATTAAAAATAAACAATTTTTTTTGTGTGGCGTGTTAGCCACACCTGTCATCGGCGTAGGTGAGCAGGGGTGCTGTGCTGCTGTCTGTCAAGGGGCTGCTGGCCAAAACGAATAAAAAAAATAAAATTTGGGTGTGTGTCACGGTGCCAGCCACACAAGGCTGTCACTTTCATCGGCGTAGGTGCGCAGGAGTGCTATGCTCCTGTCTGTCGAGGGGCTGCTGCCAAAATAATAAAAACGAAGTTTTTTTGTGTGTGGTTGTGTGCGTACTGAGAATGGAGGACAGTCACATGACCGGAGAGCAGGATCCACATACCAATCATGTAGCTGCCGGCAGCAGCCATGGTGATGATGCAAGGCCGTCCATATCATCTATGAAGGCCGATGTACCAGGGCTTAAGTCAGGCCAAAAAAAAAAAAAAAAAATCTACTTTTACCCTGTTAAAGCAAAAAAAATGTAAAGCTAAGTCAGCTTTAGAGAAACAAAAAATGAGCAATAAGCCATTCACTACACAAAGTGGCAAGGAAAGCATAAGGCATTGGCCTGTATTTATGACTGATGGTTCTAGTGATAATTCAAGCCGCTCTGCTTGTAGGAGAGGTACAAAAAAATTTTTAATTGTTAAGACAAGTAAGACACCGGAACCAATTGTGTGCTCGGAAAAATCAGAAATCCCAGAGGAGAATCCAAGTGTGTCCGCGGTTGCCATGTGTGAGCCTGACCCAATACTGTACTTGAAGAGGATCCTCCTTCCACCATTTGTGTGCCTTCTGATGTAGAAATCAAGGATGCTTCTGTGGAATTGCACGAGGAGGATATTTATGTAGTTGGCGATAACAACAAGGATGATGAGGATGTTTGTGTAAAAACTGTAAATCAGGCAACAGTTGTTGCCCATGGTGGGAAAAATCCCATTGTTGCCATGCCTGTGCAAAGGACCAGAACAAGATTACTGACGCCATAACAGCTATGCTGGTATTAGATGTGCGTCCAGTGTATGCCATTAATGCAGTGGGTTTTACCGTTAATGGAGGTCTTGTGTCCCCGCTACAATGTGTCTTCTAGATTCCACTTCTTTAGAATAGCAATTCCCAATCTGTACAAGGGCATTAAAAAAAATCTTATTAAAGTCCTCCGACTTGCCATTGTGCCCACTGTCCACTTAACCACAGATATGTGGACAAGTGGGACAGGGCAAACTAAAGATTACATGACTGTGACAGCCCACTGGGTATGTGTATTGCCTCCAACTGTGCAAACAGCAGCAGCAGCATCTAACAAATGCCAGCTCATTCAGATGCAGGCTACTCTGTGCATCATCGGTTTCACTAAGAGGCATACCACTGAGAACCTCTTAGAGAAACTCAGGGAAATCATTGCAAAATGGCTTAACCCACTTGGACTCTCCTCAGGATTTGTGATTTCTGACAATGCCAGGAATATTGTGTGAGCATTACATGTGGGCGAATTTGATCACATCCCATGTTTTGCTCACACAATTAATGTGATGATGCAACATTTTTTTTAAAAATTGACTGGGGCGTGCAGGAGATGCTCTCGGTGGCACGAAAGATTTCTGGACATTTTAGACATTCAGCAACTGCATTTCGAAGATTGCAGCACCAGCAACTGTTGAATTTGCCCTGCCATCAGCTGAAGCAAGAGGTAGTAACTAGGTGGAATTCTACCCTCTATATGCTTCAGCGGATGGAGGAGCAGAAAAAGGCCATCTAAGGCTACACTATGGCCTATGACATAGAGAGAGGAGCGGGAATGCACTTTAGTCAAGCACAGTGGAGAATAATTTCTATGTTGTGCAAGGTTCTCAAACCCTTTGAACTTGCCACATGTGAAGTTAGTTCAGACACTGCCAGCTTGAATCAGGTCATACCCCTAATTACACTTTTGCAAAAGCAGCTGGAGAAACTGAAGGAGCTTAAACGGAGTGATTCCGCTAAGTATGTGGGACTTGTAGATCAAGCCCTTCATTCGCTTCGACAGCATCCAAGGGTAGCATCCAAGGGTAGTCAATCTCTTGAAATCAGATCACTATATTTTGGCGAACATATATAGGTTTAAGTCAGGGGTCTTCAACCTTGGCCCTCCAGCTGCTGTGGAACTACACATCCCAGCATGCACTGCCATAGTTTTAGCATGCTGTTATATCAAAAAGGTGGCAGTGCATGCTGGGATGTGTAGTTCCACAGCAGCTTGAGGGCCAAGGTTGAAGACCCCTGGTTTAAGTCATACCTTGTGTCTTTCTTTCTGACAGACATAAATCTGAAAAGATGCAAAGAGCTGATGGTGAAAAATTTGTCAGCTCAAGCGGAATGTGACACGGCAGCATCTCCTCCTTCAGTTTCTACAGCTGCCAGGAAAAAACTACATTTTCCTAAGAGACCCACTGCCCGTGGTGATGCAGATCAGTCAGCAAATTCTAATGACATTTAGTTGGGTCTGAAAGAACTGCCTACATTGAGTGACATGTCTACCGTGACTTTGTCTGATACGGTGCCCATTCAGAGAATGGTGGATGACTACTTTAAGGATAGCATCCAAATAGGCATGTCAGACAGTCCGTGTCACTACTGGCAGGAAAAAGAGGCAATTTGGAGTTCCTTACACAAACTGGCTTTGCTGTACTTAAGTTGCCCACCCTCCAGTGTGTACTCTGAAAGAGTTTTCAGCACAGACGGGAACCTTGTCAGTGATCGTCGTAGGAGGTTACTTCCCCAAAATGTGGAAAAGATGATGTTCATCAAAATGAATTACAAATTCCACGAGGAAGACCTTTACCAGCAATTAAGTCCAAAAAAGACATTAGCATCTGACTATAATGGTGGATTCCAGCGGGGACAAATTCATATTGTGTGAAGAAGAGGAGGATGCACACACTGATGGGGATGATGATGACAATGACGACATCTAAAGTATTGTAAAGCCAGTTTGTGTATGGGATCATTACCACCAATGTCCACTGCGCATTGGCAGCTTGTTTTGTGGGGGGTCCAAACAAACCAATCATTTCAGGCACAAGTGGCAGTCCCTGTCGCTGAAGTGATTGGTTTGTTAAACTGTGAATATTCTGTTTCATATATACAACATAAGGGTGGGTTGGAGGACCCAAGGACAATTCCATCTTGCACCTTTTTCCTTTCCATTATGTGCTGGTTGGGGCATTGCTACTTGACATTTTAATGTTATGGTTTATGAATGTCCAGAAATTGTAATGGTCACAGACAGCATCTCCTGTATGCCCCTTTCATTTTCTTTTTAAGAAAATTCTGAACCAATTGCTGCTTGTGTCAACCCGATGGCACAAGTCGCACAAAAGTGACATTCTGCCAAGGGTTCTCAGTCCTTAAGGCTGCTACACGGCCCAAAGGCCACATCCTGCTTCACGGTCCAAAGGCCAGCTGTCGTCACTCCTCACCAGCCCTCAAGGCTGTAATGGCCGCAACTTGCCAAGAGTTCCAGGCCTCAAGGCTGTTGCAGGACTAATCATAGCTCTGTATTCCACTACTACTCAGCCCGGAGGCTGCATCAACAATTAACTATCAACTATCAATTCTTCAGCCAGGGGCTACATAAATTATCAATTTTTCAGTTAGCCAGGGGCTGCACCAATTATCAATTCTTCAGCCAGGAGCTGCACCACCAATTATCAATTCTTCAGCCAGCCAGGGGCTGCACCACCAATTATCAATTCTTCAGTCAGCCAGGGGCTGCACCAATTATCAATTCAGCCAGGGGCTAGACCAATTATCAATTCAGCCAGGGGCTAGACCAATTATCAATTCAGCCAGGGGCTAGACCAATTATCAATTCAGCCAGGGGCTAGACCAATTATCAATTCAGCCAGGGGCTGCACCAATTATCAATTCAGCCAGGGGCTGCACCAATTATCAATTCAGCCAGGGGCTGCACCAATTATCAATTCAGCCAGGGGCTGCACCAATTATCAATTCAGCCAGGGGCTAGACCAATTATCAATTCAGCCAGGGGCTAGACCAATTATCAATTCAGCCAGGGGCTAGACCAATTATCAATTCAGCCAGGGGCTAGACCAATTATCAATTCAGCCAGGGGCTAGACCAATTATCAATTCAGCCAGGGGCTAGACCAATTATCAATTCAGCCAGGGGCTAGACCAATTATCAATTCAGCCAGGGGCTAGACCAATTATCAATTCAGCCAGGGGCTGCACCAATTATCAATTCAGCCAGGGGCTAGACCAATTATCAATTCTTCAGCCAGGGGCTGCATCAAGTATCAACTCTTCTTACTTCAGTCAGTGGCTGCGCCAACTATCAACTATCAATTCTTCAATCCTCAAGGGGTACCCCAAACATCATCTTTGCACAGTCCTCAACACTATTGATCAATCAGTTTTGAGCCAGATAGCTGGATGCAACCTTTTGGCCCTTTACTTTTAACTAGATGAAAAAAATCAATATAGTGAGTTGTGAGGTGGTCAAACTTGTCAGGGAAACAAGTGGAAATAAATGTTATTGAGGTTAATAATACTGTAGGAACAAAAAAAAAAACATTTTATGTGATTTTAGCTGTTTATGATTTTTTAAGAAAAAATCCAGGTTTGCTGGCTGTGTCGGCAGTGCCAGCAGTGTCCTCAGTGCAAATTTGCTGACTGTGTCGGCAGTGCAGGGGTGTTCTCAATGCAGGGTGCCAGCGGTGTCGGCAGAGCTGGGGTGCCAGCAGTGTCCTCAGTGCATTTCTGCTGACAGTGTCGGCAGTGCATGGGTGCTGGTTCTGTCCTCAGTGTAGGAGTGTCGGCAGTGTGGGAGTCGCTGACGGTATCGTCAGTACGTGGGGCAGGTGTGTCGGCAGCAGTGGTGTCGGCAGTGGAGGATGCTGCCAGTGGGGGTGCCGGCGGTGTCGGCAGCGGGGGGTACCGGTGGTGTCAGGCGCCGGGGGATGGCGAGCGCCATCTTCTTTTTCCCTCTGTATGCATTTTCAATGGGCTTAACGCTGATTGGCTGAGGCCATGACAGACGGCTCTCTCAGCCAGTCAGTGTTAAGCCCGCTCAAAACAAAACCTCACAACCCAACAGTGGGGTCGCAAGGTTTTGCCTCAGGTGAGGGATCCGAGGCAGGCAGGGAGATCCGAGCTTTGCTCGGATCGCCCTGGATCCTTGAAATTCAGGTGGGTTCAGATCTCAGAGATCCGAACCCGCTCATCTCTAGTCAGTGCACATCTCTATATTATACTGTGGGGATATGTTAAACAGAACACAATGAATGGTCATAAACAAAGCAGGGCAAGAGACGAGAGGTTAACAATAAAGTGACAAGCAAAGGACAAGGCATAACGATAAAATAGTAAGGTTCAGGGCTGGCGTCAAGAGATTAGTGAAATAACAATCCAGGTCAGGACAAAAGCAGAAAGAATGATCATATATAATCCAAAGTCAGAACTGCAGAAAAAGCAATCAGAAACGAGCTGGGTCAAACAGGAGCACAATAAGGGTAAGAGCAATAACGGACAGGCTGCAAGCTATAACAAGCAGCATGTGAGTTTGATTGCTCATTATATAAAGTACCAGCGACCAATCACAGCCATGCACAGTTACCTCAATTAGAGGCATAAGGTTGCAGCAGGAAATTATCTCATGATGATTTATCACCTGTTTCTGTAGAATCCCTCCCCAGCACTCACCACACACGCATGCGCAGTCAGCAGGATGCACATGTGCAGTTACACGGAGGCCTCCGGCAAATGAAAGTAAAGTCACCTCTAGTGCAATCACTTTACTTTTGCACATCACAGGGCCGGTCTCTTATTGGAGCTCCTGTCCTTGCATATGTTCAATGATACATGTCGGCGATATTTCATTTCTTATTGCTGTCAATAGCGGCGATAAGAAGCGGGGAGCAGGTAAGTAACGCAGCTACAGAAGTAGCTGCGATACTTTCCATGGGGATAACGACCTTCGATGATGAATAGGCCCCTATGTGAGAGTTTCTGTTTATATTCAGAATATAAAGTGTTGTAGTTGAGAAATTGCATATTTCTACCTATTAATAGTTAAAGAGGTGCCGCAGCGGCCGAAGTTAAGAAGTGTATTTGATTACCAAGAGAAATGCAGTTCGTTGGTTATTCATCATACAGGATTATTGCTATTTAATTCATGCAGATTATTATCTCATTTGTGTTGCATTGTCTGTAATTGCATAGTGATACAATCTACCTATTTGCTACTAATTCTTTATTGTGTCCCATGTCATTTGTATGCTGATCATTTTATTTCTGCATACTTTACATCTATGTTCTCTTACGCCTTTCAATAAATTTGGCCAATTATTCTGCACATCAATGTTGCAACGTTAAGTCATTGTACTGTGGGGGCGATTCAGACCCGCTTGAGTAAGCGCATGAGTAAAAGACGCAGTGCGCGTGCGCGAACCAGTCACAGCGATCGGGAGACGATCGCTCTCTATACAGCCAACCTGCTAGTTTGAGTGACAGAACGGGCCATTTGCAGCTGGTGACAGGGGAAGGACAAAGGAAACAGGGGTGTGGATGTGCAAACGCAGGCATGTCAGTGCGTTTTTAAACCATTATAAGGGCGTGCATAATTCAAGACAAAGCGTCAGCATACACGTCATACGAGTGAAATAAAGACAGCAGCACTCGCAGGTGCTTGCGGTAGGCTAGGGTCTATCTCAAGCACTGCGTGCTGGTTCGATGTTGCTCGATGGTACCAATGTTCTCATACACTTCCTGGATATGACGTCTGAAAGTGGGAATCTTTTGTCCAGGCTAGTGGTCGTCTAACTTCACCCGGCAATCGCACGTTAAGACATAAGGAGCGTCCTGATGTCTTAGTGTGTGATCGCGGAATTTGCATATCTGTCCCCTGACGTCTGCGAGAGAGCGCAGCATAGCGAATGGGTCTGCATGAGCTCCTGTGTACGGGCCTGGCCTCTCTGCTGTACTCTGAGAAGGAAAAGCCGGTTAAGGTTAAGTCCACTGATGCTGCAGTCTCATTGCAAGGTACCATCTATACCGAACGTATCTGTGCCCACACCGGGGTACCACAACTATCTCGTCAGCTCACACATAACATGGGCTATTACATTTAGTTCTCTTTCTCTACAATCTACAGATCAGTAATTTAAGAAACTCTAAACACTGCTTCCCAAGTTCACTATAGCCTGGGAATGAGATTCGGGAAAGAAAATACAAAAGAAACACTGGCATTAAATTTTCCAATGCAATTCAGACTTGTTAGCTCGGGCACTTGATCACCTGTGGAAATTCCAATTTTTTGTACAGATTTTGTACAAGTTCCCTAATCAACTTCGTAAGATACACTCACCCTGGCATTTCAAATTCCTGATGGCGAGGGATGTTGGATGTTGGCTCTCCTCTACACATCTGGTGGGAGTGTCCGATATTGTCCCATTATGGCAGAGAATGACAGTATATTTTATGCTTCTGAAAATCTCATGGGTAAAGTCCCGGTAGAGTCGAGGGTCCTGATTACTTAATTTATTGACCGTCCCAGTCTGTCAATAAAATAGAATCAACACCTTCCAACATTTCTAAAAAAAATTAAACACCTATATTCTTCCCTGACCACACCCTGATCAAGCTCATTTCCCATGACACTATGCACCATGGCCCTGATTCAGAGCCGCTCGTAAGCGGCCGCTCGTTCGTTCTGACCGATGTTCGCACATCTGCGCATGCGTACGGATTTTAATACGCATGCGCGAACCAGTCAGTGCGGCCGAAAATCGTTTGTTCGCTATATAGCGAATGCCTGCTATTTTGAGTGACAGAAGGAGGCGTATGTGGGCGGTAACAGGGGAAGGTGCTTGAAAACGGGGGTGTGGAATTAGATCGCAGACGTGCTTAAAGGTCAAAACGGGCGTTTTAAGGGAGTGCATAATTAATACAGCAGCGTCATTGACCACGTCACTTGGTTTTTTTTACTCAGAACTGCTCGCAAAATAGCGGTTGAAAAAACCAGCCACAAGAATAGCGAGCAGTTCATACGCTGTTCGATGTACTCGATTAATCTAATAAATAGCGGACATGACGTATGGTGCGAGCGGCCAGGAGGCGTATTTTTCAAAATTACAAACACAAGTTTTGCTCGCTCGTTCAGACTTAGAGGCGTGAACAGACCGCAATTAGCGAACGGTTCATTTGAATAGCCACCCCTTGTTTTAGAACGAAAGAGCGCAAATAGCGAGCGGCTCTGAATGAGGGCCCATGTTTGTTCTCACAGGCAACTATACTTTGCTACCTTCTCCTACTAACAATGATCCAAGTCCAATATTTGATACATATAGCGGTTATTACAGTACACAGTAATTCAATATGGGAGCAGACAGAAGAGTAGTAAAAAAGAAAGTTGGAGGTCAGAAGCCTATAGAACACAAATATACAAATCCCAAAAATAAAATGTATAAATATAAAGCATAAAATAAAGTTTAAAAAAAAAGGTCTCTCACTTCTGTAGCATTTGCGTCTGGGAGACAATTGTGTGGGGGCACCAGTGTTCGAGAACAGTAGTCTTTTACTAAGGAGGGGAAGCCGGATTCCAGTGATACAGAGGGTGGTGATGGTGGCAGTGGCTGCATGGAGTCAGATAATTAGTCAGGAAGGGAAGGGGGGGGGGGGGGGAGTGGGTCAGATGATCGATCAGGAATGGGGGGTAGTTGATCGATCAGGAAGCGGGGGTGGGGGTCAGATCATCTTGCTTCTGACTTCCACACTGTAACTAAAGCATTATAAAGAATTACAGACGCTAAGGGGCTGATGCTGAGATGTACTCCTATGTATCCAAAACAAAAGCTTTAAATTAAAAAGATACAGGAAGAGATGCAGATGACAGCTCTGGTGGCAGAGGCCCATCACTGCAAATTGCCAGTATTCGCCGGTAGGAGATGGGGTTAAAATTATGTGATTTGCAAAACTGCAAGATCTGATTATGGTGCATGTGTGAGGAGTGGCGGTGGTACTGTTAACACATAGTGCCGTCCTCAGATGGCAACCCTGGTATGCCAACGTTCAAGCCCTTCAGCCACTTCTTCATTAATGTTCTGGACATTTTAGTTAGTTAGTTAGATAACAAAAATTCACACAGAAGCGCAGTCGCAATTGAGATCCACGCTTTCAGAAATGTACTGGAAATCTGGTGGGCGTTCCTGTGACTGGGAGATGGTCCATCTCATGGATGTATTATGGCAGTGTCATGGGCACGTCTGGTTGCATACAACAGATGCTAATTCGCTCATATTGGAGGCCATACTCAGACCGATGACCTGCACCTTCCGCTGGGCTGGTGCAAGCTTCAATGGTGGAACTGATGGTGGAGTCTAAAGACACATCAGATGCATCTGCAGACGCTCAAACCGGAAGTCTCAGCCCTCGCACATTCCAGCTCACTCTTGTACACCAGGGGAAGGGCTCATACTAGCTTTAGCAAATAGTTGCTGACACAGCTAGGGCAATAGTCACTAAAGCTGTCCCAACAGCGTGCAACATAAAATCAGTGCTTTGTAGATCCACCACGTGCAGTGATTACTGCAGACACCCTTCTTGGCAAACAGCAGGAGGTATGTTTTGCCATTCCGCCTTACGTACAGTGACCAACTGTGACACTGAAGAAGGTCGAGTCGACCTAGAACGCACCCGTCGCTCCAATTCGTCCCAAAGGTTCTCAATGGGTTTGAGATCTATACTGTGAGTTGGCCAGTCCATCCGGGTTATTGCGTTTTCTGTATACCAGTCCAGCGTCGCCCTGGAAATATGACAGGTGGCATTTTCGTCCTGATAAAAACATTTGTTGTTTCAGTAGAACAGCAAGTATATGGGCCTCCCTACCAAGTGTTCTTGTCAAAACCTCCACATTATTGGCCTCTTGGAACTTGTGTACAATGGTATGCATGGTATGTATTTCGCTTGCGTGGGGGTGCCCAATCGCCTTTGTCTACATAGTGTATATTACATATCTACCAACCTAACCCCATATCAGACAACAACATTACGCCTACATTGACTATAATCCATCCCAAGACTCCAGGTCCGCTAGTTGGAGTTTTACAGGTTAAACATTAACCCTTTATTAGCTTTCATGTGCCGAAACCAATCTTCTTACCTCAATAATATCAATTGGATCATCTTGCATAAGCTTAAATCTTATTCATTGGGCGCTTCTATCCCAACCACCACTACGCTTAAAAAATAAAAATTAACCTTTTTTTACACAGGGTAAATTTGACTTTTTAAAAAGAAAAAGAAAATTAAAATATATATCAATACTTGGGTGACAACTATCAAATGTAGATTGCCTAATCGATTAATAATAAAATTGTGTGCACAAGAAAAATGTATATGCTCCCCATCGTCTGATATGTGCTCCCTCCTACCAACATGAGTAAAACGTCTTGAACCTTAACCACAATTATATAAATACACGGAAACTTACTTAAGGGGAAAGGAAGGTCAGCTTTATTGAATTTATAAACTATTTAATCTATTATTTAGGTTTTAACTAATTAAACGGTAGAAGAAGCAAAGGATAGACACAGTATGGTGGTGCAGAAAGAACGGCCCCACTAAGCAATATCACTATCTGCACACTCATTCAGATCTTCCAAATGGGAGGCGAGCAGCCAGCCCATTACCATCCTCAAGGTATCCACCTCCCATCCAAATGACACAATATAAAGGCCCACCTATTTAGGCGGCTGCTGATGACCCCAGTAGGGTAGAATCAGTCTAAGCCATGTATTGGAAGGGAGAGCACCTCAAGCTGCAAAAACAGATGGCAACTGCAACCGTTCTTTCCCAGAGGTTCCTACAAAAGCGCACCATCACCATACACTACTCTACAACCCCTTGAATACCCCTAGCTAAATCCTGAATAAAAATAAGGAACCCTCAGCATTAAAATGCACACCATATGACCTGAAAAGATGGAATTCTCGGAACCTGATCAAAGGATGTGGAATGACTACTCCTCCAAAATCCCGGACAGTGCACCCAACCAGGGCCGTAGGGAGGGTGGTGAGGCCGGTGCCTCCACACAGGGCAGAATTCTGCAAGGTCACCGGCCACTACCTTCCCGGCTCCGGAGGTCTACGCGGCTCTCAGAGAACCACGCTAAAGAAATCCCCGCCCTCCACCCGACGGCCAGGTGAGAGGGTATGCGCTTACGGGGAGGAGGGGGCGGAGGGGAGTAAGAGGGATGGCAGTGTAGCACAGAGCGCACTGCCATCCTGCTACGGCACTGCGCCCAACCACGATATTGATCCTCCTTCTCGCCACATCCAGAGCCCCGGGGTAGACACAACCTCTCCAAACCCGCCGAGGAATGATCTTTGACCACAAAACCCTACTAAAAGGTCACAATCGCCTCCAGATCCGCCAAAATGGAACACCTCTTATCGAAAGGTGTACGGGACGTCAAAACATTGCCCCCCAAATGAATGACAAGAACTAAGGGAAACCGAAAGTTTCTAACTGACCTAAATAAAAAATCCAGCAACAAAGCCCAAAGAATGCCCCGTACCCCTGACCATATAACAGGAAACATCCACTAGCCGGCATGCAACCCAAGTTAAAAACTAGTGGTAAAACAAAATTCCTCAAGACCCCCAAATATGATGATTAGCTAGTCCTCAAGTTAGGATCAACAAAAAATGTAGCGAAGTCTGATGTATGATTTATATGCCGCAGACTTGCGGCGGCCCAGGGCCTTGATCTGGTCGACGGAAAAGCCTGACGCAGCAGCCGACATAGCCGCCGTGATTCTGTATCAATGTGTACCAAAATCACATGGGGACAATCCAATCGTCGCCACGCACCGCTTTAAAACCCAACCAAATTGGAAACGGGTCACTGGGGAACCATCGGCATACCATAACCACGCCCCCTTCGTGGCAGGACAATGATCTCGATAAAGCTTGGCCCACACCACCAGACAAACCTCTGCATCAGTGCATGCCCGCATGGAACCCTTTCCCATCTGATCTGTCTTAGATCGCCAAATGCGACACAGCATGGCCGAATCTTCCACAAAAACATTGGAAGACAAAATAGATGGTGGACCTCGTTTCGAAGGCGCCACCAATTCAGAAACACGCAACACCCCATGAAAGACCATAAGAAATGCCAAACTAAGTAACCAAACCTCAAAATCTCAAAAAAAAAATGGTTATCAAAGCTCAAAATAACCGTGCCAGAATACATAAATCAATAGGGCGTCGCATGTCGGGAGGAACTGGGGCCAGCCTGGCCCACCCTTTCAAAGCCTTTTTGACCAAAAAAAGTCTTTGAAAGATCCACCAAACTTTTAACCCGACAAAAATGGGACAAACCTGCTAAACACCCTTACCGCCACAGCCATGAACCTTACCTGATTTATACAAGCTCCACACAAAAGTGACAAGCTTCCAACTGGTCTTACCTCGGTTTTCCATGCGAGCCACGAAACTATGCCATTCCAACCAGGCAGTTTGATAGCTTTGCAAGGTCTCAGGAGCTAGCGAACGATGAGCTAGCCCCTCCATGCCAGCTTGATAACCTGCCAGAAATAAGATGGGCATGACTCACTGACCTGAGAAGCACCCGGGGCCAACTTCCGAAAACGCAAACCCAGTCAAACCACGACAATGCGTCTGCGATCTCCTAACCCCTGGTACGTGCAGCGCCCGAAACAGGATGTAAAATTGTAGGCGACGCAATACAAATTGGGCATGTAAACGCAATGTCGGCAAGGAAGTAGCCTGCTGTCGATTAACGGCATGAACTACGCCGAGATTATCACACTGAAAAATTACGCTCCGATTCCTCATAAAGGGGCCCCAAGAGTTCTAGGGAAACCATGATAGGGAGGAGATTGAGAAGGAGAAGATCCATTATCAAACCCCTGGTCACCCACTCATCGGGCCAAGGGGCTGCGCACCATTGGCTGTCCAAGTAAGCCCCAAAGCCCGCTGCATCCGTAAACAACTGGAGCACACAACTGGATTCCCCCGGCGAAATCCAAATGTGTACCCCATTAAATGCTCCAGTTTATGACTAAACACCCTTCCCATAGGAATAACCCGACACGCAAAATTCAAAAGACCCAACAGTGACTGAGCCTGGCTTAAAGTAACTTTACCAAACGCCAAAGCACAGAAGCCGACTCACCTTCTCCTGTGGCAGATGGCACATCCTTTCCAAGGTATCAATCTTGATCCCCAAAAAGGACTTAACCGTAAAAGGCCCTTCAGTCTTGATTTCACAGCAAAAACACACTAAAATGGCTGCTACAGTAATTCTAAAATGGCCCTGAAACTCCTCCCCCAACACAATTCCATAGGCTGAAAAAACCCTTCTAACCCCACCCCACATTATCTCACTAAAACATTAACCCCTAATTGTCCTTGAGGCAGATCAACAGACTCGGGGGTTTAATTAACTATTTGCATATAAAATGCATTCTGTCTCTCTTCTGAAATTGAAGGGGGCTGAACTGATATTAGAGCTTTACATGGTGAAGTAAATATTCAACAATCCCACAATTGTTTGATTTTTACACATGAACTGAAAATATCTCTTTTCTCTGACAGGACAACATTGCAATTTGCTTAAAGGAGGGTTGTTGAGACATCCACGGGGCAAGGGTACTGAGGGGGCGTGGTCAGAAAGGGATCGGGAGGGAGCAGGCAGGTTGGCTTAGCAGGGGGCGGGGCCGGCAAAAGGGGGCATGGTCGGGACAATATGTGCTGTTTAGGGTGCTGGGCTAGGGGCGTAGCTTCACACTCGCATAATTTTGGCCCCGCCCCCATTACACAATGTCGATATTTATTGCATTGTGGAGCAGGGTCATGATGACGCGATTCAGCTAGAATCGCGTCACCAGCCCCCCCGCTGCAGGTGTTTGGGTAGGTATTGCGGGAGAGACTGGAGGGGCCGGGAGACATGCTTACTTTTCCGGGTGGCCGGGAGCCGCACCCGATTTTTGGGAGGCTCCCGACAAAATCGGGAGAGTAGGCATGTATGACATACATTTTCCATAGTCCTGGCTGATCATCAGACAATACCTGATAAGGGGCAGCATCATTTTGATGTGGACTCCCCTTTTTTAAACAAAACGTGGGTCCCCTTAGTAATCGGAAGCTAGGATGGGAAATAATCACTCCCCTTCCCAGGACTCCATGATTTTTCTGTAGTGTAGGAGTTATTTATATAGCGCGCACGTATTCCATTCAGTTCCTGCCCCAGTGGAGCTTACACTATATATTCCCTTATGATATTTATTTTTTTTGTCAGATTCCAATTACCCCCTACCAATGTGTATTTGGATTGTGGAGGACACCAGAGCACTGGGAAGAAATCCACACAAACTTGGGAGAATATATAAACTCAACATCATTAGGGCCTCGGTGGGCAGGGCCGCCATCAGGGGGGGACTGCCGGGACTGGAGTCCCGGGCCCGGCCTCTGGCTGAACGTCCGCTATTACCGCCATTGCAGAGCCTGCCATAATGAGAAGAAATGGTGCCCAGCCGCCGCTGCTACCGCCCACCAACCTGGTCCTCAGCGTTGGTGAATGGATGGCTAGGAGCCGGACTCAGGAGCTGGAGGAGGCAGCCAGGGCCCGCTCGGGCTGCTCCTCCACCAGCTTACATGATGGCAGGGCAGGGACGTCAGCGCACGTGATTTTATGACGTCACGGCGCGCCGCTTGAGGGCGCCACTGAATCCACAGCAGGAAGGTCAGTGACGCTTGCACATCCCCGGCGCCTGTTTAATTGTGCCTGGTCTGCACCTTGTGACCCCATGGCTGTGTGTGAGGCGGGCAGCATGCGCAGGGTCGGACTAAGGGGGGAGATGCGTGGGGGGGTGAGTATTCCAGGACCTCCTTCTCTCAGGGGCCCCCCAGCCTGCTCCAAAGCAGCTCTAGCGCTGCAGTCTGGAAACAATTTTGCTCATCTCTAGCCTCCGCCGCCCTGCGCTGCTGCTGGCGGTGGAGGCCGGAGACTAGCATGATCGGTCCCCTCCCCGGCCTGTGCAGTGGTTGGCACCTGACCTGTCAGCCTCCCCTACCTTCCTTCTCCGACGTTAATAAAGCGGCGCTGTGTCTGGGGCATCATTAAATATGTAAGGGCTGGGGGTGAGGGGCACCATTAAATATGTAATGACTGGGGGTGAGGGGGTATCATTAAATATATAATGACTGGGGGTGAGGGGGTATCATTAAATATATAATGACTGGGGGTGAGGGGGTATCATTAAATATATAATGACTGGGGGTGAGGGGGTATCATTAAATATGTAATGACTGGGGGTGAGGGGGTATCATTAAATATGTAATGACTGGGGGTGAGGGGGTATCATTAAATATATAATGACTGGGGGTGAGGGGGTATCATTAAATATGTAAGGGCTGGGGGTGAGGGGGTATCATTAAATAAATATATAAGGGCTGGGGGTGAGGGGGTATCATTAAATATGTAATGACTGGGGGTGAGGGGGTATCATTAAATATGTTAGGGCTGGGGGTGAGGAGGGATCATTAAATATATAATGACTGGGGGTGAAGGGGTATCATTAAATATATAATGACTGGGGGTGAGGGGGTATCATTAAATATGTAAGGGCTGGGGGTGAGGGGGGGGATCATTAAATAAATATATAAGGGCTGGGGGTGAGGGGGTATCATTAAATATGTAAGGGCTGGGGGTGAGGAGGGATCATTAATTAAATATATAAGGGCTGGGGGTGAGGGGTATCATTAAATATGTAAGGGCTGGGGGTGAGGGGGGATCATTAATTAAATATGTAAGGGCTGGGGGTGAGGGGGGATCATTAATTAAATATGTAAGGGCTGGGGGTGAGGGGGGATCATTAATTAAATATATAAGGGCTGGGGGTGAGGGGGGATCATTAAATATATAATGACTGGGGGTGAGTGGGTATCATTAAATATATAATGGCTCGGGGTGAGAGGGGATCATTAAATATGTAAGGGCTGGGGGTGAGGGGGGATCATTAATTAAATATATAAGGGCTGGGGGTGAGGGGGATCATTAAATATAGCAGGACTGGGGGTGAGGGGGGATCATTAAATATATAATGGCTCGGGGTGAGAGGGGATCATTAAATATATAAGGGCTGGGGGTGAGGGGGATCCTTAAATATATAATGGCTGGGGGTGAGGGGGGATCATTAAATATATAATGACGGGGTGAGGGGGTATCATTAAATATGTAAGGGCTGGGGGTGAGGGGGTATCATTTAATATATAAGGTATTAGTGTGAGAAGATCATTAAATATATTATATAAGGGGTTAGGGGGAAGATCCTTAAATATATAATATATATATTAGAATAATCATATACTGTATGTAATTTACTAATATGAGTTGTTGGGAGTTGGAAAGACAAAATCATACAATATATACGGGAAGAAGTGGGGGGGGACAGTTACTACACATAATAGAATGGATTGTGTCTTTGTGCGTGTATATATATTATATATACAGTATGTATATGCTATGTGCCCCCGCTGATAGGACCTGTGCTGCTGCCTCATGGAGGTGTGATACGAGGAGGCGTACGCACCACGGGCATGGTCAGGGGAGGTGGTGCAAGAGGGAGGGGGCCCCCCTGTCATAAGTGCTCCTGGCACCTTGAAGGCTTAATAGTCACGTAGCATGAGGTATTGCGGGCAGAGACTAAGCAGTCATCCCGGGTCATACTGCAAGCAACACAGGGGCTTGTCCATTGGAGCTCGTGCTTCATGTACTGATGGGGGTGAAGGGTGCTGTCCGGACTGTGCCTTCGCCATGCACCTGTGTAAGGTGTGTGGTGGGTGTTGGGGAGGGAGTGACGTTATTGCTGTGTGTGCATCTCTGATCTTTAGCCACTGCTGGAATTTGTTGCAATGGTTACTTGCAGCCTGGTGCTGTATATGTGTGTACCTTCCTGTGTGCAGGAAGTACATGTCTTTAGTACATGGGGGGGGTGCTAGGATGAAGCCCTGCCTAAGGTGTAGAGAGAGCTTGCACCGGCCCTGGCAAGGTCGACGTCAGAGGAGCCACAGACCAAGAGGAGCAGTCGCGTCTGCAGTGCTGGTGGTGGAAGAAACAGGATCCTTGTTAACGGAAATAAGGTAAGTGGTATAAATGGGCAGCAGGGCACACAGACTGGATTTAATAACAGGGAATGAGATAGTGAGAAAAAAAAGGCTGCGCAGAAACTGGAAGTAATAACCTGGGGGGGCTGGTGATGAGGCTGGGCATTAATGAGGATGGTTAGGGACCTGCCTAAAGAGTTTACCTTGACGTGGTGGCAAGCTTAATCGTTTTTGCCCAAAATATTTCACTTTTTTTTTTTTGTATGTATGGATAAGGTAACGGGGGGGGCCCTGCCTAGTTTGTCTGTCCCGGGCCCCACAATTTCTGATGGCAGCCCTGTCGGTGGGCATAAGACCTCAGTGCTTTGAGGCAGTAATGCTAACCACTATGCCAACTGTGCTTTCCATAGGAGTTATTTCTTTATTAATAACAAGTGTGTTCCCATTATCTAGCTGCCATGATTGAGAAGATATGAGACTTTCAAATTCCCTTATCTTCCTCTAAGTGATGCCATTGCCTAAAAGTGCAATGACACACTACGGAACAAAACGGACAGGGGCGCCAGTCTGTGCCGCGTCCAGAGGCTGTCTAATATTTTATTTTGCTGGGTGTTGGTTTGTGAACGGAGGAGCTGAGGAGAGCAGAACAGATAGGCAGGTGGGCCACGGCTGTCCGCCAAGATGTAACCCCTCCCTGTCACCTACTTATTCTCTGGTGGTCCTTTCTCTCTAGGCTATGCAGGGGCTGCAGGACCTGTCACCCACGCTTAGAGAAGGAATACTTTAGAAGGCCATTTCCTTTTTTTTCCATGTTCCAATACCAGCAGCATGCATTGTATATACAGCACAAAAAAGATAATGAGATCAGCATCAGGTGGAGGGGGACAGTGGGGTTTGTTTGGGAATATGGGGATAAGGTCTGTAGTTTTGGGAGGTTCATAAGTATCATCATAAGCATTCGCAGAAACCTGCACAGGGGGTGCTGCAATGGGACCTCCCCCTCTGACCGGGGTATAGACTATACCATCCCCCCTCCCTCTGGGATATAGACTACTCACCTGGCCACGCAGGTGAGAATTCTATGTCTATGGGAAGGGAGATGAGATGGGGGTAGTCCATGACCCAGCAGAGGGGGAGGTCCCATTGCTGGATCTCCTATGTCGGCTTCTGCACACGCCTATGAGTATGATAAAGTATTATGAGGGTGATAGGGTTAATGCTTTAATATAGTTCATTAAGATGAAGTGGTTGTCGCTTTTATTGGGGTGTACTCAAAGTGAAGGGTTTTTTTATTAGACTGTTGGAGGTAATGAGGGTTTAATGAAATTATTTGATGATGATCTGAGAGTAATGAGGATGAGGGAGTTACTGATTTAAGAGACTAATTACAATAATCCTGAATAATGTAATTATGAAGAGGTATTAATTAGTGATGATGGGATGATTTGTGTGGCGGTCAAAACATTTTTTCTCTGTTTCCATTGGCGGTCAGAAAAAGACTCTCCATATTGTATGGTGGTCTCAAAAGTGCCCTCGGTATTGTATAGCGGTAAAAAAATGGTCTCTGTATTGTGTGGTGGTCACAAAAATGCTTTCTGTACTGTATGGTAGTGACTGCGATGCTGAGTGTACTGTATGGTGGTCACTGGAGGCTCTGTTAACTGTACGGCGTTCTGTCTGTATTGCTTTATAATGCTTTTGCGGTATGTGTTTGTGGGGGTATTTTTGCGATGTCATGGGTAATTATTAATGTAGTTTAGAGGCAAAGAATGTATTCGGATGTTGATATTTGAATTTTCAAACACCTAGGCCTATTCTTCTCACTTCATTCCCCCTTATGTCAAAAGTTGGCTACGCCACTGGAATATAGCTTGTCATTCTGTGGAAAATAATGACGTCACTGCCGCAAAAGAATATTTAATAGAGGCTTTAAAAGTTTGAATAGTCAAATGTTAGACATTGATTAGATTTGTTTTCGTTTCAGAACTAGCTGTCTGGGAGTTTCTGAACATTCCCTTATTATCTCAGGCAGCTCCACAAGAACACACTTTGAGTAGCTGCTGCATACTAGGCTCAAATTCATTGGAGATCAGCTGTCAAGCAGGGATATATAAGGAAACAGCGTCCCATCCCCCACACCCTCTCTGTGTCATGCATCCCTGCTCAAAGAGCCATCAAATAGACACTTCCAGGCTTTTCAGTCAGGTCTCACAGTAAACACATCTTTGAGTCCAATATCTGTACCAGCTCATACCAGGCTACTATATAATCAGATATCGGCTATTAACTTTATATCCCCCACAATGATTCGCTTCACACAGTATAAACTGTCATTTTCAGGCAACAAAAAAGAAAGCACTTATATATTTTGCGAAGTGCTGGGTTTTCATCAATCCACAATGACGTGCGCACATTTAGGTGACACAGTGAGCTTAAACAACTTGTGCAGGTTTATGGCTTAGTTAAAATTTGTAAAAAATGAAACAGTTTCAACATAGGAAAAGCTGCAACTGAGACTGGGAAGGCTTCATATGTATACCAAATGTGAATAAAGGGGCATATGTACCAAAGCTTGATGTGAGATAAAATGGTGAGATATATATTACCAACCAATCAGCTTCTAACTTACACTTTGCAGGCTGTGTTTAAGAAATGATAGTCTGGAGCTGATTGGTTGGTGATAATATTTCACAATTTCATCTCACATCAAGCTTTGATACATATGCCCCAAAGTGTATTATTTATTACTAAAAAAGTATCCAACATAGTAGTTCAATGGAAGAATACACAGAGCACAAGAGGATACAGTGTATATTAACTACTCGCTGTGCTTAAATAATTTAATGGATGCAAGGCAGCCGGGTAACGCAGTACATGAGACAACAGTGATAAGGAATATATAAGTGAATATGCTGGTGCTACATAAGTAACTGATAATAATAATTATATACATACAGTTGATTGTAACAACTTTTAAACTTTATCTAGAACCTGCACTTTTTACCCAGCAACAAATACAAATCTTATGCAAAACAACAGGTACAGAAGTGAATATTATACAGACATCAAGTAGTAAATATTACAGACTTACCGCAGTGGATCCTGCAACAGTAGCAATAAAGACCTTAATGACCATTTTGGCTGCAGAACTGCAAGAAGCCTGTTAATACGTAAGACGGATCCCAAGTGTGTTCCCCAGGCAGCTCCCTCCCAGTGCAGTGTGTGTAACCCTAACCCGCTCTCTGGGCTCTGCACATTGCAGCCTGATCATTGGCTCTGAGATATTTTTGGGAGCGATTGGTTCTTAAAGGGCATCTGTTGTGTCTAGCAACTGCATCTCATCAGGTTAGGTTGGCCACAATCCCTAAATGGTGAGGGAAGACAATACACCAATCAGAATGTTCTTGAAGAGTAGAATTAATTTATTGTACTGTGTGGCTTGTAAACTGCTTATCACATGAGGGAAGAAGGCATTTGTGCAAAAAGGGGGGGGGGGCAATGACAATCTTCTAATTTGCTATTGGATAAAGCAGGTTGTTTGCATAAAGCAGGTTGGAAAACATTTCCATAGTCCTAGTATATGTCATGGAAAGAGTTAAAAAAAAATGTCTGCCCAATGTATGCATAAGTGTGTCTGTAACAGAGATGGACATTATTATTATTATTATTATTATTATTATTATTATTATTATTATGATTATGATTATGATTATTGTTCACAGGGGTCCAGTGGCCATTAAGTCCACTTAGGCTTTTCAGTTCCAGAGCTGAATAACCCCCTCCCCATGTAAGACCACTGTCCCACCCTTGTGCACCAAGCAGCATATTTCCATCCCTGCTGACTTGGGCCCTCATTCAGAGCCGCTCGTTAGCAGCAGTACGCTCGTAGCGTTCCGATTGTTGTGCAACCACGCATGCGCCAGTGTTACACAGCGCATGTGCGTACGGCTGATTGCGATCTTTTTTTAAGTCGTTCGTCGAATAGCGAACAGGAAGTGACATGTCAAATGTGATTGACAGAACAGGCCGTTTTTGGGCGGTGATGGGGGTGGAGATGGGAAAACGCAGGCGTGTCGAGGCATTTTGTGGGCGTCCCTAAATTATCTCATGCGAACACAAATGTGATCGGAACGAGTCATACGTCACTGTCTGATCCACTTTCCGTTCAAACTGCTCACACAGCTTGTGGTCTGGTATACTCTACCACAATGTCGATGGTCTCGTCCCCCTCCCCGTGCCTCTTCGATGTTTCATCGATGTTTCATTTTTACCCAACTTTGATTACAAAACTTGCTTGTAATGTGTTTAGCAACTAGTTTTTTTTTTGTAGCACAAAACCGTACGCAGGTGAAATACTCAGCTGCTAATTTCAGGATTAGACAATCAATTAGCGTACAATTTTTTTTTTTATAATTTTATTTTTGTTATTTTATTTTGTTTTTCTGTTATTGCAACAATATTGTCATCATGTTTGTGTTTTTGCAACATTTTTAATGTTCCCTGAAATTTCACATCCATTTTGTTATGGAAAAGTGTTCCTTTAAACTCCTAAATGGTTTTTAACCCTTTGGAATCTGTTTTTTTTGTTTTGTTTTGTTTTTTGGGGGCCGGGATTACCTAAAAAACATTTTTAGAATAATGTCACAATACAATGGAGAAGATTTTGAATTGATTTTATTTTTTACACACATTTTTTGATTTTCAAGGCCATTTGCCAGTTTGCAGGTCTGGCTAACGTCAAAAAAAATTACATTATTAAATAAAAAACAAGAGTGCATTTGGCCAAAATAAAATAACACACATTAAAAACAATTCACAAGAAAGGAGAGGGAAGTTTTGGCCCTTAAGGTATATGGGTCAAGCACAGAAGGATTGTGGGAAAATTAGCCAGTGCTGTCATCGCTTTTTGCCCCGTTTGGCTGGGGTAGGGTGGGAGCCTGACCGGGCCCGAGGTGTCCTTTGGCTGGCCTCTCCAGAGGCAGATGTTGTGGCCTCTGGACTAGGCAGAGGGCTAGGCACATTTGGAGGGATGGCTGTTGTTGTGCCAGAGGTGGAGGATCCTGATGTTTCAGCAGGAAGGGAGGCCGGCTCCACCATGTGCTGGCGAACGAGCTGCTCCAGGGCATTGGCAATTCGGATGTTGGCCCTGGTACTTTCCGCCAGGGCTTGACCAATGGTCACATTGGCCGCAGCATTTTGCTCGATGGCCTCCGCCACCCGTAGCAGACTGGGGGCCATCCTCAGCAGAATCTCCGTGTGGTGATCCGATTTAAAATTGAGATCCATGAGGAGGGCCACTGCCTGCGAGGGGGATTGCCCTGGACTGGCTTCTGCAGGGTCCCCAGCCGGATCTACTGCTTCCTCCCCTGCAGAGCCAGCAGAAATTCTGCGGCCAAGGCTCCCCTCTGGAGCAGACTCATCCGCCTGTGTCTCTGTGAGAAAAATGAGAAAAGAGGAACATTACAATCTACATATTGTCACAAACACATTTCTGAGTTGGTAACATAACAACATTTACCTGGGACAACATGAGGAGCCGCAAAGCCTGGCATGTCCGTATCCATGTTGGACACGCCAAACACCTCCTCATACTGCACACACCCCTGTGCCAGCTCTTCCAAGTCATTCAGCTCCAATGACACAGGGATGGGACCCCCACCCGTCCCAATTGCATGCCTAGCCCTCTCTGCCAGTTTTTGTTTCAGCCGATATTTATAATCGGTCCATCTGTGGGTGAAAAAAAATGCATTATTCCTGCAGTATTTGGGCCTGTAACCACTTATATTAAAAATGTAGTTTTTACGTACCGGCGCTTGACATCCCGGGCTAGACGTTCAAACTCACCCACCCTATTGACAGCACTGGCTATCTCCTCCCACATTTTCCACTTCTGGCTTGAACCCATATTCCGATCTGCCTGTGGCAGGGTGTCAACACACATTTGTACCAAAACCTCCATCTCCTTTCTTGTGAATTGTGGCTGCCTTTTTTTGTTTGTTTCTTTGGTTGGCATACTCGGCCCAGCAGCCTCTTCCATGGCATCCTCCACACCTTTTTTAAAAAACATTTTTTACATTTAGATGTCCAACTTTCTCTAAATTCGGGTTCTAAAACTTTCTCTAAATTCGGGTTCTAATTAATCCTTTAATCAGAAAGAGACAAGTACTTACCGGGCGCCTCTTGGCCATCGTTTTGCTGGTCTGTAGCCATTTTGATCCAAACAACTTGAACTACACCAGACCGTTTTGGATTTTCCGTGACGTATTTATACATGCGTCCTTATTTTTAGTACGCATCATTGATTGTGCGCTCCTATGATCTGTCCTTAATTTGAGCAGGAAAATAAAGACTATTTATGGCTATGGGCGACTCGAGTCGAGGTGGCGGGTGTTGATTGTTGGAGGTATCGTGTGTAGTCGTGGATTGTTGGCGGGATTAGTGGTTGTGAGGCGGATTTTTGGAGGAGGAGTTGGTGATAGTTTTTTTTTCTTGCGGATATTTTGTTTGTTGGTTTTTTTTGGAGTAAGTATTTTTTACAAATCCTTTTAAAAATAAGGGATCTACAAACCGAATTTCTTCATTTTTATATTTAATTTTGTTTTTTTCAGTTATTTTGGCTTGGCCCCATAGAAGTTTTTGGACTGTGACTTATTGTTCGACTTTTGGTAAGTTTGTATTTTTCATTATTTTATGAATTTGATGTGTTGGTCTTCGCATATATTTTGAACATTAATGTCTTATTTATATTTTTAGCTATCATGTATTAACACTAAATATAGCATAAGTTTTTTGCAAATATATTTCCTTGGTTTTTCCATGTAAAAATGCGAACTATTTACCGCACTAATGTTTCCTTATTCTCCTTGTAAAAATGCGAACTATTTAGCGCACTAATGTTTCCTTATTCTCCATGTAAAAATGTGAACTATTTAGCGCACTAATGTTTCCTTATTCTCCATGTAAAAATGCAAACTATTTAGCGCACTAATGTTTCCTTATTCTCCATGTAAAAATGCGAACTATTTAGCGCGCTAATGTTTCCTTATTCTCTATGTAAAAATGCGAAACTATTTAGCGCACTAATGTTTGTTTGTGTATAAATTTGCCCATTCTTGTTTCTCCTCTCAATGTAGGGTGCATTTTCTAAATAATGTGTGCTCCCCCCTATCTTTTAACGCATTTTTGGATTTAGAAAAGAATCAAATATGGCCCATAAAAAATCTAACCTGAATTTCAATTTTGGAAATGTAGGTTGGTGCACTCATGACAATACCCCGGCATGTAAGCATCTTTGGATTTTTCGCCTAAGATAAGTATATTTTTGGCTTTACATTTTCAACAAACATTAGCTACCTGGCTTCCCATTTCAGGTTGATGTTGGTCGTATTGTTTTGGCCATGCTTCCGGAACCCGACCAACCTCAACCTCGTCCCAAGCGTCGGCATCGTAGGCGTGCAAGGCCCAAGATATTTAGAACACATGTCACCCTTTTTGGAATGCCCGATGATGAGGTTTTAAGATGATACCGTCGTCCTCCACAAATCATCATAGACACTCTCTCATTAATAGAGAGTGATCTTGAGCGGCAAATTGACAGTCCTACAGCAATACCACCACTTACGCAATTAATGGCGGTGTTACATTTCTGTGCCTCAGGATCCTTTCAAACCACAGTGGGAATAGTGGCCGGAATCTCCCAATCCTCCTTTTCAAGGATCCTGAGGGCAGTGATGGAGGCCCTTTTCAAGCACCTCCATCATTTTATTAACATGCCATTGGATATGGGTTCCCTTAGTGTGGCGAAGGCCAATTTTTACCAAATAGCTGGCTTCCCACACATCATAGGGGTTGTGGATGGCACTCACATACCACTTCAGCCTCCAGCACGGCTGGAGGCCATTTTTAGGAACCGAAAGCACTATCACTCACCGAATGTAATGGTGGTATGTGATGCCTCCCTCCAGATCCTGTCCCTGAATGCAAAATTACCCGGGAGTGCACATGACTCATTCGTCATCCGGCAATCAGGGATTTGGTATAAATTAAACTACCTACAAGCTGGTGATGCATGGCTTCTGGGTAAGCGGAGACCTTTAGTTGAAACCAATGCAAAGCTTGATACACAGTGATCCTGATTGTTGGTTTTGTTTTTTCACAGGAGACAGTGGCTACCCTTGCATGCCCTGGCTGCTCACTCCTTATTTGTCTCCCACACCAGGGCCACAAAGTGAGTATAATTCCGCACTTACAGCCACCAGGCAGGTGGTGGAGTGCTGTATCGGCCTTTTAAAAGGCCGATTTAGATGCCTCCACCGCTCTGGTGGCGAACTCATGTATTTGCCGGCTATGGTTTCGAAAATTGTGGTCCTGTGTGGGATCTTTCACAACATCGCCATAAGGAGTGGTGTCCCAATGCAGCCTGAGGATGCCTTGCCTGAGGATGGCCCCCCCGAGGTTGGTCGGAGGTCAGGATGTGGGGGGGCCATACACGATGATGTGGTGGCACGTTTTTTCAGGTAATTATTGACAAACATTAACTTAATTGACACAATGTCGACATGTACCATTGTAATGTTTCTTTTTGAAATTAATTTTTTTAATTTTAACTTTTCTTGTCTTCCTTTACACACCTCGACAAAACGATGCCTACTACCTGCTCCACTAAATTGTGTACATGTGGCCACATTGGATCTTACTTTGGAAACAATTATTTCATCGCCTCATTTGTGGCTTTATGTTGTCCTGCTACTTATTTCGTCAGTTCTTGATTGTTGAATTTTTTGTTGGATTTTGGTGTTGGGGTTTTTGGGGATTGTCTTTTCACTGTGTGATTGACACAATTCACTTTCTTTTGTTTGCCATTAAAAAGACTGTTTTTCACTAAATTCTAGTCACGTGTAACCTGGCACAAAAAAGGCCAACTTTCGTAATGCCTAATCCTGTAATGTCTGAAATGTTTCCGTGTTTGAACCTGCTTTTTGGCTTATCCAAAACCTCAAAGGTATTATGTTGAATCAGTAAGTTTAAAAAACTAGGCCTAAGCTGTTTTTAGGAAAAAAAAACATTACCCACCCAAAGAAAAACAAGAAAATGTTTGATTTGGTAATAACCTATTGGTATGTTGAGGTGTTTCATGTGGCAGCTTACATACTTCCTAGCGCTTTGTACAATCTAATTTACCTTACTTTAAAGAACATAATCAAATAGTGGACTTATGAAGGCTAAACAATGTAATTGTTTCAGACAATGAATGAGACTCGTTAAAATACAACAAATTTTTATTTTACAAACAATAATTTTGCCCTAAAAAACATGGAAAACAAAAAATTAGCGCCGAAGGGCCGCCGCCATGTGGTCAAGGACCACTAACATGGCAATCATGTGGCCACGCAAGGCGGCCAATCCTTCCTGGATACAATGCATCCGCCTCTGGTCCTCTGTTGGAAAAAACAAAGAGAAAAAAACAAAAACCTTACATTAGAAGTTTAAAAAACCAATTCCGCCCAAATAAAAAGTGTAAACAAAGATCCAGTTGTGCTGAAAAAAACAAAGTAATGGAAAATGCAAAGATGGCAGAAATACTAAATTACAAATGAACACACAAAAAGGCAACCACAAACAATAAAAAGTAGCCTTGTTAGGGTAAACAATAACTACCCAAGTATGAGTGTTTGGACATGTGTGATATGTATCATGGCTAAAAAAAACAATACATTGTCTATCAAAATAAAAAGGTCAACACGACAAATGGTAAAATTTATAACAGGGAAACCTACTGGTCATCGGGATTTGGGGGTTTGTAGGCCCAACATCCTCCTCTTCCTCGGAGGTGGGACAGTGACGTAGGCTCCATGGAGGGGAGATCTGTGAGCAGGTTGAAGGCGATGAAAAGCGCCGGGGGGGGGAGGGAAGGCTGAAGAAAAGAGAAGGGGGGGGAGTGGAGTGGAGTCGGGAATTTGTGGGGGGCTCCAAAATCCAGAGGGAGGTGCCTCAGGAAGTGGCCGGTCAGGGGTGGAGGGGGAATTGGGAACAAATTGAGGAGTGTCTGCTGTGCTGGGCGTTGGACTGAGGGCCCAGCCCGGCGTCTGTGCCTGCGGCGATGGCGGATTCTGTGTTCAGCCCCTAAATGAGCAGCGGAAAATGTTTTTATTTTTTTGGGGGGTGGGGGGGTTGGGCCAAAAATTAACAACTACACAAATGTTAGAACATTTTAAATATTGAAAACATGCACATGCAGGCCTTTCCAAAAAATCACAACAGGGCTAGACTGAAAACATGCACACGCAGGCCTTTCCAAAAAATCCCAACAGGGCTAGACTGAAAACATGCACATGCAGGCCTTTCAAGAAAATCACAACAGGGCTAGACTGAAAACATGCACACGCAGGCCTTTCAAGAAAATCACAACAGGGCGAGAATGAAAACATGCACACGCAGGCCTTTGAAGAAAATAACAACAGGACGAGATTGAAAACATGCACACGCAGGCCTTTCAAAAAAAAACCAACAGGGCGTGAATGAAAACATGCACACGCAGATAGGGCCGCAAAAAAAAAAGGAAAACAAACAAACAAATACTTACTTTCACCTATCCGCTGTCTAAAACAGGCCAAGAAGCGTGGCGTGCGGCGGCGCAGATCCGACCACCTGCACTCGAGCTGCCCGATCTGTCGGCGTGAGCCGAAGGAGCGCAGGCGGCGGCGAACCTCCGCATAGGCGGATCGCTTCTGGTGGTTGCTGATGGGGGGAGGCTGGCTGGTGATCCGCCAGTCCATCACCTCCGTTAGGACCAAAAGCTCCCGCCTGGTAAACGCGGAGGCTCTCATGATGGCAATGGTTGGTTTTTAAAAATATGAGATATGGTAAGAACTTACCTTTGTTTTCTCTATTTCTACGAAGTCCATAGGGTTCCACAGGATACCTTGGGGGTATAGGTGTGACGTCAGTCATCGGGCACCATAGAGTTAAGCTTTCAGCCTCCCAGGATGCACTAGGGTCCCCCTCCTATACCCCACCCCCGAGCCAAGGCACCTCAGTTAGTTACCAAGCCATAGGCCGGAGGAAGAGAAGGAAGAGAGAGAAAGAAGATCTGGATACACACAAGAATCACACTCTCACCAGAGGGAGATGGAAAAACCGGTGACCAGACCAAAGCCCATCTGCAGCACAGGTGCGACAGGGCGGGATTCCTGTGGAACCCTATGGACTTCGTAGAAATAGAGATAACAAAGGTAAGTTCTTACCATATCTCATATTTTCTACTTCAGGGTCCATAGGGTATCCACAGGATACCTTGGGGATGTCCCAAAACAGTATCCTTTAAGGGTGGGGACGCTCCTGTGCTGAAAGGAGAATCCGCCCCCCGAAGGAAGCATCCTGAGAGGCGAAGGTGTCAAACCTGTAATACCTCACGAAGGTATGGACAGAGGACCACGTAGCAGCCTTGCAGATCTGGACTGCAGAGGCACCACGTCGAGCTGCCCACGAAGGACCCACAGACCTAGTGGAATGAGCCTTCAAAGAAGGAGGAACCGGCAGACCTTCATGAAAATAAGCTTCAGAAATAGCCATATGGATCCAGGCTGCCAAAGTTTGCTTTGAAGTAGGCCAACCCTTTTTACGGAAGCCATAGAGGACAAACAAGGCGTCCGACTTCCTAAACGAAGAAGTGCGGTCAACATAAGTCCTTAAGGCCCGCACAACATCCAAAGAGGCCTCACCCTCTGAAAGACCAGGTGAGTTAAAGGTCGGAACAACTATTTCCTCGTTAACATGAAACTGGGAAACAACTTTGGGAAGAAATTCAGGCCGAGTGCAGAGCACTGCCCTGTTCCCATGAAAAATCAAGAAAGGGGGTCTACAAGAAAGAGCCCCTAAATCAGAAACACGTCTGGCCGAAGCTATGGCCAGAAGGAAAACAGTCTTAGCTGTTAGCCATTTAAGATCCACTGAGCCCAGTGGTTCAAACGGCGGTCCCTGGAGAGCCCTCAGGACCACAGCCAAATCCCAAGGTGCCACAGGTGGAACAAAGGGTGGCTGAATGCGGAGAACACCTTGCATAAAGGTGCGCACATCCGGGATTGTAGCAATCCTACGGTGAAACTAGACAGGGCCGAAACCTGTACCTTCAAAGAAGCAAGGCGAAGCCCATGATCTAGTCCCGCTTGTAGGAAGGCAAGTATCCTAGACAGACGAAACTCCCGCAGTGCATAACCTCTCGGTCGACACCACTGGAAGAACGTATGCCACACGCGATGGTATATCCTCGCGGAAGACGGTTTCCGAGCTCGTAACATGGTACGCACTACAGAGCTGGAAAACCCCCTGGACCTCAACATGGCTGTCTCAACAGCCACGCCATCAAAGACAGCTGAGTCAGGTCCGGGTGAAGACAAGGACCCTGCGACAGAAGGTCCTGTCATAGCGGCAACCGCAGAGGACTGTCCACGGACAGACCCTGAAGGTCTGAGAACCAGTGCCGTCTGGGCCACGCGGGAGCTATCAACAGGAGCGTCCCTCCTTCCTGTTTGAATTTCCGGATTACCCATGGAAGAAGGGAAACCGGAGGATACAGGTATGCGAACCGGAACGTCCACCGGACGGACAGAGCATCCACCAGAGATGCCTCTTCGTCTCTTGTGCGAGACCCGTACACCGGCAACTTGTTGTTGTGCCGGGACGCCATGAGGTCGATCTCTGGAAGACCCCCCTTGTCCACCAGCAGTTGAAAAACGTCCGGGTGCAGGGACCATTCCCCCGGATGAACGTCCTGGCGACTTAGAAAGTCCACCTCCCAATTTAGCACTCCCGGGATGAAGACAGCTGATATGCCCGGAAGATTGTGCTCCGCCCATACCAGGATCCGAGACACCTCTACGAGAGCCGCCCGACTTTGGGTTCCTCCTTGCCTGTTTATGTAGGCCACGGTGGTAGCGTTGTCCGACTGGACCTGCACCGGGCGACCCTGGAGAACCCGATGTGTCTGCTGGAGGGCATTGAAGACCGCACAGAGTTCCAAGATATTTATTGGAAGCTCCGCTTCTGTCAGTGTCCACCTGCCCTGGAACAAGTGTGGACCCGAAACTGCTCCCCAGCCCCGAAGACTGGCGTCCGTTGTCAACAGGACCCAATTTGGTACCCAGAACGGACGTCCCTTGCTGAGATGGGTCGTCTGCAACCACCAGGCAAGGGACAGGCGAACCTCCGGTATGTGCACTATCGTCTGGGACTTTAGAGACTGAGGCAGCCCGTTCCACTTGGACAGGATCAGGTGCTGCAGAGGTCTGGAGTGAAACTGGGCATATTCCACCATGTCGAACACCGACACCATGGAGCCCAGTAACCTCATCGCCGAGTGTAGAGACACCCGGCGGCTGTGCAGACAACTGCGCACCCTCGACTGTAAAGCAGAGATCTTTTCCCCCGTCACAAAGATCCTTTGCTGTCCCGAGTCCAATAAGGCTCCGAGGTGCAGAATCCGCCGAGGCGGGATTAGAGTGGACTTCTGCCAGTTTATTAACCAGCCGTGCTGTTGCAGTAGCGCAATGGTCAGGTCCAAGTGGCGCAGAAGGAGCTCCGGAGATCCTGCCACTAATAAAAGGTCGTCCAAGTACGGCAACATGCGGACTCCCTGCAGCCGCAGAGAAGCCTCCATGACCGCCATCACCTTGGTGAACACACGCGGTGCTGTCGCCAGGCCAAAAGGTAAAGCCCGAAACTGAAAGTGGTCGCTGCGGATTGCAAACCTGAGGAACTGTTGATGGCGCAAAAGAATAGGGACATGCAGGTAAGTGTCCTGTATGTCCAATGACACCATGTAGTCCCCAGGTTCCAGCGCCAGAATGATGGACCATAGGGTCTCCATCCGAAACTTCAGCACCCGCAAAGACTTGTTGAGAGCTTTGAGGTTGAGAATCGGACGATACGACCCATTGGGTTTCTGCACCAAAAAAAGATTGGAATAGAAACCCTGGCCCCTCTGGGAGAATGGAACAGGCACTATAACTCCAGCCTGGAGCATAGTGTACAAGACCTTCCGCAGCTCCGTGGCCTAGTTCCGGTCTGATGGTAGACCGGTGGTGAAAAATCGAGCCGGGGGTCTGTGCCGGAAAGAGAGGGCGTACCCGTGGGAGACCACCTCGAGAACCCAAGTGTCTGTCGTGGTGACCGACCAACACCGGGCGAACTGCAGCAGGCAGCCTCCCACTTTGGGATCCCCCAAAGGGAGGCCCGGACCATCAGGCCGCAGGCTTGTCATCTGGCTTAGGGGCCGGACGTCTGGTACTCCATGTCTGCTTCCGGGGCTTGGCCGATTTCTTGGGACCAGCCTGTCGGGGAAAAGACTGTGGTTTGGGCCTGCCCTGGGCCCTATAAGACCGAAAGGACGATGGTCCTGAACCAGAAGGAACAGCGGCCGACGGGAGACATGCCGATTTGGCTGCCGCCAGCGTGGCCACAATCTTGTCCAGATCTGGACCGAAGAGAACTTCTCCGTTAAAGGGCAATGCCTCCAAACCCTTTTTGGAATCAGCGTCCGCCTTCCAGGATCGCAACCACAAGGTGCGACGAGCACCCACCGCTGCTGAAGAAATTCGAGACACCAGGGCACTAATGTCTAAGGTCGCCTCGTTGATATAAGTGGCCGAATCACGGAGATTACCAATCAACTCCGTCTGTTCGGCCGGACAGTCGGAATCAAAGGACGCCTCCAATGAATCCACCCAGCGCTCCATGGCTCTGGCAACCCAGCAAATGGCCATAGCCGGCTGCGCTGCCCCCCCCCCCGTAAGGGAATAAGCGGACTTCAGGCAGCTCTCCACCTTGCGGTCCGTAGCATCCTTAAGGGAGGACATGGATGGCATCGGCAATGTGGTACTACGGACAAGACGTGTCACATTAGAATCCACCTGTGGAGGGGATTCCCACTTAGCAAAATAATTATCCGCGAACGGATAAGCCACCGCCAGGCGCCTCTGCGGCTGGTATCGCTTGCCAGGCTGTTTCCACGCCTCCTCTAAATGGTCCAGTAACTGACCCGAAAGAGGAAAGACTGTGGCGTCACCCTTCACATCCTTAAAAAAGGCATACTTGGATTTAGCAGCTGGGGGAACTTCGTCCTCAATCACCAAGGCTGTGCGGACTGCCCGAATAAGTCCAGGAATATACACCTTGGACCTAGCGTCAGCGTCCTTAGTATGGAGAGGTTCCTGATTGTAAGGATCCAGAATCTCCCCATCATCAGACGTCCCTTCGTCATCCTCATAAGGAGCCGACAGAGATGCCACCGGCCGTTTATGTGGCCGCATCACAGCCTCCCCCTGCAACACATCCGACAAGTGCTGTACAGAACTCGTCAGGGAGCTAACCCACGCTCCTGAGAAACCGGGAGAGAGGAAATAGGGAGACTGCGGGGTACCACCAATTGTCCTGGGAAACCCTGCATGGGTGACGACACCACTGATTGCTGGGACAAACCCATCTGCATAAACGCGGGCTGCGGAGCTAACTGGCCCACTAAGGTTGTAAGCGCCTGAGCGAAACAAGCCCAGGGCGGCTCCTGTACCGGTGCTGTAACCGTAATAGGCCGCACCATAGACAAACACTGCCGGCAGAGGCCCTCCGCGCTACCCTCCCCCTCCGCTAAAGGTACTTTACACGTAGTACGCTGTAGCTGGAGAGGAAAATCACTTTCAGACATGATGGTACAAAGTATGTGACCCCTCTCACCAATTGTTTTTGAAAAAGGTGAGAGACCACCCTGCAGCACCACACCGCAAGGGCTTAGCAGAAAGAACAGGGACAGTAATAAAGCTGACAGTCAGAATAGAAGATACAGGCAGCAGCGCTAGCACAGTCACATACAATGCAAAGAAAATCAATTCCTGCACTAATCAGCGCTTACAAATCAACTACACAGACACAGAGTCTGGTAGGACACAGCGCTGCATACACAGACCTGACCACAGCGGAGGAGAGGTATGCGGGGGGACCCAGACCACGATGCCTCCGTCCAGGCTTCCAGCAGCGTTCACCATGCGTTCTGGAAGATGGCCGCCGAGGAGCAGAGAGGAGGCTGGCCTGGGGGAGGAGCGCTGCCACAGGGCCAGTCGGTGTGTTGCAGAGAGGGCTGTGTGCAGCGGGGGAGGCGCCGGCTGAGACAGGGAAGGCGCGCTCCTCTGGCATGCATTTAACCCCCGGGACGCCGCAGCGCTACCGCTCTGCTGCGGTCCGCTGTCCCAGGGGGGTAGTGGAAGCGCAGGTTATATACCTGGCTCCACGCTGCAGCCAGTCCCCAGGGAGCCCCCTGCCTGGGGACTCTGGACCATGTAACAGCGGGGACCCACCGCGGGACCCCGCTGCTTACCTTGCTGTCCCCCTTGATTCCGCCCATGGTCCGGAACATCTGGGGTCACCGCTAGCTGTGACCCCAGATGCTCACCAGCATCCCTGGATCGGTACCGGCGTTCTGGTACCGGCGGGGGTGTAGGGAAGACAGCATGGACGTCAGGACTGACTGTCCATGCTGTACATCCAGATGTGCAGCCACAGCTGCATGCAGGAAAACTTCAGGGGCTCTTCTTAGCCCCCACTCCATCAGGTGCACCCGACTCCGGCCGGGCACCAAACTAAACTGAGGTGCCTTGGCTCGGGGGCGGGGTATAGGAGGGGGACCCGAGTGCATCCTGGGAGGCTGAAAGCTTAACTTTATGGTGCCCGATGACTGACGTCACACCTATACCCCCAAGGTATGCTGTGGATACCCTATGGACCCTGAAGTAGAAAAAACTGTTTTAATAAAGGCCAGAGAAAAAATTTGATTGGCTAAAGTAGTTGGTAAATTTACAGGAACCATTCTATTGGTTAGTGTATGAGTCATGTGTCCTCCAGGCTAAAAAATATGTGAGTTATGATAGGCTTGATGCTGTGACATTCGTAAGGTAATTTAAATAAAGAAATGAAAAAAGTAAAATATGGCGAGCACAAACACAGGAAAACAAGAGGATCATTGGTTCAAACATGTATTTTTTATAAAGTTAAATATTCTTGAAACCGTACGTATTCTGCGGGAAAAATGACACACGGACAAGATTAAAGTTTATTGAAAATGAAAAAAAAAACGGATTGCAAACAGGTGAAGAACAATTAAGCTAATTAATATATTGATTGGCATGAAACGATTAAAGTATGTATGCAGAATGAACGAGCAGGTAATCGAAATCTGACAGGCCCACTTCTGGTTTGTACTTGTGCGAGCGTTCCCTGCAACCAAATTGGGAGATGGACGGTCGCAATTTTGCTCGCTCGTTAGCTAGAGGAGGGGTTGCGAGACTTTGGGGCAGAAGAATAGCTACGAGCGAACTTTCGAGAGAGCGCTGGAATTTTCATTTGCTCTGAATCAGGCCCTTGGTGAGCAGATCAAATTAATAGGACACCAGTTTCTGTGGTTCACTGTTAATTTTAATTTAGAGGTTACATTACACATCAGCGACTGTTACTCCCGTCCCTATCTATCAAAGGGTCACCATCAAAAACTGCCCTGGTATCACCCGTGATAGCCCACATCAGAAAAGGTTTGCCGTGTATATGTGTATATATATATATATATATATATATATATATATATATACTACACGAGGGCTGATTGAAAAGTAATGAGACTGATTTTTTTATTCAGCATCAGATGACTCCACAGGATCTGAACAGTTTTCTTTTGCAAAGTAGCGTCCTACACAGTCCATACATTTCTCGCAGTGTTTCAACAACGATTCGAAGATGTGCAGTACACTGTTTTGTGACGTCACTTTTAGTGTTGCAGCTGTGGCAAAATGCCACAGCTGCAACACTAAGGCCTGTATTCAATTTGGAGCGAAAGGCCGAGATCGGCAAAATTTTTTCGCACATGACGTAATTTCGCCAGGCGGAAAAGTATCGCCGTTTTCAATTTCAAAGACTTTCCACCTAGGGTCAGAAACACGGAGGCAGTCTCATTACTTTTCAATCAGCCCTCGTATTTATAGAAACAGAATTACCACAGCTGTAGGGTGTGTTGTGCATGCGCTGATTTTGTGAATGTAACGGCACATGCAGAGCACTGATTACAGCTGCGGTAAGGTAGTGTAGAGAGGGAAAAGTATCTATTTCCCGAAAAGCTGTCATCGCAAAAATAACAGCTTTTTGGAATAGATACTGATGGAGAATTCATCATTCCTCCTGTAATAAGGTAGAGCTCCATGCGAGTTCTAAACCTAATTATCTCCAGAGAATTGTTAGTTATGATGAATAGGCCCCATAGTGTGGTCCTAGTCACTGTGGGATTGGTTCATTCTTTGATGTATGATGCTATATTGGGGAGAGATTTTTCCTACTTCTGGAAGCTGTGGTAAAACCAATTGATTACAGACATGTTACATAATGTTGCAGATACAGTGGAAGCGGGGATGTTCCCCGAGTCTGAAGTGTCCCCTTTTCCAAGCATGATTGTGGAGAACAGCAGTGGAGCGCACAATTGTTGTACCCCTGACTGAAGTAGCAAATGTTGTTGGAACAGTTGAATATTTAAAAGACCCTAATCTGGTAACGGCTAGAGTGTAAAACCCAGGAGAGCCTGAGAGTGGGTTGTCAGACCCTCACATTGCAGTACGGCAAGATTTGTTGTACCAAATGTCCAAAAAGGCAGAAGATATTGGGGAATATTCAATTAGCAGTTATGGTTAAGTGGAATCCTGAGGCAGAAAAGCTTTTGCAGTGTTGAGGGTAGCATTGTGCACCCAACCAGTTTTGATGACACCTGACTTTGAAAATGAATTTGTTGTGCAGACAAGATGCATCAGATGTAGGGTTAGGTGCTGTGTTGTCACAAAGCAAAGATGGTGAAGAACATTCTCTTATTTATATATTTATTAGAAATTATGCCAACGCTAAGGAACTACCTTTTGTGGGCGAAAATTTTGATTGATTATAGATCATGCTCCATTGGAGATGATGGCTGAGAATACCTTCAACCCTGTACTGACAATACACACACAGCAGGAATTGGCCCAGCCAGGGCCGTAGATAGCCAGTCTGGGCCCCATTACTATCAGATGGCCAGCGGTTCGATTCCCGTCAGCGGCAGCCCTACAGGAGCAGAGTGCGACGCAGCGGAAGCCCGACAGCGCTGGAAATCCCGATCATGGATAGGTAAGTATCCACTAACCTAACCTAACACCCCTAACCCTCCTTAGGGGTGCCTAACCCTAACTTCCCCCCAAGTACCTAACCCTAATCCCCCCTCTAAGTGCCTAACCCTAACCACCCCCTTCCCCGCTTCCTAAACCTAAGTCCCCTGGGGGAGTGCCTAACCCTAAGTCCCCCCCGGGGGTGCCTAACCCTAACCCTCCCTCCCCCTAGCCTAACCCTAACCCTCCCGGGGGGGTGCCTAACCCTGTCCCCCCCGGGGGTGCCTAACCCTAACCCTCCCTCCCCCTAGCCTAACCCTAACCCTCCCGGGGGGGTGCCTAACCCTAAGTCCCCCGGGGGGGTGCCTAACCCTAAGTCCCCCCCGGGGGTGCCTAACCCTAACCTTCCCTCCCCCTAGCCTAACCCTAACCCTCCCGGGGGGGTGCCTAACCCTAAGCCCCCCCTGGGAGCCCTAAACCGGCTGTCCGCTCGCGGCGCCCGGCATCACTACGATCGTGATGCCGGGCGCCGGTCTCCCGGCGTCGGGGAAATGCGGGCGTCTACATCTAAACGGGATAAGACAGTCGGGAAGCCGGCTGCCGGTATTTAGGCAGTCGGCTTCCCGATTGCCTCCCCTCAGATGTAGTAGCACACGTCCACTTTAATGCCACAGTCATAGGTGCTGCCTTCACAATCTCCCTGAAATATTTTTTCCAAAGTAAGCAAGTATTGTGCAATACATACATTTTTATTTTTTTAACATGTGGGGTAAATATCGGCTGCTTTTGTATGAACAGGACAGCTTTATTATTACACTGCAATTTAGATTTCAGTTTGGACACATCCCTCCCAAATGTAAATCTCTCTGCACATTGTATATCTGTCCCACCTGCAGTGCAGCACGATTTTACCAAGATGCAAAGTTACTTGTTCTATCTTACTCTGGGTCTGATTTAGCAGCGTATGCAATTGCAAGTGCAAAAGCGGATCGGCCGATTGTTGATTACTGCGCGTGCACTGCAATAACGCATAGGAGGAATCCATCACAGAGGTGAGTGACAGGCCATGAGCATTTGGGGGTGGTGACGGGGGAGTGGTTGGAGAAAAGTAGGCGTGCCTGTCCTATTGAGCGCCGTTGCATGGGCGTGCATAAATTAGCACAGCGATTGCATACGCAGCTTGAGTGCAAACTGCGTGCGATGAGACTTGCAGTTTCTGTGACTGGTCAGACCTGCTGTAAATGTGCATGACCGACCGATGTGCTTCGATTTTACCGATGTATACGCAGGACTGCAAGGTATCACGGATGTGAGAAAGCAATAGTGGGCGTCTCTATGCTGGCTGGGCTGTGGCAGACATTAGTATATTTTCGCAGCTGCATTGCTTGTGATTACACAGCTGTGATTGCAATTGCGATATATACTGAATCAGGCCCTCTGTTCCCAAATCTGAATCAGGCCCTAATTGCAGATACAAAATTATACTTATTGCCGCAATCAGGGGACTAATTATAAACATCTCCTATAACCTACTGTTAAAAAAATCTGAAAGGAAATCACTACAAAAATAGCTGGATGTGGAGTCAGAATGAAGTGGGGCCGGTTAGGTCTCTTTATTAAACCGTAGTTTGGAGACAGCTGCTAGGATGCCACCATGTGTTCAGTGTGCGTAAAGGAAATATAATAATTAAGTCACACAGAGGCCGGACCACAGATATGCAATATGCATTAATAAAGGGAGGAGACTGCACAAATCATTTATTTGCTTGCAAGGTACTTTTTGTGGGATTTCCGATAACACCTCCAAGACTGCACCAAGATTGGGTCATCACAGGATGTTCTTGCTTTTGGCAGGGGAATGGTGGAGAGATGGATAGAATCAATGATCTGTATGGAGAAAGGGGCTGATTAAAGTTAGTTAGAATTGGTTTTGCACACTGCACCATGTTTATAAAGAAAACCCTTAATATATAAAATTTTAACACCTTATGTTTGCTGATGTAATTTAATATTATACACATTAAAGAGTAACACAAGCTGCATAGGACAGTCATTTACTCCAATATAAATATTGCATACATTTAAATGTATGAAACATGCAACGGCTCCAGCAGAATGAGCATGGGTAATTATTTTGCAGTGTACATTTGCAGTATACTTCTTATTTTTAAAACCGTTCAAAAGGTAGAAGTGGGAGGTGACAGAGGTGCGGTGAATGGCGTCATCCCAGCCCTGACAGCAACGCGGGGCAAGGTTACAATGATGCAATCTGCGCCATTGACAGCAAGCCTCAGACTGCCCACTTCACTGTGATCTCTGGGCCAGGTTCATCACGGATCGCAACTGCAACAGCATACGCAGATCGGCCGATGGTGCGGACCGCACATGCGTATGCATCGCAGTGCGCGTGCGTGAGTTGGCATTGCGATCGCAATGCAATCCATTATGCAGGCTCAAATCCATTGCAGATCAAGGGACCGCACATGGTGACGGGGGGAGTGGTCGGAGAAACGCAGGCGCGCCAGTCCGTTTGAATGCCGTTTCATGGGCGTGCATAACTTAGCCACTGCAACGGCATACGCAGCTTGTGTACTCACTGCGTGTAATTAGACTTGCAATTTCTGATTCAGGTCTGAGCTGCTGGGTTCGATGTTACTCGATCATACCAATGTGCATTCAGAGCTGAATGGGCATCGGAGGACAAAGCTTGAGATGGGAACGATAGCCGGTGCTATCTATCACGGCGATTGTAAGCAGAGTGGACGACAGGTGAATATTGCTGAGCAAGTTGTGTTACACAGGTATGAATGTATGGTCACGTCTGCATTGCATACATTTGCATATTTGTAGTGTACTGTCTCATGGGGTTTTCTCAGTGCACTTTTATTTCGAAGCCAGTTGTTAGCACAAATTAAATTTAATAAAGATTGCTACACATTTCCCTCACCTTTGCCAAAGACATTTAACATCTTGTTACAAAATGTGTTTTTTTTTTCATTTACTGACATGTACACTTTACATTTCTTTGTCATAGTATCATTACTTAGAACAGGGATGGGGAACCTCAGGTCCGGGGGCTGTATAAGGCCCGCGGAATAATTTGGTCTGGCCCTCAGAGCTTTTCTCTGCTAGCCTCATTTGGAATGAATGGCACGCTGCAACCAGAATCTATGCAGCAGTGCCGCCCAGAGCATCCTTAGGACACCAGACAGTCACACTGCTGTCCTTACAGCTCCCCGGAGCATCCTCAGGATGCTCCAGGCATTGCTGTAATCACTGGCGAATGTGGCCCACGCCCCATGTGACATCACAGGGGGGGGGGGGCCTGCAGCTGCTCAACGAATAATGTTATATATATCAAAATCCCCTGACTTAGAATATAGGCATATTTTGTCAGAGCCATAACTAGACTTTTTGGTGCCCTGTGCCAGAGAGAGCATTGGTGCCCGCCCCCTCCATTTTTTAAATAGGGACATAAGATAGTGCACCTGAAAAGGGGCCATGGCCTCATGGGGAAGGGCCGGGGAAGAGATAGGGGGGGCCAGGAGATGATGGGGATAAAATAAGAGGAAGCTACAAGTAAGAATGATAATAAACAGGAAAATTGACCGGTCCAAACAGCGCCCCCTGCCCTAGTTGCCTACCTTTGGCTTTTCCTCCCAGAGAGAAGCCTTGGTAGGAGAAGCAGGTGGGCTGTAACGGAGCGGGGCCTGATGGGTCGCATTATTTAGCTAAATTCACTGAGAATCGCGTCATTAAGCTGCAGAAATTCTTCCCAGAATGCGGGAGAAGTGCCTACCCTTCCGGGGGTGCGGGGGGGGGTTACCCAAAAACTCGTGAGCCTCCTGCGAAAACCGGGAGGGTAGGCATGTATGCCCCCTGCCCTGCGGTTCCCTGTGCCATGTATTTGGGAATCGGTATGTAATGCTGGCTAGTGGGAAGCCTCCTGTCAAAATACCGACAGCCGCATCCCGGTGGTTGGTATACCGACAGGGGTCGAGTAAGTATACTTACCATCCCCCCTTCTCCCCCAAACCCTCCCTTCTTGTAGCCTAACCCTAACCCTCCCCACCCTGCACTGTAACCCTCCCCGTTAGTGCCTAAACCTAAGTCTCCCCCTTTCGTGCCTAAACCTAACCTTCCCCCCTTAGTGCCTAACCCCAACCTCCCCCCAAAACCTTAATGCTAACCCCGCTACGCCACCTAAACTTAACCCCCCGCGCAGCTAACACTAAGGGCGCCCCGGACTTACCTCATTCGGGCTGGTGTCCATTATTTTCTGGCGTAAGGATTAAGATAGGCGTAGGTATTTAGATGCCTATTTAAAGTCTCTTGTCGGGCTTCCCCTGTCGGGATTGAGACCAGCGGCATCACGGCCGCATGTCTCGTACTTACATCCCTATATCTGTGTGTGTCTGTGTGTGTGTGTCTGTGTGTGAGTCTGTGTGTGTGTGTGTGTCTATGTGTGTGTGTGTGTGTGTCTGTGTGTGTGAGTCTGTGTGTGTGAGTCTGTGTGTCTGTGTGTGTGTGTCTATGTGTGTGTGTGTGTGTGTATTCACTTGGTATAATTATTTTTATTTTTTGTAATTATTTACAATTATCTTAGAAACATGACTTCAATCAAGGCATCTCCTCCTCCCCTCCCCTGTCTGGTCCCCCTCCCCTGCCCATTCTCCCTCCCCTGCCCACTCCCCCTCCACTGCTCACTCCCCCTCCCCTGTCCACTCCCCTTCCTCTGCCTCCCCTGCCCACTCTCCCTCCCCTGCCTACTCCTTCCCCTGTCCACTCCCCCTTCCCTGCCCACTTTCCTTCATCAGACACCTTTGTCAGACACCTCCTTGCTGCATCTGCGTGATTCCATTGCTGCGACTGATGTTGCAACCTGGGATCACCTTTGGAACAATCGCAACCATTGATTATGATTGTTGTCCATTTGATCATGCTGTGGGACCTAAAGTTTCCCGCAGCCTGGCCGGTGGCTGGTCACGCAATAGGCCAGGAATCTGCCTCCATTGACACAGACCCTGGCCTCTTCCCTCCTTGAAAAATGGAGGCATTACACCTCCATTTCCGTAAATGGGGACCAAACAGGCCCCTACACCACAGCTTGTCGATCATGCTGCTGGTTGGGGGGTCTGCAAGTGAGACCGCAGGACCCATTCTGCACATGTGCTTAACGTATTTTATTACATATGCATAGCATATTTATTGCATAGTTATTATAACGTATCCTCGGATGAACATGCATCTCTGAATCAGGTTCTTAGTCTATAGGCAAATCATCATTTATTCATGAGGCCCCTCATTTACCACCAAGTATCTAACATTCACAAGAAGTGTTCAAACTTGTTGCGTATGATAATGGTACTCCAGCCAATCACCTACCAACTGTCATCTGTTTGCTTCTGCGCCATTTATTAACAAACAATGGCCGATGCAGATGATATGTCGTCCAATCCACCAGATCGGACGACATATCGTCAGATGTGTACCCAGCATTAGACTTATTTAAATTGTGATGGGGTTTTTTTGATAATTTTTACTACACATCATTTTGTGCATAAGTTTGTATTTTATGTTATTGTTTGCCTTTGTATATAAAGTGACAGAAATATGCTGATTTCCTTTATTTTTTATTTATTTTCAGAAGCAGAGTGGCAATAGGCGCTTGTCACCGAGATGTGGCGCATGCGTGAATATTTGGTCCACATGACAGACACAGTGGACAGGATATTACATTTATTTAAAAAAAAAGTCATTAAAAAAATATTCAATTGAAAAAAATTGTTAAAAAAAAATGTTGATTATTTGAATATATCATGTGTTGTGTCATTATTATAGGTTAGCATAGTATAGCTTAGAAGTGAGGCTCTATTAATAACACACAGGAAAAAAACACACATATTAGGTATAAAACTTTTATTAAATTAATGTAAAACAAATACACTTTAATTAAAATAAAGGCATGCAGGCAGCTTTGCAATTTTGTCCTTGCAAATATGCAAATGCAGCAGGAGGTCTATGACACCCCCTGCTGCATTTCTGAACCCAGCACTGCGACCAAGGTTGCAGGCTGCGGTCACCATAGCAACCATCGGTCGGCGAAGTTGGATGGTGCTGAGTAAGCCTCCAGCTGAGTAAGCCTCAGTTTACTTAGGCTGGCCCGGCTTGCAAGGCCAGGAAACTGACGCTTTCCTGGTCCTTGCCACTCTCAGAAAATGGGATCGCTGTCCAATCCCGGCCCCCGCACCTCCCCTTCAATCAGGCCATAGGCAAACGCAGGGGGGGTTTCCGTCTGCCTGGAAACCCCCCTCCCCAGCACACACCATGATCATAATAGAAATAGTAATATAATAGAATGTTACTAGCGCTGCATGTTCTTCTCAGTATCACAAATGAAATGATTAACACCATTTGTGGATCTTTTAAAATGTGTCAGCCAGTAATAAATATACCTGTGCACCAGTTAGGACATGCACTGTTAGGGGTGCACTGCTATAGACCATCAATAGGGTTAATTATTAATACTGTATAATAATACACTATCCAGTGCATAAGGAGACCAATATGTACATATATGTCCAGGGCAGTGCTAGGTTCTTCTGCTGCTCCCCCAGACTCCCGGACTTGCTCCAATGCTCTGGAATGGAGCCCATATCTGAAGAAAAACATTCTGCTCAGACAGGATGGACCTACTGCCGCATATAATGGCTTACTGTGATCACTGGTCCTGTATATGCTGGAATTATGCAACACAATATACTTTGTATGATGCATATTAAAGCTGGATAAGTACTAATTCTGCCCTCTTCATGGACTGGCCACATTCGCTCTAAAATCAAGCATTTGGAAACCCCCCTCTAGAAATCCTGCGTTTGCCACTGCAGGCAGAGGCATCGATGGGGCTGTGTGCGTTTACGCAGGACCCATTCTGTACACTCATAGAATGGGTCCTGCGCAAGCGCAAATTCCTAATAATCGGGAATCCGCGTTCAGCATTGCATTGCACTTGCATGCAATGCTGAATCAGCCCCAATACACACAGCCATAGACATATTATTATAACATATTAAATGAATTGAAAACAATACACTTGAATTTTATCTATCTATCTATCTGTCTGTCTGTCTGTCTGTCTATCATCTTATTCTAGTTGTACACATTGCACACTACAGCTTGATAGAATTAATAGTGCCTTTGTACAACGAGTCTTTTCATCAAGGTCATTAGCCTAAAGTAGTCTAAATTAGTCAACTGGCAAGATCAAAGGGAAAATTTGCATTAATTATGTGCACACATAACAACAAGAACATCTAAACTCACTAACGTGTATTATCGTGTTACCATATAATACCTTCTGAAATACAATGTAACTTAACTTCTAAAATAAAGACACAAGCAATAGTGTTGGCGTTTAAATATTTCGGCAAATGTATTTTTGATAAGTCATTACATTTTCAGACTATAAGGTAATACTAATAATGGTGATGGCACAAAAAGAACGCACAGGACAATAACAACAAAACCGTTCAAACAAGCACACACACAAGCCAAGCATTGGTGATAAATCTCCTTTAACTTCAACCGCCGGTCCAGGTGGTATAGCCAGTTCCCGTCCAGGACAATTGGCTGTCACCTTACTCCACTTCAAGGAGAGCGCACCCACTAAGCCTAATTATTAACATAAACTAACTCCAAGTGTCGTTCTTTCCCGCCAAGCGAGGCCTAAACCGATGCGCCGCCACCATAACTCAACTCTGTAACAAGACGCCCTCAATCAGCCAAAAATCAGGCAATCCTGCAGGATTAAAAATGCACGCCATCCACACGAAACAAGTGTGCATCGTGAAATTGAATAAACACAAGCTCCACTATACCACCACCATTCTCCACTATACCACCATCATTCCCCAACATGTATCTCACCACTACAGTATTTTACCTTCCTGCTAGCCACATCCAACTGCACCAGAACCAACATTCCTCCACATACTCCTGCGGACAATGAAAGAACACATAACTGGCAATAAGGCAGGGCAACTGTTATCAAATGGATCTAATGACAATAGAACGCAAATACAATGCAGTTTGCTGACTTAGGGCTCGCTATTTGCGGTCATTCGTTCTAAAACAAGGGGTGGCTATTCAAATGAACCGTTCACTAATTGCGGTCTGTTCACGCCTCTAAGTCTGAACGAGCGAGCAAAACTTGCAGTTGTAATTTTGAAAAATACGCCCCCTGGCCGCTCGCATCCTACGTCATGTCCGCTATTTATTAGATTGATCGAGCACATCGAACAGCGTATGAACTGCTCGCTATTCTTGTGGCTGGTTTTTTTCAACCGCTATTTTGCGATCAGTTCGGGTTAAAAAAAAAACAAGTGACGTGGTCAATGACGCTGCTGTATTAATTATGCACTCCCATAAAACGCCCGTTTTGACCTTTAAGCACGCCTGCGATCTAATTCCACACCTTCCCCTGTTACCACCCACATACGCCTCCTTCTGTCACTCATATTAGCAGGCATTCGCTAAATAGCGAACAAACGATTTTCGGCCGCACTGACTGGTTCGCGCATGCGTATTACAATCCGTACGCATGCGCAGATGTGCGAACATCGGACAGAACGAACGAGCGGCCGCTTACGAGCGGCTCTGAATCAGGCCCTTAAATCATTCCCAATGAAGGGTAGAGAGGAAACATTGTCTGCAATTGATGCACAGAATTAATTATAACTTTGATTAGTCTTGAAAATATGTATAGAAATTATGCAGTCCGTGAAATATTAAAGGAAATTAAAGTGTTATATAGGTAAGAAAAACGTGTAATTAAACTAGTGTCTCGGCACAAAACCGGTGTTTCCAATATTTTTTTAAAATATATGGTAGTATCCTGGATATCTATATATTATCATTCATTAAATCTATTACAATAAATAGTTATTTAAACTAGGGGTGAGCGGGTTCGGTTTTACTCGGTTTTACTCAGTTCTTATCGCCACTTTACCGCAAATTTGGCTCGATTTTATTCGCTATCCAAAACACATGTTCGGCGACAGCCAATAAAAAGATCCGGGTAAAACCGAGTAAAACCGAACCCGCTCACCCCTAATTTAAACCAAATGCCACTCTGTCAGTATTATTTCAAACATAATTTTAACACTGCTTTGAATGGCGTTCTACACATAGCATAACCTAAGTGGATATGGTTATTCCAGGACAGATGCAGCACCTTAGAAAACAGAAAGAAAAAACACAAAGAAAGCAGTCCAACCACAGACACACCATATCGACAAGACATGGAAACGTAACAAAGACGGGGGAAGGGGGAGGGGAACAACGTAGCTAACCAGACTTGAGGCAAAAAACTAAAAAAAAACAGTAAACTAACCATTATGCCATATCATATAATTCAGAAGCCAATTGGGGCCCCGGGGGAAAATAAAAAATTCCTCATAGACTCCCGCAGTAGGTCGGCGAGTGGTTAGGCCTCCGGGGAGCTACGTTAGACCAAAATAGCTAAACCCGGATGACTATAACGTCGTAACGCAGTAGGACAACACCGACCAAGCGATTGGATATCCCCGTCGGATAAGCCAGCAGAAGCCGCAGATGAAGCAGCTCTTACTCCAAATGAGTGAGTACCAAACTTGCCCGGCTTGAGCTCTGAAAAAGCCAAACAACGCTGCAAAACATGATAAAATTGGTATTTCGTAACCGGGGATACCTCCTTGTGCATCAACCATGTCCCATCCCATCGTTATGCATCTGCCAGCGCCACCGGACATACTGCAGGAATGGGATATGGTTGAAGTGAAGCCAGCGCCTTCTATCAGCCTGGTCCAAACTGGAGCGCTGTATAAGGCCTAGCATTGCTTCTAGGCATATAAATTACGTCCCCAATAGTGAGTGGTGGGTCAGCCTTTTTAAAGGGGACAACTAATTCGCAGACCCATGAAGCGTCATGGGAAAAAACATAATTGAAAACAGCAAGCATGCAAAGCTGAAAATAAAAAACAACTGAAGGGACCGAAGCCGGCAAGTAAAGCAAGCAACATGGACATATCAATGGGACACCTGCAGTCACTCGCTTTAAGGGTCGACCTGGACCAACCACCTGCAGGCCCCTGAAATTATGAAGGCCCGTCATACAACGCAGAGAAAATAGACACGCATGCTAAAATATGCTGTAACACAGCGAAAGAGCGCCCTGGCGAATACAGGGTCTCAATCAGACCCGCTGGCGAGCGCAGGACGCTCGCAAGCGGGTCGATGGTACCCAAATGCGCATGCGCACTATGGAGGGACCTCCGTCGTGCGCATGCACGAGACCCGGCGAGCGACGGGGTAGACGTCGCTCGGGGTCTCGCTCCAAAGGGGGCTTGCTCGTCGATGGTGAGTGACAGCACGCCCCCTTTGGTGGGCGTGCCGGGGGCGTGGCTGCCAGATGGAGGCGTTCCTATGGGAACGCCTACCGTCTGGTTCCGGCCCCACTGACATCACTAGTGATGTCAGTGGGAGTGATTTTGGCTCTGATAGAGCCAAAATCACTCCAGGGCTTGCGGCAACGAGACGCTACTGCAGGGTCTCGTCGCAAGCCCGATGGTCGCGATGGTCTTGACCATCGCGACCATCATCATGGACGCTCGCATAAGCTGTGGGTGGTAACCTACAGCTATGCGAGTGTCCAAGAGGCCACTCCAAGTTTAGGTAGGAGGGCCCTGATTCAGAGCGAGCGCTCTGGTCAGAGCGTCCGGCTCTGAATCAGGCCCACAGATTCCAAATAAAAGTCAGCATGATGCTCTGCAAGCTCTTACATGCCTGAACCACCGAAACCAGAAAAAAAATGCTCCCATTCCAGCCAACCCACCTACTAACAGCGCAAAATCTTGGGGCAATGGTTTGTGTACCAGGAACAAGCCTGGCAACAAAATGTACATTAAACAGCAGGCAACACAGAACAATTTTTCCTAGCAAACGAACAACCGGGGAGAGGACGAACTCTGAGGTCAAGTGCATGCAATGCACCCAGGGTGCCGCAACAAATTATACTTGCGTTAACCAAGCGGTCCCCCTAGAGTTCTAAAGCAACCATAATGGGGAACAGCTCAAGCAACAGCATGTTCTTAGCGAGCCCCTATGCAACCCACGTCAACGGCAAAGGTGAAGCGCATCACGAACCGTTGAGGTAAGTTAAAAAGCCAGTACGACAGCAGCGTCAGTAAAAATTACTGTGTTACTGCAGGAGTACTCAGCCACCTCCCTATGGGGATATAGCTGTAGCCAGCGCCACATATGACCAAGGCGTATAGGGGATGCCGTCTTAAGGAGATCCGCCATCGAAAGCTGGACGACTGGGGGCAGTACCAGATTCGGCACGGAAGCAAGCCTTTTCAGGGTGACGCCCCAAAGTTCCTGAGGGCGGGTTTCAGGGGTAGCATGCCGCAAATATAATAAAAACCTGCCTGCCAATTATGTTAGGAGCAATAGGCCTCCTCACCTCAATCGCTGGCCAGCCTGCTGATCAATTGATGACCCAGGCGTGGAAGACTGGGATGCTAGCAAAGGGGTCAAAAATGCTGGCCCGAGATGACAGCATATGGAGGGTATCAATAGCAGCAGCTGGGTAAGAGGGGGGGCACAGCCACGGGAGACAATGCACCCAACGCGGGTGTAACAAAACTCGGGGAGTAGCGAGGGTGGTTCCAGTGGATCATGAAATGGACAGAGGGCGCCATAACGAATTCCAGAATTCATGGGGCGTTACGTAGTATAACGGCCGCTTGTTAGTTTTTCTCGGTTAGTTTGCACTATAACCTAAAGAGGTGGATATTTATTTATTGTTATTTATTAGAAGACCTGGATTAATAATAATGGTGGTAGACAGAACATGAATAGTAGTACTCACATTACTATAGGTGCAATGTATATTTTCGAAGTAGGAGCATAGCTAAGAATGTAGCTTAACATAGGTGTTCCCACTACAGCGAAAGCTGCTTAGGGCAGTATTGCAGTTATATGCTGTGCACCCTGTGGAATTTTAATATAGCACATGTATTCTGCCAATGTACGTTAAATGCTCAGAATAAATAATAAAACTCTTTCATCAATTGATATCAATGATTCAAAGGAGATCACAGTTAGATCCTAGGTGCTATATTTAAATAAGGCAGTGTCAAAGCAGCTACCCATTAATGTCAGATAGTGCATCACTAAAGCATTCTATTACACCAATAGGACCTCAATGCCCAGCAGAAAGACTGCCACTGTTTGCTGTCTCTACTCCTCACTCCAGTATTCCCCCGCAGGCTGGCCATACCCCACTAGCTCAGTTCAGTACAGGGAGTGTGTGTGTGTGGGGGGGGCTGCGCTACACTTTTCCCGTGTGCCATGGTCCCAACTCTGGTAACAACTGACGCAGTGTTGGGCAGCCGACCACGTAGCTCTCTGGGTCAGCGGAGCCAGCACTGCCTAGCTACATGCATGGGAGACTAAATGACTGCTGGCGTAACTGCGTACTGCAGTAGTGGAGAGCCCACAGCTACTGGTCACACACGCGACCTCTGCAAAATATATACAGTCAGGTGCATAAATATTGGGACATTGACAGAATTTTCATATTTTGGCCTCTATTCACCACCAAAATGGCTTTGAAATGAAACAAACAAGATGTGCTTTAACTGCAGACTTTCAGATTTAATTTGAGGGTAATTACATCCAAATCAGGTGAACGGTGTAGGAATTACAACGGTTTCTATATGTGCCTCCCACTTTTTAAGGGGCCAAAAGTAATGGGACAAACTAAACAATCCTAAATCTAACTTTCACTTTTTAATACTTTGTTGCAAATCCTTTGCAGGCAATTACAGCCTGAAGTCTGGAACGCATAGACATCACCAGGCGCTGGGTTTCATCCCTGGTGATGCTCTGCCAGGCCTCTACTGCAAATGTCTTCAGTTCCTGCTTGTTCTTGGGGCATTTTCCCTTCAGTTTTGTCTTCATCAAGTGAAATGCATGCTCAATCGGATTCAGGTCAGGGGATTGACTTGGCCATTGCATAACATTCCACTTTTTAGCCTTAAAAAACTCTTTGGTTGTTTTTGCAGTATGCTTCGGGTCATTGTCCATCTGCACTGTGAAGCGCCGTCCAATGAGTTCTGAAGCATTTGACTGAATATGAGCATATAATATTGCCCGAAACACTTCAGAACTCATTCTGCTGCTTTTGTCAGCAGTCACATCATCAAAAAATACAAGGGAACCAGTTCCATTGGCAGCCATACATGCCCACGCCATGACACTACCACCACCATGCTTCACATGTATGTTTTGGATCATGAGCAGTTCCTTTCCTTCTCCATACTCTTCTCTTCCCATCACTCTGGTACAAGTTGATTTTTGTCTCATCTGTCCATAGGATGTTGTTCCAGAACTGTAATGGCTTTTTTAGATGTTGTTTGGCAAACTCTAATCTGGTCTTCCTGTTATTGTGGCTCCCCAATGGTTTACATCTTGTGGTGAACCCTCTATATTCACTCTTGTGAAATCTTCTCTTGATTGTTGACTTTGACACATATACACCTACCTCTTGGAGAGTGTTCTTGATTTGGCCAACTGTTGTGAAGGGGTTTTTCTTCACCAGGGAAATAATTCTGCCGTCATCCACTACAGTTGTTTTCCGTGGTCTTCCAGGTCTTTTGGTGTTGCTGAGCTCTACGGTGCGTTCTTTCTTTTTAAGAATGTTCCAAACAGTTGATTTGGCCACACCTAATGTTTTTGCTATCTCTCTGATGGGTTTGTTTTGATTTTTCAGCCTAATGATGGCTTGCTTCACTGATATTGACAGCTCTTTGGATCTCCTATTGAGAGTCAACAGCAACTGATTCCAAATGCAAATGTCACACCTAGAATCAACACCAGACCTTTTATCTGCTTAATTGATAATGAAATAACGAGGGAATAGCCCACATCTGTCCATGAAATAGCTTTTGAGTTGATAGTCCCATTACTTTTGACCCCTTAAAAAGTGGGAGGCACATATAGAAACCGTTGTAATTCCTACACCATTCACCTGATTTGGATCTAATTACCCTCAAATTAAATCTGAAGGTCTGCAGTTAAAGCACATCTTGTTTGTTTCATTTCAAAGCCATTGTGGTGGTGAATAGAGGCCAAAATATGAAAATTCTGTCAATGTGCCAATATTTATACACCTGACTGTATATATATATATATATATAATTATATATATATATATATATATATAGGAGAGGCCTGCCTGTGCCTCCCACTTGGGCAATCCTAACAGCCCTTGTCTGTAAAGGGGACAGGGCTCAGAGGCAAATGCAGAATTTCTACAGAGGGGCTTTCAAATGCCTGATTTTTAACATGTTACCAGTAAGCGGGCATAATCAGCACTGAAAACCAGCTATAACAGACATCATACGAATGTACAGAATGAAGTAATTCCGGCCTATACAGGACCAGCAGACACAGTAAGCAGTTATATATAGAAGTAGAGCCATCCTGTCTGAGCTGAATCTTTTTATTTCATATGTGGGCTCCATTACAGATCATCTGAACAATTGGGGAATCTGGGGGAGAGCAGAAACAAGAAACCGTGCACTGCCCTGGACATAGATGTACAGATTGGTCTCTTTTTGTACTGGATAGGATATTATTCAGTATTAATAATTGATCCTATAGATGGGCTATATCAGTGCACCCCGAACAGTACATGTTTTCCAGATCTCCTAGTCGGTGCACCACGTTATTCATTACTGGCTTTCCAATTTATTTACTACTGGTTGCATAACCATATTCATTGCATGTTTTCCAGATCTCCTAGTGACACATTTTAAGAGATCAACAGGGACTGAAGTTTGCCAGTTAGTTAAATAGTGACACTACTAAGGGGATCCTAATTTTCTATGGCCCCTTATAATATGGGGCACTAATAGGGCAGACTGTGGTACCTGGGAGGGCTTCCTGCCGCGCCTAGAACAGGCAGCAGCAGACCCCACCAGTATTAAAATGGCGGCCGCACTAGGGGCAAAGCCACGCCCCCTTCACGGCCCTATTCGGGTAGTTGTATGATGCCTAGAAGCGTGCGCTGATACCGCTTCTCCCCAATGTATGATCGGGGGTCTGGGCAGTAAATGACAGGGGCGCTATGTGCCCCTGTCATTATTGGCGCTGCTATCTACAAGATAGCAGCACCGAGCGGCAGGGCCATGTACGAACGGTCATATCGCATGACCGTTCGGCCGGCTGTAGCTGTCGTAATTGACAGCTACAGCCTGGCGCTAGCCTATCCGCACAGCAGGGACAGCGCTGTCCCTGCTGGGGCTGCTGCCGGCTCCAGGGCTGCACGCAGGGATCTCGCGATACTTGCGAGATCCAGCGCATGCTCAGTGGAGCCGGCCGGGACAGAGACACAGCGCATCAGCACTAGGCTGATGCGCTGCTGTCTCTAGCGGGTAGCGCCGGAGGGGGGAGTTAATGCTCCCCCTCTCCGGCCGATGAGATGTTCATACATCTCATCAGTAGTGCTTCCTGCTTCGCCTCGGTAAAGAGGCGAAGCGGGAAGCGTTATAGCGGCATGTTAAGTGCCGCTATCATACATCTACCCCATTGAACTAACCAGCGGGCAGCCACCGCTACCTGCCGCTGGTTAAACACTATAGAGACGGAGCCAGCGGCAACATGCTGAGCCACGCTCCATCTCACAGCAAAGGCGGGGCCAAAGTTTCCAGCCTCGGCTGTGCTAAGGTGCGCAGCCGCGCTGGCCGATATGTGGAGGCAGCATCGGAGGCGTCAGATGCCGCCGGCCGCCTCCGAACACCAAAGATTAAGGGCAGGTGCCGACAGCCGCATCATAGCTGCGGTCCTGCCCTACTGCGCAAGCGCTGCCTCAGGTCGCGAGATAAGCGCTGCTCGGGGGGGGGGCAGCACGGGAGCCTGCTGTGTTAGCCCCACATACTGCGGGCAGTGTAACAGAGGAGCGATGGGGGACATTAGGAAGGGCAAGAGGGAGAGACCAGGAAGGAATCACAGTGGGATAGAAGACTGAGGGAAAGCATGGAAGAATAAGGGAAAAGAATGATAGTATAGGGGAAGAGAATAAAAGAATAGCAGGAGGGGAGAGAACAGGAGAAAGAGAAAAGCAAAGGAGATTTATACAGGAGATTCACATCACACATTATACTTCCCTGTCCTGGAAAAAACTGTAATAAAGAGGCAGATTTACATACATCACTCCATTATATACTCTTAGACCTCTCCCCATGAAACATTCATTGGCTGCATAAGACCAGCTAAACTTAAAGGGGCAATATCCAATACGTTATTAAACTGGCAACACTCAAAACATCGTGGTTTAATGTCCCTTAGGCTTATATTGATAGCCTTCGGTCTTACGAATGCTGTGATAAGGCTGGTACAGGTACTTAGCTATGCAGGATCTGCATTCAGTTGCGATCGCGCCTGGTTGCAATTGTATTTGCGATTCTGTGTGCTATTGCGATTGCATACGCAACTGCGTACTGGTGGATGTGTTTAATTACTAAAGAAAAAAGAAAACAGAGGGTAGATTCCTACCCAACTCTCGGCGCTAATGTTGTTAATACAAAATTGTCAATTGGGATCAGCTGCAACTGCTAGGAGTATACTGTGAACTCCCACTAAGATACTAATGGAACAACATGGGCAATGCGCTGTGATCACGTCTGACTATGATGAGAGTGTGTTGATACACAATGTAATACACAATGAATGAATAAAAAGAGAAAAATATTTTACTCCTAAAAATGAAATACATACATCACACACAATACATTAAACGTATTACATGAAACATAAAAATATAGATGGATCGAACTGATGAAATGCAAAAGTGTAAATGGGTTAAAAATTGCATCAATATATAAGCTTGAATGAGAAAATGAATCCTATTGAGCGAGAAAAATTGATACAGTGGAATGTAACAGATCAGATCAATTGTATCATTTCCATGGATTAGAATTGATACTGTCTCAGTTCTTTTTCACACTGTTTAGTATTACTGCCTTCTCACACCTGGAATAGATGTAGGTTATCCATATATATAAACTTTCACAATTTTGTGCAATCGTTGTAATATCTGCGTTCCGTGCTGAATCAGCCCTCTATCCCCAAACCGATTGGTAATTGGTGGGTTCCCCTCCAAAAGTCGAACTTCAAACAACATAGTGAGTTTAAAAGAGCTGTGGATTTAAGCGTAACTGGGAGAATGTATACGTTTGGCAACCCTGAAAAAAAAATCTGTCTTATGTTCTTTGTGAAAAAGGGAGTCAACTCATTTTATGCTAAATAAACTGAATAACTTCTCCACATGCAAATGGAAAACGTGTGGCGTAGAGTATATCCAGTGCTGGAGAATAATTTTCTTAGCTGCTGCATTCAAAGTAAGTAGTAGTGTGATACCCCTGGCTATATAGGAGTCAATGGAAACTGTAATTTAGGTAGCTGCCACTAGGTAAGGCCGCAACGCACCAAAAAGGGACAAGCTGGCAACAGATGAAGGAAGTCAGAGGTTACACATACGCAGTGGAGACAGAGACACCGAGTAGCGGAGCTAGGGAGCGAGGTGAGGTGCCATAAGTCTGAGGAGAGAGACTAGGCAAGAGATGGCACTGAAGTGATGCCAAGTGCCACTGAAAACCCGGTGATGGTGTGCTGGGGACCACTGCAGAACCACCAGCATAGTAAGTCTGAGATCCTGGAGACAGTGTGACAGCAATGGGAGCAGCAGCTGAGATGCGTGGTGGCTTTGTGAGTTAAAGCTGTTAAAGGGAGACATCATAGAGCATATTGAGAGCATATTGAGAACATGTTGGAAGTCTATTGAAAGTACAATGAAAGCATATTGAAAGTACTGAGTAACTCTAACTTACAAGAGACTGAGCTAGAGATATAAATATGCTGACAGTGTGATATATGTCCTGTTGAGTTACTATCGAACCAGAGTCTGTGGTATAAAGAGAGGAAGCCATTTTTTTTAGAGAATTATAAACTGATAAAAGTGCACTTTTTGACTGAGCTTTTGATACTATAAGTTCTGAAGATAATTGTGCTACTGGAAGTAGAACAGTATTTGTTGTGCTTTATCACTGGATGGTCAAGGCTATTGATCTCTGGAATTAAGAAAGACCAACAATAGAGGCTAATCATATCACTTTTACCCATTGTGGATTGCAAGTACATGTATGTTATAGGACAGTGGCCTCATAGCAAGAGAGTAGTCCAATGACAAAACATTGTGTTCACTTTAAAATAAATGACTGGAACTTGCTAGTCTTCTGAGTAATATTCTATTTTGTTACTTCCTAATATGTTTGTGTTTTGTGAAGGTTATTTTGTGTTTAGAATCTAGTGTATTACAGCAATTGAGAAACTCCATTTTCCCTAGTTATAGCCAAGAGGTGCTGCAGCAGTTAAATTAGAGAAGTATATTTCACTATTCAAGAGAGTTATTGCCCATTGCCTATTTACTATTATTGCAAACTACTGCCTTAGATTTGTCCTATTCTATTTGTATCAAATTGCCTGTCATTTGTATGGTGATTACTATTTTCTTCATGCAGTGACCTTCCCTTGACTCATGTCTTCTTACAACCCCTTTAATAAATCTACTTGATTGGTTGTGGAACTGCTCCCTTGTCCATCACTTCTGGCTTAGAAGCATAGTGATAGCTACCGCTATATCTATGCTTTCTGGTTCAGACACGGTGAGCCTAATGCGTATGTACAGAATTTTGTGCTTTATATGTGTCAGTGTGGACTGATGAGTAGGTATACAGAGGATCAGTGGCGTAATGCCCGGAGGCAAAATAGATAGTGGTGCCCCCCCTTATGTGCATCTAACAATACCCATCCCTCAGTATCTCTCCAGTCAGCTCCCAACTGTCTCTCCAGCCATCCCCCCTTGGTCTCTTCAGCCAGCCCCGCTTTCTCTGTCTCTTCAGCCAGCCATCACTGTTTCACCTGCCATCGCCTCTCTCTGTTTCTCCATCCAGCCTGCACTCTCTCACCTATCAACGCCCCTCTCTGTCTCATGAGCCAACCCCCACTGTCTCTCCAGCCTGCACCCCAAGGGGTAAATTTACTAAGGGTCGAGTTTGTGTGAGTTTGCAAACTCACGTGAGTTTAGCCATTTTTTTCATCTTACAAATTTACTAAAGACAAACTCGAGTGAGTTTGAAGTGAGTTATCTTTTTTCACTGTGAAAACTCATGTGAGATTGGAAACTCGAAAAAAATCACCATCGGCCAAATTAGGAAGTACTTTAGATGAAAAAGATGCAACTCACAAATTTGCTAAGATTTGAGATTCCAATCTTGTGTGAGATTGTAGCAAACTCACTGTGAAATAGAAGTTTTAAACACTCACCTCCTGAGCTGCGAGTTTGGCAGAAACATACACAGATCAGTGTGATTTGTGTATTTTTCAGCCTTATACCTAATATAAAGTGTTTTTATTGTAAAAAAAATGACATAGGGTCCCCCTTCCTAAAGAATAACCAGCCCGGACTTGCCAGCCAGTTCTGGTTACTAAAATTCCGGGCAACAAGATGAGTAGGGTTCCTCCGTAATTTAGGAACCAGCACCAGGCTGCAGGCCAGTCCTGGTTTTAAATATAGGGGGTAAAAAAATGCGTAGGGTACCCCCTATATTTAAAACCAGCACCAGAGCAAACCGACCAGGGTGTAATGCCACAGCCCGGAGACCCTTTCACTGGAGCTCTGTGGCCAAAGCATTACAACCCCAAGCTGGTTAGATCAAGCCGGGGATCTCAGGGGAGGTGGGGGGCCCCCCAAGAAGGGGCCCCCCCTCTCCTGAAACCCCAGGCTTGTTCTGAAGCCCGGGGCTCTTCCCCGCACCCCTGGAGTGTTTGGTACGGGGGTAATAAATGGTTAAATAGTAGTAAACTATTGTATTTTACAGTGGCACTACAGGTGCCAGCATGCCTGCCTTTTGGCACTTGTGGAACTACAAGTGCCAGCAGACGGGCGGCACCCATACCACCACTGTAAAATAAATAGTTTAATAATGACAGGACACACACACCGTTACAAGAAAAAATTTATTACATACACCTACCCACTCACACATACTTACCTGCTGCCAGGTGATCTGTCCACTTGTGGAATCCCATTTGGAGTAGCTGCAATGAAGTTCCTATACTCCTCCATCACGCTGGTCTCCGTAGCATCCAAGGGGGTCTTTGCAAAAAAACCCGAACCATTTACTAAGGTTAGCGCTGCATGTGTGTGACCAGCTACAGCGCTAACCTGCTCCCGACTGACAGTGAGTCCGGACCCGCCAGCCAATCAGCGGCAGCTAACTGTAGAGCAGCCGCTGATTGGCTGGCGGATCCTGACTCACTGAACAGTCCACGTGGGAACTGTTAGTTGCAGGAGCCAATCAGCGGCCGCTCTACAGTTAGCGGCCGCACTACCAGTGCCAGCAGACGGGCGGCACCCATACCACCACTGTAAAATAAATAGTTAAATAATGACAGGACACACACACCGTTACAAGTAAAAGTTTATTACATACACCTACTCACTCACACATACTTACCTGCTGCCAGGTGATCTGTCCACTTGTGGAATCCCGTTTGGAGTACCTGCAATAAAGTTCCTATACTCCTCCATCGCGCTGGTCTCCGTAGCGTCCAAGGGGGTCTCTGCAAAAAAAAAAAAACCGTAATAAACTTTACTTGTAACGGTGTGTGTGTCCTGTCATTGTTTACCTATTTATTTTACAGTGGTGGTATGGGTGCCGCCCGTCTGCTGGCACTTGTAGTTCCACAAGTGCCAAAGGGCAGGCATGCTGGCACCTGTAGTGTCACTGTAAAATACAATAGTTTACTGCTATTTAACCATTTATTACGCCCGTACCCACCACTCCAGGGATGCGGGAAGAACCCCAGGCTTCAGAACAAGCCTGGGGTTTCAGGAGAGGGGGGCCCCATCTTGGGGAGCCCCCACCTCTCCTGGGATCCCCGGCTTGGTCTGACCGGCTTGGGGTTGTAATGCTGTGGCATTACACCCCGGTCGGTTTGGTCCGGTGCTGGTTTAAATATAGGTGGTACCCTACGCAATTTTTACCCCCTATATTTAAAACCGGGACTGGCCCTGCAGCCTGGTGCTGGTTCCTAAATCACGGTGGAACCCTACTCATTTTGTTCCCCGTAATTTTAGGGACCAGGACTGGCTGACAAGTCCGGGGTTGGTTTGGCTTTTGGGGGAGGACCCTATGTAATTTGTTATCTTTTAACATTTTTTTTACAGGTTCAATACACAAGCAGCCTTCACATATTTCACTGATATGTGCAGGCTGCTTGATCGGGTAAGTTTTGCAGAGAGAAATCACTGCAATCTTGAGTAAATAATCTCATCTAAACTCTCATCTAAACTCTCCTCTAAACTTGCAATTTGGGGGAAAAAACTCGATCTGCTTCACCATCGAAAAACTCACTTTCAGCTAAACTCATTTCAAATTTGTGAGTTTGATAAGGGAAAACTCACCCAAGTTTTGGTGAAGTAAAGTGAGTTTAAAAACTAAAAAACTCGACAAAACTCGAATCTTAGTAAATTTACCCCTTAGTGTCTATCCAGCCATCCCTCTGTATCTCTAGTCAGCCCTCCTCTCTCTGTCTCTCCAGCCACCACTGTCTCTCATCCTACCCCCCTCTTTCTGTTTCTCCAGCCAGTACCAATTGTGTCTCCAGCCAGCCCCCATTGTTTCTCCAGCCAGCCCCCATTGTTTCTCCAGCCAACCCCCATTGTTTCTCCAGCCAACCCCCACTGTCTCTCCAGAACTTCCGCCAGTGCAGAGGATCCTTCTCTGGTAAAATTAACAATGGAGTAGCCCAAAGGCTGATGATGTTAGCCGTCTAGGCCAAGCTCTGGAATGCCACGCATTCGGGAGCTTGATAAATCTGGCAGCTATGAGAGCTGCGACTGCTGTTGGAAATGGAGGGAATGTAGCAGATAAGAAAATATCCTGGGGATGCTTAATATTTGCGGGTACCGCTGGTGTTTTCAGGGGATATCCCACAAATATTATTTAATAAATAGGCTCCCCTATCATATATGCATAGAAAGTTTTATTGTAAATGTTACATTTATTATATATATTTAATTATTATTATAGTTGCTGTTGTTTGTTTTTTATTTAAAAAAATTACATAGTTCTCATAAAGTGTGTTAAATGTATAAAAGGCTGCAGTGGTGAGGGCAAGTGGTAGCAAATCAGTTATTGATTCTGAGATTGATGTCCTGGTACAGATTAAAGGTCACATCTTATATATAAAATTCATTGGTCTGTTTGTTTGTTTGCCTTTCCTGTTATGCATTTGGATAACCCTGCACCGACTGGGCTAAAACCAACACAAAGTGGTCCACTTGGATTCTGGACAGGTTTTAGGGGGGTTAGGGTCCTGGTCGGACCTCCCATTGGTGTACGCTGGGTAGAACTTTAATCTGGGGAGCTTGTTCTGGACCTTCCACTGGATGGATTTGGATGAAAACTTCACACAGGTGAAACCAACGCGAGGTGATTCAGTTAGGTCCTGGCCAGGTGTTAGGGGGGTTATGGTCCCAGTTGGATCTTCCGTAGGTGTACGCTGGGCAGAACTTTGACCCGGGGAGCCTGTTCTGGGCCTTCCACTGGGTGGATTTGGATGAAAACTTCACAGAGTGGTAGCAATTGGTCTGGGATGCCTAATTTAATAACGTGAAGATTTAAATCCGGGCAGTGCCGGGTACTTCAGCTAGTCATACATAAATGAAATGGTAAAATAGAGTGTGAGTTGCCATACAGATGAATTATTTTAATGTGTGTGTGGGTCGTGAGAAGTAAAATACAGCATAGCAAATATTAACGTTTTAATTTTTAAAAGAAATGCAGAAATGAATCCCACATTGTAAGCTTGGACTCACACATGATGATTAGGTAGCATTAGGTCATTAGATTTTTCCTTACAGTCAAATAAATAATTTAATATTTTGTTATCTAGTTGCAGGGGCGTATCTATACAAGGTGCAGGGTGTGCGGGGCACACGGTCCCCACGGTCCCGCACCGCACACCCTGCACCCATAGCATACTTACCTCTAAGGAGTCCCACATCGGCGCGGGGGTCCGGCGCTGTAAAAACGACTGGAAAATGGCCGCCGCTGCCATTTTCCCATTGTTTGCGCATGCGCAGTACAGGGAAAATGGCCACCGTGGCCATTTTCCCGGTGACCTGCGCATACTCTATAGACCCTGGGCACACTCTAGTGTCCAGAGTCTATAACTCCGGCTCTGGCCGCGCACAGCTCAGTGCGCTGTCGGCTGACGGACAGAGTGGAGGGGGCCTGTGTCGTAGACTGCACATGGGCCCCCTCCTCTCTAGAAATGCCCCTGTCTAGTTGTGCATTTATTACTATGATAATGATGTCCTACTATAAGTGAAACTAGAGAGGAGCAAAATTGTAGCAAAATTTCATGAAAATCATGTTTCAAGTGAAGTCCCAAATAAACTGTTTTTATGTTCCACCTTTGCAGGGGCGGATTAAGGTCTGTGGGGGCACCTGGGCAACAAACATGTGGGGGCCCCTATCAAATGCGGACGAACTGGGGGTTCGCGCAATGTGGACCGTATGCAGAGCCCACAGTATTGGTGCCCCTTATGCAGTGCCCCCAGTAGTGTCAGTGCCCACAGTGGTAGTGCCCCGTATGCAGAGCCCACAGTAGTGGTGCCCTTTATGCAGTGTACCCAGTAGTAGTGCCCCCAGGAGTGGTGCCCATCATGCAGTGCCCCTATGCAATACCCCCTTTAGTAGTGCCCCCTGTAGCCATGGCCCCAGTAGTAATGTCCCCTGTGGTAGTGCCCCCAGTAGTAATGCCCCCTGTATAAATGCCCCCAGTAGTAATGTCTCTGTATTAGTGCCCCCAATAGTAATGCTCCCTCTTTAGTAGTGCCCCAGTAGTAGTGCCCCCAATAGTAATGTCCCCAGTAGTAAAGCCGCTTGCAAAAAAAAAATCGAAGAAACTAATACTTAACCTTAAGCACGCCCTCGCGTCCGCTGCCATCCGGTCCGCTCAGCTGCTCCTCTGCATTACGGGAGAGACGTCATGTCGTGCTCACGAGTGAGCTCCTGCTTCGGCTGCCGCTGCGGGGAGGGAGCGGGCGTATGCTGCCCACTGAGTTAACAAAATCTCAGTGGGCGTCTGGCATATGGAGCCTCCCTGTGGCGCCGGGCTGAGGTGGGCCGGAGGAGGCACTGGTTCCGTCTCCTCCGGCCCACTTTAACCCCGATGGGTGTGGGGGCCCTTTACGTGTGGGGGCCCAGGGATGACTGCCCCTGTTGCCCCCCCGTTAATCCGGCCCTGTACCTTTGGTTTTCTGGGGCTGATTCATGTGAGAACACAAATGGTACTACATTGTTGAGAATCTGTGCATGTGCAGGACCCATTCATGTGCAGAACGGGTTTTGTGAGATCGCATGCAGACCCTGCTATGATTTGTTTGCAGGATGGTGCGAGGGTGGGGGCCGTCTGTGTTCAGGGAAACAGGGCCATGACACCCCTGTTTCCTGGGAGTGGCGATGCCAGGGTCTGCATCCATGGACGCAGTCTTCCTGGCCTCTCATGCTGCCTGGAACCAGGCAGGCTACAATAGGCTTCAGCCTCCGCAGCCTGCTCAAAGGAGCGACCATCAGTTGCGATGTGATCCCGGACTGCGACCTCGGCCACAGCATCAGACACCTCCTGCTGCATTTGCATTTTAGCAGGACAGAATTGCACAGCTGCTTGTGTGTGTCTTTGCAATTCAGTCCTCTATTGAATCAGGCCCTGTATTTGGAAATTTGCAGACTTTATAGTTTATGAACAGAGCTGGCACGATGGTGGTCACTTCATTCCAGCGATGGATTGGGCAGAGAAATCGATCCCGGAATTGATTGTGCACGCATGCCATAGGCTGGCCTGGCCATGCATCATAGGGGTGTGTTGCAAGTCACAGGGCGTGGTTTACCGGACTTTCCCTGTCTCAGCTGCTGGCCAAGCCGGGAGATGGAACTGCATGACCAGGCCTTTAGGCAACTGGACAAACCCATCAGGCCATCTGCCTTTCTGTCGTTCGCCAGAAGTGCCAGATGGCCAGTCCCCCCCCTCCCCCCTTGCTTCATTCTGCTGTACAGAGTGGAGGTCAGAGCCAGACTGGCCATCGGGCACTTCTGGCAAATGCCAGAAGGGCCGATGGTCATATGGGCCGATGCGGGTGAGCGCAGGGGCACTGCAGCATTCACCCTGTTTATTACATTCGCCGCAGCTGCATCATTGCATAATGACGTTATGACGCGGCTGCGTCATGATGTCATCACGCGGCCGGCGGCCATGTGAATCTGTGCGGCTGGAAGCTATTTTGCCAGCTCCTGTGAGCTGGTATGTTGCTGCGCTGTCCGGTGTTATGGGCGGGCGCTTCATTACGAGGCCGCATCATGACGTGTTGGTCGGGTTTGAAGATGCGCGGCGGGGGCCAGGAGTTATCGACGCTGAATGGCTGCTCAGGAGGGTGCCGTGTGAGCGGTGCTGCAGCAAGTGTGCGGGGCAAGCAGAAATGGAACAGCAGCAGCTCAGTGCTCCCATCCTTCTCCAACCAAGTGTTCCCCACCATTACTGACCCCCATCCCAGTGTCTCCCTCCTTCCCTCCCCAACCATCCCACTACACCCATCTCACTGCCCCCACCTAGAACCCCCAAGCCAGTCACAGTGATGCCCCTCATTCAGCCTAGTGTTCCCACCTACCAACCTTATCTCTGCCCTTTCCCATCCTGCCCAGTCCCCTTAGCCACAGTGACCCCCCCATCCAGCCCAGTGTTCCCCACTATCTCACTGACCCCTCATTGCAGTGTCTCCCACCCTGCCAGCCCAGTGTCTCTCCCCTTTGCTCCCCAATCAGCCCACTGTCCCATCTAACTGCCTCTCAGAAAGAACACCCAGACAGTCCAGTCAGTGCCCCCCCTCATTCAGCCCAGTGTACCCCCTTTTCCAGCCTAGTGTTCCCCCCCTCCTACCACCTTCTCACTGCCCACTTCCCATCTTGCCCAGTACCCTCCTATATATCACCTACTGCCTCACCCCATCACCCACTGCCTTTCACCCTCTACCAGGCATCCCCCACTACCTCTCCCTGGCACACACTGCCTTTCACAATCATACTCTGTCACCTACTGCCTCCCCTCTGTCACCCATTTCATTGCCCACTGCCTCTCCCTGGTGTCGCCCATTGCCTCTCTCCATCACTTATTGCCTCTCCCTGTCACCCTTTGCCTCTCCCTACATTGATCACTGCCTCTACCCGTTACCCTCTCCCTGTCACCTACTGCCTCACCACCTCCCACTATCTTTTTCTATCATCCACTGCCTCACCCTTTGCCTGTCACCCTCTGCCTCTTCTCGGTGTCACTATCTCCCTGTCACACTCTACTTGACATCACCAACTGCCTCTCCCCGTCAGTCTCTGTCAGCCACTGCCCCTCCCCGTCAGCCTCTGTCAGCCACTGCCTCTCCCCGTCAGCCTCTGTCAGCCACTGCCTCTCCCCGTCAGCCTCCATCAGCCACTGCCTCTCCCCATCAGCCTCTGTCAGCCCCTGCCTCTCCCCGTCAGCCTCTGTCAGCCCCTGCCTCTCCCCGTCAGCCTCTGTCAGCCCCTGCCTCTCCACGTCAGCCGCTGCCTCTCCCTGTCAGCCCCTGCCTCTTCCCGTCAGCCTCTGTCAGCCCCTGCCTCTCCCCGTTAGCCCCTGCCTTTCCCCATCAGTCTCTGTCTCTCCCCTGACTCTCCCCATCAGCCTCTGTCTCTCCCCTGCCTCTCCCCGTCAGCCTCAGTCTCTCCCCTGCCTCTCCCCATCAGCCTCTGCCTCTCCCCTGCCTCTCCCCATCAGCCTCTGCCTCTCCCCTGCCTCTCCCCATCAGCCTCTGCCTCTCCCCGTCAGCCTCTCTCTCCCCTGCCTCTCCCCGTCAGCCTCTGCCTCTCCCCGTCAGCCTCTGCCTCTCCCCTGCCTCTCCCCGTCAGCCTCTGTCTTTCCCCTGCCTCTCCCCGTCACCCACTGTCTTTCCCCAGTGTCACCCACTGCCACTTCCCTGCCTCTCCCACTGTCTCGCCCCAGTGTCACCCACTGCCACTTTCCTGTGTTAACTACTGCCACTCAGCAGCATCACCCACTGCCTATCAAACACTGCCTCTCCCCAGTGTCATCCGCTTAGTTTCACCCACTAGAGGCAGTGGGTGACATGAAGCGGGTGACGCTGGAATGTAATCCAGGTAATGCATCCAAGTGACAGCATACTTACATTGTTCCATCTGTAATTATGGCGGTAGGAGTTGTTTAGGCAGCAAGAGTCAAACAGCTCTATTTATTAACATTATTTTTACTAAAATAAAGTGAAAAAGGGTGTTTTCACACCCTTTTCACATTATTTTAATATCACCTACAGTTATTACAGGGCAATTGGAGTAGAATTCGTAAAATTCTACTCCAACCCCTAAGTATCACTTATTTTTAGTAAGCAGATCGCATTTCCCATAATTGTAATGGGAAATGTGATCCGACCAGAGTTACTAAAAATAAATTGTAAAAAAATATCGGGGAAAGCCCTGTGATAATAACGCCACCTGGAGGTGGCGTTATCAAGGGTCTCCCCCGGTTACCGGGCTCCTGTTCTGCTCTAACAGGGAGAGCAGAGCTGGGAGTCGGTCCCAGTAATCAGCTGTGTGGTCTAAACAGACCGCAAGCTGATTACTGTAAAAAAAAAAAAAAAATGTTTTTACTTACCTGACTCCAGGGACCGGTGATCGGACCTCCGGAGATGTCTCCCCTCCGGTCAGCTGGTCTCCCATAGTGCACTGCGGCCCGGTCATCAGGTGATCGGGTCCCAGTGCAGTATGGGATATCACCTGACCGGACGGATGGAGGACATCACCGGAGGCCCGGATCATGCAGGTAAGTGCTATTAAGGGAAGGGGGGTGTCGCGGGGGGTCACATGGGGTCCGCGATCGCCGGCGGCGGGGCTTAGCATCGGGAGACGGGGCTTAGCGCCGGGGGGGGTAGCAGCGGCGGCTGGTCGGCGCATGAGCTTGCACTTTGTCACGGTATATTTTGCAAAAATACCGTGACTAGTGTGCGGATGGGATTCGCAGGGACAGAGCTTTATCGCAAGCTCTGTCCCTGCAAGGGATTTGTAGTAAATCCCTGTGATATTGCCTGAATTCTCAATACGAATTCAGTCGATAATATCACACTACAATCTGCATTCAATATGCGGATTGTAGTAAATAGAGCCCAAAGTAAGAGCAGCATTTTTTTGTCCTGTAAAATCTAGATGTGTAACAGATTGCCTTACAAACTTTTACTAGAGTAAATATTGCTACCATGTATAGTGTTCCTACTAGGCTGTTTCAGCGAGGCACCGCACCCTGCCCTATTTCTGAAGGGCAGAATGCACCCTGGCCTCTAGCACGGCGTCCCGATGAAACAGCCTGCGTGTTCTGTCCTCCAGCCACCGGCTGCAGTGTCCCACGGGTTGGGAAAACGGCAGAGCAGCAATCACTGGCGGTGAATGGATGTCAGGCGCAAGCGCCCGGCATCCATTCGCAGTGACCACGACGCTTGGTGACAGCTGAGCATGTCCGTAAGTGCCGGGCACGCCCCCAAAAGTGCCGAAGAGAGGACGTGTGGTAAACATACGCCCCCTTTTCAGGCGCGCGCGCCAAAGTCCAGCCCCCTGTCTGCCACTGGATCTAGAGTGAACACTACATGTACATCATATATGGGCCCAATAGTAACAGCCGACGATTTACTAGCACCGGCATGTTTTTTGTTCATGAAGTCTACAGCAGGTGGGCATGTGTGCTTTAAATGCCAGGGCTGATTTTTAGTCCCAGTCCGGCACTGGTGGAGGTGTAGGTGTAGGTGACCAGAAAAAGGGTTAAAAGGAAAGTGTGAGTTGTCAAGTTGTCATGTGGAAAACACATGGTTTTATGTAAGTCCTGGGGGCCTATTCATCAACCAATAAATGGCCCAGTAACCATATGGAAATGCTAGTTTACACATATTTAAGTCACCGGGCTATTCATCATCAGGGGTCCCAAATGGACCCCCTGATATTCAGCAAACTCCCAAAGTTTTCGGAGTTTGCTTCCGAGAACAAGCGCCATCTTCAGACGGCACTTGTTCTCGGATCCCCTCTCCTAGCTATGGGAAGGAGTTCTGGGGATGCAAACAGGGACCCGAGCGGATCTCTCCACTGCCTCCTCACTACCTCCCCGGCAATTTTGTGCATGAATGACCCGAGGTCACGCATGCGTAGCAGGGCTGTCGGGGAGGAGGTAAGTAATGCAGCTACATCTGTAGTTGTGATACTAACCGAGGGTACAGCTGCTTTTCGGAGCAGCTGTCCCCGCACCGGAGCAATGATGAATTGCTCCGGTGTCAAGTTTCCCCCGCTGCGAGTTGGATACTTAAGTATCCCTCGCAGCGAGACCATTCCTAAATCATCAGGGGCCATACGGCCTCCGATGATGAATAGGCCCCCTGGTGAGACCCAGCAGAATAACAATTATACAGTCACATGCCTCTGTTACCAATCTGTGCCTCGCTTTATGGGAAACTCATGGAGGAAAGTTTTAAATGTCACAGCAAAGTCCTACCCCCTATAGAATAGAACCACCCCTTTTTACTACATTATTATTTTTTTCTTCTTAAATACTTCTTTATTCTCCTCATTTATGGCTTCATCAATTTTGCAAGGGAACATCTGGGGGTATTTTTATTACATGTGCCAATATTGTGGATGTAAGGCCTTTTTATTAGATATCTTAAAGTACACCTAGAAATGTGCATCTCCACTGATACGTCTACGGTATAGTCGGCTATGGCATGTCCTGAGAGCAGCATGTGCAGTGGGATAGGGGCGCACCACAGACTGTAAATGTGGCTGGACTTTGATGTGACATTGTACTTCCCACCATGAGCTTCCCATGACACAAAGCACATACAGTATATGTGGATATATATTTCCTTTTGGGTCTTGCCAGGACGTACATAAATTCAGGTGTTTTGAGTGAAAATGGGCCATTAAACCCATTACGTCACCACTAAAAATGTGCTTTTTCCATCCTTTTTTTTTTTATCTCACTTCCATATTAAAGCTCAGCAAAGTGAAATCTCGTTGTAGCAGTGAGCCCCACATTGTATCATACATTGCAAGGATCGCTCAACTTCTCCCCTTGGACTATACAAACTCCTGTCTCTCCTCAAATACCGCCATCTCGTCCTGCAAGCCCACGCAGTGCGGCAGGAATCTATTGTGTATTTGTGCAACTGTTGGCTACTGATCCATTTAATGCCACACTACGGACATTGTGCTTTTACTAAATGACCTCCACTGTTAATGGCACCATAGGGCTTATTCACTGTATGTACTATATGCTGCTAGAACTTGCCGTTAATGTTTACTAGGTGCAGACTATTTTGAGCACTGTGATTACCTCCCAGCTGCATCGATTTTGGCTGAATAGTCCGCAGTATGCCCCAGTGGGGAGGTAGTGAGGCCCCCTCTCACCCGCATGCACGCGGTGTCTATTCCTTGAAGAGAGGGATTGTGGGCAGCCCAGCAGCACCTGTATCGCTGGGCATGCCCCCACATGATGAAAGGGGGGGGGAGGGCATGGATCGTGCGTATGGCATTTACCGGGAGGCTATGCAGAGGAGTAGCGTGGAACCATGGCGCCTGGAGAATGTGCACGTCATAGCGCCCCCTCCCTGTACTGTACTGAATTGTGCCAGTGGGGTATGGCCAGCCTGCGGGGGAATACTGAAGTGAAGAGAGATCAGGCTTGCCGATATTTAGCTCCCTCCTTCTGGGAGGGAGCTGTCGGGCATGCATGGCTGGGGGTGTGAAGCAGTCAAAGGGGGCGGGGCCCGGCAGGTGATGTAACATTGGGGGCGGAGCATGGGGCGTGGTAGCGCGATCGCGTCATCGTGGCTCCGCCCTCTCTTCACAATGCCATGATTAATGGCATTCTGCAGCCGGGGGCGGAGCCACGATGACGCGATTCAGCGCGAATCGCGTCACCGGCCCCCCTGGGGTTTTCTCTTATAAGCGCGGGGGGGTGCGGCGATTGCGGACACATCGCCGGGGGCCGGGAGGATTGCCTGCCTTCCCGGGAGGTCGGGAGTGGCACCCAATTTTCGGGAGGCTCCCGACCAAATCGGGAGGGTAGGCAAGTATGAGAGAGATACAGCAAACAGTGACAGTATCATGCTGGGCATTGAGGAATACTTCAGTGATGCGCTATCTAACATTAAGGGGGTAACTGCTTTGGCACTGCTTTATGTATAGCACCTAGGATATGACTTTTATCTCCTTTGAATCATTGTTATTAGTCAATAGAGGAGATTGTATTATACTAGTATATATATATATTCTGATCATTTAACTTAAATTGACAGAATACATGTGCTAGAGTGAAATTCCTCAGGGTGCACAGCGTATTACTGTAGTTACTGCCCCAAGCAGCTGTCGCTGGATTGGGAACACCTATGGGAACCCCCTTCTCAGCTATGCTCCTACTTCGCAAATATACATTGCACCTATATTAATGTGAGTACTACTAAGCATGTTCTGTCTACCACCATTATTATTGTAGATCTCCTAATATTTGGTCAAAATCCGTAACTTATTAAGGACATAGAGCAAACAAACTAAGATAAAACTAACAGGCGGGCGTCATACTACGTAGCGCCCCATGAATTCCATAACCCTGGATGGCGCCCTCTGTCCATTTTGGCGCCCGGAGCTCATGCTCCTCTGGAACCACCCTCGCTACTCCCCTGAGGCTATGCCTTTTTCTCTGCTTCACAAAAGTTGGGAGTTAATGCGATTAGTGGAACTCATAAAGGCAGAGTTTTGCACAAAAGTGGATGTTTCTGGGCGGATAGGGGTTTCTGGGCGGTTTAAGTGGATTGGGGGCTTGTCCCAATTTTGCTTATCTAAATGTTGGGAGGTACTGTATGTCAATGTGCTGAGATATACAGGTACTCCAAGCACCCAGGTTTTACTAGGCAGTATAAGGTGCACACTAATCATTATTGTTTTTTTTTATTATTATTATTTGGGCTTTTTACATTATAAAATATACCGCTCCTCTACTGTAGTTTTTACATTATTACAGAGTTTAAGCAATATATTTTAATGAAACGTGGCTTTACTAAGCACAGAATAATACATATTTTTTTAAATAGAAAACAAACTCATGTTACTAATATACTAAGCACTAAATAATAGATTTCAAAACAGTAGAAAACAAGATAATGTTACAGTATGCTGTCAAAAACTTGGAAAGTTATAACAATTTTAAGGCAAGAGTTAGAAATCCTGTATTATAAACTGTCCACAAGATGGAGTCCTGGCTCCAGGAACTACACTTCCCAGCATGCATTGCTGATGCTTTGCCTCCTTGTCTCCATAGCAACATTTTTAAAGAAAACATCTGTTGGAGCTTGTTGATGGGAGCAGACAGAGCACAGGTAATCAGGTAATAGAGGACAAGGGACTGTGGTTGCTGTATAAACCAGAACCATTATAGGATGAAGTGTGGATGTCATTATTATATTAGTATTATTTAAAGAAGGCTGTCTCAGTTATATATATGAAAATCACATTATACTGTATTGAGCCTCAATAAAATTTTCTTAAATATAAATATATATATATATATATATATATATATATATATATACATATATAAACTGTATATCAGTGAGGAGCAGTGAGGTGAGACAGGTGAGGCAGAGCCTTTCCTGTCATACCTAGGTATACTCTAAAGTTTTCACTATAAAAATAAAAAATAAGAATGTAAGAAAATATTATAAATATCTTGTATTATTCTAATAATTTTTATAGTCAAAACTCTGGAGTAAAAAGTCTATGTTAGGAGAGACACTGCCTCCCCTGGTTACATTTTCCGCACCTCCCTGATCAAAACACACCAAATTTCCAGCAGTATATACGGGATACAGTTTATTTACTGGCGTCGGGAATGCCGACGCTGGAAGCCCGACTCTGTACTAAAGATAGGCGTCTAAATACCGATGCATATCTTTAGCCAGACACCGGAAACCCAACGCCCGGCATCCCGAATGAGGGTAAACAGGAACTGTTAGCCATGCATGCCTACTCTCTCAGAGGCTGTGGGAGGCTCCCAATTTTTTGGGTAACCCCCCCACACCCCCGGTAGAGTAGGCATTTCTCCCGCATTCCTGCCCACTTCCTAGAGAAGTGGAGAGAATGGGGAGAATTTCCGCGGCGATCATGGGTCTCCATGTAGGGGGAGGGGCTTAATGACGCAATCCTTTTGAGCCAATCGCAACAATTTACCACGAGAGGGCGGGGCTTAATTATGCAAATCGTCAGCCCCCCCCCCAAGGTAGTCAAGTATGCTGTTAGCCGCGGGGGGCGAGGGTTAATTTTTATACAGTATACTGCTACACCTTTGTATAATGCCCACATGAATCCTCAGGTTCATATATGTATGTGTAAATCTGGCTCAGATACTAACTAGCCAGTGCCTCCCCAGCCATTTACCTCACTGCCCGTCACTGCTGTATATAAGCTTGTTAAAGGAGTCCCACCAGTATGAATTACCATCATATTTACAGTTCTGCCGGTGGGTGAAAAATGCTTTAAGTAGCCTTTTACACTTGCCCACATCGGTTGCGCCTGCCTTCCGCTGTCCCCATACTGCTTGTCTCCATTTTGATTGTATACATGCAGACGACATACCATAAATAACTGCAGGTTCATGCTAAATAATCCCCTACAGGACATTTTCCTCTGTATATTAATTGGTTACCGTCAGCTATAGCACTTTGATCATTATCAGTGACCCCGATCGGAAACAATATGGTTTTGCAGCAATAACTTTCCCATGCTGCCTAATTACCAAGCACTGCAGCAGTCCATGTACCACCCCAACACGTGTTCTGTTATCTCCATCTCAGGATGGCAAAATTCAAAATATATGAATTAAAAAAATATATTTTTGTATTTGAATATAGACTTTTTTTTCAATATCCAGCAGCTCTTACAGTGTTTTTAAAATATGGTTGAACAGAACTACTTTTTTTTTTACAAGTTATTGTCATTTTTTATTATTATTGGAATGGAAGCATAAGTCTAGAGTTTAATTTCCACTGCTTGGTTATCTATGCACCATACTTGCTAACCCTCTCTGATTGTCAGGGAGACTCCCGTAATTTGTAGCAATCTCCCTGACTCCATGAAGAGCTGGCAATATCCCTGATTGCACCTTACCCCATACTTACTGACTTTCCTAACATCCTCTCCGGGAGCAGCCTGGAGAGGAGGCGCTGCTGTCAGTTCCGGGGGGGGTGGAAAAAGCCCACAATTCGTGGGTCCGTGAGGGGGGACGGGCTAAACGATGACCTTCAATTTCCCCATAAAATCTCCCCCTCCTGCCCATTTTACTAGGAAGTTGGGGGGATTTGGGAGATCCATCTACTCTTTTGGGGGTGAGGGGGGCTACCCGAAAAATCATGAGCCTTCCGCGATTTCCGGGAGAGTAGGCAAGTGTGCCTTACTCCCATTATGAAGCTGTTTCATTATATATATATATATATATATATATACACACACACACAGTTGTGTAACTCCCACCCCCGCAGCCCCTGCGGTGGCTTGGGGGCGCGGGGGCTTGTGGGGCACTGTGGCTGCAGATTCAATGCGGACTGGCCGTCCGCATGAAATCTGCAGAAAAAGGCCCTCCAAAAATGGCCGCCGCCTCGGAGGAGACAGATGCTAGAGGTCCTACTGGACCTCTAGCATCTGTTAGTCACCCAGGCAGGGCGGTAGTGCGGACAGCACAGAAGTGCCATCCGCACTACACTATTAGTATAACAAACACACAGCCACCGACGCCGGCGGCTGTGTGTTTGTGTTAGCAGCCGATGAGAGTCAAACAGACTCTCATCGGCTGCTGCGCCCACTGCCGGAGCTGGGCATCTTCTGGCTCCCGCAGTGGCTGATGGGAGAGCAGAGTGGGCCGGCCCCGGGAGAACGCCAGACGGAGGAGCTGATGCCGGAGCGGGGATCAAGGTAAGTGGAGGTCTTTTTTTTTGTGTTTGTGTCTGTCTGGCCAGGGTGGGGAGGGTTACTACTACTGGGGGGCATTGCTGGGGGGGGGTCTACTACTGGGGGGCATTGCTGGGGGGTTACTACTACTGGTACTGCTGGGTGGACTACTACTGGGGGGCATTGCTGGGAGGGTTGGTACTACTGGTACTGCTGGGGGGGGACTACTACTGGGGGCACTGCTGGGGGGGACTACTGGGGGCACTGCTGGGGGGGACTACTACTGGGGGCACTGCTGGGTGGCGCTGCTGCTAGGAGTACTGCTGGGGGGACTACCACTGGGTGCCCTGCTGGGTGTGACTGCTACTAGGTACTGCTGGGGGGACTACTACTGGGTGCACTGCTGGGGGGGGACTGCTCCTGGGGGCATTGCTGGGGGGGACTACTACTGGGGGCATTGCTGAGGGGGAGGGGACTGCTCCTGGGGGCATTGCTGGGGGGGACTACTACTGGGGGCATTGCTGAGGGGGAGGGGACTACTACTGGGGGCATTGCTAGGGGGGCTACTACTGGGGTACTGCACTGGTGGGACTTCTACTGGAGGCACTGCACTGGTGGGACTACTACTGGGGGCACTGCACTGGTGGGACCACTACTGGGGGCACTGCACTGGTGGGACCACTACTGGGGGCACTGCACTGGTGGGACCACTACTGGGGGCACTGAATAGGTGGGGATTACTGCTGGGGGCACTGCATAGGTGGGGGATTACTGCTGGGGGCACTGCATAGGTGGGGGACTACTGCTGGGGGCACTGCATAGGTGGGGGACTACTACTGGGGGCATTGCTGGGGGAGGACTACTAATAGGGGCATTGCTGGGGGAGGACTACTACTGGAGGCTCTGCTGGGGGGACTACTACTGGGAGGGACTACTACTGGGGGCACTATATGGGGGGGACTACTACTGGGGGAATTATATAAGGGACACTGCATAGGGGGACCACTACCTGGGGCACTATATAAGGGGCACTGAATAGGGGGGGCACTACTGGGGGCACTGTATAAGACCCCTGACAACGAGCAGGTAATTTAAAAGTAATTAGAAGCCTTACTGTGGGGTATAAAATGGTAAAAAAAGAGATTTGCCCCCCAGCACACTGCAGCAAAAACAATACTTAAATCCTACATGATAATAGCGATTCAGAGGTATTAGTTACATACATTTGCAAATATATGAGTAAGGGCCAGGCCAATCGTCAAGGCTCCTCTATACTGGCGTCCCTAGCATTAAGGGGTTCACGTCCGAGAAGCAAGGCACCCCAAAAAAATTCCAACCAAGGGCCATCCCCAGGGCATCACACGAAAAAAGGAAAAAGGTTTTTCTATTTGTTTGTATATTATTTATGTCATTTTAATTCTTTCTAAATTTCATTAACACTTATTGATTTATACTTACACATCTTTTCTTTATACTTCACTATCACCTTGACGATTGGCCTGGCGCTTATTCATATATTTGCAAATGTATGTAACTAATACCTCTGAATCGCTATTATCATGTAGGATTTAAGTATTGTTTTTGCTGCAGTGTGCTGGGGGGCAAATCTCTTTTTTTTCTGTGTTCAGAGTAAACCCCGCCCTTTGCAAGCACCTGTGTTATGCAATTAAGCTGATCTGAGCAACTACCATTTCTTTTGCAAGTTTGGAGAGGCATGAAGGCAGTCAGCATTAGGAGGATGTGCTGTTGCTTATAGTGCCATGTGGAGGTTTTTTGGGGTACCTCCAAGGTAAGTTAGCTCTCAGCTTTTATATGTACTGTTATCATGCAGTACATCAATTGTAATTATATGACCCAGAGTGGGTGCTACTATTATGTAGCAATAATTATTTTGGGGTGAGCGTTTGGGAGTGGGGCCCCCGGGGGGGTTCTGACTGGGCCCTTCTCATGGCATCACCACTTAATTCACATAGAATACTTTTATCACTTTTCTATTTGTTTGTATATTATTTATGTCATTTTAATTCTTTCTAAATTTCATTAACACTTATTGATTTATACTTACACATCTTTTCTTTATACTTCACTATCACCTTTTTCCTTTTTTCGTGTGATGCCCTGGGGATGGCCCTTGGTTGGAATTTTTTTGGGGTGCCTTGCTTCTCGGACGTGAACCCCTTAATGCTAGGGACGCCAGTATAGAGGAGCCTTGACGATTGGCCTGGCGCTTATTCATATATTTGCAAATGTATGTAACTAATACCTCTGAATCGCTATTATCATGTAGGATTTAAGTATTGTTTTTGCTGCAGTGTGCTGGGGGGCAAATCTCTTTTTTTTCTGTGTTCAGAGTAAACCCCGCCCTTTACAAGCACCTGTGTTATGCAATTAAGCTGATCTGAGCAACTACCATTTCTTTTGCGGGTATAAAATGGTGTCAGGGGGCTAATATGTAAGTGGCAGTTTGGTAATAGGTATTACAGTGTGTGGCATAATGTGTAATGGGCTTTATGGTGTGTAGAATAATGTGTAAGGGGCATTACGGTGTGTGGTATAATGTGTAAGGGGCATTACTACAAGGAGGAAAAATACTGCGAACTGTCTAGGGGAGTGGGGCACATTTTTAACTTTTGCACTGGGAGCCAAATTGCGTATAAATGGCCCTGTAATTATTTTACCAAAATGCCATTGTGGTAGCGTCAGAAATATTTTTGTTACATATATAACAGCTTCATAATGGGAGTATGGCATACTTGCCTACTCTCCCGGAAGGCTCATGATTTTTATATATATATATATATATATATATATCCATAGACAAAAAACCTTACAGTTTCACATGTCCCATTAAGGATGCTTAGACATGATCTGAAATTTTACAAAACCTATAGAATTTCTGCCAATCAAACTTAAAAAAGCAATGAGATTCCGATCATTAAGGCTGACACCTTAATGGACGTGTTCCTTGCACAATACAGATATGGTATGCCATCACACCCTGTGGTTAACTGCAGATTCAGCGCTCTCACAGAGTGAGATTGCTGTCACTCACAAAATGGTGGAGCTGCTAATTCACAGAATTGTGCTCATTGTAATGAACCAGATGAGGGGGAGGGGCGATGACGTGGCGAGCTGTGATTGGCTCGCGGCGGACATCTTTGAATTTCAAAAATGGCACTGAGGCGCCATTTTTTAAATGGGCATGCGCGTTTCTCACCATTGAAGTCAATGGTGAGAACCGCTCATTGGCTGAGAGAGCTCTCCACACCAGGATTTCTGTACTGAAATCCCACAGTGGAGCTGTCATTCAGGTAGTACTGCCCTTAGAGGACAGTACTAATGTTCGTGGGTCCGGGTACTTTGTTTTGTTTTTTTTGACAAGACCCTGGATTGCCTACTTTGTAACAAAGAGGACCTGATCCACGCTTAGGAAGAGGTGAGCATTTTTATTACAGGTACACCATTGGATAATCTACTGGAGAAGAAGAACGATGAGCTACAGGGATACATAGGTGGGTGTGTGTGCATGTATGTTTTAATACAAACTTACTTTCTACGGTGTGTGTTCTGTGGTTTTTTATTATTGCTTTTGCTGTGGAACTACAGGTATCAGTGGGCCCGTAATGCCCTGCATTCTGGTACTTGCAGGGAAGCTTGCTGGGAACTGTAGTTCCACAGCAAAAGACAATATTTTAACTATTTACTTGCACCACACTGTACATAAATCAACCCGGCACCAACCGGCCAGGGGTGTCGGGTATAGCCCCGGGCTATCAGCCTGGGCCTGGGGTGCCCTGGAGAGGGGGACTCCTTTATTGGGGGGGTCCCGAGTTCCCCAGGGATCCTCGGCCTGAGCTTACTAGCGGTTAGAGGTGATGCTTCGGCTGGGGGCACGGTGAAAGGGCTTCCCTGGCTGTGGCATTACCCCCCCTGCTAGAAAGGGTCCGGTGCTGGTTCTGGTAAATACAGGGGGACCCTACGCATTTTTCCTCCTGTATTTCCAGAATCAGGAACGGCTCAGGGCCCAGTGCTGGTTGCGCTGAATACAGGGGATCACTACGTCGTTTGTTCCCCATATTTTAGCAACCAGAACTGGTTCTGTATAGCCCAGTGCTGGTTGTGCTTAATACAGGGGACCCCTATGTCGTTTGTCCCCTGTATTTAGCACCACCAGGACTGGGTCTGCAAAGCCTGGCACTGGTTGTTCATTTTTATTTTTTATTTTTACACTTTCATTTTTTTAAAAACACAGCAGCACTGACGGCACTCACTGAGCCCGTCCATGCATCTGTGTTTATTTCTATCACACACATATGCAGGCATCACGGATCTCCCAGATCCATTCATGCTGCATCTGTCTGCCGCCGCCTGGTCCCGCAGCCCTCGCCGACGCTAATGTGTCTGCCGCTACAAATCTCCCGGCTGCAACTAACGGCAACGACTTTCCCCCAGGTTCTACCGACCCTACCGCCCGCACTGGACAGCCATCTTGGTGTACCCAAGTGAAGCCACAGTGAGTACACCTGCTGGAGGCTCCTAATGAGGCTGTGCAACAAGTTGAAACCTGCTATCTCTATAATGGCGGATTCGTAAGGTAATAGTTTAAAAACTGTAACTTTCTCAATTACCTATACCCCAAAAGCACCTACCCTGGAAAAATAGCTACCTAATAAAACAAACCCCAAGTCTAAATTCGCCCCCTACCCTGAGTTATGCCTTCCCAAATAGTCCTCCTAGAGAACAGCAGAAAAGTGGTCCTACTTGGGAGTGTCAGAAAAAACTGACAGAACTTTAGATTACTCCCAAATCCGTTTTTATGTTTTTGCCCTGAAATTTGGCATGCAGCACCGAGTGACAGTTCTACCCGCCCATGCCAAATTTCAGCTTGGTACCTCCATCAGTTTTTGAACTCCATGCCCCCCCCTTTGGAGTTCTGTATGGAAGAATTCTGTTTTTTTTAGATTCAGCCTTAATATAAGGGCAAGACCGTGCCCTTATAAATAAAAAGACAGATATATATATTCAAATGGGATCATAGTATCATTTACATGTATTGGTTATAAGGCACAATGATCGCTATGGCTAAATGCAATTTCTGACAAGTATTTTAATTCTGTACTTGGTTTTATAGCAATTTACCAGTTTATGTATCTATATAAGATTTCTATCATGCTTTTATTTTTTTTGGGGGGGGTGGTCTTCGTTTTTCAATTTGACACAAACCCTAGTTACACCTCTGTGTACAAGACCCATAAGGGGGCTAAACAGCAGGTAACATTACGCGGTTATTGTTTCTGTGTCCCTTTAATATATTAATATATATTTCTTGTCCCTTTAATATATATTAATAAATATTAATATATTACCTGGAACTTTTACTAGTTCATGTCATTTTTGTGCTAGTTGCTGTAAGACCTGCTTCAATCTTGGTGTCTATAATATGGGGTCTGGATAACCCGGTGACCACATAGACACAACTGAATTTTATATATGAGATATCAATGTTACTACTGTAATTCCCAGTATTTAAAAAAGAAAAGAAAAATTGAAACACACAGCGAAAACGCCAACATTGGAATCCTGCTAAATTGCAGGAGGATATTAGTATCCTAGAAACAATCCAATTACTGAAAATAAACCATAACATACAGTAACATAACATGTACAATAGTTGAACCCAGCATTAGTTTTATAGTACATTTGTTCCCCATACTGATAAAATTGGTGTAAAGGTCAGTAGATTTAAAAGAAAAAATCATTTTATTTTTTTTATATTGTTTTGAAAAAATAAATAAAAAAACAAAAACAAAATGTATATACAAGCATAAAACATAAATGTATAAACTATATATCTGTTTACATCCATTTGCAAAATATAAAATCATCAGTTCCTCCTGAGATGGGTATATGTACCTCCTTGCAATGAATAATAGGCCTGATTCCGATCCGGATGCAAATGCCATCGCAGCTGCGATCTCTCACGGATCGCAATTTGCAAACATATGCCCTTTAGAATGTAAGCTCTCTCGAACAGGGACCTCTTCCCTCATGTGCTTCTCTTTACATTTTCTTCTACTCCTTACTCCCCATAAGGGCACCTAACACGGGACTGCCAACTCCTGGCTGCTTATTGTGAGTGCTTTAATCGCTGTTGCAGCAATGTATATAAGTCGTGTCCTTGTCCTGCACTGTAATGTACTGTAAGTTACTTGTTTCTTGTTCACTTACTAGTTTTAGGTACTATGTAAGGCGCTGCGGAACACTTGTGGCGCCATATAAATAAAGGATAATAATAATAATTATATGCTAATGACACACTTGCCGCCCACTGAAAGCATCCCACATCCGCCGCTCACACATAAAACCTGGAAACACTGAACGCTGATCTGGCAGCCATCGGTCTTCTTATTAAGATTAAGCTGCCACAGACATAGCGGGTCTCCAGACACACAGAGGGCTCTCCTGCTGCCAGCAAGTGGCTCATTTATAGACGCCCAGAACACAGTGTATAAACGGTCCTGACATGGCTGCCTTTCTCTAGTCACTCCCCGATACCTCCCCCAAAAGCTGACTACCTGTCACTCACTTTGAAAATGAATCCTGTGTGTGAGTGTAATTGCAATTTAATTCTGCGTGTGCGTAATGGCAAACAATCGCTTAATCTTCGTAAATATCTGCATTATGTCCACAGGCCAAATGATTGCTGTATTAATAGTCAGGCAGCCTGGTGATATCAGGTTCCGCCATCCCTAATACATGAATACGGGGATACTTATCTATAGTATATTCATAAAGTACATAATTACATCATCAATAAAACTAGACACGACGGGAGAATGTGCCCTCCTTTTTACTGGTCTTTATTTTAGACCAAAGAGGAATCCTTCCATCTTTTAGACAGCTGTGGTGGGTTAATGAATGCACTGTTTAAAATAGTTGTGGTGGGTTAATGTATGCACTGTTTAAAATAGTTTGGGTACAGCTCAGTGCGGAGCTGTGGTGTGTCCTGCTGGGGCTGTTCTGGCAGGAATTGGTATGATTTACCGCCGGACGCCTGTCCGGTGGTTGGAATCCCAACAGCGGCTGCCCGACATTGGTGAAAATCCCGATCATCCCTAAGGTAAGTATTCACTAACCTAATTCCCTCTCCTAACCCTAACCCTCCTTATGGGTGCCTAACCCTAACCGTCCCCCCCAGTGCCTAACCCTAATCCCCCCTCTAAGTGCCTAAACCTAACCCCCCCTTCCCCACCGTCTAAACCTAAGTCCCCCAGGGGGGTGCCTAACCCTAACCTCCCCCCGGGGGTGCCTTGCCCTAACCGCCCTCCCCCTAGCCTAACCCTAACCTCCCGGGGGGGTGCCTAACCCTGTCCCCCCCGGGAGCCCTTAACCTAACACCCCCGCCCCCCGCACGGCTCTCCGCGCTCGGCATCACTTCGATCGGGATGCCGGGCGCCAGTCTCCCGGCATCGGTAAAATGACAGGCGTCTAGATTTAGACATCTGTCATTTAACCCTCGCCGGGATAAAGCAGTTGGGAAGCCGGCTGTCGGGATTAGGTCCGCCGGCTTCCCGACTGCATACCGTTCTGGCAATACTTGCCTACTCTCTTGGAATGACCGGGAGGCTCCCGAAAATCAGGTGGTGCTCCTGGCCGCCCGGAAAAGTGGGCAAGTCTCCCGGCCCGCTGCATACCCCGGGGACCCCCACATACCAACACCTGAGGGGGCCGCTGACACGTTTTGAGCTGAATTGCGTCATCATGGCCGCACCCCCTTCTTCACAATCCGGTATTCTCTGCATTGGGTAGCAGAGGTGGGGTGACGATAGCACGATCGCCAGTCATGCCCTGACTCTGCCCCATATCCCCGTCACGCCCACCTTATGTCATGCCGTGCCCCCTGCCCTATATGCCAACATGGATGCCCATGGCTTGCCAGAATGTCGGCAAGTATGGTTTTGGCAGAGAAGTTTCAGGCCTAGACCGGCAACCTATTTCCACCAGAGTGTGAATGAGTGGCCACAACCATAAAAAAAGACTGCTTACGTGTAAAGAAAAGTTCTGTTAGTGCCTTCATAAAATTCACGTTTACAAAGTCAGATTTACTACGTTTTGATTTATATCTACTTGCTACCCATAAGTGGTCATCCAGGCCCACAAGGCTGTGGTCGCTGAAATATTACCTTAGCTATGGTCCCACTCCACCTCTACATTACAGGCCTGACTAGTACTCAATACTGAGCAATACTTAATACCCGGTCCCCTGGAAAGGCAGGCAAGCCTCCCGGCAGCCGCCAACCCCTCCTGTCCCTCCGATGATTGTATGAGAATCCCCCGCAGCGGGAGGGGGGGTGTTGACGCAATTCACACCGAATCGTGTCATTTTAGCCCCGCCCCCTGCTGCACAATGCCGGAAATCTTGGCATTGTGTAGCGGGCATGGGACCAAAATGATGCGATCGTGTGGCCACGGCACACCCACAAATGCGGGCCACTCCCCTGATTTTGCCGATCTGGCTGCCCTCTCCCGAAAGGGGCAGCCAGAGTGTCGGCATCTATGGTGCAGTCTCGTGGTGTATCTTTGTCGCATTGTGTTTTTTTCGGGTAAAACAGACATCTGGCGCTAGCAGAGTGACACGGGACCTGGCGACTCACTCATGCAAGGCATCTCGCACAGCATGGCATATTGAGACTAGCTGTATGAGGACACATCTGTAGATCCAATACACTGCTCCTCTCCACCAGTCTTCTGCAAGTTATTAAATACATGTTCCAACACGTTTCGAGAAGTATTTGGTGATTTTAAATCTAAGCTACTGTAACTGCATTGTACAACAGAACAGCTGCACTAGAATCTAAACAGATGACCTACGTAGGTCTAACTCAGCTACAAAAAAAAAAAAAAGTTGTTTCACATGCGCTTATGCGGTCACTGTACTCCGATCACATGCAGGAACGGGACCCTAACCCTGCATGTGCTCTTTGATACATTTGAGCACTATTATTGCATATTGCAATGCGATCATGGGCGCTAATATCTTGCGCGGCTCTCTTGGCTGCAGCTCACACACCCCTAGTTTTTGTTTGCGCACCTTCAGAGCATGACCAATTTTTCCTAAAATCCAAAATTTTATGAAAAATGGTTGGGAAATGCTTTGGGACGCCGGTGGCACTCCTCCTAATGACTAATTAAGCAACTGGAAGTTTCCAATTAGCTTAATTAGTCAGTAATACTCACCTTCCGAAGTGCTGTCCTCTGCATGCAGCTTCAGGACCCGGTTTCCTGCAGCAGCGGTGAGTATGTCAGTGTGTGTGAGTGTTTGTGAGTGTTTATGAGTGAGTGTGTGTGTGTGTGACCCCCAGTGTGTGTGTGTCCCCAGTGTGAGTATGCCCCCCCGTAATGGACGCTGGGAGAACTACATCTCCCAGCAGCCCTTGTGCCTCCCTGCAGCCCCTGGAGCCTCCTAGCAGCCCCCGGGACTCCCAGCAGCCCCCTCCCCAGTGAGAAGATGGAGGGGAGGCCACCGGGAGCTGCAGAGACCAACGGAGACCGCCGGGCAGGCAAGTGTATTTTTTTAATTTAATTTTTTACGCGGCGCAGGGTTTTCAGCTCTGAAAACTCTGCAACCACTTTTCTTAAATTGGGTACCGCGGGTATTGGGAGCGCGCATACCCGCAGTAATCCAAAATTGGGTGCAAGGTTTTTTTCTCGCGAAACCTCGCACCCAATTGAATATGCCCCTTTATGTACACACCTATCAGTACCCACAGCCCAGTGGATTGGCTTATTGAAGGACAAATGAGGTACACGCTTACACTCTGTGGTACACACTGGTTTTGACTGGAGCTGGAGCTTAGCAGGGATGTCATACCAGAGCCGTACCTAGACTTTTTGGTCCCCTGTGCCAGAAAGAGCATTGCCCCCCCTCCCCTACATTGTTCAAAGGCACATATTGCACCCAAAAAAGGGCCATGGCCTCATGAGGAAGGGCCAGGGAAGAGATAGGGGAGGTCAGGAGATGCTGAAGATAAAAAAAGAGGAAGCTACAAGTAAGAATGATTATAAACAAGAAAATTGAAAGGCCCAAACAGCGCCCCCTGCCCTGCGGTGCCCTGTGCCATGGCACTGGTCGCACTACCCTAGCTACGGCCCTGTGTCATACAGCTCACCAGCCAGTGAGTGTATGCAGCTTGTGGGTAGTGCTAAAGGAAGCTAGAACAGCAGCAAATGCAGGTAAAGTGCAGGTCTCACCAGAACTAAGTGGAAGAAGTCTGCCTTCCACTGTGGCACTCTAACACAGTGACAAGATACTGCTGCGCACAGTACTAACCTTGGTGGCCATCTTTGAACAGGGAATGAAGCCTCCCTTGAGGAATAAAATGGAGTATGCGCTCTAGTGCATTCTGCTATCAATACTTTCTATTTGATGTCTAATTATTGAATACAGGTTTCACGCTTTATGGTGATTGGAGATAGCATCAGCTATCAATGTTTAAAATTACCAAATAAAACAAATACTGACATATTGTACTTTGTTTTTGACAGGATAAAATGTGTTCTCTGTACTCAGCGTGACCTGCTGGAATATGTGCAGCTCCTAACTGAGTAGGAAAGTGAGAACATTATATAGTGGCTGTATGAAATTTAACATTGATCTGTTCCACTGAAAGTTCATCAAGGATGAGTGTGGACTATTCAGGAGAAAAAGGAGATTGGAGACCAGTTCTTTCTACCAGCACAAAGCCAAGGCCCCAGAGCAGCGGTGATGACATAAACCACAGTCACAACAGTGGCTCTGACAGTAAAAGCCCAAATGACCAGTCTTATAGCAGTTTTAGCAGCTGCTCGCTCAGCGACAACCTGCCTTCAGGTGAAACGGAAGGTGGAAATATACATAAAACATCAGAATCCCCCATAGAGGATCTCACGGAGCAGAAACCTGCAAAAACGGAGATGAATAAGAACAAAGTCTGCAACACTGTATCAAAAGATGGTAAGAATGTGATTTTTTATTTATAATATTAGCAAATTATGTCAGCCTAAATGGAAATTGCACTGGTTCCAAATATAAATGGGTACCCTGCAACATCAGCAATGGTTCAAGTCAGAGCCGTAACTAGATTTTTTGGTGCCCTGTACCAGAGAGAGCATTGGCGCCCCCTAGCCCCATTTTTTAAATAGGGACATAAGATAGTGCACCAGAAAAAGGGCCATGGCCTCATGGGGAAGGGCCAGAGATAGGGGAGGCCAGGAGATGCTGGGGATAAAAAAAGAGGAATTGACAGGCCCAAACAGCGCCCCCTGCCCTGTGGTGCCCTGTGCCACGGCACTGGTCGCACTACCCTAGTTATGGCCCTGGTTCAAGTACATTGTATTATGGGTTCCTACAAGCCAACTCCACACACAACTTTATTATTAGCCAAAACCCCATCTTTGCCAGCACCCCAATAATTCTTCTCCTTGTACGTACATGATGATTTCCAGCTGTTCCCAATTGGCGACTGCTGTAGTAGAGGCCAGTGCTTTTGGGGTTCCTGTCATCGCTACAAATTATTTTTGGTGGCGTCAGTCGTTAACCTCTTCCCTGGCATGGACTCATTGGGCGGAATTCAATTCTTTTCAGCCCCTATCGCGCCCGACGGAGTTATTTTATTCTTGCTCCTGTCGGCACGATCAGCTGGCAGCGCTACATTTCAGCTCGCAGCCCCTGGGGGATGAGAGCTGAAATGTGCGAAAAGTGACATGTTTGGGCGCCCAAACATCACTTTTCGTGATCGCGCCCAGCACTTTGGTCGGGGCTAAACCTGACCTCTATGGGCGCGATCAGCACAAAAATCTTGAACAATTGCATAGCGGCCCGCGATCTCCTGTTACTTTAGACGGGAGATGCGGGCCGCGAAAACAATTGAATTCCGCCCATTGTGTGTTAACTGACATGGTGAAAAACGTTGAGACCTGTCAAACGCACAGGTGGCGGCTGCCAGAACATAATCTTCCAGCAGCCACCACTAGCAGAGGGACCTCCCGACCCCTCTGCCTCCCTGCACCCTCCCCCAGTGTCTGCCGTGCTGCCGGTCACTGCTGAAGTGTCAGCACGGCAGGAACCCCCACTGGTTGGCTAAGGGGTGTTAATTTACATTTCCCCAGCATATGCTCCTCTCTGCAGCCCCTGGGGAAATGTAAATTAATTCCACTTAGCCAACCAGTTTGTACCTGGTGGCTGCTCAGAGGGGAAATCAAAGTCGTGATGCTCGCGATGTCCCGAACATCAATTGTCCTTTGTATTGATGACTGATATAATAAAAATTTATGTTAATGTTATGCGTTTCAAAATATATATTTTTTAAATAAAATTGTTTTGGAATAGTTTTAAATAGACCTTCTCGACCTAATTCAATCATAAAAAAAATGTGAGCGGGTAAAAAAATTTTTAAAATTGCCAGTAAAGTGGTTCATTTAAATCTATGCCATTATGGTTGGTATCCAATAAATATCTCCAAGCAAAACTATTGTTATAACCATCTTGCTAATCATGTTTTGATGTAATTATTTTTCACAATTACTTATATATTAACAATAGAAGACAAAAGTGACTAAAAGAAAGGACTTTGCTAAAGGATATTAAACAGAGGGTCACAAAGCTGACACTTAAAATAATAAAGTGCATTTACATTCTTATGATCAGTCATACACATCTTCTACTCTATTTCACTAGCATAAGTGCCAGGTCAGGAGTAACAAGTGCATATAAGTACGCCCCATGATAAGGGTACAGAAAGTGCAGCGATAACCTAAGGAAATGGCTTGGCAATGCAAATGGGAAAGTAACTTTACCCTATTTGTACACAATATAATAACGTAATGAGGCTCTGGGTAATGGTATTAAAGGATGCTACAATCACATTTTTAATGTACACGTTATTGTAAACATATGTTGTTTTCCCCTATTAAATTGGAATATTCTGTAATGCCGCAATCCAAATGGAAATAAAAAAATAAGTAATGTGAAAACATGACGGCAATTTCCAATAACATAGCAATCACACTAATAAGTACTTAGTAGTAATAATCAGTGGGAGGAGTCAATACACACTAAGCCAATCAGAGGAGGCTAGCTAGTGCTGCTGATCATTATCCTCATCAAGCATCTCCTTATACCAGCTGTCCAGCACCTGCAAGATATACACCTCCTGACAGATCTTCATGCAGGTCTACTTCAGGTGCAATTACATGAATATACCACTTACTGTACTCAGCCTACGCTTTTTCCCCTGTCCCGATTCATAAGGAAATGTAAATGGTTCAACAAAATCTGTACACTGACACATGCCTCATTATTTGTGTCCAGATTAAAGGACCCCCGAAGCTCCCAAACTCAATTCCCAAATATGGACCACTAGTAGATATTATTATATCTCCATAAACTTTAAAAATAAACGTATACTAATAATAACGACACAGAGACAGATGTGACATTTAAACTGGTCACCCTTTTTATTAACTAGGAATTACTAAGTAACTCTACTATGGTGGCTACCGAAAGAAATAGCGGCCATCAGAGATCAATGACTACCAATCAGAATACTAGAAAAAACTTTCAGGGCCAATTGTCTACTCAGCAAGTCCATAGGTCACATGAGACTCTCCTATACCTTCAAACACCAGGTTTGCCAACCAAGGCTGCCGACCCCAGTAGGTACAGTCAGTCAAAAGGTATATCAAAGGGGAGTGACCTATTAATCAACTCTTTCACCCCACAAGAGGCATCAACTAGGAGTCAAGCCCGCCACCAACAAACCTCAAAAGGAGGCCTCGGCAATGGAAGAGTTCTCCTACAAGCTCCATGTGCCAGGGGAAGGGTCTCATAAGGACCAGGAGGTAGGTAGGCCCCCACGTCCAGAATAATAGGGCCTATAGCGTAGGGCACCCGGCATTTGCAGTCTGGTCCACACAATGAATTAGAGCTGCATGCGGCCAATTACACTGTGTCCCACTTCAACTTTTTGGTATGATGGATATTCATCTGGAGTTCCTACAGTTCAACTTACCACTGTGCAGCCTGGCTATGCCTCCGCCTCGTGCTGAGCATACAGTACCTTCTTCGTGCTGGTTATATTCCAAGTTGCCAGTTTGTGCAGGTGCATTTTAGTACTGTAGGAGAGGACAGTAGCCAGGGGCAGAACGTCATCCCCAGCGCTTGGATGCCAGACCCAGCGCTCCTCCATTTTACACTAACGCGTAGTTAGCAGTCCCGCTGATATGAGTGGAGACCGAGTGCAGGGGCGTCGGGGATTCAAAAGTGCAGCCTGTGTAAATGGCCATGTAAACAGAACAGGCGTTGGGTTAATTAAAGGCATGTCAATCATTTCCTAAATTCACATACAAACATGCGTTATTCTTACGCAGCGGATATTATTGTTCGCAAGTAAGCAGAGGCGTGGCACTGGTATCTAACACAGCGTGCGCAGCGCTCTTCAGGGGAAGGTGAAACCAGTTCCTTTTTTAAACGTAAGCTAATGTTTTTGTTAACAGGAAGTAAAGGATTTTGGTGGAGAAAGTCATTTCCTTGGAAGAGTTTATATTCCAAACCTCAGCAGCCACACGGTACAAAAACAGAACATGACATCACAGAGCGTGTATCCTCAGCGCAACTTCACAAAATGAGAACACTGTGGAATGAATTGCACAATGTCCAGCGCATGTTGGAGACAGTGAGTTCTGAAAACAAGTTTCTGACGCGTCTGCAGCACAGGCACATGAAGGCGCTGCGGGCATATGAATCCTCGGAGAGCAGTGTGCACCAACTTGTAACCAGACATAACAGCGAGGTCAGGGCGCTGAAAGAGATCCTAAAATCCTCACAGGAGCATGAACGGTATTTATCAAAGAAGCTTAAAGAGGCAGAAAGCGAATTACTGAAGACAAAGGATCTCTTACAGAAGTTGCAAAAACTGTCAGAAGACAAGAACCTAGCTGACAGGGAAGAGCTTACTAATAAGTTATCTGGACTTTTAATTAAGATGGAAGCTGATGAGAAGAAAATAAAGGTATGTTATTTTTTTTAATCTACATTTATTTAAAGCATTGCCACTTAAGTTAGTAAAACTATAGCTATTTGCTGTACTTCAATTTCTCAGCAATGGGGGGGGCTATGGGAAGGGCCTTGGGGGTAAATTTACAAATTTGCAAGTCACTGCTTTTTGGCCTGATTAAACAGGAAATTTAAAGCGACCGTGCCATTCAAAGCAAAACATGGCATGTTTTGCTTTGAAGTGTATTGCCATTTTTAAATTTCCCACTAAGAGCCATATTCAATTTCAGCCGAGCCGCGATATTTTTTCGCAGCCCGGACTTTTCGCCTACTTCTCCTGTTTTATAGGCGGTAAAGTATCACGCGCGTGCCCGCTTTACCCCGTATTCAATTTGAAAGTACGTGAAAACGGGATCCGGCGAAACTTGAACAGGCGGAAAGTACTGTCAGATTTGGGCCCGCATTCAAAAAGTCCGGATTCGCAATACTTTTTCGCCGATGACGTCATTTTTGCTTATTTTGCTTTTACCCCGTATTCAATTTGAAAGACTTTCCGCCTAGGGGGAAAGTCAATGCAATGTAATAGGCGAAAAAGTTTTGCCTATGAATAGCAGGCGGAAAAAAGTTCAGAATTGGGGTTTTGGGGTGCAATGTTGCGGGAACCCCCGTACAGCCTCCAGACAGTCCCCCAAAGGTAAACTGTCAGAAAAAAATTTAAAATCACTTAAGAACACCCCAAAAAATCACTTTCATTTTGGGGGCGAAAAAAAAGAAAAAGTTGGGGGACAAAGTTAAAAACTAGCGAACTTGACTCTGGGGGGGTCCCCAAGTATGCCCCAAGTGTTTTTTTCATTGCAGGTGCTTGCGGCAGGTGGATTTTTCATGATTTTTTTCAACTTCACTTTAGCAACTTTTAAATATGCTGACCCCCATTTTCAAGTACCGCTGGGAATAGTTATTTTCTGGAAAAAATACTCCTGAATACTATTCTGCATCAGGTATAGAAAAACGCTATTTAGCAGCTATTGAGCCCGTTTAAAAACACCAAATACCTTCAGCAAGCCAAATGGGGGTAACCATAGGGAACCCCCATGTCAGAGCATCTTTTGGGGTGTGTCAGGTTGATTTCCCCAATTCTGACATGACTTTCCGCCTGTTCAAGTTTCGCCGTGTCCCGTTTTCGCGTACTTTCAAATTGAATACGGGGTAAAGCGAGCACGCGCGCGATACTTTGACGCCTACAAAACAGGCGAAGTAGGCGAAAAGTCCAGGAGGCGGATTAGTATCGCGGCTCAGCTCAAATTGAATACGGCTCTTAAGGTGCCTACACACAAAGATTTTTTACACGATCTGCCCGATTCCGACGCATCGGAACGACAGATTGTGTAAATTATGTCCTAATCGTGAGTCTCCACTCACGATCACGATGCCGATGCGCGTCCTCGCTGGTCGTACATCACATCTTCAGATCTGCCGTGCTGTAGGGCAGATCTGACAATCTGGGACACGATGCACTGGAAAAAGAAGGATGCGCGATAGATCGTTTGTCACATTGGACACATTTTTACAACAAATCGTGTGCAGGAATGCCGGGGAGTCAAGTTCAATGGAAATCGTACACGATGTCGGATCGTGAGCACATCGCCAAGTGTGTAGGCACCTTTAGACACACAGAAAAGTGGTGGCTTCACTTAGTAAAGTAGCCTGGGGCACAGTCTTGAGTATTCAGCCTAAAGGCACACATCCACTAGACGACAGGCCAAAGACTTCACGATTATGACATTGTAATTGTGCAGTCGTTTGTCTTTCTGTGATGTGCATACACTGACCGAGCAGTCGTTCAGTGAAGGCACATCAATCATCTGCAAACATGCTGAACCTGACGATATCGTCAGATCGTATAACCTATTTGTACGACGATAGATGTCTGAACGACCAGCAGGAGCGCACATCGCTGGTCGTTTTAGACTTTTATTACACAATCTGCAAACGATTTTCAAACGATGTTCAAACGATTATCGAACAATTGAACTATAACAATATCGTTATCGTCCAATCGCTCAATTTAATCGTCTAGTGCAGGCCTGGCCAACCTGAGGCTCTCCAGCTGTTGTGAAACTACACATCCCAGGTTGGCCAGGCCTGGTCTAGTGGATATGTGCCTTTACTAGTACAAGTACTGTATAGTTTTAACAAAATACAAAGTGATCTTCTTAGTGCGTAATTATTATGGGGAGATACTGTAAGTCCTAGGTCTGACCTTCTCCCTAATTAAGAAGCTCCAGACGATGATAGCCATTATCGGGTATCGCCTGTGATAGCATTTGCTGGCTATAAGCAGCAATAGAAAATCGATTCTATCTTTGCGTAATGTTTAATAGACGTCTTAGAGGTTGATTCAATTCAACGCAATAATCGCAATATACCATTCTGGAACATTACATCATGGTCATCAACATTGCAAGTTTGGCCGCAACACCCCATAGATGTGAGCAGGAAAACTTGCTATGTACAACGTAACGTGAACAGCTCATAGGTGTGTAGCCAGGAATCACAGCCATGTGCCCCCCTACAGCGGTTTCCTGTATTTTCCAATGACATTAAGTAGATGTTCTTACTCGTTGTTGTAAGATATATAAGAGTAAGAAGCTGCGGTGTCTATTATTACTGGGTGAGGTCGGTGCTTACACTGGGCCTGGTTTTGAGTAGCATACAAATGTTATTGCAGACACATGTCTCGTGTGCCGGTGGCTACATAGTGTATGTAACTTACAGCATCTATAAACAATTCGGAGACGGACACATCTCAGGGCCTGATTCAAGGAGGGTTGGTAATATGGCAGCGGTCGCAGCTGCCCTCTCAGTAGTGGTTGCCGGAATATGCAAACGCTAATCTCAGCCTTCCCTTTGTGCAGGACAGTACGATGGGGTGTACGAGCGGTGAGATGCCCATTATCAGCCTCCCTGGTCTGTACAATTGCGATGGTGATTGTAAACATTCCAACATCAGCGCAACACGGTCGCACCATCAAAATTTGCGTTAGCCTAGGGTCTACTCTGCCTACTTTCCTCTAATCCAGCTAAGCATGGCTTCTAAAGTATTGGATCTGCGATTAGGAACACAGCAGCGCTCCCAGACACGCACGTGACGCTCCCATGAAACGGCCCCTTTTGCGATCACATTAGGTCACCTCCCAATCTCCACCCTGAATTGCTCAGGGATCGCAAACCCCTACTCAAGTGTTAGCAATGCCATATGCAGTTGCGAATCTTCCTGGAGACCAGGGCCGTCTCTTCCATTGGGCTTTTAGGGCAGTTGCCCAGGGGTCCAAAGCTTCAAGGGGCCCTCGAGCCCCCTGCAGTCGGTGCCTGTCAATAATTTTTTTTTTTAAAGCACTAGTCTGTTACCTTTGCCCCCCCCCCCCCCCGTGACGAGCGACCCCCCTGGTACGCAGCCACGGGCAGTCTGTGTCTCTGTGACACAGCTGCACCGCGTGTGTAGCGCTGACCGGACGGAGTTCGGTCAGCACTGCACAGTGTTTGTTTTAGCAGCTGATGAGAGTCAGACAAACTCTCATCGGCTGCTGCTCCCACTGCCGGAGCTGGGCATCCTCCGGCTCCCGCAGTGGGTAATGGGAGAGACGTCATGATGTCTCTCCCATAATGCAGAGTGGCCCGGCCCGGGAGGACGGACAGATTGAGCGGATGGCGGCGTCAAGGATTCAGGTAAGTGTTTATTGTTCATTTGTCTACTGGGGGGGTTGGACCACTACTGGGGGCACTACAAGGGGGGGACTACTACTGGGGACACTACAAGGGGGGGACTACTACTAGGGGCAAACAAGCAGGAGACTACTACTGGGGGCAATACAAGGGGGGGCTACTACTGGGGGCAATACATGGGGGAGACTACTACTGGGGGCAATACAAGGGGGGGACAACTACTAGGGGCAATACAAGGAGGGTACTCTACTAGGGGCACTACAAGGGGAGGGGACTACTACTAGGGGCACTGCATAGGGCGCGACTACCTCTGGGGGCACTTCATCGGGGGACCACTACTGGGGGCTCTATATAAAGGGCAATACTGGGGGTACTGCATAGGGGGGGACTACAACTGAGGCCACTGTTTAAAGGGCACTGCATAAGGGGTACAACTATTCTGGACACTGCATGGGGGTCTACTGCTGGGGGCACTATATAAGGGGCATTGCATAGGGGGTACCACTACTGGGGAAACTGCATTGGGGGGACTACTACTGGGGGCACTATATAAGGGGCTTACTACTGGGGGCACAATGGGTGGGTAGGGGCCCCAGTGCATTGCTTTGCCCAGGGCCCACACTGCTGTTAAGACAGCCCTGCTGGAGACTTGGCTTCACACGTGCGCAGTAAGGGTTTTCTAGACATTTCGCACATGCGCAGTAGCAAAACATCGCTCAACTGCATAAATATCGGCGCTGCGTCCATCTCTGAATCAGGCCCTCAGTCACTTTACAGTGACGGCTGTATGGTTACTGGGCGGCAACGTCAAGCGTCACGTGGGCATATAGACAGTTGTGACCTCCTCTGATTTGACGGTATGCAGAGTGCACGTCATTTTTAGTTGCATCTTGTGCCCCAAGCATGGGATAGCTGTAAGTGCCATGACTGGGGTTGACAGCTGCTCTAGCAGCCGGACGGCTGGCGGCGGTGCTGTGGCAAAGCTAGTCCAGAGCAATATGTAAGGGGATGTCTCAGTGGGTAATCAGGAATGCAAAAGTATCAGAATTTGGGCATCACTTATGGATCGTAGACGTTTCATTATGCTACAGGAGAATTAAAGATGAAAGAAAAATAAATCCAAAAAACGAAAATTTTGTTTTGTTGGAATCTCAAAATTGTACTTCCCACTCCTACTCGCATGTATCAAAATATAAAATGGCATTTATCATTAACTAGCTGAAGTACCCGGCGTTGCCCAGGTTTAAATCTTCAAGTTATTAAGTTTTATTATGTGATGTCGTCCAAATCCATCCAGTGGAAGCCGGGCCAGATTAAGGCCAGTGCAATTAAGTTGTGGGGGCCCCCTTCAAGCCACAAGTAGCCTACATAGCCATCCCCTCCTTTCCCTTGCCACATGGAGCCTACATAGACACCCCCTTCTCTTGGCCACACGTAGTCTACCGCCCCCCCACCTTCTCCATAGCCACCCGGAGCCAACCACCCATAGAGGCAGGCGCCAGAAACACATACAATGTACCTCAACAGGCAGAGGCAGCGGCTCACTCCTCTGCATTGATCCTCTCACTGTGCGTGTGACGTCATACGCAAATGCGTCATGACGGGTCACACACAAGGGGCACAGAATGTGAGAGGATGTGGGCGTGCGCTGCCCTGGAGCTGGCATCACTGACAGCTTGCCGGGATTCAGCCAGCCCAGCGATTGGACATTTTCGGCAGAGCTCAGGTTCCACTGGAAATGCTCTCTCAATGCACCTGTCAGCAGGTCCCCTGGAAGGGCCTGCCACAGTCTGCCACCGTGGGCCAGGGGGCGTAGTAGTGGGCGGGCGGTAGATGCTGCCTGGGCCGCAAAATATGTATATTTGAGCCCTCGATGTCGGGCCGCATGAAATTAACATTCGGGCCGCATGCGGCCCGTGAGTTTGACATGGCTGATCTAGTGGAAGGTTCAGAACAGGCTCCCTGGGTCAAAGTTCTGCCCAGCGTACACCAACGGGAGGTCCGACCGGGACCCTAACCCCCCTAAAAACTGTCCAGGATCCAACTGGACCACCTTGCCTTGGTTTCATCCCAATCGGTGCAGGGGTGTCTGAATGCATAACCAGACAGACAACACACAAACAAATAGACCAATGAATTTTATATATAAGATTAAACATGATCACCAATGACTACATTTGAAAATATCAATAGTACAATGAAGATTCATGACCTTGCTATCTATACTCTCCAAACTTATATATTACATGCTTGTAGGGCAGGATTTCTAATATCAAAGTTCCCAACCAATGTGTAATATATCTTTGTCACAGTGCTCGACTCAATGTGTCAAGGGGATGTTCAATATAAATTAAATGAAATAAAATAACCAAGATGGATAATTTGCAGAGGTTTTTTCTTTTTTTTTTACAAATTTAGTTTTTTATTATTGCTTTATTACATGATTTGTAACCCTTCCCCTGCCAGAGGTGTGTTTGGCCAATCAGGTGGCTGGGTCCGTTTAATTGTCAATTTTCTTGCAGGCACTGGAGAAACAGCATCATCTCATGGTTAGCTTCTATGATCGGCAATTATATTTAGAAAGTAAAAAATTGTCTGACTCCCGGGACGTCACACAGAAACTGCAAGATGAAATTCTGTCCCTGCAGAAAAAAATAAAGGTACAGTACAGAGCTATTTATGCACAAAGCACTTGTAGCCACAAGTTAATACATCACTTTATCAGGTTTCTGTAGCAAAATAGCTATAGTGAGTGTGGCCGGAGGCCGACCACACGTGATTAAAATGGCTGCCAAGGCATTTAGGGGATTAACCCTCATGACATTGCGCCATTTTTAAAAGAACAGTTTAAAAGCACACTGCACATGGTTTATAATAAACTGTATTAAAGTATATATGTATTGCTGTAATGCACTACAGCTGATCTGCAATACATGCTATAGAGCTCCATGGGCAGGATGTACTTCATGTGGATCTATTCACAAAGGGTATATCATACTGCCACACATGTGTCAGTTTTCCCATATATGACTTGGGTCCTTGTATGGTTTATCACCCACAGTGCAACCTTCGTAGTGTTCCCACCATGGCTGCCTCACCTGGTACACTCGTGGATGGGATGAAAAATACATGGACCTGACTATTATGTTGGGACCCTATTCCTAGCATCAGGATTTTGCAACCACCCATTTTGTGTCATCTCTTCTAGGCATAACCTATTCCTCCCAGGGTAATCCTACGTAGTGCGCCCAAGACGGCTGCCTCATGTGGTACCTTTGTGGGTGGAATATATAACCCATGGAAGTTATTTCCCAAAATGACCGCACCAACCCTGCAATATGCTTATTGTGCTCTCTAGGTTTCGGGTTGATGTTAATTATCTCTGTGTGGTTTTCTATTTTTTTGCAACACCAAATCCTTGTACAATGTACCATGTTTTCTGATGTCTGTAAAGCGACTTTGAGTCCTATGGGAGAAAAGCGCTATATAAATAAAATTATTATTATTATTACTATTAGTGCATGAAGCAACGTATATTTAATAGGCTATGCACTATATGGTTTAAATTAGGGGTGTGCACCGGCCACTTTTTGTGTTTTGGTTTTGGATCTGGATCTTTCTTCGTGTTTTGGATCTGGATTGGTTTTGCCAAAACCACCCTTGCGTGTTTTGGGTTCTGGGTTTTGTGTTTTGGATCTGTATTTTTTTGAAAAAAAGCATAAAAACAGCTAAAATCACAGAACTTGTAGGTTTTTCTGCTCCTATGCTATTATTAACCTCAATAACCTTAATTTCCACTCATTTCCAGTCTATTCTGAATACCTCACACCTCACAATAGTGTTTTTATGTCCAAAAGGTTGCACCGAGGTAGCTGGATGACTATGCTAAGCGACACAAGTGGGCGGCACAAACACGTGACCCATCTAGGCGTGAAACTGCAGTGGCAGACAGGATGGCATTGAAAAACTAGGCCCCAAACTGTACATAATGCAAAGAAAAAAAAGAGGTGCAAGATGGAATTGTCCTTGGGCCCTCCCACCCACCCTTATGTTGTATAAACAGGACATGCACACTTTAACAAACCAATCATTTCAGCGCCAGGGTCTGCCACACAACTGTGGCTGAAATGATTGGTTCGTTTGGGCCCCCACAAAACAAGCTGGCAATTAATCTGTCCCTGCACAAACTGGCTCTACGGAGGCAAGATGTCATCCTCATCCTCCTCATCCACCGATTCCTCACCCTCTTCAGTGTGTACATCCTCATCCTCACAGAGTATTAATTCGTCCCTGCTGGAACCACAGGTCCCTCTGTACGTTCTGGAGGCTGGTCTCCCTGGAAGAGTTGATAATTCATTTTATGAACATCATCTTCTCCACATTTTGTGGAAGCAACCTCCTACGCCTTTCGCTGACAAGGTTCCCGGCTGCACTAAACACTCTTTCGGAGTACACACTGGAGGGGGGGCAACTCAGGTAAAATAGAGCCAGTTTGTACAGGGACCTCCAAATTGCTTCTTTATCCTGCCAGTACAGGTACGGACTGTCTGACATGCCTACTTGGATGCTGTCACCGATGTAATCCTTTAACAGACAGACGCACGCTTGTCGCTGCTGCTTTAAGGATGCAGGTGCGGCTACAGCCCACACAATTCACAAAGACAGAAAAAATAACAATATTTTAATTGTTTGTGTAGCACACTTTGAGGGTGTCACCACCCTTTAACAGACAGACGCACGCTTGTCGCTGCTGCTTTAAGGATGCAGGTGCGGCTACAGCCCACACAATTCACAAAGACAGAAAAAAGAAGAAGAATATTTTTATTGTTTGTGTAGCACACTTTGAGGGTGTCACCACCCTTTAACAGACAGACGCACGCTTGTCGCTGCTGCTTTGAGGATGCAAGTGCGGCTACATCGCACACAAGTCACAAACACATAAAAAAAATAGTTTTTTATTTTTTGGAGCACTTTGAGAGTTACACCACCCTTTAACAGACAGACGCACGCTTGTCGCTGCTGCTTTAAGGATGCAGGTGCGGCTACAGCCCACACATTTCACAAAGACCGGAAAAAAAAGAACAATATTTTAACTGTTTGTGTAGCACACTGTGAGGGTGTCACCACCCTTTAATAGACAGACGCACGCTTGTCGCTGCTGCTTTAAGGATGCAGGTGCGGCTACAGCCCACACATTTCACAAAGACAGAAAAAAAAAGAACAATATTTTAATTGTTTGTGTAGCACACTTTGAGGGTGTCACCACCCTTTAACAGACAGACGCACGCTTGTCGCTGCTGCTTTGAGGATGCAGGTGGAATCTAGACGGGATTTGGAACCGAGGACACACTACCTCCATCAATTGTCTAAATCCCACTGCACTAATGTCGGATACCGGACGCACGTCTAACACCAACATAGCAGTCAAGGCCTCAGTTATACGTTTTGCTTCAGGATGACTGCTGTCGTACTTCATCCTCATCGCTAGGGACTGTTGGAGGGTCAATTGTTTAGTAAAAGTAGTGATTTTCCTACTTCCTCTCTGGGATGATGAACAACTCCCAGCAGCAGCAACAGCACTAGGAGGAAGTGGTTCTTGATCTTTCCCTATTTTATTTTTATCGGAGAAAGTTTGGTCCTCCATTTATGTTATATTGATATATATACGTGCGGCTAAAGCGCACACAAACACAGAAAATATTTTTTTATTTTTGCTGGAGAGTAGTGCACTTTGTGGGTTACACCACCCTTTAAGAAATGAGCCAGCCGGCTCTTTACTTATGGGACACAGGCGCACGCTTGGCGCTGCTCCTTTGTTGATGCACGTGCAGCCACAGTGCACACAAGTCACAAACACAGAAAATATATATTTTTTTGGTTTGGAGTGTACTTTGGGGGTTACAGAACCCTTTAACGGTCAAGCCAGCCGGCCCTTTACTTATGACACAGGCGCACGCTTGGCACTACTTTGTTGATGCACGTGCGGCTACTGCGCACACAATTCACAAACACAGAAAATAATTTTTTTTTTGGTTTGGACTGGAGTGTACTTTCGGGGGTTACAGCACCCTTTAACGGTCAAGCCAGCCGGCCCTTTACTTATGACACAGGCGCACGCTTGGCACTACTTTGTTGATGCACGTGCGGCTACTGCGCACACAATTCACAAACACAGAAAATAATTTTTTTTTTGGTTTGGACTGGAGTGTACTTTGGGGGTTACAGCACCCTTTAACGGTCAAGCCAGCCGGCCCTTTACTTATGACACAGGCGCACGCTTGGCACTACTTTGTTGATGCACGTGCGTCTACTGCGCACACAATTCACAAACACAGAAAATAATTTTTTTTTTGGTTTGGACTGGAGTGTACTTTCGGGGGTTACAGCACCCTTAACGGTCAAGCCAGCCGGCCCTTTACTTATGACACAGGCGCACGCTTGGCACTACTTTGTTGATGCACGTGCGGCTACTGCGCACACAATTCACAAACACAGAAAATATATTATTTTTTTAGCACTTGGGGGGAGCACCCCTGATGGACAGAGCACCCCCTGGACAACACTACAGCACCCCTTTAGGACTGGGACACTGCACAGGACTTTGGAGTGGACACAGCCCCTATGGAGAACTGACTGCACAACACAGTCCAGCCAGCCCCTATGGACTTTGAAGTAGTGGACACAGCCCCTATTAACAACAGCAGCACAGCACAACACAGCCAGCCCCTATGGACTTTGAAGTAGTGGACAACAGCAGCACTACACTACACTACACTACACAGCCCTAACTCCCACCCTCCCTCTTCACTGTCCACAGCCGAGTGAGAAAATGGCGCCGACGCGGGTACCTTATATAGGATCCAAAACCCGCGAGACTCGGAAGGCGGGATGATGACGTTTTGCCTCGATTTCAGATCAGAGTCAGGCGGGAAAAGTCGAGCCTGATTCGGATCGGACTCCGATCGGGGGGGCTCGGGGGGGTTCGGATTTCAGAAATCCGAACCCGCTCACCCCTAGTTTAAATGTGTGTTTTGTAGAGAAAATGCACTTTTCCTATATGACATGACCAGCCTCTGTGGCTGCAGGAAACTAGATGCTAATTGTCATTCCCTTAGCAGGAGGTCTGATGAATAGGCTTGACTGCAAGTTCTCTGTGTAAAGGTGTGACTAGTGTCATATAGCCAAACACTTCAGTTACAGAACTTCCTTTGAAAAGACAATTTATTTTTAAGAACCTTTTGGAAGTCACTGAATGTGTTAAGGTTGGGAATGCCAAACTGATAATTCCATTGGGAAGGATGAATGTCATTTACTAATTCCTGTGAAATGTTATATCAACATTTTATACAGTTATACTGTATGATAAATCAGTTTTGTTTAGGTTTGGTTGACTCCTTTGAAATGTAATATGTGGTTAAATTATATTTTCTGAGGAACCATGATTGGTTGAGTGGAACCCAGGGCAGATTTGCCCCCTGTGATGTTGTGTGTAAGAATGACATAAAAAGAGGGCCTGTGAGCCCTGTATGTGTACAACCCTGTAACTTCTTTGAGGAGAAAAATTGATGACTTGATAAGATTTCTTGTATGCAATGTACCCCTTCATCCGGAAGGACGAGTCTTCTTCAAGACTTTGAGCAATAAACATCTTGCCTGACTTCAATTGTATCTCAATCCTGCGACCATCAGAATTGCGCCAAACGCTATTCCGTTCTCCGGCTGTTCTGGGTAAGAGCTCCGTGTCTCCAAGTTCAAGCCCTCTGCCAAGCTACCGTGCAGTCCTGGTCCATTGCGAGGGATCAGGAGGAATCAGCCGACACCAATCAGGGGCTGTGGCCGCAGCTAGTCAAACGCATACGCAGCAGAAGCGGTTCCAGGTGCCGAGGTAGGAGCCTGATGGTAACGTAAAAAGCGGTTCCAAACGCCGATGGTAGAGTTTGGTGGTGGCAGCATCGTTACATGCCCACAGCGCAGTGGGCGGAGTCAGTGACAGGCGGTCACTGACTGTGAGTGGGAGTCCAAAAGCGCTAACCCGTGCCCAGGGCCGGCCTAGACGAAAGGCGTCCGGTCACAGTGAGCTTGCACGATTATTATTGTGAAAATGAAATAGACACCTATGAAAAAATTTTAAATGTACAAAAGGTTTTCATGCTGAGCTTTTGTCTATAGTTCAAAGTACAGCAGTTATCAATGTACATGAAGATACATTTCTAAAGACCCTAAAAATTTTTATGTACCCAAAGACCCAAAATCAGAGATTTATTTGGCCTTAAGCAACTTTGTGCACTTCGTCATTCCCATATTCTTTATGGGGATTGTAGCTTATATCTAATTTCCCAAATTTTCTTTACTAGGTAATGCCATTTTGAGATGACATTACTTATACCAGGGGTTCCCAATCATGGTCCTCAAGGCACACTAACAGTCCAGGTTTTAAGAATGGCTATACTTGAGCACAGGTGACTTAATTAGTACCTGTTATTTTGATTTAACCACCTGTGCTTTAGTATGGATATCACTAAGACCAGGACTGGTAGTGTGCCTTGAGGACCAAGGTTGGGAATCACTGACTTATACTGTTCCTTGCCTATAGACGACAATGGAGACCAAGGAAGCCCCTCCGGCTTCACAGGTAAAACAGCTATGTGCATGTGCAGACGACTGCCGTGCATTTCACATTGACCCTTCACTGGCAGCCCAGGCGAGGACAATGCCGCATAGGAAGACACATCGCTGGACAGGAAGTACTGATGAATACCAGAGGTTCCTGAGCATGTATTGCTGCAGTAATACAACATGAAAGGTACTCGGTAATAAGCAGAACCCTAAGTTCCGGAGTCACTGATTGGATGTGCATAGGTAAAAGAATCTCATGTTATTTCATAATTTCAAATAAGATATCACAATTATGCATGTAAAAAGTAACGGTGATGGTAATAAAAGTATGATCATGTATATTATTATCAAATGAAATAAAGTGCACATGTCAACAAAATCCGGCCATTTGTGGCTTGAGCCAATATTCATGAGAATGCAGCCTATGAATTCAGTAGGAAATATAATTGGTGCCTAGTGCTTTAATATGCAGTAGTCCCATGAATATTTAAGATGAGAGCCAACTCACCTGCAGGTACCCCGGAAACCTCCAAATAGCACTACAGGAACCAGCACATTCTCCCAATGCTGGTCACATCCATGCCTGTCAGAACAGCAATACAAAGTAGTGGTTGCTCATGATTAACTTAATAGGTTTTCACAGCTGCTTGTAAAGGGAGGAGTTTACTATGCTAGAAAAAAAGAAAAAAAATTGTTCCCTCCAGCACACTGCAAAAAACAGCAAAAAGACTTGAATATTACATGATAATAGAAATTCCGAGATTCTTTTGCAAATATTTGCAAATGGTTAAGCATCAGACCATGTCAAGGCTTCTCTGTACTGGCATCCCTAACGCTACATAATAATAGCACTTTGGGTCATATAATTGCACACTGTTGTGCACACACTATTATTATGTAGTATTCAAGACTTAAAAAATGTTTGCTATCCTGTCTTGCGCTACCAGCCTTTGTAATACATGAAATACAGGTAAACCTGCATAAATTGTCCATTTTGGTGAAAAGTTTAGACATTTACTACAGTGTTTCACATCGATTGAAAGATACTAGGGGTAAAATTTACTAAGCGGCGGGTTCTAAACCCCGGCGGTTTGGTGGCGGTTTGACGGCGGGATCTATTCTGTTCTAAACCCCGGGGGTTTGGTGGCGGTTTTGCAGCAGTTTCTAAATGACTATTCTATTCTAAAATGTGTTTTGACTGCGGTTTGGCGGCGGTTGCGCTATCTGCAGATTTACTAAGGCCAAAACCGCTGCAAAACTGCCGTCAAAACACATTTTAGAGTAGAATAGAAAGCACAAAATTATAAAATCTGTGTCTCATAGCATTATATACAGCTTGGCGCTATTATTGGGGTACAACTTGAAAACTTTTTTACCTTTGGTGTCAATAAACCTCGCTCTGCCTACTCCTCCACAGTTACAGAGATGTAGAGAAAAATACCACCAAGCCATAATACCCCATCTGACCAGCAGGTGTCGCTAAGCTTTATGTTGAGTAGCTTGTGATCTTATGATGGACATGATGAACGCCATAGAGAGGGCAAAATCTGTATATGATGATAATTTAAGGAAAGTTTTCTCTCTGACAATTTAACAAATATCTAGTCCCGTATTCAGTCAGAGGCGAGAAGTCGACAAAGTATCGCCTGTCCGACTTTCCGCCTCATCCGTCTGTTTCAGAGGTGAAATCTTTCAGTGCGCATCACCACGTTTCTCCTAATTCAATTCCAAAACAGGCGAAAACGGAAAGCGGCGAATGCGGAACAGGCGGAAAGTGTTGATAACATTGTGGGAATCAGTCTGTACCCTAAAATAAGATGCACTGACACTGGAAATCAGTACAGATGTGTAGTATTAGCCCTAATAAAGGTACTTTGTGCCATTAATTTGTGTTAAAAGCTTTCTATCTGCTTATTTGTAAATGTACTGGAAAATTATAGAAAACAGTGGGCCTGATTCAGACCCGGTCACAAGCACTGAGCGCTCGCAACCGGGTCGATGGTGGCCCACAGCGCATGCGCACAACGTAGCCGGCTCCGTCGTGCGCATGCGCGAGACCCAGCTAGCGAAGGGCAATCAGTCGCTCCGGGTCTCGCACCAAAGGGGGCGAGCTGTCGATGTTGAGTGACAGCTCGCCCCCTTTGGTGGGCGGGCCGGGGGGTGGCTGCCCAAACGGAGGCATTCCCGAGGGTACGCTTGCCGTTTGGGGGCGGCCCCACTGACAGCACGAGTGATGTCAGCGGAGAGCTTCCGGCTCTGTTAGAGCTGAAAGCTCTCTGGGGCTTGCGATGGACGAGACCCTACCACAAGGGTCTTGTCGCAAGCCCGATGGTCGCGATGGTCTTGACCATCGCGACCATCATCCTGGCCGCTCGCATAGCTGTGGGTGACCCACAGCTATGCGAGCGGCCAAGAGGCCATTCCAAAAAAAAAAAGCCCGGCCCTGATTTAGAGCGAGCGCTCTGTCAGAGCGAGTGGCTCTGAATCAGGCCCAGTATTTTTTGGTGAAAATACTCCTGTCAAATTTGGGGTACTTGAAGATGGGTACTAGCATATTTTTGTGTCTCTAAAGTGAACTTTTTAAAAATGTGAAAAACCACCCTCATGCATCCACCTGCAATCCCAAAAACACTTGGCTCTTCCTTACAGCACCCCAAGAACCCTATTTTGCAAATTTTTATACTTTTTACTTTTTCGCCCCAAAAATGACATCTTTTTTCGGGTGTTCTGAGGTAACTTTTTCATTTTTTAGGCAGATTTGTCCTTTGGGGGGCTGTCCCAAGGGTTCTGAGTAATTTCCCTCGTTTGCACCCCAAAATAAAGGTTTTGCACTTTTTTTCATCTCCTATTCAATGGAGATACTTTTTCGCCTATTAAAATGCATTGAGCTTCTGCTTAGGCGAAATCGTCCTGGAATTGAATATGGAGATACTTTGAAAACAAATCCAAATCAGCGAAAACTTTCCTTCAAACAGCACTTTTCGCCCCTACTTTACAAAGTGCAAATTGTCTTCTCTTTAGTGCAAAAAGCAGCTTTTATCTGTGATAGATTTATGGAGCAAAATGTTGTGATTTGCGGAGGAGTCTCAGTTTGTTCGCCCAGCAGGGAGAAGTTGGGTGAAGTGAATGTGTTCCTGGTGCAGCTTTGATGAGACACAATAATGCATCTCTCTTTTGTAGATCAGTGCAGAAATTAGATTTTCTTTTGCATGCTGAGATTATTTTAATAAGAAAAGGTTGTGGAGATGGCACATTTTTAGAGACATCCATTTCCCCTTTACAAAAGGGCTTCAGCTTTCCAGCAGCAGTCTCTGTGCTTTGACTTGTGCTTTTAACAAGACCCATTTTGCTCCTCCATATTGCACTTTGGCTGAGAAGTGTATTTTTTCATATACTTGGGTCTATTTACTAAGCAGTGTTAGGAGACAGAGTGAAAAGTGATAAGGTGCCAGCCAATCAGCTCCCAACTGTCATCTCACAGGCTGTGTTTGAAAAATAACAGTTAGGAGCTGATTGGCTGGCACCTTATCACTTTTCACTCGGTCTCCTAACACTGCTTAGTAAATAGACCCCACTGTATATACAATTTCCAAATGTAAGGAAGGCAGTTTTAAGGATGGTACACACTAGACGACATGCAGTCCGATCCGTGCGGATTTGGACAACATGTCGGCAACATCATCTATAGTGTATACCCTCAATGTCACTGACGTTGCGCGCTCCCGTGCATCGCCCGTTGGACCTGCATGCAGGTCCAACGGGTGACATCGTCAGCGATGGCCATGCTGCTGAATGCAGCATGGCCATGGGCGCCGAGAGGGGTGGGGAGCGGGTATAGTTTACCCGGGCCCAGGCTTCCTAGAGGGCCCCCCCCCTCCCTCACAGCAGCTCAGCACACAGCTTGTGCTGGGCTGCAGTGCGAGACTGCGGAGCAGTCTCCTATGGCTGTGGGGGGAGCGATGACACTGATCGCGCCCTCTCCCCCCCCCGCTTTTAACTCAAACCAAGTGTTTCTGATGCAGTTTTATTTAGCAGTAGAAGTAGGACTCCCTGAACTGCTAACCCAGGGGGTATTCTCACAAGAAGCAGCCACAATCAACATGAGGGGATTAATATTCGCCTCCTTCCGCTCTGGACATCAGATTATACACAATTAGCAGCAGTACTGTAGCAACCTCCTCTCACCAATTGACAGGATGGTGAAACAAAAACATCAAGATGCCCCAATAGTGCAGAAGTCAATTAATAATCTGCACAATGTATAGTAATGAACTTACTTTACAGGATGGTCACTGTGGTAACATGGCTATGTTATGATGACTTACTTTGAACTCTTGCCTTTTGTTCTGAATATGTCAAAGTATGATTAATATTTTTTTTTACTTTCTGGTCTGTCTCTCCACTATTTGTAGCCCTTCATGTCAACCTTTCATAAAGTTTTTTGCCAACCTACAGTATTTTACCTCAGACAAGGTTCTATGATACCAGTGGGTCACTACATAGAAGTTATAGTTCAATGGGTTTGGAATTAGCTATTATTATTATTGTTACTTATTTTTATTATGCCACCATAATACACAGCAGTGTATAGAGAATATTTAATCACTGACATCACTTCCTGCTCCATTGTATCTAACAGTTTACTATTTTTGCATGCAGGGTAAATACTGGATGTTTTTGCATGTAGCCCACAGATGCTGGGTAGCTTCATACCTCCAAACCGTCCTGATTTCTGCAGGGCAGTTCTGCTTTTTGGACACTGTCCCACAGTCCTAACCATGTGCCGCAGTGTCCCGCAGGCGTGGGGAAGGTTGTAGAAGCACTAAACCACCGCTGTTCTGCACAGCAGAGCAGCGGGTGAATACTGAATAGATGACATGCACATGTGGGAATCTAGCCTAGGAGCAGTAAAAAATACTAATACATCTGAAGTGCTATTGTCTTCTTGGACACTCAGAGGCTAATACAGAGTTGAGCATGCTGCCACTTAGAGAGGGCATCTCATGTATATCTGCACTGCACATGCCCCGAGGCAAGCAAGTACGACACTGCAGATTCATATGCTTATGGATGGCATCTACACTCAGCCACAGAGGTGGAATGAAGGTGTGGATGACCGTTATCACATAGACAAAGTTCAGGAAGAGTGTGTTCACTTAAATACATCTCATGTTAGGAGGTGCAATCATTGACCCTAGTATAGGGCAGGCGCAAGTACTCACTGATAATGATGACTTGTAGCACACCAGGCGCATATGCTACAGACCCACCCAGATGTGTACAGCTCTGCATATTGGTGAAGATACGCATCTTTTTGCTGCATGTTTCTGTTGAGCAATATTTACACCCGATTTACTTCCAATTCTGCCTCAGGAACTGCAAGAAACGTCCTTGAGTATAATCTCCGCCAATGTAAAAATATCTTCATGGTACCTCTGAGAAAGCCATTGTCCTAATTATAATTTCTGGTGGTTTTATTTGTCTCCAAATCATTCCGCTTACTCACAATGTCAGATTGTTCCATATGGAGCAAAATCATTTTTCTTATCATTGCTACATCCTTTGATCCTCTGTTACTTTCTGAGGAACCTTCCTGTTTCGGGACCTGCTTGGCTAAAGTAGCAGTGGCAAACGCAGGATTTCCAGAGGGGGGTTTCCAAATGCTTAATTTTAGAACGAGTGTGGCCAGTCAATGAAGAGGGCATAATTAGCACTTAACTAGCTTTAATAAGCGTAATACAAAGTGTATTGTGTGTAATAATTCCAGCATATACAGGACCAGTGATCACAGTGAGCCATTATATGCGGCAGTAGGGCCATCCTGCCTGAGCTGAATGTATTTATTTTAGATGTGGGCACCATGCCAGACTATTGGAGCAAGTCCGGGAGCCTGGAGGAGTAGCAGAAGAAACTAGCACTGCCCTGGACATACTGTATATGTACATATTGGGCTCTATAGCAGTTCATCTCTTATACCCTTTTGACACCGGAGCTAAAACCCATGTTATTGCAGGGTTAACCCGGGCAGCTCCTTGGTGTAAAAATGGTGAGGGTTGGATCGCCGGGTCGAGTGACCCGGCATTCCAACCCAGGTAAATAGCAGGGTTTAACACGGGCATAGCCCGTGAAACCCTGCTGTGTGTACGGCGCACTCCGGGTCTTGATGACCTGGAGTGAGCCGCATGCCGGCCGATTGGTCTGGCTTCAGTGGCGCTTGGAGATGACGTCATCTCCAAGCATCCACTTTCACGCCGGAAAAGCCGGGTCTATGCAGACCCGACTGCGGTGTGAGCGGCGCCGACTAGGGAATATCCCGAGTCGGCGCCGGCTAAATTCCGGGTCTGATCCGGATAGGAACTAGGGGTGTGCACCGGCCACTTTTCGTGTTTTGTGTTTTGGTTTTGGATCTGGATCTTTCTTCGTGTTTTGGATCTGGATTGGTGTTGCCAAAACCACCCTTCCGTGTTTTGGGTTCTGGGTTTTGTGTTTTGGATCTGTATTTTTTTTTAAAAAAGCATAAAAACAGCTAAAATCACAGAATTTGTGTGTTTTTCTGCTCCTATGCTATTATTAACCTCAATAACCTTAATTTCCACTCATTTCCAGTCTATTCTGAACACCTCACACCTCACAATAGTGTTTTTATATCCAAAAGGTTGCACCGAGGTAGCTGGATGACTATGCTAAGAGATACGAGTGGGCGGCACAAACACGTGGTCCATCTAGGAGTGACACTGCAGTGGCAGACAGGATGGCAGTTTGAAAAACTAGGCCACAAATAGTACATAATTCAAAGAAAAAAAAGAGGTGCAAGATGGAATTGTCCTCCCACCCACCCTTATGTTGTATAAACAGGACATGCACACATTAACAAACCAAACATTTCAGCGCCAGGGTCTGCCACACGACTGTGGCTGAAATGATTGGTTTGTTTGGGCCCCCACAAAACAAGCTGGCAATTAATCTGTCCCTGCACAAACTGGCTCTACGGAGGCAAGATGTCGTCCTCATCCTCCGATTCCTCACCATCTTCAGTGTTGTGTACATCCTCATCCTCACAGAGTATTAATTCGTCCCCGCTGGAATCCACAACCACAGGTCCCTCTGTACGTTCTGGAGGCTAGTCTCCCTGGAAGAGTTGATAATTCATTTTATGAACATCATCTTCTCCACATTTTGTGGAAGCAACCTCCTACGCCTTTTGCTGACAAGGTTCCCGGCTGCACTAAACACTCTTTCGGACTACACACTGGAGGGGGGGCAACTCAGGTAAAATAGAGCCAGTTTGTACAGGGACCTCCAAATTGCTTCTTTTTCCTGCCAGTACAGGTACGGACTGTCTGACATGCCTATTTGGATGCTGTCACCGATGTAATCCTTTAACAGACAGACGCACGCTTGTCGCTGCTGCTTTAAGGATGCAGGTGCGGCTACAGCCCACACATTTCACAAAGACAGAAAAAAAAAGAAGAATATTTTTATTGTTTGTGGAGCGCACTTTGAGGGTGTCACCACCCTTTAACAGACAGACGCACGCTTGTCGCTGCTGCTTTAAGGATGCAGGTGCGGCTACAGCCCACACATTTCACAAAGACAGAAAAAAAAAGAAGAATTTTTTTATTGTTTGTGGAGCGCACTTTGAGGGTTACACCACCCTTTAACAGACAGACGCACGCTTGTCGCTGCTGCTTTGAGGATGCAGGTGGAATCTAGACGGGATTTGGAACCGGGGACACACTACCTCCATCAATTGTCTAAATCCCACTGCACTAATGGCGGATACCGGACCCACGTCTAACACCAACATAGCAGTCAAGGCCTCAGTTATACGTTTTGCTTCAGGATGACTGCTGTCATACTTCATCCTCATCGCTAGGGACTGTTGGAGGGTCAATTGTTTAGTAAAAGTGGTGGTGTTCCTACTTCCTCTCTGGGATGATGAACAACTCCCAGCAGCAGCAACAGCACTAGGAGGAAGTGGTTCTTGATCTTTCCCTATTTTATTTTTATCAGAGAAAGTTTGGTCCTCCATTTATGTTATATTGATATATACGTGCGGCTAAAGCGCACACAAACACAGAAAATATTTTTTTATTTTTGCTGGAGAGTAGTGCACTTTGTGGGTTACACCACCCTTTAAGAAATGAGCCAGCCGGCTCTTTACTTATGGGACACAGGCGCACGCTTGGCGCTGCTCCTTTGTTGATGCACGTGCAGCCACAGTACACACAATTCACAAACACAGAAAATATTATTTTTTTTGGTTTGGACTGGAGTGTACTTTGGGGGTTACAGCACCCTTTAACGGTCAAGCCAGCCGGCCCTTTACTTATGACACAGGCGCACGCTTGGCACTACTTTGTTGATGCACGTGCGGCTACTGCGCACACAATTCACAAACACAGAAAATATTATGTTATTTGGTTTAGAGTGTACTTTGGGGGTTACAGCACCCTTTAACGGTCAAGCCAGCCGGCCCTTTACTTATGACACAGGCACACGCTTGGCACTACTTTGTTGATGCACGTGCGGCCACTGCGCACACAATTCACAAACACAGAAAAAATATTTTGTTATTTGGTTTGGAGTGTACTTTGGGGGTTACAGCACCCTTTAACGGTCAAGCCAGCCGGCCCTTTACTTATGACACAGGCGCACGCTTGGCACTACTTTGTTGATGCACGTGCGGCTACTGCGCACACAATTCACAAACACAGAAAATATTTTTTTATTTGGTTTGGACTGGAGTGTACTTTGGGGGTTACAGCATCCTTTAACGGTCAAGCCAGCCGGCCCTTTACTTATGACACAGGCGCACGCTTGGCACTACTTTGTTGATGCACGTGCGGCTACTGCACACACAATTCACAAACACAGAAAAAATATTTTGTTATTTGGTTTGGAGTGTACTTTGGGGGTTACAGCACCCTTTAACGGTCAAGCCAGCCGGCCCTTTACTTATGACACAGGAGCACGCTTGGCACTACTTTGTTGATGAACGTGCTGCTACTGCGCACACAATTCACAAACACAGAAAATATTTTTTTTTTTGGTTTGGACTGGAGTGTACTTTGGGGGTTACAGCACCCTTTAACGGTCAAGCCAGCCGACCCTTTACTTATGACACAGGCGCACGCTTGGCACTACTTTGTTGATGCACGTGCGGCTACTGCGCACACAATTCACAAACACAGAAAAAATATTTTGTTATTTGGTTTGGAGTGTACTTTGGGGGTTACAGCACCCTTTAACGGTCAAGCCAGCCGGCCCTTTACTTATGACACAGGCGCACGCTTGGCACTACTTTGTTGATGCACGTGCGGCTACTGCGCACACAATTCACAAACACAGAAAAAATATTTTGTTATTTGGTTTGGAGTGTACTTTGGGGGTTACAGCACCCTTTAACGGTCAAGCCAGCCGGCCCTTTACTTTACAAATACAGAAAATATATTATTTTTTTTAGCACTTGGGGGGAGCACCCCCGATGGACAGAGCACCCCCTGGACAACACTACAGCACCCCTTTAGGACTGGGACACTGCACAGGACTTTGGAGTGGACACAGCCCCTATGGAGAACTGACTGCACAACACAGTCCAGCCAGCCCCTATGGACTTTGAAGTAGTGGACACAGCCCCTATTAACAACAGCAGCACAGCACAACACAGCCAGCCCCTATGGACTTTGAAGTAGTGGACAACAGCAGCACAGCGCAGCACAGCACAGCACACACTACTCTGCACTACACTACACTACACAGCCCAGCCAGCCCTAACTCCCACCCTTCCTCTTCACTGTCCACAGCCGAGTTTCAGATCCGAGTCAGGCGGGAAAAGTCGAGCCTGACTCGGATCGAGGGGGCTCGGGGGGGGTTCGCATTTCAGAAATCCGAACCCGCTCACCCCTAATAGGAACCCTGTTCCAACTCCGGGTCAGACGTGGAAAAGGGGTATAACAGTGCATGTTTTCCAGGTCTCCTAGTTGGTGCACAGGCTATTTATTACTGGTTGATATACTGTATGTTAAAAGATCCACAGGTGGTGCTAATTATTTCATTTGTGATACTGAGAAGAACATGCAGCACTAGTAACAATCTATTATATTACTATTTCTATTGTGGTCATGGTGTGGGCTGGAGAGGGGAGTTTCCAGGCAGACGGAAACCCCCTCTGCGTTTGCCTATGAGTAGAATCCTCTGCCTGTGGTTTCTGTAGAAATGAGTTTGCTCATTGTCATCAGCATGAAGATGTATTTGGCAGTAGTAATGCTGAGACGCTATTTCATCAGCCTTATGGTTGTGTCAGAGATGTGAAACACAACACTACTACTCTCAGGAAAGGTCTATCTACTGTACACTATGGAAACTCAAGCCATACCCAATGTCAGGGCCGTAACTAGGGTGGTGCAACATGTGCCATGGTACAGGGAACCGCAGGGCAGGGGGCACCATGCAGGCTTGTCAATTTTCTGTTATAATCATTCTCACTTGTAGCTTCCTCCTTTTTTTCTTCCCAGCATCTCCTTGCCACCCCAATCTCCTCCCTAGTTGAGCCACGGTGCCCTAGTGTATCAGCATTATTTTCAAGGCACCCCTAAGCCAAAAGTTTGTTATTGTGAAATTCAGATAAAAATGCAGTGAAGTAGTAAAGTGAAGTAAATTGTGCTTAGCTGTCATCCTTAAGGTGCATACACACGGTCAGATCTGTCAGGCGAACGATGAACTACGAATGATGAACTACGAACGATTTGAACGATTTTACCAATGATTTCATAAACTACGAACGATTTTTGACAGTATTAAAATTAATGAAAACCAAATCTGACTGCAAACACATCAGATGTCAAATATCGTTATCTGACAAACGGGAACGCGCATCGTTCATCATTGCAGGGACACATTCCAGATTTTCTTTCAGATATGAGCAATTTAACGACTTTTAAAATCGTTATTGTACAAATCTGAAGGAAAATCTGACCATGTGTATGCACCATAAGGCTCAGTTATTTGGTGGTGGACAGGTTTGTGCTTCTGTCTGTCCACATATTTACATTACATTGACCAGAAATAATTTGATTTCATAGGCAAATGGAGGGGGGGTTTCAGCCCACACCATGACCACAATAGAAATAGTAATATAATGGAATTCTACTAGCGCTGCATGTTCTTCTCAGTATCATAAATGAAATAAATAGCACCACCTGTGGATCTTTTAACATGTATCAACCAATAATAAATAACCTGTGCACCAATTAGGGGATTTGGAAAACATGCACTGTTAGGGATGTACTGCTATAGAGCCTAATATTACATATATGTCCAGGGCAGTACTAGGTTATTCTGCTGCTCCCCCAGACTCCCGGACTTGCTCTAATACTCTGGAATGGTGCCCACATCTAAAATAAAAACATTCAGCTCAGGCAGGATGACCCTACTGCCGCATCTAATGGCGTACAATACACTTTGTATGATGCATATTAAAGCTGAATAAGTGGTAATTATGCCCTCTTCATGGACTGGACACACTCACTCTAAAATCAAGCATTTGGAAACCCCCCTCTAGAAGTTCTGCGTTTGCCACTGGATTTGGTGCTGAACCACCAACCTGAGGGACCCCTGCAAGTGTCCCAAGGCATCCTGGGTGCCACGGCGCACAGTTTATGAACCACTGACCTATAGTGTTTGCACTCATGTAATAAACAGTCTTTCAGTGCCGACATGATAATGGCCTCTGAGCTAAATTCGAAAAATACCATTTTGAACAACGTCAAGTCTTATTCTTGGATTATATATTCTATGCTGCAGGACTACAATTGGAACCAGAAGAGGTGTCCTCTCCAAACCTTTGCAGGTAGCCTTTGTAAGCCATCTCAGTAATCTTACAAATTAAGAAGCTTTTTAGACTGTTCCAGTCTTGCATATCCTACCCCTTTTCTTCCTTTCTTTCTTGAAGGGTATACTTCCTCTTTAGTATTGGAGTATCCTTATAAATTCTTCTCCTATAAAGAATTAGTTGGTGATCTAGAACTGTGAATTAAATGGACATCTCACTCCATCTTACTTTATACAGACCACCAAAAAATTGACTATCTTCAAACAATGATTGGGGGTCACTAGGCACTCCTCTCCCCCACTCTGACTTCATGATGAAATTTTTTCTGCTCCATAATTTTCTTTCTTAACTCCTTCATCATACTGTATATTGTTCTCTTGGGCCCAAGATTTAAAATTCACAGCATAAAAAATTAAAAAAAAAGTTGGGGATTACCCACAGAATCTCCTGGTGACTCCTACTAGTTAAAGCCTGGTGTCGGTTCATGGAAATACGGGGAACCCCTCAGCATTTTCTTCCCCATATTTCCTCAACCAGGGCCACCTAAAACACCTGATGCTGGTTATGGTTTGGAGGGGGGGTTGGATCCAACCCAGTCTTTTTTTTCCATATTTTTTACATTTTACACACACAGAAGCCTGCACAGATCTCATTGAGTGTTTGGCCGTGGTTAGACACAGGGAACATGCAGGAGAAACACAATCTCATACACCATCAGAAATCATTATTCAGCAAAACATGATTCTTGGTAAATACCTGTATGTGTGTTTCAGCTGACAAAACTTTCTGCGATGCTGAGTGTGTTTAAACTCAGGCCAGACACGATTCTTAGTAAATGTAGCCCTAGGTTTTAAAGCCAAAGTGATTTCTTGACTTTGCCAATTATTAGTACCAAGTTATCAATAGTTCCTCTATTACAGTGTTTCTCAAACCCAGTCCTCATGGAACCCTAACAGTGCTTGTTTTTCAGATCAACTAGCTCACAGGTTCTCAAACTTGGTCCTCAGGATCCCAAACAGTGCATGTTTTCTAGGTCTCCTCACAAGAATCAAAAGTGAAATAATTAGCTCCACCTGTGGCTCTTTTAAAATGTATCAGTGAGTAATGACTACACCTGTGCACCAGCTGGGTGACCTGGAAAACGTGACCTGTTTGTGGGTTCTGAGGACCGAGTTTGAGAACAACTGAACTAGCTGGAGCACAGTTGTGGTAATTAACTAACAAAATAGATTTACAGGTGGTACTAACTTTTCCTGAAGACATCTTGAAACACGCAGTGTTAGGGTTCCATGAAGACACACTGCTCTGCTGTATTACTACCATAACTTCTGCAACCTTCACAAGTGGCATTTGCATATTCAACCCTGAACTGAAACATCTTGGTTCTTCTTAATTCTTCATTATTTTTAGAAGTGGATGCTTCTTCTTTTGGACTTGGAGCATTACTTTCTGAACATAGATTGTATGATTCATCTATATGAATTCCAGGGGGCCCATACTGCACACCCTGCACTCATATTTTTAATACTTACCTCTCCGAAGTCTTGTGTCGGCTGTAGCAGCCCTGCAATAAATGCCTGGACAATGGCCACAGCGTTTCCGTTTTGTGCATGCGCAGTGGGAAAATCGCCAGGAAAAAGGCAGCCACGCATTTTCCCGGTGACCTGCGCATGCGCAATAGACTCTGGGCACAGACTAGTGCCCCAATTCTACTGACCTGGACGGGGAATTCATACGGGCCCCCTCCTCTCTGAATACGCCCCTGATGCAAAAGCAGCCAGTATTTACTCTGCATGAAGCGCAGCCAGTATTTGCCCTGCATGTAACAGCCGCCAGAATTTACCCTGCGTGTAACTGCAGCCAGTATTTACTCTGCATGAAACAGCAGCCAGAATTTACCCTGCGTGTAACAGCAGCCGGTATTTACCCTGCGTGTAACAGCAGCTGGTATTTACCCTGCCTGCAACAGCAGCCACTGGAGGTCGGTGCAGCTGGGAGGGTGAGGGCGGCTTAAGTGGACAGAGCGGTGGCATGTCGGTGTGATTGTATCATCGCGGCCCGCGCCCACTGCTTTATAATGCTGCTATTACCGGCGTTGTAAAGCAAGGGGCGTGGCTATGATGGTGCGATTCAGTGCGAATCAAATCATGCCCCCCCCCAGGGCCGCAACTGGGTGGGCTAACAGGGTACGTGACCCAGGTGCCGGACTTGAGGGGGTGCCAGGGAGAGGCTGCCGGGAGGCTAGGTTGCTGCTCTTGTGAGTTTGGAGCCGCATCCCGCCTTGAGAGGCACAGAAACGCCGTCAGTCTAATGTGGTGCCGGTCACAAGCCAGTCAGTGCTCGCGGGCCAGAAGCCAATTAGCAGAGGCTGCCGATCCATGAGCTATAATGTATAATGGGCATTACTGTGGCATAATGTATAAGGGGCATTACTGTGGCATAATGTATTAACGGCATTACTGTGTTGCATAATGTGTTGTAAGGGGCATTACTGTGTGACATAATGTGTTATAAGGGGCATTACTGTGTGGCATAATGTGTTATAAGGGGCATTACTGTGTCACAAAACCACACACCCTTTCCTCTATGTTGCATTTTTTTGTGGGGGCGCCAAATTATGGCCTTGCCTCGGGTGACAAAAATCCTAGTTTCGGCCCTGACCCACCAAACAGCCTACTTTCACATGCTGGGGGCCGGCGGCCATTCAGGGGTACTTGCCTACTCTTGCGAGGTGCCGGGAGCGACACACGATTTTCGGGAGGCTCCCAGCAGTCTCGGGAGAGTAGGCAACTATGGTATATACCCTGCATGCAGCAGCAGGAGCCAGTATTTACTCTGCATGCAACAGCAGCCAGTATTTACCCCATACTTGCCGACATTTTACCACTCCTCCCTGGGAGATGCACGGAGAGGAGAAACAGGTAGCCACTTTGGCGGGCGGGGCCGGCACCTATGTCATTATGCACTTTTGCGATGTCATCTTACCTGCAAATCTACAGGATTACCCATAAAGTAGGGTGCAATATGTGCCTAACGGGACCGGTATTAAATACCCGCAGCCGTTTAGCCGTCGGTTCAAATCCCGACAGTAGAAGCCCGACAGGAGGAGAACCCGACGCCAGCTTGCAATAATTAATGAAGACAGAGATGTATGCACAGCAGCGCTAGTAGGCTGAGACTATTGTTAGCACTACTCATACGATTGGAAACTGTGGACCTCATTCAGAGCCGCTCGCAAAATATGAGCGCTCGCTCTGAATGAGGGCGGACGCTTCCTTTTTAAAATCCGGCCTCCTGGTCGCTCGCTAAGCTGTGGGTAAGCACCCACAGCTTTAGTGAGCGGCCAGGTTGATGGTCGCGATGGTCAAGACCATCGCGACCATCGGACTTGCGACGAGATCCTTGTGGTAGGGTCTCGTCTGCCGCAAGCCCCAGTGAGCTTTCGGATCTCTAACAGAGCCGGAAGCTCCCCACTGACACCATGAGCAATGTCAGTGGGGCCGCCCCCAAACGGCGAAGGAACACCTCCGTTTGGACAGCCACCCCCCCCACCCCTCCTGCAAAACGGTGCGAGCTGTTGATCACCATCGACAGCCGCCCCTTTTGTAGTGAGCCCTGGAGCGAGAGAATTTCTCTCTCGCTCCGGGGCTTGCGCACGCGCAGTGCGGCCGCTGCGCGTGTGCAGGGCCTCAACATCGACCCGCTTGCGAGCGGGTCTGAATGAGACCCTGTGTGTAAAAATGAAACAATGATAATATGTGTCAGTATCACTGTTAGTGTTATTAATATAATAACGAGGTACAGTGCTGTACAACGGAGGGGATCCCCCCGGACATGCACTCTAGCGCATAAGGATTTGTGAATAAAACAAAACAGTGGGAACAGAGATATCTCTCATTTACATAACTTTTTCCCAGCAATACTCATATGTGTAATAATGGAAGGATATATGGTCTATGATACATGCAATTAGGTTACAGCCCATTGTGGGAGATTTTTGATCATATTCTAATCATACCAGAATTCATATTATTTTCAATATAATGGAGTGCTAATGATAGAAGAATTTATCACTGTGAGAGCAGTAGTAATAGAGTGAAACTACACAATGAATATGTTGTGACACTCTCTGTTCTAAGAATAGAAGTAAAAGAACTTCCTATCTGCACTAACCGAAGTTCACCTGTTGAAAGCTAAAACATACAAAAAGAAAAGAACTACAGGTTGAGTCTCCCCATATCCAAAATGCTTGGGACCAGGGGTATTTTGGATAACGGAATATTACGTATTTGGAATAATTGCATATCATAATGAAATATCTTGGGAATGGGACCCCAATATACACACAGAATGCATATATGTGTTATATGCACCTTATACACACAGCCTGCAGCTCATTTTATACAATATTTTCAATAATTTTGTGGCTCAAGCAAAGTTTGTGTACATACATGAAATAAATTTATGTTTCATTTACACCCTATACACACAGCCTGAAGGTAATTTTATACCATATTTTTAATAATTTGTGCCTTAGACAAAGTTTGTGTACATTGAACCATAAAAAATCAAAGGTTTTATTATCTCAGTCATGCCAAAATTATTCCGTAATTCGGAATATTTGGATATGGGAGACTCAACCTGTATTTATTAACTTTAATATGAAGAATAAGGTGAAATTTGATTAATATAAGATCATAATCACGTATTGTTTTTTCCTCTCTCTTTGAAGAGCGAAATGGTACTTTCCATATGCTGTAATATATGATGTGATTTATGCATCTATAGAGCAAAACATATAGAACCTATTGCACATTGATTTCAGCATCTAGACCAGGGGTTCCCAACTACGGTCCTCGAGGCACACTAACAGTCCAGGTTTTAAGGATAGCCATACTTGAGCACAGGTGTCTTAATTAGAACCTCAGTTATTTTGATTTCACCATCTGTGCTCAAGCATGGACATCACTAAAACCTGGACTGTTCGTGTGCCTTGAGGACTGAGGTTGGGAAACACTGATCTAGACAATACACCTCCTCTGCAATACTTTTGTGGTGACACTATTTCTACACATAACAGTATGTATAGATGTATGCTAACTTGTAATTAGATACCATTAACAGGACATTCAGTGGAATAGGAGCGCACACATTTTTAAATTCAGTTATTTACATTATATACACAACTTATTGTTAACATATTTTCACTTTTTAGCCCCTTGTTATTATATGTATAAATTTAATAAATGCTACGTTTTATGTATCATTAATTGTTTGGTGCACCACAGCGGACACTTCTTCCTTTGCTCCTATTAGTATTTGATAAAACATTCTGTCCGTGGTAGCACCCCCAATCTTTCCGAGTTGAGAGAAAGTGATTCATGTAGAGTTCACTAAATTGAAGAATTAGGGCATATATGGTGTCTGGTGCAACCGGAAATTCTTTTTGAAGTTCCAGCTGGTAAGTACCCTGACCCTCCCCTCTCCCCCCTCCTAACCCTCCCTTAGGGGTGCCTAACCCTAAAACTCCTGGGGTAGTGCCTAACCCTAATTCCCCCCCGGGGTGCCTAAACCTAACCCTCCTTCCCGCACCATAACCCTAACTCTCCCAGGTTGGTGCCTAACCCTAACCAACCCCCGGGGGTGCCTAACCCTCCCCCCTAGGGGTGCCTAACCCTAATCTCCCTCCCTAAAACTTAACCCTAACCCCGCTACACTCCCTAAACATAACACGCACCCCCCCACGGCTGATGGTAAGGACGCCCCTCCCTTACCTCGTGTGGGCTGGCGTTCTTCGGCGTTCCGGCATCAGGATTAAGATAGCCGTTGGTATTTCGACGCCTATCTTAAGTCCCCCGTCTGGCTTCTCCTGTCGAGATACAGACCGGCGGCATTTAGTCCACCGGTCTATAAACTACATCCCGTGCCTAACATCACAAAACAGCAATCAGACCTCTACTTACAGTATGCTCTTTCACTTTCATATATATTCCTTCTCTGACTGTAGAAGGAAATGACTGGTAATTGTCATTCTGTGAATGATATGATTCAATTATTTACTTTTTATCCTCTTGGTTATTAGGGTTTTCTGGATTGGCAGATAAAATAAACCATACTTAGCTAGTTATGTTGGGTTTTCTAATTAATGTCATTTTCATGTATATCTTATTTTTAAGGAAAAGGACCGAGAATTGGAAATAAAAAATATATATGCCAATCGAATGCCAAGAGACATATATAAATATGAGAGCCTGCTCGGTAAGAGAGGTATGTATTATTTATAGATTGGTACTTCACATTTCAATACAAAAGAAAATGTAAATGAAAACAAATATACTGTACATTCCACACCGACATAATATGAAATGCTGACAAAAAGGGGATAGTAGTTGGGAAACGTAAAGCATATTCTGACAGCTACAAATAAACTGGACTAACCGATTATTATTACTTATTATTAAATTGTATTAATTGGGCACAACAATATGTCCGCAGCATCATACAGTGACAACAAAATTACATATATATTACAAAAATACATAGGATAAGCATAAACACAATAAAAAAATAAAGACAGTGGTTGTAGGGGGAGTAGAGGATTGTAGAAGCAGAAATGATGGCTCGCACAGGGGGAGAGAAGCGGGCAAACAGCACTCAATGAGCCAATGCCCACTAAGTGGGCAGACAGGATCAAGGTCACTGGTGGGAAAAATGGAAACAAGGTGCTAAATGTAATAGGCTACGAGTTTTAAAAAGTGCAAGTTTAGCGCTAAACTCACATTTTTTTTACAACTCGCACATGTAATAGGCTGTGAGAAAATAAAAACTTGCATGTGTCTCGCATTTCCACAATTTGCATGGAGCAAAGTCGCATCCAGATGTTTTCCCATGGAAAACATACAACTCGCCCAATATCATAGAGTGCGCAAAATAATAGACCTTCTTCAGGCTAGAGAGCTTAGCCTGAGCAGGTGCATGTTTCACAGAAGCCTAAACAGATCAATGAGATCTGAAGGCTTCTGTGTGCAAAAATGTAATGTAAGTGTAAAAATAAAGATCAAAAATGACAACCAGCACTGGGCTTTATGAGCTGGTCCTGACATGGGGTACCCTGGAGGGAGTGGGGGAACCCCTTTATTGGGAGGGCGCCCACCGACCCAGGTATCCCAGGCCTGTGCTGACTAGTGTGGGTTGAATAATGCTTTGGCCAGTGGACCCCGTGAAGCGTGTCCCTCGGCTGTGGCACAACACCCCTGCTAGCCCGGTGCTGGTTGTGGATAATATGGGAGACCCCTACTCATTTGGTCCCCCATATTTCCACAACCAGGACCGGCTCACAGAGCCTGGTGCTGGTTGATGAAAATACGTGGGACCCCTATGTTTTTTTTCCCTCATATTTTCACAACCAAGACCGGCTCAAAAAGCCCGGTGCTGGTTGTTGTTTTGGGGTGGGGGACTTCAAGTAATTTTTTTTTTAAATGTTAACATTACATTTTTGCACACTCACTGATCTGTGATGGCTTCTGTGAAACACGCAACTTGTAATGAAACTCGCATTAAAAGTTGTGAGTTTTTTTCCCCAAGAAAAACTCGCACTAACTTGCATTTATTACACAATCACACCCTCCAACTCACACCCTATTACATTTACGAGTTGTGGAACAAACTCTCACCTACAAACTGTGCGAGTAGTTGTGAGTTCGATCTTGCAAGAGAACTTGCACCCTATTACAATTTTTACCAACAAACGAAGAGATGCCTGCCTACGAGAGCTTACAGTCTAAGAGGGAGGGGAGAAACTAGGAGGTTAACTGGAAGAGAGCCTAGGAGGGTGGTCAGAGGAGCTGAGTAGAGAGTTATGAGAGCTGATGATAGGCTTAGAGGAAGTATAGAGTCTTGTGGGCTCATTTGAAGGCGTGGAGGCTGGCAGAATGTCTGCGGGAGTGAGTTACAGAGTATAAGGACAGCACAGGGTAAATCTTGGATGCAGGAGTGAGAAGAGGTGATCGGAGCTAGGGATGAGTCATTGAAGGTGCAGAATGGGCCGGAGTGAATGTGGACAGAAATGAGGCCAGAAATGTAATAGTGAGTGGAGTGATTGAGGGGTTTATAGGTGAGGGTAGAGAATTTATTAGGTAATCTCTGATGGATGGGGAGCCAATGAAGCCACTTGCAGAGGAGGTAGGAAGGTGGCGAGAGAGGTAAATGATGTGGGCGTCAGCCTTCATGATAGACTATAATAGAGAGAGATGAGTCAGAGGGAGGCCAGAGAGCAGAAGTTTGCAGTAATCTAGGCTGAAAATTACAGTTTGTAGAGTTTGGTGGTGTCCATGGTAAGAACGGGTCAGATTCTGGAGATATTGCAAATGTGGAAGTGACAGAATTGGGAGATAGACTGAATGTGGGGAGTGAAAGAGAGGACGGAGTAGAGGATGACAATCAGGCAGCATATATTAGGTAAGTGTTGTGCTGTCACAAGATAATGAGTATGGGGGAGGTGAGGGGGTCCAATGAATGAAATTTCACATCCCTGTGGGTTTCCTACTCAGTAGCATTGTTCTAGCTGCTCTGTGAAGGGCTGTTACAAAAATGTGCGAAATACATTGACAACTTTGGAGCAAAAAGGCTTTGCCACAGAGATGCCCATAATCTCTGAACAATGGTGCCCCGATCCAAACAGGCTTGGCATAACCATGACTATACACAATGCAACTGACCAGGATTTAGCCAGGCTCTTTGTAAAACTTCTAAAGAAGTCTTCATAAAAGTCACCAGTCAACTTTCTATTAATAAGTACAACGTTGGTGCCATTTATTGCCAGTCAACTCATCACCGATGTCTCGCTTCCATTGAAGCATAAAATGTAGTTTGGTGTCTGGAACAATGCTGTCAGAAATTGTTCTTCTAACAAAAAATTATTTCCAGATATTCTCAAATGGTGCTCCCTGAAATGCACCACTAGTTTTACATGAAATATAAAACTCATAAATGTGCAATCAATGGAAGTATCAGAACACTCATCCACCATTGACACCAGACAGGAGATTAACTAGAAATTTGACTTTGAAGTGTCCTTAAGCATTCTATGTAGATACGCTCCTGACTTGCCAGGCGGATGGCTGTGCAACATTCTGCTCAGAGAGAAAGTAAAAAATCAGGGTTCCCCTCTGAACAGAATTTAATTTTAGAGCACCGTATTGGAGATTTGGGCGTACGGCATGCAGGAGCTTTAAATGCCTTTTGATGTTGGCAGTCTCAGATATTAATAACCTAGTTTATTTGAAAAATGTCATCCTTTGTAATCAATTAACTCCTTTGGATCATCAACTTTATTGGTGATGACCCCAAATTTTGTTTCAAATGTGATACAGTCTCCACCAGTCACTGAAGTTAAGTAATTTAATGCCATTCAGTGTTGTACCACTTCTGTTGTAAGGAATTTCCTCAGTAATATCCAAAATGTTGGATCCCTCTGGCCTTTCTAGTTATATCTCAGATCACCAGAAACTAAAAAAGCTTTAGAATCTTGAATTAGACTTGAAGCAGAAACCTTGCATTCATTAGTAATACTTTTCTTATATTTAGATCCATGTGGAGTGTAGATGTGTGGTTTGGATGATATGGATTGTTTTTAAACCATTTATTCATGTGAGATAGTCATTACAGCAGGTATTACCTTTACCGGAAAACATACTCCCTCCGAATTGGCAGGCAACCATTTGTAAGCCTTACGTCCACATCTCTATGTATATCAAATAAAATCCCCGGTTTAGGGGTCTGTCTGTTTGTTCAGGCTAATCTCTTGAACCACTGGACGGATTTTGATGAGGTTTTCACATTTGTACACAGCATTGGCCAGGGAAGGTTTAGGTGTTTGACCATTCATCTCTGATTTCCATGCGATGGTGGCAAACATCACCACCATCAAATAGTAGAAACACTACCATCGGAACAGAAGCAGGGGGTTATGGCAAGATAAAATTGCTCCCATGCTGGCAGCAGAAACGGGCCTATTGTTCCTTCACTTTGCCATCGCACAGGACTCTCATTCCCAGTCTGATGCTTGGCATGACGGGGAAAAGCAGAACCCAGTGTATGTAAATGTATTTTTTCTTCTATAAGTTACTACAGTCGAATCATTATACATTGTACCTGGTGTTAAGCATACTCCACATTCCCGTTTACTAGAGGGACGCCTCAAGTAATTATATGTGTATGAATTAATAATTTTGAGCATACAAGTGGTCATGTTGCTTTTTAATAAGTATGTGTTTTATACATGTGATTTATATATGTTTTGATTTATTTTCACCATCACATAATGGTGACCTACTACACCAATTAACTTTACACTTTATGCACTAATACTCCAATATTTTCCCCTGCTTTTCTTTGATTAATGTTACTTCACTACTGTATGTACTTGTGTATTGTCTGTTGAGCATAGATTACTATGTGAAATTTTTAGATCTTGTATTTGATCTCATGTGTGTTCTATTTTTTACTAATTAAGTGATTCCTATATTTTATTGACTTTCCTATTAAAATTTATATTTTATTAAGGTGTGCCCCTATACATAGGAGTTCTTTTTTTCCCCCTTTTTTTTGTATAGTAATAAATGTCATCAGGAAATATGTATGGCATACAGTATTGCAGAATAGTTAGACACAATATACCAGCAAATCTACTTGTTCCAAGGACGCATCTCTCTCTCTCTCTCTCTCTTTCTCTCTGAAACTGGATGAAGCAGGTTACATCAAAAACTATTGTGCTGTGGTAGTGACTGACTACTGCTGCAGGGCCGAGACAGTGAGAACCAATCAGAGATAGAAATGTGCCTTGTTGCTTAGCTGCAGCCTAGAGAGGGAGTCTAGGACTGAGCAGGGTCACGTCTGAGGCAGACAGAGAGTGAGAGACAGCCTCCAACGAACCCATAATTATGCCTTGAAGTAGACACAGTAGCCAGGAAGGAGCTAGGGGAGGCATAGCTATCAGGAAAAATTTAAAAAAACAACCATCAGGACACCATCAAATAATTTCCATTTGATGGTGGCAAACAACGTGCCGCCACCATCAAATGGTAAAAACACTACAATTGGATCAAAAACATTGATGGTTAATAACCATTGGATTCCATTGCCCATCCCTACGCTGACTTGCAGGCGGTCTCCGACCACCACTCCTAAACCATGAAGTGCTCCTGTGAGAAGCAGGGAGTTGTGGTGAGATGCAGATGACTGTGGTGACATGGCATAGGTTGTTATGAGATGCAGGGGGCTTTGGCAAAATTAAATTGCTCCTGTGCAAAGCTAGTAACTGATAAAAATATAAGTTTATTGTATGAATACCCAAGGGTAATTTTCTGGCAGTACGTAATTTTCTGGCCATACTCAATATTCCTAAAATCTGACCTATTTCTCATCTTTTTTTAATTTCTTCAGTGTTGACCAACTAGACTACTGTCCATTGGAGCAAGAAAAAAAAACTCCCAATACCCTATTAATGCAAATAACAGGGGTTAGAAAATTAATATTGGAGGCCTATATGTATTATACTCCAAGTTGGTTGGTCTACTGCCATGTAATTGGAATACTTCACTTACATTCAAAGGCATGGGAATGAACCCCATGTTATCCTATCCCTGAGGTATATGAGAGCAAACCCAGCAATTACTTTGATTGAGCGCACTACCCACTAAATAATGGTAAATATCCATCAGATGTAAGTCTAGAAAATTATTCCTGACCCTACAGTTTGCATGATATCTCAGGAGGATGACCACAGTGCCTACAAATACAATATACAAATACAATATTCAATGGACATTAAACCCTCACACTTATCAGTAATACCACTACGTCTCATGGACCTTTTCCTAACTTTTATGTTGAGCAAAGCCGAATGCTTATCTGAGGCAGCTACATGATAAAACCCATAACAGCTCTTTCAGAACCACTTCCAGGACCTTCCACTTGGTTATTGGATTCATGACAAAATGAAAAGTAACGCTGAATAAACGAACAAACAAAAATGCGTATATTACGGACGTTCTATAAGGTACATCCTTCTTTCTGATCCTGGTTTCTTTGACACTTTTTAGGTTTCTCATAATAAGTTCTCAATTTGTGAAAGCACTTCTTCTTTTTCTTTGTCTTGAATGCTTTCCGGTACAATTATTCTTACAGTTGGTGGAATGTCAAGACAGTTAGTGCCCGACATATATGGTGAGAGAAGCTTTAAAGTTTACTGTTTTTGTTTCAGTTGTTTACTCATAACAATGGGATTTGACAGACACTTCACTGTTACATTTCTAATCGTCTTTTAGGTTTGCCATCATATGTTGTCTACCAAAAAGATTCTCAAAAGGTGATACATTAATGTATATAACAGTTGCCATTCCGTCCCAATCAGATTTCCCATTGGAAACTGCTATAGTACGCACTGGATGTAACCCTACATGTACTAGTCTCCAAAATATTTCTAGAATCAGACCCTTTCTCACCCAGGATGCTACTAAAACCCTCATCCACTCACTAGCCATCTCCAGATTGGACTACTGTAACCTCCTCCTATCTGGGCTCCCTGGCTCCCATCTCTCTCCTCTCCAGTCTGTCATCAATGCTGCTGCTCGGCTCATCTTCCTCTCCAAATGTTCTACATCTACATTATGGGGAGACAGTGGGTAACATAGAAGATGACGAGGAGAGGCAGTGTGTGACATGGAGAGCGTGACGGGGAGAGGCAGTGGGTGATATATAGGGGGCACTAGGCTGGATGGGAAAGGGGCAGTGAGATGGTGGGGGGGACACTAGGCTGGAGAAGCAGGTACACTGGGCTGTATGAGGAGGGGACACTGTGCTGGACTGTCTGGGGGGTTCCTGCTGAGGAGCAGTTAAATGGGCCAGTGGGTTGATTGGGAAGGGAAGGGGGAAGTCACTGGGCTGGCAGGGTGGGAGACATTGCAGTGGGGGGGTCAGTGAGATGGGGAACATTGGGCTCGATGGGTGGGGACACTTTGAATGTGGGGGACTGGGCAGGATGGAAATGGGGCAGAGACTTAGGGGTGGGAGGGGGGAATGAGGGGGGATCATTGTGACTGGACTGGCTGGGGGTTCTAAGTGGGGGCACAGTGAGATGGGTGCAGTGGGCTAGTTGGGGAGGAAAGGGAGACACTGGGCTGGCAGGATGGGAGACACTGAGATGGGGGATCAGTAATGTTGGGGGACACTGGGCTGGAGAAGGGGCAGACACTGGTATGAGAGCGGCTGCTCTGATCTGCTGCTGTTGTATTTCTGCCTGGCCCTGTACACTTGCTGCAGCACCGCACACTCACATGGCAGCCTCCTGAGCAGTTCCAGCTGTGGCTGCTGAGATCTAGGAGACTGGATCTCATCTGGTGTGTCTGTGGCTGCCTTTCCCTGGTGGTGCGGTGCGGCCTGGATCGGTGGGAGGAGAAAAGACTGGTGCTGTGCCCAGCCGAGGCGTCAGTCTCATGCAGCCGCTGTCAGTGAGAGGCCGAGCAGTGAGGACAGGATGCGGGGCCTCTATCCAGCTCCGTCTCACTCTCTACTAGTGAACATGTGATGAGGGAGGCCGCCGGGTGTAACTTAATGGCAGGTCATGGCATGAGGCCGGCGGAGCGGGGACGGTGCCTCTCCAGCCTGGCAACCTGCAATGCTTACCACTTCACATTGGCCCTGGAAGTACGTAAATTTGATATTTACATACATCTCCGATGTTTGCAGATCTGTGAATGCAATGACTGAAAGGCTGCTGGTGTGACAGAGAGCATTCCAGAAAATGGGGGTGTGTTGCACCAGTTTTCTGGGCATGCCGAAGCCAGTAGCTTCACTGTTCCCGGCAGTGTGATTTCACCAGTCATCAGATGTCCGATGTGCACACAGTTGATCCGATGCTGCGTCTTCGGATGCAGCAGCGGATCACAAGCTGGCAATGGGCATCTTTTTACTAAAGACGCCTCCTGCAGCTTTAGCATAATTTTACACAGCCGCTGCATGCAAAGACACCGCGGCTGTGCCTTTAGCGCCCATCTCTGATCAGCCCCATAGAGGACATCTTGTAATATTCTGTCGTTCCAAATTTCTCATTGTCCATTGATATCCAAGGACATGAAATAAAAGCAAAAGTGCAAAAACATAGTGAAAAAATTGTAATACATAAAACACTTCCCGAATGGAACAAAAGTGGAAAACAGTGGCCACACCAAAAGGAGGTACAAACATTTTCAAGAGGTAGCGATGGAGCAACATCCATGGTATTAATGTTTGTTCACACCGCTCAGGTAAGGTGCCTCTTAATTCAAGGCTGGATTTGATAGACGTGGGAAATTGCAGGATGAAACCACAGTGGAAACACACTTAGGGCAAAATTTACTAAGCGGCGGTTTGACGGCGGTTTCTATTCTATTCTAAACCACAGTGGTTTGGTGGCTGTTTCTATTCTATTCTAAACCCCAGCGGTTTGGTGGCGGTTTCTATTCTATTCTAAACCCCAGGGGTCTGGTGGCGGTTTCCATTAAATTCTAAACCCCGGAGGTTTGGTTTTGCAGCAGTTTCTAAATGACAGCCCTGTTCTATTCTAATCTAAAATGTGTTTTGATGGCAGTCAAAACACATTTTAGAATAGAATAGAATAGAACAGGGCTGTCATTTAGAAACCGCTGCAAAACTGCCACCAAACCGCCGGGGTTTAGAATAGAATAGAAACCGCCGTCAAACCACCGCTTAGTAAATTTTGCCCAAACACTGGGACAAATCCAGAGGGAAATATTGGCAAAAGTCTTGGTGCAATTTTGCTCTATTCTTAATCTTTTCCTCTTAAGTTTAGATTAACCTTTCCATGGATGCTATATTGCTATCACCTTGTATTAATACTGACAGTTTTGCCTCTCTATTCAGCCTTTTATATTTTCCACCTGGATGTTATACGTTTTCTAGTTACACAGCCAGATGTAACCTATACAGCACGCCCAAGAAGGCTGCCTCGGATAGTGCTGTCATGAGCAGGATGAGCAATTTGTGGATCTATTCATGCAGTGCATATCACACCACACATGTTTTAACGATCTGTATTTGTTCCTTGTATGATATCTCACACACTGTAACCTTCATAGTGCGACCTAGATGGCTGCCTCACCTGGTGCGCCCGTGGGTGGGATGAAAAATGCTTGGATCTGCTGGCTATGTTAGGTCCCTGCTCTAAGATTTGGTTCCTGATTCAGCTTCAGACGAAATTGCAAAACTGCTCACAAGCAGCTTAGCTATTCCGTCTGTGCAGATATGGTAATGCAGCAGCAGGAGGCATCACTCCTTTTGCTGCATTATGTATCAGAGCTGCGTTGTCCAATGCAGCATTGGATACTCTGCGGACCATCAGCCGGCTAAGGTGACCCATGGGGTCACACAGCTAGCCACTGCAGATTAGGGATGAGCGGGTTCGGATTTCCAAAATCCGAGCCCCTCCGTTCTAGGCTTGGGTTTTCCCACCTGCCTCTGATCTGAAATCGAGGCAAGATGTCATCATCCCGCTGTCGGATTCTCGCGGGTTTTGGATTCTATAAAGGTCGCGTGATCGCCGCCATTTTTCATTCCGGCTGTGGAATGTGCAGAGTTACGAGGGAGCTGGGAGCTCAGGGCCTGATTCAGACCTGCTCGCGAGCGCTATGCGCTTGCAAGCGGGTCGATGGTGGCCCAGTGCGCATGAGCACGACTGAGCCGGCTCCGTCGTGCACATGCGCGAGACCCGGATAGCGACGAGCAAACTGTCGCTCCGGGTCTCGTACAAAAGGGGGCGTGCTGTCGATGTTGAGTGACAGCATGCCCCTTTGGTGGGCGGGCCGGGGTGGTGCTGCCCAAACGGAGGCGTTTCCATGTGAACGCCTCCAATTTGGGGCGGCCCCACTGACATCACGAGTGATGTCAGTGGGAGAGATTTCGGCTCTGTGAGATCCGAAATCTCTCTGGGGCTTGCGGCAACAAGACCCTACCACAAGGGTCTCGCGCAAGCCCGATGGTCGCAATGGTCAAGACCATCACGACCCTCTTCCTGGCCGCTCGCTATAGCTGTGGGTGGTCACCCACAGCTATGCGAGCGGCCAGGAGGCCGCTCTAAAAAACAAGAAGGCCGGCCCTGACTCAGAGCGAGCGCTCTGTCAGAGTGTCCTGCTCTGGATCAGGGCCTGATTCAGACCCACTCGTGAGCACTCGCAAGCAGGTCGATGTTGCCCAAGTGCGCATGCACACGACGGAGGCGGCTCCGTCGTGCCCATGCGCGAGACCCGAATAACAATGGCCAAGCAGTCGTTATGGGTCTCGCCCCAAAGGGGGCGTGCTGTCGATGGTGAGTGACAGCACGCCCCCTTTGGTGGGCGTGCTGGGGGCGTGACTGCCCAGACGGAGGCGTTCCCATGGGAACGCCTACCGTCTGGGGCCGGCCCCACTGACAGCACTAGTGATGTCAGTGGGAGTGCTTTTGGCTCAATTATTTGTACGCTCTTACAAATAATTTTTACAGGTGGTGCCCTGTCTGCTGTAGGGGTACGCTCTTACAAATAATTTTTACATGGGCTATTCATTCCATAAAAATAATGGAGGACAAATATTTGGAGGATAAAAATAAAACAGTGAAAGATCAAGAACCACTTCCTCCTAGTGCTGAAGCTGCTGCCACTAGTCATGACATAGACGATGAAATGCCATCAATGTCGTCTGCCAAGGCCGATGCCCAATGTCATAGTAGAGGGCATGTAAAATTCAAAAAGCCAAAGTTCAGTAAAATGACCTTAAAAAATACATTTAAATTGTCTGAGGAAAAATGTAAACTTGTCAATATGCATGGAACGGCTAAGGTCCTTCCCTATGTTCATGACTAGTGGTTCAGCTTCACATGACGATGGAAGCCCTCCTCCTCCAAGAAGAATTAAAAGAGTTAAGCTGGCAAAAGCACAGCAAAGAACTGTGTATTCTAAGAAGATATCACAAATCCCCAAGGAGAGTCCAAGTGTGTCAGCGTCGGCGGTTGCGATGCCTGACCTTCCCAAGACTGGACGGGAAGAGGTGGCTCCTTCCACCATTTGCACACCCTCTGCAAGTCCTGGAAGGAGCACCCACAGTCCAGGTGCTACTATTCAAATTGAAGATGTCACTGTTGAAGAACAACAGGATGAGGATATTGGTGTAGCTGGCGCTGAGGAGGAAGGTGGCAAGGAGGATTCTGATGGTAATGTGGTTTGTTTAAATCAGGCACCAAGGGAAAGAGTTGTTGTCCGTGGGATGAAAAAGCCCATCATGGTCATGCCTGGGCAAAAGACCAAACATTCCACCTCTTTGGTCTGGAAATATTTCTATCCAAATCCGGACAACAACTATCTAGCCATATGTAGGGTATGTAAAGGTGTAATAAGTAGGGGTAAGGATGTTAAGCACCTAGGAACATCCTCCCTTATACGTCACCTGCAGCGCGTTCATAAAAAGTTACTGCCAAGTTTAAAAACTGTGGGTAAGACCGTTAGCAGTCCGGGGACACCTAAATCCCTTTGTCCTGTTGTATCCAAGCGCCTGCAAACCACACCGTCATATCCCTCCTCGTCAATTTCCTCCTCAATCAGGATCGGAAGTAGTACTGCAGGCCATGGCCTTGGCATGACTGACTCCTCTCCTATCCGGGATTCCTCCAGAGGACCCTGCATTGCTACACCTGCTGCTGTTGCGACTGAGAGTCATTAATCATCCCAGAGGGAACACCACTACTTCTTTTACTAAGCAATTGACCCTCCAACAGTGCTTAGCGAGGAGGATGAAGTACAACAACACTGAAGAGGGTGAGGAATCATCTTGCCTCTGTAGAGCCACATTGTGCAGGGACAAATTATTTGCCAGCTTGTTTTGTGGGGGCCCAAAAGAACCAATAATTTCACCCACAGTCGTGTGGCAGACCCTGGCGCTGAAATGATTGGTTTGTTAAAGTGTGCATGTCCTGTTTATACAACATAAGAGTGGGTGGGAGGGCCCAAGGACAATTCCATCTTGCACCTCTTTTTTTTTTCTTTGCATTATGTACTCTTTGGGGCCTAATTTTTCAAACTGCCATCCTGTCTGCCACTGCAGTGTCACTCCTAGATGGGCCACGTGTTTGTGCCGCCCACTTGTGTCGCTTAGCATAGTCAACCAGCTACTGTACCTCGGTGCAACCTTTTGGCCTAAAAACAATATTGTGAGGTGTTCAGAATAGACTGGAAATGAGTGGAAATTAATGTTATTGAGGTTAATAGCGTAGGAACAAAAAAAAAATTCTGTGATATTAGCTGTTTTAATTCTTTTTTCCAAAAAAATGCAGATCCAAAACCCAGAACCCAAAACACGGAAGGGTGGTTTTGGCAGAACCAATCCATATCCAAAACACGAAGAAAGATCCAAAACCAAAACACGAAAGTGGCCGGTGCACACCCCTACTGCTGATGAGAAAAAGAAACAAGGAAATCTCTGTCAGCCGACGGAGATCCTGGCTTCTTCCCTCCCCCCTAAAGGCAGCGACACGCCTCTGTTTCAGCAAACTGTGGCCATCGCCGCCCCCTCCCCGCCCACAAACGGCAGCAATCTATCAATCACTTACAGTCTGCTGCCAATTTACGAGCTAGGCTCGGGTTTTGTCACATGACTTGGATCTCAAAACGAGGCAAAACATCATCCTCCCGCTGTCGGATTCTATTGGGTTTTATATTCTATAAAGGTCTCGGTGATCAGCGCCATTTTTACTCCGAGTGTGGAGGGTGAACTGAACAGATGTGTTGCTGTCACTGTGTCAGTGTGTTGACCAACTTGTCCTGTCGGGGTCTGAGCTGAAGGCTGCTGCTGTGTTGTCCATAAAGGGGCTGGGGCTGCAGTATATAAAGGGGGGCTTTAGTGGGTGCTGCAGCTGCTGTGTCACTTGTCCTGTCAATCAAGGGGCTGCTGCTGTGTTATTATATTATACATAAGGGCTGCTGTTGTTGTCCTGTCCATCAAGGGGCTAGGGCTGCAGTCCATAAAGGGGTGCCGTGTTGTCCAGGGGGAATGCTCTGTCAATCAGGGGTGCTCTTCACAGTGTAAAAAAAAATAAGTGTTTTTTTGGGGCGTTAGCAACTTAGCTGCGCTATTATTGTTTGTTGACACTGCCGGCCAGACCGCAGTATATTGTCCACCTATTTGTGACTCTGCAGGTGGTCTGCAGGGGTGCTTTTTTGCCCATAAAGAAGGGGTGCTGTCTGTGTTATTCATCAAGGGGCTGTTGCCTCATTCAGGGGTGCTAATCCCTAGTGTAAAAAAAATACAAGTATTTTATTTTTGTGTGTGTGCGTTAGCATCTTAGCTGCTCTATTATTGTATGGTGACACTGCCGCAGTTTATCGTCCACGTATTTGTGACTCTGCAGGTGGTCTGTCCGCACTCGGTAGGGGTGCTTTGTTGCCCATCAATAAGGGGTACTGTCTGTGTTGTTCATCAAGGGGCTGCTGCCTCATTCAGAGGTGCTCTTCCCCAGTATGAAAAAAATAAAAGTGAAATTAAATTAATAATATCAATATCATTCCACAAAACAAAAATTAAAAACTTTTTGTGTGTGTGTGTTAGCAACTTAGCTGCGCTATTTTTGTTTGGCGACACTGCCGGCCAGACCGCAGTTTATCGTCCACGTATTGTGAAACTATAAGTTGTAGCATAGTGTTTTATTCTTATTCATAAATAATTAATCTTGTGGTATCGCAATCTAATATTAAACTTTTCACTTCTTTCCTCAATTGTGAACTCTACTTTAAGACCACAACAAAGTGCTAAATAACATGCGTTATATATAAAACATAATGACTTCACTGTAAGTGGTAGCGCAGTGTGTGATTCTTATTCATACATAATTAATCTTGTGACACTAAGTGGTAGCGCAGTGTGTTATTTTTATTCATAAATAATCTTGTTATACTATAAGTGGCAGTACAGTGTGTTATTCTTTTCTTATTCATAAAAAATCTTGCAACACTGTAGGTCATTGATACCGCAGTGTAATATTTAAAATTGTCACAAATTGACGTGTGTGTTGTACCACACTTCCTTCATGTATGTTGATATAGAGAACGATCAGTTAAGACTTGAGAGGAGAGCAAGAACCACATACTAGCGCTGGAGCTGCTGACAGTGCCACCAGTCATGACGATACTAGTCCATCTACATCATCTACTGAAGTCGATGCCCAAGGGCATACAGGGCTTAAGTTATGGCATCTAAAATCAACAACCAATCTTTTACAGTGGTAAAGAAGAAAACATCAAAGGGAAAGTTAGCCACAGAAAGACATAAAAAATTGGCAATATGCTAGTTTCACCACATGAAGTGGAAAGGAAAGGCTAAGGCCTTGGCCTTTATTTGTGACTGGTGTTTCTGCCTCTTATGATGATGTAAGCACAAGTGAACATGCTGACATAGAAATCGAGGATTCTTCTGTGGAAGTGCACAGGATGAGCAGGATATTTGTGTAGCTGACGCTAATGAAGATGTTGATGATGAGGATGTTGATGAGGATGTTGATAATGAGGATGTTGTTGATGAGGATGTTGTTTGTGTAAATTAGGCACCAGTGGATGAAACAGTTGTAGCCCATGATATGGAAAAGCCCACTGTTATGCCTGGGCACAAGAAAAAAAAAACTTGGTTGTGTCGACTCATCTGCATCACCAGTGGTGGTTTTTTTTGGAAAGTTTAGTTTATTCTCGGCAGATGCACTTGCTGGAGAAACTGAAGGAGAAGCCTCCGCTTCATCATGTGCCACTTGAGCTAACAATTTGCTTACCAATAGCTCTTTGCATCTCTTCAGATCTGTGTCCGTTGGGAAGAAAGACATAACGGGCGGGATGTAATAGCGTTCGAGTTTTTAGATTTTGTGAGTTTCCCAGAAAGCTTGCACATTTTGTAATCTCAACCAATGTAATAGCGTGCGCAATCCTGCAAACTCGCATTTTTCCAAATACACATTTTTCAAACTCGCATCCAGATGTTTCCCCAGGTTGTACATACAACTCGTGCAATGTAATAGGGTGCGAGTTTGAAACGCGCCAAAAAATAGACCAAAGGGACAATGGAGAGTTGTATGTTAAAAATAAAAAAATTTCAAAAAGGTTACAAATGAATCTTTCAATCCATAAACATATATAAATTTGCATATAAGTGTAAAATCACCTTTTTAAGGATGTAAATACTCATATTTCTTAATTGTTTTAAAAGTGTCTAAATCGAACCCATATTCGATTAGTAGCCAAAATTCTTGACTTTTTTTCAAACCCTATTGTGTGCTGACAAATGATCCCCATTTTTTTGCATAGACTTTTCACCCTCGGCGAAAAGTCTTGGGGATAAGTTTTCGCCATGGCGAAAAGTCACAATCTGTTTGTTTTTTTTACCGGAAACCAACTTTTTGCGGCTATTTAAATACAAACATCTGTTCCATATAAATATAGTTCAAAATAAACGAAACAATCTAAGTATAGTTTATAAAGAAAGACAGACACAAATTTAATTCAACTTACTTTACTAAACTAGTAAGGTATCGGGAAAAAAAAAATTATAGAAACAACAAAAATTACTGTGAGTCAGATTAGCCTCTACCCCTCCCTGACCCTGTAGTTGCACCCCCCCCCCCGTGTATGGGCACTTCGCCTCGCGGGACTCATTGGTGAGGCCGTTTGGGGACTGGTGGCTTGTGAGCTGGGTGTAGATGCTGATGGTACTTCCCTAAGGGCCCTTTGTGCCACCAGCTCCCTTTGTAATGCCACAAAGGCCTGTGTTTGCTCCCGTATGGCAGCATTTTGGTCTCTGGCAGCTTGAGTTTTCTCCAGTATGGCAGCATTTTGGTCTCTGGCGGCCTGTTTTAACTCCACCAGATGCCTACTGAAGTCACTAGCCATACGGGTGCGGGTCCCCTGGGCTACTGCGGAGGTCCTATTTAGCTTCCTGAGCTGGTGTGTGATGCTGTCCATTTGAATTTTTTGCATCTCCATTTACTGCATCTGGTGTTGACCCAAGGTGTGCAGGGACTGAGCCAGCTCATCTGTACTGGTGGTGAGTGGCTGTGCTGTTTGCTGTGTTGTTGGCTGTTGGTGCTGTGCAGGTGGATTTTTCCTTGTTGCCTCCAAAGGACTAAGAGGAATTGTTGCCTCAGCCTCCTCCTCCTCAGACGTGTAGGCCACCAATCCAAAATGACTTCCTGGGACCCTAGACGCTGGTGGTGTGGTCCGCGGTGGAGGCACAGAAACTCCTGATGGTCCTGAAAAATTTTAATATAATCTAGTAGAACTAAAATGTATAAAAGTGTGTTAGGATTAATTTTGGAGTTTGAATTTCGCATATTTAAAAAAAAAAAACAGGTACATTCAGTAGTGACTGCAATAAAGTGACACAATGGGTCACTACATTGCTTATGACACTGTAACGTAGCATTTGGCATGCAGATACACCCGCTGTCTGTCCAAAAATATAGGTATGCCGCATATCATTGGAATCAGCAGAAGCTGCTTGTGTATTCTTTTTCCATTGATGTGCAAATAAAACACATTGTTACAATTAAAATGTATATAATATAATAAAAAAAAACATTAAAATGAAAAGGCCTGTTTAACATGCAAGGAGGCTATGTATCTGTGCACATCTCTATCATTACCTTTTAATTAATACTTTAAAATAAATAATATGTTTAGAACATAATTTCAACATTTTTATTGTTGTAGACTTTAATGTCCCTATGCTAAGGTTAATTAAGTAATGTGACAATTTTTATAATTTAAAAAATTAAAAAAAAAAAAAACTGTAAGTGGGTTTTTCAAACGTTGGCTTAACTCACCAGCCTGCTCCATTGACCTTTCCATGCGAGGTCTTTTAGGAGTTCTTGACCTCCTTGGTGCAGCAGCTGTGGTTTAATAAAATAAATAAAAAAAATAGATTAGACAAAAACAAATCAATTTGAAACAATGACCCGTATTGAATTGGAAAGGATGCAAAAATGGCACCCGCCAAATCTAAACAGGCAAAAATGCTGTCAGATTGGTGTAAAACAGCCTGACACCCCCCCCCCCCAAAAAAAGATGCACTGACATGGGGGATCACTATGAGCCGTATTCAATTTGATTCGCACCCGCGATACTTTTCCGCCTGCAAAACAGGCGAAGTAGGCGGAAAGTCCGGGAGGCGGAAAAGTATCGCGCATCCCCGCAATACTTTTCCGTCTGCAAAACAGGCAAAGTAGGAGGAAAGTCTGGGAGGCGGAAAAGTATTGCGCGTCCCCGCTATACTTTTCCGCCTGCAAAACAGGCAAAGTAGGCGGAAAGTCCGGGAGGCGGAAAAGTATCGCATGCCCCTGCTATACTTTTCCACCTGCAAAACAGGCGGAAAAGTATCGCGGGTGCAAATCAAATTGAATATGGGCCCAAATTGAATATGGCCTAATTATGGGAGTGCCTACAGGTGCGTACACACTACACCATTTAAAATAAAAAATGGGATCTACAATACTTTTTAAAAAAGACAGTGAAAAGTAGTAACATTTGTTTGCATACTCACCACGACGCCTAGGGGTTGCTGGCCGGTCAGTGTCTACAATATGTGGACCAGGAAAAACCTCAGGAGCAAAATCCGGCCTCAGCTCCTGTTCATATGGAGTGAAGTGAACTCTCACTGCTCGTCCACCTCCTGTCATGCGTCGCTGCCTATGCTCCTCAGCCATTTTCTCTTTTGTGTTCCTTTTAATATCATTATAGCGCTTTTTGATATTTTTAAGGTCACGCCAGTATTCACTCACGGCATTCACTGCATCAGTGATGTTATTCCACATCGCCTTTCGCCGCGCTGCTGACATCCGTTGTGACTGTGCCACAAGTAGGTTTGGAAAAACAGGTACTTTCTACTTCAGGGTCCATAGGGTATCCACAGGATACCTTGGGGTATAGGTGATGACGTCAGTCTTCAGGCACCACAGAGTTAAAGTTTTCAGCCTCCCAGGATGCATCTGGGTCCCTCTCCTATACCCCGCCCCCGGGCCAAGGCATCTCAGTTTCGTCGGTGCCTGGCCGGAGTCGGAGGCACTGTGCAGAGGGGGGCTATGAAGAGCCCCTGAAGTTTCTTTTAAAGGCAGCGCTGGCTGCACATCTGGGAGTACAGCATGGACAATCAGTACTGACGTCCATGCCGTCTCCCCTACACCCCGCCGGTACCAGAACGCTGGTACTGATCCGGGGATGCTGGTAGACATCTGGGGTCACGGCTAGCGGTGTCCCCAGATGTTTTGGACCATGGCCGGATCCAAGGGGATGCAGGTAAGCAGCGGGGTCCCGCGGTGGGTCCCCGCTGGTCACATGGTCCTGAGTCCCCAGGCAGGGGGCTCCCTGGGGACTGGCTGCATCGTGGAGCCAGGCGACCAACCTGCGCTTCCACTACCCCCTGGGACAGCGGGCCGCTGCTGAGCGGCATGCGCTGCGACGTTCCAGGGGTTAAATGCATGCCAGGGGAGCGCGCTTTCCCTGTCTCACAGCCGGCGCCTCCCCTGCTGCACACAGCCTCTCTGCTCTGCCTGATTGGCCACAGTGTGTCAGCTGTCCTCCCCAGGCCGGCCTCCTTCATCTTCTGCTCCTCGGTGGCCATCTTTAAAGCATGGTGAACACTGCTGGAAGCCTGTGAGCGGTGGCATTGCGGTCTGGGTCCCCCAGCATACCTCTCCTCTGTTTGTCACAGGTCAGTGTATGCAGCGCTGAGTCCTACCAGCCTGAGGGTCTGAGTAGTTGAGAATCAGCGCTAATAGTGCAGGGATTTGTTTCTTCTGCATTGTATGTGACTGAACTGCTAGCCTGCTGTCTGTACTTTCACTTTCTACTGTCAGCTTTATTACTGTCCCTGATCTTGCTCTGCTCAAAGCCCTTGCGGTGCGTGGTGTGCAGGGTGTTATTCACACTATACCAATACGTATAGGTGTGAGTGTCACATACTTACCATCATGTCTGAGACTGATTTTCCTCTCTAGCTCATGTGTACTAAATGTAAGGTACCAATAGCGGAGGGGGAGGGTAACGCGGAGGGGTTATGCCCCCAGTGCCTGGCACTGTCACGGCCGATTATGGTCACGGTCCCGGTACAGGAACCTCCCTGGGCTTGTTTCGCTAAGGCGCTTACAACCCTTGTGGGCCAGCTAGCTCCGCCACCTGCGTTTACCCAGACGGGTTTGTCCCAGCAGTCAGTGGTGTCGTCACCCATGCGGGAGTTCCCGAGACAATTGATGGTACCCCACAGTCTCCCTGTCCCTTCCCAGGTTTCTCCGGAGCCTGCGTGGGTTAATACTCTTAACTACATCGGTTCAGCATTTGTCTGATGTTTTACAGGGGGAGTCTGTGTTGCGGCCTCATAACGGCCGGTGGCGTCTTTATCTGCTCCTTATGGGGATGACGATGAGACGTCAGATCATGGGGAGATTCTGGATCTATCTGACCAAGAACCTCTCCGTACCAAAGAGCCGGACGCTAAGTCCAAGGTGTATATCCCTGGTCTTATTCGAGCGGTCCGCTCGGCTTTAGTTATTGAGGATATTGATCCTTTGGTGGCCACATTCATATATGCCTTTTTAAGGATATTAAGGGTGAGGCTACGATGTTCCCTCTTTCTGATCAATTAGTGGATCATTTAGAGGAGGCGTGGAAAAATCCAGGTAAACGGTTTCAGCCCCAGAGACGCTTAGCCGTGGCTTATCCGTTTGCGGTCAGTTATTTTTCTAAGCGGGAATTCCCTACGCAAGTGGATTCACATGTCACACGCCTAGTCAAAAGTGCCACGTTGCCTATGCCTTCGATGTCATCCTTGAAGGATGTCACTGACCGCAAGGTGGAGATCTGCCTCAAATCCATTTATTCCCTTGCAGGGAAGCATCCAGACCGGCTCTGGCCGTGTGTTGGGTAGCCAGAGCTATGGAGCGCTGGGCGGATAATTTGGAGGCGTCTTTGGACTCTGACTGTTCGGCTGAACAGACCGAGTTGGTGGGCAATCTCCGAGACTCGGCCACTTACATTAATGAAGCGGCCTTAGATATTTGTATGCTCACCTCTAGGATCTCCTCTGCAGCCGTGGCTGCTCGTCGCACCTTATGGTTGCGTTCTTGGAAAGCGGACGCGGATTCCAAAAAGGGATTAGAAGGTCTGGACAGGTACTATTTGGTCCAGATCTGGACAAAATTGTAGTTACGTTGGCAGCAGCAAAATCTGCATGTCTTCTGTCTGCTACGATTCCTTCTAGTGCTGGTGGGTCGTCCTTTTGGCCTCACAGGCCCCAAGGTAGGCCTAAAGTACAGTCCTTTCCACGGCAGGCTGGGGCCAAGAAATTGTCCAAGCCCAAGAAACAGGTCTGGAGTACCAGACGTCCGGCTCCTAGGTCAGATAACAAACCTGCGGCCTGACGGTCCAGGCCTCCTTTTGGGGGACCCCAAAGTGGGGGGCGCCTGCTTCAGTTCGCCCGGTGCTGGTCGCAGTGCATGTTCCAATTTCCCAGAGGGGCCTGGGTTTCTATTCCATTCTATTTTTGGTGCAGAAACCCAATGGGTCTTACCGTTCAATACTAAACCTAAAGGCCCTCAGCAAGTCCTTGAGGGTGCCTCTGTTTCGGATGGAGACCCTGCGGTCCATTATTCTGGCTCTGGAACCTGGGGACTACATGGTGTCATTGGACATCCAGGACGCTTACCTGCATGTCCCTATTCTTTTGCGCCATCAGCAGTTCCTCAGATTGGCAATCTGCAACGAACATTTCCAGTTCCGGGCACTGCCTTTTGGCCTGGTGACTGCTCCACGGGTATTCACCAAGGTCATGGCGGTCATGGCGGCTCTCCTGCGGACACAGGGAGTCCGACTGTTGCCTTATCTGGATGACCTCCTGTTGATAGCGGGGTCTCCAGAGCTTCTTTTACACCATCTGGATCTGACGATTGCGGTACTGCAATGTCACGGCTGGTTGACAAACTGGCAGAGGTCCACTCTCACCCCGTCTCAGAGGATCCTGCACCTCGGGGCCTTATTGGACTCCAGGCAGCAGTGGATCTTTGTGACGGAGGAAAAGATCCTTGCTTTGTAGTTGAGGGTGCAGTGTCGTCGAGTGTCGATACACTTGGCAAAGAGGTTATTGGGCTCAATAGTGTCGGTATTCGACATAGTGGAGTACGCCCAATTTCACTCCAAACCTCTGCTGCTATTTATCCGGTCCAGATGGAATGGATTGCCTCAGTGTCTCAAGTCCCAGACGATGGGGCTCACTCCGGATGTTCGCCTGTCTCTAACCTGGTGTTTGCAGACGACCCACCTCAACAAGGGTCGCCCGTTCTGGGTGGCGAACTGGGTCCTGTTAACAACGGACGCCAGTCTCCGGTGCTGGGGAGCTGTCACGGTCCACACTTGTTTCAGGGCAGGTGGACTCGGGCGGTAGCGGAGCTTCCAATAAACATTTTGGAGCTCCATGTGGTGTCAAGAGCTCTCCAGCGGGCACAGCCGGTTCTCCAGGGTCACCCTGTGCAGGTCCCGTCGGACAACGCCACCACGGTGGCCTATTTAAACCAGCAAGGAGGAACCGGGAGAGTGGTCTTTATACCAGGACGTCTTTCGGAGTCTGGTGGACAAGTGGGGTCTTCCGGAGATAGACCTCATGGCGTCCCGGCACAACAACAAGTTGCCGGTGTACGGGTCTCGAACATGAGACGAAAAGGCGTCTCTGGTGTATGCCCTGTCCGTCTAGTAGACGTTCCAGTTTTCCTACCTTTTCCCTCCGTTTTCCCTTCTTCCGCGGGTATTACGGAAATTCAAATCAAGAAGGAGGTACGCTACTGTTGATAGCTTCCGAGTGGCCCAGACGGCACTGGTTCTCCGACCTCCAGAGTCTGTCAGTAGACGTTCCTCTGGGGTTACCATTACGACCGAATCTGCTGTCATAGGGTCCTTGTCTTCACCCGGACCTGACTCGGTGTGGCTGTTGAAACGGTCATGCTAAGGTCCAGAGGGTTTTTCTAGCTCCGTGGTGCAAACCATACTAAGAGCTCATAAACCTTCCTCGGCAAGAATCTACCATCGTGTGTGGCATACTTTCTTCCGGTGGTGTAGACCTAGAGGGTATTCCCTTAGGGAGTTCCGCCTGTCTAGGGTGTTGGCTTTCCTACAGGCTGGACTGGATCATGGGCTTTGCCTGGCTTCTCTGAAAGTGCAGGTGTCTGCCCTGTCAGTCTGGTTTCATCGTAGGAATGCTGCGCTCTCTGATGTGCACACCTTTATGCGAGGTGTTCTTCGCATTCAGCCACCTTTTGTTCCACCGGTGGCGCCTTGGAATTGGGCTGTGGTCCTGAGAGTTCTCTAGGGGCTGCCGTTTGAACCACTGGACTCAGTGGACTTTAAATGGCTTACAGCTGAAACCATATTCCTTCTGACCATTGCCTCGGCCAGACGGATTTCGGTTTTAGGGGTTCTCTCTTGTAGACCCCTTTTTCTGATTTTTCATAGGAATAGGGCGGTGCTTCGCACTCGTCCGGGATTCCTTACCGAAGTGGTATCCAGTTTTCACATCAATGAAGAAATTGTTGTGCCGGCTTTCAATTCACCTGGACTTTCAGTGGGTGACGCCACTTGGGATGTTGTGCGGGCATTGAGAATTTATGTTGACCGCACTTCTTCTTTTAGGAAGTCGGACGCCTTGTTTGTCCTCTATGGCTTCCGTAAAAAGGGTTGGCCTGCTTCAAAGTAGACTTTGGCAGGCTGGATTCGTATGGCAATTTCAGAAGCTTATCTTCATGAAGGTCTTCCAGTTCCCTCCTTGGTGAGGGCTCATTCCACTAGGTCGGTGGGTCCTTCGTTTGCAGCTAGACGTGGTGCCTCTGCAGTTCAGATCTGCAAGGCTGCTACGTAGTCTTCTGTCCATACCTTTGTGAGGTATTACGCTTTTGACATCTTTGCCTCTCAGGATGCTTCCTTCGGGCGGCGGAATCTCCTCTCAGCACAGGAGCATCCCCACCCTTAAAGGATACTGCTTTGGGACATCCCCAAGGTATCCTGTGGATACCCTATGGACCCTGAAGTAGAAAATATGAGATATGGTAAGAACTTACCCTTGTTATCTCTATTTCTACGAAGTCCATAGGGTTCCACAGGACTCCCGCCCTGTCGCACCTGTACTGCAGATGGGCTTTATTCTGGTCACCGGTTTTTCCGTCTCCCTATGGTGAGAATGTGATTCTTGTGAGTGTCCAGATTTTTTTCTTCTCTCTCTTTCTTCTCCTCCTCCGGCCTATGGCTTGTGACGTAACTGAGATGCCTTGGCCCGGGGGCGGGGTATAGGAGAGGGACCCAGATGCATCCTGGGAGGCTGAAAACTTTAACTCTGTGGTGCCTGAAGACTGACGTCATCACCTATACCCCAAGGTATCCTGTGGAACCCTATGGACTTCGTAGAAATAGAGATAACAAGGGTAAGTTCTTACCATATCTCATATTATTGCACGGACCGCGGCGCAATTTTCGTCATAACTGAAGCGTATATTACGCCCAGTACGTGTTTTCCCAGGGGCTGGGGGTGCTTCAGTCTCCTCATCCTCAACACTATCCTCAGCCTCAGATTCCAGCTCCTGTGCTTCCTGCTCCACACTCTCCTGCTCCTCCACCTCTTCACTGCTCACCCATTTGTATTCTCGTGAGAACTCACAAGCGAAATTGCAAAATGGTGAAAAAAAATCGCACCCCATTCCATCGCACGAGTTGTATGGGAAACACGAGCAAAACAAATGTGTGAGAATGTGCAAGTTTAGAAATTACTAAAAACTCGAACTCTATTACAACGTCCCTTCTGGGATGAAAATACACTCCCAGCAGCAGCAGGCATAGTGCTCAAGGATTCTCAAGATAGACACAACGTAACATTTAAACCTTGAGTCTTAAATCTTGCATTTGCTCTATTCAGCATGGACAGTGGGTACAACGGCATTTTGGAGGCCACTAATTAAGTTTTTTTTAAATGTCCTTGTACAGGTTGGGAATTGCTTTTCTAGTGAAGTGAAATCTTTGCAAATAATTGTTTAACAGTCAATTGCTTTTGAAGCACTATTAGTAGTCTTCCTGGTCCCCTTCTGGGATGAAAATCCACTCCCAGCAGCAGCAGGCATAGCACTCAAAGATTCTTCTGGTGCACGGAGTGAATGAGAAAAATATTTTTTGTAAATGGCTCCCCTCCTCCCTCATAAATTTGCTTCGGAATCAAAACATTATATTTACTACCAATTAGGGATGTGCAGGCTCGGTTCTACTCGGTTCCGTTCGGTTCTTTTTACCGAATCTTATTGGCTATCCAAAACTCGTGACAGCTGAAACCCAATAAGATCCGGTAAAAAGAACCGAACGGAACCGAGTAGAACCGAGCCTGCACATCCCTACTACCAATCAACCCTTCCTGTCCCTACCTTCAACTACATACATACTCCAACTCCCTCAGGCCTCTTGAACAATAAAAATATTTGTTTCCTGATGTGTCATGTGGGATGTTGAACTGCCACTTGTCTGTGCTGCCCACTACTGCCGCTTAACTTAGTCAGCCAGCTAGCTTGGTGCAAATTTTGGACCTAAACCCGATGAAAATAATATTGTGAGGTGGTCAAATTGACTGGAAACTAGTGGAAATTAATGTTATTGAGGTTAATAATACTGTAGGAACAAAAAAGAAACCCAAATTATGTGATTTTAGCAGATTTTATAAATTTTTGAAAAAAAATACAGATAAAAAAAGCAAAACATGCAAGGGGCGGTTTTGGCAAAACCAAATCCAGATCCAAAACACAAGGAGATACAGATCCAAAACCAAAACACGCATATCTGTAATTATTATGTAACTCAGGGGAACAGCTCTATCCCGACATGCTTTTTCTTGCTTATCAATTAGGTGTGAATGTTTAAATACAGATAAATGCGCCTTGTTATGTTGCTCATTCTGCTACTTTTGCAGTTTTTTTTCCTTTTGAAATAAAACAGCTAAATCAGTCTTCAATTCTGTAATACATAAAAATGGTCAGGACTCCTTTATTTTTCCTCTAGTTATTTCCATGATATCTACTTTCAAAAGATAATTTTATATTTTGGAACGTTTTTCAGATGAGAAAGAGAAACTAGAGGTGATTTAACAAAGTCTGGGTCCTGAGGCATAAGCAACATATGGCCACCTTACATGAAAAGTATAACGTACCAATACCACGAAGGGGCTAAAGGCTGTTGGAGAACAAAACTGAAAGGCGCAGAGAACCTTTATGTGAATAATGCATGTGGAGGGAGCACACTGCAATTACTTCTTATTTTATTTACAACCATAGTGCAGGAAAGTTCTCACTGAGGCTGGAACAGAGTGACAACGATGCCACTTTGTGCAGCTTAAATTGCTTATGTCCTTCTGCCCACGCCCCCAGAAATCTAGCCACACTGACATGCACCTATGCAGTCTTGTGAGCCGGCTGCCTGCATGAGAAGCAGATTAGGAGAGAAAAGGGGTGTTGTAACATAGGTCAAGTACACCATGCATACCATTACACACGAGTTCCAAGTTTCGGCAAGAACACTGTGTAGGGAGGCCCATGCACTTGCAGTTCTACGGAAACAACGAATGTTTTTCTCAGGTCAACAATGCCACCTGTCATGTTTCCAGGGCGATGCTGGACTGGTACACAGAAATTACGGTAACCCGGGGGACTGACCAGCTCACAGTCTAGATCTTAACTCCATTGAGAACCTCTGGGGTGATTTGAAGCGACGGGTGCATTCTAGGCCGACTCCACCTTCTGCAGTGTCACAGTTGGTCACTGTACTTAAGGCGGAATGGCAAAACATACCTCCTGCTGTTGTCCAGGAACTTGTGGACAATTTGCCAAGAAGGGTGTCTGCAGTAATCACTGCACATGGTGGATCTACAAAGTACTGACGTCAATAAAATCCCATTGATCTATTTGCTGTCAGTGTCCAATCACTTAGTGTACAATAAGAGCATGTCCATGCAATAGGAAAAAGGTGCAGGGCAGACTCAGGCGCATTTATATCTGTAATAGCTGCATTGCTCTTGGGTAGTTGAGGGCAGGCACAAATAGACAATGATAACTGTTTGTGATCGGCTGGCGGCAATGCCCTGCTGATGCTTATAGTGCCCTCCTTGACGGTCATGCATATATAAAGGGGTTGTACATGTTTTGACATTTTTACCTTACAATAAATATTTTCCCTACCTTTTACACAAATTTCCTTAGAAGAAGCAATGCCAGCAATGGCAATTTCTCAGTGTGAGTTTGCAATGAGAATAACTTGCAGTACCAAACTCGCACCTAATTGAATTGACCCCTTTAAGTCTGAAAGCCCCTACACACTACACAATATTTTTAACGATGTGGACAATTCCAAATCGTTAAAAATGTGCAGTGTGTATGTACCACATTGTGTAGCCCGCTCCCGTGGGGTCGTCAGCCTCATCGTCTGATCTTTTGTACATGCAGCAAGATCACACGATGTGGCTGATGGTCCCTTGCAGTGCTATGCGGGGGGTAGGGCACCGGATCCCCCCGTGTGTACAGACCTCCCGATATGTCGGCCCGTCAACGCTAGGAATGTCGGCGACAATGCTGGGTACACAATCATTTAGTGTGTACCTAGCTTGAGCTACATTGGAGCATGGTGAACAGGTTTGAACACGTTCATGGTTTTATGACCTAAAATGGCTACATTGTATATAGTATATTTTTTCACGCAAACATCAAGTTTGATCTTCCAACTAGAAACACAGTAATGTTTGCTGTTCAAAGTATAATATATTTAAAAATACAAAAATATGCTTCACAAAAGATTGGATGAACCATGAGGTCTCCTGGATGAACAGAATGGCAGTCGTCAAGATGACCCTTCTCCCTAAACTCATGTACTTATTTAGGTCAATACCTAGGACCCTCCCTTCTTCATGGATAAATAGATTTTATGCGGTTCTGAACAAGTATATCTGGAATAATAAGAGAGCCAGACTCGCTAAGAAATACTTAATGATGTCTAGATCATCTGGGGGCTTGGCATACCCCAATCTAGCACTCTATCAAACGGCATGCTTGGTTGATCAGCTTAGTGATTGGTCGAATGTTCTTAACCCTAAACCCTGGGTCAGGCTAGAGAGTGATATGTTAGGCAAATTCCCCCTTTGTGATTTACTCTGGATTCCAACCAATTTTAGAGTCTCTTTCAAATCTATGTCCAGGGCAACAATAGCTTCTCTCAAAGCGTGGGATAGCCTGTCTCTCCTTCTACTATTTAACCTGCCTTCTCTCCACCTCTCTATTCATGGTTTATCATTTTTAATCCCAAATTTAAACCTGCTTTCCTGGTACCTCAATGGTATCCGTACTCTCCGAGACTTCTTTTTGAATAATAACCTTCTTTCCTTCGCCTAATTACAGGTTAGCTTTCCATTCCCTCTAAAGATTTCTACAAATTTCTTCAAGTCAGACATTGGATACAGTCCTTTCCGCATTTAGCAGGCTCATTGAAAATGATTCCTCCCCATGTATTTTCACGCATATCTTCAATTTCACGCAAAGGAGGTATATCTTTTTGGTACTCTCTTCTACTTACAGCGGAAGAGCCGGACAAGATACCGGCCATTATTAAATGGGAATATCACCTAAATATATGTCTGGACTCACATGAATGGGCTACCCTTTTCTTTTCTGTATTAAATATGTCTAGATGTATTTCACATATTGAAATGTATGTGAAATTGCTCTACCACATTTATTTGACCCCCGATAGATTACACAAAATTTGGCCTGCTCAATCTAATTTGTGATGGCGTGCATGTGGCCAAATAGGCGAGATATTCCACATTTTCTGCAATTGCCCTGCTATACGCCCCCTTTGGTTGGAGGTGGAAGATTTGATCCTGAAGGTCATGGGTATGCGGCTATCTCTGACCCCCTCTACTGCCCTTTTACATTTATTTCAGGATGATGTTCCTACCCACCATAGATATTTTATTAGCCACGTATTTATTGCTACCAAGGCAGCTATTGCCCAGTTCTGGAAGCAGGATAAACCTCCCCCCCTATCTTTGATAAAGTCCAAAATAAATTATAGTTTCCGGATGGAAACTTTAAATTGCTCTTACTCTTCTTCTGCTAACTCACCAATGATTAAGTGGTCCAGCTGGCAGGAATTTATAATGACCGATTCATGTCTTTCAATAACCACACATTGATATATCAAAGTTTGGATATGTTCTATATTTTGGTCTGTATAATGGGAGTTCTGGAGTGTTTTTTACTGTCTGTGTAGGTCATCCACTGACTTTGTTTTGTTTTGATTTTTAGTTATATGTGATATTTTGATTGACAATTGCCTGTTTTTCCCCCCCTTGTTATATTTTTCCCCTTTCTCTTTTTTCTGTATCCTCCCTTTTTATTTTCTATGTCTTTACAAAAACAAAATTGAAAATTCAATAAAAATTATTTTATTAAAAAAAAAAATTACAATAATATGTAGCACCAATGCCCAACAGGCAGAAAATGTAACATGATATTCTTTAATTGAACATCTTTTAACAGCGAGTTTGAACTTTAAATCTGATTTAGCAGCTTAACCGTTATACAAATTCCAACAGGTTTTGATACGTTCAACCTAAATTTGAGGTTGTCGGCCCTGTAACCGAAACTTCTGACATCAAGTCTAGGGAGCGGGACACCAGTTCCGGCAAGTAGAGCATTGCCCACGGATGCTCTGGACAGCTCCACAGGCCGCTCTGCAGTACCACTAGTGACTGCAGGGTGCTGTTCCAGGTACAGTAGGGCAGCGATGGTGCCGCTCATAGGGCCCTGCGCTCTGTGCAGCAGCATTGCTCCCACACCCCTAGTTATGGCTCTGCACAAGACTAGACCAGTTCTATCAAATGTTGACTGGCTGCAATCTCTAGCAAGTACTTTAACACAAGTGAACAGCTTTTTGCTTCTATTCCGATTACCGATATACTGTACGTTAGTGCTGCAATGCACAGCTACAGGGCTCACTGTGCATAGTAATCATAAGGAATTAGATCAGGTGCCCTGGAAAATAGTTTATGTAGGCGGACAAGATTAAATGAATGGGAGCAAGAGGACTAGGGGGCCAATCCCGAGATCAGGATCGGCGGGATCCCGGGATTTTAGCCGGCTCTTCCTTCCCCCGGCTTGCACTGTGCAGCGTGACATATGGACAGAGGTCACGCTGCGCAGCGACGGAGGGATCCACCCACCCCCGTCTTGGGTGGCTGTTATTGAAAGCCGGGAGCCCTGCATGCCGCCCAAAATCCCACTGCCTGGTAAGTAACTGTGAATGCTGAGACATTTTTTTTTTAGAACGAGGCCAATCCTGGGAATTCCAGGATTTCGGTTTTTTCAATCCCGAATCCCTGAATTGAAGAAATGGCTTGGGAGAGGACAATATAAATAATAGTTACCATATTAATTTGTAAATTAGGAGATGGCCATGTCCCAGATCAATAAGATGTTTTCAGTAGTCACTCAGGGCCTGATTCAGCAAGGATCGCTAATGTGATCGAGGGTGCAATCGCGTACACAAGTCTGCTGTGAGAGTATGCTGATGTTTGCAATTGCAAAGCACTCGCATTAACAACATGCAGGCGCTCACTTCCCCTCTCGCACATCCGTAATACCTTGCAATCCAGCCAAAACATTGGTAACATCGAGTACTATCAGAACCACTTGCACAATTAAGGCAGGTCAGACCTCACTTATAAATTGCTAACTTTCCTGTACGCAGTGAACACTCAAGCATCGCAGTGGCTAATTTATGCACGCCCCTGTAATGGTGTTTAAACGCACTGGCGCGCCTGCGTTCGGCCAACCACTCCCAGTAACACCCACAAATGGCACTTCCTGTCAATCACTTTACAATAAATCTGCGTGATCTCTGCAATCGCTTTCCCGTTCACAGTGAGCCGTATGCAGAGAAATGAAACATCGGCCGTCTGCGTACGTATTAGGATCTGCAATCCTTGCTGAATCAGGTCTCAGTATGGAAAAGCTGCAGGAGCTGCTGACTTGTTTTGTAGTGTGATGGGATCGATGGGTTGTACATGTGTCTGCAGGGCCGGCTCCAGGGCTAGTTGCACCCTGTGCTGGCTGGGTTTACGGTGCCACTGAGCCGCGTGCGACCCAAAATGGGGGCGTGACCTAATTTCCAATAGGCCATCCCCTTTAAATTACGTTATTTGGGGGCGTGCCCACATGGCATACCTCCCGCGTAATGTCAGGCTGGGGAAGCTAAGCACTCGTCACTAGCTGGGCTTCCCCTAGCCCTCTCCTGGCAATGAATGGATGCCACATGCATGCGCGCAGTATCCATTCAGCCTCCAGGGTCCGCCACCGCTGCACAGCTGCGGCGGTGAGGGTACCCAACCAGACCACCAGCGGGCTACTTCGGCTAATGGGTGGAACAGCGGGACAGTGCTGTTCCGCTGAAATCGGGATGTTGGGGAGGGGTGCACCCTCTATGGGGTGGCACCCCTGTTCGATCGCACTGGTTGAACACCCCAAAAGCCGACCCTGTGTGTCTGTTTCCTATGGAATCTGCTTGTACAAAATCCTATTGGAATTTTTGTAAAATATTTTTGAGAGTTTTGACAGAAGACATAGTAAAGCAATACATACAAGCATAGTACCAAAACAGGAGACAAAGACATACACAGAAAAAGAACAAATGGTATTAAAAATTAACCAAGACAACAGATAACTGCCACCTTAAAAATGAACAAACAAAAATTATGTACATTAGGGTGCTTAATACTGGTTTGGGGATTGGGTGGAAGGTGCTCAGGGGAGGGACTGATGTAGCAGAAAGGAAGAGACGTCAATGAGCTAAAGATGGCTACCAGTACTGCAAGAAAGGAGAAGGGGGAAAGAAGTTAGCAGAGTCTGGGGGCTTTATTTGTGAAGCATAAGCTTTTGTAAGCCGCTGTTTCCCGGCGGACTGCAGGTGAAAATTTTAAAATAGCACCTGCAGTCAGTGTGAAGTACACTACACTTTAGTGTATACTGACTGCGGGTGCCGTTTTAAATTTTCACCTTCAACCCACTGAGAAGCAGCGGCTTACAAAACTGCTGCATAATAGATAAAGTCCCAGGTGTGGTTATTAATTGAGATTGAAACCACTGGGATTAAATCTTATGGAAGGCACCCACTTTTGTATAAACTCTCTATTGTCAAATGATGGATGTAACCATACATATTTTAAACCATATTTGCTAAAATAAAGACAGAGACCAAGTTTATGCCATTCAAATAATAGTCCAGCTTTATTTACAATAATGAGTATGGTGGCAGAGGAAAGAACGACAAACCACCGGCGCCCACTAGACTTAGGTAAAAGATGTCCAAAACTTACCAGGGCCAACTATCCCAATTTAATAGTAAGTGAGATATAAAATACTTGCAAGGGCCAACTCTCCCTTTCTTAGCAAGTGAGGCGGTATCCAACCCTCATGCCAATGTACCATTTCGGCCCACTCGGTTGAGAGGTGCAGCTGACCCCAGTAGGGTGAAATCAGCCTAAACAGTGCATTGAAGGGGAGTGCACCGCTCCTACTGCAGCAATATGGAGGCTTTACAGATTGCCGGTGTTTCCCACCACGCATGGTTCCCAGTTAGGAACCAGGCCCGCCACCATACTACCTAGCTCACTAAACCCCCCAACACTGAAAAAATGCTCTCAAGGAACAAAAAATCCCCCTCCTCCATGAGGTAACCCCATCCCTGCGAAACAGATGGGCATCCTGGACTCTGAGTAGTTGATGATGCACCACCATCCCACCCAACTTCAAAACGTGTCTGGCCACCCACTTGTTCACCATTTTCCAGGCCCCACAGCCCTGCTGAACCTGCACCGCCAAGAAAGCCTGGCAATTATGTCGGCCCACACTACTACACAGCCATGCCACCTCCTCCAAGTCACGCACGATAGCATGACGTAAGTCTAGAGACTTTCACTGGCACAGATCATCCCCCCCTACATGTATCACTAACACACAAGGGAACCCAAAAGAATCTGCTGCTGTCTGTAGATAGGGCAACAAAGCATCCCACAACATACCCCTACGTCCTAACCACAGCACCCTATCCCACCATGGGAAAATAGAGGAATCGGATGAAAAACGGGACTGTGCTGCAGCACAAAATATAAAAGAGCGAACAACTAGCCAGATGGGAAATCACCTGCTATACACACAAATAAATATATGAGGAAAATGTAACTATGGAAACCATCACAGAAGGAGAAGGGGGTGAAGGAGGACTTGACCCGATGTAAAAACCTACAAAAAATCCGCTGGACCTTTTTATTTTGTTAGTAAAGCCATTCTCTTATTCTTTGCTGTGTATTTGTCTCCATTCATATTTACTATTTTTTATTAGCCAATCGTTGACCTAAGCAGGGCAAAAAATAGGGCAAAATACCTCGAGAGAGCAGCAGTCACCTCGTGTAGATCTCTCCTCCCGGGTGCCGAGAGGAGGGGGAGTGGGTACTAATTACCCGGGTTTGTTGGAGGGGCATGGCTAGGCTGCAGTGGGGTCAGGGAGGCTGCTGCCGCTGAGCTGCAGTTTCCTCTTTCTGAGCAGGGGGGACTCACAGCTCCCCCCTGTTCGCAGCGCTGCAAATTCTTTTTTCGATTTTTTTCCTAAGGGTATGGCCACACCACCCGTGATTAGGCCACGCCTCCAAAAGTACCGGGGCCCAGCTCTGTATGGGCCTATTCTCCGCTTAGCTAATGTGGAAGGGGCCAAGTGCTGAAAAATTTGGAGCTTCGAGTCTTCAAAGAGAACGAATGGGGAAAACCTGCTAGACGTGATGACAAGGTTTATGGTTTTAAATGAGAGAAGCTTAAGAACAATATCTCGAGGTGGGTCTGAGTCCTTTGGATAAGGCCATATGAGCCCTATGGGCTCTTGGTATGATTATGGAAGATCAGGGGCGTATCTATACTTTGGCCAGGATGGCACTTGTCAGGGGCGCTGGCCGATAGGGGGCGCCACCTGGCAGTGCCACCCTAGCAACACATGCGCTCCGCTGTGGTCAGTTATGGTGTGCTGGGTGCCCGCTGCAAAGTATAGTTCATCAGCGACGCGCCAGGCTGTGCTGTCCCGTCCTTCCAGGCAACACTCCTGACCTGAACAATGCGATCACCTGGTGGCCGGACAGCGCTGCTGTTTGTTGTGTGACAGAGGAATGAGGTTTAATGCATCACGTCTCATGCCTGACGTGAAGGGGAGCATCGGAGCACAGGTGCAGCCGGAGGCGGCATGCATTAAGTGTACCTAGAAGTGCTAATGCTGCCCTGTCTGAATAGAACCAAGCCCCACCTCCAGCTACAGAAAAAAGACAGAAGAGAGGATAAGAAGAAGGAGGTAAGTAAATGTAAATATATATATATATATATACACATATATACTGTATATATATATACTCTATATATTTATATATATATATATATATATATATAGTGAAGGGGTGGGTAGGACACACACAAGAAAAGTAAACAAGTGAAGAGAGGGCCAAAAATTATTTGAGCATATGTATAATGTAAGTAAAATGGAGTAGGGGACAAAGTAGTATTAAACAAAATACACACACATACATATAAGTGAACGTGAAGGGTAATAGGGGATCATTAATTAAAATAAGAGAAGGGGTGTGGGCAACAACAAAAAATAGTTAACTATACATATAAGTGAAAAGTTGCGGGGAAAAAAATAATGAATTAAATATAAACTATACAAATAACAATACAATGAGAGGGGTCAGGACTGGAAGTAGGAGGAGTCATAAGTAGAGATGGGAGGGGTTAGGATTAATTCTTAAGCCGACCCGCCGTACTGTGTGGTAGGGGAAAATGCAGGAAGGTGGGGGCGCTGTCCCTTAGCTTGCCAGGGGTACTCAGACCCCTAGATACGCCCCTGTGGAAGATGCTTTCAATGAGGGGACCATGTGAGTAAATAGCCAAAGAAGATAGGGTTCCAGCTCTCTGGATGTGACCGATTCTGGAACATTGCGGATAGGTAACTTATTTCGCTGCTCACGGTTTTGCAAGTCCTCAGCCTAATCCATGGCTGTTAAAATAGTCCATGTCATGCATAAAGCCCTCCTGTACCTACTGCACCTTGTCCATGTGTGATTCCAGCTACATAGTATGAGCATTCAAATCACCAATGTCAGATTTAAGGTCACCTATAGCTATTTGAAGGGTGGTAGTGAAGGAGTCCTTGAGGTCCAGGATCAGGAGAGTGTGGTGGCAGAGGTCAACACTGGCTGTATGAAAAGAGTCCCAGACAGCTATACAATAGAAGTGAGGAGTGGACAGGCGCCTCTGTGGAGGTGTTCGAATTTGTGGCCTAATAAAATCAGTAAAACAGTGGTGGCCAACCTGTGGCTCTTGAGCCACATGCGACTCTTCCATTGTTCTGATGAGGCTCCCCTGACTGACTCCTCTGATAAGCATGCAGCTGTTCAGAGGAGGCTCGTCCTTTGTTGCAGCAGGCTGCTCCATTCTGGAGGCATGTATGGTGGTGACATCACGCTGCAAACAGGAGGCGGAGCTCACTTGTGACTGAACCTGCAGCCAAGAGGAGGATGCGGTCACAGACGTCAGAGCCTACCTACGAGACACAGAAAGTCTGCAACAAGGTAAGAGCTGTGGAATTTTTTTCATTTTTCATTTTATTTGTGACATGTGGGGGGCAAGAATGGACCGTGGAGTGGGAGGGAATGTGGGGGAAGATGGCTGGACTGGAGTGGCCCAGGGAGAGAGGGAGGGCTGGAGTGGCCCGGGGAGAGAGGGAGGGCTGGAGTTGCACATGTGAGTCTGCTGTTGTGACACATGAGGGTCTGCTGGAGTGACACATGAGATGCTGGAGTGACACGTGAGGGGCTGCTGAATTGACACATGGGAGGTTGCTGGAGTGCCAAATGGGGGGCTGAAGTGACACATGAGGGGGACTGGAGTGACAAACGGAGGGCCGAAGTGACAACATGGAGGGGAGCTGGCTTGTATTATGCAAATCTGTTTTTTTTTTTTAAAGTATTTGTGAATGTGGCTTTTTCAGTGTATTTTATGTGGATCTGGCTTGTTTCAGTGTATTTTATGTGGATCTGTTAATTCAATGTTTTTTTTATATTGTTTTGGCTTTCTCTTTCCCTTTAATAGTTACCTCCACAGTGATTGTGTGCATACGCTTTTACATGCTCCTACAAAAATCATACCAGGGGCGTGGCCTAATGCCACACCTCTTTTTGCACGTGCGTTTTCGGCGCGTGCATGATCTTGGCTCTTTGACATACCTACAGATATTTTTGGGCTCTTTGCCTCTGACTGGTTGGCCACCCCTGCAGTAGAAGGATGCAGACCCCTGTCATAGCTGTTCTAAACCTGGGGAAGCTCAGAATTTCTTTATTAGTCTCTGCAGACTGTGATCCAGGTCTCCCAGCAACAACCCGGATAGTGGGAGAGAATCAGGAGCAGGGGCCCATCAGGAAGGAGTTCACTTACTGTGGTTATGTCCTAAGCAGCTGCCACTCCCACAGCTGAAGGTCTCATACAAGCCAAGGAACATGGGCTTCATCCCAGTCCCAGAAGGCTATACTGGGTGCAAAGAGGCAGAGTGTCAGAACAAGCCAGTGAAGGACAACAGGCAGCGTACTTACAGGTTGAAGCCACGGCAGAGGTGGGCCAGGACATAAGGACACAGCCGGCAGAATCCTATATCGAGGGCACACTTGTCCTGGGTAGGGTGGTGGAGCAGCAGACCACCCGAAAGCAGACGGGTGAATTCCAAACACACACGAGGACCAGGCTCCACCGCTGCAGCAGCCGGATGCCGCTAGAAGAAATGGCGGCATGCAGGAGTATCACCGGCGGCTTCTCCAGGATCTGGGTCGGGTCAGGTCAGGTCCTGATGGTCCTGGGTCCAGTGAGATGCCTGCTAGGGAGTCGCAATCCTGGTGATGTGCAGGAGGCCAAAAGATTTGCTGCCACTCAATATAACTGCCAAACCACGTCCCCCCCTTCACTTGAAGTTTAAAACAGAATTAATACTATATAAAGTAACTTAGTACATGTGCATGAGCTTCAGTATCACAGCTTCTACAGAATCCTCAGTGAGTCAGCAGATTCCCATTTTATTACTCTAACACCGTATTACAATATTTGTTATTGAGATGAAAAGCAACGTTATCCTTTCCAGTTTATTGTCCATAAAATAGCAAATAAGCATCCTGAACAATGATATATATTGTAGGGTGAGTTAAATCATCTCCTTTCACCTCCCCACTATGAATACACAAGTAATTCCTTGGCTCCTCAAGAGCCCATTAAATGACCTTGGACGTGTTTCTATGACATTTCATTTCACAGCTCTATTCTTTGTTATGTGTGGTATGAGTGTGATAGCAACAATGCAGTCACTGTATAACTATCTTATAGCATAACTGTATGTTTCTACTCATAAACACACCTCACCATGGCGGAATGCTTCAAGCATTGCGCTTTCCGTTACTTATCGCATGCATAGCAGCGTTTATTAATGCCTTATGCATGTAGATTTAAGCAAAGGACAGCTCTCCCGATAAGAGTTATCCTTTGCAGTGTAGGGACTTCTGGATTTATGACCCAGGAGCAGAGCCGGCAACAGAAAAATTGGGGCCCGGTACACTGATATCCCTGGGGCCCCCAACCCCCTCCAAACAGACATGCTGGGTATACACACACATACACGTGCATACAATTGTTCAGATAGAGAAATGTACATACATATATATATATAATTTATTTTTTTACTCTAGAGGATGAAATGAAATATAGGGGGCACCACATTTTAATTGACAGTTTAAAAGTACATAAAAATATGCCTACCAACGGTGGCAGTCACAACCACCGCAAGTCAGAAGAGCCAAACATATCGATCCTTCATGATTACTTGGCCTCGACCACAGTCAGTCAATTACACGGCAAGCCACGCCCAAGGTCAGTCAATTGCACGGCACATACATATTCCTAATAACACAGTCCATTAAGAGTGCTGTAGTCCCATAAATAAATCACAATATGTTCAATGTGCATGCCGGCCAGAGGCAATCGCTAACCTCTATGCGGCACCACTTCCAGTCCATCACGTGTAATGTATCCCCTAACAGCTAGAGTGCATTGTATCAGTGCAAATGGCCGTGGTGCACCTTCCGGTCCAGCTATATGATATTATAAAAGTTTTTTGCACTTTAATCTTGGTGTGCTGGTATCTATCTAACTCCTGTATGGGAAAGCGCTAGTTCCTACATGGATTCTGTAAACATCAAATTCCTTATGGTTTAGTCATTAAATATTCACTATAATCCCGTCGTCACAGTGGCTGCTCATAGTTCTCCAAGTGGATTGTTGTTGTGCGGTCCCAAAGGTTTATGAAATACAAAAGGTGAGAACGAGCGCCTTATAGTGTAATATATTTTGTAATTTACTGCACACGTCTATGAATATCAATGCATACCATGTGTGCCTAATAACTAGGCATGTAGTGATATATCCAGAGTCAGCAATAATGTGTTTCTTTATAGCATAGGAGAACCACTTCACTCCAGGTAGGATGACATATGGAGAAGAAAGAATGCTTGCATAGTGTTTAAAAATAATTTAATTACAAACACATAACACCAAGAAAATGCATAATTACAATTAAAAAGTAATTTGAAAGCTTATCTGAAATAGTATAGCGGTCCCAGATAGCAGGGGTCAGGGGCGGATTGGGCCACCGGGACTACGGGAAAGTTCCCGCTGGGCTGGTCCCCTCTCCCCCATGCTGGGCTGCTTTACACAGACTGAGCGGCCGGCGGCTCTAACTGCCGCTACCGCGATCGGAGCTCAGCTCCGAAGCGCAGCGCTCATTCAGTAGTGAGATGGTAGAGGGAGGGCTGCTGTGTACGCCGAGCCGCAGCAGCTCCTCACGTGAGGCATTGCGGAGCATGTGAGTGACACCTCACGACTCCGCCTCCAGCAGCCACCAGTCCAGCGCAGGAGCCAGGAAGGGGAGAATGGGCAGGCCGCAGGGGTGGTAGGGCTGTTTGGACTTGGAGCGAGCGGCCGCGACTGGCAGTGACACTGTGAGTCACAATTTATCCACATAATGTGACATATGACTCCTTAAATATATATATTAATATATATATATATATAATCACATCCCACAAGTTGTGTCGTGATAGATGTTTATGTGATGCCTAGGATGTGATGTGATCATAATATTATGATCACAACATCCCAGGCATCACCGAAATAACTATCATAACTTGTGGGTTGGGAAGTGAAATATATATATATATATATATATATATATATATATATATTAGGGGTGTGCACCGGCCACTTTTCGTGTTTTGGTTTTGGATCTGGATCTTTCTTCGTGTTTTGGATCTGGATTGGTTTTGCCAAAACCACCCTTCCGTGTTTTGGGTTCTGGGTTTTGTGTTTTGGATCTGTATTTTTTTTTAAAAAAGCATAAAAACAGCTAAAATCACAGAATTTGTAGGTTTTTCTGCTCCTATGCTATTATTAACCTCAATAACCTTAATTTCCACTCATTTCCAGTCTATTCTGAACACCTCACAATAGTGTTTTTATATCCAAAAGGTTGCACCGAGGTAGCTGGATGACTATGCTAAGAGATACGAGTGGGCGGCACAAATACGTGGTCCATCTAGGAGTGACACTGCAGTGGCAGACAGGATGGCAGTTTGAAAAACTAGGCCCCAAACAGTACATAATTCAAAGATAAAAAAGAGGTGCAAGATGGAATTGTCCTTGGGCCCTCCCACCCACCCTTATGTTATATAAACAGGACATGCACACTTTAACAAACCAAACATTTCAGCGCCAGGGTCTGCCACACGACTGTGGCTGAAATTATTGGTTCGTTTGGGCCCCCACAAAACAAGCTGGTAATTAATCTGTCCCTGCACAAACTGGCTCTACGGAGGCAAGATGTCGTCCTCATCCTCCTCATCCACCGATTCCTCACCCTCTTCAGTGTTGTGTACATCCTCACAGAGTATTAATTCGTCCCCGCTGGAATTCACAACCACAGGTCCCTCTGTACGTTCTGGAGGCTGGTCTCCCTGGAAGAGTTGATAATTCATTTTATGAACATCATCTTCTCCACATTTTGTGCCTTTCACTGACAAGGTTCCCGGCTGCACTAAACACTCTTTCGGAGTACACACTGGAGGGGGGGCAACTCAGGTAAAATAGAGCCAGTTTGTACAGGGACCTCCAAATTGCTTCTTTTTCCTGCCAGTACAGGTACGGACTGTCTGACATGCCTATTTGGATGCTGTCACCGATGTAATCCTTTAACAGACAGACGCACGCTTGTCGCTGCTGCTTTAAGGATGCAGGTGCGGCTACAGCCCACACATTTCACAAAGACAGAAAAAAAAGAATATTTTTATTGTTTGTGGAGCACACTTTGAGGGTTACACCACCCTTTAACAGACAGACGCACGCTTGTCGCTTCTACTTTAAGGATGCAGGTGGAATCTAGACGGGATTTGGAACCGGGGACACACTACCTCCATCAATTGTCTAAATCCCACTGCACTAATGGCGGATACCGGACGCACGTCTAGCACCAACATAGCAGTCAAGGCCTCAGTTATACGTTTTGCTTCAGGATGACTGCTGTCGTACTTCATCCTCATCGCTAGGGACTGCTGGAGGGTCAATTGTTTAGTAAAAGTAGTGGTGTTCCTACTTCCTCTCTGGGATGATGAACAACTCCCAGCAGCAGCAACAGCACTAGGAGGAAGTGGTTCTTGATCTTTCCCTATTTTATTTTTATCGGAGAAAGTTTGGTCCTCCATTTATGTTATATTGATATATACGTGCGGCTAAGGCGCACACAAACACAGAAAATATTTTTTTATTTTTGCTGGATAGTAGTGCACTTTGTGGGTTACACCACCCTTTAAGAAATGAGCCAGCCGGCTCTTTACTTATGGGACACAGGCGCACGCTTGGCACTGCTCCTTTGTTGATGCACGTGCAGCCACAGTGCACACAATTCACAAACACAGAAAATATTTTTTTATTTGGTTTGGAGTGTACTTTGAGGGTTACAGCACCCTTTAACGGTCAAGCCAGCCAGCCCTTTACTTATGACACAGGCGCACGCTTGGCACTACTTTGTTGATGCACGTGCGGCTACTGCGCACACAATTCACAAACACAGAAAATATTTTTTTATTTGGTTTGGAGTGTACTTTGGGGGTTACAGCACCCTTTAATGGTTAAGCCAGCCGGCCCTTTACTTATGACACAGGCGCACGCTTGGCACTACTTTGTTGATGAACGTGCGGCTACTGCGCACGCAATTCACAAACACAGAAAATATTTTTTTATTTGGTTTGGAGTGTACTTTGGGGCTTACAGCACCCTTTAACGGTCAAGCCAGCCCTCCCTTTACTTATGACACAGGCGCACGCTTGGCACTACTTTGTTGATGCACGTGCGGCTACTGCACACACAATTCACAAACACAGAAAATATTTTTTTATTTGGTTTGGAGTGTACTTTGGGGGTTACAGCACCCTTTAACGGTCAAGCCAGCCGGCCCTTTACTCATGACACAGGCGCACGCTTGGCACTACTTTGTTGATGCACGTGCGGCTACTGCGCACACAATTCACAAACACAGAAAAAATATATTTTTTTTAGCACTTGGGGGGAGCACCCCTGACGGACAGAGCACCCCCTGGACAACACTACAGCACCCCTTTAGGACTGGGACACTGCACAGGACTTTGGAGTGGACACAGCCCCTATGGACAACTGACTGCACAACACAGTCCAGCCAGCCCCTATGGACTTTGAAGTAGTGGACACAGCCCCTATGGACAACAGCAGCACAGCACAACACAGCCAGCCCCTATGGACTTTGAAGTAGTGGACACAGCCCCTATGGACAACAGCAGCACAGCGCAGCACAGCACAGCACAACACTACTCTGCACTACACTACACAGCCCAGCCAGCCCTAACTCCCACCCTCCCTCTTCACTGTCCACAGCCGAGTGAGAAAATGGCGCCGACGCGGGTACCTTATATAGGATCCAAAACCCGTGAGACCGGAAGGTGGGATGATGACGTTTTGCCTCGATTTCAGATCCGAGTCAGGCGGGAAAAGCCGAGCCTGACTCGGATCGGCCTCGGATCGGGGGGGCTCGGGGGGGTTCGGATTTCAGAAATCCGAACCCGCTCACCCCTAATATATATATATATATAATAAGATGTCCTATGTGTTTGTGTTACTTCAATATCATGCACTGACATTTATGTAGGTTGCACATGTAGTTAGTAATTAGTTATTTAGAGGTGATTATGCTACAGTACTTATAGAAAATGTGTGTGTATAGATCTATCTATCTATCTATCTATCTATCTCATATATATCTATCTATCTCATATCTATCTATTTTATATTTATCTATCTATCTCATATCTATTTTATATTTATCTATCTATCTCATATCTATCTACTGTATCTATCTATCTCTATCAAACAAATAGTGCGCTAATTTAGATCCTTAAAATGTCAAAATGGAACAGGTCCCAGAATTGATTGCTTTAGGTTTGAGCAACTCTCTACTTCGGTTGAAACCACCGTATCAGTCCTAGCATGGACCAAAGAATTTATCCGAATCCAATCGCCTCACAGGAACGTCACTGCTCCAAGCGTGGCTTGGCGTTGTTGTGACGATCCTGTGACGTGTTTGCCCAGAGAAGCCTGTTGATTTGACGGTGGTATCTCTGGTTGCCTAACCCTGACCCCTTACCCTGCCACTAACACACGTTTCCCGCAGCCTAAACTTTACCCTACGTAGCCCCCATCCCCCAGTAGCATAACCCTAACCTCTCCGCAGCCTAAAGCTGGGTACACATTAGATGATGTGTACCCAGCTTAAGCCTAACCCAAGCCCTCCCCCCGGCAGCCTAACCCTCCCCCTAGTGCCTAACCCTTAACCTTAAACCTGTCCCCTAAACCTAATACTTACCATCTGGATTGTGGTGCTGGTATTATGAGCCCTGGCATCCTGACCCCCGCAATGTCAACTACATCCCCTCTGTATGAATCTACTATTCTAGTTGCTACTTCGTGTGCTTTGATTTTAGAATGTATAATAGTTGCGTCCAACTCAGAATCAGGTTGTCTGAGGAGGAATCCCGCCCTCCTTGATAGTACCCGCTCCCTCATCAGACCACGCCCCAAATAGGGCTGCTTCCAGAAATTTCTCGGGCTGGTTTTCCAACCCAATCCTCCCCTGGCGGGGTCACCACAGCCTCAAGCGTTTCGTCCCTTGTGCCTATATGGCTGGATGATGTCTATACAGGAGCAGTTCCAGACCTATATACCCTGTGTAATTAACCTACGTTGCCCATAAACAGCACATCCGGTTTTCGGATTTTGGGGCCCATTTTGGACATTACGGGACTACTAAATCTCGCAAGAGGTCCCGCTGTGTGTATAGAGCGGCGACCTCCGCCAATAGGTAGCAGGTTATCGGATATTGGGCACCATTTTGGACATTACTGCACATGTGCGGGAATACTAAACATCGCGAGAGGTCCTGCCGTGTATACAAAGTGGCAACCTCCGCCAAAAAGCAGCAGGTGTCCACATATAATGGGGTACACCTGCGAGGAGATGTCCCTGGACATCAGCGGTCTCCCTGTCCGATAAAAACACTCTAAACAAGGCCCTTTCCATCCTCATATACCAGCATGAAAACAATATGAGAACAATATGTCTCCATGATAGCTGCCATTTTGCTGTGGTATTTCACATGCTGTGGCCATTTTCCTATGGTTTACATACAGTTTAATGTGCAAAATTGCAAAATAAATACAGGGTTTAAAACTATAGCAATTAATCTATTAATAAGGCAACACTTGTGCAACTTTAAAAAATGGAGATATATAAAAATGTACACTCATAGCACCATAAATATAAATATTGATCTAAACTTATACAGTTTCAGTAATGTAAATATAAAAATACTATGCATATAAAATGGGAGCTATATATAGTGTATTGAGTTGATTTCTTCAGCATATAGCTATACCCAAGGCATCATAGAAATACATATATACAGTCAGGTGCATAAATATTGGGACATTGACAGAATTTTCATATTTTGGCCTCTATTCACCACCACAATGGCTTTGAAATGAAACAAACAAGATGTGCTTTAACTGCAGACTTTCAGATTTAATTTGAGGGTAATTACATCCAAATCAGGTGAACGGTGTAGGAATTACAACGGTTTCTATATGTGCCTCCCATTTTTTAAGGAGCCAAAAGTAATGGGACAAACTAAACAATCCTAAATCTAACTTTCACTTTTTAATACTTTGTTGCAAATCCTTTGCAGGCAATTACAGCCTGAAGTCAGGAACGCATAGACATCACCAGACACTGGGTTTCATCCCTGGTGATGCTCTGCCAGGCCTCTACTGCAAATGTCTTCAGTTCCTGCTTGTTCTTGGGGCATTTTCCCTTCAGTTTTGTCTTCATCAAGTGAAATGCATGCTCAATCGGATTCAGGTCAGGGGATTGACTTGGCCATTGCATAACATTCCACTTTTTAGCCTTAAAATACTCTTTGGTTGCTTTTGCAGTATGCTTCGGGTCATTGTCCATCTGCACTGTGAAGCGCGGTCCAATGAGTTCTGAAGCATTTGACTGAATATGAGCATATAATATTGCCCGAAACACTTCAGAATTCATTCTGCTGCTTTTGTAAGCAGTCACATCATCAATAAATACAAGGGAACCAGTTCCATTGGCAGCCATACATGCCCACGCCATGACACTACCACCACCATGCTTCACTGATGAGGTGGTATGTTTTGGATCATGAGCAGTTCCTTTCCTTTGCCATACTCTTCTCTTCCCATCACTTTGGTACAAGTTGATCTTTGTCTCATCTGTCCATAGGATGTTGTTCCTGAACTGTAATGGCTTTTTTAGATGTTGTTTGGCAAACTCTAATCTGGTCTTCCTATTTTTGTGGCTCACCAATGGTTTACATCTTGTGGTGAACCCTCTATATTCACTCTTGTGAAGTCTTCTCTTGATTGTTGACTTTGACACATATACACCTACCTCCTGGAGAGTGTTCTTGATTTGGCCAACTGTTGTGAAGGGGTTTTTCTTCACCAGGGAAATAATTCTTCTGTCATCCACCACAGTTGTTTTCCGTGGTCTTCCGGGTCTTTTGGTGTTGCTGAGCTCTCCGGTGCGTTTTTTCTTTTTAAGAGTGTTCCAAACAGTTGATTTGGCCACACCTAATGTTTTTGCTATCTCTCTGATAGGTTTGTTTTGATTTTTCAGCCTAATGATGGCTTGCTTCACTGATAGTGACAGCTCTTTGGATCTCATATTGAGAGTCGACAGCAACTGATTCCAAATGCAAATGTCACACCGAGAATCAACTCCAGACCTTTTACCTGCTTAATTGATAATGAAATAATGAGGGAATAGCCCTCACCTGTCCATGAAATAGCTTTTGAGTTGATAGTCCCATTACTTTTGGCCCCTTAAAAAGTGGGAGGCACATATAGAAACCGTTGTAATTCCTACACCGTTCATCTGTTTTGGATGTAATTACCCTCAAATTAAATCTGAAAGTCTGCAGTTAAAGCACATCTTGTTTGTTTCATTTCAAAGCCATTGTGGTGGTGAATAGAGGCCAAAATATGAAAATTCTGTCAATGTCCCAATATTTATGCACCTGACTGTATGTACTATAAAATTCCATAATATCAAGCATAAATAGGCAAATAAAAAATCAAAGGACAAAGGTATTCAGAAAAAGGGTGTGATTTCATACATTTCATTTAACCCATGTGGAGCCATAGTATTAAGAGTACAAATCCAATACATCTCCTTTTGGGATAACTTCTTCTCCCTATCCCCTCCTCTATCACTCAGCTGTACATTTTCTATTGCTTTAAGTTTCAATCCTACTGGGTCAGCCTTGTGACACCTGCTAAAATGTTTTGGTATGGAGTGATTATCAACCTTACATGTTCTTGTATTCTCAATTTAGTTACGTACACTTTAATAGTGGTCACGTAAAAAGATGGAAGACTAACATTCCGTTTTCATAATTCTGTCGTGTATGATAAAATTGCAGTTCTGATCAAATATTTGCAGAACAATTGGAAGTGTATTCAGGAAGATTTCGGGACAGGAAATATCCAGAGGACACTATACAAACAGCAGTTAATAAAGTGAAGGGTCTGGAGAGAAAAGATTTATTAATGTACAAAACCAGAGGATGAAGAATGATGAGGCGATTTTTGTTACCCAATATAACCATAGAGAAAAAGAAATATAACCATAGAGAAAAAGAAATAAGGAGAATTTTCAATAAATATTGGGGTATTTTGAAGACAGATGGAATTTTGGGTCAGGATAGACCAAGAATAGCTTTTAGAAAAGCGAGATATCTAAAAAATAATTTGGCTCCCAGCAGTCTAAAATCCCTGGAAGTGAAACCACAGCAATGGATTCAAAAAAGTCAGGGCTTCTTTAAGTGCAATAGCTGCAACACATGTAAATTTGTTGACAATGTTAATGGTAAATTCTCGAATTATAATAACACAACATCCTTTAAAATTAAGAGTCTAATGAATTGTATGACGACATGGGTAATTTATATGATTGAATGTCCGTGTCACCTCAAGTATGTCGGTAGAACTAAGAGAAACATTAAATTGAGAATACAAGAACATTTGAGGGGCATTAAAAATAAAGTTGATAATCATTCCATACCGAAACATTTTCGGCGAACATGCAGAAAAATGTAAATTCAAGCGCTCGCTCGTAATTTCGTATGCAGCTAATCTTCCGCCCCATAGTCTTCCAACCCCTCCTCTAGCTAACGAGCGAGCCAAATTGCGACCGTACATCTCCAATTTTGCTTGCAGGGAACGCTCGCACAAGTACAAACCGGAAGTGGGCCTTTCAGATTTCGATTACCTGCTCGTTCATTCTGCATACCTACTTCAATCGTATCATGCCAATCAATATATCAATTAGCTTAATTGCTCTTCACATGTTTGCAAATCTATTTTTTTTCATTTTCAATAAACTTTACTCTTGTCCATGTTTTTTTTTTCCCGCAGAATACGTACGGTTTAAACAATGGTTTATTTTATCCAAAATACATGTTTTATCCAATTATCCTATTGTTTTCCGTGTTTTGTCTTACGCATATTTTACTTGTTTCATTTCTTTATTTAAATTAGCTAACGCATGTCACTGCATTAAGCCTATAGTAACTCACATTAGATTTTTTAGCCTGTAGAACACATGACTCATACACTAACCAATAGAATGGTTCCTGTTAATTTACCAACTACATTAGCCAATCAAAATTATTATCTGGTCTTTATTAAAACTGATATTTAAAAAATACACTATTGCCATCATGAGAGCCTCTGCGTTCACCAGGCGGGAGCTTCTGGTACTTACGGAGGTTATGGACCGGCGGATAACCAGCCAGCCTCCCCCCATCAGCAATAGAGAGAAGCGTTCCGCCTATGCGGAGGTTCGCCGCCACCTGCGCTCCTTCGGCTCACGCCGACAGATCGGCCAGCTCGAGCGCAGGTGGTCCGATCTGCAACGCAGAACGCCACGCTTGCTGGCATGTTTTAGACAGCGTATAGCTGAAAGTAAGTCTATTTTTTTTTGGTTTCCTGAATTTTTTTGCGGCCCTATCTGCGTGTGCATGTTTTCATTCTTTCCCTGTTTCTTTATTTAGTACATATCTGCGTGTGCATGTTTTCATTCTTGCCCTGTTTCTTTATTTAGTACATATCTGCTTGTGCATGTTTTCATTCTTGCCCTGTTTCTTTATATAGTACATATCTGCGTGTGCATGTTTTCATTCTTGCCCTGTTTCTTTATTTAGTACATTTCTGCATGTGCATGTTTTCCGTTTCGCGTTTTTTTTTTTTTTTAGGATTTTCTAAAGGAAAAAAATTAAACAAAAGTTAAATTGTTATCCATCATTTAGGGGCAGAGCGCAGACTACGCCGTCATCGCCAGCGACGACGTCGGCCTCGTCCCCTATCCCCAACTCCCAGCCAAACCTCCTCTCCCCAACCTTCCCCTAATTCACCCTCCACCCCAGCCTGGTAAAATACTGAACAATTTTATTCATTACAGGATTAGCCATTAAGCAAGTTTTCCTTTTTTGAACCAGGTTACACTTGCTTGTAATTTAGAAATGAAATGTTCGTTTAAACTTATCAAAAAATTTATTATTCACAAATAAGAAACACAAAGTGATTTTTCACAATCAATACACACAGTGAAAACACTCTCAAAAATACAGCCTACACCCAAAAAATAAAATTAAAACAACAATCAAGAACTGTTTTACGAAGTAGCATGCCAACATGATTCCACAAATGAGGCGACGAAAAATTTGTTCCAGAAGTTATATCCAATGTGTCCACATGAAGTAAATTTTTAGGATCAGGTAGTAGTCATCGTTTTTCCGAAAAATATTATGGAATAAAACACAAAAAGATTTAAAAAAATGTAAAAATTTATAATGAAATTATTACATGTCTACATTGTGTCAAATAACTTCATTTGGGACAATAATTGCCTAAAAAATCTGGACACCACATCATCGCGTATGGCCCCCCCACATACTGACCTCCGACCAACCTCGGGGGGGCCATCCTCAGGCAAGGCATCCTCTGGCTGCATTGGGACACCACTCCTTATGGCAATGTTGTGAAATATCCCACACAGGACCACAATTTTCAAAACCATATCCGGCAAATACATGCGCTCACCACCAGAGCGATGGAGGCATCTGAATCGGCCTTTTAAAAGGCCGATACAGTGCTCCACCACTTGCCAGGTGGCTGTAAGTGTGGAATTAAAATCACTTTGTGGGCCTGGTGTGGGAGCCAAATAAGGAGTGAGCAGCCTGGGCGTGCAAGGGTAGCCACTGTCTCCTGTGAAAAAGAAGTTACAAAATCAGGATCACTGTGTATCAAGCTTTGCATTGGTATCTAATAAAGGTCTCCACTTACCCAGAAGCAACGCATCACCAGCTTGTAGGTTGTTTAATTTATGCCAAATCCCTGATTGCCGTATGACGAATGAGTCATGTGCACTTCCTGGTAATTTTGCATTCAGGGACAGGACCTGGAGGGAGGCATCACATACCACCATTACATTCAGTGAGTGATAGTGTTTTCGGTTCCTAAAAATTGCCTCCAGCCGTGCTGGAGGCTGAAGTGGTATGTGAGTACCATCCACAACCCCTATGATGTGTGGGAAGCCAGCTATTTGGTAAAAATTGGCCTTCGCCACACTAAGGGAAGCCATATCCAAAGGCATTTTAATAAAATGATGGAGGTGCTTGAAAAGGGCCTCCATCACTGCCCTCAGGATCCTTGAAAAGGAGGATTGGGAGATTCCCACCGTGGTTTGAAAGGATCCTGAGGCACAGAAATGTAACACCGACATTAATTGCGTAAGTGGTGGTATTGCTGTAGGACTGTCAATTTGCCGCTCAAGATCATTCTCTATTAATGAGAGAGTGTCTATGATGATTTGTGGAGGAAGACGGTATCGTCTTAAAACCTCATCATCAGGCATTCCAAAAAGGGTGATACGTGTTCTATATATCTGGGGCCTTGCACGCCTACGATGCCTACGCCTGGGATGAGATTGAGGTTGGTCGGCTTCCGGCAGCATGGCCAAAATAATACGACCAACATCAACCTGAAATGGTAAGTAATGTAGTTAATGTATGTTGAAATTAAATTTAAAAAAAAAATACTTATCTTTCCGTTAAAATCCAAAGATGCTTACATGCCGGGGTATTGTCATGATTGCAACAACCTACATTTCAACATAAAAAAATTAGTTTTGAAGTTTGGGTGGTCATTTTGTAATCTTCAGAATTTAGAAAATGGGCAAAAATATAGGGGGGAGCACACATTTCGAAAAATTGTAAACCTACATTGAGAGGACTAACAAAATTTGCAAACAAAAATACCCCCAAAAAATTGGAACGCTAAATAGTTCGCATTTTTACAAGGGGGAAGAAGGAAACAATAGTGCGCTAAATAGTTGCATTTTTACAAGTGGGAAGAAGGAAACAATAGTGCGCTAAATAGTTCGCATTTTTACAAGGGGGAAGAAGGAAACAATAGTGCGCTAAATAGTTCGCATTTTTACAAGGGGGAAGAAGGAAACAATAGTGCGCTAAATAGTTTGCATTTTTACAAGGGGGAAGAAGGAAACAATAGTGCGCTAAATAGTTCGCATTTTTACAAGAGGGAAGAAGGAAACAATAGTGCGCTAAATAGTTCGCATTTTTAAGATCTCCAAAAACCCCCAAAATATGCGAAGAACAATACATGAACATTTTAAAATCCAGTTATAATCAAAACTTACCAATACACGATAAATAAGTCACAGTCCAAAAACTTCGTTGGGGCCCAGCCAAAAAAAACTAGAAAAAAACATACATAATATTTTAAGGAAAAAAACTTCTATTTTGTAGATCCATAATTTAAACAAGGATGACGGGAAAAAACTTACTCCAAAAATAAACCACCAATAAAATAACCACACAAAAAAATGCGAACGGAAAATTTGAAAAATAAAGCGCCTCGAAACAACTCCAAAAAACCGCCTCCAAACACTAATCCCTCCAACAATACACTCCTACGAACGAAACCTCCAACAAACAACACCCGCCACCTCGACTCGAGTCACAAAAAGCCATAAATAGTGTTTAGTTTCCCGCTGAAATTAAGGACGGATCATAGGAACGCACAATCAATGATGCGGTTGAATAATAAGGACGCATGTATAAATACGTCACGGAAAAACACAAACGGTCTTGTGTAGCTTAAGTTTTTACAAGCAAAATGGCTACAGACCAGCCAAACAATGGCCAAGAGGCGGCCGGTAAGTATTTCTCTCTTTTCTATTCAAGGATTATTTTGAACTAGAATATAGTGAAAGTTTGACATCTAAATTTTAATTAATTTAATGTAAATAGGTGTTGAGGATGACATGGAAGAGGCTGCTGGGCCCTGTATTCTGGCCAAAGCTGCCAAAAAGAAAAGGCAGCCACAATTCACAAGAAAGGAGATGGAGGTTTTGGTTCAGAAGTGTGTGGACATCCTGCCACAGGCAGACAGGAATATGGGTGTAAGCCAGAAGTGGAGAATGTGGGAGGAGATAGCCAGTGCTGTCAATAGGGTGGGTGAGTTTGTCCGTCTAGCCCGGGATGTCAAACGCCGGTAAGTAAAAAAAGATTTAAAGAAAAAGTGGATACAGGGCCAAATAATGCAGGAATAATGCCAACTTTTTCACCCACGATGGCAAGACTTCAAATATCGGCTGAAGCAAAAACTGGCTGACAGGGCTAGGCATGCAAGGGGGACAGGTGGGGGTCCCACCCCTGTGTCATTGGAGCTGACTGATTTGGAAGAGCTGGCACAGGGGTGTGTGCAGGCTGTGGAGGTGTTTGGCGTGTCCAACATGGATACGGACATGCCAGACTTTGCGGCTCCTCATGTTGTCCCAGGTAAATGTTGTGATGTAACCAACTCTGAAATGTTTTTGTGACAATATGTAGATTTTAATGTGACTCTTTTTTCTCATAGAGACACAGGCGGATGAGTCTGCTCCAGAGGGGAGCCTTGGCCGCAGAATTTCTGCTGGCTCTGCAGGGGAGGAACCAGTACATCCGGCTGAGGACCCTGCAGAAGCCAGTCCAGGGCAATCCCCCTCGCAGGCAGTGGCACTCCTCACAGAACTCAATTTTAAATCGGATTACCATACGGAGATTCTGCAGAGGATGGACGCCAGTCTGCTACGGGTGGCTGAGGCCCTGGAGCAAAATGCTGTGGCCAACGTGACCATTGGTCAGGCCCTGGCTGAAAATACCAGGGCCAACATCAGAATAGCCAATGCCCTGGAGCAGCTCGTTCGCCAGCACAGGGTGGAGCCGACCTCCCTTCCTGCCGGAACATCAGGATCCTCCACCTCTGGTACAACAACAGCCATTCCTCCAAATGTGCCTAGCCCTGTGCCTAGTCCAGAGGCCACAACATCTGCCTCTGGACAGGGCCAGCCAGAGGACATCCCGGACCCGGTCTGGCGCCCACCCTACCCCAGCCAAACGGGGAAAAAAGCGATGACAGCACTGGCTACTTTTCCCACACTCCTTCTGTGCTTGCCCCATATTCCTTTAGGGCCAAAACTTCCCTCTCCTTTCTTGTGAATTGTTTTTAATGTGTTTTTTTAATTTTGCCAAAACTGGCAATATTTTTGGGATAATTCTTTCAATTATTATTGGCTAACATTGACCAAAAACTTTAATTGCCAAATGCACATGAAATATTAAAAAATGTGTTGATGAAATAAAAAAATTTACAAATGTTCTCAATTGTATTGTGACATTATTTGAAAAATGGTTTTGAGTTAATCCTGGCCCACAAGCCAAAAAACGGAATCCAAAAAAACAAAACAAAGGGTTAAAAAAAGGTTTCTTTAAGGAACACTTTGAAATTAAAAAAAGGATGCAAATTCTCCAGGCCAAAGCAAAATGTTAAAATACACACAAACATGATGACAATATTGTTACAATATCACAAAACCCCCCCAAAATTGTAAAGAACATTCTTAAAAATGTACGCTAATTGATTGTGTAATCCTGAAATTAGCAGCTGAGAATTTCACCTGCGGACGGTTTTGTGCTAACCAAAAAAACTCTTTTCAAAACACATTACAAGCTGGTTTTCAATTCAAAGTTGATTGTTTTTCTGACAAGCTGTGATAAATCGATGAAACATCGAGGAGGCCCGGACCGGAGGACAAGCCCATCGACATTGTGGTCGAGTAATCCACACCCCAAGCTGTGCGAGCAGTTTGAACGGAAAGAGGATCAGCCAGTGACGTATGACTTGGTACGAACACATTTGACGTTCGCATGAGCTAATTTATGTACGCCCCAAAAACGCCTCGCCCCGTCTGCGTTTTCCCATCTCCACCCCCGTCAACGCCCAAAAACGGCCTGTTCTGTCGATCACATTTCACACGTCACTTCCTGTTCGCAATTTGACGAACGAGTCAAAAAAAGCTTGCAATCTGCCGTACGCACATGCGCAGTGTTACACCGGCGCATGCGCGGTTTCACAACATCAGAACGCAACGAGCGTACTGCTGCTAATGAACGGCTCTGAATGAGGGCCATTGTTCTCATATTATTTTCATGCTGGTATATGAGGATGGAAAGGGCCTTGTTTAGAATGTTTTTTTCGGGCAGGGAAACCGCTGATGTCCAGGGGCATCACCTCACAGGTGTACCCCATTATATGTGGACACCTGCTTTTTGGCGGAGGTAGCCGCTTTGTATACATGGGACCTTTCGCGATGTTTAGTATTCCTGCATATGTGCAGTAATGTCCAAAATGGTGCCCGATATCCGATAACCTGCTACCTATTGGCGGAGGTCGCCACTCTATACACACAGCGGGACCTCTTGCGAGATTTAGTAGTCCCGCACAGGCACAGTAATGTCCAAAATGGGGCCCCAAAATCCGAAAACCGGATGTGCTGTTTATGGGCAATGTAGGTTAATTACACAGGGTATAGAACTGCTCTTGTATAGACATCCTCCTGATGAAGTCCAGCTATATAGGCACAAGGAACAAATCGCGTTGAGGCTGTGGTGACCCCCGCTATCCGGGACCGCTATACTATATCAGATAAGCTTTCAAATTACTTTTTAATTGTAATTATGCATTTTTTTGGTGTTATGTGTTTGTAATGAAATTATTTTTAAACATACTACACTATGCAAGCATTTTTCTTCTCCATATGTCATCCTACCTGGAGTGAAGTGGTTCTATGTTATAAAGAAACGCATTATTGCTGACTCTGGATATATGACTACATGCCTAGTTATTAGGCACACATGGTATGCATTGATATTCATAGAAGTGTGCAGTAAATTGCTAAATATAGTACACTATAAGGCGCTCATTCTCACCTTTTGTATTTCATATATATATATATATATATATATATATATATTGTGATAGGATCATTGGTAAAGTGGTCTGTGGCAGGTACATTTGTCCCAGATTCCTGTCTTATGTGTTTTAAACCTCCAGGAGAAAGTCTGCAGTGTAGCAGGCTTGAGTCTCGGCTTTTTGAAAAGCCGGTTTGGGACCTGGGGGTTGTGGGTGAGAGGAGAGGGAGGGCTCCACCCACGGCCACTCCAGGTTTTGGTTCTCGCAGCCTGGTAACAGGCTTGTTAGTTTTCCACCTGAGAGTGGCCAATATAAGCCTAGTTTGTTTAGGGCTGATTGTCTCACCTGGGAGAGCAGACAGGGAGTTTGCTCAGAGACACTTGAAAACCTATCCGTGAGCACTGTGCTGTGCCTTGTTGCTGGTGAGGGCATTAGGCCCTGCCAGGTTATGGTAGTGAGGGAACCACCTGTGAAGTTAGTGCCCCGACAGGGCTAGGATTTATGTTTATGTTTTCTTTATGTTATTTCTGACATTGCACAATAAAGACTGGCGCCGACCAGCTTGTACTCGCATCCAGACTGGTGTGCTGCTTCCTTGCTGCTGTGTGTGTGTGTAAGGAAGGAGTCCCCTACCCAGGAGAGGGACCTCCTAATCTGACTGTGTCACAATATGGTGGAGAATGCGGGCACCCACACACACTGAAGTTGCAGCGAGAGGAAAACTTTCCGTTTAAAAATTAAAGGGACAGACACCCAATTTGTGAGTGTGGAAATAACGCTGTGTCCTTGGAGTCCCATAGAGGAGGCGTCAGCCAATGCTCAGAGAGGCAAGGTTCAGCTTCCAACCTACACCCCAGGACAAAATGGAGGACATAATTAAGGCCTTGCTCCAAGCTACAGCAGCTCAGCAGGAAGCTACCAGGGCTCAGCAGGAATCCACCAGGGTGCAACTGTTGGCCTTGGAGACAGCCAAGGGGCAACAACAGGTTGCCATCGAGGAAACCCGCCAGGCCTTAGCGGAAAACAGCCAGGCCATAAAAGAGGTGGTACAGCACCTGGTCGCCCGGCCCAGAGATGTTATTACTGGTCCTTCCACCAGCCAGTCACTTCCTCCAAAAGATGACTTCGGGCGATGATGTGGAGGCCTATCTCGCCGCATTTGAAAGAACGGCCGAAAGGGAGAGTTGGCCCAAGGAGCAGTGGGCAAGTCTGGTGGCACCTTTTTTGTCTGGGGAGCCACAAAAAGCATATTTCGACTTATGCCTGGCTGATGCCAAGGACTATAAAAAACTAAAACAGGAGATCCTAACTCGCTTGGGAGTCACCTCCTTTGTTCGGGTCCACCACTGGGAGTTCCATATGGACAAGCCTCCTCGTTCACAGATGCATGACCTTGTCCATCTGTCCTCAAAATGGCTACAGCCCGAGACGCTGACGGGACCACAGATCGTGGAAAGGGTCGTGATGGACCGGTACCTGCGATCGTTACCTGCGACTCTGCGCAAGTGGGTGAGCCATGCAGACCCTAAGTCCGCGGACCAGTTGGTCGAGCTGGTGGAGAGGTACGTGGCGGCTGAGGAGCTGATGAGTATGCCCCACCGAGCCCCGATGGCGCACCGGCGAACTCCCACAGACACTGGTAAGACTGTTCCAGGGGAGAAGGGTGCTGGGCGGTGGGATGTACCTAAGACTGAGGGTGTAGAACCTGGAGACAGGCCTGCCAGGCCAGGAAGGTTCTTGCCCCGTGAACGACTAGACATTAATATGATTCAGTGTTTCCAGTGTGGTGACTTCGGCCATATTGCCGCTAATTGTTCACTTACAACTGAACCTATGCAATGTGATACTGCTCATGTCTACCGCAGGGCGTCTTTCTTTGCACAGACAGCCGGTACGGCTGACCGGCAGGCTGAGACTGATAAGCACATGTGTGTACTCACTGTAGATGGCAACCGAGTAGAGGCACTGTTAGACTCTGGTAGCTTGGTGACACTTATAAAAGCTGAGCTGGTGAACCCCTTGAGGCATACAGGGAAAACTGTTGGTGTGACCTGCATACATGGGGATACTTGATATTATGCTACGGCTGAGGTGAACATCGAGACACCATGTGGCTCTGCTATAGTTTCTGTGGGTTTGGAGCATGGTCTGGTGTACGATGCAATATTGGGGAGAGACTTTGCTCACTTCTGGAAGTTGTGGGAAAGCCGCTTTGTTCCAGAGGTGAACAACCCCGATCCATTTGAGAAGGTTGTCGATGTAGTGGAGGAGGGAGTTTCTTCTGAGTCAGAGTTATTCCCTTTTTCTACTATGGTTGGCGAACTAGAGAATGCGGAACGTGACGGTGGCCCGCCAACTGATGTGCCTCCCATTGAGGTGGGAAGTGTTGTTGGGCCAGGTGATCGTCTGCCTGATTTAGAGGTCAGAAGAGAGGTCTTTGCCATGGAGCAGTTGAATGACCCTACTTTGGTAAAAGCCAGGGAGAATGTAAAAGTAGTTGATGGTAAACCCGTAGACCCTGATAGTCCTTTGTCCTATCCCCACATGGCAATGTGTCAGGATTTGTTATATCAGGTGACTAAGAAGGGGGAAGATGTTGTGGAACAACTAATAGTTCCCAAAGCCTACAGAAGAACAGTGTTGGATCTGGCCCATGGTCATATAATGGCAGGCCATCTAGGGGTAGAGAAAACCACTGAGCGAATAATGCAGAGGTTTTTCTGGCCCGGGCTTCATAAAGAGGTATCTGACTTTTGCGCATCCTGCCCTTAGTGTCAGTATCATGCTTCCAGACCACATTTTAAGGGTCCACTAGTTCCATTGCCTATTATAGAGGTGCCGATAGTGAGAGAGCACCTGAAACAGGCTCAACAGGCACAGCAGAGGGTATACAACCGCAATGCTCGGTTACGCAGCTTTGCTCCTGGGGACAGAGTGTTAGTGTTGGTTCCCACTGTGGAAAATAAACTTTTGGCTAAATGGCAAGGCCCCTTTGAAATCTTAGAAAGAGTGGGACAGGTCAATTACAAAGTTTACCAGCCGGGGAAAAGAAAGCCGGAACAGATATACCATATAAATCTGTTAAAGCCCTGGAAAGATAGAACGGTACTGTCAGCCGTCCGAGCCCCTCCAGTAAGTCCAGGGCTCTTAGTTCCCGAAGTGACAGTGGCCAAAACCTTGTCGGCAATTCAACAATGAGAGGTCAAGGAGTTTCTGGTCAGAAATAGGGTGCTGTTCTCTGATGTACCTGGGAAAACCTCGGTCGTTAAACATGACATCATCACTGACCCAGGGGTTAAAGTTAATCTAAAGCCCTATAGGTTACCAGAAGCACCAAGAGCATCGGTGTCGAAAGAAATTAAAAATATGCTAGAGTTAGGGGTTATTGAAGTATCACATAGTGAATGGTCAAGTCCCATTGTGTTGATTCCAAAGCCCGATGGGAGTGTGCGCTTCTGCAATGACTTCCGAAAGTTGAACAGTGTTTCAAAATTCGATGCCTACCCGGTACCACAGTGGAGAAGGAGGCGTTGGCCATAAAGTGGGCGTTACAAACTTTTAAATTTTCGGTGGAACACAGGCCAGGGGGCCTGTTGTTTAATGCAGACGCGTTGTCACGCGTTCATTGTTTGGGGGCTTCAGTTGTTCCGCCCCATAGGTCGAAACAAAGGGGGGGATATGTGATAGGATCATTGGTAAAGTGGTCTGTGGCAGGTACATTTGTCCCAGATTCCTGTCTTATGTGTTTTAAACCCCCAGGAGAAAGTCTGCAGTGTAGCAGGCTTAAGTCTCGGCTTTTTGAGGGAACCACCTGTGAAGTTAGTGCCCCGACAGGGCTAGGATTTATGTTTATGTTTTCTTTATGTTATTTCTGACATTTCACAATAAAGACTGGCGCCAACCAGCTTGTACTTGCATCCAGACTGGTGTGCTGCTTCCTTGCTGCTGTGTGTGTGTGTAAGGAAGGAGTCCCCTACCCAGGAGAGGGACCTCCTAATCTGACTGTGTCACAATATATATATATATATATATATATATATAGAGGAGGAAGGTGCGGCACTCTGGCATATGAAGAAATGGCAACACGCAGTGGTTGTTTTTCAACGTTTCAGTTCACTTGGAACTTTTTTCAAGATAACAGTTTAATGATACAAACATACCTTAAAAAGAAGAAGCCACACCTCGTGAGAAGCCTCTCAGCCGGAACTGGGACTGCACACACGCCCGGAGGCGCCAATAGATGACGTCATCGCGCTCCTACGTGGGATAGCGACGACCCCATCAGTGACCCCATCACCATGGTTACCCATCACAACAATTACATAAATATTTTAAAAAAACATATAGAACGAAATACATCACAATTACTTCATGTTCAGCACTGTTGTTAGAAGGACATCTTGTTACAACCCTTTATTGCTACTAAGACCAACACTAAATATCATCGTTGCAAAAAACTGCAACCGATGTATACCTAGATTATATCACTATAATAAATACATATTCAGGGCTATAGCAGCCACACAAATGTCTAATATATATATATCCTACCGTAGGGGTCCCACATCGATATTCCTAAAAGGGGGGGACTACTACCCTCCTGTAAAGATGACCACCTCACAAGAAGCATGTATAGGAAATGTTTTCATTTAGCCCCCGGGGGTGTACTACATCCAAACGAGCGATCCAACGAGCCTTGCACTGCAGTAATTTGGTGGCCCGATCACCACCACGTAGAAGAGGAGGGATGTGATCAATCATACGGTAGCGAATACTGGCTACCGGATGATTACACATGGCAAAATGCCGTGCCACCGGCTGTTCACTAGAACCCACCTCAAGAGCTTGGCGGATGGCGGACCGATGCGCCGCCATGCGCTCCTTAAATTTTCTTTCGGTCTTACCAATGTAGGTAAGACCGCAAGGACAGATAATTTGGTATACCACAAAGTTGGTATTGCAACTCAACGAAAATCTAATAGAAATTCTTTTGCCACTATGTGGGTGTGCAAAGGAGTCTCCAGGTATGAGCAATTGGCATGTTGTATATGTACATTTAATGCACCCCACTTTTTTCTGTAAAAAGGATCTGTTAGTGGGAATTTTATTTATTTTAGAAATGTCCGTTTTGACCAAAAGGTCACGTAAATTACGTCCTCGTGAGTAACAAGGCAACAGCTGGCTATTCTTAAGGTAAAGGTTCTTATCTGATTCTATGATAGGCCAATGTTTTTTTGAAATTTTATTAATTACTGGGGATGCTACATTAAACCTATTCACCCAGGGAAATTTTTCTATAGTGGTCGTATTTTTTTCTTTCCTAATTAGCAACTGATCTCTATCCAACTGCATAACCCTATCTTTAGTTAATTCTAGAGATTTACGTGAGTATCCTCTGGCAGAGAATTTTTCTATAAGCTCATTTAATTGGACTAAGGCTCTCTCTGAGTCATTATTTATGCGTCTTATCCTTATCATTTGGGAGTAAGGTAAACCCTGTAAAAGATTTTTAGGATGACAGCTCTGAGCCTGTAAAAGCGTATTTCTATCTGTGGGTTTAGAGTAAACTGTAGTAGTTATTAGTTGGTTTTCAACAATGATTTTAACATCTAGGAAATTTATGGTCTGTTGACTCATATCAAATGTGAATTTAATAGGTGAACTACTCTTGTTATGATTCTCCAACATCAATTGCAGCTCAGACGCTTCTCCACACCAAAATAGTAGTAGGTCATCGATAAATCGTGAGTAGAGGAGAATTTTACTGGACATCTGTGTGTTACCAAAAAACAATTCTCTCTCCACTTCAACCATAACTATGTTCGCATAAACCGGTGCTGCGCTCGAGCCCATCGCGCAACCCTTGGTTTGAAGAAAAAAACTTTTATCATAAATAAAATAATTATTTTTAAGGAGTAATTCCAATAGTCTAAGCACAATGTCACACAAAGCTGGTGTAAAAGTAGCCTTCCTAGACAAAAAAATTTTGACACATAATACACCAAAATCATGAGGAATGGAAGTATATAACGACACAACATCTATACCAACAAGCCAACATTTATCCGGTACATAGGGGATGCCCTTAAGTCTTTCCAGTAAACTCGTAGTATCCAATAGCACCGAAGGTTCACTTTGAATCAAAGGTTGCAATAAATGATCCAAGAACATAGCACTTGGTGGTAAAAGAGACCCCCTAGCGGACACTATTGGTCGTCCTGGAGGGGGATTAGTGCCTTTGTGAATTTTTGGAATCAGATAAAATAAGGGTACTATAGGAAAGGCTGGTGTCAAAGCCTCCTTAAGTTTTAATGTAATTAGATCCAAGTCCAACGCTTCTTGAAGGATTGTTTTTAATTTTTCTTTACATAATGATGTCGGATCTCCTGATAGTGTGGTGTACACATCTTTGTCCGAAAGTTGTCGTTCTGCCTCTTTACGGTAATCGGCCAAGTCTTGTAGAACAATTGCCCCACCTTTGTCTGCAGGCCGGATGATTATATTATGATTGCTAGACAACGTAGTTAGCGCTTGGCGTTCCAATTTGGACAAATTAGGATGAATCGGATTTTTAAGCACATCAGCAGACATAACCTCTTGATCCACAATTCGAGTATAGGTTTTAATGCTAGGGTTGAATGACTGGGGCTCAAAGGAGGAGCGAGGACAAATCGCCCTAATATTAGGTGGAATTAAATCTTTGTTATCCATAGTCAGGTCTTTAAAATGTTCTTTCAACTTAAGCTTCCTCTGCAGGGTATGTTTTTCTATGTTCCATTGAAATTCATTAAAGGGGACTGTAGGAACAAATGACAGTCCCCTACTCAGTATTTTAAACTCACTTGTAGATAGTTCATAGGAGGATAAGTTGAAAACTAAACTTTGCGAGATCGCGGAGGTTTTGCTGACCGCCCTCTGCCTTTCATTTTGACCACCTCTTCGCGTGTATCTTCTCTGATGCCACTTGTGCCAGCTCTTGTAGCTACCCCTAAAGGGCCTGCAGCTCGTTCAGATTTTTCGGGCTCACTATTGGAGCTAGTAGTGTCTTGCATTGAATCAGTGTCAAAACGGGTTTTCTGTACCCGACGTCTGAAAAACGGTCGTCTATTTTCTTGAGGGCGTGTCCCCCCTAGCCACCTATATACAGAATGTGTTTCATAATCCTGTTCCACTTTGAGAAGTTTTTCTTTTTTGAAATTAATAAGCTCTTTTTTATATTGGACCATTTGAGTTTTTAATTTGTCCAACCATTGGTTCTCAGGATCAGATTGTAAAACTGGTAGGTGTATTGATTCAAACGTTGCTATTTTATCCTTGATTTTATTTAGCTCTTTAGTGGATTGTTCAATCACCAATAAAATCAAGTCGAATGAGCATTTATTTAATACTGCTACCCAGCGTCTACAAAACTCTGAATCATGCCGGCCTATCATGGGGCAGTTTCTTACCCTGAATCCACGGGGAATTTTTTTGTTTTTAAAGTAGTCGCTTAACAACAGTCCATGGAGATAAAAAACGATTTCCTTTTTCTTAAGTCTTAATAAGTCTCTATAAATCGTATCAGAGGATAGTGCTTCTGATAGTGATAGTGATACCTAGATTATATCACTATAATAAATACATATTCAGGGCTATAGCAGCCAAACAAATGTCTAATATATAATATAGTGATATAATCTAGGTATACATCGGTTGCAGTTTTTTGCAACGATGATATTTAGTGTTGGTCTTAGTAGCAATAAAGGGTTGTAACAAGATGTCCTTCTAACAACAGTGCTGAACATGAAGTAATTGTGATGTATTTCGTTCTATATGTTTTTTTAAAATATTTATGTAATTGTTGTGATGGGTAACCATGGTGATGGGGTCACTGATGGGGTCGTCGCTATCCCACGTAGGAGCGCGATGACGTCATCTATTGGCGCCTCCGGGCGGGTGTGCAGTCCCAGTTCCGGCTGAGAGGCTTCTCACGAGGTGTGGCTTCTTCTTTTTAAGGTATGTTTGTATCATTAAACTGTTATCTTGAAAAAAGTTCCAAGTGAACTGAAACGTTGAAAAACAACCACTGCGTGTTGCCATTTCTTCATATGCCAGAGTGCCGCACCTTCCTCCTCTACAATTACCTTGTCGTGAGGGCACCGGCAGCAGTTATTTATACGTTATTTGGAGTGCCAGTCCTTTCCACGTGTATATATATATATATATATATATATATATACACAGTCAGGTGCATAAATATTGGGACATTGACAGAATTTTCAGATTTTGGGCTCTATTCACCACCACAATCGCTTTGAAATGAAACAAACAAGATGTGCTTTAACTGCAGACTTTCAGATTTAATTTGACGGTAATTACATCCAAATCAGGTGAACGGAGTAGGAATTACAACGGTTTCTATATGTGCCTCCTACTTTTTAAGGGGCCAAAAGTAATGGGACAAACTAAACAATCCTAAATCTAACTTTCACTTTTTAATACTTTGTTGCAAATCCTTTGCAGGCAATTACAGCCTGAAGTCTGGAACGCATAAGGTGCGTACACACTACACGATATGCTCCCTGAGCGATATCGTCTAGTGTGTCCCCGGCAGGCTGTGCTCAATGTCATTCATGACATTGAGCACAGCCGCTGAACGATATCATTAACGATATCGTTCAGCGCTGGGCTCTCGCCCCCATTCCCCAACATGCAACAACCTGACGAGGACAGGCGATGGACAATGTCGGAAACTACCAGCGTGAGTGCGCATCGCTGGTCGTTTCTGACATAAAAGTGCACGATTTGTGCGCAATTACTGAGCGATTGCACGATTACGATGTCGTAATCGTGCAGTCGCTCAGTAATATCGCCCAGTGTATACCCACCAATAGACATCACCAGACGCTGGGTTTCATCCCGGTTGATGCTCTGCCAGCCTCTACTGCAAATGTCTTCAGTTCCTGCTTGTTCTTGGTGCATTTTCCCTTCAGTTTTGTCTTCATCAAGTGAAATGCATGCTCAATCGGATTCAGGTCAGGGGACTGACTTGGCCATTGCATAACATTCCACTTTTTAGCCTTAATAAACTCTTTGGTTGCTTTTGCATTTTGCTTCGAGTCATTGTCCATCTGCACTGTGAAGCAGTGAGAATGAGTCAATGAGTTCTGAAGCATTTGACTGAATATGAGCATATAATATTGCCAAAACACTTCAGAATTCATTCTGCTGCTTTTGTCAGCAGTCACATCATCAATAAATACAAGGGAACCAGTTCCATTGGCAGCCATACATGCCCATGCCATGACGCTACCACCACCATGCTTCACTGATGAGGTGGTATGTTTTGGATCATGAGCAGTTCCTTTCCTTCTCCATACTTTTCTCTTCCCATCACTCTGGTACAAGTTGATCTTTGTCTCATCTGTCCATAGGATGTTGTTCCAGAACTGTAATGGCTTTTTTAGATGTTGTTTGGCAAGCTCTAATGTGGTCTTCCTGTTTTTGAGGCTCACCAATGGTTTACATCTTGTGGTGAACCCTCTATATTCACTCTTGTGAAGTCTTCTCTTGATTGTTGACTTTGACACATATACACCTACCTCCTGGAGAGTGTTCTTGATTTGGCCAACTGTTGTGAAGGGGTTTTTCTTCACCAGGGAAATAATTCTTCTGTCATCCACCACAGTTGTTTTCCGTGGTCTTCCGGGTCTTTTGGTGTTGCTGAGCTCTCCGGTGCGTTCTTTCTTTTTAAGAATGTTCCAAACAGTTGATTTGGCCACACCTAATGTTTTTGCTACCTCTCTGATGGGTTTGTTTTGATTTTTCAGCCTAATGATGGCTTGCTTCACTGATAGTGACAGCTCTTTGGATCTCATATTGAGAGTCGACAGCAATTGATTCCAAATGCAAATGTCACACTTAGAATCAACTCCAGACCTTTTACCTGCTTAATTGATAATGAAATAACGAGGGAATAGCCCTCACCTGTCCATGAAATAGCTTTTGAGTTGATAGTCCCATTACTTTTGGCCCCTTAAAAAGTGGGAGTTACATATAGAAACCGTTGTAATTCCTACACCGTTCACCTGATTTGGATGTAATTACCCTCAAATTAAATCTGAAAGTCTGCAGCTAAAGCACATCTTGTTTGTTTCATTTCAAAGCCATTGTGGTGGTGAATAGAGGCCAAAATATGAAAATTCTGTCAATGTCCCAATATCTATGCATCTGACTGTATATATATATTCAGCAAGAAGGAATGGTGACACTCAGTGTCTTCAGAAATACTCTAATTTATTCTGATATTTTGGGCGTGTTGCCATTCTTTCTTGCTGTATGTATGCTATCTCCTACGAAAGCACCAGCGCAATTAATGAACTATAAAGTTAGTGCCGGGAATCTAGTTTACAAATAAATATCTATATAATATATATATATATATATAATTATAATACATCCATCACTCCGGCACTCACGGTTTCCACAGGTTACTGAGCCGGGTGCCCTCCACAGTCGGCCTCTAACAGCAGGGCAAACTGAACATACCAAACGCAGGGCGGCACTCCGTAACAAACATGTCCAACAGCAGTAGGTATATACACACACACACGACAAAACTTGCAAAGTCGATACACTTCAATGGTGAATGGGAAGTAGCTCTTACAGAAATACAATACCCACACACCTGGAATACTTTGGATTTACACGATTGTTTATTGCAAATAACAAAGTGGGATGGCCCGAATGTGGATGTCACGAAGGTGTGCATTAAACCCGTTTTTTATGAAACAATCAATGCGCTACTCGATGTAATCAATGCAGAAATTGCGCTACATAAAAACCGGGTATAATGCACACCTTTGTGACATCCACATTCGGGCCATCCCACTCTGTTATTTACAACACACAATCATGTATATCCAAAGTATTCCAGGTGTGTGGGTACTGTATTTCTGTAAGAGCTACGTCCCATTCACTATTTAAGTGTATCGACTTTGCAAGCTTTGTTGTGTAGTTAGAAATCTTATTGTGTGGGAATGTGTCTGCTGAGGCAAGGTTATGTAGAACACTTTGTCATCCATGACTCGCCTTGTTTAGTGAGTGATGCATATTATATATCTTTTATCTCTGATGCAGTGACCCAACTTTAAAATTTTGCCAGGTAACTGCGCCACTTGACTAACGCGTATTTCCGACCTCTGACCGTTTTATTTTTAAAAACCTTTTCCACTTTGTAAATTCTATTAAAGTTTTCTGATATGCTTTGAAGCTCTTCGGGGTAAAAATTTTCTGTTATAGCTTCTCCGTACAGATCCGTAAACGCATAAAGCGGTTTAATTCCCTTTGTGTTCACTCCGTGTATTACTAGTATTTCCTCAGAATAATTCTGTTCATAGCCTTTCTGAAATATATCCTTATATTTGAAGATGTGTACATGTTCACCGACGGCTAATCGCGGTGGGATTTTATTGGTTTTAACCACTTGCCTGACATGGTCGTATCAGATACGACCCGTCAGAAAAGCTCTGTGGGCGGCTGCTGGAAAATCATTTTCTAGCAGCCGCCAATCACAGAGGGACCTTCTGGTCCCTCTGCACACTGTCCCTCCCCGTGGGCCTATCACTGCTAGCAGTGATCGGACAGCCTAGCGCCGGCGCACCCACCCCCGGCGGCTGCCGAGAGTACAGAGCAGCCGCCGGGAAAATAGAAACAGCAGCTACCCACCGCTAGCAGCAAGCCGCCGGGCAAAGAGAAGGCAGTGCTGATGGCGCTGTCCTTCTCTCCCTCCTTTGACTAGCAGCAGCCCGGCGGCTGCTGACAGGGCAGAGCAGCCGCCGAGCAGAGAAGGTAGCGCTATCCTTGCCTCTCCACCCCCCACTAGCAGCAGCCCAGCGGCTGCAAACAAGATAGAGCAGCCACCGGACAAATAGAAGGTAGCGCTATCAGCGCTGACCTTATCTCCGCCCCCCCTCCCTGTTAGCGGCTCCCCAGGGGCTGCAGAAAGTAGACGAAGCAGCCGCTGGCCAAAGAGCAATCTCCTGCTCTCCCTCCCCCATTTTTGCAAGCCCCAACCCCCATGAATAAACAGCAGAGCCTTGGCCATATACTGTATATACAGTATATATATATATATATGTGTGTATTATATATATATATATATATATATTGTATGTATGTATATATATCTATGTGTATATATATATTAGGGGTGTGCACCGGCCACTTTTCGTGTTTTGTGTTTTGGTTTTGGATCTGGATCTTTCTTCGTGTTTTGGATCTGGATTGGTTTTGCCAAAACCACCCTTTCGTGTTTTGGGTTCTGGGTTTTGTGTTTTGGATCTGTATTTTTTTTTTAAAAAGCATAAAAACAGCTAAAATCACAGAATTTGTTGGTTTCTCTGCTCCTATGCTATTATTAACCTCAATAACCTTAATTTCCACTCATTTCCAGTCTATTCTGAACACCTCACACCTCACAATAGTGTTTTCATGTCCAAAGGTTGCACCGAGGTAGCTGGATGACTATGCTAAGCGACACGAGTGGGCGGCACAAACACGTGACCCATCTAGGAGTGACACTGCAGTGGCAGACAGGATGGCAGTTAGAAAAACTAGGCCCCAAACTGTACATAATGCAAAGAAAAAAAAGAAGTGCAAGATGGAATTGTCCTTGGGCCCTCCCACCCACCCTTATGTTGTATAAACAGGACATGCACACTTTAACAAATCAATCATTTCAGCGCCAGGGTCTGCCACACAACTGTGGCTGAAATTATTGGTTCGTTTGGGCCCCCACAAAACAAGCTGGCAATTAATGTGTCCCTGCACAAACTGGCTCTACGGAGGCAAGATGTCATCCTCATCCTCCTCATCCACCGATTCCTCACCCTCTTCAGTGTGTACATCCTCATCCTCACAAAGTATTAACTCGTCCCCACTTGAATCCACCACCACAGGTCCCTCTGTACCTTCTGGAGGCTGGTCTCCCTGGAAGAGCTGATAATTCATTTTGATGAACATCATCTTCTCCACATTCTGTGGAAGCAACCTCCTACGCCTTTCGCTGACAAGGTTCCCGGCTGCACTAAACACTCTTTCGGAGTACACACTGGAGGGGGGGCAACTCAGGTAAAATAGAGCCAGCTTGTACAGGGGCCTCCAAATTGCCTCTTTTTCCTGCCAGTACAGGTATGGACTGTCTGACATGCCTACTTGGATGCTGTCACCGATGTAATCCTCCACCATTCTGTCAATGGTGACAGTATCATATGCAGTGACAGTAGACATGTCAGAAATTGTTGCCAGGTCCTTCAGTCCGGACCAGATGTCCAAACTTGGTCCTGCCTGCCCTGCATCACCGCCAGCGGGTTGCTTAGGATACCTAAGTTTTTTCCTGGCAGCCCCAGTTGCGGGAGAAAATGAAGAAGGAGCCGTTGACGTGTCACGTTCCGCTTCAGCTGACAGTGTGTTCACCAGCAGGTCTTTGCACCTCTGCAGGCTTGTGTCGGCCGGAAAGAGAGACACCACATAGGCTTTAAACCTAGGATCAAGCACGGTGGCCAAAATTTAGTGGTCTGATTTCAACAGATTGACCACCCTGGAATCCTGGCAAAGCGAATGAAGGGCTTCATCCACAAGTCCCACATGCCGAGCGGAATCGCTCCGTCTTAGCTCCTCCTTCACTTTCTCCAGCTGCTTCTGCAAAAGCCTGATGAGGGGAATGACCTGACTCAAGCTGGCTGTGTCTGAACTGACTTCACGTGTGGCAAGTTCGAAGGGCTGGAGAACCTTGCACAACACGGAAATCATTCTCCACTGCGCTTGAGTCAGGTGCATACCCCCTCCTTTGCCTATGTCATAGGTGGATGTATAGGCTTGTATGGCCTTTTGCTGCTCCTCCATCCTCTGAAGCATATAGAGGGTTGAGTTCCACTGCGTCACAACCTCTTGCTTCAGGTGATGGCGGGGCAGGTTCAAGAGTGTTTGCTGGCGCTCCAGTCTTTGGCACGCAGTCGCTGAATGGCGAAAGTGGCCAGAAATTTTTCGGGCCACCCAAAGCGTCTCCTGCACGCCCCTGTCGCTTTTCAGAAAATTCTGCACCATCAAGTTTATTGTGTGAGCAAAACATGGGACGTGCTGGAATTTGCCCAGATGTAATGCCCGCACAATATTGGTGGCGTTGTCAGATATCACAAATCCCCAGGAGAGTCTAAGTGGGGTAAGCCACTGGGCGATGATTTCCCTCAGTTTCTCTAAGAGGTTGTCGGCGGTGTGCCTCTTACTGAAACCGGTGATACACAGCGTAGCCTGCCTTGTAACGAGCTGGCGTTTCTGAGATGCTGCTACTGGTGACGCTGCTGCTGTTGCTGCGTAAGGTGATACATCTACCCAGTGGGCTGTCACAGTCATATAGTCCTTAGTCTGCCCTGTTCCACTTGTCCACATGTCCGTGGTTAAGTGGACATTGTGTACAACGGCATTTTTCAGGACACTGAGGACACTTTTTCTGACGTTTCTGTACAGTCTCGGTATCGCCTGCCTAGTGAAGTGGAATCTAGACGGGATTTGGAACCGGGGACACACTACCTCCATCAATTGTCTAAATCCCACTGCACTAATGGCGGATACCGGACGCACGTCTAACACCAACATAGCAGTCAAGGCCTCAGTTATACGTTTTGCTTCAGGATGACTGCTGTCGTACTTCATCCTCCTCGCTAAGGACTGTTGGAGGGTCAATTGTTTAGTAAAAGTAGTGGTGTTCCTACTTCCTCTCTGGGATGATGAACGACTCCCAGCAGCAGCAACAGCAGCAGCGGCAGCAGTAGGCGTAGCAATGCAGGATCCTCCAGAGGAATCCCGGATAGGAGAGTCAGTCACGCCAGTGACATGGCCTGCAGGACTACTTCCGATCCTGACTAAGGAGGAAATTGACGAGGAGGGAGTTGACGGTGTGGTTTGCAGGCGCTTGGATACAACAGGACAACGGGATTTAGGTGTCCCTGGACTGCTTACGGTCTTAGCCAAAGTTTCTGAACTTGACAGTAACTTTTTATGAACGCGCTGCAGGTGCCGTATAAGGGAGGATGTTCCTAGGTGGTTGACGTCCCTACCCCTACTTATTTCACCTTTACATATGGTACATATGGCAAGACAGTTGTTGTCCGGATTTGGATAGAAATATTGCCAGACCAAAGAGGTGGAATGTTTGGTCTTCTGCCCAGGCATGACCGTGATGGGCTTTTTCATCCCACGGACAACAACTGTCTCCCCCGGAGCCTGATTTAAACAAACCACATCACCATCAGAATCCTCCTCGCCAACTTCCTCCTCAGCGCCAGCTACACCAGTATCCTCATCCTGTTGTACTTCAACAGTGACATCTTCAATTTGCATATCAGCAAGTGGACTGTGGGTGCTCCTTTCAGCACTTGCAGGGGGCGTGCAAATGGTGGAAAGAGCCACATCTTCCCATCCAGTGCTGGGAAGGTCAGGCATCGCAACCACCTCCACACTTGGACTCTCCTTGGGGATTTCTGATATCTTCTTAGAAAGCACAGTTCTTCGCTGTGCTTTTGCCAGCTTAACTCTTTTGATTTTTTTAGTGGGAGGAGGGCTTCCATCGTCATGTGAAGCTGAACCACTAGTCATGAACATACTAGGGATCGACCTTAGCCGTTCCTTGCCACTCCGTGTCGTAAATGGCATATTGGCAAGTTTACGTTTCTCTTCAGCTGATTTAAATGTTTTTTTCAAGGTCATTTTCCTGAACTTTGTCATTTGGGATTGTATGTGCCCTCTATTATGACATTGGGCATCGGCCTTGGCAGACGACGTTGATGGCATGTTATCGTCTATGTCATGACTAGTGGCAGCAGCTTCAGCACTAGGAGGAAGTGGTTCTTGATCTTTCTCTATTTTATTTTTATCGGAGAAAGTTTGGTCCTCCATTTATGTTATATCGATTTGATATATACGTGCGGCTAAACACAGAAAATATTTTTTTATTTTTGCTGGAGAGTAGTGCACTTTGTGGGTTACACCAGCCTTTAAGATATGAGCCAGCCGGCTCTTTACTTATGGGACACAGGCGCACGCTTGGCGCTGCTCCTTTGTTGATGCACGTGCGGCTACTGCGCACACAATTCACAAACACAGAAAATAACTTTTTTTTTGGTTTGGACTGGAGTGCACTTTGGGGTTTACAACACCCTTTAATTTTCAAGCCAGCCGGCCCTTTACTTATGACACAGGCGCACGCTTGGCACTACTTTGTTGATGCACGTGCGGCTACTGCGCACACAATTCACAAACACAGAAAATTATTTTTTTTTTGGTTTGGACTGGAGTGTACTTTCGGGGGTTACAGCACCCTTAACGGTCAAGCCAGCCGGCCCTTTACTTATGACACAGGCGCACGCTTGGCACTACTTTGTTGATGCACGTGCGGCTACTGCGCACACAATTCACAAACACAGAAAATAATTTTTTTTTGGTTTGGATTGGAGTGTACTTTCGGGGGTTACAGCACCCTTTAACGGTCAAGCCAGCCGGCCCTTTACTTATGACACAGGCGCACGCTTGGCACTACTTTGTTGATGCACGTGCGGCTACTGCGCACACAATTCATAAACACAGAAAATAACTTTTTTTTTGGTTTGGACTGGAGTGTACTTTGGGGGTTACAGCACCCTTTAATGGTCAAGCCAGCCGGCCCTTTACTTATGACACAGGCGCACGCTTGGCACTACTTTGTTGATGCACGTGCGGCTACTGCGCACACAATTCACAAACACAGAAAATTATTTTTTTTTTGGTTTGGACTGGAGTGTACTTTCGGGGGTTACAGCACCCTTAACGGTCAAGCCAGCCGGCCCTTTACTTATGACACAGGCGCACGCTTGGCACTACTTTGTTGATGCACGTGCGGCTACTGCGCACACAATTCACAAACACAGAAAATTATTTTTTTTTTGGTTTGGACTGGAGTGTACTTTCGGGGGTTACAGCACCCTTAACGGTCAAGCCAGCCGGCCCTTTACTTATGACACAGGCGCACGCTTGGCACTACTTTGTTGATGCACGTGCGGCTACTGCGCACACAATTCACAAACACAGAAAATAATTTTTTTTTGGTTTGGATTGGAGTGTACTTTTGGGGGTTACAGCACCCTTTAACGGTCAAGCCAGCCGGCCCTTTACTTATGACACAGGCGCACGCTTGGCACTACTTTGTTGATGCACGTGCGGCTACTGCGCACACAATTCACAAACACAGAAAATAATTTTTTTTTTGGTTTGGACTGGAGTGTACTTTGGGGGTTACAGCACCCTTTAACGGTCAAGCCAGCCGGCCCTTTACTTATGACACAGGCGCACGCTTGGCACTACTTTGTTGATGCACGTGCGGCTACTGCGCACACAATTCACAAACACAGAAAATAATTTTTTTTTTGGTTTGGACTGGAGTGTACTTTCGGGGGTTACAGCACCCTTAACGGTCAAGCCAGCCGGCCCTTTACTTATGACACAGGCGCACGCTTGGCACTACTTTGTTGATGCACGTGCGGCTACTGCGCACACAATTCACAAACACAGAAAATTATTTTTTTTTTGGTTTGGACTGGAGTGTACTTTCGGGGGTTACAGCACCCTTAATGGTCAAGCCAGCCTGCCCTTTACTTATGACACAGGCGCACGCTTGGCACTACTTTGTTGATGCACGTGCGGCTACTGCGCACACAATTCACAAACACAGAAAATAATTTTTTTTTGGTTTGGATTGGAGTGTACTTTCGGGGGTTACAGCACCCTTTAACGGTCAAGCCAGCCGACCCTTTACTTATGACACAGGCGCACGCTTGGCACTACTTTGTTGATGCACGTGCGGCTACTGCGCACACAATTCACAAACACAGAAAATAATTTTTTTTTTGGTTTGGACTGGAGTGTACTTTGGGGGTTACAGCACCCTTTAACGGTCAAGCCAGCTGGCCCTTTACTTATGACACAGGCGCACGCTTGGCACTACTTTGTTGATGCACGTGCGGCTACTGCGCACACAATTCACAAACACAGAAAATAATTTTTTTTTTGGTTTGGACTGGAGTGTACTTTCGGGGGTTACAGCACCCTTAACGGTCAAGCCAGCTGGCCCTTTACTTATGACACAGGCGCACGCTTGGCACTACTTTGTTGATGCACGTGCGGCTACTGCGCACACAATTCACAAACACAGAAAATTATTTTTTTTTTGGTTTGGACTGGAGTGTACTTTCGGGGGTTACAGCACCCTTAACGGTCAAGCCAGCCGGCCCTTTACTTATGACACAGGCGCACGCTTGGCACTACTTTGTTGATGCACGTGCGGCTACTGCGCACACAATTCACAAACACAGAAAATAATTTTTTTTTGGTTTGGATTGGAGTGTACTTTCGGGGGTTACAGCACCCTTTAACGGTCTAGCCAGCCAGCCCTTTACTTATGACACAGGCGCACGCTTGGCACTACTTTGTTGATGCACGTGCGGCTACTGCGCACACAATTCACAAACACAGAAAATATATTATTTTTTTAGCACTTGGGGGGAGCACCCCTGATGGACAGAGCACCCCCTGGACAACACTACAGCACCCCTTTAGGACTGGGACACTGCACAGGACTTTGGAGTGGACACAGCCCCTATGGAGAACTGACTGCACAACACAGTCCAGCCAGCCCCTATGGACTTTGAAGTAGTGGACACAGCCCCTATTAACAACAGCAGCACAGCACAACACAGCCAGCCCCTATGGACTTTGAAGTAGTGGACAACAGCAGCACTACACTACACTACACAGCCCTAACTCCCACCCTCCCTCTTCACTGTCCACAGCCGAGTGAGAAAATGGCGCCGACGCGGGTACCTTATATAGGATCCAAAACCCGCGAGACTCGGAAGGCGGGATGATGACGTTTTGCCTCGATTTCAGATCCGAGTCAGGCGGGAAAAGTCGAGCCTGATTCGGATCGGACTCGGATCGGGGGGGCTCTGGGGGGTTCGGATTTCAGAAATCCGAACCCGCTCACCCCTAATTTAAACCCCTAGGGGCCACAGTGTCTAGACAAAAAATCCACTTGGCCTCTAGCTTACGAAGGTTCAGTTCCCGGTTCCCACCTCTTGGGGATTTTGGGACCCAATCAATGATGCGGCATTTGAGTGATGACACTTGGTGACCTGCTTGAAGAAAATGTGTTGCCACCGGCTTATATTTCTTACATAGATCGGTCGACGTTTCGGTCATCACTGACCTTTATCAAGACCATCAGCATAATCACAACTGTGTAAAAGACAGCATATGTCACAAAAACAGCATCACGGATCACCTTACCTGTATCCCCTTAAATAGTCAGCTTTCCCGTGTGTCACCTTGCCGGGCAGCGCCGGACCTGATGCGCCCTACAAGCTGCCCGATAAGACCAGTTAAGACCTGGCTCCAGAGTGCCAAACCTGGATGCTTTAGATGTGCGAATTGTATGACCTGGTTGATGACCAGGTTGATAGTCACGATGGTCAAGACCATCGCGACCATCGTTGCTTGCAACGAGACCCTAAGGTTGGGTCTCGGCAACCGCAAGCCCCAGGGAGCTTCCTGCTCTGATCAAGCAGGAAACTCCCCACTGACATCACTGCTGATGTCACTGCGGCCTCCCACAAAACCTTAAGGAATGCCTCCGTTTGTGAAACCACCCCCCCGCCACACCTACAAAATGGGGCGAGCTGTTGATCAACATCGACAGCCGCCCCTTTTGTAGTGAGCTCCGGAGCAAGATAAATTCTCTCTCGCTCCGTGGTTTGCGCACACACAGTGCGGCAGCTGCGCGTGCGCAGGGCATAAACATCGACCCGGTTGTGAGCGCTCAGCGCTTGCAACCGGGTCTGAATGAGGACCTGTGGGTCTGATTCAGAGCCGGACGCTCTGACAAGAGCGATCACTCTGAATCAGGGCCATCCTACCTATTATTGGAGCGGCCTCCTGGCCGCTCGCATAGCTGTGGGTGACCATCCTAAAAGGGCACCTTGTCAATCAAAATATCCCTATCCCAAACTTATATAATAAAAAGTTAGAAAAACAAAAAGCAAACAAGGGGTCTGATTCAGAGCCGGACGCTCTGACAAGAGCGATCACTCTGAATCAGGGCCATCCTACCTATTATTGGAGCGGCCTCCTGGCCGCTCGCATAGCTGTGGGTTACCATCCTAAAAGGGCACCTTGTCAATCAAAATATCCCTATCCCAAACTTATATAATAAAAAGTTAGAAAAACAAAAAGCAAACAAGGAATCCAAAGAGGAATACACATGAGAACCAAGGCGGGTAGCTTATCTCAAAAAGACGTTGAGAGGGTTAAACTCATTTAAACCCCTAGGGGCCACAGTGTCTAGACAAAAAATCCACTTGGCCCCAGACGGTAGGCAATCACCATCGACAGCACGCCCCCTTTGGTGCGAGACCCATAGCGACGGCTTGGCCGTCGCTTTTCGGGTCTCGTGCATGCGCACGACGGAGCTCCCTCCATCGTGCGCATGCGCATTAGGGCAACATCGACCCGCTAGCGAGCGCTCAGCGCTCGGGACCGGTCTGAATCAGGCCCTGTGTGTGCTGCCCCCCAAATGATGTCAAACAATCGATTGTTTCTATCAATGGTTGAACCAATCGGCCATTGATGGTACAGCTGTCAATGACCAGAACTACAGTATACCATAAAAAAATTTATTTTTATGGTATATGGTGTTTAAAAAAAAAAAATTTGCATTGGAATAGTTTTAAAAAGATGTTCTTGACCTAATTCAATCATAAAAAAAACTACAATTTCGGAGCGGTTTTTGGAAAAAAAATTTGTCAGTTAAGTGGTTAAAGTAATCGCCGAACGACGGCTTGAAAATTCTCAAAGCATTAGAGGGATTCCCTTCAGACGGCGTACACTTAATCATTCTATGGTATGTGTTATTATAGCTGAATATGAAGTCCTGTAAAACATCTATATATCTGTAAGTATTCTGCGCTGTGAAATAGCACCACATCCATGTTTTTAAAGTCCTATTGAAGCGTTCTGTAACAGCCGCTTTCACATTATTATTGGTAGTGAAATGTTGTGTACCGTATTTTTCTAACACTTTTTGGGGGATTTTGTTTAGAAACTCTTTACCACGATCAGTTTGCAGCTTCTTTGGTATGCAACTCTGCTGGAATATTTTTTCATAAGCGTTAGCGACTGTTGCAGCGTTCTTAGGGCCTGATTCAGACCCGCTCGCTAAGCTGCTCTTGCACGCTCTTGCCGATAATCACACATCTGCGCATGCATATGGTTTTCAACGCGCGTGCGCAATCGGTCACTGCGAACTAGAATCAAGCACTCATAGTACACATACTGAACGCTACTTTGAGTGACAGTGCCGTTTGTAGGTGGTAACAGGGGATGGTGCTTGTGAACGGGGGAGTGGTGCTGCGAATGGAGGCGTGTCTGACCGTCAAAAAACGGCATTTAATGGGCGTCCATAATTAGCAAAGGTGCGTCATGGGTGCGTCTTATGACGAGGCAGCAGGTGTAATTTTACTTGAAGCACTCGCATTGCTTTTCGGTAGGGTAGAGCTCCCACAAGCACTGCGAGTGCTTCCAATGGCTCTCGATGTTCCCGATGGTTTTAAACACTTCCTGGAGATGACATTAGCTGCTGGCGGCAAGGGGGCGGCATTACACTATTTTGCGACCGCACAGCCACCGCTCGCAAAGACACAGAGGGTATCCATATGCCTTGCCGCACGATAGTGCTATTAGAATACCCGGCCCCTTTGTGATGCGATGGAGCGCAGCTTAGCGTCCGGGTCTGAATCAGGCCCTTAGTCATTAGGCTTACAGCCCACACTCTCATTGCCCATTGCCATTGCTGCAGTGGCGTTAATTCATCCCAGACACCCGGAGGCAAGTTATAATTTAGTGCCCTCCCCGTCACAACCGCTGATACTGTAATGTAGCAATTTGCATGCAGACAGGCTATAGATAGACAAAGGCAGCAGCTGATGGTCTGACATGGAGTTCTCCACTAGTGTATGGTGGCTTCTCAGGTGCCGGGAAGGGGTGCCATGTATTGGGCGGCCGTGACAGTACACGCCGGGTACATAGTTACAGCCCAAAGTGGGGTGAATATGTTGTGGACAATGGAGGAGGTGCCCCTTCAGTGCTGGAGCCCGGCAGCAGGCGCCTCCATTGTCTCCCATAGTTCTGCCCCTGCATTGCTGATTTATATCCAGTACGCAAATAATATTTCTTTTATAGTGTTTCCTAACTGGTTTATGTAATGTATATGTATCTTGCTTTTGTAGCCAATATTTAATATCGGACCTTTTAAACTCGCTGCTATAACTGCCGGGATGTAATACTGTGTAATACGTCTTTTTCATCTGCATTTTCCAGTTAGCCGTGCGGTGTAACATGCTGGGTTTTTTGTTTCTAGGCATAACAGACTGCTAGAAAAAAGATTTCTGTTTTTTACTTTATATCTATATACAGCATTGCTTGAATCAATTACCTCCTGTTCATATGGTCTTTTCAATGCTCTGTTTGTCTAACAACACATTATTTCAATGAATACTAATTTTATATAAAATTTATATAAAGTTAATATCACATTAATATCAAGTTCAAATAAAATTTATATAAAGATGATATAAAGTTTATTTTAATTTGATATCAAATTAATATCAAATTTATATCAAACACTATCAAAAGGGGCATACAACAGGGAGTGTCAGGGGGAAGGGTTAGGGGTGCGGTACCTATCAAATTTAAGTACTGTAGGTTAATTGACTTCTAACAAAATATAGCCCTAGTGTGTCCATGTGAAGGGGAATATACAGTATATTGTACAGTATATAGTAAACTCCACTGTAGCAGAGACTGATGTGAATATTTTTTGTAAAGCGGTGTGTGTAATATGTGTGTGCCATATAAATAACTACTAATATATAAATTCTCCTACATCTATGGTTCCCAAATGTGGCCCTCACGGCACCCCAACAGTCCAGGTTTTAGAGATATCCATGGTTGAGTCCAGGTAGTTAAATCAAATTGACTAAGGTAGTAATTAAGCCACCTGTGATCAAGCATGGATATCCTTAAAACATGGATTGTTAGGGTTCCTTGAGGACCTATTTTGGGAACCTCTGCTCTATGGGGTACATGGAAAAATGAATAAAGACAGTGGTTGCAGACTGCCTTTGTTCCGACTGTTCCGGCAGCGCTCTGCGCACATCTCGCTGGATTAGCCTCAGTGACTTGTACCATTTTGCGTTACAGGACTGACTTTGACAAAAAGCACCCAGACAGTGAGTGACATGTTAGTACAAGGAGAGCACAATAAACAAGTAGTGGAAGAAGGAGCTGATCTCCAAGACCAGGTAACACAACTCACATAAGTACTTAACAAGTGTCAATTGTTGTAGGATCTAAGGGGTCTATTCATGTAGAACATAAAGTGGCTACTAAAATATATCACTATATATCACATCACATCGTATATAGTGAAGTTTAGTAGCCATTCATGTACACTTACCTGTCCGACATTTTTGGCGCTGTCCAGCACCTCTGTGATCCCTGTATGCAGTGAGAAGACAGACACATTGGGAGCCCGATATGCCTTCTTCTCACTGCGCAGGCGCTGGTGTCCGAGAGCAGCAGGTCACGTCAGACCTGCTGCAATGGATGCTGGGAAAAGGGGGCGGAGCCAGCGCCGGGTGCAGGGCAGACAGCAGGGAAGTATGCAGCTTCCCTGCTCTATCCGGCTTGCGGTAACATATAACGCTATCCTCAAATGGAGAATCTGTACCGCAAGAGGGGACGTAAAGCTGAGCTTTCCGTTCCTTCATGAATCGCACTCACCATACAATAGTATGGTGATGCGTTGCAGGCATGGAGCGGGGGTGCAGCTGGAGATATAATACACTTCTCCACGGTAAACTAGCTCCATAAATAGGACGAAGCAGAGAAGAGCCCTGATTTCAGCTAAACAGGGCTCTTCTCTGCTTCATGAATAGACCCCTGAATCACTGTTTCCCAACCTTCGGCTTCAAGGCACACTAACAGTCCAGGTTTTAGTGATAGCCATGATTGAGCACAGATGGTTAAATTAAAATAACTAAGGTACTAATTAACACACCTGTGCTCAAATATGGCTATCCTTAAAATCTGGACTGTTAGTGTGCCTTAAGGACCGTGGTTGGGAACCTCTAATCTAAATGGTCCAACTATATGATGGGTAGCTAGACCGCAGCTACAACTCCAATAATTCCATGATTTACTTCAGTACAGAGTGACAACGAGACACTGATGAACCTGTTGTGAACTATTTATTGTATTCATGTTTATGTAGTGAGAATTTATAATGAACAGACTTGTTGAAGATGTCTTCACTCCAAAGCCAGATGTATACTTATATGGGGTATGAGAGCAGGGTATTTAAATTTTATTATCACTTAACAAATACTGCCGGTGGCGTCACTGGATTCAGTGACACACAGTGCACCATATAGTACCCCCCCCCAAAAAAAATAAAAAAAACATTTAAAAAACACACATACAATTATCAAAATAAACTTTAGCTGAACAGTTGCAAAGATATTTTTTAAAAACATTGTTTTGATCTGACGCAATTCAAATGCAAACAATGTTTTAAACATGCAGACTTTCATTCATACAGCTATATATCTGCCAATGCTTCACCCGAACACTAGCGCTAGTTATGGACAGGATGGCAGATTGGCAATTGCCCGGGTAGATAGCATAGAACTGTAACGGGATTTTGAATGGAATAATCAAAATTTTATTAATATTACTCGGATTAGCCCAATTTCTAATACTTAACACACATTTTGTATATAATCGATTGTATAAAACATGGATGTAATTACAGGTCAATGAACTTGAAGCTGACATAGAAAGAGAGGAAGAAAGTAATTCTCAGAGGACAAGTGAAGGTGAGTCTCATGGAGAAAGCGAATATGTAGCCGCTCGTCCCCTCAGCACTCGTACTTGTTATATATGAATATTCTAAGACTACATAAGATGAGGCTCATCCGGGTTGGGTATGGGATCCCGACAGTCACAATCCTGATAGATATTTGTAAGTATTATAACCTTTTCCCTATCCCTCCTCCTAACCCTAACCCACCTATCTCGCAGCCTCCACCCCCCAGGTGCCCTCCACATGCAAACATAGAATACCATCATACTCGAAATGGTAGCATTCAGGAGACTTTCCAGTACTGAAATCAGGAAACATGCTCAAAGTAATTAATCCAAACTTTCAATAATTTACTGTATTTTCTTGAAGGGTGATTTATTACTCCATATTAAAGCCTATCCCTAATCCTCCTCCTAGTGCCTAACCCTAACCTTCCCCTCCCGCAGCCTAACCCTAACCTTCCCCTCCCGCAGCCTAACCCTAACCCTCCTCTCCCGCAGCCTAACTCTAACCCTCCCCATAGTGCCTAACCCTCACCCTAGTGCCTAACCCTCCCCCTAACCCTAAAGCTTGGTACACACGTAACTATGCACTCGCAACCGGGTCGATGGTGGGCCAGTGCGCATGCACACGACGGAGCCAGCTCCGTCGTGCGCATGCGGGAGACCCGGATAGTGATGGGCAATCCGTCGCTCCGGGTCTCGTACCAAAGGGGGCGTGCTGTCGATGTTGAGTGACAACACGCCCCCTTTGGTGGGAGGGCCGGGGGAGTGGCTGCCCAAACGGAGGCGTTCCCATGTGAACGCCTCCGTTTGGGGGCGGCCCCACTGACATCACGAGTGATGTCAGTGGGAGAGATTTCGGCTCTGTTAGAGCCGTAATCTCTCTGGGGCTTGCGGCCATGAGACCCTACCACAAGGGTCTCGTCACAAGCCCGATGGTCTTGACCACCGCGACCATCTTTCTGGCTGCTCGCTATAGCTGTGGGTGGTCACCCACAGCTATGCGAGCGGTCAGGAGGCCGTTCTAAAAAAAAAAAAGAACGGCCCTGATTCAGAGCGAGCGCTCTGTCAGAGCGTCCGGCTCTGAATCAGGGCCAGAGTCATTCTTTCAGCTCATTCCCTTAGGAGTTAAGGTGTGTATCCATTAGGCGATTATACAGGCCGATTGAACGATAACGACATCGTTATCGTTCAATCGCTTGTTAATCTTCCGCAAATCGTCACAAATCGGCCAGGTAACTGTCAAAAATGACCAGCGATGCACATGCCCGCTGCTTGTTTTTGCCATCTATCATCGCCAGTACATGCTGGTCAACCTGACGATCACATCAGGTTCAGCATGTACGGGGATGATGGATGTGCCTACGACTGAACGTTCAGTGTAGGCACATCACAGACATAGAAACGACAGCATGATTACAATGTCGTAATCGTGCTCTCGTTTCTAGGTCTATTAGTGGATACGCACCTTTAGACCATTTAGTGTAAATATCCAAAAACATTCTTTAATATTTAAGACCTCGGGGTATATTTATTAAAAGTTGATTTGGGTTTTTTGTTCTTTGTAGTCGATTTTCATTCAGTCTTGCAAATCAGAGATTTACTAAAGGCAAACACTCTATAAAATAGACTATAAAACTGAATCCCGACATAAGCCAAATATCGACCAAACGTCAATACTTTTAATTTATTTTTTTATATTTTCTTCAAAGCGGGGGTACAGGTTTCAATCACCTGATAGCACTTGTGGTTCTACAAGTGCTGCAGGGCAGGCTTGCTGGAATCTGTAGTCCCACTGTGAAGAACAATATCACTATATTTAACCCATTACCCCTGCACCCACCACCTCCAGGGGTGTAGGGAAGAGCCCTTTGCGTCCAGCCCTGGGCTGGTAGATCCTAAGGAGGGGGACCCCATTTTATATTTGGGGTCCCCACTTTCCGAGGATTGCCAGTCCTGGGCTGACCAGTTTGGGGCTGGATTACATTATGGCAGGGGACCCCATGCTGTGTGTCTCCCTTTTATAGTGTAAGCCCCCTGGCTTGTTCAGCCCTGTGCTGGTTATAGGAAAATAGGGGGAACCCCACGCCAGTTTTTCCCCTGATTTTCCTGTACCAGGCCGGGCTCATAGGATCTGGGCTGTTATGCTTTTAGGGGATGGGTTTGTTGATTTAATACTAAGAAGCCTGCACAGATCATAGTGATCTGTGCAGTTTCTTTTTTTATGTATTCATGCCTTAGGTTCTATTTACATTCAGTTTAGAACTGAAACTTCAAAACCAAATGCATTTACACCTTCCAAATCCGACTAACATCGATGTCGATTTTAAAATTGATTTCCAAAACTATGTTAGTAAATGAGCGATTTGGACAATGAAATAGAAAGTCGATTTCAGTCGGTTTCAGACGATTTAAATCGACTTTGAAATCAACTACAAAATCGACCTTTAGTAAATACCCCCTGATCTCTTTTGCCACCCCTCCTCAATGGGAGGCACTCAATCAATTATTTCAGAACTGAGTGTTACGGATTCCTAGGTTGTTCCGTGTAAACCTCTAGAACCTAGGCTAGCGAGGTCTTCCGACACTAACAGCCACCCGCTGTTTCCTTAGAACTCGAAGACGTTCACCGGTACTTAAGTGGCCGCCTGGACTTAATACTCAAAGTAGTAGAGGTTTACACTGGTTACCTTTGGAAACTAAAGATTAGCAGAAGATACTGGAAACTGGGAGAAAAGTCCGTAGTACGGCTAAGAAGCCGATGGTGCGGTTATGAGCGCCGATGGTGCAGCTAAAGCCGGTAGTACAATATGAAGAGTTGATACAGTGGCTGAGGCCAGTGATGCAGCTTTGGGAGCTGGTAGTGTGGCTGGAGAGCCGGTGGTGAGATGCAGCTTTGAGCTGGTAGTGTGGCTGAGTAGCCGGTGGGAAGATGCAGCTTTGAGAGCCGGTAGTGTGGCTGGCGAGCCCCTGGTGAGATGCGGCTTAGAGCCACTAGTGCAGCTTGTGAGCCGATGGTGAGATGCGGGTTTGCGAGCCAGTAGTGTGGCTTGTGAGTGGTGGTGAGATGCAGCTTTAAGAACCGGTAGTGTGGTTTGTGCGCCGGTGGTGAGATGCGGCTTTGAGAGCCGGTAGTGTGGCTTGTGAGCTGGTGGTATGAGGTGGCTTTGAAAGCCGGTAGTGTGGCTTGTTAGCCGGTGGTGAGATGTGGCTTTGAGAGCCACTGGTGTAGCTGAGGAGCCGGTGATGAAATGCGGCTTTGAGAGCCGGTAGTGTGACTTGTGAGCCGATGATGTGGCAACGAAGCCGGCAGTAGCTTGGGAGCTGATGGTGCGGCTGGGAAGCCGATGGAGAAGCAATGAAGCCGGTAGCAGCTTGGGAGTTGGTGTTGCAGCTGGGAAGCCGATATCGCTGGATGCAATGCAAAAGGAAAAAACTACAGGAATGCTGACCATGCAGCAGAGCTGAGAGTTCCACAAGGAACGCTATATTCAGCGACCGGTAAAAGTCAGCGTGCACAAATAGGGGAACGAACCAATCATGCCGTGTTGGGAATAACATGTGACATCCTGTGGCGTCCAGATCACCTAGCAACCGACAGAACTAGAACAGCTCCGCCAGAAGGAGATAAATCGCTAGAAGGAAACAAGTGACCGCGACTTGTAACACTAAGTTAGCTAACAAATGAGTCACATATGCCAAATGTATTTTGCTGCAGGGCAATCAATAGATTCTTTAGTGAGATCTTTTAGAGCTTCTCTTACATAAAGTTTATTTTCCAAAAATGTAATCTATATAAATGTAATAGTTTTGTCAATTACGGACCACAAGAACAACTCAGCAAAGAACCACAATGTGAGTTGTATATGAAAAACTTGTGCATGGCATCTACTTCGTCGTTCTGGCTGCTCATCGCTAAGTAAGTGGGATACCACTGTAGTCCATGTAGTAACTTGCTAGTCTCTATGGCCCTCATTCAGAGGCACTCGCAAGAAGCGAGCGCTTTTTCTGAATGAGGGCGGACGCTTGTTTTTTCTAGTTAACACCCACAGCTTCAGCGACCGACCAGGGTGATGGTCACGATGGTCAAGACCATCGCGACCATCAGGGTTTGTGACGAGACCCTAAGGTTGGGTCTTGGCAACCGCAAGCCCCAGGGAGCTTCCTGCTCTGATCAAGCAAGAAGCTCCCCACTAACATCACTGCTGATGTCAGTGCGGCCACCCACATTCTGTCAGGAATGCCCCCGTTTGCGTAGCCACCTCCTCACCCCGCCTACAAAACGGGGCGAGCTGTCGATCAACATCGACAGCCTCCTCTTTTGTAGTGAGCTCCGGAGCAGGAGAAATTTTCTCTCGCTCGGGGGCTTGCGCACGCGCAGTGCGGCCGCTGCGCATGCGCGGGGCCTTAACATCGTCACGGTTGTGAGCGCTCAGCGCTTGCGACCGGGTATGAATGAGACCCTATATTCCTACACAAGCTGACACTACAGTAAGTCCCTATTACTGTGAACCTGAAGTTCTGATTGCATCCGAGTAGCTGTGAGCATAGAGCACTTTACGAGAATGGCAGCTTGATATAGATGAAGACCTCATCACATCTGGTTATAGGTATTTATCCTTTTGTCTAGCCCTGGAATTCATGCCAAAATTGTCAGACATAGAATTTGCACCGAATACCATAATTTAGCATGTAAAATAACTGGGGCACTGAGCACTCTCACCATCTGAATAAGGTGTCAAACTTATAGAATTTTGTAAATGTGTGCACAGATTACCTCCTTCTCTACCAGAAGCTCGATGACCTCTGGATGGAGTAACCACTGCCCTGGGTGAAGAACCTGCTTGCTTATATAGTCACCGCCCAATTTTTTACTCTGGGAATAAAAATGGCCATTATATCATAAAGTTGCCATTCTGCTCATGTCAAGATTTGGCTGGTCTCCCTCATGGAATAAGCATTCCTGGTGCCCCCTTTGTGATTCAGACATACCATAGCTGTAGCATTGTCTGACTAGAACTTGACCAACTTGCCCTGAAGCAGAGTCTCTGCACTGATTAGGGTGGGGAAGACCACCCTGAGCCCGAGTACATTCATGAGGATGGCCGATTTCTCTTGAGTCCAATGCCACTGGAACATGGGCTGCTGCATGATGACCCCAAACCCCTAAGACCTGCATCTGTGGTCACCAGGTTCCAGCTACAGATGGTGAATGGTTGTCCTTTTGTTCGGATGGTCGATATGGAGCCCCAAGATAATGAGAGGCAAGTTCTCGGGGACAGTGTGATTCACTGGAATAGTTGCAGGTGAGACTAGTTTCATTTTGAAGCGTTTTGGATCTGGAACTTCCATGAATGGAACTGGACAAATTGAAATGCCCTGACGGTGGAAACCATGTTGCCCAACAGCCACATTCATAAATGAACCAAAAACCATCTCCCTTTCAACCATGCCATGATTTGAGGATACAGACTCTTGTCCTGAGAAAGAAACACAAATTGTTCATGACCAAGAACATCATTCTTTGAGACAGAGCAATGTTGGATTTTGAAAAATTGATGATCCATCTGTCAGACAGTCAGACACCAAAATCTGTTCTGTCACTTAAATATGACCCTGGAGAACCTCCAGGGAAGGGGCCTTGATCATGAGGTTCTCTAAATATGGCACAACCGTAACAGCCAAGATCCTCAGGTAGGCGTTCATAATTTTGGTTAAAAAAATGAGAAGGGGGTGGGTAAAGACCAAAGGGTAAAGCCTGGAATTGGAGGTGGTGGACCTGAACCACATCTTAATGGAGACACTGGTTATTCACCTAGATAAGAACACGTAGGAAGGTAACCTGGATTTCTATGAGCAACATGAATTCCCCTGTTCTATGCTAGACAGTACAGACCTTAGGAACTCCATCATGAACTTCTCTTTCTTGGGTGTACATTCAGAGACTTCAAGTTCAGAGTGAGCCAGTAAGACACATCCTGCTTCTGGACCAGGAAAAGGTTTGACTAGAAACTCCGCACTTCCTTTTTTAGTCTGGCTGAAAAGGAACAACAACCCCTGAAAATAGCAGAGCCTTCACAGCTCCCATCAGGAAAAGACACTTCTGGCAATCTGCACCTGCTAGTTAGGTTTGTAGTGAGGAACCTCTGAGGAGAAAGGCCCAAAAGGTCTGTTTTGGTCCCTGTCAAGACAATATCCCTCACCCAAGTGTTGGAAGTGGTCTCTAACCACCTGTCCAAAAACAAAAGGAAAGGAGCTACCGCCACAGAATCCCTGGAATATGAGATGTATCCATCACACTAATGGCTTATCATCAGTCCTGGAGTCAGTGGGCCATACATACCTAGTTCTTACCTCTAGAATGATCACTGTCACAAACTTAAGGATTTAATTGATGACTACTGTCAACTAAGTTTGGCGCTACTCAGGGACACAGTCCAAAGTTCTGGTGGACCCCACCAGGGTATTTGGACTGTGGTCATGGCCCTCTGAGTGGTTACTTAGTGTGACAGGCTGGTAACCAGAATGAGTGCAGACGAACAGTCAGACTAGTTGTGAGTCAGAACTAGATAAGTCGGAGAAAGTGCCAGAGAAGCGTCCTAGTGAATTGTCAATCAAAGCCAAAAGTTGAATACCGGAATCCACAGCAAAGCTATCCAGGGAGGAAACAGATAGCAAAGTCATCAAAACACAGTAAAACAATCAGCCAATTTGTGCAATAATCATGGAGCACACAACGGTGAACCTGATATTCTGGCACTACTCTTGTGACACAATGAGGTTTAAATAGGTGAGGTGAAGGTAAAAGAAGTATAAGAAAGGCCCCCTTTGTTTTGGAATGGAAGAGGAAAGAAATTAGCTCTTACCCCCAGTGGCCTGTGTGATGATCTTATCTAGCTCTGGTACAAACATTACATCACCCCCAAAAGGCAGGGCTTTCAAGGAGCATCTTGATTCAGAGTCTGCCTATCAGGATCAGAGTCTGCCTATCTAGCCACCACAGCTATAGACAAGACTCAAGCCCTATCTATGCCAGCATTTATGGCTGTCTCTGCCAGATAACTTGTGGACTTCTGAATGAGCTCAACCAGGGAAATCAAATCAGTCTCATGTCTCACAGAATGAAGCCCCCTCCAAGCTGATCTGCCCACCTTTCTGTGGCATTGCTTACTCAGGTAGAGACTAGGATGGGCCTAAGAGAACCCTCCGCAGTTGTAGTAAAAATACTCTTCATGGTGGCCTCCAACTTACAGTCAGTGCTATCCCTAACAGAAGTTGAACAGGGGACAATAATAGTTGTCTTCTTGGACAGTTGAGTGTTAGGAGAATCCACTAAGAGAGGATATTCCCATTGGGTAGGGAGAGTATAAAAACACAGCAGCCTGCTAGAAATCAGGACTATAAGATTAGGGTAAGCCTATGCTTTACACAGAAGTTCCTGAAGGGTAGAAGGAAAAGTCACTTTTTTTTCTTTTTCCTTTTATATAGCAAGGTATCAGGATCCTCTGGTTCTTCTGCATCTTGGATGTATAGTACCCCTTAATATTACTCGGGTCATCCTCCACCTGTAAGGAAAGGTCTGGGTCGCAATCCTCCAGAAACAATGCTGAGAATGAATTGCATGGAGAACTGCTGTCTAATCAAGCAACTAGGTCGCACCGACCGGCATCCAAGTCGCATAAACAATGACAAAGAAGCATCAGGGACACGGAGTGTCCAATGTACAATAGTAGCTATGTATACGATGACAGCAATGCACCGACTAAGTGTGTGTACACAGGGAGGAAAAAGGATCCAAACCCAAGACCTGATTCTTTGAAAACCAGTAGGTGGTACAAGGAAAGTAGATATAGGGCTGACAGGTGATGGCTAATCCAATCAGGGCATGATCCCATCCTATATCAAAATAAACAGCTCACAGAACCCCATATGCACCAGGCTTACCAGAGGACCAGGCTTACCAGAGTGAAGTGTTACCCTCTTTTAAGAGTGGATAATACTTAGACTAAGCCATGATCAAGCCAGATCCTGTGTCCAAGGTGGCTCCGCATATCAGGAATGGACTGGAGAGGCCTGGCTCTCTGCCACAGGAGTGGGATATAGGGCCCCCCAGAGGGTCCTGCACAGGAGAGAAGAGGGTTTCTTTCGTGTTCGAAGTTAATTTGAAGCTAGCTGTCTAGATAGGTCCCCCATAGCCTTAGCTAGGTTACTAACACAAGCCGGCACCTCTGCGGCTGTAGGGACCATTGCAAGTACATATAAGGGATGGGCTAATCTAGAGTGGCCATTGGCATGTGAGCGTGAACACTGGCACTCTGCCTCACATGCTGCACAGCAGCGTTCTGGTCTGACCATGCCTGAGGACATTTAGCCTGACATTTTGTGCAGGGAAATATTTTGGCCACCATACCTTCATTGTCAAGTAGGTCCATGGACCAATTTCCTAGTCATTATGGAATGAGGGATAGGATACAGAACAAGAATGTCCCAGTACAGGAGTGAAAATTTAGTAACACGAAACAGCCGACCACTATAAGAAGAGACTTCCCCTCAGAACAGCAATCTACAGCAGTTGGGAACAAAGAATAAAACACAGGAAGAATTTAGAAAAAATTTCCAGTCCTCACAAAAACCCTTAAATTATAATAAGTGTATTAGAGGTGAAAAGTTAAACAGGTCTTTTCCGGCATCTATGCAATAGATTCTACTTTCCGCTGCAGCTGCTGTATATGTCTGTCAGTGTCTGAGGGCGAAGAGTTTTGCCAAGCTTTATCTACAGAGAAAGTGCGCCCAGCTGTAGGTGCAGGCAGGGATGGTTCCACCCCCTCAGGCCAAATTGAAGGAAGACCACTGATCCATAATGGATGGCTTCCTGAGTCACCCTTCAGCCCAAAACCAGACCTCCATGGTCAGGGAGAGGAGGGGTGAGGTCATGACTTTAGATAGCACATCAGTTTCCCATCAGAGTGTTACGGTCTTCTGCCAATAACAGCCACCTGCTGTTCCCTTAGAACTAAGGCCCTGATTCAGAGCCGGGCGCTCTGACAGAGCGCTCGCTCTGACAGAGCGCTCGCTCTGAATCAGGGCCGGGTTTTTTGTTTTTTTTTAGACCTCCCACAGCTACAGCGAGCGGCCATGATGATGGTCATGATGGTCAAGACCATCGCGACCATCGGGCTTGTGACGAGACCCTTGTGGTAGGATCTCGTGGCCGCAAGCCCCAGAGAGCTTTCGGCTCAAACAGAGCCGAAAGCTCTCCCACTGACAACACTTGTGATGTCAGTGGGGCTGCCCCCAGACGGTAGGCGTTCTCATGGGAACGCCTCTATCTGGGCAGCCACCCCCCCGGCCTGCCCACCAAAGGGGGCGTGCTGTCACTCAACATCAACAGCACGCCCCCTTTGGTACGAGACCCGGAGCGACGGAGTGCCCATCGCTATCCGGGTCTCGTGCATGTGCACGACGGAGCCGGCTCCATCGTGTGCATGCGCTCTGGGCCACCATCGACCCGGTTGCGAGCGCTCAGCGCTTGTGACCGGGTCTGAATCAGGCCCTGAGTACTTTCACTGGTACTTAGGTGGCCGTCTGGACTTAAACTCGGGATAGTAGGGGTTTACACGGTTATCCTAAGAGAACCAAAAGGTTTTATGTGACAACGAACCAATGGAGTGGCAGAGAAGGCTGAGTTTAGCCTTAAGGGCCCTGGTGCTGCTTGAGAGCCCAGATGCGGTTATGAGAGTCGTGGTGAGAGTCGAGGAGGTGGTATAGACTTTGATAGATTTGAGGGCCCAGGTGCGGCTAGTGAGCTGAGATGCGGCTTTGAGAGCTGTTGTGCTGCTTATGTGGCTTTGAGAGCTGAGGAGGTGGTGTAGACGGATGATGGCCTTGAGGACTCCGATGCGGCTAGTGAGATGAGATGAGGCTTTGAGAGCCTAGGAGGTTGTGTAGACGTATTATGGCCTTGAGGGCCCCGGTGCGGCTAGTGAGCCGAGATATGTCTTAGTTTGCTGTGATGCAGCTGAGACTGCCGGAGGTAAATGATGCGAGGTGCGGCTTGGTTTGCCGTGATTTGGCTGAGGCAGCCGGAGGTAAATAATGCGGCCTGACTTGGTTGAGGTGCGACTTGGTTAGCCGTGATGTGACTGAGACAGCCCAAGGTAAAGGATGCGGCCTGGCTTGGCCGAGGTGTGGCTTGGTTAGCCGTGATGTGGCTGAGACAGCCGGATGTAAGCGATGTTGCAACCAGTGCTGAGGCAAGTTACTGGCAGAATCTACACAACAGGACCCGGAAGGACACGTATGGAGACGCTATAGCCGGCAAGGCAGCGAGGAAGCTGCAAGGCATAAAAAAGGTATTGAACCAATCACCGCCAAGGAAGATCATCCCGTGTTCCCAATAACAAGTGATGTCATCTGGTGTCCAGATCGCCTAGCAACAGCCGGCGCCGTTCCAGTACGGCAGGCGGAAGTGGTAGAAGAGGTCACCGGGGTGTTGGAGAGTGACAAGTTGCGCCGGCTACTTGTAACACAGAGACAGGAAGCCATTTGTTGACAGGTGGAGTTTGGGAATCACAGACACTGGCCTGCGATGACTGTGATTGGTCCCCTGGAGACTCCCCCCAGGTGGTAGCAGACATCCGTAGCTAGTGAAGCCGCTGCTGAAATTCTCTAGTGTGCCCTAATGGATCCAAGATGCAGCAGCATGCAAACATAAAAATAATCAGGTAGGCTTTAGCCTACTACACACTTCGCCCACATCTGTCAGCCACTTAGAGGGGTAGGAGCCAATTTCAAGACAGTTTGAGTTTTTAAAGTGTCAGGCTTCTCATGCCACTAGCTATAACCCAGTGTACCATCATTTGAGAAAGGAGAAAGGAGGATTCTGACATGGTAAAACTTCTGGTACTAATTGTTTCTTTAAGTGCTTAAAATAAGCTTGCAAGGAGAAAAGATATGTTACTGCTAAAATAGCCAAGCACAATAAAGTGTATTTCTGGTAAATGTTATTTCCTTCTATTTTGTGACATTACATTAAAGTGCCAAAAGTCATGGGATAGATGCCTAGTATTGTGTTAGACCCCCTCTAGCCCGGAGAAGTGCAGCAACGCAACGTGGCATTGATTCCACAAGTGGACGGAAGAGATGTAGACCCATGCCATCTGGATAGCTTTCAACAGTTCCTTGATATTTGTAGATGCAGGATCTTGGGTGCGAATGGACCTTTCCACCACATCCCATAAATGCTCAATTGGGTTAACGTCGGGCGAACATGGTGGCCACACCATTCATCAGAACTCTCCAGAATGCTCCTCAAACCAATTCTGGACAACTCGAGACCAATGACATGGTGCATTATCCTGCTGGAATACTTCACCATTGTGGGGGTACATGAAGTCCATGAAGGGCTGCAAATAATCAAGCAATGCAACGTAGTGGTTACTGGTCAATGACATGTTCAGGCGGACCAGCAGACCCAACCCATGCCATGTGAACACATCTCACACCATTATGAAACTACCATCAGCCTGCATGGTGCCTTGTTGACAACTGGGCTCCATGGCCTCATGGGGTCTGCCCCACAACCGAACACTACCATCAGCTCAAAACAACTGGAACCATGACTCACTGGACTATGCCACATGTCGCCAGTCCTCCAAGGTCCAATTAGCAAAGCCACAAGCCCAGATGAGGCGCTATGTCTGGTGTCATAGTGTTAACAGGGGCGCTCTGGTGGTTCTTCTGCTCCCATATCCTATGCATTGAATGCGGATGCGATTCGAGCTAGGTTTGGTATAAAAGATCTACAGTAAAAAGATAGACAATGTCTAGATAGACACCAAATGGTAGACAGTCAGTAGGTAGACAGTAACAAAAGGTTGACAGATACAAAAGGTCAACACACAAAATGTCGACATGGATGAAAGGTGGTACAAAAGGTTGACAAGGTCAAAAGGTTGACATTAAAATGGTCGATGCAAAATGGTCGCCATCTTTTTTTTGTTAGGGTTAGGCACTTAACAAAGGGTTAGGGTTAGGCCCCCCAAACGCCGCAGCATGTCACTCATGCCGTGGCTAAGGGGGGGGGGCTGTGAGTGATCATGCAGGACCCGTTCTGCACATGCACAGAACGGGTCCCAACAATCAGATATGTACACAAACCGCCTCGTTTGCGTGCATCTCTGAATCAGGCGCTTAGTTTGATAGCGGTCATCATCAGTGCTTCTGTCTCCAGCCGGCAATTCCGTCAACATGCCTTCTCTGCAGTTAGCCTATGTCAGCGCGCCCCATTGCAGCCCAGTTACACCTCTTCAGTCACAAGTGCAGATGCGACTGAAATGTTTATGCATTATACATACTTGCGTAGACTTAGTTCCGGAGCATGCACAATGTTACGCACATTAATGTAACTCTGCTGCACTTTGCATTGGCCCCTGTGTGTCAGCCAATGCGTCAAATATGATGTCGAGATGCATAATATGAGAAAATAAAGCAAAATGTACAAATGTATAGTAACTAATGTAATGTAACTAATGTATTAAACATAGGGGGTGATTCAGACCCGGACGCTAAGCTGCCCTCTCTCGCAGCCGTGAGGGGGCGGATATGCAAATTCTGCGAATGCACAGCCAGGCTAAAGGACGCCCTCTATGTCTTAGAGAGCGACGGCAGAGTGAACGCTCGCCGGTGTAATGACGCCCACTTTACTTTCTTAGCACACGTCATTTCCAGGAAATGTTTGATTAATCGGTAACATCGAGAGCCATCGGAGCTGCTCGCAGCCCTTGAGGTAGACCCTACCCCGCCGCAAGCACTGTTATCACTGCAGGCTGAAATACAACCAACTGACGTGTACAATGACGCTTCCATGATAATTATGGACGCCCTTTAAACACCGTTTTGACGCCCAGACACGCCTGCGTTCGCACATCCACTCCCCCACTCAAAGTAGCGTCCAGTCTGTGTACTACAAACGCATGATTCCCGAATGCAGTGAGTAGCTCGTGCATGCGCATATTGCCTCATAAGCATGCGCAGAAGCGCGACTATCGCCCATAGCGTGCGTTCGCAGCTTAGCGTCCGGGTCTGAATCAGGACCATAGTCCTTATAACAATATTTGCCTAGCAATAGTAGGAGTGACGTAAATTGGCAAAATGGTAAATGAGTGATTTGCACACAAATGATGGGCTACGCACCTACATTTTCCCGGCTTTGTTCTTGACAGTTTTGCGCATTTGCGCTATTAAATAATGTTTTTGATTTTTCAGACACCCCAACAAATCTAGTCCAGCTGACAGAAGAAAATTACTTTTTGGGAACAGATTCAAGGAAAATGGAGCAATATTGTGAAAATGAAACATTAGAGGAGGAGACCCTACAGTGTAAGAGCAGCCTGCAGGATGACATGTTTCATGAAGATAGAGTTGAAACAGGAGGAAGAGGTGAATTAAGTGATACCATTCAATCTACATCACTCGTACCGAAGCTCAGAAGACATTATAATTTTACTGTAGCTACTGAAAACCTCCACCAAGGTCTTCCCGCAACTGGACCACTTTCTAGCTTAAGTAGTGTCCGTAGAAATCTTATGCTTCAAGGTGACTCAAGTCTTGGCTATGAACCTTCTTTTTCAAAAATCAAGGCCATCAAGGGGAATGACGTCAAGGAAGACAAGACGAAAAAAAGTCCAGAAGTTTCCCGATGTGACAAGAAGAACAACTTGATGAAGGAACTCTTTGGAGCTGGGTACAGCTTGAAAACTAGTTTTAAGCAAATTAGTGACTCCTAAACAAGAAAATAGCTCGAGTCCAGACATGAAGCCAGGTCTTCTTTATCCGTTTTTCAAAAGTTCTGTATATATATTTATATGAAAGAGTTTGTTTAAAAATGCTAATATATGTTTTACATTTGATAATTACACTGTTTTAATATATGTGACTAAGTAAGTACCCTCTCCTCTCATGTCCATCACTGTTTCCACCCCTTTCTGCCCCATTTTTTTCACATCCTATGTGTCTCAGTTAACCCTCTGTGTGTCTGTCACCCTCTGTGTATTAGTCTACAACCGGTATATGTACTAGTCTGTCTGTATTCACACATCTGCCTCTCTGTCCCCAATTTCTGTGTATTTCTCCCATTGTACCCCCATCCAATCTGCTGCCCTTCTTCTTTCTCTCATCTGATTCCACAGCCCACTTACAGCACATATTCTCCTCCCCCATCTTACACTTCTCTCTCCTGTAGCGCCAGAGGCGGTGACCGGCAGCACTTGTGAGACAGAACACTGGGAAACTGTTTTAAAACTACATCCCCGGAGTCTCCTGGGGAGACACAGGACCTCATTCAGAGTCGGTCGTTGCGGCCGCACGGTCGTACGCCACCGATGTTCGCTAAACTGCGCATGCGTAAAATTCGCAATGCGCATGCGCAAACTAACTATTACGATCAGAAATTGCTCTCTCCTTGAACACAGCCATGTCGTTAGTTTGAGTGACAGGATGAGGCGTTTGTGGGTGGTAACAGGGGAAGGTGCTTGTGAACAGGGGAGTGGAGATCCGAACGCAGGCGTGCCTGACTATGCAAACGGCGTTTTATGGGAGTGCATAATTAACTAAGTAGTGTCATGGTACATGTGACATGGGAGGTTTTTACACTTGATCGTAGTGCTTAAGAGAGGGTATGGTCAACCATAAGCTCTACGACCAGCTCCGATGGTCTCGATTAATCCTTATATGCCCGGAGATGACGTGTAATGGGAACGAGAAGGGGGCGTATTTTTAGTCTTACGGACGCATCCTCCCCTTGCTCGTCCAGCTAACGATCCCATCTTAACGACGCAACTTGCAAGCGCTTCATTTGCATATCCGGACCCTTTTACCTTACGACCGTGCAGCCGCAACGACCGACTCTGAATGAGGTCCACAGTATCTGGGGCAGGGCGGGGCTTTCACTTCATTATGCTCCTGTTGTGACAAAATGCTGTGATTAACGTGTCCGTAGGGAGGGCTTCACTCCGTATGGACCGCGATTCCAGGTGGTATTATCTCCTCATCCTGCTCACTTCACTAGGAAGTGGATGGGATGTGGGAGATCCAGACACTCTTCCGGGAGACTGGCCGAAAAATTGGGATCCTCCTGAACCTTCCAGGAGAGTAGGTAACTAAGATGCAGAGGCTGTGGGGGGCGGGAAGTCTGTGTGTTTAGCTGGGAAGGCAGAGAAAAGGGAGGGGCTACAGGGCAGAGAGAAGGTGGTGAGAGAGAAGCCCAGGGAAGGAGACTGGAGATGGATTTCCAGAGGGTGAAGAGAATATCATTTGGCGAAAAGTGTGTCAGGCTGACAGACCTTATTGCTGAGAGTGGCAGTTGGACAATTGTGGGATAAGTACTAACTACTGAAATATCTTATTGCTGGACAAAGATTTGTGGCTACAGTTAGTTAGATAAGGGACTGGCAGGGTGGTACTTAGCATCTATGTATGTATATTTGAATAATAAATCAAAAAGTGTGATTGGCTTTCTTATAATAACCCATCCCATCAAAGAGACTCATGCCAGGGCTTCTCTATTTACTGTACTCACATTAACAAGAACTAATCAGTTTTAGCTGTTTAATGTGCTCTAGTATTTTCTGCTTTCCTTAAAGCAGAATCCCGGAGGTCTCAGATGCAGCCTCTGGTGACCTTTTTATAAGTCTGTTCACTTGCTGCCCTTGTGGCTTTTGACAACTGATATAATATTTAAATCAAAGTCCTACTTGATAAGTGGTCAACACTTTCCATAGTTGCTCTGCAAATCCTAACTGGGAAGGGAGAGACTGTGGTGATGCGTTTTACTGCTAATATGATGTTTAACTAAAAATATAATACTTCTAAGAGCGGTCAATGCCATGAACAGAGGGCCTGATTCAGACCCGGTCGCAAGCGCTGTGCGCTCGCAACCGGGTCGATGGTGGGCGCAAAAAGCGCTCGCTCCGGGACTCACTACAAAAGGGGCGGCTGTCGATGTTGATCGACAGCTCAACCCCTTTTGTAGGTGTGGCCGGGGGGGTGGCTTCACAAACGGAGGCGTTCCCAAGCAAACGCCTGCCGTTTGTGAGCGGCCTCACTGACATCACCAGTGAGAGAGCTTCCGGCTCTGTTAGAGTCCAAAGCTCTCTGGGGCTTGCGGCCATGAGACCCTACCACAAGGGTCTCATCGCAAGCCCGATGGTCGCATAAGCTGTGGGTGGTAACCCACAGCTATGCGAGTGGCCAAGAGGCCGCAACTTAAAAACCAAGCGCCCGCCCTGATTCAGAGCGAGAACTCGCTTTTTGCGAGCGCCTCTGAATCAGGCCCAGTGTTTTTGAGTTGATCACTGATATACTGCAACATTAAAAAATAACATAACCACAGTGTCAAATTGGGTACATACAAAACGTCACATAGGCAAAGATTAATAGGGAAACCCTGCCATAAAAATATTATAATATTCAGACTTGATGCTGACTGGCAAAATACCGGCACCGGAATCCCACCGCCGGCATTCTGAAGGTAAGTATCAGGGGTTAGGGGGAGGGTTAGGCACTTGGGGCGGTTAGGTTTAGGGTACGGGGAGGGGGAGGTTAGGTTTAGGCACTAGAGGGGGGCTTAGGTTCAGGCACTGGGTAAGGAGTGTTAGGGGTAAGGGTTAGTATTAGGGTATTTACCTAGAGGTGTCAAGATTCTGACTGTCGGGATGTCACTGTCTGTATTCTGACTGCCGGGATCCCATACAGGTCAGTCATACACAAGACAACAGGGGCTTCAAGCCAAACATAACCAGTCAGGTGGGGTGTGTGAGGTCATGCAGTGATGTCATAATGGTAACTGCCTATATCAGGGCTTTGCTGTTACTGCCTCTCTCATACACGTCCAGGACCCAGGCACAGCTCACCGGCAGTAGGAGTTACTCACATAAGGTAAGTGACTGGACAAAGATAAGGGAAGCTTAGGTCGGTGTGTCGGCATGACTACTATAATATATGACTTATGACATTGAGGACAGGACAGTATTAGATAATAAAATCTCAGGAGATGTTTGGGGCTCACAGGATGGGACTATAATGTCTAATTAAATCCTTTGCGCTCTGTATGCCAGTATTGCCGACTGTTCCATGTTTATTAATGTGCAGAGGTGAGAGAATTATATTGTGCTTTACTCATTACTTTTATCCCATACTGGGCCTGATGCAGATGTGGACGCTAATGCAGTCGTAGCTACGATGCCGTACGCAGCTGCTGTGTGATAATAGGATAATGCAATCATAGCTGCGATGCTGTACATAGCTGCTGTGTGATAATAGGATAATGCAATCATAGCTACGATGCCGTACGCAGCTGCTGTGTGATAATAGGATAATGCAATCGTAGCTGCGATGCCGTACGCAGCTGCTGTGTGATAATAGGATAATGCAATCGTAGCTGTGATGCCGTATGCAGCTGCTGTGTGATAATAGGATAATGCAATCGTAGCTGCGATGCCGTATGCAGCTGCTGTGTGATAATAGGATAATGCAATCATAGCTGCGATGCTGTACATAGCTGCTGTGTGATAATAGGGTAATGCAATCATAGCTACGATGCTGTACATAGCTGCTGTGTGATAATAGGATAATGCTGTAGCTGCCTGGAAATGTATTGAGACGCCCACCGGCGGCTTCGCAGAGCCAAGTACGTAGCGGCCGTGGCAGATCCTTTGATATACGACCATCTGAGTAACCCTATGGTTGGCAGAATGGGCGAGGGAACTGAGACGCTGGCACCATATTTTCTACATATGGGATTGCAGGTGTTGCCAGATACACACCCTGAAAAATGCGCCTGCGTTATTGCCACCACTCCCCGTACCCGACCCCAAACGGTCCCTGAATGTCACTTTGCAAAGAGATCCTCACTGCGAGCGGCATCGCTAAGGTGCAACCGTGATGCATGCTCAGTCTGCCGATAATCTCTCAACTGCGTAAATATCGTCATTGCGTCCACATCTGAATGAGGCCCACTGTCATTAATAAATGTTACAACTAAATCACACTTTGGGCTCCATGTAATAGTGACACTAATTGCTGTCAACATATTGTGTTTAGTGTCAGTGTTATACATAGTAATATGCCATCACTCGCCTGTCCAGCATGGCCCAGCAGTGTCCTCCTCCTCTGCAGCATCTTCTGCTGTGTGTCTGGCAGCTTGACGCTGCCGGCGATGGGTTACTGACTAATGCACATACGTGATGACCGTCTGCATATACACATAGAGGTCAAACCCGTTGGGGCTCCAGACATAGCGGTAAGCATAATTAAGTTATGACTCTTAAATGGAGCATTAAATACTAAGGGGGTGCTATGGTTTTCTCTTTTCCTCCCTCTTTCCCTATTTTGTCTCTCTCTCCTCTACCTGTCTCTACTTTCCAGTGGTGTAGTCCGCACTATTGTCCGGGTGGGAGCAAGCAAGTGTGAGAGTTCCAGCTACTGAGGTCCGGTGGTGTAGTCCGCATTAGTATCCAGGTGGGAGCAGGCAAGTGTGAGAGTTCCAGCTACTGAGGTCCAGTGGTGTAGTCCGCATTAGTATCCAGGTGGGAGCAGGCAAGTGTGAGAGTTCCAGCTACTGAGGTCCAGTGGTGTAGTCCGCACTAGTATCTTTGTGGGAGCAGGCAAGTGTGAGAGTTCCAGCTACTGAGGTCCAGTGGTGTAGTCCGCATTAGTATCCAGGTGGGAGCAGGCAAGTGTGAGACTTCCAGCTACTGAGGTCCAGTGGTGTAGTCCGCATTAGTATCCAGGAAGGGAGAAGGCAAGTGTGAAAGCTGCATCCATTGCAGGAGTAAAGGCACTGTTCTGGTAGATACACTATATGGACAAAAGTATTCGGACGCCTGACCATTACACCAACAGTGACTGTAATGACATTGTATTCAAATACATAGACTTTAATATGGAGTTGGTCCCCCTTTTGTAGCTATAACAACTTCCACGCTTCTTACACTGCTTTCCACAAAATTTTGGAGCCTTTTTGTGGGAATTTGTGCCCATTCAATCTGTAGAGCATTTATGAGGTCAGACCAGTGCTCGCAGTGGAAATTTTGAAGTTGGGGTATGGAAAATTTAATTGAATCCCCCTCCCCAAGCTTTAGGGATTTTGATAAAAAGATTCAGTCTCTGCTTCTATCTAAACCCCTGCACCTTTCACTGCGTAGTACCTTCTCCCACCTCCCTGCATCTCACACTGCCTACTTCCCTCACTCACACCCTGCATCTCACATTGCCTACTTCCCTCACTCACACCCTGCATCTAACATTGCCTACTTCCAGCTCCAACACCCTGCACCCCACACTACCTGCTTCCTTCTCCCACACTACCTGTTTCCCTCTCCCACACCCTGCACCCCACACTACCTGCTTCCTTCTCCCACATCCTGCACCCCACAGTACCTGTTTCCCTCTCCCACACCATGCACCCCACGCTACCTACTTCCTTCTCCCACACCCTGCACCCCACACTACCTACTCCCCACTACCACTACCTGCTTCCCTCACCCTGCACCCCACACTACCGGCTTCCCTCTCCCACATCCTGCACCCCACACTACCTGCTTCCCTCTCCCACACCCTGCACCCCACACTACCTATTCCCCACTACCACTACCTGCTTCCCTCACCCTGCACCCCACACTACCTGCTTCTTTCTCCCACATCCTGCACCCCACACTACCTGCTTCCCTCTCCAACATCCTGCACCCCACACTACCTGTTTCCCTCTCCCACACCCTGCACCCCACACTACCTGCTTCCTTCTCCCACATCCTGCACCCCACAGTACCTGTTTCCCTCTCCCACACCATGCACCCCATGCTACCTACTTCCTTCTCCCACACCCTGCACCCCACACTACCTACTCCCCACTACCACTACCTGCTTCCCTCACCCTGCACCCCACACTACCTGCTTCCTTCTCCCACATCCTGCACCCCACACTACCTGCTTCCCTCTCCCACTCCCTGCACCCCACACTACCTATTCCCCACAACCACTACCTGCTTCCCTCACCCTGCACCCCACACTACCTGCTTCTTTCTCCCACATCCTGCACCCCACACTACCTGCTTCCCTCTCCAACATCCTGCACCCCACACTACCTGCTTCCCTCTCCAACATCCTGCACCCCACACTACCTCCTTCCTTCTTCCACATCCTGCACCCCACACTACCTGTTTCCCTCTCCCACATCCTACACCCCACTACCTCCTTCCTTCTCCCACATCCTGCACCCCACACTACCTGCTTCCCACTCCCACACCACCTGCTTTCCTCTCCCACGCCCTGCACCCCACACTACCTGCTTCCCGTTCCCTGCACCTAACATTGCCTACTCCTCACTCCCACACCCTGCACCCCACACTACCTGCATCCCTCTCCCACACCATGCACCCCACACTACCTGCTTCCCACACCCTGCACCTAACATTGCCTGCTCCCCACTCCTACACCCTGCACCCCACCCTACCTGCTTTCCACTCCCATGCCACCTGCTCTCCTCTCCCACACCCTGCACCCCACACTACCTGCTTCCCACATCCTGCACCTAACATTGCCTACTCCCCACTCCCACACCCTGCAAACCTCACTACCTGCTTCCCACTCCCACACCACCTGCTTTCCTCTCCCAAACCCTGCACCCCACACTACCTGCTTCCCACACCCTGCACCTAACATTGCCTACTCCCCACTCCCACACCCTGCACCACACACTACCTGCTTCCCTCTACCACACCCCATACTACCTGCTTTCCTCTCCCATACCCTGCATTTCTCACTACCTACTTCCCTCTCCCACACCCTGCACCCCACACTACCTACTCCCCACTACCACTACCTGCTTCCCTCACCCTGCACCCCACACTACCTGCTTCCTTCTCCAACATCCTGCACCCCACACTACCTGCTTCCCTCTCCCACACCCTGCACCCCACACTACCTATTCCCCACAACCACTACCTGCTTCCCTCACCCTGCACCTCACACTACCTGCTTCTTTCTCCCACATCCTGCACCCCACACTACCTGCTTCCCTCTCCAACATCCTGCACCCCACACTACCTGCTTCCCTCTCCAACATCCTGCACCCCACACTACCTCCTTCCTTCTCCCACATCCTGCACCCCACACTACCTGCTTCCCACTCCCACACCATCTGCTTTCCTCTCCCACACCCTGCACCCCACACTACCTGCTTCCCGCTCCCTGCACCTAACATTGCCTACTCCTCACTCCCACACCCTGCACCCCACACTACCTGCATCCCTCTCCCACAACATGCACCCCACACTACCTGCTTCCCACACCCTGCACCTAACATTGCCTGCTCCCCACTCCCACACCCTGCACCCCACACTACCTGCTTTCCACACCCATGCCAACTGCTCTCCTCTCCCACACGCTGCACCCCACACTACCTGCTTCCCACATCCTGCACCTAACATTGCCTACTCCCCATTCCCACACCCTGCAACCCTCACTACCTGCTTCCCACTCCCACACCACCTGCTTTCCTCTCCCAAACCCTGCACCCCACACTACCTGCTTCCCACACCCTGCACCTAACATTGCCTACTCCCCACTCCCACACCCTGCACCACACACTACCTGCTTCCCTCTACAACACCCCATACTACCTGCTTTCCTCTCCCATACCCTGCATTTCTCACTACCTACTTCCCTCTCCCACACCCTGCTTCTTCTCCCTGTCCCCCAGCTGGCAGTGGGCTCTCGCGGGCGTTGCATCATCAGGCAGGGACCATTTTGATTAGCGCTGGGATGGAGCGCCGGGGAAGTTGTGAGGGCGATTTGGTCCTAATGCCGGCTGTGAACCAATCACAGCACGGACCGGCAGCCAATCAGAAACAACTGTATAGCTGATTCTGATTGGCTGCTGGTCCGGAAGCCGTGATTGGCTAGCGGCCACTGCCAATTAATCTCTTTATTTGTCCGCCGGTCTGTGATTGGATCACGATCGGGGCCGGGTTTGTGTACTGTCACTTGCGCCGCATCTTTTCTACCGTCGGCCCGCCGGTACCTGTCACTCGATGTCCAGCGCTGCTTAGAGCTGTGCCCCCAGACGGACACATCTACTCATAATACGGAGGAAAATTATCTTTTTTTGTTTCCATCGCTGCCACAGGGGTTGCTGGCTGAAGTGGTGGTATGGCATACTGCCGTATACCGGCTCACTTCGAGCCCTGGGTCAGACACTGATATTGGATGAGAAGGCCTGGCTAGCAATCTCTATTCCAGTTCATACCAAAGGTACTCAATGGGGTTGAAGTCAGGGCTCTGTGCGGGCCAGTCAAGTTCTTCCACACCAAACTCATCAAACTATGGGGTAAACTTTGTAACAACAGTTTGGGGAAAGCCCTTTTCTATTCCAACATGACTATGCACAAAGCAAGGGCTATAAAGACATAGGGGTATATTTACTAAAGTGAGAGTTTTTGGAATCAGATTTTAGCTATTATCTTCTAGAAGGTGGTAGTTAAATGTTAAGTAGAATCTGATTGGTTGCTATGGGCAACATCTCCACTTCTAAAAACTTTCACTTTAGTAAATATACCCCTATGTCTTTATAGCCCTTGTTTTGAGCACAGTCATGTTGGAATAGAAAAGGGCTTTCCCCAAACTGTTGCCACAAAGTTGGAAGCATAGCATTGTCAAAAATTTCTTGGTACGCTGAAGCATTAAGTTTGCCCTTCACTGGATATAAGGGGCCTAGCCCGAACCCTGAAAATCAGCCCCATACCATTATCCCTCCTCCACCAAACTTCACAGTTGGTACAATGCAGTCAGGCAGGTAACGTTCTCCCGGTATCCGCCAAACCCTGACTCCCCCATCTGACTGCCAAACAGAGAAGCGTTATTCGTCACTCCACAGAACACGTTTCCACTGCTCCACAGTCCAATGTTGGTGTGCTTTACACCACTCCATCCGACGCTTGGCATTGGACTTGGTGATGTGAGGCTTGTATGCAGCTGCTCGGCCATAGAAACCCATACCATTAAGCTCCCGCCACATAGTTTTTGTGTTTACATTAATACCAGTGGAAGTTTGGAACTCTTCAGCTATGGAATCAGGAGAACGTTGGTGACTTACGCACCATGCACCTTTGCAGTCATTGACCGAGCTCTGTGATTTTACGTGGTCTTCCGCTTCGTGGCCGAGTTGCTGTTGTTCCTAAACGCTTTCACTTTCTAATAATATCACTTATAGTTGACCGTGGAATATCCAGCAGGGATAAAATCTCATAAACCGTCTTCTTGCAAAGGTGGCATCCTATTACAGTACCACGCTTCCAATCACAGTACCACGCTTCCTATCACAGTACCACGCTTCCTACCACAGTACCACACTTGAACTTCAACACAAATGTTTTGCAGATGGAGACTACATGGCTAGGTGCTTGCTTTTATACACCTGTCACGGGTATGATTGAAACACCTCAATTCAGTAATTAACAGGTGTGGCCAAATACTTTTGTCCATATAGTGTATGTTATGTTCCTGTGTAGATAACGAGTTGCGATTTGGTCTATCTATAATGGGAGCCGTGCACACCCTGCAACCATATAATAAAATATATCTCTCCAAAGTCCTGCATTGGCCAGTGCTGCAGACTGAAATCACCAGGAAAATGATACGGCATCCATAATGCTATTCCATAATGCTGGCAAGGTCTAAATGCAGTGAGTCTCTTAGAAGGCAAATTCTACGCTGATCACTAGTTACTGGCACTGAATGATCCAGTTTTCCTCATGCTGCAGAACTTCTTTCCCAGCTGGAGAGGTATCTTCCAGGATACCAATATATCGTTGTGACCTTCTCAATCACTAGATCGGAATCCAATCAAACATTTACAGGGGTTCTTGAACAATGCCTGAGACATAATTTTTCCACCATCAGCCAGATGTGAGACCTGTGACTATCTTGTGGGAACAAACTACACTGCATTGCTATTGCTTGCAATCTGATTGAATAGGAATTCATGGAGGGGCATTGAGGGGTGATGCTTTTATTTCATTGCAGTGGGGCCCATCTTTGGTTGGACAGCCTAGCATGCCAAGTTGCCCAAATAGAAAATCATGTTCCATTAAAAAAAAAATAATAATAATAATTGTATAATGAAAATATTGTGGTTGATTACAAAATTATTTTTATACAGCTATGTAGTCTGTCTTATCTCCATGCCTGTGGCACGTGCTCCCTCAATGTGTTCGTCTCACTGCTGTGTTGTAGAAGCAGAAGATGGACAATCCACTTTAGAGGTCTCAGATGGCTGACATGCAGCTCACAACCATTATACAGGTAGTCCAGAAGGGGATGCAGAGAGTAAGGATAACAGCTGACCAGGGGTGGAAATACTTTTGTTCATTCGGTACAGAAAATTTGGAGCAACACCAGTTTTGCACTGTAACATTCATGTCATCATTATTTTTCTAAATTAATGTGGAAAAGGGTGTTTTCACACCCGTTTCACATTATTTTAGTATCACCTACAGTTACTAAAGGGCAATTGGAGTGGAATTCGTAAAATTCTATTCCAACCCCTAAGTATCACTTATTTTTAGTAAGCAGATCGCATTTCCCATAATTGTAATGACCAAAGTTACTAAAAATAAAATGTGAAAATTACCAGGGGAAGCCCTGTGATAATAAAGCCACCTGGAGGTGGCAGTATCCAGGGTCTCCCCCGGTTACCAGACTCCTGCTCCGCTATAACGGGCAGAGCAAAGCCCGCAGCCGGCACCAGTGATCAGTTGTATGGTCTAAACAGACCACACGCTTACCTGAGTCCAGGGACCGGAGATCGGGGCTCCGGTGATGTCCTCCCTCCGGTCAGCTGGTCTCCCATGCTGCACTGGGGCCCGGTCGTCACCTGACAGGGTCCCAGTGCAGTATGGGATGTCTCCTGACCGGAGCAACAGAGGACATCACCAGAGGCCCGATAACTGCAGGTAAGTGTAATTAAGAGGGGAGTGGGTCACGGGGGGTCCGCGATCGCGGGGAGCGGGGCTTAGTGATGGGGGGTAGCAGTGGCGGTCAGTCGGCACATGCACAGGGCACTTGTCACTGTATTTTTTGCGAAAATACCGTGATAAGGCTCCGGAGGGGATTCGCAGGGACAGAGCTTTATCACAAGCTCTGTCCCTGCAAGGGATTTGTAGTAAATCCCTCTGATATTGCCTGAATTCGCAATGCAAATTCAGTCGGTAATATAACACTAATATATGCATTACAAATGCGGATTGTAGTAAATAGAGCCCATACTAACAACATGATTTTGTAGGACAAAATGACAGCACATTCTTTTATAAAGTAATACATTTTACAGCAGCAAAATCAGCCAAAGCTATGGCATTGTGAGACATTACTATATAATGGAAGTCCACGGACTAGCTGGTAAGTTTGACAAGCACCTGTTATGGAAATGTCAAATCAATGCAAGATGCCAATGAGTACGCTTAGGGCCTGATTCAGACCCGCTCGCGAGTGGGTCGATGGTCGGGCACTGCGCGTGTGCGAGCCCCGAAGCAAGTGAGAACTTCACTCGCTCAGGGCTTGCAGCAAAACGGGGCGGCTGTCGATGTTGATCGACAGCTCGCCCCGTTTTGTAGGCGGGTCGGGGGGGTGGCTGCACAAACGGAGGTGTTCCCAAAGGAACTGCCTGACCCAGTTTGATTGATCTCTAACTCTCCCCTCCTATAGAGAGATGCTGGGCAGCCATTGTGCAAAATGCATGCCTCAGCACATGTCCGGAGAGTAGTTGGGCATCAGTAAAGCAAGGATGCCTCTGTACTGTAGGTAGCAGTGATGGGGCTGTTAATGTCTCTTCATAGAGAAATGACTTAACATCAGTATGACCCCAGTTTTTCTCTCTATAGCCCCACATTTCTCTGGTTGTGGCACTTTATCATTCACGGTACAACCCCATATACACATCACTGTTTTTATAACTTTTGTGTGGGGGATACACTTGGATTGCTTTTAACCCCTCTAGCTTGGACATCTGCCAGGGTGGCCACTACAGTCCTCTGGCTACATTCCTGGTGCGCTTTCATGCACTCTAAGTACTTAGAGGAAGACCTTTGAAAAAGCTGTGGGTACAACACAGCGAAACGCGTCAGAATTGGCTGCTTCTTCATATTATCCATCCACTACAGGAGTGCCGATACATGGTCAAAGCAACGTGCTATCTAGCCACACAAACGGACTGCCGAAACCTCTGCCCGGGGACCATTTCTTGCGGAAGCCTAACAGCACTGCTAATTAGGACCCCTAAATTCAAGCGGACACTGGATTTGGTAATTATAAGTCTGGACTGACTTTTAGAACTGCACATGCTCAGTACCATTGGATCAATTATTATTTTATTATCATCTAAGCCTCCTAGCATCTATATGAGGCCAATGTGACTGGTGGATTGGACTGTTTTTATGCTCTTTTTTTTGCACATTTTAGATTATATGCATATTGGTATTTTGTATGCCTTATTAAATGATTAAATGTACTCATTCTAGTTGAGCGCTGTTGTTTTCTCTATTTTTGTTTACTTAGAGGAAGGTCATCGTGGTCTGGGTTTGGACGAGACAGTCTCTAGGTAGTGTCCAGATACATTGTCTGCCTTTTGTACCAGGCCATCTACCTTCTAGATTAAGGAGTTCCTCTATGGGCCCTGGATCCTGATCTAGGTGACCTTAGTCCACCATACAGCTGGTGCTGTAGGTAACAAGTAGTGGTGGATTTCTACTTGGGGAACCCCATTGTGGATCAGAGTAGCCAAGTGGTCTAGGGCGCAGTCTCCTCTGAATATGTGGGTTCAGATCCCACTTTGAAGGCCAGCCTATAACTCAGCGGTTACTTCTTCAGTTTCCAGATAATTCCTTTTGCAATCTTCTGAGTTAGAACAATCACGGGTGCTCTCTGGTCCTTTTTACACAGGGGTAGTGTTCCCATCTTGGGACCAGCACAACCCACATTTGAGTCCCATAAGGGATTCATATATATGCCTTAATAGGTTTCCCAAGCAAGCCCTCTGGAAGACTCTCTTCGCTCTCCTCTGACCTCCACGGTTATTCCCCAGGTCCTTGTCTCTGAAGGTGCAAGTTAATAGTTAATAGTCTCTTACTGGTCAGATGCCGGACTGCTTGTTCCAGCCCAACCTCATTCTGGGCGCTAGCAAGGACTCCAGGATTCTCAGGTTCTGCATGGGGTCGCTCCACTCTATCATTCACTCAGACTAGAGGTTATCAGAGCATCCTTTCACATGTAGGAGATCTATTTACATATTAATATCTGAATCAGTCACCAGCACTTCCTAGGGTATGCTGTGCAGTACAATCACTTCCAGTTCCGGTATCACCGTTACGGTAGGTTCTCAGCCCCTCGTGTTTTTTGTGAGGATCAGAACAGTCATGGCAGCTCCTCTTGACCTGCTTTTCAGGGCTCAGTCACTGGATAACCATCTGTCTAAAGGAGATCTTCGGTGGTCATACGGATGAATAATTACTTGGAAGCTTTTCCTCTTGGGGGTCACCTTTGCTGTATTCCGGGGTTCAGTGGGTATTCCTCTCTGCCGTTAGACTAAGGGTCTTCTAATTACTGTCTCCTCTATTCTGGCATCCCTACCGAGTGTTCTGACACTTGCAAGCAGATCTTGGGCTCTCTACCCTACCCCTTCGATGGAGTTACTGCACTGTTTTTATATTCCCTGCCTCTTCACAGGGAAATTTGGGCCCTATGACATAGATCCAGTCTGCTTTTTATGATGCAAGCTTTCGCCCCTTTTTTGTGGTGCACAAATTTTTACAGTATGTGACAGTCGCAGATTCAATTCCTATGTGTCACGGCCAGGGTTTCTCAGCATAGTAGTCACCGGGTATTACCTGTGAGGTCGTTATGGCGGGGGGTCTCTGGCAGTGGTGCTGGTGTTTGGCGAGGGGCATTGGCTGTGCGTGGTTCTGTCCGGACACATTGTCACTAGGCCTGGTGAGGTCTGGCGGTGTTTCCGTTCCGTTGGCATGGGCGCCACCATCTTGCCTGCGGGCATGTGATTCCGGCTGTCCAATCCTGGTAGGTCATGTGCTCATTCCAGCTAGTCACAGCGCAGCACTGAGTATTTAGGAAGGTCCAGAGCCTTCCTTCTTTGCCAGTGCAACGTGTTTCTCAGCTGTGGCTGAGAGTACCTGTGCCTTACCTGCCTGCCTGTCTGTTATGCTACTAGCCTGAACCTTGCCTGCTCCAACCTGCTGGACTTACCCTGCACCCTCCATATACCTTCCCATCTGCCTGAGTACCTTAACCTGCTGTTTCCCTGCACCTTGCCTCATTTCACTCCCAGCTGGACTTCATTACCTCTAGCCTGCATTTGTTACAGCTCACCATGCCTGCATTCAGTTACAGCTCATCATACCTGCATTCTGTTACAGCTCACTATAATTATATACTGGACTGTTCCTGCCTGTCACCATCTGGACATTTCTGCATTAACCCTCACTACAGTTATCAAGTGCACTTTAGTGCTATACCTGGACTTTTGCATCTGCCATTCCCATGTCTTCTAAGTCTCTTATTAAAAAACCCACTTTTTCATTTAAGTCTGCTTCTGTGTCTGCTCCTATCACCACCCTGGGTCCACAACAAATTCAGAACCTCACACTATGCTCCATTCATATGATCCAGGGCAGGGGTCCGTCTCACCACCAATGCACATCTTCAAGGGTGGAGGGCAGTAACCTGTCAATAGATCTTCAAGATCAGTAGGCGGCACAGGGAAGCCTGTTACCATCCTTCATTCTGCTGTTCTGGATGGTTTTCAGAGCTCTCTCTCTGGTTCTACCTTTCCTCCAGCTTCGTCTGGTCCTGATCTGGCACAACAGTGTGATTCCCATTGGCCACATAAGCCATCAGGGAGGTGCTCTCAGTTGCGGTTCCTTTAACACAGTCAGCTGCTCTCCCAGTTGGGTGAAGCGTAATTTTACGGCTCTGGAGGCAGCCTTCTTTCCTGCAGTTCTCCTGAAGTAGAGGACTCCTAGGCTGCTAGGTCATTCACTAGGGTACATTCTGATGCTTTTCAGTGCCTTGTGATCGCACTGATGGCCTGAGGGACATCAAGATTATGGTGTCTCACATGGCCACAAGTTACCGTGATACTGTTCCAGCTCCAGAGATCTAGGAGGTCCCCTATTGGTCACTCCGGAGATACAGTGGAAGTTTCCACTTTATTTATCATTCCTCTACTGTTCATAATGAGTCACAGTTGGAAGGGAGCATGGTGATCTTCATGGCTTAGCTTGGCCACGGCAGCCGTAGAATGCAACTGCTTCCGCCTCTCAGTCGGCGCTTCCATGTGTCTTCCTCAATGGTCGGTTCTTGGTCTACGAGCCTGTACTTCACCAGAGTGGCTCTTGTCACCCGTCCTAAAATATATGGGGGTTTCTTCTAGTGGGATCTGTTTTACCCTGCTACATGAGGAGGACCTCTTCGGGAGCTTGGTTAGAGGCTTCCTCCCCAAATCATTACAATTGAATCCTTTCTTTTCTGAGAATTGGGGCCTTTGTCCCTCTTCCTGGGTATAGTGGAGAGGGAGCCAGGTGGCTGCTGAGAAGAAAATCAGTAACTATTTGGTGCCCAGATACTCCCTCTCCAAGCTATACCCAGGAAAATCAGCCATTGCCACCCCTTCATATGTCAATAATCTCACGCTGCAATATTGTGCTCCTTACTCTCTACTTTATAAAGGAGCTCCAAGCTCAAATATCCGATGCAAACTCCTGTTCCCCTGCATTTGCCGCCATCTTATTCTGCCAATCTTTGCCCGTTGGCAGAGGATATCATGCTGCACATTGGGCATTTTGCACTGTGTAAATTAAGTTCACAAAGTTTCTCACTGCTGCAGAAGTTACGCTACCCACAATGCACAAAAGAATGGTTCTTGTAATAGATTCAGGATCTATGTACGAGCTGTCACCAAAGGCCTGGTAATAGCTATTACTATTGTTAATCTTTATGTGTGTGACACCCAAATATTACAGTTGCTCCTGTCCTTGCCCTCCTTTGGAGTTCACTCTATCCGTGTCACAAGCCGCAGTCACGTCTGGGTGGGTGAAGATTCTCTCAGGCCAGTTGCTATGAGATGAAGACGCCACACTCTCAGTTTGTAGATCCTTCCATCAAGCTGTCATCATCGCTGCAAAGACAGGATTGGTGTTCCCTCCTTATTATACCTTGTTGTGATGCTGCTCCGATGCCGGTTATAGAGTTTCTCGTACTTACGGTCGTTCCAGTCTCCTGCTTGTCAGTCAAGTTCCTGAGCCAGTCCTGCTGTGTTTGTCTATTGCCATTTGTTCCTTCCAGGTGGCTCCACCTGCATTCCGCCTGCTCATGCTGCTTGTGCCATATGGGCAGCATGGTGCGCTTTCTACCCCAGAAGCATCTGTCTCCATCCGGCGGGTTGTCAACCCAGCTGCACTGGTCGCAGTTTAGCGTCACTAGTGCGCAATCCAGCGCACCATTGCCAGTGTCAACCCGGCGGCACTGGTCGCAATTTAGCGTCACTAGTGTGCAATTCAGCACACCGTCACCAGTGTCATCCCAGCAGCACTGGTTGCAACTCTGCACTCCAGGTGCGCAATTCAGATCACCGTCGCCAGTGTCATCTCAGCAGCACTGGTTGCAACTCTGTATTCCAGGTGCGCAATTCAGCTCACCGTCGCTAGTGTCATCCCGGCGGCACTGGTTGCAACTATGCATTCCAGGTGTACAATCCAGCACACCGTAGCCAGTGTCATCCTGGCGGCACTGGTTGCAACTCTGCATTCCAGGTGCGCAATCCAGCACATCGTCGCCAGTGTCAACCTGGCGACATTGGTAGCAGCTCCACACCCTTGTGCCCACCCCACCTAAGACTCATCAGCCCAAAGGCTGCATCTATCCTGGGGCCCCAAGCCACAACCAGTCCTCAAGGCTGCTGCAACAGCCCAAAGACTGCGTCACATCCTTTAGTCCCTTGGCCATGACTAATAAAGGCAAATCAGCCCTCAACGTTGCTCAAATCAGCCCAAAGGTTGCATCACATCTTTTGCCCTCATCCACAACTAGTCAAAGCAAATCAGCCCTCAAGGCTGCGTCGACAGCCCAAAGGCTGCATCATACCCTTAGCCATTGGCCATGACTAGTTAAATACATTCCAGCCCTCAAGGCTGTCATCAGACTGCTCTACATAAACCCAGTCGATTCCCTCCTGGATTTTTAACAATCCCCCAGCAGATGGTGATCTTCTACCGTCCCACTTAATTGACAATTTTCCGCATGGCTTCCCCACTTTCCCTCCTCTGACCTTTCTGCCAACATCACTATTGACAATCCCACAAATGCTGCTGCCTCCAAACTCATTTCCCTATCTTCCTCTGTTGGTCTTACCCAATGGAACTCCTCCCCATCCCACTGTAGTGGTCACTGTCTTGGTCTGGCCTCTTTGCACCTCTGCAACATCACCAACTCCCCCTTCCCTCTTTGACTAAAATCTCCTCTACTTTAACCTTTTACTTCCCCTGTTCCGCTCAAGTCTACTTTCAACAAATGCAACCCAACCCTGTTTTCTTCCTCACTGGACGTCCTTCTCTCCCCTATCCTTACACTAACTTGCCCTGACCAGGCTATATTCCTGTACAACTTCACACCTATTTCTGCCTTGCACTCCACTGCCATAGCTGTCACTCATAGCCTCTGTTGGCCCACGCCCCAACTTGACTCTCCAAACTCAGCCACTACAGTACCTCCGAAAATGCTCTTGTACTGCTGTGGAGGACGTCATACTCTCTTGCCAACTTCATCCATTTCCATTTCAAATTCATCCAATCTGCATCTCTTCAAACAAACTTATTTCAAGTATTTCCCTGTCTTCCAATTGCCTCTCTGCTACCTTTCACACCATCCTTTGCACTGTCTTTACCTTCCTCCCTCCGTGCCATTGATTTTTCCATCTATTTCACATCCAAAATTGATGCTACCTGCCAGGATATCTTCTCACATGAATGTCCTCCTGCGTCACCTTCTCCTAACTCCAGCTGCCACTGAGGATGAAATACTGTACATGCCCTTCTGTCATCTTCTGCCCCATCACCTGCTCCCTTGACCCCATTCCTTCGCCCCCTGTCTTCAGACGCCTGCTCCCACCTCGCATACATCTGCAAGGGCCTGATTCAGAGAGGAACGCAGTGGCGATTACATAGGCAGATCGAGTGATTGTTTGCCATTGCACATGCATATAAGCCACGCTGCAGGTGCGATTGCAGACGCACAGAGGATGCACTCGCAAAGTGAGTGACAGGTAGTCAGCGTTTGGGGGTGGTAACGGGTGGTCACTAAAATTCAGGTGTGTCAGCGTTTAAATGCCGTTTCATGGGTGTGTATAAAAAAACACAGCTTGAGAGCCCTCTATGTGTCAGGAGAGCAGCCAAGTCCGCGGCACGTCAGCCCTGCCGCCAGGGCAAGATGGCCGCTCGATGTGTGTCAATGTTACCAATATTTATGCAGGTAAGCAATTGGCATATTTTCGCAGCTGTGTTGCGTACGTACAGGGCCGGATTATAGGCAGGGTGACGGGGTGGTCGTCCAGGGGCCCCCACATACATGGGGCCCCCACACACTGCCCCCGTCCCCTGGCCACATCCCCCTGATGAACCATTCTTTTTTTCTTTAAAAGTGCCATTTGCCGCAGCCCACGATTAAGTCCCCCCCCGGATTTGGCTCCGCCCCCTCTTCAAAGATCCGTGAATCGTGCTGGTCCAACTTCTGCTGTTGCTGCCGCCGCTGAAACCTGGAGAAGCAACCAGTAAAGTACACGCGTCTGTTGCCAAGGGGCACCCACAGACCTTAATCCGGCCCTGCGTACTGTATGGAATCGCAGCGGTGATCGCATTAGCATCCATCTCTGAATCCGGCCCAGAGTGAAAGACCCCAGCACTATGAGACATCAATGGCAACCACTGTGCAACCTATCTACCCCTGTGCAACTAATATAATGTTTTTGTCATAAATAACTATGGCCCTCATTCAGAGCCGTACGCTCTGAGCAGAGCGCACGCTCTGAATGAGGGCCGGCCTCCATGAAAATGGAGCGTCCTCCTGGACGCTCGTATAGCTGTGGGTCACCACCCACAGGCTATACGAGCGTGCATTTTGATGGCCGCGATGGTCGAGACCATCGCGACCATCGAAATTGAGAGCCGGAGCCTGCGGTTGAGGTTTTCAATCGCAAGCTCCGGAGTGATTTTGGCTCTATCAGAGCCAAAATCACTCCCACTGACATCACTAGTGATGTCAGTGGGCCGGCTTTTGACGGGAGGCGTTCCCGTGGGAACGCCCCCGTCAGGGAGGCACGCCCCCGGCACGCCCACCAAAGGGGGCGTGCTGTCAATCAACATTGACAGCACGCCCCCTTTGATCGGACACAACGAGCGAAGGACTTTCCTTCGCTCGTCGCGTCTGGCGCATGCGCACGACGGAGCTCCCTCCGTCGTGCGCATGCTCAGTCCATAACATCGACCCACTTGCGAGCGGACAGCCGCTCGCGAGTGGGTCTGAATCAGGCCCTATATATGTTTTATAAGGGATTATGCACCTGCTTCTTTCAGAATAAGAGAAGAGTGTCGGGAGCTTTGTGATGTGTGTGAAAGCAATCAGCGGCTAGCCTTGTATATTCAATGGGAATCGGTATGAAATATCGCCGGCCGCGGTTCGATTCCCGGCAGCGCCTGGCCGACCACAGCAGAGTTCCCGGCAGCGGAAGCTCGACAGCGCTGGAAATCCCGATCGTCGATAGGTAAGTATTGACTAACCTAACCCCCTAACTCTAACCCTCCTTAGGAGTGCCTAACCCTAACCTCCCCCCTAGTGCCTAACCCTAATCCCCCCCTCTAAGTGCCTAACCCTAACCCCCCCTTCCCTGCTGCCTAAACCTAAGTCCCCCGGGGGGGGCCTAACCCTAAGTCCCCCCCGGGGGTGCCTAACCCTAACCCTCCCTCCCCCTAGCCTAACCCTAACCTTCCCGGTGGGGTGCCTAACCCTAAGTCCCCCTCGGGTGCCCGAAACCTAACCCTCCCCTCCCGCGGCTGTCCGCTCACGGCGCCCGGCATCCCTTCGATGCATCAGGGAAATGTCAGGCGTGTACATCTAGACGCCCGGCATTTCACGCTCGCCGAGATATGACAGTCGGGTAGCCCGATGCCGGAATACCGGCAGCCGGCTTCCCGATTGTATACCATTCAATGTATGAGTGGCTGTTCCACACTCACCATAAATCTGGTAGCAGCAGCTGTGCAAAGGGGATAAAGCCAACAATTACCAGAAGGTGAGTCTTCCCTGCCTGCACCAGAGCCAACATGTTCTAGGGTAGCTATGTGCTGACATGGGGGACGCCTCCTGGCATTTTCATTAGCACACAGCAGAAAGAAATAGGGCCTGATTACGCAATCACGCAATCCGCACACACGCCGATGTTCACATAGCTGAGCGATTATTTGCAAATGCGCTTTGCGCAAAAAGTTCTGACGATCCCACCAAAGCAGGCATTACATGAAGGTGCTGTGCAATCGGGACGGGCGGTATCAGAAAGGTGGCAGAAAACTGATGGGCCACGGTCAGGCATAGGAGGCCGTGGTCAGACGGCGAAACTACACGTTCCATAGGACATGTGCAATTTTCGATGGTGGCGTCTAAGGTTACAGCGTTCAATGCATCTAAGCTGAAGCACCAGTACTGGTTTTAAATTTGATGGGGGAGGGGGGGGGTCAGGCTTTGTTTATCAATTATCTATCTATTATTATTTCTTCATTTTTTTTACATATGGCGCCCGAATAGGGCCGGCTCTAGGGGTGTTCGACAAGTGCCAAAGTGGCCCACGGGTGGTCAAATCAGGAGGTTGGGGACCCCCACCACAACAGTGTTTGGCGGTGCCGGACCCCAGAGGCTGCGCGCAGCATCCATTCAGTGACGGGAGAGGGCTGGGGGAAGCCCAGCTAGTGAGGCTCCCCACAGCCTGACGTTATTTGGAGGCATGCCATGCGGGCACGCCTCCAAATAACATCACATAAGGGGCGTGACCTATGGTAATTATGCCACGCCCCCATTTTCGGTCGCGCACGGCTTCGCCGCATGCAATGTAAGGGCGCCCTGTTAAGAGCCGGCACAGGGAGCTCCGCCCCCTGATGCTGGCCCTGCGTCTGAGGGACCCAGTGGCGTAACTAGGGTATTTGGAACCCAGGGCAAATTTGAAAATGGAGCCCACCCCCCCACTATGCGTGTCGAAATATGGGCGTGGTCACAAGGGGCGTGGCCACTGGAAAATGGGGCGTGTCAACACACCCCTTTCTTGTCACTGGGAAAATTTTTCCATTTGCACCTTAATGCAGTGCCCCTAGTAGTGGTCCCCCTTATATAGTACCCCTGGTATACAATGCCCCCAGTAGTGGTCCCTCTTATGCAGGTCCCCAGTAGTGCCCGTTATACAGTACCCACAGTAGTGGTCCCCCTTATGCAGCCCCCATTTAGTTCACCTTATACAGGCCCCCAGTAGTGATCCCCCATATGCAGTGCCCCTTACACAGTTCCCCCTGTAGTAGTCCCCCTTATGCAGCCCGCCATTAGTTCCCCTTATACAGTGCCCCCAGTAGTGATCCCCCATATGCAGCCCACCAGTAGTGCCCCTTAGACAGTGCCCCCAGTAGTTGTCCCCCTTATGCAGGCCCCCAGTAGTTGTCCCCCCTATGCAGTGCCCCCTGTAGTGGTTCTCCCTTTTCAGTGCCCCCTGTAGTGGTCCCCCCTGTGCAGTGCCCCCAGTAGTAAGCCCCTTATATAGTGCCCCAGTAGGAGTCCCCCTTGATGCAGTGCCCCCAATAGTAGTGGTCCCCCCCAGTAGTAGTCCCCAGTAGTGGTCCCCTCCAATGCAGTGCCCCCAGTAGTAGTTCCCCCTACACAGTGCCCTTTATAGAGGCCCCAGTAGGAGTCCCCCTTAATGCAGTGCCCCCTGTAGTAGACCCCAGTAGTGGTCCCCCCCAATGCAGTGCCCCCAGTAGTATCCCCCCCCAGTAGTAACCCCCAGTAGTGGTTCTGTGTCCCCCTCGAAGCAGTGCCCCCAGTAGTAGTCCCCTCCTTAGTAATAGCCCCCCCTGTAGTAGACCCCAGTAGTGGTCCCCCCCGAAGCAGTGCCCCCAGTTGTAGTCCCCTCCTTAGCCCCCCCGATAAATACACACTGAAATGAAACAATAAATAAAGTAAAAATTCTTACCTGAATCCACGCTCCCGCCGCCGTCCGCACGTCAGTCCTCCCAGGCTGGCGCACTCTGCATTATGTGAGAGATGTCATGACATCTCTCCCATTACCCACTACAGGAGCCGGAAGGAAACCGGCTCTTGCAGTGGGCGCTGTGGCTGCAGCAGTCAATGAGCGGCTATCTGACGCTCATTGACTGCTGTTTAACACACACATCGCCGCCAGCGCTGGTGGTGATGTGTGTGCAGCAGCAGCAGCCAAGGAGAGTCGTCTGACTCTCATTGGCTGCTGGTTAACACACACATCGCCGCCAGCGCTGGCGGCGATGTGTGTGTCAGCACAGCCTGAGCCCGCCCGCCTGCCACCCTCCTCCTGGCGCTATTGGGCAAGCATAGGACGGCGCTGGAAGCCTAGCGCCGGTCCTGTGTAAATGTGTAGTGCTGACCGCACACACTGCGGTCGGCACTGCACTGGCTAACCAGGGCGGGCCGGTACCGTGGCCGGCGACGCCCTGCCCCACGCCGGTCCAAAAACCCCAAGGCACGTGCCCCGCTCGCCCTGCCCTAGTTACGCCACTGGAGGGACCTCTGTTGTTTGGTGATTTGTTTTCTGGTGCATTTCTGTGGACTTGCAAACTCGCTGGCTTTTACTTCTGGCGATTTCTGCCTTTAGTATTATAAAAATCTGGATGGTGGCTTTGGGGCGGAATGTAATAGGGTGCGAGTTTATTTGCAGGAACAAAATTTTGAAGGTGCGTTTTTGATCCCGCAACTCGCACATGTAATAGGGTGTGAGTTTGTGGGTGCCTGTTTGATCAGCATGCGAGTTAAACTGCGGGTAAACTTGCACCATGTAATGCGATTTTCATTACGAGGTGTGTGTTTCACAGAAGCCTGCAAAGATCAGTGAGATCCATGAAGGCTTCTGTTTGTGAAAGGTCATAAAGTGTAAAAATAAAATAAAAAAAATTACGTGGGGGCCCCCCTAAAAGCACAACTAGCACCGGGCTGTGGGAGCTGGTCCTCGTTGTGAAAATATGGTGGAGGGAATTCATAGGAGTCCCCCGTATTTTCAACAACTAGCACCAGGCTCTGAGAGGAAGAGTTAGATGCAAAGCACAGAGTATGTGCTCCGATATGACCAGGTTTGCGGAGCGATGTATAAATTAGATTTGCACTTTGTGCAAAAGTGTAGAAATTATATATGAGGGTGGTGATTGCTGTGCAGATTTTTGGTCTCATTCTAGTCTAAAGTTACTATGCGGTGCTATTTAACGGCTGTGTCTTTGTTGGTTTTGGCCGCTGGATTAAAGGCGCAATTATATTCAATACAAAACACACCTGATTTTGCATCGAATATAACGCCCCTTTAAATCCAGCAGCTGAAGCCATTGAAGACACGCCTGCTTTTATAACCACAGCATAGTAAATTTAGCCCAAAAATTAATTTAACCCTCTAGATTTTAAAGGCGTTTTCAATGCACATCGGCTTCATCATTTGTATATCATCAACTGTTTGCTCCCCCACCCAAAAAAAACCCAGAAAAATAATAAAATAAAAATCAGTAACACTGAAACAACTCAAAAATATAAAACCTGTCTGGGCCACACAGGGGAAACTTTGGTATGGATTTTGGTCAGCACAAGCACCAGATAATCTTTTAATTTTGCTTAATAAAATGTGATTTAAAAAAAAAAAAAAAAAACAATTGTGAATAATCCTTTTATGAATTGGAGAATAAAGAAAGACATCCCCGTTAATTCTCTTCCTGAGCTGAAAGTGGTTAATAAACCTCTAATTTACCATTTTATGTACTGCTGTGCTTAAGTCTGGCATTGTATAAGGATCCAATTTTATCTACAATTCCTAGCGCTGCAATCCTACCAGCTATTGTGCACATACATGATATGCAGAAGAGAATACCAACCAGGCCTAAATGCTGCCTCTCAGGGCTTTACACATCAGAGCTATGCCCGATATTTTTGTTGTTTCTAATAATCCCTGTTCTCACACACTGTTCATTGCTCTCATTCGTTGTTATGACAGCGCCACAAAACTTTACTGCCTAACAGATGTGAGTCTCCAAACACCGAGTGCCTAACCAGATGGACGGACGGAGGATCTATTAACCCTGTCCTAGTGGCCTAGAATAAACATGGATGATAATCCTTGACCTCAATAGTAACCGTTGCTTTGTGCAATTAGAATATACGAGTCTTGCCCGGTAGCGTTCTATTATTTATCACCAGGAGCAGGCAATAAGCGATTAGCAGCTGTAATAATTATGGGAGAGAGCTAATTAGGCTTTGGCAGTCCGTCGGATACATCATTTTATTTTTAGATGGGGCTATCCGTGTTGGGAGTGTGAGCTGAGCAGAGCAGCCCTTGCCTCTTCGTGTGTCGGCGTGAAGCAGCGTGTCGGTATCCTGCACTAGAAGTGATTTCTGTCCCCAGAAGCTGAGCTGTAATTTTGTTCCTTACACTGCGGCTACATCATGTCTATTTAGATCAGAGCAATTTTCCAACTCAGCCTGTTTGTTCCCCATCACTGGCTGGAACAGACTGCACATAGCACGGGAATGTCTTTCCCTGCTGCAATGCAGCCCCCTCCCATCATATTTCCTTCTTTATGTCGCCTTCTATATCCCACATCAGCCTGGTGAGGTCAAGGGGACATAACCAACAATCCATAAGAGGGTAGTGGTGTCTGGCCCCAACCGTCATCAATGCAGAGGACTCTTCTAAAATAAACACATTTCTTTTGTCAAAATACCTTTCATGGTGTCTACATGTTGTTGTTTTTGCTGTAATTATTATTGTTATCCTATTATGTACTACGCTGTAACAAATCACATACAATGACACGAAGCAGAAGGTAAAAATGACCCTGCCCAAATGAGCTTGCCCTTAGTGCAGTGTGGGGAACACATGATGCTTATGGGCATAGTTATAAATATTATTATTATTTTATTTCAATATTGTGAAAACTGGCGTATTCACACCTTTTTTTAGTAACATCAATCATTTTTATACAAATTTTTTAGGGGTACAGAATGAAAAACAGGGAGAAAATAAAACTGGAAGGGGGTACAAAGCGCACCTTTTTCACATTATTTTACTTTCACTAAACTGTACTAAAGGGCAATTATAGCAGAATTCGCAAAATTATCCCCCAAGCCCTAAATATCACATTTTTTTTTGTAAGCAGATCACATTTTCCATAATAGTGTCATTTTGAATTGTAATGGGGGAACCCTGTGATAGTAACGCCACCTGGAGATGGCGTTATTATAGCTTTCCCCCGTTTAACCGGCTCTGCTCAGCTCTGACAGTATAAATAAGAATCCTGCTACCCCTGCCCGTGGCATCAATGAAGGAGAGACAGAGGGCCTGATTCCGCAAGGGTCGCGAATGCTAAGACGCACGCAGTCGGACGATTTTTCGCGATCTGCACATGCGTATGCATCGCAGTGCGCATGCACGAACTAGCCACTGCGATCAGGAATGAGATCGCAGTGTGTACGCAGACCCATCGCAGCGTGATTGATAGAAAGTACTGTTTGGGGGGTGGTGACGGGGGGGAGTCGAGCGAACGCAAGCATGCTAGTGCATTTCAACACCGTCACAGGGGCGTGCATAATTAAGCATACGGCATACGCAGCCTGAGCTCTAGATACTGACAGGAAGTTTAGCAGTTTGTGAGTGAGGTCTGACCTGCCTTACTTGTGCGCGAGGCTCCGATGGTACCGATGTTTTCACAGACTTGCAAGGTATTACAGATGTGAGTAAAGGGAAGTGGGCGTGTTTATGTTGTGCTGCTGCGGCAATGCGATCACACTCATTTGCATAATTTCGCAGCAGAGCGGCGTACGCGCTTGATGACGCGATTGTATCAGCGATTCTTGCTGAATCAGGCCAAGATAAAAATAAACTTTTGGCACTTCTATTTTTGAAAGCATTCTTACTTTGCAGCATTTTTTCCACACCTGCCTAAAACTTTTGCACAGTACTGTCTCTCCTTAGATCCCATCATATACATGGGACGATGGGACTGGAGCCATTTAAAAAAAGTGCTAGAAGGATAACAAGTCTAATTAGACCTCAGTTACATATGTGTTTTTAGCATTGGAGACGTGTCTGCAGCTTTAGTGATAAGTCAGTGACCACTACAACTTGGGACCACGTAGAAGAGGAAGTAATCCAGGTCACTTATTGGCTTTCTATGCCACAACATATAATCATGGAAATGTATTACAGTGAAAGTGTAGTACAGTGAAAGCTATATTCTAATAAATTGTAGGATACATTGTATTATTAGCACACCCTAATTTACTTTTCAAATCTTTCAAATGAGTGTCATTAATGCATTGGCAGCTAGTGACATAGTTATTGAGGAAAGGTACAGCGGTTGGACATTTTTGCCAAACCTTGAAAATAACTTGTACTGGAAATACTGTAAATTACACTTTTTTTTTTCATAAATATTTTTATTGAGACATTGTGTATATAAAATAAGCAACATTTTTGTTTTAAACATCACTTGATATACAATCATACCTAATAAAATGTAATACAGAAACAAATTCTATTCATATATAATGGTAAATCATACAATTCAATATATATCTTATAAACTTGAGAACAAATCTATAGTTTTGTCTTTTGCATATATCTATTTAATAAAACAAATAAGTACAAAATTATTGTTTGATTAGTAGTTGTTTAAATATATTTATTTATTTTTTTATTTTATCCTGGGGACCTGGAGAGAAAAACAGCTTAATCCACCTTTCTAGGTTATATTTATTGGAGGGTCACCCACCACCAGTCTTGTGAGATACAATGTGGTATTCCTCAAACTATAATGTATTTGTTTTCTTGTGGTGAGCGGAAGTGTGTCTATGTACGTTTCCCATAGTAAAAAGAAACGTTCCACCCTTTTTTCTTTTTGTATAATGGTTTCTACCCAATCCATTTTGAAAATAAAATATAATTTTGTCATGAACAGAGACCATTGAGGAGGTGAGCTATCCAACCAACCCTGCAGTATGGTTTTCTTGCCTGCCGCACTCATGATCAGCAGTAATCTTTTACTATCTGAGGTCATACGCTGTTCTGGATCAAGAAAACCCAGTATTGCCCACTCAGGAGTAAAAGGGACATAGTTTACAAATTTTGTCTCTGCATATCTACGAATCTGATACCAACAATGTTTAACTATTGGGCATGCCCATAGACAGTGAAAGTTATCTGCTTTTTCCTGTTGACATCGTGGACATAAATGGTTATTAGATTAACCCATTTTGAAACGTCTCATTGGAGATAGATAAACATTGTGATAGATATTTATAAAGAGTTCAGTATACATACTGGCTGGCAAAGTTCTTCTAGAGAACTCCAATGCCTTCTCTAACCTAGGAATCGTCAAATTTGGGAAATGAACAAGCCATTTAGCCATACCTCCAGAGATTATGGAACAGTCTATTATATCCCTTAAAAAAGTGTAATGGTTCGAGATAGCTCTGCATTGTGGTACCTGATATGACAGAAAAGAGTCCAATGTGTTATCCCAGTCCTTATCAGAGAAATGCTGTAAAACATACATAAGAGCGCATTTGCAGAAATGCCAATGGATAAGGAGTTATCACTGGGAAATTGTTTGAGACCTCTGTATATGTAAGAACACGCTTTTCTTCCATTGAAACCAAGGATTTAATATTATTTATACCTACTAAACACCATAATGTAAAAGGGTGAGCAGCCATGCCATCAAGGAAACTGGGATTACAGATCAGTGGGAGATGAAGAGTGTGATATGCATTTAATCCAGCCTTATGTCGTAAAATGTGCCATATTTTTTGAGTTGTCCACAATAATGGATTTGATTTATATATCTCAGATATTTCTTGATCATGTTGATGAAGGAAGCTAATTAAATCATATTCTGCTATAAAACTTTGTTCTACTTGGACCTTAGTTTATATGGAGGATTGAAGCAACCAGTCACACAAATGTCTCAAGAGAGCCGCTTGGTTATATATAGTTATATCCGGAAAATTTATGACTCCATTATTTCGGGGTTGACAGAGTTTTCGTAGGGCTATTCTAGCTCTGCCTCCCCTCCAAATAAATTGACGTATCAACATATTAATTTTAATTTGATCGGCTTTCGTCAAAAGAACAGGGAGCGATTGTAAGGGATACATTAAACGGGGGATAGCCACCATCTTTAACAAATTAGCCCTTCCCAAAAATGACAAAGGAAGACGCTCCCATCCCCTAATATCCACCCTCAATATATTAATTGCTTTTTTAATATTCAATCTATAGAGATTGAAAATATTTTGTGGTAAAAAAAATTCCTAAGTATGGTATGTACTGTTTAGCCCATTGTAAGGGGTATTGAGAAGCCCATCTAGGAGATCTAGCAGAGCCTTTAAGTGACATAGCCACTGACTTGGTCATATTAATATGTAGACCAGACACTAGACCGAAATGTTCCAATTTACGTAACAGGAGGGGTAGAGATTGTTCAGGATTACCAACATAGAGAAGAATATCGTCCGCAAATGCGGAAATTTTTAACTCCTGTCTACCTACAGAGATGTCCTTAAATTCCTGCCAATTCTGAAGGGTTCTAAGTAGAGGATCCACTACCAGGTTAAATAATAGCGGGGAAAGAGGACAACCCTGACTGGTGCCTCTTTCTAGATAAAAACAGGGACCTACTACTCCATTAACCATTAATGATGAGGAAGGATTAAAATAAAAGTAACGTATGAGCTCAACAAAGCTGGTTTCAAAAGCTCTTCTCTCCAGAACTTCAAACAAGTACGGCCATAAAACCATATCAAAAGCTCTCTGAATATCCAAGCTCAATAATATATTTTCACCACCTGACGAACCACCCGATGCCACCACTGCTGCTATTGCCGTTCTTATAGCCTATAATGCGTGTCGCCCTTGTACAAACCCCGTTTGATGTTCTGTTACTATGTATGGTAAAATTGTCTGGAGTCGTAACGCCATAATCTTAGCCAGGAGCTTAAAGTCAACATTTAGCAGACTAATAGGTCTATAAGATGACATCAAAGTTGGGTCCCTGTCAGGTTTTGGCAGCAGAATTATGTGTGCCTCATTGAAGGTCTCATATGGTGTTTTATTATCGTATATTGTCTTATATAATTCTAGTAATGTTGGGGTTATGTAAGTTTGTAATATTCGATAATATTCACCAGTAAATCCATCTGGCCCAGGGGATTTACCTGTAGGGAGCAATGTTATGGCTCTGTTAATTTAATCCATGGTAATATTGCCTGCTAATGTCTCCCTTTGATCCACTGTTAACTTAGGTAATACTTCATCTGTGAGCAAAGCAGTTTGAAGTGTGTTATCAATAGGCGAGGAACTAAATAGTTCTTCAAAATGAGTTTGAAACTGGTTAACAATTTCTTTAGAATCAGATTTTATTCTCCCTGTAATAGGGATTTTTAGTGTAGTAATTGTGCGTTGTTGTTTATAAGGTTTGGATAAGGTTGCTAAAAGCTTGCCTGCCTTATTTCCCCAACGATAAATTAAACTTTTAATCACAAATGATCTTACTGTTCCGATACTTATTTAGGCTGAAAATATTAGCAGGATCTAGAGGAGAAATGGATCAGAGATGGTTAATAAAGGGTTCACAGCCATATCAAGGGGTCTATATTTTAAAAAGAAAGCGAAAACAAAAGCAGCACAAAAAATTTGCCGCTTCTCACTTTGCAACTTTTGCCATAATTATATATTTTTAAGTCCCGGGATAGCCCTTGCTGTAATGGGCTGTCCCAGTGACAAAATTTGAAACATCGTTCGCATTTGTAAAAGATGCTTGAATGCTCCGCACATGTGCCTGTCAGCGTTGGTAACAGCAGCACCGTAGCTAGACGGCAGTGCACCCTGTGCAGCACTGCCGCCCCTCTCACTCCCTCTCCGCCCCCCTCCTCCCCCCTGAGCTCTTACCCTAACTTCCGAGGGGATTAGGGAGGGCGGGATCTTCTGCCGATTTTCAGTGTCCGGCGCGCACCGCTGCCGGAGGCCTCTATCTGCAGACCTCCGGCACAGAGAAGTGTGTGGCCGGGGGCCGCTGGAGAATGGCGCCCGGTTCACATGACCCCTCAGCCCCCCCCTAGTTGCGGCCCTGGTAACAGCCTGACGCTGATCAACGAAGCGGCCGGGGGGATCATAGAAGACGGATCTGGTGAGAGCGGGTGCCCCCGGGGGAGCAGAAGCGGCACAGCTGGCCAGGGAGTGTAGGAAAGCATGAAGAGGTCGCCTCTTCCCTACTCTTCTCCATTTCTGCAGGTAACAAGGCGCATAGGGCCCCATTTATTAACAAACATAAATTGCAGCTGCATTTTTCGTTTAGTATCACTGTGTATTTATCAAATACTTACCCCTCCGGCGAGGTCCAGCGAGTCCTCCTCGTCAGCGAGGTCCTCCCATCGCCTGCTGGCAGCCTAACTCTGCCAGCGACGGGCTCCTGTGTAATGCGCATATGCGATCTAAAAATGGCGAGAACGATGCTGTGACAAACAGCGGTAATCTTAGATTACCGCTGTTTGTTGAATACAGGAAGGATGACATAACCCCTTTAGCGAGTGCTAAAGGGGTTATGTATTGTTAATAAACGGGGCCCATAATGCCATCTAGAGTTAATGGACCTCATTCAGAGTTGGTCATAAGTGGCCACTCGGTCGTACGCATCCGATGTTTCTAAACCACGCATGCGTACGGTTAGTTTTGCGCATGTGCGTACGAGACCTTGCAATCCAAAATGCTGTCGATCGTATGGCTTACGAGCAGGAAGTGGCTTCCGGGAGTTGATTGACATGAAAGGCCGTATGTGGGTGGTGACGGGGGTGGTGGTCTAAAACCGCAGGCGTGCCTCACCGTTTTCAGGGCGTTTTAGGGGCGTACATAAATTACCTGCTACGACCGACATAGATGGCCGGAAGTAGTAAAACATCAATCTGCGAGCAGGTTAGAGGCCTGGCTGATCGTACAGCTTGAGGTTGGGTATGTGCTCTCTCAATCACCAGAGTACAATCGATACTATCGAATGTTACTGATGTTCGGATTGATGTTTCTATTTTGTGCCACATAATGCAAGCAACTATTAATCGTTTGTTGTAGCTAATAACACTGCTAATTGGCTTGTAATTGATTCAGCTGCGTTTGCATTAGCGAATAATAAGAATAAATATATTTCATGGGGATGGCTTATTCTATGCGTTTTTTTGTTAATTTTTGGAGTCATTTGCACACAACACAAGCGGCCGCAACCATCAGAAGAAAATTAACATACAGCGGCTGACAACGACTGACTCGATCGCTAGCTGCTATCACTCGTTAGCTAGAGGAGGTGCATTGTTCATGTATGTTCGTCACTTTGGTTACGACCGACCGGCCGTACGATCGCTTCCTTTTTCATTTTTGCGGTCGTTAGGTGTACGACCGAGCGGCCGCTTACGACCAACTCTGAATGAGGTCCTGTGTTTTGTTTCTCAAAAAAGAGCTTTACTTCTCTCATCTATATAAATACCGGCCCCCATTATATCTAATGGGGGCTGCAGGAATGTGACAGGAGAAATAAATAAAAGCAGAGAAAGCAGTGTTTTCTCTGCTATTTTGATGTAACTAAATACAGAGAAAATGAAAGTGTGGCTTCCTCCATCTAAAATGCTGGAGAACAGGAATATTTTTGTCTATTAAACAGACCCCTAAACCACAAAACGCTGCATGGCAATTCTGGGCGTATTATGTTCATATGAACCTTTTATGACCTTTACCTTTTTTTTTTATTGTTGCTGGTAAAAAGTTGTTTTCATTTTCATTGTCTGTCTGTCAGTAACGTTTGGTAATCTTCGGCAACCACGATAATAGCAAAACACACTAATAATCTATAGTCAACAAAACAGACGGCCAACAATCTGCAGCAGAAAAGAAGAACATAGTAAAACAATGTAGTGAGAAGTCATTGAAGGTGTTTCACACCAAAGCAATTTATTCCCTGCAAACCTACAGGGCAAAGGATATTAGGACTGATTCTGACCTGGGAACAAAGAAAAATAAAAAAACAAAGTAACTTTGCACCTGGGTAAAACCAGTGCTTTTTTGCAGCTTGCCTGCTGTTCCTGAACCTCATTAACTATAGAGATGAGCGGGTGCAGTTCCCTGAGAACTGAACCCACTCGAACTTGAAGATTCAAGGCGAGATCCGAGTCCGGGTCGAGTTTTCCTGCCTAACTGGGATCTCAAAGCGAGGCAAAATGTCATCATTCCGCTGTGTCGGATTCTCGCTGGTTTTTTTTTATTATATAAAAGTCCATCCCCCACGATGATCGACGCCATTTGCTTGCTGAGTCCCGGGCTGTCAGGGCTGTGCTTTATCCAAGAGGGACTGCTGTGTCCATCCAGGCCAGGGCTGATGTGTCCATCCAGGAGCTGCTGTGGGTCTGCTGTGTCCATCCAGAGGTTGCTGTGTCCATCAAGGGCAGGGTATTCTGTGTATATCCAGGGTCTGCTGTGTCCATCCAGGGTGCTGTGTCCATCCAGGGGTTGTTGTGTCCATCTAGGGCAGGGGTTTCTGTGTTCATCCAGTGGCAGGGGCTGCTGTGTCCAACCAGGGGTGCTCTGTCCATCAAGGGTGCCCAGTGTATAAAAAAATAAAAGCTAATAAATAATATAATAAAAAAATAATATATTATATATTTTTTTTGTGCTGCACCCCAGTGTACTATATATATATATATATATATATATATATATATATATATGTGTGTGTGTATGTATATATATATATTAGGGGTGAGCGGGTTCGGATTTCTGAAATCGGAACACCCCCGAGCCCCCCCGATCCGAGTCAGGCTCGACTTTTCCCGCCTCACTCGGATCTGAAATCGAGGCAAAACGTCATCATCCCGCCATCCAGGTCTCGCGGGTTTTGGATCCTATATAAGGTATCCGCGTCTGCGCCATTTTCTCACTCGGCTGTGGACAGTGAAGAGGGAGGGTGGGAGTTAGGGCTTGCTGGGCTGTGTAGTGTAGTGTAGTGCAGTGTAGTGTTGTGCTGTGCTATGCTGCTGTTGTCCATAGGGGCTGTGTCCACTACTTCAAAGTCCATAGGGGCTGGCTGGACTGTGTTGTGCAGTCAGTTGTCCATAGGGGCTGTGTCCACTCCATAGTCCTGTGCAGTGTCCCAGCCCTAAAGGGGTGCTGTAGTGTTGTCCAGGGGGTGCTCTGTCCATCAGGGGTGCTCCCCCCAAGTGCAAAAAATACATATATTTTTTCTGTGTTTGTGAATTGTGAGCACAGTAGCCACACGTTTATCAACAAAGTAGTGCCAAGCATGCGCCTTTGTCATAAGTAAAGGGCCGGCTGGCTTGTCCGTTAAAAGGTGCTGTAACCCCCAAAGTACACTCCAAACAAAATAAAAAATATATTCTGTGTTTGTGAATTGTGTGCACTATGGCTGCATGTGCATCAACAAAGGAGCAGCGCCAAGCGTGCGCCTGTGTCCCATTAGTAAAAGGCCGGCTGGCTTGTCCATTAAAGGGTGCTGTAACCCCCAAAGTACACTCCAAACAAAATAAAAAAATATTTTCTGTGTTTGTGAAATGTGTGCAATGTAGCCGCACGTGCATCAACAAAGTAGTGCCAAGCGTGCGCCTGTGTCATAAGTAAAGGGCCATCTGGCTTGACTGTTAAAGGGTGCTGTAACCCCCAAAGTGCACTCCAAACAAAATAAAAAATATTTTCTGTGTTTCTGAATTGTGTGCACTGTGGCTGCACGTGTATCAACAAAGGAGCAGCACCAAGCGTGCGCCTGTGTCCCATAAGTAAAAGGCCGGCTGGTTTGTCCATTAAAGGGTGCTGTAACCCCCAAAGTACACTCCAAACAAAAAAAATATATATTTTCTGTGTTTGTGAATTGTGTGCACTGTGGCTGCACGTGCATCAACAAAGGAGCAGCGCCAAGCGTGCGCCTGTGTCCCATAAGTAAAGGGCCGGCTGGCTTGTCCGTTAAAGGGTGCTGTAACCCACAAAGTACACTCCAAACAAAATAAAAAAATATTTTCTGTGTTTGTGAATTGTGTGCACTGTGGCTGCACGTGCATCAACAAAGGAGCAGTGTCAAGCGTGCGCCTGTGTCCCATTAGTAAAGGGCCGGCTGGCTTGTCCGTTAAAGGGTGCTGTAACCCCCAAAGTACACTCCAAACAAAAAAAATATATATTTTCTGTGTTTGTGAATTGTGTGCACTGTATCCGCACGTGCATCAACAAAGTAGTGCCAAGCGTGCACCTGTGTCATGAATAAAGGGCCAGCTGGCTTGACCGTTAAAGGGTGCTGTAACCTCCAAAGTACACTCCAAACAAAATAAAAGAAAAATTCCGGGTTTGTGAATTGTGTGCACTGTGGCTGCACGTGCATCAACAAAGGAGCAGCGTCAAGCGTGCACCTGTGTCATAAGTAAAGTGCCAGCTGGCTTGACAGTTAAAGCATGCTGTAACCCCCAAAGTGCACTCCAAACAAAATAAAAAAATATTTTCTGTGTTTGTGAATTGTGTGCACTGTGGCTGCACGTGCATCAACAAAGGAGCAGCGCCAAGCGTGCGCCTGTGTCATAAGTAAAGGGCCAGCTGGCTTGACCGTTAAAGGGTGCTGTAACCCCCAAAGTACACTCCAAACAAAATAAAAAAATATTTTCTGTGTTTGTGAATTGTGTGCACTGTGGCTGCACGTGCATCAACAAAGGAGCAGCGCCAAGTGTGCGCCTGTGTCATAAGTAAAGGGCTGGCTCGCTTGACTGTTAAAGGGTGCTGTAACCCCCAAAGTACACTCCAAGCAAAATAAAAAAATATTTTCTGTGTTTGTGAATTGTGTGCACTGTGGCTGCTCGTGCATCAACAAAGGAGCAGCGCCAAGCGTGCGCCTGTGTCCCATAAGTAAAGGGCCAGCTGCCTTGTCTGTTAAAGGGTGCTGTAACCCCCAAAGTACACTCCAAACAAAATAAAAAAATATTTTCGGTGTTTGTGAGTTGTGTGCACTGTGGCTGCACGTGCATCAACAAAAGAGCAGTGCCAAGCGTGCACCTGTGTCCCATTACTAAAGGGCCAGCTGGCTTGTCCGTTAAAGGGTGCTGTAACCCCCAAAGTACACTCCAAACAAAATAAAAAAATATTTTCTGTGTTTGTGAATTGTGTGCAGTGTGGCTGCACGTGCATCAACAAAGGAGCAGCACCAAGCGTGCGCCTGTGTCCCATTAGTAAAGGGCCGGCTGTCTTGTCCATTAAAGGGTGCTGTAATCCCCAAAGTACACTCCAAACAAAATAAAAAATATTTTCTGTGTTTGTGAATTGTGTGCACTGTGGCTGCACGTGCATCAACAAAGGAGCAGCGCCAAGCGTGCGCCTGTGTCCCATTAGTAAAAGGCCGGCTGGCTTGTCCGTTAAAGGGTGCTGTAACCCCCAAAGAACACTCCAAACCAAATAAAAAATATTTTCTGTGTTTGTGAATTGTGTGCACTGTAGCCGCACGTGCATCAACAAAGTAGTGCCAAGCGTGCGCCTGTGTCATAAGTAAAGGGCCATCTGGCTTGACCGTTAAAGGGTGCTGTAACCCCCAAAGTGCACTCCAAACATAATAAAAAATATTTTCTGTGTTTGTGAATTGTATGCACTGTGGCTGCATGTGTATCAACAAAGGAGCAGTGCCAAGCGTGCGCCTGTGTCCCATAAGTAAAGGGCCGGCTGGCTTGTCCATTAAAGGGTGCTGTAACCCCCAAAGTACACCCCAAACAAAAAAAAATATGTATTTTCTGTTTGTGAATTGTGTGCACTGTGGCTGCACGTGCATCAACAAAGGAGCAGCGCCAAGCGTGCGCCTGTGTCCCATAATTAAAGGGCCGGCTGGCTTGTCCGTTAAAGGGTGCTGTAACCCACAAAGTACACTCCAAATAAAATAAAAAAATATTTTCTGTGTTTGTGAATTGTGTGCACTGTGGCTGCACGTGCATCAACAAAGGAGCAGTGCCAAGCGTGCGCCTGTGTCCCATTAGTAAACGGCCGGCTGGCTTGTCCATTAAAGGGTGCTGTAACCCCCAAAGTACACTCCAAACAAAAAAAATATATATTTTCTGTGTTTGTGAATTGTGTGCACTGTAGCCGCACGTGCACCAACAAAGTAGTGCCAAGCGTGCGCCTGTGTCATAAGTAAAGGGCCGGCTGGCTTGACCATTAAAGGGTGCTGTAAACCCCAAAGTACACTCCAAACAAAATAAAAAAATATTTTCTGTGTTTGTGAATTGTGTGCATTGTGGCTGCACGTGCATCAACAAAGGAGCAGCGCCAAGCGTGCGCCTGTGTCATAAGTAAAGGGCCAGCTGGCTTGACCTTTAAAGGGTGCTGTAACCCCCAAAGTACACTCCAAACAAAATAAAAAAATATTTTCTGTATTTGTGAATTGTGTGCACTGTGGCTGCACGTGCATCAACAAAGGAGCAGCGCCAAGCGTGCGCCTGTGTCATAAGTAAAGGGCCGGCTGGCTTGACCATTAAAGGGTGCTGTAACCCCCAAAGTACACTCCAAACAAAATAAAAAAATATTTTCTGTGTTTGTGAATTGTGTGCACGGTGGCTGCACGTGCATCAACAAAGGAGCAGCGTCAAGCATGCGCCTGTGTCCCATTAGTAAAGGGCTGGCTGGCTTGTCCGTTAAAGGGTGCTGTAACCCCAAAGTACACTCCAAACAGAAAAAATATATATTTTCTGTGTTTGTGAATTGTGTGCACTGTATCCGCACGTGCATCAACAAAGTAGTGCCAAGCGTGCACCTGTGTCATGAATAAAGGGCCAGCTGGCTTGACCGTTAAAGGGTGCTGTAACCCCCAAAGTACACTCCAAACAAAATAAAAGAAAAATTCTGGGTTTGTGAATTGTGTGCACTGTGGCTGCACGTGCATCAACAAAGGAGCAGCGCCAAGCGTGCACCTGTGTCATAAGTAAAGGGCCAGCTGGCTTGACAGTTAAAGGGTGCTGTAACCCCCAAAGTGCACTCCAAACAAAATAAAAAAATATTTTCTGTGTTTGTGAATTGTGTGCACTGTGGCGGCACGTGCATCAACAAAGGAGCAGCGCCAAGCGTGCGCCTGTGTCATAAGTAAATGGCCGGCTGGCTTGACCGTTAAAGGGTGCTGTAACCCCCAAAGTACACTCCAAACAAAATAAAAAAATGTTTTCTGTGTTTGTGAATTGTGTGCACTGTGGCTGCACGTGCATCAACAAAGGAGCAGCGCCAAGCGTGTGCCTGTGTCATAAGTAAAGGGCCGGCTGGCTTGACTGTTAAAGGGTGCTGTAACCCCCAAAGTACACTCCAAGCAAAATAAAAAAGTATTTTCTGTGTTTGTGAATTGTGTGCACTGTGGCTGCACGTGCATCAACAAAGGAGCAGCGCCAAGCTTGCGCCTGTGTCCCATTAGTAAAGGGCTGGCTGGCTTGACCATTAAAGGGTGCTGTAACCCCCAAAGTACACTCCAAACCAAATAAAAAAATATTTTCTGTGTTTGTGAATTGTGTGCACTGTGGCTGCACGTGCATCAGCAAAGGAGCAGCGCCAAGCGTGCGCCTGTGTCCCATAAGTAAAGGGCCAGCTGCCTTGTCTGTTAAAGGGTGCTGTAACGCCCAAAGAACACTCCAAACAAAATAAAAAAATATTTTCTGTGTTTGTGAGTTGTGTGCACTGTGGCTGCACGTGCATCAACAAAAGAGCAGCGCCAAGCGTGCACCTGTGTCCCATTACGAAAGGGCCAGCTGGCTTGTCCGTTAAAGGGTGCTGTAACCCCCAAAGTACACTCCAAACAAAATAAAAAAATATTTTCTGTGTTTGTGAATTGTGTGCAGTGTGGCTGCACGTGCATCAACAAAGGAGCAGCACCAAGCGTGCGCCTGTGTCCCATTAGTAAAGGGCCGGCTGTCTTGTCCATTAAAGGGTGCTGTAATCCCCAAAGTACACTCCAAACAAAATAAAAAATATTTTCTGTGTTTGTGAATTGTGTGCACTGTGGCTGCACGTGCATCAACAAAGGAGCAGCGCCAAGCGTGCGCCTGTGTCCCATTAGTAAAAGGCCGGCTGGCTTGTCCGTTAAAGGGTGCTGTAACCCCCAAAGTACACTCCAAACCAAATAAAAAAATATTTTCTGTGTTTGTGAATTGTGTGCACTGTAGCCGCACGTGCATCAACAAAGTAGTGCCAAGCGTGCGCCTGTGTCATAAGTAAAGGGCCATCTGGCTTGACCATTAAAGGGTGCTGTAACCCCCAAAGTGCACTCCAAACAAAATAAAAAATATTTTCTGTGTTTGTGAATTGTGTGCACTGTGGCTGCACGTGTATCAACAAAGGAGCAGCGCCAAGCGTGCGCCTGTGTCCCATAAGTAAAGGGCCGGCTGGCTTGTCCATTAAAGGGTGCTGTAACCCCCAAAGTACACCCCAAACAAAAAAATATATATATTTTCTGTGTTTGTGAATTGTGTGCACTGTGGCTGCAAGTGCATCAACAAAGGAGCAGCGCCAAGCGTGCGCCTGTGTCCCATAATTAAAGGGCCGGCTGGCTTGTCCGTTAAAGGGTGCTGTAACCCACAAAGTACACTCCAAATAAAATAAAAAATGTTTTCTGTGTTTGTGAATTGTGTGCACTGTGGCTGCACGTGCATCAACAAAGGAGCAGCGCCAAGCGTGCGCCTGTGTCCCATTAGTAAACGGCCGGCTGGCTTGTCCATTAAAGGGTGCTGTAACCCCCAAAGTACACTCCAAACAAAAAAAATATATATTTTCTGTGTTTGTGAATTGTGTGCACTGTAGCCGCACGTGCACCAACAAAGTAGTGCCAAGCGTGCGCCTGTGTCATAAGTAAAGGGCCGGCTGGCTTGACCATTAAAGGGTGCTGTAAACCCCAAAGTACACTCCAAACAAAATAAAAAAATATTTTCTGTGTTTGTGAATTGTGTGCATTGTGGCTGCACGTGCATCAACAAAGGAGCAGCGCCAAGCGTGCGCCTGTGTCATAAGTAAAGGGCCAGCTGGCTTGACCTTTAAAGGGTGCTGTAACCCCCAAAGTACACTCCAAACAAAATAAAAAAATATTTTCTGTATTTGTGAATTGTGTGCACTGTGGCTGCACGTGCATCAACAAAGGAGCAGCGCCAAGCGTGCGCCTGTGTCATAAGTAAAGGGCCGGCTGGCTTGACCATTAAAGGGTGCTGTAACCCCCAAAGTACACTCCAAACAAAATAAAAAAATATTTTCTGTGTTTGTGAATTGTGTGCACTGTGGCTGCACGTGCATCAACAAAGGAGCAGCGTCAAGCATGCGCCTGTGTCCCATTAGTAAAGGGCTGGCTGGCTTGTCCGTTAAAGGGTGCTGTAACCCCAAAGTACACTCCAAACAAAAAAAATATATATTTTCTGTGTTTGTGAATTGTGTGCACTGTATCCGCACGTGCATCAACAAAGTAGTGCCAAGCGTGCACCTGTGTCATGAATAAAGGGCCAGCTGGCTTGACCGTTAAAGGGTGCTGTAACCCCCAAAGTACACTCCAAACAAAATAAAAGAAAAATTCTGGGTTTGTGAATTGTGTGCACTGTGGCTGCACGTGCATCAACAAAGGAGCATCGCCAAGCGTGCACCTGTGTCATAAGTAAAGGGCCAGCTGGCTTGACAGTTAAAGGGTGCTGTAACCCCCAAAGTGCACTCCAAACAAAATAAAAAAATATTTTCTGTGTTTGTGAATTGTGTGCACTGTGGCGGCACGTGCATCAACAAAGGAGCAGCGCCAAGCGTGCGCCTGTGTCATAAGTAAATGGCCGGCTGGCTTGACCGTTAAAGGGTGCTGTAACCCCCAAAGTACACTCCAAACAAAATAAAAAAATGTTTTCTGTGTTTGTGAATTGTGTGCACTGTGGCTGCACATGCATCAACAAAGGAGCAGCGCCAAGCGTGTGCCTGTGTCATAAGTAAAGGGCCGGCTGGCTTGACTGTTAAAGGGTGCTGTAACCCCCAAAGTACACTCCAAGCAAAATAAAAAAGTATTTTCTGTGTTTGTGAATTGTGTGCACTGTGGCTGCACGTGCATCAACAAAGGAGCAGCGCCAAGCTTGCGCCTGTGTCCCATTAGTAAAGGGCTGGCTGGCTTGACCATTAAAGGGTGCTGTAACCCCCAAAGTACACTCCAAACCAAATAAAAAAATATTTTCTGTGTTTGTGAATTGTGTGCACTGTGGCTGCACGTGCATCAGCAAAGGAGCAGCGCCAAGCGTGCGCCTGTGTCCCATAAGTAAAGGGCCAGCTGCCTTGTCTGTTAAAGGGTGCTGTAACGCCCAAAGAACACTCCAAACAAAATAAAAAAATATTTTCTGTGTTTGTGAGTTGTGTGCACTGTGGCTGCACGTGCATCAACAAAAGAGCAGCGCCAAGCGTGCACCTGTGTCCCATTACGAAAGGGCCAGCTGGCTTGTCCGTTAAAGGGTGCTGTAACCCCCAAAGTACACTCCAAACAAAATAAAAAAATATTTTCTGTGTTTGTGAATTGTGTGCAGTGTGGCTGCACGTGCATCAACAAAGGAGCAGCACCAAGCGTGCGCCTGTGTCCCATTAGTAAAGGGCCGGCTGTCTTGTCCATTAAAGGGTGCTGTAATCCCCAAAGTACACTCCAAACAAAATAAAAAATATTTTCTGTGTTTGTGAATTGTGTGCACTGTGGCTGCACGTGCATCAACAAAGGAGCAGCGCCAAGCGTGCGCCTGTGTCCCATTAGTAAAAGGCCAGCTGGCTTGTCCGTTAAAGGGTGCTGTAACCCCCAAAGTACACTCCAAACCAAATAAAAAAATATTTTCTGTGTTTGTGAATTGTGTGCACTGTAGCCGCACGTGCATCAACAAAGTAGTGCCAAGCGTGCGCCTGTGTCATAAGTAAAGGGCCATCTGGCTTGACCGTTAAAGGGTGCTGTAACCCCCAAAGTGCACTCCAAACAAAATAAAAAATATTTTCTGTGTTTGTGAATTGTGTGCACTGTGGCTGCACGTGTATCAACAAAGGAGCAGCGCCAAGCGTGCGCCTGTGTCCCATAAGTAAAGGGCCGGCTGGCTTGTCCATTAAAGGGTGCTGTAACCCCCAAAGTACACCCCAAACAAAAAAATATATATATTTTCTGTGTTTGTGAATTGTGTGCACTGTGGCTGCACGTGCATCAACAAAGGAGCAGCGCCAAGCGTGCGCCTGTGTCCCATAATTAAAGGGCCGGCTGGCTTGTCCGTTAAAGGGTGCTGTAACCCACAAAGTACACTCCAAATAAAATAAAAAAATATTTTCTGTGTTTGTGAATTGTGTGCACTGTGGCTGCACGTGCATCAACAAAGGAGCAGCGCCAAGCGTGCGCCTGTGTCCCATTAGTAAACGGCCGGCTGGCTTGTCCATTAAAGCGTGCTGTAACCCCCAAAGTACACTCCAAACAAAAAAAATATATATTTTCTGTGTTTGTGAATTGTGTGCACTGTAGCCGCACGTGCACCAACAAAGTAGTGCCAAGCGTGCGCCTGTGTCATAAGTAAAGGGCCGGCTGGCTTGACCATTAAAGGGTGCTGTAAACCCCAAAGTACACTCCAAACAAAATAAAAAAATATTTTCTGTGTTTGTGAATTGTGTGCATTGTGGCTGCACGTGCATCAACAAAGGAGCAGCGCCAAGCGTGCGCCTGTGTCATAAGTAAAGGGCCAGCTGGCTTGACCTTTAAAGGGTGCTGTAACCCCCAAAGTACACTCCAAACAAAATAAAAAAATATTTTCTGTATTTGTGAATTGTGTGCACTGTGGCTGCACGTGCATCAACAAAGGAGCAGCGCCAAGCGTGCGCCTGTGTCATAAGTAAAGGGCCGGCTGGCTTGACCATTAAAGGGTGCTGTAACCCCCAAAGTACACTCCAAACAAAATAAAAAAATATTTTCTGTGTTTGTGAATTGTGTGCACTGTGGCTGCACGTGCATCAACAAAGGAGCAGCGTCAAGCATGCGCCTGTGTCCCATTAGTAAAGGGCTGGCTGGCTTGTCCGTTAAAGGGTGCTGTAACCCCAAAGTACACTCCAAACAAAAAAAATATATATTTTCTGTGTTTGTGAATTGTGTGCAACTGTATCCGCACGTGCATCAACAAAGTAGTGCCAAGCGTGCACCTGTGTCATGAATAAAGGGCCAGCTGGCTTGACCGTTAAAGGGTGCTGTAACCCCCAAAGTACACTCCAAACAAAATAAAAGAAAAATTCTGGGTTTGTGAATTGTGTGCACTGTGGCTGCACGTGCATCAACAAAGGAGCATCGCCAAGCGTGCACCTGTGTCATAAGTAAAGGGCCAGCTGGCTTGACAGTTAAAGGGTGCTGTAACCCCCAAAGTGCACTCCAAACAAAATAAAAAAATATTTTCTGTGTTTGTGAATTGTGTGCACTGTGGCGGCACGTGCATCAACAAAGGAGCAGCGCCAAGCGTGCGCCTGTGTCATAAGTAAATGGCCGGCTGGCTTGACCGTTAAAGGGTGCTGTAACCCCCAAAGTACACTCCAAACAAAATAAAAAAATGTTTTCTGTGTTTGTGAATTGTGTGCACTGTGGCTGCACGTGCATCAACAAAGGAGCAGCGCCAAGCGTGTGCCTGTGTCATAAGTAAAGGGCCGGCTGGCTTGACTGTTAAAGGGTGCTGTAACCCCCAAAGTACACTCCAAGCAAAATAAAAAAGTATTTTCTGTGTTTGTGACTTGTGTGCACTGTGGCTGCACGTGCATCAACAAAGGAGCAGCGCCAAGCTTGCGCCTGTGTCCCATTAGTAAAGGGCTGGCTGGCTTGACCATTAAAGGGTGCTGTAACCCCCAAAGTACACTCCAAACCAAATAAAAAAATATTTTCTGTGTTTGTGAATTGTGTGCACTGTCGCTGCACGTGCATCAGCAAAGGAGCAGCGCCAAGCGTGCGCCTGTGTCCCATAAGTAAAGGGCCAGCTGCCTTGTCTGTCAAAGGGTGCTGTAACGCCCAAAGAACACTCCAAACAAAATAAAAAAATATTTTCTGTGTTTGTGAGTTGTGTGCACTGTGGCTGCACGTGCATCAACAAAAGAGCAGCGCCAAGCGTGCACCTGTGTCCCATTAGTAAAGGGCCGGCTGGCTTGTCCGTTAAAGGGTGCTGTAACCCCCAAAGTACACTCCAAACAAAATAAAACAATATTTTCTGTGTTTGTGAATTGTGTGCAGTGTGGCTGCACGTGCATCAACAAAGGAGCAGCACCAAGCGTACGCCTGTGTCCCATTAGTAAAGGGCCGGCTGTCTTGTCCATTAAAGGGTGCTGTAACCCCCAAAGTACACTCCAAACCAAATAAAAAAATATTTTCTGTGTTTGTGAATTGTGTGCACTGTGGCTGCACGTGCATCAACAAAGGAGCAGCGTCAAGCGTGCGCCTGTGTCCCATTAGTAAAGGGCCGGCTGGCTTGTCCGTTAAAGGGTGCTGTAACCGCAAAGTACACTCCAAACAAAAAATATATATATTTTCTGTATTTGTGAATTGTGTGCACTGTATCCGCACGTGCATCAACAAAGTAGTGCCAAGCGTGCACCTGTGTCATGAATAAAGGGCCAGCTGGCTTGACCGTTAAAGGGTGCTGTAACCCCCAAAGTACACTCCAAACAAAATAAAAGAAAAATTCTGGGTTTGTGAATTGTGTGCACTGTGGCTGCACGTGCATCAACAAAGGAGCAGCGCCAAGTGTGCACCTGTGTCATAAGTAAAGGGCCAGCTGGCTTGACAGTTAAAGGGTGCTGTAACCCCCAAAGTGCACTCCAAACAAAATAAAAAATATTTTCTTTGTTTGTGAATTGTGTGCACTGTGGCGGCACGTGCATCAACAAAGGAGCAGCGCCAAGCGTGCGCCTGTGTCATAAGTAAAGGGCCGGCTGGCTTGACCGTTAAAGGGTGCTGTAACCCCCAAAGTACACACCAAACAAAATAAAAAAATATTTTCTGTGTTTGTGAATTGTGTGCACTGTGGCTGCACGTGCATCAACAAAGGAGCAGCGCCAAGCGTGTGCCTGTGTCATAAGTAAAGGGCCGGCTGGCTTGACTGTTAAAGGGTGCTGTAACCCCCAAAGTACACTCCAAGCAAAATAAAAAAATATTTTCTGTGTTTGTGAATTGTGTGCACTGTGGCTGCTCGTGCATCAACAAAGGAGCAGCGCCAAGCGTGCGCCTGTGTCATAAGTAAATGGCCAGCTGGCTTGACCGTTAAAAGGGTGCTGTAACCCCCAAAGTACACTCCAAACAAAATAAAAAAATATTTTCTGTGTTTGTGAATTGTGTGCACTGTGGCTGCACGTGCATCAGCAAAGGAGCAGCGCCAAGCGTGCGCCTGTGTCCCATAAGTAAAGGGCCAGCTGCCTTGTCTGTTAAAAGGTGCTGTAACCCCCAAAGTACACTCCAAACAAAATAAAAAAATATTTTCTGTGTTTGTGAGTTGTGTGCACTGTGGCTGCACGTGCATCAACAAAAGAGCAGCGCCAAGCGTGCACCTGTGTCCCATTAGTAAAGGTCCGGCTGGCTTGTCCGTTAAAGGGTGCTGTAACCCCCAAAGTACACTCCAAACAAAATAAAAAAATATTTTCTGTGTTTGTGAATTGTGTGCAGTGTGGCTGCACGTGCATCAACAAAGGAGCAGCACCAAGCGTACGCCTGTGTCCCATTAGTAAAGGGCCGGCTGTCTTGTCCATTAAAGGGTGCTGTAACCCCCAAAGTACACTCCAAACAAAATAAAAAATATTTTCTGTGTTTGTGAATTGTGTGCACTGTGGCTGCACGTGCATCAACAAAGGAGCAGCGCCAAGCGTGCGCCTGTGTCCCATTAGTAAAGGGCTGGCTGGCATGTCCATTAAAGGGTGCTGTAACCCCCAAAGTACACTCCAAACCAAATAAAAAAATATTTTCTGTGTTTGTCAATTGTGTGCACTGTAGCCGCACGTGCATCAACAAAGTAGTGCCAAGCGTGCGCCTGTGTCATAAGTAAAGGGCCGGCTGGCTTGTCCGTTAAAGGGTGCTGTCACCCCCAAAGTACACTCCAAACAAAATAAAAAATATTTTCTGTGTTTGTGAATTGTGTGCACTGTGGCTGCACGTGCATCAACAAAGGAGCAGCGCCAAGCGTGCGCCTGTGTCCCATAAGTAAAGAGCCGGCTGGCTCATTTCTTAAAGGGTGGTGTAACCCACAAAGTGCACTACTCTCCAGCAAAAATAAAAAAATATTTTCTGTGCTTGTGTGCGCCTTAGCCGCACGTATATATCAAATCAATATAACATAAATGGAGGACCAAACTTTCTCCGATAAAAATAAAATAGGTAAAGATCAAGAACCGCTTCCTCCTAGCGCTGAAGCTGCTGCCACTAGTCATGACATAGATGATAACATGCCATCAACGTCGTCTGCCAAGGCCGATGCCCAATGTCATAGTAGAGGGCACATACAATCCCAAATGACAAAGTTCAGGAAAATGACCTTAAAAAAAACATTTAAATCATCTGAAGAGAAATGTAAACTTGCCAATATGCCATTTATGACACGGAGTGGCAAGGAACGGCTAAGGTCTTTCCCTATGTTCATGACTAGTGGTTCAGCTTCACATGACGATGGAAGCCCTCCTCCCACTAAAAAAATCAAACGAGTTAAGCTGGCAAAAGCACAGCGAAGAACTGTGCGTTCTAAGAAGATATCACAAATCCCCAAGGAGAGTCCAAGTGTGGTGGCGGTTCCGATGCCTGACCTTCCCAGCACTGGACGGGAAGAGGTGGCTTTTTCCACCCTTTGCACGCCCCCTGCAAGTGCTGAAAGGAGCACCCACAGTCCACTTGCTGATATGCAAATTGAAGATGTCACTGTTGAAGTACAACAGGATGAGGATACTGGTGTAGCTGGCGCTGAGGAGGAAGTTGGCGAGGAGGATTCTGATGGTGATGCGGTTTGTTTAAATCAGGCTCCGGGGGAGACAGTTGTTGTCCGTGGGATGAAAAAGCCCATCATGGTCATGCCTGGGCAGAAGACCAAACATTCCACCTCTTTGGTCTGGCAATATTTCTATCCAAATCTGGACAACAACTGTCTTGCCATATGTACCATATGTAATGGTGAAATAAGTAGGGGTAGGGACGTTAACCACCTAGGAACATCCTCCCTTATACGGCACCTGCAGCACGGTCATAAAAAGTTACTATCAAAGTTCAGAAACTTTGGCTAAGACCGTAAGCAGTCCAGAGACACCTAAATCCCGTTGTCCAGTTGTATCCAAGCGCCTGCAAACCACACCGTCAACTCCCTCCTCGTCAATTTCCTCCTTAGTCAGGATCGGAAGTAGTCCTGCAGGCCATGTTTCTGGCATGACTGACTCTCCTATCTGGGATTCCTCTGGAGGATCCTGCATTGCTACGCCTACTGCTGCCGCTGCTGCTGTTGCTGCTGCTGGGAGTTGTTCATCATCCCAGAGAGGAAGTAGGAACACAACTACTTTTACTAAACAATTGACCCTCCAACAGTCCTTAGCGAGGAGGATGAAGTACGACAGCAGTCATCCTGAAGCAAAACGTATAACTGAGGCCCTGACTGCTATGTTGGTGTTAGACGTGCGTCCGGTATCCGCCATTAGTGCAGTGGGATTTAGACAATTGATGGAGGTAGTGTGTCCCCAGTTCCAAATCCCGTCTAGATTCCACTTCACTAGGCAGGCGATACAGAGACTGTACAGAAACGTCAGAAAAAGTGTCCTCAGTGTCCTGAAAAATGCCGTTGTACCCAATGTCCACTTAACCACGGACATGTGGACAAGTGGAACAGGGCAGACTAAGGACTATATGACTGTAACAGCCCACTGGGTAGATGAATCACCTTACGCAGCAACAGCAGCAGCGTCACCAGTAGCAGCATCTCAGAAACGCCAGATCGTTCCAAGGCTGTGTATCACCGGTTTCAGTAAGAGGCACACCGCCGACAACCTCTTAGAGAAACTGAGGGAAATCATCGCCCAGTTGCGTACCCCACTTAGACTCTCCTGGGGATTTGTGATATCTGACAACGCCACCAATATTGTGCGGGCATTACATCTGGGCAAATTCCAGCACGTCCCATGTTTTGCTCACACAATAAACTTGGTGGTGCAGAATTTTCTGAAAAGTGACAGGGGCGTGCAGGAGATGCTTTGGGTGGCCTGAAAAATTTCTGGCCACTTTCGCCATTCAGCGACTGCGTGCCGAAGACTGAAGTGCCAGCAAACACTCTTGAACCTGCCCCGCCATCACCTGAAGCAAGAGGTTGTGACGCGGTGGAACTCAACCCTCTATATGCTTCAGAGGCTGGAGGAGCAGCAAAAGGCCATTCAAGCCTATACATCCACCTATGACATAGGCAAAGGAGGGGGTATGCACCTGACTCAAGCGCACTGTCAGCTGAAGTGGAACGTGACACGTCAACAGCTCCTTCTTCATTTTCTCCTGCAACTGGAGCTGCCAGGAAAAAACTTAGGTATCCTAAGCAACCCGCTGGCGGTGATGCAGGGCAGGCAGGACCAAGTTTGGACATCTGGTCCGGACTGAAGGACCTGGCAACAATTTCTGACATGTCTACTGTCACTGCATATGATACTGTCACCATAGACAGAATGGTGGAGGATTACATCGGTGACAGCATCCAAGTAGGCATGTCAGACAGTCCGTACCTGTACTGGCAGGAAAAAGAGGCAATTTGGAGGCCCCTGTACAAACTGGCTCTATTTTACCTGAGTTGCCCTCCTCCAGTGTGTACTCCGAAAGAGTGTTTAGTGCAGCCGGGAACCTTGTCAGCGAAAGGCGTAGAAGGCTGCTTCCACAAAATGTGGAGAAGATGATGTTCATATTAATGAATTACCAACTCTTCCAGGGAGACCAGCCTCCAGAAGGTACAGAGGGACCTGTGGTGGTGGATTCCAGCGGGGATGAGTTAATAGTCTGTGAGGATGAGGATGTACACAACACTGAAGAGGGTGAGGAATCGGTGGATGAGGTGGATGAGGACGACATCTTGCCTCCGTAGAGCCAGTTTGTGCAGGGACAGATTAATTGCCAGCTTGTTTTGTGGGGGCCCAAACGAACCAATCATTTCAGCCACAGTCGTGTGGCAGACCCTGGCGCTGAAATGATTGGTTTGTTAAAGTGTGCATGTCCTGTTTATACAACATAAGGGTGGGTGGGAGGACCCAAGGACAATTCCATCTTGCACCTCTTTTTTTTCTTTGCATTATGTACTGTTTGGGGCCTAGTTTTTCAAACTGCCATCCTGTCTGCCACTGCAGTGGCACTCCTAGATGGGTCACGTGTTTGTGCCGCCCACTCGTGTCGCTTAGCATAGCCTTTTGGACATAAAAACACTATTGTGAGGTGTGAGGTGTTCAGAATAGACTGGAAATGAGTGGAAATTTAGGTTATTGAGGTTAATAATAGCATAGGAGCAGAAAAACCAACACATTCTGTGATTTTAGCTGTTTTTATTCTTTTTTTTTTTTTAAATACAGATCCAAAACCCAGAACCCAAAACACGGAAGGGTGGTTTTGGCAAAACCAATCCAGATCCAAAACACGAAGAAAGACCCAGATCCAAAACCAAAACACAAAACACGAAAAGTGGCCGGTGCACACCCCTAATATATATATATAGAAACCCGACCACAGGGTTTCACTCGCAAGTCCGATGGTCGCGATGGTCAAGACCATCGCGACCATCTTGTTGGACGCTCGTATATGCTGTGGGTGGTCACCCACAGCTATACGAGCGTCCAGGAGGACGCTCCATATTAATGGAGGAGGGCCCTGATTCAGAGCGAGCGTTCTGGTCAGAGCGTCCGGCTCTGAATCAGGGCCTAAGTGTTTAACTCTTGCTGTTCATTAAAATGAGTTTTTTATCATGTGTCAATAAACTTTATTGTTCATTTCGTGGGTGTTTTCTCCGTTCTCTTTTTTTTCACACAATTTGAAAAACAAAGTAAGGTTTATTAACTGTGAATGTACTTTTGCTAATTGTGTTAACTTTATAAATGCATGTGCATTTTGCGTTAGGATCATTTGCACTCTTATGTTTGCAATTGCACTCTGCGTGTTGTAGCCAATCAAATGTGACCTTATTTTTCGGGACACATGATTAAAGGATTGGCCAATAGTGTTTTTTTTTAGGAAAGTGTAAATATTTTAGCCAATCATATTTTTTGTACCCCATGTATATTTCATGTTTTCTGAAAAATCGTCCATTGCCATCATGAGAGCCGCGGCCTTTACCAGGAGAGAGTTGCTTGTCCTGGTAAATATCCTGGACAGGCGGATTACCCACGCTGTGCCACCCATTTCCAACCGCATAAAGCAGGCGGCCTATGCGGAGGTGAGGCGAGCCCTCCGATCAGCGGGTTACAGGTGCAATATTGCCCAATTAGAGAGGCATTGGTCTGACCTGCGCCGCCGGTCGCCTGTGCTCCTGATGAATTTGCGGGCGCAAATACGCAGACGTAAGTATGCGTTTGTTTAAAAGTAATAATTAGTGGACTGTTAAATATGTATGTTCCTTTGCCAATTATTTTAGTCAATTTTAAAAAACCCTACTGTATGTTGTCCTTATTGTTCAGAATGTGTAAAGTGTACTTGTATTGTGTAGCCGAAATTCAAAACTAATTTTTATTTTTATTTTATGTTTACATTTTAGAAGCACAGCGGAGACAGAGAAGGGCACGCAGAATGCAAAGACATGCTGGTGGCAACCTGCAGCCCTCACCTTCTGCATCTCCTCAACCCAGCCCTCCCTCCCCACCACCATACTCCCCCAGTAACCCTCCCTCCCTCTTCCAATCTTCCCCAAGTATTCCTCCCTCCCCTGCCCACTGATCCCAAATTTCTCAAATCTCCCCTCCCTTGGATCTTTCCTGCTCCATTTCCCCTTCCACCATTCCCCCAACTCCTGAATATTCTCCTTCACCGGAAGTATCTCCGTCCACATCTGTGGTTGTGTCCGACCACTCTGAGGGTATGTTTTTTTTTTTGGGTGTTGTTGTTATCCATGTATTTGTACAAATTTATGACCTTTTTTTTGGTTTGTAAAATTTCTGTCTGAAGTTCCAAATCATTGCGCAATAATGCTGTTTTTCACAATTAAGACCTTAGGTTTTGTGCCTGGGCCTTTTTTTTATTGTGGACCACAAAAATATAGGTTTAGTGGTTTTTTAAAAATGTTTTGTATTTTTAGGAAATAATGATTACATTCGGATTAGTATTTTACAATCTAAAAAAACATGTCACACAACTTGGCAAGGTGCTAGGAACCAGACTACCCTTGTTGATGTTGTGTACACTGTGTTTAAAATGTACTAATGTACTTAGGCAAAGTGATGTTTTCCATAGCAAACAAACACATTGTATTTTAGGTTTATCAAGAACATTCTAGAAGTGAATACGTGCATTGTGTTTTAAGGATATGGCCATCTTGACTTAAGAATACACCTCCCATTATTTTTAACATCATCATAGTGGTTTTTGGCTTATGCCACATAGTTACGGTTTCAAATTATTTTAACAACATAAAAGTATAAACCTATTAATAATGTTGTGTGGCTGATACTTTCAAACACACCGTAACATCATTGTGTTTAAACACTTTTTGGTACATTGAATAATGTGTAATGTTCAAATGTTTGTAATTTTAATTAAGTATTTAATTCCCCCAAAAATTTTTTGTTCCACAGATCTAACCCACATCCTGAGGGAAATAAGGGAGGAGCTAAGAGACACCTCTGGATATTTAATGCAGGCCTACTGCATTAAATATCCAGTGGGGCGTTTGGAGGATGTTTAGTTATTTTGTTGACATTTTTTTGCATTTTTCTTACCCAAAAAAAAAACATTAAAGTTTTTGTATTTCAAACATTTATCCTCTTTTTTGCCACACATTAAAGGGTGTAATTCTGCATGTAAAAAAATTTTGGACCAAAGGTGGATGCCTTTCCATAGTGTAAGAACTTAAAAAATGTATTAGTAAACCTTAAGAACATTTGTAGTAATGTTGTATATTTTTTAATTATGGGTTGGCATACATTATCCACCTCAAAATGGCTTTCAATTTTTTAAAACAAACAAAAAACAACTTTTGTATTTCATTTAAAACATTTATTAAATAACAAACATGTTGCCAACAGGCTTTTATTGGTAAAAAAAATTCCTAACAGATTCACACATAACAAATGTCCTCATGGTTTGGCTAAATAAAACATCTGACTTAGTCAAACATAGACAACTATAGTAAAAAACAAACAGATTTTTGATTGGGAAACAGAAATTACTAAAACAAAAGGCAAATTAACTAAACATGTTGGGGGATATCCATGCAAAATGTGTTAGTTGCACATGGGTATTGCCAATGGGTTCCATTATTTTTGCAGGTTTTGGAAAGTGTTGTGATTTGGTTGGTAGGAAAAGAAAACAAATGAAAAAGGTACACATTAAAATACATTTGCAAAAAGTGTTTTGTTTAATAAAAAAATGTAAATATTCCTACCTAAAAAAAGTGGAACAACATAATCGCATCTGCCCCCCCCCCCGACAGCATCACAACACCTTCCTCTGGGGGGCCATCCTCTGGCAAGTCCTCCTCTGGCTGCATGGGTACTCGACTCCTTATTGCAATGTTGTGTAAAATCCCACACAGGACCACAATGCGAGAACCCATATCCGGCGAGTACATGAGTGCACCACCAGAGTGATGGAGACACCGGAAACGGCCCTTTAAAAGGCCGATACAGTGCTCCACCACCTGCCTGGTGGCAGTAAACGCGGCATTATAGTGAGTTTGGGGCCCTGGTGTGGGAGTCAAATAAGGAGTCAGCAGCCAGGGGCGTGCAAGGATATCCACTGTCACCTGATGGAAATGGGACACCAAAAGATACATACATTTACCATGAAAACCTGTTTACACTATTACTAGAGATACATACTGGATTTTTAATTACCAAGAATCCACGCGTCACCAGCTTGCAGTGTGCTTAATTTTGGCCAAATCCCTGAATGCTGGATCACATACGCATCATGGCTGCAGCCTGGGAATTTGGCATTCAGGGAGAGGATCTGGAGGGAGGCATCACATAGCACCATTACATTTAGGGAATGGAAATGTTTTCGGTTCCTATATATTTGTTCCCTGAAGCAGGGGGCTGAAGTGCTATGTGAGTGCCATCCACTACCCCTATGATGTGTGGAAAGCCTGCAATTTCAAAAAACTTCTGCTTTACCACATCAAGGGCTTCCGTATTCAAAGGCATACTAATAAAATGTGGTAGATGATTGAAAAATGCATCTAGCACATGCCTCAGGATCCGTGAAAATGAGGGCTGGGAGAGGCCACCCACCCGCCCCACAGTGGTTTGGAAGGACCCTGAGGCACAGAAATGTAACACTGCCAACAACTGTGTAAGTGGTGAGATTGCTGTAGGAATGTTAATCTGACTTTCTAGATCATTCTTTATTATTGAAAGAGTGTCTAGGATAATATTTGGAGGCAGGTGATAAGTGGTTACAACCACATCATCAGGCATTCCAAAAAGGGTGACACGTGTTCTATATATCTTGGCCCTGGCATGCCTCCTATGCCTACGGCCAGGAGGAGGCTGAGGAAGGTTGGTGGGGGTCAACATGGCCACTATTAGCTGTCCAACATCGCTCTGTAAAGTTAAATTTATATTTTAAATTGGTTCTACAGAGTGTTTTTTGATTATTTGTTCAAAAATACTTAGCTGTATAATAATGGTGCATATTCTTACAGGGTCGTGCAGTGCCATCTTCGGAAATCCCTACATGTGTATTTGTTGTACATTGTTTTTTTAGGGAAGAAAAAAATTAATTAGATTGTTTTAGTCCAAACCAATATTACTACTATTAATAGATCCAGAAACATTTATTAAAAGTAAAAACAAAAAAAGAATAATTGTAGGTTTGATTAAATAGACACTTACCTGATTCAAGTACAAAATGGACTGTTAAACACCTTTAATAAATTTAAAAAAAAAAATTTGTACCAAAAAATGTTAGTTTTTCAGGATTGTTGATCCAAAAAAAAAAAAAAATGCAGTAGGCTGGCCGAATAACGTTGTTTTTTTAAGGTTACAAAAGCCCGGCCACCCAAACAGAACAAGTAGCCGGCTCAAGCACAACAATTAACGGGGTTTGTTAAATGTCAGCACCAAACAAATTTGACAACCAAAAACCACCACCAAAAACAAAACACTGAAAAAAAAACACAACCCAAAAGAGAGGAACACAAAAACCACCACCACCAAAAAAAAAAAAAAAACACCACCCAAAATAAAGTAAACAAAAAAAAAAACCACTAAAAAAAATGAAAACAAAAAACAAACACCAAAAAGAAAGGAACACAAAAAACAACCACAAAAAATAAAGGAACACAAAAAACAAACACCAAAAATAAATGAACAGAAAAAACAAACACCAAAAAGAAAGGAACACAAAAAACAAACACCAAAAAGAAAGGAACACAAAAAAAACAACAACAAAAATAAAGGAAATTAAAAATAATAATAATAAAAAAAAACCCACAGCCAAAATAATAAAAAAAAAAAAAACACACAAACAACTCACACAAGCACCTCTCAAACAACACACACAAAAGCACCTCTCAAACAACTCACACAAGCACCTCTTAAACAACACACAAGCACCTCTCAAACAACTCACACAAGCACCTCTTAAACAACACACAAGCACCTCTCAAACAACTCACACAAGCACCTCTCAAACAACTCACACAAGCACCTCTCAAACAACACACACAAGCACCTATCAAACAACTCACACAAGCACCTCTCAAACAACTCACACAAGCACCTCTCAAACAATTTCAAACAATGTAACTACTATCAAACACCTCCTGCACCACAAAACACTCCAACTACAACCCACAAGTAAGGGAACATTTGGCTTTGCCTTAAATAAAGAAACCAAACCCCAATTATTGAAACATGCAGGAAAGGTGTGCATTTGTAGTTAGGTAAATAAGGATGCATGGGTAACCAATCTAGGGATGCGCTCACATCTAGCACAACCCACGCAGTGATTACAGAATGCAGGAAAGGTGTGCATTTGTAGTTAGGCAAATAAGGATGCACGGGTAACCAATCCAGGGATGCGCTCACATCTCTTAAAAAGTATGCACAAGCAGTATTCTTCATGCTCTCTCACAGGTTAGCAAAATGTCAAGCGAGGAGCATGGTGAGCAGAGGCCAACTGAGGCAGGTAAGTGCGAATCACATTTTTTCAACAACACAAGAACTGTTCATATTTGCACCAACAAAATTTTAAAAATGTATCGAATTTCAACAATGTTGTAGATTCTGGGAATCTAATTCCACCAGTAGAGGAGGAGGAGGCGGGCCCAAGCAGGCCAAGGGCAAGAAACCCTCCGTTTTTACGGATCGAGCTTGAGATATTGGTGACCATGACAATGGAGAACCTTGTCAATGCCCCAAGAAATATGGGGGCTGGAGCCAAAGACAGGATTTGGGAGGAGATATCCAGGGCTGTTAATGGTGCGGGGACAACCTACAGAACCATGAAAGTCATTAAAAAACGGTAAGAAAATGATATTGTGAGTGTACTGATGTCAAAAGCTTGATCTAATTTAAATAAACGAAACCTTTAAATTTCTAAATTCACATTGACAGATGGACGGATTTCAAGTACCAGCTGAAGAGGAAGCTACGGGGACAGGTGGTGGTCCCATCCCTTAGGAGCTGGTCTTGGCGAGGTTGGAGATGTTGGCTCAGGAATGTGTGACGGAAGAGGAGATAGTCAGCGTGTCCACTATGGACACTGACATGGCCGACTTCAACGCTCCACATGTGCAAGAAGGTAATTTAAATTTGTTTGACAAAAAGTATAAAGCTGAAACGTCTATGCAGTTTTTTTTTTATAAAAGAAATAAATAAATAAAAATGTTATATTCCAGACTCAGAGGAGGTAGTGCCTGCTCCTGAGGTCAGGTCTGGGTCCAGCACAGATGGGGACTCTGCAGGGGAGGATCCAAGTACTCCATCTGGGGACCCTGTGGAGTCTACTCCAGGGCAACCATCAGACCGAGCAGTGCCTCTCCTCACCAGGTTGGTCTCCCAAACTCAGGAGAACAGGTGTGTTCTTCTGAGGATGGAGACCACTCTGGTGAGGGTGGCGGTGGCCCTGGAGACCATTGCTGGGGACCTAGATCATTTGGCCAATACCCAGGAGCAGGCCAACCCACCTGCCATGATGGAGCGAGACTCCCTTCCTCCCAGGACCACCACCACTAGCAGCCCAACAGCCACCCCCGCAAGAATGGAGAGCCCTATGCCTAGGCCAGTCGGCGTGTTACACGCCTGTCGGCTGTCCGTAGCTTACCTCTTCCTCCGAGCTGGCCCAAACGACGAAAGTATCCCTGGATATCTCCTCCATCACCTATTGTCCAGTCGCCATATTTCTGGTCACCAATGTCTCAAGCTCTTTTTTGTATTTTAATTAGATGCAAATGTTGCGTTCACAATTAATATTTTATGTGTGCTGAAAGGCAAATTACAAATAAAACAAAAATTAATTTCAACAAAAATGTCTCTCTTTAACTATATCAATGTATACAAGGTTTAAAAAGTATGGTATCTGAAAAGGCTGCTACGCAAAATACAATGCAAGATGTTTTACAAACTGTTTTGGCCAAAAAAATGTTTAAAAAGCACAAAGAAACATTTGTTTTACGAATTCCCTAATGCACACGCAAGTGAAATCAGTTACAAGGTAATTAGCAGTGTTAATAGTTACAATGCAGCAATCTTAGCTGCTTGGTTTGTGTGCTTCAAAATAGAAACATCGCAGGTAACATCAGATTAACGATTGTACTGTTGTGGCTTACGGACGCTTCTTGCCTACCTTAGCCTGGACGATCATCCTGTTCGTAGAGTGACGTTTTCATGCATCCGCAATTCTTGGTCGTACGAAGCAGGTAATTTATGCACTCCCCTAAAACGCCTTGAAACGCTGAAGAACGCCTCCGTTTGCAGACCACCACCCCCCTATATTCCCACAAATGGTCTTACCTGTCAATCAACTTTAGCAATCCACTTCCGTGTCGGAAGCCCTACGACCGTCAGTATTTTTCATCGGTAGAGCTCGTACGCACATGCGCACATGCGCCGTAAGAAAAACATCGTATGCGTACGACCGTGCAGCCGCAATGACCGACTCTGAATGAGGTCCTAAGCTCTGTAGATTCTGGCTTCATGCCAGAATCTACTGCGCATGCGCGGGTCTCTGGGAAAATGGCATCCGTGCTTACTTTCCCGAGGACATCTTTACTGCGCATGCGCAGATCTATGGGAAAATGGCCGCCGCCATTTTCCCAGTGTTTGTTTGCTGCTCTGCAGCGCCAGCCTGGCGCTGTGGAGCAGCACTTCGGGAATCAGCGGAGAGGTAAGTATAATTACCTATGGGTGCAGGGTGTGAGGTATTGGCCCCCCTGGACCCAGGGGCCTGTGTGCACCGCATACCTTGCACCCATTATAAAGACGCCTATGCGCAGTGTATTTGTAAAAAATATTGTCACACTGTAAGTGGAAAACGCAGTGTATTCGTAAAAAATATTGTCACACTGTAAGTGAAAAATGCAGTGTGTTCAAAATATTGTCCCTATTAGTGGAAACGCAGTATATTTGTATAAAACATTGTCACACTGTAAGTGGAAAATGCAGTATATTCCTAAAAAATATTGTCACACTGTTAGAGGAAATGCAGTGTATTCATAAAAAATATTGTCACTGTAAGTGGAAAACGCAATGTATTCGTAAAAAATATTGTCACACTGTAAGTGGAAAATGCACTGTATTCGTAAAAAATATTGTCACACTTAGTGGAAACGCAGTGTATTCGTAAAAATTATTGTCACAATGTAAATGGAAAACACAGTGTATTTGTAAAAATATTGTGACACTAAGTGGAAAACGCTGTGTATTTGTATAAAATATTGTCACACTGTAACTGGAAAATGCAGTATATTCGTAAAAAATATTGTCACACTGTTAGTGGAAATGCAGTGTATTTGTAAATAATATTGTCACACTTTTAGTGGAAATGCAGTGTATTCGGAAAAAATATTGTCACACTGTATGTGGAAAATGCAGTGTATTCGTAAAAAATATTGTGACACTGTAAGTGGAAAACGCAGTGTATTCGTAAAAAATATTGTCACACTAAGTGGAAAATGCAGTGTATTCGTAAAAATTTTTGTCACACTGTTAGTGGAAACACAGTGTATCCATAAAAAATATTGTCACACTGTTAGTGGAAACGCAGTGTATTCGTAAAAAATATTGTCACACTAAGTGGAAAACGCAGAGTATTCGGAAAAAATATTGTCACACTGTAGGTCTTTGATACCTCAGTGTAATATTTAAAATTGGTAAAAATTGATGTGTGTGCTGTACCCCACTTCATTCATGTTTGTCAATATGGAAATTGATCACTTGAGAGGACAGCAGGAACCACCTACTAGTGGTGGAGCTGCTGCCAGTACCACCAGTCATACTCATGACGATACTAGTCCATCTACATCATCTACTAAAGCCGATGCCCAAGGGCATACAGGGCTTAAGTCAAGGCATCTAAAATCAGGCAAGCAATGTTTTACAGTGCTAAAGAAAAAAAATTAGCTGCAGAGAAACAAAAACTTGGCAATATGCCATCTACTACACGAAGTGGCAAGGAAAGGATAAGGCCTTGGCCTTTATTTATGACTGGTGGTTCTGCATCTTATGATAATGTAAGCCCTTCTCCTTGTAGAAGTGTCAAAAAAATTTTAATCGCTAAGGCACATGAACCAACTGTGTGCTCAGAAAAGTCACAGATCCCCGAGGAGAGTCCAAGTGTGTCCACGGTTGCCATATGTGAGCCTGACCTTTCTAATACTGTACTTGAAGAGGATTCTCCTTCCACCATTTGTGTGCTCTCTGCAAATGTGGGGATGAGCAGCACAAGTCAACATGCTGACGTAGAAATCGAGGATGCTTCTTTGGAATTGCACCAGGAGGATGAGGATACAGTATTTCTGTAGTTGGCGCTAACAAGGATGATGAGGATGTTGATGATGATGAGGATGTTGATGCTGAGGATGTTTGTGTAAAAACTGTAAATCAGGCAACAGTTAATGCCCATGGTTGGAAAAAGCCCATTGTTGTCATGCATTGGACCAAAAAATCCATTTCTCATGCGTGGAATAATTTCCACCCAAATCCGGATAACAGTTGTCAAGCCATCTGTAACCATTGCCAAGTAAAAGTGAGTAGAGGCAATGACCTTAACCATCTAGGAACCTCTTCCCTGTTATGTCACTTGCAGCGCATTCATCAAATTGAAAAGTGTTTTTCAAATTTAGAAGCTTTGGCTAAAAAAAAACTTAACAATCAGTCCAGTGTCACCTAGCTGCTCCCTTCTCTCTGGATCCAAGAGCCTGCAATGTCCACCACCAACACCTGCATCATCATCCTCAATCATGATTGGAAGTAGTCCTGCATCCAATTTCATAATAATGACTGACTCCTCTCCTATCCGTGGTTCCTCAGAAGGATCCTTGAGTGTTACGCATGTTGCTGCTGCTGCTTCTTACAATCCTTTGCAATGGGGAACAAGTATGACAGCAGACACCCAGTTGCACAGCAGATTACTGACGCCATAACAGCTATGCTGGTATTAGATGTGCGACCAGTATCCACCATTAATGCAGTGGTTTTAGTTAGTTAACTGAGGTCCTGTGTCACTGCTACCATATCCCTTCTAGATTCCACTTCTCTAGAATAGCAATTCTCAATCTGTACAAGGACATTAAAAAAACCTTATTAATGTCCTCCGAAATGCCGTTGGGCCCACTGTCCACTTAACAACAGATATGTGGACAAGTGAGACAGGGCAAACTAAAGATTACATGACTGTAGGTGTATTGCCTCCAACAGTGCAAACAGCAGCAGCAGCATCTAACAAATGCCAGCTCTTTTAGAGGCAGGCTGTTCTGTGCTTTATTCACTTCGCCAGGATCCAAGGGTCGTCAATCTCTTGAAATCAGATCACTATATTTTGGTGACCATACTTGATCCTAGGTTTAAGTCATACCTAAATTTGAAAAGAGCTGTTGGTGAAAAAATTGTCAGCTCAAGTGGCAAGTGACATGGCATCATCTCCTCCTTCAGTTTCTGCAGCTGCCAGGAAAAAACAAAATTTTCCTAAGAGATCCACTGCTGGTGGTGATGCAGATCAGTCAGCAAAACCTAATGACATCTGGTTGGGTCTGATAGAACTGCCTACAATGAGTGACATGTCTACCATGACTTTGTCTGATACGGTCACCATTCAGAGAATGGTGGATGATTATTTTAAGGATAGCATCCAAATAGGCATGTCACACAGTCCGTTTCACTACTGGCAGGAAAAAGAGGCAACTGGCTTTGCTTTACTTAAGTTGCTCACCCTCCAGTGTGTACTCTGAAAGAGTTTTCAACGCAGGCGGGAACCTTGTCAGTGATCGGCGTAGGAGGTTATTTCTCCAAAATGTGGAAAAGATGATGTTCATCAAAATGAATTACAAATTCCACAAGGAAGACCTTACAGAAGCATCTGTAATGGTGGATTCCAGCGGGGACGAATTAATACTGTGTGAAGAAGAGGATGTACACACTGATGGGGATGACTTTGATGACATCTGATCTTACCAATGTTGTAAAGCCAGTTTGTTTATGTGATCATTGCCACCAATGTCCACTGCACATTGGCAGCTAGTTTTGTGGGTGGTCCAAACAAACCAATCATTTCAGCCATAAGTGGCAGTCCCTGTTTGGTTTGTTAAACTGTGAATGTCCTGTTTCATATATACAACATAAGGGTGGGTTGGAGGGCCAAAAGACAATTCCATTGTTAGGTTCTGAATTTGTTGTGGACCCGGGGTGGTGACAGAAGCAGACACAGGAGCAGACTTAAATGAAAAAGTGGGGTTTTTAATAAGGGACTGAGAAAACATGGGAGTGGCAAACAAAAGTCCAGGTATAGCACTAAAGTGCACTTGATAACTGTTGTGAGGGTTAATGAACAAATATCCAGGTAGTGACAGGCAGAACAGTCCAGTATAGGTATGGTGAGCTAAAACAGAATGCAGGCTTGAAGACCTGTAAGTGAATGCAGGTTTGGTGAGCTGTAGCTGATGCAGACAGAGGTAGTGAAGTCCAGCTGGGAATGAAATGAAGCAAGGTGCAGGGAAACAGCAGGATCAGGTACTCAGGCAGGTAGAAAGGTATATGGAGGAGGTAGGGGAATCCAGCAGGGTTTGGAGCAGGTTAGGAAAAGCAGGCTTAGGCAATGAATCCAATAGACAAGTTTAAGCACAGGTACACTCTCTCTCAGCTCTCGCAGAGAAACACGTTGCACTGGCAATGCAAGGGAGCTCTGAACTCCCTTAAATCACCAGTGCTCAGCTGTGAATGGTCAGAGAGGAGCATGTGACACAACAGGATAAAGCAACTAGGTCACCTGACCGGAGACAAGATGGCGGCGCCCATGCCAGAACAGAACGGAAGCACCCCCAGGCCTAACCAGACCAGAGTGACAGTATGCCCCCACAGAACCACTCACAGCCAATGCTCTTCGCCAGGCGCCACCACCAGACGCCCCTCGCCATAGCGTCCTCACAGGTATTAACCGTCGACTACCATGCCGAGAGGCCCTGGTCGTGACATCCATCTTGCACCTCTTTTATTTACATTATGTGCTGTTTGGGGCACTGCTGCCTGACATTTTTAATTTTATGGTTTATGAATATCCAGAAATTGTAATGACCACAGACAGCATCTCCTGCATGCCCCTTTCATTTTTTTAAAGAAAATTCTGAACCACCAAATCGATGGGGTGGGCAAATATGAGCAGCAGCAGCACAGAGCATCTTCCTGCCAGGATCTGTGCAATAAATACGTTTAATACAAAATTTAGTTGTGTATATTGGTCACATACAAATATATTTACATGGTACATACAGTGCGTAAAGCAGGCTGAGGTAACCTGAAGCACGCCACTTGTTGACAAATAACTTCCAGTAGGTCCAGCAAATATCACAGATGTTGGGAGTTCTAAGTCAGCCGTAGAACTACAGGCTGATTTCCTCTGATGTAAACAGCAAGTCTTGGTCCCATTATCCCTAACAACCTCCCTGAGTACAAACTTGTAAACATCTGTTTACAGTATGTTCTAGCAGCACCTCCACAAGCAAGGCCACCTCATTTTTTGATGTATAAAAAAATTAAAAAAACTTGATCCTAGATTGATCTTCCCTCATACTTTTTTTGAAGAATCAAAACATTAAATTAAATAAATTAAAAAACTAATCAATCCTTCCGTCCTCTCCCTGTCTTCAGTCCATAAACATTCCATTTCCATCGGTCCTCTGACCTAGTTAAGGAAAACATTCTTGGTTTTTAAAATTCATAGGGATCGTATAGTTTATTAAACTGCCATCCTGTCTACCACTGCAATGCCACTCTGTGCCATGTTCGAAGCTGAACTCCCACATGTTAGTGCCGCCCACTGCTGTCGCTTAGCTTAGTCAGCCAGCTAGCTGGTTGAAACTTTTTGGCCTAAACTAGATGAAAACATCAATATTATGAGCTGTGAGGTGGTCATAATTGACTGAAAATTACCGGAATTTTTTTTATTGAGATTAATAATACTGTAGATACAAAAACAGGCCCAAATTATGTGATTTCAGCTGTTTTTATTATTTTTTTTAGAAAAATACAGATCCAAAAACAAAAAACGGAAGGGCAGTTCTGGCAAAACCAATCCAGATCCAAAACACGAGGAGATACAGATGCAAAACCAAAACACGGGGGTCGGCACACATCTCTAATTAACTATGACATAATCGGGAATACATTCCTGGGACAAAATGTGAACCTATTCTTCCAGGAAAATAGCACTAGGTAAAACCATGCTGCACTACAAGTGGGGAAAGATAGATGGCGTATCTACAATGGGCGCAGGGTGTGCAGTGCACCCAGCAGCCATATTTAGTTATACTTACCTCTCCACAGTCTCCGGAGTCCTGCGTCTGGAGCTGTAGAGCGGCAAAAATCACAGGAAAAATGGCACAGAGGTAGTTTCCTGCTGATTTGCGCATGTGCACTACAGATGTCCCCGGAAATAAGGCGTAGGCGCTGTTTTCCCGGAGACATGCGCAGACTATGGCACCAAGCTGAGGCCCACACGGAGGCTGCAACTGGGCCCCCTCCTTTCTTAAACCACCCATAGGACAGATGTAATATGTGCAGAGCTTTAGGTTTGAGAGTTGAGTGTCCAAACTAAAATTTACATTGCAGTTGCAGTGCAGCAGGATTGGTCCCAGTGCAAAGTTACACGCTCTTTTTTGCTTTGCTCCCAACTTAGAATTAGCCCCATTTGACAAGGTTGTATGGCAAAGTGCATGGCTTCTCAGCTTCAGGGTTGCACAATTTTGCTACTCCTAGGGGTAAATTTACTAAGAATTGAGTTTGGTCAAGTTGTGTTTTTCTTTAAACTCGATTTGCATCACCAAAACTCGGGTGAGTTTTTTTTTTTTTGTTTTGTAAATTTACTAAAAAGTGAATTTAGCTGAAAGTGAGTATTTCAATGGTGAAGCAAATTTGAGATTTCTCCCCCGAGTTGCAAGTGAAGATGAGATAACTCACCCGAGATTGCAGTGTTTTCTCTCCGCAAATCTCTCCCGAGCTAGCAGCCTGCACATATCAGTGAAATATGGGCTTGCTGCTTGTGTGTTAGACCTGTAAAAAAGGGTTAAATATTTAATAAAACAAATGACATGAGGTCCCCCCCAAAAAGACTAACCAGCCCCGGACTTGTCAGCCTGTCCTGGTTCTTACATTTACAGTGAAATAAATGTGTGTGGTTCCACTGTAAATTAAGAACCAGCACCAGGCAGCAGGGCCAGAGCTGGTTTTAAATATATGGATAAAAGTTTTGCGTGAGGTTCACCATATATTTAAAACCATCTCTGGACCCTTTCTAGCGGGGGACTGATGCCACAGCCAGGAGAGCCCTTTCACCGGGCCCCCCAGCCACAGCATCAGCCCTGACCGCTACTCAGCCCAGGCCAGGGATACTTGGGGAGTTGGGGAGCCCCCAATAAGGGGCTCCCCCTCCAGGGCACCCCTGGCCTAGGCTGATGGCCCGGGGCTATCCCCGCCACCCCTCGGCGGTGGGTGGCAGGTTGATAGTGTAGATGTATTGTGTAAAAATTAGAATATTTCAAATTGTTTATACAGTGGAACTACAGGTCCCAGCAAGCCTCCCCCACATGCTGGTACTCGGAGAACCACAGGTACCAGCATGCGGGGCATTAAGGACTCAATGGTATGTGTAGTTCACCTGTAAAGAAATGTCTTAAAAAAACACAACACACAACATTTAAAATGTAAATCAATTACATACATACATAGACATACTAACCTGCTCCCAGATGTTCACGTCCCCTTGTCAACGTAAAGTATCCACTGGAAGAACCTGTAAAAAAAGCCCCAATACTCACCTTTTGTCCCATGATGTTCTCTGCAATAATCCAAAGAGGGGCCCAGATACTCTGTATCAACACACATCAGCATGTTGATACAGTAACACTAATGAGAGCTCAGGGCTTGAGCTAACATTATTGCCAGGACGTCAGCCAATCAGCGGCGGCTTCCATTTGCGGATAAGTGGACTTAGCAAATGAGCGGCTACTCCACGTGGGTCCCAGCCAATGAGCGGCCGCTAACAGAAGTCACCGCTGATTGGCTGATGTCCCAGCAATAATGTTAGCTCAAGCCCTGGAAATGTAAGAACCAGGACAGACTGACAAGTCCGGGGCTGGTTAGTCTTTTTGGGGGGGACCTCATGTCATTTTTTTACATTAATTTAAACACATTTAACAATTTACAAAAAAAAATTAAAATTATTTTAGTATGTTTCAGCCAAACTCGGAGATCTGGAGGTGAGTGTTTAAAACGTCAATTTGGCAGTGAGTTTGCAGACAACTCACCCGAGATTCACAACTCGTTTCTTGGTAAATTTGCAAGATTTATTTTTTAGGTGAAAAGTACATCAGATTTTGGCCAATGGTGATAAGATTCGAGTTTGCTAGCTCACCCGAGTTTTGCGAGTGAGATGAGAGAAATCTCTCTGTAGCTCACCCGACTTTGCCTTTAGTAAATTTGCGAGATGAAAAACATGACTAAACTCACCCGAGATTGTCATCTCGACCAAACTCAATTCTTAGCAAATTTACCCCATAATTGGAACCTCTGGGTGATTCTAAGCTTTCTTTTCTGAATGTTGACAAGGTGTAATAATAAAGCGAATCACATGCACAAAAAGATGGCGGTATGAGATATTTATTTGAGCTGAATGGATGGAGATTGGTTTCTTGGTTTAGTTGATGGCTGGTGGCCTCTTATCCCTAGCAAAGTGATTTTAGGCTAACCAAACACTGGACCTGATTCAGACCCAGTCGCTAAGGAGCGATCGCTCGCTGCCGGGCAATTGTTGCTCAGTGCGCATGCGTATAATTCGCAGTGCGTGTGCATAAGCCAGTCTCAGCGATGGGGAATCGTGCGCTCGTAGTACACAGACTGGACGCTACTTTGAGTGACAGATAGTGCAGTTTGTGGGTGGTAACAGGTGAAGATGCTTGTAAACGGGGGTGTGGTGTTTTGCGAACGCAGGCGTGTCAGGCCAACAAAACGCTGTTTAAAGGGCGTGCATAATTAGCAAAGTAGCGTCATTGCACACATCACCTGCATGTATTTCAGCAGGCACTGATCGCAGTGGTTGCGGCGGTGTAAGGCTACCTCAAGGGCTGCGAGCAGCTCCGATGCCTTTCTATGTTACCGATTAATCAAACAATTCCAGGAGATGACGTGTGTTGCGAGGGGATAGGGGGCGTCTTAATACACTTGCAAGTGCTAAGTGCTGTAGCTCGCTAAGACATAGAGGGCGTCCTTACGCCCTCCAATGCAAGCATTTAATTTAAATATCTGGCCCCTTTTTGCCAGCGAGCGTACGCATCTAGCGAGCGGATCTGAATGAGCTCCACAGGCTGATACGGCCATAACCATAGTACGAGAATCAGAAAATACAATTTTTGGTATGTTATCCGGTCAGACAGTCGACAATAACTATGTGGACATTCATAATGTAAACACAAGAATGTCAACATTAAAATGCTGACATGGTTCAACATGTCGACACCCTTCAAATGTTGACATGTTTACAATGTCATTGTTCTGATGATGCCGATGGTTAGGTGAGGCTTTGGGGGGAGGTTTGGTTGCGTGAAGGGGGGGCTAGGTACTAGGAGGGTTAGGGATAGGGGAAGAATACTCTGGAACACCGCTGCTGAGATGTCACCGCCGGAACTGCTCCGCACGTGACCTGGAAGAACACGCTGGAGCTACCACCGGGGAAAGGTAAGACACCGCTAGACCACCAGGGATGGTTTGTCGACCATTTATCATGCTGACATATCATGCATGTAGACATGATAAATGTCCACATGGTCACTGTTGTCATGCTAACCATGTCATCATAATGCACGTCCACAGTTTAACCAGGTTGACATGATAACTGTCGGTCGATCATACCACACCCTACCTGTTATTGTAGTGATCTATTGGTCTTCTAATTTGCAGTTTTCAAATGCATCTCCTGAGAGAGAGCGAAGGGTAAGTGTGTATCCTTGTGTGTGCCTGGCGGAACATCTAGCAGAGAGATGGACAGAGCAGAAACCAGTCTCACTGTTCTGAGGCTAGCCATACAGTATATGGACTGCACCTGGCATTTGATGTAACCGCAGGACTAATGTCCAATTGGCCAATATGTAATGGTAAAACTAGACGAGATCTGCACTTTCAATCCATTGAGGCCAAATCACTTCCAGCAGAACTGGAGCCTGATAGTGTAAAAGACTTCACGCACAGGCTGACTGTGGTCATCTTACTTCTGCATTTACTTACATGCCTGATAGTGATCTGATTGTATAATTATTGGGTATCACCGTTATGTTTGGGGCACACATTCTGCAAGATTGCAGTTTGTAGCCAGTTTAACACTTAGATAATAGTTGTCTACTAAGTAGTGTGATCCTGGCTATTGTGTGACCCATCCTGGTCCTTACGTTCTGTGAGAGCTAAAGATTCAGAGGGGTGGATGTAGAGAAACTAACTTTTTTTTCAAATTTAAAATATCAGATTCTGATATATCTGAATGCCATTCATTATCCTACTTAATCAAACCTAAAAAAAAAACAGAATTTCTATACTCTGTGTATTGTACAATAGTCATTAGGATCCTCTCTGTATTGTATGGTGGTCACTAAGAAGGAGAACTGGACCACAATAGGTCCAGTCTAATGACAATGCAGAAATCAGTGAACTGGATAGATAGACTAATATGACACCACATCTGGGCTATGGATATTGCTGGAAGGAGAGAACTGGACAAATGGGTCCAGGCCTGGTCTATTGACACTGCAGAAAACAGAGAACTGGACAGACCAATATGAGTCCACATCTAGGCTACTAACACTGCTGGAAGGAGAGAAATGGACAGGGCACAAACTAGTCTCACTGCTCTAATCCCTAACATTGGAATGTCTACTAAGTGATATAACATCCCTGCTGCTGTGTGACGTATCTTCTGACACAGCACAGGGAGTAGAGTCATGTAAAACAGAAGGCTGCATAATTGCAGACACCCATCATGACTACCAACTAATGAGGGAAGAAGACAGAATAGAGGTGTAGACCATTTGGATAAGTTGGATCTCACAGTACATAGGGCCTGATTCAGCAAGGATCGCTATTACGATTACGCATGAAATTTTTGATTGTTGCGTACTGTGAATACGTATGCATCGCAGTGCACATCCGCGAACACTCCACTGCGATCGGGATTGCAATTGCAGTGACTATGCAGATCCATCGCAGAGTGATTGACAGGAAGTACCGTTCGGGGGTGGTGACGGGGGGGTGGTCAGCGAAACGCAGACGTGCCAGTGCATTTCAACGCCATTGCAGGAGTGTGCATAAATTAGCCATACGCAGCTTGGGCTTCCATTGCATGCGATGAGGTTAGCAATTTCAGAGTAAGGTCAGACCTTGTGTGGATCCCCAACTGACAGAGCAGAGTAGGAGACAATTAGCGTTTAGTGAGGAAGATCAGACTTGCAGCTGAAATCAAGATAGATTGCAGTGGTGATAGTCTGTTTTGAGGAAGACCAGTACGGAGACTATTGCAGTGAATGCATGAATGAAAGTGTTTGCAATGTCTTGTGTAAGATATGGTCATATTCTGAAAATGTTTTTTAGATGTATGTAACATGATTTGGAAAACGATTAAATGTGGGGCACAAAGGAATGTTCAAAGTCAAAGATGACACGTAGACAGCGAACTTGTGGGGTGGAGTTGATTGTTGAGTTATCAACAGTGATAGAGACATCAGGTTGGTAAATAGCTATTGGGCGGTGGAAATATTATTAATTCTGTTTTGTAAAGATTAAGTTTGAGGGGGATGTAGTCAGCATTCCAGAGCGCGGCATGCCGATGGACGAAATACCGGTGCCGGAATCCCGACAGTATCGAGCATTAGGGGGTGGGTTAGGGGAGAGTTAGGTTTAATTACTAGGGGGTTTAGGTTTAGGCACCGGGGAGGGAGTGTTAGGTTTAGGGTGTGGGGAGGGGGAGGTTAGGTTTAGGCACTAGGGGGGGTGTTAGGTTTAGTCACTAGGGAGGGAGGGTTAGGGGTAAGGGTTAGTCTTACCTCCTTTCCTTATGGGTGTCGGGATTCTGAATGTTGGGATGCCGCTGTCGGTAATCTGACCAGAAGCATCCCGACCACCGGGATTTCATACCCAACCCAGTTTGAGGTGCCGAGATGACAGGCAAGAGGAAATTCAGAAGGCCATTCAGTAACTCGGACCAATACAGATGGTGACAAATCTGGGAAAGATAGGTAGATTTGAGTATCACCCACATACAGATGATACTGAAAGACAAAGCATCTGATAAGTTTGCCAATAGATGTGGTATAGATTGAGAAAAGCAGGGACTGTGCCTTGTGGTACTCCAAGTGATAGAGGTAGTGAAGAGGAGGTGGATTCAGAGAAACGAACACTGAAAGAGCAATTAGATAAGTAGGATGAGAACCAGTATAGGGCTGTGTCCTGAAGACCTAGGGAATGTAGAGTTTATTTGAGGAGAGAGTGGTCAACAGTGTCAAGTTTTAGTAATGGTTGGGATGAGCACAGGAGACAAAGTTCTATTGATTTGTGAGGGTATAGGATCAAGAGGACAGGAAGTAGAGTAGGAGGAGGAGGATGAGAAGACTGTAGATCAGTGATTCCCAAACTTTCTTGAATCATGGCGCCATAGAGTCTCAGCATTTTTTTTCAGGGCACCCCAAGGCCACTTTTCTCATTGAGATAATCAGCAAAAAAAATTATAAATGAAGTAAACTGTGCTTACCTGTCATCCTTAGGTTCTGTTCTGTCATGTGGTGGTGGACAGGGTTGCCTTTCTGTTTTTCCACTTATTTTGGTATTGCCTATCACATTGGCCATAAATCATTTGATTTGGGACTGGACTATCAACCTCTGGCCCCTCTGCAAGTGCCCTGCAGTACCCCAAGGTGCCATGGCACCCAGTTTGGGAACCACTGGTGTAGATACTTCATCTTCATAAGTGGGATCAAATTAGGAGAAGATGCCAGAGGGTTCTGAGAAGGAATTGAGCAGGTCACTGCCTGAGTAAGGGTATACCATTTAATTTGAGATATTATCAATCAATTATCAATTTGCAACGTTGCTTTCTCTCTATATATTTGTGTATGTATTATAGGTTGTTATTGTGATTTTATTTGACCGGTCAATAAATTATAATTTATTTTATTAATAATTAAAACTGTTTATAGCCAATTTGTGAAGTGTATGAATCATTTCATGCAGCTTCTCTCTCTATATATATTATCAAGCGCAGAGGTCTATTTCTAAATTTGTATTATCAATCTTGTCCTTGAAACCGGAAGCAAGATATTGTGCACTGATAGGAGCTGGTGGGTTGGGTGCAGGAGGGGTAAAAAGCGATTTAAATGTACTAAAAGTCACTTGGAGTTAGTAGAGATGACAGATTGGATATGTTTGTTTGCCAGTGTCCATAACCTTAATATAAGAGTGGTACAGTATATAGTCTTAAATGTGAGGAAGTACGATATTTACACCACTGACGTTCTACTTTATGTGAGTTTTCGTAGGTGTCTTGTTAATTTAAAATGCCATGGTTGACATCGAAGTCTACATGCAGTGTGATGGGTAGTTAGGGCCATACTCATGGAGAGCTATTTCTAGAGTTTGGTTAAGGTCTCAGAAGCAGTGTTGTAGAAAATTTGTGAGAGTAGTTATTGCGTAGAAGTGGAAATTTGTTGAAGATTGATAGCGTTAATGTTTCTTCCAATTAGAGGAGGCTTGGAGGACTTCAGTGACACTGAGCTTGAAGTAATGCAGGAGAGCGAGCAGGTGATAAGGCTGTGATCTGAGAGGGAATGGAGTGTTAGTGAATTCACAAATTGAGCATAGTCTGGTGCATACAAGACCAAGGCAGTGGCCATCCTGATGAGTAGAGGAGTCTATCCACTGGGAGAGGCCGAGAGAGGAGGTTAGAGAGAGTAGTTTGGAGTTACAAGGAGAATGTGGACTAACAATAGACATATTGAAAACAGGCATGATAAGGGTGGGAATGTCAGAGGATAAGAAGTGAGGCAGCCAGGCAGGAACATTTGTATATGCATTGAGAATGGGGTGAAAATTCTGATAGAATGTACTTCAAACAATGTAAATGTGAGTGTTTGGAACCTGTGGTAGAACTGTGTACGTGAAAAACTGGGACAGTAATATTCCAACCCCTCATTTACTGTTTCCAGGCCTGGAGGTGTGTGTGGAGTGGAAACCACCATGTGAAAGCATTATAGGGGAGCCAGTGTCCAATTGTGTGAGCCATGTTTCTGTTATTGCCTGTAGGTTGAGGTTGTTAGAAGTCATGTATGGATGATAATACAAACAGAGCATGCATTCCATAAGGCACGTTTATATTTTGGAAGCTGATGGGAGACACTTGATGTTTATGAGGTTTGCAGGCTTTTTTTTCGGGTTGCACCCACTTTGGTGAATGCCCTCCCACGCTCAAGGAGACTCTTTGAGTTTCCAAACCTTCAAGCGTTCCCCAAAAATTCACCTCTTAAGGCATTGTGTAATTTCCAGAACCACCAACATAACCTCTGTAAGCTACATATTACATCCCCTGTATGCAGTCCACACATAACATTACTTATGATCTCTTTTTGCACTCACACATCCCGCTGACCCCAGGTCAACATTGCTGTGTAACTGCATCATACACCCCACCAAGAGCCTCTGCAATCTAGCTGGACCAATATGTAATATGTCACATTTATCCTCATGTATATTTCCCTATAGCGTGTAAGCTTGCAAGCAGGGCCCTCTTACCTCTGTGGCAGAGATTTTCAACCTTTTTCAACTGGGGGCACACTACACAAGATTTTGAAATTGCCGAGGCACACCATCCTTTTTTTTTTTTACCAAATATAATATTTAATAACAAATATCAACTTATATTTAATATATGGTGATTTCTGTTATTATTTCCATTAAAGATAGTAGAAATAAATAGTTTTTACTTACATATGAATATTAATGGGAAACTTGTGCTTGGCGATGTCTCATGATGTCCCTTGTACGAGGTCGGATGGTTGACAAGCATACTCTCAAGTCATCCTCCAGTGATTGAAGTCGTGACCTGTTTTTGCACTTCATGGTGTTCATAGCAGAAAAGCCAGCCTCACACAGATATGATGTGGAAAAAGGAAGCAGTGCTTCAATCACCTTTTTTGTGACAATGGGGAATTCTTGTCGGAGAGACAACCAGAATGAGGCCATATCTGTTGATGAGTGCTTTCGTTTTAGCCCTCTGTCGTTTCTTATTGCCGCCAACTCATCTTCTTCTTCAACACTTAGTTCGGCTGATGTGTACGCACTTGTCACAAATGGATCTCTCACCCAGTCCAAGGATGATACTTCAAGTGATGGGAAATACCTTTCAATGTTTCTACTCAGCTGTGACAAGCTTTGTAGAATTAAATTGACAAGATTTTTGTCCAGCCTGCAATGTTTTGTCAGCTCAAACATTTCTACTTTGCTCTCTTTTCTGATTCTGGCTCCCCACAATGTTAATTTTTCCTTAAAAGCATTTTGTCAGTACACATAAGAATAGTTTCATTCTTTCCCTGCATACTCTTGTTAAGAGTATTCAAGGCTTGACACATATCAGCAAGGAAGGCAACTTTATTGCACCAGGTCTCATCACTAAGCAGGTCAGCCATCTCAGACTCTTCTGAAGTAAAAAAATTATAAGCTCTTCCTTAAGTTCATAGAATCTTGAAAGCACCCGCCCTGGAGATAGCCACCTGACGTCTGTGTGCAGTAGGAATTGTGTGTAAGCAGCATCCATGGCAGAATTTTGATGTAGTTGACCATTTTTATTGCTTCATCCAGTACTTTTTGCAGCTCAGGTACTATGGATTTTGAAATGAGGGCCTCTCTGTGCAGGAAACACAATGGCAGGGTTCTGTTGCTTGGCCAGTGCTACAAATCCTCTCAATCTTCCTGACATAGATGGAGCACCATCTGTGCAGATGCTGATGCATGATTTCCAATTCATATGATGAGAACTGAAATAAGTGTTGACAACATCAAAAATGTCTTGGCCTTTTGTTGTTTCTGGAAGAACTTTGCAAAACAGAAATTGTTCAATGAACTTTCCATGCCAAAGAAACCTGGTGAATGCTAGGAGTTGAGTTTTTCCAGTGATGTCAGTTGACTCATCCAACTGGATGGCAAAAATATTAGCTTCTTTTATGTTAATTATAACTTGTGATTCAATATCTTCAGACATGTCTTGTATACGCCGACAAATAGTATTATCAGACATAGGAATTTTCAGTATCTATTTTTCATATTTCTCACCAAACATAATATTAACAATTTTATAGCATGCTGGTAAAATTACCGACTCTGCTATTGTATGTGACTTCAACTTTTTTGCCACAATTTCAGAAACGGCATAGCTTGCTTCTTGAGCTTTGTCAGAAACAGTTGTGATCTTGGCCCATTGTTTAGCCTGGGATTTTTGTTCAGCTACAAGCCTTTTAAAATATTCAATCGGCTTTTCGCACAGGTGTGAGTGCTTTGTGTGAAGGTGTCTTTTCAATTTACTTGGAACCATGGCTTGGTTTGCTAGTTTCTCACCACAAACAATGCACTTGGGACGTGGCTGATCTTCACCAGTTGATATGAATCCGAAGGACAAATAATTTCATTATACTGGCGCACTATGGATTTACTACCAGAACTACAGTCAGCAATTCTTGATTCATTGTCATTGTCATTATCCAATACACGTTTTCGTAATAGAAATTTGTCCATGTCTAATAAACCTTAAAGAAATAAAAATAAAAATAACTAGACTCAAAACTTTATATTATGAAAATTCACACAAATTGTCCCCAGCCTACAGGTAGAATATAAAACACATTGGCCCTCATGGGAAAAAAATACACACATTGGCTCCCACAAAAAAAAAAAAACACAAAGGATAAAACATACATCCATTGGCCTCCACAGAAAAAAACAAACAAACAATCACATTGATTTTTTCTGTGGGGAGCAAACATATTGGTTGGCCCTCACAAAAAAATGAAAACAACACACATTGTCCCCTACCTGTCGGTAGCTGAGAAGGGATCACACAGACGTCACTCCTCCCTCAGTGGTGCGGATTGCTGTAGCCTCAGTGTCTCCAAAAGTGCAGAGCTTCAAATATGTGCTGGCTGGCGGCGGGTGGGCTGGCTGGCTGGCTGGCGATGCTGTGTGCGGGACCTATAAAACACATACATATGAGCTCCAACATAAAAAAAACAACACACATTGGCCCCCACAGGAATAAAACGCCTGTACCTTACCTGTCCCTCATTGGCTAGGGTTGCAGCCAGCACACAGTTTGCAGTTTTGAAGAGCGTGCGGGCAGACTGGCTTGACCTCAGTGTTCTCCCCAGGCTGCTTTCAACGGGCGCATCATCCTGCAGAAACAGCCCACCGTCCGGCACTCCCCCCGACGCATTCCCTGTCACCTGGTGTGGAACGCTGGCCTCTGAAGCGACCGGAGCCTAAAGAAGCCTCCGATTGCTTCAGAGGCAAGCGTTTCCAGTGATGCACTGTGCGGGTTACGTCATGATGTCACCCACGAAGTGAAGAGCTTACCCTGCGCGCCTGCTAGATCCAGTCACAGAGCGGCAGTGGGAGCGCCGCTGAGCATGTTCAGGTAAGTTCTGGACTGGGGCTGGGACCAGTCTGGGGGCACTGCATATGGGGCCAGTCTGGGGGCACTACATATTGGGCCAGTCTGGGGCACTGCATTATAAGGTCAGGGTTTAAAACATTTTATTATTGCGAAGTCCCCACCTGGCTACTTCTTGATACCACCCGGCTGGAATTTTTTTCTGTGGAGAACACTGGACCTATTAATTAAAAATACATACATATTGACTCCCACATAAAAAAAAATATGCCACATTGTGCCCCACAGAAAAAACAACAACCATACCACATTGCGCCCCACAGAAAAAAACAACCATACCACACTGAGCCGCACAGAATTGTTCCCCACAGAAAATGACTGCCACACAGAAAAAGAAACCCATGGCTGCCACACAGAAACAAAACAAAAAAAAACAAACACATTGTTCCCCACTAAATAGGCAAATATATGGCTGGTCCCCACTTAGAGAAAAAATGTGGCTGGTCCCCACAAACAAAACCCACATTTCTCCCCCCCTTGTCACTCACTGCAGCGGATCAGCGGGCAGGCGGGTGGACTTCTAGGCAGGCTGCCAGGCGGGAGATAAAGAGTGAGGGCTGGCTGATTGGCGCGGGGCGGTGGCTGGCGGAGCGGGCTGGAGGGCAGTGGACAACGCGGTGTGCGTGACCTGTGATGTCACGCCGCCGCGTCTTTGCAGGTCACTGCCCGGGCGCGCCTGAGTCTCCCAGAGGAGCTCAGCGGCCCGGGATACTGAAGTAAGGTAAAATGTGCCCGGTGGCTCTGACAGCCCCGCGGCACACTTCACAACCGGCCGCGGCACACTAGTGTGCCGCGGCACACCGGTTGAAAACCCCTGCTCTGTGGAGTCAAACCAATTAGGTGGGAATTGTGAGGTGCGAGGTGCTATTTTCTCTTCAAATTCGCATAGAGAATTCATTTTGCAATCCAATTAGCAATTCGCACTGAACCAGTCAGACTTATTTCGCATTTTTCCATACACGCCTCGCTGAAGGTGATAGAAAGATTTTTTTTTATTTCAAAGTTAAAATGTCAGGGCACCGTGCTGAACCCCTTGGACACCCCCCTAATGACTAATTAGGCAATTGGAAGGTTTTTTTTACCCCAAAAAAATGACATGTATTGGACTATACATGTAATTTTTTGGGGGGTGAAAAAAAATTGTCCTCAAATTACACCAAAATCAACTTTTTTGTTAGGTTAGGCATTCCAAATTTAATTACGATATTTTTTAAATTGAAAAATATTGTATTTTTTTTTTTTTTGGTTTTCTTTTTTTTTTTTACAATATTTCAAAGTGCCCTCAAAGTACCCCAAATCACTTTTTTTTTAAATTTTTTTCTTTTACATTCTTCGCTTAATTTGTTTGAGTTTAAACGAAAACACTTTGCTTTTCATCATTGTTATGCATTTTTTTTTTTTTAAAAAGCACAAGTCAGCCATTTGACACCATTTAAAAGCCTTCAGTACTTTCCTAATGCCCACAAACAGCCTTCTATACGGTCCTGCTCCCCACTTTTTTATGAATTTCTCTCACATCACATTTAGCAGTCAATTCGCAAACCTCCGCTGCGAGTACAGCCAATAGGCATTTTTAGTTGGATTGGAGAATTCTCGGGTTTGCACATTCGTGCGAAGTCTGCGAGTTTCATGAAACAAACTCGCTATTCGCAATTTGCACCTAATTGGATTGACTCCTATGTCTGTTATTACACAGTCTTGTTTTATTATTGTTCTATTACTGTTTTGTTCCCGAATGTAAAGTGCAAAGGAATATGCTGGCTATATATAGTTAGTAAATGTTTATAAGTAAAATATAATATAATCCTAACGAATGTAGTCATCAATCCTAAACAAAACTCCACACTCTTCTACCTTAAAGCTTTAGTTCAACTTTATATGGTAGATATAGTAGTGTGTCTTGAATGGCACAACCTATAACCTTGGACTTAGAGATTGGTGTGATGATTGTGTTTAATAGGATAAAATGTGAAAACAAGAGATATGGTAAGAACTTACCTTTCTTATCTCTGTTTCTACGAAGTCCATAGAGTTCACAGGGTTGACCTTGGGGTATACATTGGGAACCAAATCCGGGCACCACGCAGTTAAAGCTTTCAGCTCCCAGGATGCACTGGGTCCGCTCTCCCTATAACCCCGCCCCCAAGCCAGAGGCATCTCAGTTTGTAAGTAGCCAAAGGCCGGAGGAGGAAAGAAAGAGAGATAAGACTGGAACACTCAAGAACCATACTCAAAGAGAAGGAGACGGGAAACCGGTGACCAGTAACACAGCCCATATGAAGCCAGGTGCGAAAGGGCGGGTGCCCTGTGGACCCTATGGACTTCGTAGAAACAGAGATAACAAAGGTAAGTTCTTACCATATCTCTTGTTTTCTACTTCAGGGTCCATAGAGGGTCCACAGGATTGACCTTAGGGATGTCCCAAAGCAGTCCTTATAAGGGTGGGGAGAGGATAATCCTTCGCCCAAAGTAAGCATCCTGAGAGGCAAAGGAAACTAATGCATAGAACCTTAGAAAGGTCTCAACAGAAGACAACTTGGCCACCTTGCAAGGCACAATGGCCAAGGCGCCACAGCGAGCCGCCCACGAGGGGCCCACAGACCAAGTAAAATAAGCATCAACAGAAACAGAAAGGCCTTCCTATGTGTAGGCCCCTGAGATAGGCATACGAAGCCATCCAGCCAATATCTGTTTATTGGCCGGCCATCCTTTCCTGTGAAATCCATGGACCACAAATAAGGAGTCTGTTTTCCTGAAGGGACTTGAACGTACCACATAAATCCTGAGAGGCCGGACCACGGTCAATGAGGCCACCCCAGCCAATAGGACTGGAGACTGAAATGTCGGTACTATAAGTTCCTGAATAATATGGAACTCAAAAACCACTTTAGGAAGAAACACAAGGCAAGTTCGACTAACAACCCTGTCTTGGTGAAATATCCAGAAGAGGGAGCCCTATGAGAATGCTCTCAATTCCGACACTCTCCTGGCAGATGCAAACGCCATAAGAAAGAGAGTCTAAGCCAAAAACTTAAGGGCTTCAAAACTAGTGGTTCACATGAAGGCCCCAGGAGGGCACGAAGAACCACTGCCAAATCCCAAGGAGCCCCTAGGGGGGATAAAGGGAGGTAGAATCCAGAAAACACCCTTAAAGGAGGATCTGGATACCCAAGAGTGGAGCAATTCCACATCCAAACCATCCTGACAGTGCAGAGACCCGCACTTTCAGGGAGGCCAGGCGGAGGGCTAGCCCCAAGCCCGCTGGAAGGAATGCCAGAACTTCTGGAAATCCTACACACCTGAGGATTGTAGCTACAGGTACGATACCATAAGAATTATGTATGCCACATTCTGAGGTAGATCCCAGCAAAAGCTGGCCTACACGCTCTAAACATCCCGATGATGACAGAGCCAGAGAAGCCTTAGGACCACAGTAGGAAAAGACAAGGGCCCAAGACAGCTTGAAGTTCCAATAAGTTGATTGGCAGAGCAGAATCAACAGACGTCCAACTGTCCTGAAAGGAGTGCAGACTGGTCACTGCGCCCCAGAGACTGGCGTCTGTAGTAAGGTTTACCCTAGATGAGATGGCCATAGCCACCCAGATAGAGACAAATGCACCTCCGGAGAGAGCATCATCATCTGAACAGTGATCCGATGGAGAAACCCGTTCCATCTGGAGAGGATCAGTTTTTTCAAAGGCCTGGAATGGAACTGAGCATATATTCTACCCTTCCAAAGGTAGACACCCTTGATTCCAGAACCCGCATTACAGAGTGTAATGACACTTGTCGACTGGGGAAACATCCGCGCACTCGTAGTTGAAGAGTGGAGATCTTATCTGATGTCAGAAGGATTCTCCGATTCTGAGAATCCAGCAGGGCTCCCAGATGAATCATACCCTGTGAGGGATTCAGGGAGGACTTTTTCCCAGTTGATTAACCATTCGTGCTTGTGAAGGAAAGCAATGGCTAACTTGAAATGGCCTTAAAGTACCTTTTTGATCCTGCTAAGAGATTTGTAAGGCCTTGTTCGGGTCTGAAGAAGGGCCTGTGTAGCAAAACATGTGGGGAGGCCATCTGAGCAATGGCGTACCCGTGAGAGACTTCAACTCTTACCCATGCATCCGTGGTGACTTGACACCAGCACTGTGCGAACTGAAAAAGCCAGTATCTCACTCTGGGATCCTCCAGATGAAGACCTGTCCTGTCAGGCTGAAGGATTATCCTTAGGTTTAGAAGCAGGGCGTCGGGATGTCCAGGTCTGCTCGGTACCGGGTAAGGCGGCCCTCGTGGAGGCCGACAGCCTAGGAAAAGACTGGCCTTTAGGCTGTCCCTGAGGACAAAAAGACTTAACAGATTTAGTCTTGTAGTGGGAGTAGCTGAAGGCGGAAATTTAGCCGTTAGTGATACTTCCAACGTTGCTACAATCTTGTCAAGGTCAGGACCGAACAAGATCTCCCCAATATAGGGTATCCATTTTAAGGCCTGCTTTCGAACAGCGCAGCCATAGGGTATGGCGGTGGATACAGTCACAGCTGAAATCCTGAAGGTTAGGAGACTGGCATCCAATGTAGTTACTCCAACATATGAAACTGCATTTTTTTATGTGAGCAACAAAAGACATCTGATTCCCAGAAGTTTCTGAGGGAAACAGCTCTACAAATGCATCAGCCCAGGACTCAATAACATTAGCCAACCATGAGAAAGCCATGGTTGGATGGGCAACAGCCCCTGAAAGCGAGTATATTGATTTCAGGCAAAATTACCACCTACGGATCCGCAGAATCCGTCCGGGCAAGAATGTCAGGCATAGTAGCGCTCTTAATCAGATGAGTAACATGAAAATCCACCCAAGGAGGTGATTCCTATTACTTGTAATGACCCTCAGGGAATGGGAAACATGAGGCCAAATGCTGGCCAGGATTAGCTGCAGGGACCCATTATCAGCGTATGCAACACACTGGGCCTGATTCAGAGCCAGACGCTTTCCGGGCGCTCGCTCTGAATCAGTGCCCTCCTTCTCTTTTTTTAGAGCAGCCTCCTGGCTGCTCGCATAGCTGTGGGTGACCACCCACAGCTATAGCGAGTGGCCAAAAAGATGGTCGCGATGGTCAAGACCATCATGACCATCGGGCTTGCGACGAGACCCTTGTGGTAGGGTCTCGTTGCCGCAAGCCCTGGAGTGCTTTCGGCTCTATCAGAGCTGAAGGCACTCCCACTGACATCACTTGTGATGTCAGTGGGGCCGGACCCAGACGGTAGGTGTTCACATAGGAACGCCTCCGTCTGGGCAGCCACGCCCCGGCAAGCCCACCAAAGGGGGTGTGCTGTCACTCACCATCGACAGCACGCCCCCTTTGGTACAAGACCCATAGCAACGGCTTGGCCATCGCTATCCACACGACGGAGCCGGGTCCGTCGTGCGCATGCGCACTGGGCCAACATCGACCCGCTTGCGAGCGGGTCTGAATTAGGCCCACAGTTCCATCTAAAATATAGCAACGTGCAGCACGCAACAGTATGTGACAAACCTCACAAATATTGACAAGTATATATATGTGAGGTCTCAGAACCACCCTAAGTACACCTGTATTAGGGCAGATTGTAAAGAAAAGGGATAGATATACACTGAAAGGTGAGAGAAAAAGCAAACAGTCAGCACTAGCATAAGTCACATACAATGCAGAAATATATATACATAAACATTACATATGATATACTACAAATGGCACTACATTCAACTGCCCAGATTCAGTGTCTTGGAAGGCTATAGCGCTGTGTGATCCGCGACCTTACCTGTCCCCGTCGATCTGGCCGCAATCCGGTGCACCCGCAGAGTCCGGCTAGTACAGACTCTGGGGTCCCGCCGAGATACCCAGATCTGTACTGGTGTCTCGGCGCCGGTGGGGTGGGGGAGCGGCAGCTTGGAAGTCCTATGGATAGTCCGACGCTGCCGCTCTGAAGAGTACAAAAGGAAATAAAAAAATCTTCATCTCATAAAATAAAGCTATGGGGCTGCTAATCAGCCCCCCTGCATTATCGGTGACCCGACTCCGGCCAGGCACCAACTTAAAACTGAGGTGCCTCTGGCTTGGGGGCGGGGTTATAGAGAGAGTGGACCCAGTGCATCCTGGGAGCTGAATGCTATAACTGCGTTGTGCCCGGATTTGGTTCCCAACCTATACCCCAAGGTCAACCCTGTGGATCCCCTATGGACCCTGATGTAGAAATATCAATTTAAACGTAAAGTATAGAAGAGTATAAATATATTGCTTCAGTAAAAAGCTAAGCACAATAATAAAACAACACATTACATACAATATCATTGATAGAAAAAATCATATGGGGTAAATGTGATTACAATTGATTAAAATAAATAAGAGCATAAAATTATATCTAAAGTAGAACCCCCAAGAGATGTAGTCTAACGCTTCCTAAGCTTTAAGGACAAAGAAAAAGTCTTGGCCCCGACACGTGGAAAACCCCATATTCTCTATGATAACATCAAATTACAATTCTTCCAAGATCTAGCACCCATTACAATTTTGAAATGCAGAGAACTTCAAGATCTAACGAGGGCACTAAGACCACGGGGGATCCGTTATTGATGGGGTTTCCCCTTCAAACTAATGGTTGACTTCAACGGTAAAACAATTATCATCAGAGACCCCAAAGAAGGCAAAGACTTTCTTTCCCATCTGGAAGACTCCGGCCCCTCTCCAACCGCTTCAGAGGACATATAATATGATTAAAGTTACATGCTGCTTCTTCTTCCCATTTGGGTTTACCCACGATAACTGGACACTCTTCTGAGAAACATACTACTATTGGGTAGAGACTAGCCTCCTCCGCCATGGGATCCTAATCTTGGTCCTGAGTCTCTACACAGACGGCCATTGCATATCCTTTTTCTCAGTCATATTACTATGTGTTAGATATTTGTAGTTGTTTTACCTGCTCTACTGATTCATAGTAGAATGTTTTGGCTATATGTCTACTTTATTTCTCGTAGCTGTATCTTTAGTAGTTAATTACTCCATCGGAGCTACTGGAACGCTCTGCTCATCAAGACTTCGCATGCGGGTCCCATGCGAGTAATATTATCCTATTCTTTGTTTCTAGGAATATCTGACGAACATATTTGAAATGTTTATGTATGTTATATATACAGTTATAATTGACTTTGTAATTTGTAATTGATAAGTATACCCTTATTTGGGCTTTTCTACTGTATGCTTTCTCTCCCCCCCCCCTTTGACAACTCACATTGACATCTCTTCAATCATTACTAGGTCTTCATTTACCTCTACTACACAACCACAAATGGAGGGCCAAGGCTCTCTGACACTCTCACTTCTTTCCTCTATACATACTCAGCACTCTTCGGTATATACAATTATTTGTTTTCTAATCTATCTTAATTAGTTACCTAAAGGTAGTTCGGATTCCCCTCCCTACTACCTTCCTGGACTGCTTAGTCCCACTCTCCGAGTGTGTTTTCCCCTGCTGGACACGGGGAATCCCCACCCGGTTCTCTTCCCCTTGTCTTCCGCACTTTTAACCCCTCTCCATTTCTCATTTCTTTATTTTTCTTTTTCTATTCCCCTTCTGTCTTTATTTTCTTTTTCCTTCTGCCTCTTAACGAGTCAGGAATTTCCCGCTTACATTATCTACTTTGAGTATTACATTCCAGCCAAATGTCGCTAACTTTTGCGTCCCTTAACTCCAAGGGCTTAAACACCCCTCAGAAGCGCTCATCGCTCTTCCGAACTATCCGAGATCTCAAGGCTGGGATTATTCTGATCCAGGAAACCCATTTTAAAGCGCAGTCACATCCCTCACTACATACTAAGAGTTTCCCCACCGTATACTACTCTTCTAGTCGGTCTAAACACAATGGAGTAGCGATTCTGATTAATACCAAAATCCCCTTCTCCTTACACACAGTACATACAGACTCAGACAGGAGGTATATTATTTTGACAGGCAAATTAGGCAGTTTAGAGGGCACAATTACTAATATATATGCTCCCAACTCAGATCAATCATCATTCTTCAATTCTGTTTTCTCTAAAATAAACAAATATAGGATAGGCAGCCCCATTGTCGGAGGAGACTTCAATGCAGTCCTTAGCCATGAGCTTGATAAAGGTCCTACCCCTACCAGAACATGACCCTGCCCAGCAACTCGCTCCCTAAACAACCACCTCCGCGAATTGGGTCTATTTGATACATGGCGGGCCCTCAACCCCTCATCCAAGGATTTTACTTTCTTCTCGATACCCCACCAGTCCTACTCGAGAATAGATCTTATTTTATGTAGCAAATCAGCCAGCGAACACCTTGTTGACTCCTCTATTTTGTCTAACGCTTGGTCAGACCACTCCATCGTCACCGCGTCCTTCAATTTTTTTTGATGTTCCACCCTCACGACCCCCCATGGCGTTTAAATGAAACTCTGCTTACCATTCCAAAACTTCAGGAAAAGGTGAAGTCCGCTCTTGAGGACTATTTTTTTTTAAACAATGTCCCTACTTGCACCCCTTTGGTATGGGAAGCTCATACAGCTGTTATCCGTGGGCGCATCATTAATTATGCTTCCTTTAGAAATAAAGAACGTAGGTCGCAAATAAAATCCCTGACCGCAGAGGTTCAATGTCTTGAAACCGCTCATAAATGTACTCCCTCCCACTCACTATACGCCCAACTGACTTCCTCCAGGACAGCCCTTAATGCCCTTAACACTGAAAAGACTGAACAGGCCCTACGCTGGCTCAACCAAAAATTCTATGAAAAAAGCAACAAAGCTGATTCCCTACTAGCCAATAGATTGAAAACTCGGAAGGCCAGGACCGCTATCCCAGCATTAAATGATGACCGCGGCACCAGCCACTATAGTCCATCCACCATCAATTCTTTATTTAAAAATTATTATGAACGCCTTTACAATCTCCCCCCAACAAATGACACCAACGCTGACACCTCAACCGCAGACTATTTGGCTTCATGTAATCTCCCCCGAATCGATACCGCCACCTCTTCCGCGCTAAATGACCCTATCTCTGCAAAAGAAATTGTTTCAGCTCTCAAAACACAAAAATCTTCAAAGGCACCCGGTCCCGACGGACTTCCAATGTCCTATTATAAAACTTTTCAAACTTCCTTGATACCTCACCTTACTGTGGCTTTAAACTCTATTTTAGAAGGCTCCTCATTCCACCCACACACGACTAGAGCTACCATAGCCGTCATCCCGAAACCTAATAAGGACCCCCTTTTAGTGACTAATTATGTCCCATCTCACTACTTAATACTGATCTAAAGCTCTTTGCTAAGGTAATTGCAAATAGGCTCAACCCCCTCCTTCCCTCATTAATCCATCGCGACCAGGTGGGCTTTGTCCTGTCCAGACAAGCATTGGACAATACTATATACACAATCGATCTAGTTCACTATATCAATACTCACAAACTCCCCACTCTGGTGCTTGCTCTGGACGCGGAGAAGGCCTTCGATAGGGGCTCCTGGCCTTTTCTTTTCCAAACATTGCGCCAATTTGGATTCCGAGGACAGTTTTTGCAAGCCATCCAAGCCCTCTACTCCAATCCCTCTGCTACGGTCTCAGCAGGAGGCCTGCTCTCCGACTCCTTCTCAATAACAAATGGGACCAGACAGGGATGCCCTCTATCGCCACTCATATTTGCCCTTATTATTGAACCACTTGCTTCTCGTGTACGGGCCAATCCCGACATTACTGGAGTCAAGGTTAAACATTCTCAATATACAATGTCTCTATTCGCAGATGATATACTTTTTACGCTAAAAAAATCACTCACCTCTCTCCCCAATCTGTTTCGAGAACTCTCTATGTATGGCTCCCTGTCTGGTTACAAAGTTAATCATACCAAATCCGAAGCCCTTCCTATACATCTGCCCGGCAATATGAAGTCGTTATTGCAATCAAATTTTAATTTCATATGGAAAAAAGATTCCCTCAAATATCTAGGAGTATTCATTACTAAATCCTATGAATGTCTATATAAAGCCAACTACCCCCCCTCATCAGCTCAATCCAGAGAGACCTACAACACATTTTCTCTCCTGGATAGGCCGCATCAATGCCGTGAAAATGAACATTCTCCCCAAACTATTATACCTATTCCAAACTCTCCCTATTCCTATTGCCTCCCACACCCTCAACACACTTCAAACCGCACTCTGTAAATTCATCTGGAACTACTGAAAACCCCGAATTCATCGAGATATACTCACTAAGGGTTCCTGGGACGGAGGCTTGGGGTTACCCTCACTGCACCGCTACTATAATGCAACCCGCCATGTTAAGAGATGGGTTGATCTGGAGAGCGACACTCAGTCTCTTATCTACCCTGGATGCTCCGTAAACATAGACCTAGATCCGCTCTTCTATTCCCCACTATAGCACTGACACTTAATAACTGGGACTTCCTTAATAAAAAACTGGATCTCTCTCCACACCCTTCCCCTCTAATCCCCATTTGGAACAACCCTGCATTCCCCCCTGGTCTGTCTCAAACAGTGGCTTGCCCCTGGATATCAGCAGACATCACTAGTCTTCACCATGTAGTTGAAGTATCCTCACCTAGATCCTTCTCAGACATTCAAGACAAACATAAAATTCCCAATAAACTCCACTATCAATATTTACAAATCCGCCACTTCGCTAGCTCAAATCCCTCCACTCGCTCCCCTCCTAACCCCACACCTATAGAGAGATTATGCATGTATATACCTAATGACAAAGGAGCTATCTCGCACCTTTATCACTTCATACTGGCGTTGAAGCCTCCTACGCTTGAAACACACGAACAGGCTTGGGAATCGGATCTTGGCCTCTCTCTCAGGGAAGAAGAATGGGACGCTATACGCTTGACCATTTCTAAATGCTCAATCAATGTGGCCATCCACGAGAACTCATACAAGGTGTACACCAAATGGTGCTTAGTGCCAGAACGTCCACATCAGATCTACCCCAGCACCTCTAATCTCTGCTGGAGAGGGTGCGGTCAACTCGGAACTTATTTTCATACGTGGTGGTCAGGCCCCCTGATTGTCCCATTCTGGAACATGGTCCGTACCCTACTTTCCCAAATTGTTACCATTCCGATCTCTCTTACCCCAGCTACTCTTCTACTTTGTGGTCCGATCGACTCCATCCCCAACACTACAAATAAACTAATCCTTCATATCTCCTGCACAGCCAAATTTCAAATCGCTCGTAATTGGAAAGTTCAACACACTCCCAGCCGCCAGGAGCTACTGAACAGAATTTGGTTTATTGCAAATATGGAATATATCACCAGTCTACAAAGCAATGCTGTTCGGAAATTCCATACCGTGTGGAATCCCTGCTATACCTTTCAAAACTCACCTCTCCCAGGCCTTGGTTAGTTTCGGCCTAACATTCCTCATATAATTATATATAAATACACTGTTTACTTGTGGCTCACTCTCTTACACTTCTCTCCCCATTTTTTGTTATCTGTCCCCTCCCTCCCTCTCATATAAATCCATCCTAATCCTACTCTCTGTTAGTCCCTTTTCTAATCCACCAAATTTACATTATAAACGGTTTTTGATTGTAAATTATCCATACATTCTGTGGCAAGTGTCGTTACCTGACTGTTGTTGATATACTATTGAATAATATTGTCCAATACATCATTTGTACAAATTACTGTGCTACCATTTATATACAATAAATGAATACAAAAAAAAAATAATATCTAAAGTGATCTGTGCCTAAATGTTTGGTATAATTATTGTCTTTTAGGAGTTGGTAAGACATATATATATTGCTGGCTTTTGGAGTCACTGTTCATCTAGAGATTGGTGGGCAGTAAATGATTGTTTGGTGCACGCACCTCCTACCTCCTTCGTAGTAATTCAGCACAGTTCAGGTATGTGGACAAAAAAATGTGTGTCCTCCAATCGCTCGTTGTCTGGGATCTGCTTGTTGTGCTGAAAAGCTGGCTTAGATGGAGTGCACGTCCCTCTCACTGCCGCAACAGACCTCTTCCACAATGGCATCATTGACTGATTCCCCCATGGGGTGTGACAAGTGTTGTATAAGTCGGTAACTACCTGGAGTCTTCTTGGGCGTGACACCCATGGGGGAAAGAATCAGGCCCAACACGGGAGGTTCGTCAAAAGGCCCAATCATGTGCCCCAGACCAACCTCCTCCATTACCTTATACTTGACAACTTGAGGGAGCTTATAAGCAGAACGTAGGTTCCTGGGGAACCCGGAATGCACTGGTCCTGAAACTGGAAGCCGAAACCCATTGGCAAACCTCCTACGCAAAAATTTGGCGTATCAACTGTGCTGATGAAACAAGAATCTGCGACAGTGCAGACACAGCAGCTTCAGCCAGCCGGGCAGGGAAAGAGCGGGCACGCTGGGGGCGATACATAAGGGCAGTGTAAATGAGAAGGGATAGACAGGAGAAGAAACAGAAGGAGCAGGGAAAGAAAGAATAAGTAAGCAGAAGTATAGGCTAAGAGAAAAATTAAGGTAAAGAACAGGGAGTGATTGAAGAAAAAATAGAATACACCACAAGACCAGAGCTCTACAACCTGCGACTGTACAGCTGGCAGATCAAATTCAAAGGGGCAGTATAACATTACAGCCCTACCCACACTCCTACTAACCACTCCCCTAACACAAAAAAAACACTCTCCAATCCATGACACTATACCACTGCCCAGCACTACACTTAAGGTGCCCATCCACTAGCAGATCAGGGAAAGATGGTACGATTATGACATCATAATCGTACCGTCGTTCCCCTAGGGGGTGCAGTGCCTACACTGAACGATTGATCGTTAGGTGTAGGCACATCAATCATCCCGGAACGTGGACAATCTATCGTTATCAGCAGATTGGATTGCATGTTCGGCCGATGATTGATGTCGGAAACGACCAGCGGGAGCGCGCATCGCTGGTCGTTTCCGACATTTGATGCACGATTTGCGGCCGATTACTCAGCGATTGCACGATTGCAATGTCCTAATCGTGCAATTGTACAGTGTAATTGGCTAGTGGTTGGGCACCTTAACACTCCCTACAACTTTATTAACTCCATACATTCCTGCCTAGGGGTTTATGTGCCCTCTGATCTAGCGTGCACTGCTGAATTAGGCCCAGAGGGCGGTGTGGCAGGTGCCGTCGCACAGGGCGGGATGTCTTGTGGGCAGAACTGGCCATGCTCTCCCATCCCTTTTGCTGGGCGCACGCTGCGATGCATGTTATGCTAGCAGTGTGCCTGGCTCCTTCTCTCTGCCTTCCGTCATCACGTCTCCCACAGTGCAGTGCCAAGAGCTGTGGGACAGAGTGCAGCCTCCCGCTGTTTCCCCCAGCTTACTGGTCCTGCCAATCTGGCAGTGTTGATGATGGCAGTGATGGTGTTTTAGTAACTTGCCTGATTTTTAAATAGGTGTTATCTATTCAGTGTTCCGGTGAGTATTTCTCACCTATACCTAATCCCTACGGTATGCAATCGGGAAGCCGGCTGACATTATACCGACAGTCAGCTTCCCGACTGTCATATCCTGGCGAGGGTGAAATGACCGGCGTCTAGATGTAGACGCCGCTCATTTTACCGACGCCGGTAGACCGGCGCCCGGCATCCCGATCGAAGGGATGCAGGGCGTCGCGAGCGGACAGCCGGGGGGGGGAGGGTTAGGGCTCCTGGTGGGGACTTAGGGTTAGGCACACCACCGGGAGGTTAGGGTTAGGCTAGGGCGATGGAGGGTTAGGCACCCCCGGGGGGAGGTTAGGGTTTTAGGGTTAGGCACTGCCCCCGGGGGACTTAGGTTTAGGCAGCGGGGAAGGGGGGGGTTAGGTTTAGGCACTTAGAGGGGAGATTAGGGTTAGGCACTGGGGGGACGGCCGGCAGTATTACATACAGATTCCATCCCTACGCCTAACCCGAATCTCGCCACCTCCCGCAACCTAATCCTAACTTCCCCCCGCAGCATAACCCTAATGGCATTATTCTGAGAATGTCGACACTTTGCCTATCAACATTTTAACAATGTTGTCATCATAACAGTTGACATGGATGGTCTCCCCGTGTTTGTGTGGGTTTCCTCCTATAATCCAAAGAGATACTCTTGTCTTTCCAAGATTGCAAGATTCCCTGGGGTAGGGATTGATGTGAATGACCAGGTTTGCTCTGTAAAGTGTTGCGTAATATGTCAGCAATATATAAAAAAAACTGTACATAAATACATAGATTACTAAAGTCCACCTAGGCCACGATATGCACCATAGTTTAGCTGTAACTTGTTAAGGGAAGTCATTTTCAAATGTCAGCAACTATGGGCGCTATGTGTATGGAGCCTGTATCTCTTTCCACGCTCGTTTATCTCTGTATACTCCAGTTTAGCCTCATGGATGTTAATTGATCCCTGACTAATTGGGCCAGCTGTATGTAAACCTTTGGTGGGGAAAATAATTTGTAAGTTCCAACAAGACATTAGTTGCTGCCCCCCCAATAATGTTCTTTGATCATACAGCGCTGGAGAACATACCTGCGCTATATAAATAAATGATAATAGAATCCTACTGTAAACATTCCTGACTGCACAACAAGTCACTTCCAGATCCCCTTGCACCTTGCCCATTGCAGGCAAGACCACAGCCCTAAAGGCCCCCATACATCAGAGATTGATTGCAGCAATCGTGCAATTTGCAACTGATTGTGTATAAAAATCTTTCTCTTTTTCAATCGATTGTGGCAATTCTGCAATCGATTGAAAAAGGGAAAGATTTTTATACACAATCGATTGCAAATTGCACGATTGCTGCAATCAATCTCTGATGTATGGGGGCCCTTACTGAGAGGTTGCCACCCTTCTCAGCACTAAATATCATGGCTATTGGTAGGTTTGATAATAATGAATGTGATCTGCTTCTTCCAGATTGGAAATGAGTGTGAATTTAAAAGTTCATCAAGATATAAGACAGACGGACAGACCCTTATTATATTGTGTTTGTAAGTATGGGCCTGATTCAGAGGCGCTCACAAAAAGCGAGCGCTCGCTATGAATCAGGGCGGGCGCTCTTTTTTTTTAGTTGCGGCCTCCTGGCCGCTCGCATAGCTGTGGGTGACCACCCACAGCTATTGCGAGCGGCCAGGATGATGGTCGCGATGGTCAAGACCATCGGGCTTGCAACGGGACCCTTGTGGTAGGGTCTCGTGGTCGCAAGCCCCAGAGAGCTTCTGGCTCTAATAGAGCCAGAAGCTCTCTCACTGACATCACTGTCACACCACAACACATCACTGTCACACCACAAACGGCAGTAGTCTGCTTGGGAACGCCTCAGTTTGTGAAGCCACCCCCCGGCCACGCCTACAAAACGGGGCGAGCTGTCGATCAACATCGACAGCCGCCCCTTTTGTAGTGAGTCCCGGAGCGAGTGCTTTTTGCGCTCGCTCCAGGGCTCATGCATGCGCACTGGGCCACCATCGACCCGCTTGCGAGCGGGTCTGAATCAGGCCCTATGTTCAGTGCCAATTGCAAAGGTACTTACATCCTATGGCAGTTCTGAAACACCCATCGTGCTGCCTATATATCTGTACCTTTGCAAATGCATATGGTGCCCTACAGTAAGCCCAGTCCTTTATAATAGCACCGGTCTGAGGGGTCTATGGGCCTGATCACTACGGATCACTATTCTGCCCATACGCACGCACCACAGTTGCTAATATTAGCGGTGCTATTTAAATGATGGCATTCACCTTGCGTTCGCATCCTGACATAAGGACGCCCACTTCCCCTTACTCACATCCGTATACTAGGGGAACATAGCAAAACCATCGGTAACATCGGACCCATACGCATACTTGTACAAGCCCTCACCTTGCTCAGAATTTGCTAACATCCACACACGCTATCAGTGCTTTGGCTGCTTATAGCCACGCAGTGGATAATGTATGCACACCCCTGCAAAGGCATTGAAACGCACTGGCACGCCTGCGTTCACCCGACCACCCCCCCTCCCGTCACCGTCCACAAACGGCACTTCCTGTCACTCACTCTGCTCTGGGTCTGCGTAGCCTCTGCAATCGCAGTTCCCATCACAATTGCTAGTTTGCGCACATGCACTGCGATGCATATGCATGCACAGTACGCAACAATCGACCGATTGCGTGCATATAAGCAACTGCGTTCCCTGCTGAAACAGGACCTATGTACTAAGCTTTGGAGAGAGATAAAGTGATCGGAGATAAAGTCCCAACCAGATCCTGACTGTCATTTTTCAAACACAGCCTGTGGCATGGCAGTTAGGAGCTGATTGGATGGGAGTTTATCTCCTTTCACTTTATATTCATCCGAGGCTTAGTAACTTGGCTCCTACTGTAAGTCCCTTTTTAAATTGTATCTTTCCCGAAAGCAGCCGCCTATACTATATAATGCACGGCGTCTTGGTAGCAGATGCAAACATGTAAAATATGGGTCAGCTCGCAGAGTTGCAAATGGCCCCCATTATATCTGTAGTGGGCTTTACCTCCCTCCCTTTTCTATCTACTTCCTGAAAACATGGTTAACGGACTAGATGAGAATTCCCAGTGGCTGCTCACACACTAACGGATGAAATATGGGTCAGTTCGTAAAATGAGAACATCCGATCTGCGTTGTCTATTGTTCTGAATCATTCTCCCCTGTTGTCTGTTGTGAGCGAGAGGACGGCAGCTGACGGCAAAACGCAAAAACCAACATTTTATTCACTGGTCTTTTTGTTAAAACTGTGTTGTAGACACAAATGACACAGCAGTGACTGGTAGCCAGTCCGTGAGGACAAATGGGTTCAGCAGCAATAAGACTTCGCATCCATAGCCGCCTATAACACATTTCATGGACATAAAGATCATTACTCTGACAATCTCCAAATTATTCAGAATTTTCCTTTCAATATTTATACACTACAAATAAATTATTTGACATTGCAAATATTGAATATTATATTACACTGAGGTCACCAAGTAAAATAGACTTTGGATTTTAACCTAAAATATTATATTATTATAGTCTATTTACATTACAATAATACAATATATATATATTCTATATTACCGTTTATAATCATTTTTGCTTTTATTCTTCCCCCAACTGATATATTTAAAAAGGATTCAACGACAGACACACTATATCTGTGTGTATATATATATATATATATATATAATATATATATATATATATATATCTGCAGACTATATACAAACACAGGCACAAATATAAAACGCAGGAGAGCTAACAGTTCATGCAGCCTCCTCTTTAGTTGATTGATTAAGGAGACTACATATATGTCTTTCTGCAGTGCTGCTAAATTGATTCAGGACAAAAAAATGAATCCTGCATGTGCCGACCAACCCTTCTTGTGTAGTTGGCTGAAAATGCCCAAATCCAAAATAAAAAAATAGAAACATAAGCATCTGCTAGGTTATAGCTAGGTTTGTCTGTCTTCTTTTTCAGTGTGCCTTCACTAATGAGCGTTCAGCCTCTCCCTGCACTTCAGTGATTGGTGGATCCATTGTGTGTGTGTGTGTGTGTGTGTGTGTGTGTGTGTGTGTGTGTGTGTGTGTGTGTGTGTGTGTGTGTGTGTGTGTGTGTGTGTGTGTGTGTGTGTGTGTGTGTGTGTGTGTGTGTGTGTGTGTGTGTGTGTGTGTGTGTGTGTAGCTGTGTTTTGGCTTTGAGCCATCTCTGCCTTAAAATGGACGTTTGGAAATAGAATCTGTGCAGGATGATAATGGCACACATAATCAGACACGTACACATAAGGAAATGCCCATTGCACACTGTTGTTTTTTTGCATTAAGGGTACATTTTATATCCATGCTGCACAGGAGAATTTGTCGTTCTGTGTCCAGGATCAGAAGAGCCTGCACGAGAATTATGCCGGCTCTGACTCAATTCACATCCATAACTTTCTGAGCCCTTAACCGTTAATGCTACAAATCCTTAGCACTGCGATGTCACATACTGTATGCGTGTCTTGTGGCATGGATGTATCGGTGTATGTGTGTGACAGTCTTGATGTAAAAGCATATTTTATGTCATGCAGATCACTCCATTTTCAGTCTGCTCTGTCTCTTATTTCAGCTCTCTAACCATCCATCCTCTCTGATTTAATTTAGACATCCGGGACACCATTCCTAAAACAGTGTAATTACATGAATGTGCTTTTATTGCTCTGAGCTACAAAACCCAGCATACATGAATGATTGCCCCGAGCTGTAATGTTCATAGAAGGTGGTTTCACATATTACGTTTGCAGCACATAAAACCAGCGGACAAACACAGGTTAAACAGACAGGGAAGGGGGGGGGGGCAATATTGTAACACCCAGTGTGGTCGTAAAGTATATTCTGAATTTTTATCCCCTGTGCTATTGCTAAATCAAGGATTTTATGTATGTCAATGAAAGAATTTAGATAAAAAATAATATGAAGTAAGAAAAACAGAATCTGTATTAGTGACATGATGTGGGAGGCTGTTATGTACAGTATAATTCAGGACAGATGTCATTGATGACAGTAGCAAGGGAAACACAAGCCAAATTCAGTGTAGATTCACTGCAAAATCAAGAAAATCTCACATATCTGTTTTCCCCTGACCCAGCGGGTCGGTTGCAAGGTGATATATATCGGTCTATTCGTTAGAAGGAGAAAACACAAACACCAATTTTTCATCATTCTTGAAAAATGGGTGATAGTCAAAGCGGAGTATCGCCATTGTGGCTGGAGTATCACTCAGCTGCCCCGGGAACGTTTTCTAAGTAAATGTGGTGATACCAGAATTTCTACTGGAGACAGATCTTTGCTGTTGCCACTTTATAGTAAATAGGCCCCTTGGTAGCAAATACTCTCTACAGCTCACAGTGGGCATTTGTCAAGCTACTTTCTGAGTGGGCAACGTACTTCTAGTTATATGCTTTATGATTTAGGTGGAATTATATGAAATATATAAACGAAGATTATCTATGGTACCTGCACTTCCCTGGAATCACCAGGGGCCAGGTGCGTAGCCAAAACTTTGAGAGACACCTCTCTGCACAGTGGTTGTTCATTTTATGCTCCATAATATTGCCCTAGTTAATTTATGCACCATACAGTAATAGTGCTCTAGTTCATTTTATGCCCCATAGTAGTGCCCTAGTTCATTTTATGCCCCACAGTCGTACCCTAGTTCATTTTATGCCCCATAGTAGTGCCCTAGTTCATTTTATGCCCCACAGTCGTATCCTAGTTCATTTTATGCCCCATAGTAGTGCCCTAGTTCATTTTAAGCCCCATAGAAGTGTCCTAGTTCACATTATACCACACAGTGCCACCAGTTCATATTATGCCACATTGTAGTATTGCCTGTACACATTATGCCACACAGTTCCTCCAGTTAACATTACGCCACACAGGGGACAAGGACAAACCAGCTCCTACCTGAGGGGATCTTAATGCAGGATATTCCATTTTGACTAGATATCTTTGCCCCCCAGCTCCACAAAGGGTGTAAATAAGGAGACGTCTTAGTCACGTCTACTCTCCGAAAGTGCTGGGCTTCCTAATTAGCTCAGCTGTGACTGTGATTGAGAGAGATGGATCATATCCGTGTGGAGCTTTACTGAGAGGAAGAGACAGAGATCGCCACTGACGAGACTTCCTTTTCAGGCACAGGCAATAAGCTAGACCCGATTTCTTAGCAGCCAATTTCGGGAACATGGTAGACAAATATATGATCTGGGTCCAGGGCCCCTTAAGCCTCTGGGCACCATAGAAATGGCACCACTTGCACCCACTATAACTAGGCAAATGCCAGGGACTGCCTCTGACAAAGCAGAGGATACCAATGCCAGGGACTGCCTCTGACAAAGCAAAGGATAACAATGCCAGGGACTGCCTCTGACAAAGCAGAGGATACCAGTCACAGTTAATAAAAGGTCCGCCTGGGACCAGACATCATCAGTAAGCACGGATTTAATTTTTCTACTGTTCTTTAATGTCCATTTCCTGTATATTTTATGTGTGTAACACTCTGGGCCTGATTCAGACTTGCTCGCGAGCGCTATGCGTTCGCCAGCGGGTCGATGGTGGCACAGTGTGCATGCGCACGATGGAGCCGGCTCCGTCGTGCGCATGCGCAAGACCCGGATAGCGACGGGCAATCCGTCGCTCCAGGTCTCGTACCAAAGGGAGCGTGCTGTCGATGTTGAGGGGAATGCCTACCATCTGGGGCCAGCCCCACTGACATCACAGGTGATGTCAGTGGGAGTGCTTTCAGCTCTGTTAGAGCCGAAAGCACTCTAGGGCTTGCGGCAACGAGACCCTACCACAAGAGTCTCGTCGCAAGCCCTATGGTTGCGATGGTCTTGACCATCGCGACCATCTTCCTGGCCGCTCGCTATAGCTGTGGGTGGTCACCAACAGCTATGCGAGCGGCCAGGAGGCCGATCTAAAAAAACAAAGGGCCGGCCCTGATTCAGAGCAAGCGCTCTGTCAGAGCGTCCGGCTCTGAATCAGGCCCTCTATTCCTAAGAGAGGGCAAATCACAGCAGTGAGCATGCACTAAACATTGTACCCTAAAGTAGCCTGGTAACTCTTCTCTCCTCAGTCAGGCATACAGACAATACCCCATTGGAAGCTGTTTACAGTAGCCTGCAGGTTTTTCCACTATGGAATTAATATGAGGAGGGAAGTAGGTAGTGTACGTAATCACCATTTTCCACTAATCATTTTTCCCAACTATCCTGACTCCTTATCTCTCAATTTAGTGGGGCCAGTCATATCTGGGAACCCAGTTGGAAATGGGTAGAAACCCCATCCCCTCCAGATTAGCTCAATCCATGAGCCTCAGTGCTGGGCTAGCTCCCCTCTGTACCCACAGCTATCCAATGTAAAACCAGGAAGGATTGAGACCAGGTGGATGGACGAAATATGAGATGGTTTGTTCTGCTGATACCAACCATGCTACCTTAGGAAATCCTGTATCCGCTGAAAGCGGTGCGACACCTGGACTGCGCTGCATCGGTAGTAAGCAGGAAGAAGTGCTTCATCAATACAGAATAGTAACTATTAATCATGGGGGGTGATCTGTTGGTAAGTAGTAAGTACAGGGAGGATTGCCAGGACCCACCCTGTCCAGCTAAGTATTCCTCTAGGTGGAACTTATGGCAAATGATAAACCATTTCACTATTAATTAGCATCATTGACACCTTGTGAATTGGTTGACTACATTATGATAAATAGTGGTTCAGCTAACAAAAATACCACCTCCTCTATGTGTACATAACAAATGGAAGTTGAGCTCTCCACCATTGCTGGGACAATTGTTACTTGGTGATAGTCAATTTAAGATCACTTCCCAAATTATGCTCATATCTGTCAAAATAATGGCCATTCTATAGGTGGTCATGCCTCATTTCTGGTACACCACAACACTTACTGCTATAAAAGTTGGGACTGAACTTTTAAAATTAGGACTGTTTGTCTCCTCAGCGTGACATACATTTTTCCGTAGAGCTCTTAGTAGTTGGACTTTCACCAGATGATGACTTCACACATGAGCTAACCCCAGTCATCTGCTGACTGAATTTACCGAACATGCCCAATTTACACTTATTAACTCAGGTTAGCATTGGTACATTGTATATACACTCTATCCATTTTACAGTTAGGTCCATATATATTTGAACACTGACACAATTTTTGTTACTTTAGCTGTTTACCGAAACATACTGAAGTTACAGTTATGTAATGAAAGTTTTTAAAGTGCAGACTATCAGCTTTAATTTGAGGGTATTCACATCCAAATTGGAGGAAGGGTTTAGGAATTACAGCCATTTATTTTTTCAAGTGACCAAAAGTAATTGGACAATTGACTGAAAAGCTGTTTCATGGACAGTTGTGGGCTATTCTCTCGTTATTTATCAATTACGCAAGCAAAAGGTTTGGAGTTTACATTTTTGCTGTGAATATGCAACATGCGGTCAAAGCAGCTCTCAAAGCAAGTAAAACAGGCCATCCTTAGGCTGCAAGTACCAAACATAATCCATCAGAGAGATAGAGGGAACCTTAGGAGCAGCCATATCAGCAGTTTGGTGCATGCACTGGTGAGCTTGGCAACACAAAAAGGCCTGGACGTCCATGGAAGACAACAGTAGTGGATGATCGCAGGATTCTTACCATGGTAAAGAAAAACCCTTTCAAAACATCCAGCCAAGTGAAGAATACTCTCCAGGAGATAGGCATATCATTATCCAAGTCTACCATAAATACAAGACTTCACGAGAGCAAATACACTGGGTACACCATTAGGTGCCAACCAATCAGAAGGCTCATGAATAGAAAGGCCAAAAAAAAACATCTAAAAAAAGCCAGCCCAGTTCTGAAACAGCATTCTATGGACAGATGACAGAGAAGGCATGGAATGGCTCATGATCCAAACCATACCACATAATTTGTAAAACATGGTGGAGGCAGTGTGACAGCATGGGAATGTATGGTTTCCAATGGGATGTAGTTATGAGACCGGCGGCTGCGTTGCCACCCGTATCAATACCGACAGGGGAATCCCAACAAGGGACTTAAGACAGGCGTTGAAAAGTAATGACGCCTATCTTAATCCCAATGGTGGAACACCAAGCCAAACGAGGTAAGTCCTGGGGGGGAGGAGGATCGTTAGGTTTAGAGAGCGTAGCGTAGCGGGGTAAGAGTTAGGTTTTGGGGGGGGCTAGGGTTAGGCACTAAGGGGGGAAGGTTAGGGTGCGGGATGGGGAGGATTAGGGGGATTAGGGGGCAGGGAAAGCATACTTACCTGACCCCTGTTCGGGATACCACTGTTGGGATTCTGAGTGGAGGCATCCCGACAGCCAGCATTACATACCGATTCCCTTCCAATGGCACTTGTTTATTGTGACAGGAGACAGAAGCAGCAGAATACATTCTGAAGTGTATACTGTTTGTTTAGATTCAGTTGATTAATCTGCGCTTTACATTACAGATGGACAAAGACCCAAAACATACTGTGACAGCTGGATGTGTTCGGCATCCCAGCGGTTGGGATGCCGACTCTTACATTACCGACACCGGCATGCCAAAGGTAAGTAGCAGGATTGGGGGGTTACGTTTATGGGTGAGGCACTAGGGGGAGGGTTAGGCACTAAGAGGGGGAGGGTTAGGTTTAGGCAGAGAGGGGGAGGTTAGGTTCAGGTACAAGGGGAAGAGGTTAGGGTTAGCCACCAAAGAGGGAGGGTTAGCATACCGACCAACAAGTGTCGGTATGTTAACCCTGATGGGATCCCGGCATCGGGATTCTGACCGCCGGGATCCCGACTGTCAGCATTTCATACCCAAACTGTGACAGCAACCCAGGAGTTTTTAAACGCGAAGAAGTGGAATATTCTGCAGTGGCCGAGTCAATCATCGGATATGACCCCGATTGACCATGCATTTCACTTGCAGAAGCTAAGACTAAAGGCAGAAAGACCCATGAATCAACAACTGAAAGCAGCTGCAGTAAAGACCTGGCAAAGCATAACAAAGGAGGAAACCCAGCATTTGGTGATGTCCATGGGTTCCAGACTTCAGGCAGTCATTGGATTCTTGACAAATAATTAAAAATGATCATATTATTTATGATTATGTTAATTTGTCCAATTACATTTTAGCCCCTGAAAATAGGGCACTGTATAAAAATGGTTGCAATTTGTAAACGTTTCATACAATATTTTTGTTCAATCCCTTGAATTAAAGCTGATCTGCACTTCACTTACATCTCCATTGTTCAGTTTTAAATCCAAAGTTATGAAAATTGTGTTAGTGTCCAAATACATTTATGGACATAACTGTACAGTGGTGATCGAGGAGGTGCACGTAGTGATCAGGGAGGTTCACAGAGTGATCAGGGTGGTGCACATGATGATTGGGAAGGTGCACATCGAAGGTACACAGAGTGATCGGGGAGGTGCATAAGATGCTCGGGGAGGTGCACAGTGTGATTGGGGAAGTGCATATCGGAGGTACACAGAGTAATCGGGGAGGTGCACATGGTGATCAGGGAGGTGCACAGGATGCTCAGGGAGGTGCACATGGTGATCGGGGAGGTGCATAGGATGCTCAGGGAGGTGCAAAGGGTGATCGGGGAAGTGCATATCGGAGGTACACAGAGTGATCGGGGAGGTGCACATGGTGATCGGGGAGGTGCACAGGGTGATCGGGGAGGTACACATGGTGATCGAGGAGGTGCACAGGGTGATCGGGGAGGTGCACAGGGTGATCGGGGAGATGCACAGGGTGATCAGGGAGGTACACAGGGTGATCGGGGAGGTGCACATGGTGATCGGGGAGGTGCACATGGGAGGTACACAGAGTGATCGGGGAGGTGCATAGGATGCTCGGGGAGGTGCACAGTGTGATCGGGGAAGTGCATATCGGAGGTACACAGAGTAATCGGGGAGGTGCACAGGGTGATCAGGGAGGTGCACAGGATGCTCAGGGAGGTGCACATGGTGATCGGGGAGGTGCACATGGGAGGTACACATGGTGATCGGGGAGGTGCACATGGTTTTCGGTGGAGGTGCAGATGTTGATCGGGTAGGTGCACGTGGTGATTGATGAGATGCACGTGTTTAACGGGGAGGTGCATGTGGTGATTGTTGGAGGTGCACAGGGTGATCGAGGAGGTACACGTGGTGATTGGGGAGGTGCACGTGGAGATTGGGGAGGTGTACGTGGTGATTGTGGGAGGTGCACATGTTGATCGAGGAGTACAATAACAAAGGAGGAAGGATCAGTGGGCTTGATCCAGAGTTGAACGCTATTCCGATGTTTACGCATCTGAGCGAGTATTGGTGGTTTGCGCATGCATCACAGCCGCATTGTGCATATCTACTAATGACTTGCTCGCTGTAAGGATTCGCTAGCAACTGATTGACAGGAAGAGACCGTTTTGTGGTTGGTTATGGGGCATTGCGGCCAAAATGCGGGCTTGTTGGAGCTGTTTCCTGGGCATGTACTAGCAAGGCTCTATGATCGCGCATGCAGAGAACAAACCTCCAGCATCTCAATTACCACGTCCATTCTGAGTGACCATAGACTCACTTGAGTCGATGTTTTGAGGATCTGCGTCCAATTCTGCATTTGTGTACACAGTTGCGGACAGCTGTGAGGGCTCTGGTGGGTGTCTCAAGACAAATTCCGCCGGCTGATGCATTCGCATATTTTAGCAATTGCTAAATGGCAAAATTCGCAAATGCGTTTCCATTAGCGTACAGCTCTGAATCAGGCCCAGCGTCTGGAGCAGAGTATATCGCAGGAAACAATAATACAATTTAAGTTCCAGGATGAGTAATGAGGTCAGATGCCACATGCTCATGTTATGATCAGGAAGAAATGCAGGAACAAGGTGACATGCCGGATCATTGGCAGGAGCACAATAAATTGGCCATCAGGAGCCTTCTGATTCCCAATAGGAGTGCCTGACTGGCCATGCGTACTGTACATGCAGGGCTACCCGCAAATTCAGCAGGCAACGCTTTAGCCTAGGAAACTCAAGGCCATGCACGTGCCCAGTGATGATACTTCTATGTCCACATGGTATTTACCCCAGTACAAGGATGAATCAAGCTTGTGGCCACTATACAGTAGGCAGGCTGTCTGACAGCAGTGAGGCAGTGATGGACAAAAAAAGTGAAGGCTGCTGTTATAGGGGCCCAATAGGGTGACTAATGTCTTTATCATGGAAGATGGGAGGAGCCGGAACTGATAGGAAGATTCATTTCATTGTTTCATAGTCCTCTCTTTGAAAGCTGTGGTTTTACATAGGATATAGTTAATTAATAATATGAATAATATAAGGGGTATATTTCCTTTTTCACATGATGGCATATTAGCTATATAGGTCTATGAGGCTATATAGAGGTACAATGTCTTTGGGTTGGCATATTGGCTGTATGAAGATCTATAAGGTGGTGGTCCGCTAGAAAAGGCTAGCTGGGTGAAGATAGTGGACCAGGAATGTGATAGGCTTGTCTAAATTTCTTTCTATGAATCCATTCAGGGACACTGACAATAGTGGTATATTAGAGTCCGACTTATGCTGGCCATACACGGGACGATTTTTAACACGATTTTGGCATTTTCTACAGATTGGTCAGACCAATCGTTTGCAAATAGTTGTATTTTGAGTCTTCTACGACCCCGATGCGCGTCCCCACCGTCGTCTAGTTGGATCGCAGATCAGATGGTTTTGCAGAGCGATCTCAACTGATCGTGTACGATGTGATACACTTCTATGCATCTTATCCTATGAACTTAATGATCAATCGTACACCATTTGACCACATCTTATGAAGAATTTCAAGGGAAATCGTACAACTGATCTTACCAACTTTGAGTCTCACCGTATATGGGGGCCTTAAGAGTTTGCCACTTTCAAAAATATGCTCTAAGGGCCTGATACAGATGTGGATGTAATTTCGATGTTCAAGCAGTTGAGCGATATCAGGGGACTGCGCATGCGTTTTAGCTGCACACGCGGCAATTGAATTGCAATCAAATGTGACTTTGGTTATAGTGTTGATTTATTCACAAGTGATGGACAGACATCCTTATCTTACATCCTATGGGGGACACTGATGTTGGAGGCTTCCCAAAGCAGCCCATAAGAGTGGATATATTCAGAAATTGTGGTGCACGGTACTTCTGTCCAAAACTAGCATGACTGGATGCAAAAACATTGAACTTGTAAAACTTCTGGATGAAAAAGGCTGCCCAAGACAACTGCGAAGTCAAAGCTTTGTGCCATCCAGGAAATGCTGACTGATCTGGAGGAACTTCAGACTATGAGGAACAGGTATCTCTGCACCAATGTAAGCCTGTCTGTTTATCACATGGTGGGCAGCATAAAGGACCAAAAGGTCATCAGTTATCTGAACTCAAGTCCTTTTACATTAATCTTCAGACCCCAAAGAGTGAAGAGATCAGTTTTCCTCTTCAGTTTAATCTTGGTGCACATGAGACAAATGGCACTGGGCACAGATTCGGGCATTTTATTATGGAGGTAGTAGCGGTGGATCCCAGTGGTGGGCTGTCATGTACAACAGGTATTCAGGACAGGCTGAGTGAGGTACAGTGATCATTGCAAGCTGGTCACAGGCTTGAGGAGTGCTGTGATGATGTGGTAGAAAAGTATCCAAATACAGGCCTTGCTCTGAGGCGTCAGAAGTCAATATAATTAAGGGAAGCCAGGAGTCAGCTCAGCAGATATCAAAACACAGGAACCAAGGTTGTAGCAGGGATAGATATTGTGCAGAGATTAATAAATAACAGAGCACTGAATGTGAGCAGGATGTCTCCTTACATAATGTAATAAATTGAGAACCAGGGACAGCAGGAATATGGGTGGAATACATTGATACCTATTGAGCATGCTCATGGACTTATGGACTGAGCTGTGGTCTCATTTCCCCAAGCCAGGAGAGGGTTAGGGTTCCTGGAAGCTACATATCTTGTGCAAATGCACTACCAGTAGTACCAGTTACTGGAAGTCCTCAAAGTCAGTTCCTCATAGGGGTGGCAGGAAAAGGTATCCCGTCAGCCCACTCCTAGCATTTTGCACTGCTGGAGACTGTATGCATGCCACTGACTGCATTAAAGAAAAGAAAATAATAAAAATAATGTTGCCAGTGGCAATCATATTAAAAAAAGCACCCTGTGAGCACTTGGAGAAATCTGTGTTCCCTACAGGGTTTGGACACAGAAGGGGAGGAGTGTCAGATGTAGCACACATTTTCTCAAGAACCAAACTCCTGTTTGGACTTTCTATACGCCCATCATCAGTGCCCCCTCACTGCAAATCAAAAGACAAATCATAATCATCATTTTTCAAATGTATTTAAGATTCTGCAAATGGTTCCTAACACTACCTAATCATACCTAATTATTGATGCGCTAAGTTCAATATACTAAGAAGTCTGTAAGAAATAGAAAAAATAAAATGTACTAACTTGTCACTTTTTTTAGATTGTAAAAGGAATCAAAATCAATGACCAGAAGAAACATTTGTGTATTAAATTGCTATACCTATATATAGGGGCCCATTTATCATGAAATATTAGCAGGTTAGTACCCGAAAACACCCATTTTCAGGGGATACCTGCAAATATTTTGTATCCCCTGGATGTATGAAGGACGGACAGCAGCAGGTATCACCGATATCTCCTTTTCTGCCAGTAGCCGCAATCCCCTTAGGTTTCTATGGGGGAGGCGATACTGTTATGCTGGGTACACACTGGCCGATATATTGGCCGGTCAATTGATTGGCCAATATATCGTGCCCCCGTCGGCCAGTGTGTACAGACAATATGTCTGCAAACAACGTCGTTCACAGACATATCTGTCCATCGGCAAGTGTGTACGGGCGATCATATCTGTCCATCGGCAAGTGTGTACGGGCGATCATATCTGAACATCGGCGAGTGTGTACGGGCGATCATATCTGTCCATCGGCAAGTGTGTACGGGCGATCATATCTGTCCATGGGCAAGTGTGTACAGGCGATCAGAGGAGCCGAGAGAGGGGGGGGGGGGGGAGTCGTGAGCTGGTACTACTTACCCAGGCCCGGCACAGCTCCACACCCATAGCAGCCCAGCACACGCACTCGCGTTCACTTCACTCTCAGCACATCGCAGGGACTCCCTGTGGGTGCTCTTTGTTACATCCCAGCAATGCGATTATGTCACGCCCAGATCGCATTGCAAATGTGATCATTAATAAATGGGCTCCATAATATCTCAAACTATACCGCAATATTAGTCTAATATACAAATGTTCCATAACATGAGTATTTTAGCATAAGTTTAAGGACTAAAACAAAGCTAAGCATACACCGGTTTGCAGGGCGTAATTTGCATGTTTTCACACTGCGCAATCTCCGGAAACCAAGCGTAAGCTATTATGGGCAATGTGCAGTCGTACGTTTTTCAGTTACACCTCTGCTCAAGGGCAGTAACCCATGCAGATAAAATTCAGAGAGTGGCTGATGATGGAATTGCAGAGTTGGGGCAGAACGGAAAATGCACTTGGTATAGGGCTAGTGCAAGTGCGCACTGATGATGATAGAGACGGTCTGTTTGAAGCGTACAACTAGACATCTACTTCTGTGCACGCAAAGCGGCAGCAATTACAGGAGACTTGTTCTCACCTGGATGTAGTCAAGAAGCCTACAGTCGAAATGCCGACCACCGGCTTCCTGATAGTGAATGCCTGGCATGGGACTAATGATAATGATAGGCGTCCAAATACCGAGGCCTATCATTAGGCCCACACCGAATTCCCGACGCCCGGCAAACCGAACGTAGGTAAGCCGGGCGTCGGGGGCTCACAGCCGCGGACGGGAAATGGGGGGGGGGTTAGGGACTTCGAGTTAGGCACACCCCCGGGAGGGTTAGGCTAGGGGAAGGTTAGGGTTAAGCCTCCCCCGGGAGGTTTAGGGTGCGGGGAGGCAGGGGTTAGGTTTAGGCACCCCTTGGGGGGAGGTTAGGGTTAGGCACTAGGGGTGGAGGTTAGGGTTAGGCAGCCCTAAGGGAGGGTTAGGGGCGGGAGAGGGGAGGGTTAGGGTACTTTCTTACCTAAGTCGGGATCTTCATCTGCCGTCCTTCCGGCGTTGGGATTTCATCCACCGGGCTTAGGTCCGGCGGTAATACATACCGATTCCGTTCTCACCAGCCTCCTAGTGTCTAAAATGTGCTTCGATGTTATTGTCCTGTATTAAGTATAGCAAGTCACAGCCATGATGCACCTTCTCACACACTGTACAAATCTGGGAGTGAGGACTAAATGCACCCTTTTTACAAAATACTATGGCTTGACACCCCACCTAATTATTCATACATAGGGTAGCTTTCAACTAGGTCCCTACCAGCATTATCTATACGCACTAGGCAAAAATGTAAGGATCCAAACTTGGGAGACGGCAGAACTGCATCCCTTACCACTCTTCAGAAATTGGTAACATCACTCCTTTGTCAAGCTGGTTGAAGGTAAGAACTGTGACTAATTGTGGTCATTCTAATTAGGTACCAACATGTGACTATTTGCAATGTAATTGTGGTGAATGCTGCTAAGAGACGTTTGTGTATTTATGCTGTAAGAGCTGGGGAATTGATCCCATAATGGCTGAATTTACAGTATGGAAGATAGATCAATGTTTTAATTGTTTTAAGCCTCACAAGGGTATACAAGTATGACTAGTTTGAATTTATATAATTTTAATGAATAATGATTTTGTGATTTAAGATTGCTCCACGCAGAGTACTCAGTTGCAACCATATTTACTGGGCAATAAAAGCTGTGAAATATATATTCTTATTTGTTATACATTTGTATAGAGACCCTCTCTATTCTCGATGGCTGCTGTATGACAAGTATAAGTTTGTATAGAGACCCTCTCTATTCTCGATGGCTGCTGTATGACAAGTATAAGTTTGTATAGAGACCCTCTCTATTCTCGATGGCTGCTGTATGACAAGTATAAGTTTGTATAGAGACCCTCTCTATTCATCGATGGCTGCTGTATGGCAAGTATAAGTTTGTATAGAGACCCTCTCTATTCTCGATGGCTGCTGTATGACAAGTATAAGTCTGTATAGAGACCCTCTCTATTCTCGATGGCTGCTGTATGACAAGTATAAGTTTGTATAGAGACCCTCTCTGTTCTCGATGGCTGCTGTATGACAAGTATAAGTTTGTATAGAGACCCTCTCTATTCTCGATGGCTGCTGTATGACAAGTATAAGTTTGTATAGAGACCCTCTCTATTCTCGATGGCTGCTGTATGACAAGTATAAGTTTGTATAGAGACCCTCTCTATTCTCGATGGCTGCTGTATGACAAGTATAAGTTTGTATAGAGACCCTCTATTCTCGATGGCTGCTGTATGACAAGTATAAGTTTGTATAGAGACCCTCTCTATTCTCGATGGCTGCTGTATGACAAGTATAAGTTTGTATAGAGACCCTCTCTATTCTCGATGGCTGCTGTATGGCAAGTATAAGTTTGTATAGAGACCCTCTCTATTCTCGATGGCTGCTGTATGACAAGTATAAGTCTGTATAGAGACCCTCTCTGTTCTCGATGGCTGCTGTATGACAAGTATAAGTTTGTATAGAGAACCTCTCTATTCTCGATGGCTGCTGTATGACAAGTATAAGTTTGTATAGAGACCCTCTCTGTTCTCGATGGCTGCTGTATGGGAAGTATAAGTTTGTATAGAGACCCTCTCTACTCTCCATGGCTTCTGTATGACAAGTATAAGTTTGTATAGAGAACCTCTCTATTCTCGATGGCTGATGTATGACAAGTATAAGTTTGTATAGAGACCCTCTCTATTCTCGATGGCTGCTGTATGACAAGTATAAGTTTGTATAGAGACCCTCTCTATTCTCGATGGCTGCTGTATGACAAGTATAAGTTTGTATAGAGACCCTCTCTATTCTCGATGGCTGCTGTATGACAAGTATAAGTTTGTATAGAGACCCTCTCTATTCTCGATGGCTGCTGTATGGCAAGTATAAGTTTGTATAGAGACCCTCTCTGTTCTCGATGGCTGCTGTATGGGAAGTATAAGTTTGTATAGAGACCCTCTCTATTCTCCATGGCTTCTGTATGACAAGTATAAGTTTGTATAGAGAACCTCTCTATTCTCGATGGCTGATGTATGACAAGTATAAGTTTGTATAGAGACCCTCTCTATTCTCGATGGCTGCTGTATGACAAGTATAAGTTTGTATAGAGACCCTCTCTATTCTCGATGGCTGCTGTATGACAAGTATAAGTTTGTATAGAGACCCTCTATTCTCGATGGCTGCTGTATGACAAGTATAAGTTTGTATAGAAACCCTCTCTATTCTCGATGGCTGATGTATGACAAGTATAAGTTTGTATAGAGACCCTCTCTGTTCTCGATGGCTGCTGTATGGGAAGTATAAGTTTGTATAGAGACCCTCTCTATTCTCCATGGCTGCTGTATGACAAGTATAAGTTTGTATAGAGAACCTCTCTATTCTCGATGGCTGATGTATGACAAGTATAAGTTTGTATAGAGACCCTCTCTATTCTCGATGGCTGCTGTATGGGAAGTATAAGTTTGTATAGAGACCCTCTCTATTCTCCATGGCTGCTGTATGACAAGTATAAGTTTGTATAGAGAACCTCTCTATTCTCGATGGCTGATGTATGACAAGTATAAGTTTGTATAGAGACCCTCTCTATTCTCGATGGCTGCTGTATGGCAAGTATAAGTTTGTATAGAGACCCTCTCTATTCTCGATGGCAGCTGTATGACAAGTATAAGTTTGTATAGAGACCCTCTCTGTTCTCGATGGCTGCTGTATGACAAGTATAAGTTTGTATAGAGACCCTCTCTATTCTCGATGGCTGCTGTATGACAAGTATAAGTTTGTATAGAGACCCTCTCTATTCTCGATGGCTGCTGTATGACAAGTATAAGTTTGTATAGAGACCCTCTCTATTCTCGATGGCTGCTGTATGGCAAGTATAAGTTTGTATAGAGACCCTCTCTATTCTCGATGGCTGCTGTATGACAAGTATAAGTTTGTATAGAGACCCTCTCTATTCTCGATGGCTGCTGTATGGCAAGTATAAGTTTGTATAGAGACCCTCTCTGTTCTCGATGGCTGCTGTATGACAACTATAAGTTTGTATAGAGACCCTCTCTATTCTCGATGGCTGCTGTATGACAAGTATAAGTTTGTATAGAGACCCTCTCTGTTCTCGATGGCTGCTGTATGACAAGTATAAGTTTGTATAGAGACCCTCTCTATTCTCGATGGCTGCTGTATGACAAGTATAAGTTTGTATAGAGACCCTCTCTATTCTCGATGGCTGCTATATGACAAGTATAAGTTTGTATAGAGACCCTCTCTATTCTCGATGGCTTCTGTATTACATGTAATAAGTTTGTATAGAGACCCTCTCTATTCTCGATGGCTGCTGTATGACAAGTATAAGTTTGTATAGAGACCCTCTCTATTCTCGATGGCTGCTGTATGACAAGTATAGGTTTGTATAGAGACCCTCTCTATTCTCGATGGCTGCTGTATGACAAGTATAGGTTTGTATAGAGACCCTCTCTATTCTCGATGGCTGCTGTATGACAAGTATAAGTTTGTATAGACTATAGAGACCCTCTCTATTCATCGATGGCTGCTGTATGACAAGTATAAGTTTGTATAGAGACCCTCTCTATTCTCGATGGCTGCTGTTTGACAAGTATAAGTTTGTATAGAGACCCTCTCTATTCTCGATGGCTGCTGTATGGCAAGTATAAGTTTGTATAGAGACCCTCTCTATTCTCGATGGCTGCTGTATGACAAGTATAAGTTTGTATAGAGACCCTCTCTGTTCTCGATGGCTGCTGTATGACAAGTATAAGTTTGTATAGAGACCCTCTCTATTCTCGATGGCTGCTATATGACAAGTATAAGTTTGTATAGAGACCCTCTCTATTCATCGATGGCTGCTGTATGACAAGTATAAGTTTGTATAGAGACCCTCTCTATTCTCGATGGCTGCTGTATGACAAGTATAAGTTTGTATAGAGACCCTCTCTATTCTCGATGGCTGCTGTATGACAAGTATAAGTTTGTATAGAGACCCTCTCTATTCTCGATGGCTGCTGTATGACAAGTATAAGTTTGTATAGAGACCCTCTATTCTCGATGGCTGCTGTATGACAAGTATAAGTTTGTATAGAGACCCTCTCTATTCTCGATGGCTGATGTATGACAAGTATAAGTTTGTATAGAGACCCTCTCTGTTCTCGATGGCTGCTGTATGGGAAGTATAAGTTTGTATAGAGACCCTCTCTATTCTCCATGGCTGCTGTATGACAAGTATAAGTTTGTATAGAGAACCTCTCTATTCTCGATGGCTGATGTATGACAAGTATAAGTTTGTATAGAGACCCTCTCTATTCTCGATGGCTGCTGTATGGGAAGTATAAGTTTGTATAGAGACCCTCTCTATTCTCCATGGCTGCTGTATGACAAGTATAAGTTTGTATAGAGAACCTCTCTATTCTCGATGGCTGATGTATGACAAGTATAAGTTTGTATAGAGACCCTCTCTATTCTCGATGGCTGCTGTATGGCAAGTATAAGTTTGTATAGAGACCCTCTCTATTCTCGATGGCAGCTGTATGACAAGTATAAGTTTGTATAGAGACCCTCTCTGTTCTCGATGGCTGCTGTATGACAAGTATAAGTTTGTATAGAGACCCTCTCTATTCTCGATGGCTGCTGTATGACAAGTATAAGTTTGTATAGAGACCCTCTCTATTCTCGATGGCTGCTGTATGACAAGTATAAGTTTGTATAGAGACCCTCTCTATTCTCGATGGCTGCTGTATGGCAAGTATAAGTTTGTATAGAGACCCTCTCTATTCTCGATGGCTGCTGTATGACAAGTATAAGTTTGTATAGAGACCCTCTCTATTCTCGATGGCTGCTGTATGGCAAGTATAAGTTTGTATAGAGACCCTCTCTGTTCTCGATGGCTGCTGTATGACAACTATAAGTTTGTATAGAGACCCTCTCTATTCTCGATGGCTGCTGTATGACAAGTATAAGTTTGTATAGAGACCCTCTCTGTTCTCGATGGCTGCTGTATGACAAGTATAAGTTTGTATAGAGACCCTCTCTATTCTCGATGGCTGCTGTATGACAAGTATAAGTTTGTATAGAGACCCTCTCTATTCTCGATGGCTGCTATATGACAAGTATAAGTTTGTATAGAGACCCTCTCTATTCTCGATGGCTTCTGTATTACATGTATAAGTTTGTATAGAGACCCTCTCTATTCTCGATGGCTGCTGTATGACAAGTATAAGTTTGTATAGAGACCCTCTCTATTCTCGATGGCTGCTGTATGACAAGTATAGGTTTGTATAGAGACCCTCTCTATTCTCGATGGCTGCTGTATGACAAGTATAGGTTTGTATAGAGACCCTCTCTATTCTCGATGGCTGCTGTATGACAAGTATAAGTTTGTATAGACTATAGAGACCCTCTCTATTCATCGATGGCTGCTGTATGACAAGTATAAGTTTGTATAGAGACCCTCTCTATTCTCGATGGCTGCTGTTTGACAAGTATAAGTTTGTATAGAGACCCTCTCTATTCTCGATGGCTGCTGTATGGCAAGTATAAGTTTGTATAGAGACCCTCTCTATTCTCGATGGCTGCTGTATGACAAGTATAAGTTTGTATAGAGACCCTCTCTGTTCTCGATGGCTGCTGTATGACAAGTATAAGTTTGTATAGAGACCCTCTCTATTCTCGATGGCTGCTATATGACAAGTATAAGTTTGTATAGAGACCCTCTCTATTCATCGATGGCTGCTGTATGACAAGTATAAGTTTGTATAGAGACCCTCTCTATTCTCGATGGCTGCTGTATGACAAGTATAAGTTTGTATAGAGACCCTCTCTATTCTCGATGGCTGCTGTATGACAAGTATAAGTTTGTATAGAGACCCTCTCTGTTCTCGATGGCTGCTGTATGACAAGTATAAGTTTGTATAGAGACCCTCTCTATTCTCGATGGCTGCTATATGACAAGTATAAGTTTGTATAGAGACCCTCTCTATTCTCGATGGCTTCTGTATTACATGTATAAGTTTGTATAGAGACCCTCTCAATTCTCGATGGCTGCTGTATGACAAGTATAAGTTTGTATAGAGACCCTCTCTGTTCTCGATGGCTGCTGTATGACAAGTATAGGTTTGTATAGAGACCCTCTCTATTCTCGATGGCTGCTGTATGACAAGTATAAGTTTGTATAGAGACCCTCTCTATTCTCGATGGCTGCTGTATGGCAAGTATAAGTTTGTATAGAGACCCTCTCTATTCTCGATGGCTGCTGTATGACAAGTATAAGTTTGTATAGAGACCCTCTCTATTCTCGATGGCTGCTGTATGACAAGTATAAGTTTGTATAGAGACCCTCTCTATTCTCGATGGCTGCTGTATGACAAGTATAAGTTTGTATAGAGACCCTCTCTATTCTCGATGGCTGCTATATGACAAGTATAAGTTTGTATAGAGACCCTCTCTATTCTCGATGGCTGCTGTATGACAAGTATAAGTTTGTATAGAGACCCTCTCTATTCTCGATGGCTGCTGTATGACAAGTATAAGTTTGTATAGAGACCCTCTCTATTCTCGATGGCTGCTGTATGACAAGTATAAGTTTGTATAGAGACCCTCTCTGTTCTCCATGGCTGCTGTATGACAAGTATAAGTTTGTATAGAGAACCTCTCTATTCTCGATGGCTGATGTATGACAAGTATAAGTTTGTATAGAGACCCTCTCTGTTCTCGATGGCTGCTGTATGGTAAGTATAAGTTTGTATAGAGACCCTCTCTATTCTCCATGGCTGCTGTATGACAAGTATAAGTTTGTATAGAGAACCTCTCTATTCTCGATGGCTGATGTATGACAAGTATAAGTTTGTATAGAGACCCTCTCTATTCTCGATGGCTGCTGTATGGGAAGTATAAGTTTGTATAGAGACCCTCTCTATTCTCCATGGCTGCTGTATGACAAGTATAAGTTTGTATAGAGAACCTCTCTATTCTCGATGGCTGATGTATGACAAGTATAAGTTTGTATAGAGACCCTCTCTATTCTCGATGGCTGCTGTATGGGAAGTATAAGTTTGTATAGACACCCTCTCTATTCTCCATGGCTGCTGTATGACAAGTATAAGTTTGTATAGAGAACCTCTCTATTCTCGATGGCTGATGTATGACAAGTATAAGTTTGTATAGAGACCCTCTCTATTCTCGATGGCTGCTGTATGGCAAGTATAAGTTTGTATAGAGACCCTCTCTATTCTCGATGGCAGCTGTATGACAAGTATAAGTTTGTATAGAGACCCTCTCTGTTCTCGATGGCTGCTGTATGACAAGTATAAGTTTGTATAGAGACCCTCTCTATTCTCGATGGCTGCTGTATGACAAGTATAAGTTTGTATAGAGACCCTCTCTATTCTCGATGGCTGCTGTATGACAAGTATAAGTTTGTATAGAGACCCTCTCTATTCTCGATGGCTGCTGTATGGCAAGTATAAGTTTGTATAGAGACCCTCTCTATTCTCGATGGCTGCTGTATGACAAGTATAAGTTTGTATAGAGACCCTCTCTATTCTCGATGGCTGCTGTATGGCAAGTATAAGTTTGTATAGAGACCCTCTCTGTTCTCGATGGCTGCTGTATGACAACTATAAGTTTGTATAGAGACCCTCTCTATTCTCGATGGCTGCTGTATGACAAGTATAAGTTTGTATAGAGACCCTCTCTGTTCTCGATGGCTGCTGTATGACAAGTATAAGTTTGTATAGAGACCCTCTCTATTCTCGATGGCTGCTGTATGACAAGTATAAGTTTGTATAGAGACCCTCTCTATTCTCGATGGCTGCTATATGACAAGTATAAGTTTGTATAGAGACCCTCTCTATTCTCGATGGCTTCTGTATTACATGTATAAGTTTGTATAGAGACCCTCTCTATTCTCGATGGCTGCTGTATGACAAGTATAAGTTTGTATAGAGACCCTCTCTATTCTCGATGGCTGCTGTATGACAAGTATAGGTTTGTATAGAGACCCTCTCTATTCTCGATGGCTGCTGTATGACAAGTATAGGTTTGTATAGAGACCCTCTCTATTCTCGATGGCTGCTGTATGACAAGTATAAGTTTGTATAGACTATAGAGACCCTCTCTATTCATCGATGGCTGCTGTATGACAAGTATAAGTTTGTATAGAGACCCTCTCTATTCTCGATGGCTGCTGTTTGACAAGTATAAGTTTGTATAGAGACCCTCTCTATTCTCGATGGCTGCTGTATGGCAAGTATAAGTTTGTATAGAGACCCTCTCTATTCTCGATGGCTGCTGTATGACAAGTATAAGTTTGTATAGAGACCCTCTCTGTTCTCGATGGCTGCTGTATGACAAGTATAAGTTTGTATAGAGACCCTCTCTATTCTCGATGGCTGCTATATGACAAGTATAAGTTTGTATAGAGACCCTCTCTATTCATCGATGGCTGCTGTATGACAAGTATAAGTTTGTATAGAGACCCTCTCTATTCTCGATGGCTGCTGTATGACAAGTATAAGTTTGTATAGAGACCCTCTCTATTCTCGATGGCTGCTGTATGACAAGTATAAGTTTGTATAGAGACCCTCTCTGTTCTCGATGGCTGCTGTATGACAAGTATAAGTTTGTATAGAGACCCTCTCTATTCTCGATGGCTGCTATATGACAAGTATAAGTTTGTATAGAGACCCTCTCTATTCTCGATGGCTTCTGTATTACATGTATAAGTTTGTATAGAGACCCTCTCAATTCTCGATGGCTGCTGTATGACAAGTATAAGTTTGTATAGAGACCCTCTCTGTTCTCGATGGCTGCTGTATGACAAGTATAGGTTTGTATAGAGACCCTCTCTGTTCTCGATGGCTGCTGTATGACAAGTATAGGTTTGTATAGAGACCCTCTCTATTCTCGATGGCTGCTGTATGACAAGTATAAGTTTGTATAGAGACCCTCTCTATTCTCGATGGCTGCTGTATGGCAAGTATAAGTTTGTATAGAGACCCTCTCTATTCTCGATGGCTGCTGTATGACAAGTATAAGTTTGTATAGAGACCCTCTCTATTCTCGATGGCTGCTGTATGACAAGTATAAGTTTGTATAGAGACCCTCTCTATTCTCGATGGCTGCTGTATGACAAGTATAAGTTTGTATAGAGACCCTCTCTATTCTCGATGGCTGCTATATGACAAGTATAAGTTTGTATAGAGACCCTCTCTATTCTCGATGGCTGCTGTATGACAAGTATAAGTTTGTATAGAGACCCTCTCTATTCTCGATGGCTGCTGTATGACAAGTATAAGTTTGTATAGAGACCCTCTCTATTCTCGATGGCTGCTGTATGACAAGTATAAGTTTGTATAGAGACCCTCTCTATTCTCGATGGCTGCTGTATGACAAGTATAAGTTTGTATAGAGACCCTCTCTGTTCTCGATGGCTGCTGTATGACAAGTATAAGTTTGTATAGAGACCCTCTCTATTCTCGATGCCTGCTGTATGACAAGTATAAGTTTGTATAGAGACCCTCTCTATTCTCGATGGCTGCTGTATGACAAGTATAAGTTTGTATAGAGACCCTCTCTGTTCTCGATGGCTGCTGTATGACAAGTATAAGTTTGTATAGAGACCCTCTCTATTCTCGATGGCTGCTGTATGACAAGTATAAGTTTGTATAGAGACCCTCTCTGTTCTCGATGGCTGCTGTATGACAAGTATAAGTTTGTATAGAGACCCTCTCTGTTCTCGATGGCTGCTGTATGACAAGTATAAGTTTGTATAGAGACCCTCTCTGTTCTCGATGGCTGCTGTATGACAAGTATAAGTTTGTATAGAGACCCTCTCTGTTCTCGATGGCTGCTGTATGACAAGTATAAGTTTGTATAGAGACCCTCTCTATTCTCGATGGCTGCTGTATGGCAAGTATAAGTTTGTATAGAGACCCTCTCTATTCTCGATGGCTGCTGTATGACAAGTATAAGTTTGTATAGAGACCCTCTCTATTCTCGATGGCTGCTGTATGACAAGTATAAGTTTGTATAGAGACCCTCTCTATTCTCGATGGCTGCTGTATGACAAGTATAAGTTTGTATAGAGACCCTCTCTATTCTCGATGGCTGCTGTATGACAAGTATAAGTTTGTATAGAGACCCTCTCTGTTCTCGATGGCTGCTGTATGACAAGTTTAAGTTTGTATAGAGACCCTCTCTATTCTCGATGGCTGCTGTATGACAAGTATAAGTTTGTATAGAGACCCTCTCTATTCTCGATGGCTGCTGTATGGCAAGTATAAGTTTGTATAGAGACCCTCTCTATTCTCGATGGCTGCTGTATGACAAGTATAAGTTTGTATAGAGACCCTCTCTGTTCTCGATGGCTGCTGTATGACAAGTATAAGTTTGTATAGAGACCCTCTCTATTCTCGATGGCTGCTGTATGACAAGTATAAGTTTGTATAGAGACCCTCTCTATTCTCGATGGCTGCTGTATGACAAGTATAAGTTTGTATAGAGACCCTCTCTATTCTCGATGGCTTCTGTATGACAAGTATAAGTTTGTATAGAGACCCTCTCTATTCTCGATGGCTGCTGTATGACAAGTATAAGTTTGTATAGAGACCCTCTCTATTCTCGATGGCTGCTGTATGACAAGTATAAGTTTGTATAGAGACCCTCTCTATTCTCGATGGCTGCTGTATGACAAGTATAAGTTTGTATAGAGACCCTCTCTATTCTCGATGGCTGCTGTATGACAAGTATAAGTTTGTATAGAGACCCTCTCTATTCATCGATGGCTGCTGTATTACAAGTATAAGTTTGTATAGAGACCCTCTCTATTCTCGATGGCTGCTGTATGACAAGTATAAGTTTGTATAGAGACCCTCTCTGTTCTCGATGGCTGCTGTATGACAAGTATAAGTTTGTATAGAGACCCTCTCTGTTCTCGATGGCTGCTGTATGACAAGTATAAGTTTGTATAGAGACCCTCTCTATTCTCGATGGCTGCTGTATGACAAGTATAAGTTTGTATAGAGACCCTCTCTATTCTCGATGGCTGCTGTATGACAAGTATAAGTTTGTATAGAGACCCTCTCTATTCTCGATGGCTGCTGTATGACAAGTATAAGTTTGTATAGAGACCCTCTCTATTCTCGATGGCTGCTGTATGGCAAGTATAAGTTTGTATAGAGACCCTCTCTATTCTCGATGGCTGCTGTATGACAAGTATAAGTTTGTATAGAGACCCTCTCTATTCTCGATGGCTGCTATTTGACAAGTATAAGTTTGTATAGAGACCCTCTCTATTCTCGATGGCTGCTGTATGACAAGTATAAGTTTGTATAGAGACCCTCTCTATTCTCGATGGCTGCTGTATGGCAAGTATAAGTTTGTATAGAGACCCTCTCTATTCTCGATGGCTGCTGTATGACAAGTATAAGTTTGTATAGAGACCCTCTCTATTCTCGATGGCTGCTATATGACAAGTATAAGTTTGTATAGAGACCCTCTCTGTTCTCGATGGCTGCTGTATGACAAGTATAAGTTTGTATAGAGACCCTCTCTATTCTCGATGGCTGCTGTATGACAAGTATAAGTTTGTATAGAGACCCTCTCTATTCTCGAAGGCTGCTGTATGACAAGTATAAGTTTGTATAGAGACCCTCTCTATTCATCGATGGCTGCTGTATGACAAGTATAAGTTTGTATAGAGACCCTCTCTGTTCTCGATGGCTGCTGTATGACAAGTATAAGTTTGTATAGAGACCCTCTCTGTTCTCGATGGCTGCTGTATGACAAGTATAAGTTTGTATAGAGACCCTCTCTATTCTCGATGGCTGCTGTATGACAAGTATAAGTTTGTATAGAGACCCTCTCTGTTCTCGATGGCTGCTGTATGACAAGTATAAGTTTGTATAGAGACCCTCTCTATTCTCGATGGCTGCTATATGACAAGTATAAGTTTGTATAGAGACCCTCTCTGTTCTCGATGGCTGCTGTATGACAAGTATAAGTTTGTATAGAGACCCTCTCTATTCTCGATGGCTGCTGTATGACAAGTATAAGTTTGTATAGAGACCCTCTCTATTCTCGATGGCTGCTGTATGGCAAGTATAAGTTTGTATAGAGACCCTCTCTGTTCTCGATGGCTGCTGTATGACAAGTATAAGTTTGTATAGAGACCCTCTCTATTCTCGATGGCTGCTATATGACAAGTATAAGTTTGTATAGAGACCCTCTCTATTCTCGAAGGCTGCTGTATGACAAGTATAAGTTTGTATAGAGACCCTCTATTCTCGATGGCTGCTGTATGACAAGTATAAGTTTGTATAGAGACCCTCTCTATTCTCGATGGCTGCTGTATGACAAGTATAAGTTTGTATAGAGACCCTCTCTGTTCTCGATGGCTGCTGTATGACAAGTATAAGTTTGTATAGAGACCCTCTCTATTCTCGATGGCTGCTGTATGACAAGTATAAGTTTGTATAGAGACCCTCTCTATTCTCGAAGGCTGCTGTATGACAAGTATAAGTTTGTATAGAGACCCTCTCTGTTCTCGATGGCTGCTGTATGACAAGTATAAGTTTGTATAGAGACCCTCTCTATTCTCGATGGCTGCTGTATGACAAGTATAAGTTTGTATAGAGACCCTCTCTGTTCTCGATGGCTGCTGTATGACAAGTATAAGTTTGTATAGAGACCCTCTCTGTTCTCGATGGCTGCTGTATGACAAGTATAAGTTTGTATAGAGACCCTCTCTGTTCTCGATGGCTGCTGTATGACAAGTATAAGTTTGTATAGAGACCCTCTCTGTTCTCGATGGCTGCTGTATGACAAGTATAAGTTTGTATAGAGACCCTCTCTATTCTCGATGGCTGCTGTATGGCAAGTATAAGTTTGTATAGAGACCCTCTCTATTCTCGATGGCTGCTGTATGGCAAGTATAAGTTTGTATAGAGACCCTCTCTATTCTCGATGGCTGCTGTATGACAAGTATAAGTTTGTATAGAGACCCTCTCTATTCTCGATGGCTGCTGTATGACAAGTATAAGTTTGTATAGAGACCCTCTCTATTCTCGATGGCTGCTGTATGACAAGTATAAGTTTGTATAGAGACCCTCTCTATTCTCGATGGCTGCTGTATGACAAGTATAAGTTTGTATAGAGACCCTCTCTGTTCTCGATGGCTGCTGTATGACAAGTGTAAGTTTGTATAGAGACCCTCTCTATTCTCGATGGCTGCTGTATGACAAGTATAAGTTTGTATAGAGACCCTCTCTATTCTCGATGGCTGCTGTATGGCAAGTATAAGTTTGTATAGAGACCCTCTCTATTCTCGATGGCTGCTGTATGACAAGTATAAGTTTGTATAGAGACCCTCTCTGTTCTCGATGGCTGCTGTATGACAAGTATAAGTTTGTATAGAGACCCTCTCTATTCTTGATGGCTGCTGTATGACAAGTATAAGTTTGTATAGAGACCCTCTCTATTCTCGATGGCTGCTGTATGACAAGTATAAGTTTGTATAGAGACCCTCTCTATTCTCGATGGCTTCTGTATGACAAGTATAAGTTTGTATAGAGACCCTCTCTATTCTCGATGGCTGCTGTATGACAAGTATAAGTTTGTATAGAGACCCTCTCTATTCTCGATGGCTGCTGTATGACAAGTATAAGTTTGTATAGAGACCCTCTCTATTCTCGATGGCTGCTGTATGACAAGTATAAGTTTGTATAGAGACCCTCTCTATTCTCGATGGCTGCTGTATGACAAGTATAAGTTTGTATAGAGACCCTCTCTATTCATCGATGGCTGCTGTATGACAAGTATAAGTTTGTATAGAGACCCTCTCTGTTCTCGATGGCTGCTGTATGACAAGTATAAGTTTGTATAGAGACCCTCTCTGTTCTCGATGGCTGCTGTATGACAAGTATAAGTTTGTATAGAGACCCTCTCTGTTCTCGATGGCTGCTGTATGACAAGTATAAGTTTGTATAGAGACCCTCTCTATTCTCGATGGCTGCTGTATGACAAGTATAAGTTTGTATAGAGACCCTCTCTATTCTCGATGGCTGCTGTATGACAAGTATAAGTTTGTATAGAGACCCTCTCTATTCTCGATGGCTGCTGTATGACAAGTATAAGTTTGTATAGAGACCCTCTCTATTCTCGATGGCTGCTGTATGACAAGTATAAGTTTGTATAGAGACCCTCTCTATTCTCGATGGCTGCTGTATGGCAAGTATAAGTTTGTATAGAGACCCTCTCTATTCTCGATGGCTGCTGTATGACAAGTATAAGTTTGTATAGAGACCCTCTCTATTCTCGATGGCTGCTATTTGACAAGTATAAGTTTGTATAGAGACCCTCTCTATTCTCGATGGCTGCTGTATGACAAGTATAAGTTTGTATAGAGACCCTCTCTATTCTCGATGGCTGCTGTATGGCAAGTATAAGTTTGTATAGAGACCCTCTCTATTCTCGATGGCTGCTGTATGACAAGTATAAGTTTGTATAGAGACCCTCTCTATTCTCGATGGCTGCTATATGACAAGTATAAGTTTGTATAGAGACCCTCTCTGTTCTCGATGGCTGCTGTATGACAAGTATAAGTTTGTATAGAGACCCTCTCTATTCTCGATGGCTGCTGTATGACAAGTATAAGTTTGTATAGAGACCCTCTCTATTCTCGAAGGCTGCTGTATGACAAGTATAAGTTTGTATAGAGACCCTCTCTATTCATCGATGGCTGCTGTATGACAAGTATAAGTTTGTATAGAGACCCTCTCTGTTCTCGATGGCTGCTGTATGACAAGTATAAGTTTGTATAGAGACCCTCTCTGTTCTCGATGGCTGCTGTATGACAAGTATAAGTTTGTATAGAGACCCTCTCTATTCTCGATGGCTGCTGTATGACAAGTATAAGTTTGTATAGAGACCCTCTCTGTTCTCGATGGCTGCTGTATGACAAGTATAAGTTTGTATAGAGACCCTCTCTATTCTCGATGGCTGCTATATGACAAGTATAAGTTTGTATAGAGACCCTCTCTGTTCTCGATGGCTGCTGTATGACAAGTATAAGTTTGTATAGAGACCCTCTCTATTCTCGATGGCTGCTGTATGACAAGTATAAGTTTGTATAGAGACCCTCTCTATTCTCGATGGCTGCTGTATGGCAAGTATAAGTTTGTATAGAGACCCTCTCTGTTCTCGATGGCTGCTGTATGACAAGTATAAGTTTGTATAGAGACCCTCTCTATTCTCGATGGCTGCTATATGACAAGTATAAGTTTGTATAGAGACCCTCTCTATTCTCGAAGGCTGCTGTATGACAAGTATAAGTTTGTATAGAGACCCTCTATTCTCGATGGCTGCTGTATGACAAGTATAAGTTTGTATAGAGACCCTCTCTATTCTCGATGGCTGCTGTATGACAAGTATAAGTTTGTATAGAGACCCTCTCTGTTCTCGATGGCTGCTGTATGACAAGTATAAGTTTGTATAGAGACCCTCTCTATTCTCGATGGCTGCTGTATGACAAGTATAAGTTTGTATAGAGACCCTCTCTATTCTCGAAGGCTGCTGTATGACAAGTATAAGTTTGTATAGAGACCCTCTCTGTTCTCGATGGCTGCTGTATGACAAGTATAAGTTTGTATAGAGACCCTCTCTATTCTCGATGGCTGCTGTATGACAAGTATAAGTTTGTATAGAGACCCTCTCTATTCTCGATGGCTGCTGTATGACAAGTATAAGTTTGTATAGAGACCCTCTCTGTTCTCGATGGCTGCTGTATGACAAGTATAAGTTTGTATAGAGACCCTCTCTATTCTCGATGGCTGCTATATGACAAGTATAAGTTTGTATAGAGACCCTCTCTATTCTCGATGGCTGCTGTATGACAAGTATAAGTTTGTATAGAGACCCTCTCTGTTCTCGATGGCTGCTGTATGACAAGTATAAGTTTGTATAGAGACCCTCTCTATTCTCGATGGCTGCTGTATGACAAGTATAAGTTTGTATAGAGACCCTCTCTATTCTCGATGGCTGCTGTATGACAAGTATAAGTTTGTATAGAGACCCTCTCTGTTCTCGATGGCTGCTGTATGACAAGTATAAGTTTGTATAGAGACCCTCTCTATTCTCTATGGCTGCTGTATGACAAGTATAAGTTTGTATAGAGACCCTCTCTATTCTCGATGGCTGCTGTATGACAAGTATTAGTTTGTATAGAGACCCTCTCTGTTCTCGATGGCTGCTGTATGACAAGTATAAGTTTGTATAGAGACCCTCTCTATTCTCGATGGCTGCTGTATGACAAGTTTAAGTTTGTATAGAGACCCTCTCTATTCTCGATGGCTGCTGTATGACAAGTATAAGTTTGTATAGAGACCCTCTCTATTCTCGATGGCTGCTGTATGACAAGTATAAGTTTGTATAGAGACCCTCTCTATTCTCGATGGCTGCTGTATTACAAGTAGTGAAACCGAAAGATTGCATAAGAAAAGAGGTGTGTTAAACCTCTAGGATGGGGGACGGCATGTATGCAAATTACTGTTTAGAGTTAGCCTATCGTTAGCAGGGGCGGGTTTTCAATAGAGACATTATATAAGGGGCTAGAAGTGAGGGCCAAAGCCTCTTGGTTCCAGATTGCTCCAGGACAGGGAAGTGCATTTTGTCAGTTGTCATTTTCCTTAATAAAACTCTCTTAGTGCTTCTCCTTCTTCTCTTCTTCTCTCCTCCTTTTCCTTATTGTATTTAGTCTCTTTTCATTTACTTCATATCATTGCTTTTACTTTTCCTTTCTGTCCTCAATCACTGTCTTTTCTGATTTCTTGTTCTGCTGGGGGTGGGTGTAGCTATGTCCTGCCTAGTAATGAGCCTCCCCAGACCCTGGTCCCTGGCTCCACAGTGTCCCCATGTTATTAGGAGCTGCAGGTGTGGTTCCCCTATTGATAGTTCTATCCCCCCTCAGGCTGCAGCAGCTTTGTGGAAGGTGTGCCAGTGTGGGGGAGGGGTGCTTCCCTTTAGTCCTTAATGCCCCTGGTCAATATTATCTTTGTGGCTGCAATGGCCAGCACCATAGGCAAATGCAGGAGGGGTTTATGAGTGCCTTGCCTGAACCCCCCCTCAGCCCACACCATGATGACTACAATAGAAATAGCATATAATACTAAAGTTGCATGTTTTTTAGGATCCCCTCAGTGTCACAAATGAAATTACTAGCACTACAGTCCCTGTTGATCTTTTAAATGTGTCAGCCAGTAGAAAAAGTTAAAAAGCCAGTAATGAATATTGTTGTGCACCAACTAGATCTGGAAAACATGCACTGTACGGGGTGCACTGATATGGATCACCTATTGGTTCAATTATTAATACTGGATAATACACCATCCAGTACATAGGGGAACCAATCTGTGCATCTGTGTCCAGGACAGTGCACGGTTTCTTTTTCTGCCCTCTCCCAGATTCCCCAACTTGCTCATATGATCTGTAAAGGAGCCGGCACATGAAATAAAAAGATTCAGCTCAGACAGGATGGCTCTACTTCTACATATAATTACTTACTGTGTTTGCTGGTCCTGTATATGCCAGAATTATATCATTCAGTACATTCGTATGATGTATTTTATAGATGGTCTAAGTGCTGATTATGCCCTCTTAATGGTAGAAAACAGTTGCAGCAAACAGTGTCAGTATTATGCTGGGCATTGAGGTATCATTGGGGGAATAGAATGCTTTAGTGATGCGTTATATGACAGTAAGGGGTAATGGCTTTGACACTGCTTTATTTATCTATAGCACCTAAGATCTAGCTTTTATCTCCTTTGAATCATTATTATCAGCCAATAGAGGAGATTGTATTATATACTGTATTCTGAGCATTTAACTTACAAAATAGACAGAATACATGTGCTACAGTGAATTTCTACAGGGTGCACAGCTTATTATTGCAATCACTGCCCCAAGCAGCTATCACCGGGAAGCTCCATTCTCAGCTATGCTCCTACTTCGACAAATATACATTGCTGGAGGTCACGCAGCCTTCGCGTCCTGCCTATGAGGGGTACAACGCGTGCAAAGCAGCTAGTTCAGTTCGTCAGGGCTAACAGCAGGCGTCTGGGGAAAATGCTTCGCCTTTAATAATTCCACATTAAAATGTCGTTTTCGTCACCTCTGCTTGCGATGTGGTGGCAATCACCCAGTTGCCAAGTGTTTCAAGGGGGGTGCCCAGCAGCAGCCTGCACAGCCAGCAAAAGGCACAAGTGCTAAGTAAAGTTCCATCCCCTGTCCGTGTCACAGCGATAGCAAAATGGTTGAGTTGGTACCCGGTTCTGCAGGACGCAGAATTTTCGTTAAAAGGCTTCAGTTTTGGTTTTCGTTTACCTATTTGCAGGGATGTCGACACATATTCGCCTAGAAATTTGAAGTCTGCCTTTGAATTGCCTCACATTCTTAGGGAAAAAGTGGCTGGCGAGGTTAGCGCAGGCGCATTGCTGGGCCTTTTGCAGAACCCCCATTAGGGATCTTGTGAATTCCCCGGTGGGAGTGGTTCCCAAGAAAATTCCAGGAAAATAAGGGCTCATGCAACATCTGTCTTATCCGCCAGGCTCGTCAGTAAATTATGCCATACCAGTTGAGGTTTCCTCGGTGGTGTACCAGTCTTTTGACGATGCTTTGGACGTCATTAGGTGTTATGGTCCGGGCGCACTGATGGCTAAGATAGATGTTGAGTCAGCTTTTCGTCTACTTCCTTTGCACCCAGAGTCATTCCAGTTTATGGGTTTTTAGCTTGGACAGCGGATATTGCATAGACGAATGCTTGCCTATGGGGTGTTCTGTGTCCTGTGCGTTTTTCGAGCATTTTAGCACCTTCCTACACTGGTGCGCGGAATTTATTTATTTAATTTTTGCGGTAGTCATGGAATAGCCCACTATCTCGATGACTTTCTGTGTGTCGGCCCTTCCGGTTCAGGCAGATGCAGTTATCTTTTGTTTTCTTTACGAGCGCGGTTTTTTCATTTGGAGTTGCTGTGGACAAAACGGAGGGCCCTTGTCATTCCTGGGTATCGAGATCTGTACCTCGGTGGGTTCTTGTCGCATTCCTCTCGATAAGCCTGTCAAGTAATGCCATAGCGGAATGCACGGCTTCCAGTAGAATTACCCTGCGGCAGGCGCAATCCCTCCTGGGCCTGTAAAGTAATTCCAATGGGCAGAGCTTTTTCACGTAAATTGGAAAGGGCCACGGCTGGTGTCACTAACCGAGACATTTGCTACGTTTATCCTCAGAGATTAAGCAGGACCTCTCTGTCTGGGTCTCGTTTCTTCGGGATTTTAATGGCGTTCGGTTGTGGATGTCTCCAGCCGCTGACAATTTGCAGCTGCAGCTGTTCACCGACGCAGCAGGCACCACAGGGTTCGGATGTTACCTTGATGGCTCCTGGTGCGTTGGCCGTTGGCTGGAAGAATGGGTGGGAAAGGGTTTGACTAAGGACTTACTCCTTCTCAAACTCTTTCCCATAATGGTTTCCTTGGAAACCTGGGGGGAATGGTTACGCAATCGCAGCATCATTATCAGGTGTGACAACCTGGGCATGGTCCATGCGATACAATCAGCAACATGCGGCTTCCCTGCTGGTTTTGCGCTTGCTAGCGCAGCTGTGCTCACATGTTTGCGCTGTAACATCATGTTTAAGGCAAGACACGTTCCTGGGGTGGAGAATGAGATAGACGATGCGTTATCACGTTTCCAGTGGGCTAGGTCCCGATCTGTGGCCCTGGTGCTGACGTTGTGCTTTGCCCCTCTTATGTTTGGCAGGTGATCGAGCCGGCATGGAGGGCTAAGCAGAACAGTCTTTAGCCCCCTCCACGTTGCGAGCATATCGGCAGGCATGGAATGAATGGGAAGATTATTCCCGTAGCAGCAAACAGGCAGGTAAGAGTCAGCATCGTTCGATGCTTTCTTTTATTTGGAGTCTCCGTTTGGCTGGCAGATCCAGGGCTTCTGTTGCGCGCTCTTTGGGGGGCATTGCATTTTATTGTAAATTGAAGGGCCAACCTGACTTTACTAAAAGTTTTCTGATAGTGAAGGCTTTAAAGGGTTGGGCACGGGTCTCCCGGCCAGTAGCTGACCGTAGGAGACCTGTGGACGCTCATCTGCTTCCGGCAGTATTAGGGGCGGTTCTCGGAGTGGCTCTTACTGCGTATGAGGCGGTCCTGATTCAAGTGGTGTTTTCGGAGGCTTTTCACGGCACCTTGAGGGTATCGGAGCTGGTGGCATCATCCAAATGGGTTGATGCCGCCATGCTCCTCTCGGATATCCTGGTCAGTGAGAGGTCTGTTCTCTGTAGGATTCGGCAGTCGAAGACCGACCAGACTGGTAGGGGTAGGTGGATCTCGTTGGGTCCATCTAGGGATGAACAGATCTGCCCCGTGGCACTAGCTATGCGGTATGAGTTATTGCGGCCGGATGTTCCTGGTTCATGACTCAGGCATATGGACAGGACTCCGCTTACCAAATACCAGTTTGGTTGGTTTTTGAAGAGGTGTGTATCAGTTTTAGGCCTCCCGCCTCAAGATTTTGGTACACACTCGTTTCTGATCGGAGCCGCAACTTCGGCGGCAGCTGCGGGTTTCTCGGCATCAGAAATTAAGGCCCTAGGACATTGGAAATCGGATAGTTATAAAGGTTACATTCGACCTAGGCAGGAAGGCCCTTTGTTTAAAGTCATTTCACAGTCTGTTCCGGTTACGTTTATATTTTATGCTTGCCTGGTTTTTGTCTTGTCTCATGTACTGTCCTGTCTTGTCTGTTACCCCTGTCCGTCCTACTCGGGATTAGCTACTCGCCATTGCTGGCAATGGGAGTCTTGAGGGATTTTACAATTTTTACCTGAACTGACGGATTCAATTCGGCTATTCTCAATCATTTAATTAGGCCATAGTCCATCCCTCAGCAGGTTTTTATTTTACCTCTTGCCGAGTTCACCTGTTTTTTCCCAATTCCCCCCCACCCATTCTTCCCCTTTGTGTCTTCTGTTTGTCTCAGCCACTTCAAATAGTAAAGTCGGCGACCAATAGAAAATTTTTCTTTTTGGCAGATACTCACTTATGTTCTATCAGATCCCACTAATACACCATAAAATTTTATTGTTTTATGACAATTACTAATTTTTTATTTACTGCTTTCCTCCACCTTTACGATTGCTCTTTGACACGCAGGACATTTGGGTTATAGGCCACTCATATATTTTCTGGGCTGCTAGGTTTGAGTTCAGATCAAGCTCCAATTTTTGAATATTCAGCTAGGGTCCGTTGGATAGGTTCCAGAGGTATGAGATGGCATTCCTTTTGTCCTAAACTGTTAGAGTATGCAAGGCTTTTTGGTAGGCCACGTATTTTGGTGGCTTATTTAGGAGGCAACGACTTAGGGCAGAGGTCCACTGTAGAATTACGAGTTGATATTGTCAACGATTTGGCGAGGGTGCTATCGGCCTGGCCCTTGTGTAAATTAATTTGGTCTTGCATTGTACCTCGACAGGTCTGGCGTGGGGTTAGGAGTTTTCCTGCTAATGACGAAGCTAGGAAGAAACTTAATTTCGCAGTTGCCAAATTTGTGATGGCCAATTATGGCCGTTTCATTTACCATAATAACATTCAATTTCGATTTAGTTATATGTATAGACCTGATGGAGTTCATTTAACAGAGGAGGGTGTGTCATTGTTTATTGGGGATCTTTTTGAGGAGTTGGCGTTATTGGGGTAGTACTTGGTATGGTGGCGGTGCGGCGGTTCTATAAGCTGAACCTTGCTGTGGCGGGAAAGAACGGCAGTTCACCAGTCCAGGTGCAATTATGAGTTAAGGGCGTTCCCTTCGTTGACTGGTAGTTGGCTGTACCAACCTAACGGGGGGCAGTATCATCACCTAAACGGGTGGGTAGTCAAGTTAGAGGGTGAGCGTTACCTTTTGTGTTTGACATGGTTTACATGGTTATGTGTATGCACTCTGGGCGATCTACGCCTGCTATGTCTTTTGTTGTTTGTGTGTGGGCATAGCAGATCTGGCTGATTTCTGGCCGTCCTTTCTTTGCCACCATACATCCTTAATTAATTTAAGAATTAATAAATAATATTAATTTCTCCAATAAATCGCCATCAAGTTATCTGCCAAATCCACGTCTCAGTGTCTTTATTTTATGTTAGTATGATAAGTGGTTTGCACACATGACAACACCTCATCCGATAGAAGGTTTAGTGAAACCGAAAGATTGCATAAGAAAAGAGGTGTGTTAAACCTCTAGGATGGGGGCCGGCATGTATGCAAATTACTGTTTAGAGTTAGCCTATCGTTAGCAGGGGCGGGTTTTCAATAGAGACATTATATAAGGGGCTAGAAGTGAGGGCCAAAGCCTCTTGGTTCCAGATTGCCCACCCTCCCTTCCCTTTGCAATTATTGGCAGGTTGTTGTAGTTAATTATGTAGTGGCGGGAAAGAACGGCAGTTCACCAGTCCAGGTGCAATTATAAGTTAAGGGCGTTCCCTTCGTTGACTGGTAGTTGGCTGTACCAACCTAACGGGGGGCAGTATCATCACCTAAACGGGTGGGTAGTCAAGTTAGAGGGTGAGCGTTACCTTTTGTGTTTGACATGGTTTACATGGTTATGTGTATGCACTCTGGGCGATCTACGCCTGCTATGTCTTTTGTTGTTTGTGTGTGGGCATAGCAGATCTGGCTGATTTCTGGCCGTCCTTTCTTTGCCACCATACATCCTTAATTAATTTAAGAATTAATAAATAATATTAATTTCTCCAATAAATCGCCATCAAGTTATCTGCCAAATCCACGTCTCAGTGTCTTTATTTTATGTTAGTATGATAAGTGGTTTGCACACATGACAACACCTCATCCGATAGAAGGTTTATAAGTTTGTATAGAGACCCTCTCTATTCTCGATGGCTGCTGTATGACAAGTATAAGTTTGTATAGAGACCCTCTCTGTTCTCGATGGCTGCTGTATGACAAGTATAAGTTTGTATAGAGACCCTCTCTGTTCTCGATGGCTGCTGTATGACAAGTATAAGTTTGTATAGAGACCCTCTCTGTTCTCGATGGCTGCTGTATGACAAGTATAAGTTTGTATAGAGACCCTCTCTATTCTCGATGGCTGCTGTATGACAAGTATAAGTTTGTATAGAGACCCTCTCTATTCTCGATGGCTGCTGTATGACAAGTATAAGTTTGTATAGAGACCCTCTCTATTCTCGATGGCTGCTGTCTGACAACTATAAGTTTGTATAGAGACCCTCTCTATTCTCGATGGCTTCTGTATGACAAGTATAAGTCTGTATAGAGACCCTCTCTATTCTCGATGGCTGCTGTATGACAAGTATAAGTTTGTATAGAGACCCTCTCTGTTCTCGATGGCTGCTGTATGACAAGTATAAGTTTGTATAGAGACCCTCTCTATTCTCGATGGCTGCTGTATGACAAGTATAAGTTTGTATAGAGACCCTCTCTGTTCTCGATGGCTGCTGTATGACAAGTATAAGTTTGTATAGAGACCCTCTCTGTTCTCGATGGCTGCTGTATGACAAGTATAAGTTTGTATAGAGACCCTCACTATTCATCGATGGCTGCTGTATGGCAAGTATAAGTTTGTATAGAGACCCTCTCTATTCTCGATGGCTGCTGTATGACAAGTATAAGTTTGTATAGAGACCCTCTCTGTTCTCGATGGCTGCTGTATGACAAGTATAAGTTTGTATAGAGACCCTCTCTGTTCTCGATGGCTGCTGTATGAAAAGTATAAGTTTGTATAGAGACCCTCTCTATTCTCGATGGCTGCTGTATGACAAGTATAAGTTTGTATAGAGACCCTCTCTATTCTCGATGGCTGCTGTATGACAAGTATAAGTTTGTATAGAGACCCTCTCTATTCTCGATGGCTGCTGTATGACAAGTATAAGTTTGTATAGAGACCCTCTCTATTCTCGATGGCTGCTGTATGACAAGTATAAGTTTGTATAGAGACCCTCTCTATTCTCGATGGCTGCTGTATGGCAAGTATAAGTTTGTATAGAGACCCTCTCTATTCATCGATGGCTGCTGTATGGCAAGTATAAGTTTGTATAGAGACCCTCTCTGTTCTCGATGGCTGCTGTATGACAAGTATAAGTTTGTATAGAGACCCTCTCTATTCTCGATGGCTGCTGTATGGCAAGAATAAGTTTGTATAGAGACCCTCTCTATTCTCGATGGCTGCTGTATGACAAGTATAAGTTTGTATAGAGACCCTCTCTATTCTCGATGGCTGCTGTATGACAAGTATAAGCTTGTATAGAGACCCTCTCTATTCTCGATGGCTGCTGTATGGCAAGTATAAGTTTGTATAGAGACCCTCTCTATTCATCGATGGCTGCTGTATGACAAGTATAAGTTTGTATAGAGACCCTCTCTATTCATCGATGGCTGCTGTATGACAAGTATAAGTTTGTATAGAGACCCTCTCTATTCATCGATGGCTGCTGTATGACAAGTATAAGTTTGTATAGAGACCCTCTCTATTCTCGATGGCTGCTGTATGACAAGTATAAGTTTGTATAGAGACCCTCTCTATTCTCGATGGCTGCTGTATGACAAGTATAAGTTTGTATAGAGACCCTCTCTGTTCTCGATGGCTGCTGTATGACAAGTATAAGTTTGTATAGAGACCCTCACTATTCATCGATGGCTGCTGTATGGCAAGTATAAGTTTGTATAGAGACCCTCTCTGTTCTCGATGGCTGCTGTATGACAAGTATAAGTTTGTATAGAGACCCTCTCTGTTCTCGATGGCTGCTGTATGACAAGTATAAGTTTGTATAGAGACCCTCTCTATTCATCGATGGCTGCTGTATGACAAGTATAAGTTTGTATAGAGACCCTCTCTATTCTCGATGGCTGCTGTATGACAAGTATAAGTTTGTATAGAGACCCTCTCTGTTCTCGATGGCTGCTGTATGACAAGTATAAGTTTGTATAGAGACCCTCTCTATTCATCGATGGCTGCTGTATGACAAGTATAAGTTTGTATAGAGACCCTCTCTGTTCTCGATGGCTGCTGTATGACAAGTATAAGTTTGTATAGAGACCCTCTCTGTTCTCGATGGCTGCTGTATGACAAGTATAAGTTTGTATAGAGACCCTCTCAATTCTCGATGGCTGCTGTATGGCAAGTATAAGTTTGTATAGAGACCCTCTCTATTCTCGATGGCTGCTGTATGACAAGTATAAGTTTGTATAGAGACCCTCTCTATTCTCGATGGCTGCTATATGACAAGTATAAGTTTGTATAGAGACCCTCTCTATTCTCGATGGCTGCTATATGACAAGTATAAGTTTGTATAGAGACCCTCTCTATTCATCGATGGCTGCTGTATGACAAGTATAAGTTTGTATAGAGACCCTCTCTATTCTCGATGGCTGCTGTATGGCAAGTATAAGTTTGTATAGAGACCCTCTCTATTCTCGATGGCTGCTATATGACAAGTATAAGTTTGTATAGAGACCCTCTCTGTTCTCGATGGCTGCTGTATGACAAGTATAAGTTTGTATAGAGACCCTCTCTATTCTCGATGGCTGCTGTATGACAAGTATAAGTTTGTATAGAGACCCTCTCTGTTCTCGATGGCTGCTGTATGACAAGTATAAGTTTGTATAGAGACCCTCTCTATTCTCGATGGCTGCTGTATGGCAAGTATAAGTTTGTATAGAGACCCTCTCTATTCTCGATGGCTGCTGTATGGCAAGTATAAGTTTATAGAGAGACCCTCTCTGTTCTCGATGGCTGCTGTATGGCAAGTATAAGTTTGTATAGAGACCCTCTCTATTCTCGATGGCTGCTGTATGGCAAGTATAAGTTTATAGAGAGACCCTCTCTGTTCTCGATGGCTGCTGTATGACAAGTATAAGTTTGTATAGAGACCCTCTCTATTCTCGATGGCTGCTGTATGACAAGTATAAGTTTGTATAGAGACCCTCTCTATTCTCGATGGCTGCTGTATGGCAAGTATAAGTTTGTATAGAGACCCTCTCTATTCTCGATGGCTGCTGTATGACAAGTATAAGTTTGTATAGAGACCCTCTCTATTCTCGATGGCTGCTGTATGACAAGTATAACTTTGTATAGAGACCCTCTCTATTCTCGATGGCTTCTGTATGACAATTATAAGTTTGTATAGAGACCCTCTCTATTCTCGATGGCTGCTGTATGGCAAGTATAAGTTTGTATAGAGACCCTCTCTATTCATCGATGGCTGCTGTATGGCAAGTATAAGTTTGTATAGAGACCCTCTCTGTTCTCGATGGCTGCTGTATGACAAGTATAAGTTTGTATAGAGACCCTCTCTATTCTCGATGGCTGCTGTATGGCAAGTATAAGTTTGTATAGAGACCCTCTCTATTCATCGATGGCTGCTGTATGACAAGTATAACTTTGTATAGAGACCCTCTCTATTCTCGATGGCTGCTGTATGACAAGTATAACTTTGTATAGAGACCCTCTCTATTCTCGATGGCTGCTGTATGACAATTATAAGTTTGTATAGAGACCCTCTCTATTCTCGATGGCTGCTGTATAACAAGTATAAGTTTGTATAGAGACCCTCTCTGTTCTCGATGGCTACTGTATGACAAGTAGAAGTTTGTATAGAGACCCTCTCTGTTCTCGATGGCTGCTGTATGACAAGTATAAGTTTGTATAGAGACCCTCTCTATTCTCGATGGCTGCTGTATGACAAGTATAAGTTTGTATAGAGACCCTCTCTGTTCTCGATGGCTGCTATATGACAAGTATAAGTTTGTATAGAGACCCTCTCTGTTCTCGATGGCTGCTATATGACAAGTATAAGTTTGTATAGAGACCCTCTCTGTTCTCGATGGCTGCTGTATGACAAGTATAAGTTTGTATAGAGACCCTCTCTATTCTCGATGGCTGCTGTATGACAAGTATAAGTTTGTATAGAGACCCTCTCTATTCTCGATGGCTGCTGTATGACAAGTATAAGTTTGTATAGAGACCCTCTCTATTCTCGATGGCTGCTGTATGACAAGTAGAAGTTTGTATAGAGACCCTCTCTGTTCTCGATGGCTGCTGTATGACAAGTATAAGTTTGTATAGAGACCCTCTCTATTCATCGATGGCTGCTGTATGGCAAGTATAAGTTTGTATAGAGACCCTCTCTATTCTCGATGGCTGCTGTATGGCAAGTATAAGTTTGTATAGAGACCCTCTCTGTTCTCGATGGCTGCTGTATGACAAGTATAAGTTTGTATAGAGACCCTCTCTATTCATCGATGGCTGCTGTATGACAAGTATAAGTTTGTATAGAGACCCTCTCTATTCTCGATGGCTGCTGTATGACAAGTATAAGTTTGTATAGAGACCCTCTCTATTCTCGATGGCTGCTGTCTGACAAGTATAAGTTTGTATAGAGACCCTCTCTATTCTCGATGGCTGCTGTCTGACAAGTATAAGTTTGTATAGAGACCCTCTCTATTCTCGATGGCTGCTGTATGGCAAGTATAAGTTTGTATAGAGACCCTCTCTATTCTCGATGGCTGCTGTATGACAAGTATAAGTTTGTATAGAGACCCTCTCTATTCTCGATGGCTGCTATATGACAAGTATAAGTTTGTATAGAGACCCTCTCTATTCTCGATGGCTGCTATATGACAAGTATAAGTTTGTATAGAGACCCTCTCTATTCATCGATGGCTGCTGTATGACAAGTATAAGTTTGTATAGAGACCCTCTCTATTCTCGATGGCTGCTGTATGGCAAGTATAAGTTTGTATAGAGACCCTCTCTATTCTCGATGGCTGCTATATGACAAGTATAAGTTTGTATAGAGACCCTCTCTGTTCTCGATGGCTGCTGTATGACAAGTATAAGTTTGTATAGAGACCCTCTCTATTCTCGATGGCTGCTGTATGACAAGTATAAGTTTGTATAGAGACCCTCTCTATTCTCGATGGCTGCTGTATGACAAGTATAAGTTTGTATAGAGACCCTCTCTATTCTCGATGGCTGCTGTATGGCAAGTATAAGTTTATAGAGAGACCCTCTCTGTTCTCGATGGCTGCTGTATGGCAAGTATAAGTTTGTATAGAGACCCTCTCTATTCTCGATGGCTGCTGTATGACAAGTATAAGTTTGTATAGAGACCCTCTCTATTCTCGATGGCTGCTGTATGACAAGTATAAGTTTGTATAGAGACCCTCTCTATTCTCGATGGCTGCTGTATGACAAGTATAAGTTTCTATAGAGACCCTCTCTATTCTCGATGGCTGCTGTCTGACAACTATAAGTTTGTATAGAGACCCTCTCTATTCTCGATGGCTGCTGTATGACAAGTATAAGTTTGTATAGAGACCCTCTCTATTCTCGATGGCTGCTGTATGGCAAGTATAAGTTTGTATAGAGACCCTCTCTGTTCTCGATGGCTGCTGTATGACAAGTATAAGTTTGTATAGAGACCCTCTCTGTTCTCGATGGCTGCTGTATGACAAGTATAAGTTTGTATAGAGACCCTCTCTATTCTCGATGGCTGCTGTATGACAAGTATAAGTTTGTATAGAGACCCTCTCTATTCTCGATGGCTGCTGTATGACAAGTATAAGTTTGTATAGAGACCCTCTCTATTCTCGATGGCTGCTGTATTACAAGTATAAGTTTGTATAGAGACCCTCTCTGTTCTCGATGGCTGCTGTATGACAAGTATAAGTTTGTATAGAGACCCTCTCTGTTCTCGATGGCTGCTGTATGACAAGTATAAGTTTGTATAGAGACCCTCTCAATTCTCGATGGCTGCTGTATGACAAGTAAAAGTTTGTATAGAGACCCTCTCTATTCTCGATGGCTGCTGTATGACAAGTATAAGTTTGTATAGAGACCCTCTCTATTCTCGATGGCTGCTGTATGACAAGTATAAGTTTGTATAGAGACCCTCTCTATTCATCGATGGCTGCTGTATGACAAGTATAAGTTTGTATAGAGACCCTCTCTATTCTCGATGGCTGCTGTATGACAAGTATAAGTTTGTATAGAGACCCTCTCTATTCTCGATGGCTGCTGTATAACAAGTATAAGTTTGTATAGAGACCCTCTCTGTTCTCGATGGCTGCTGTATGGCAAGTATAAGTTTGTATAGAGACCCTCTCTATTCTCGATGGCTGCTGTATGACAAGTAGAAGTTTGTATAGAGACCCTCTCTGTTCTCGATGGCTGCTGTATGACAAGTATAAGTTTGTATAGAGACCCTCTCTATTCTCGATGGCTGCTGTATGACAAGTAGAAGTTTGTATTGAGACCCTCTCTGTTCTCGATGGCTGCTGTATGACAAGTAGAAGTTTGTATAGAGACCCTCTCTGTTCTCGATGGCTGCTGTATGACAAGTATAAGTTTGTATAGAGACCCTCTCTATTCTCGATGGCTGCTGTATGGCAAGTATAAGTTTGTATAGAGACCCTCTCTATTCTCGATGGCTGCTGTATGGCAAGTATAAGTTTGTATGGAGACCCTCTCTATTCTCGATGGCTGCTGTATGGCAAGTATAAGTTTGTATAGAGACCCTCTCTATTCATCGATGGCTGCTGTATGACAAGTATAAGTTTGTATAGAGACCCTCTCTATTCTCGATGGCTGCTGTATGACAAGTGTAAGTTTATATAGAGACCCTCTCTATTCTCGATGACTGCTGTCTGACAAGTATAAGTTTATATAGAGACCCTCTCTATTCTCGATGGCTGCTGTCTGACAAGTATAAGTTTGTATAGAGACCCTCTCTATTCTCGATGGCTGCTGTATGGCAAGTATAAGTTTGTATAGAGACCCTCTCTATTCTCGATGGCTGCTATATGACAAGTATAAGTTTGTATAGAGACCCTCTCTATTCTCGATGGCTGCTATATGACAAGTATAAGTTTGTATAGAGACCCTCTCTATTCTCGATGGCTGCTATATGACAAGTATAAGTTTGTATAGAGACCCTCTCTATTCATCGATGGCTGCTGTATGACAAGTATAATTTTGTATAGAGACCCTCTCTATTCTCGATGGCTGCTGTATGGCAAGTATAAGTTTGTATAGAGACCCTCTCTATTCTCGATGGCTGCTATATGACAAGTATAAGTTTGTATAGAGACCCTCTCTATTCTCGATGGCTGCTATATGACAAGTATAAGTTTGTATAGAGACCCTCTCTGTTCTCGATGGCTGCTGTATGAAAAGTATAAGTTTGTATAGAAACCCTCTCTATTCTCGATGGCTGCTGTATGACAAGTATACGTTTGTATAGAGACCCTCTCTATTCATCGATGGCTGCTGTATGACAAGTATAAGTTTGTATAGAGACCCTCTCTGTTCTCGATGGCTGCTGTATGACAAGTATAAGTTTGTATAGAGACCCTCTCTGTTCTCGATGGCTGCTGTATGACAAGTATAAGTTTGTATAGAGACCCTCTCAATTCTCGATGGCTGCTGTATGGCAAGTATAAGTTTGTATAGAGACCCTCTCTATTCTCGATGGCTGCTGTATGACAAGTATAAGTTTGTATAGAGACCCTCTCTATTCTCGATGGCTGCTATATGACAAGTATAAGTTTGTATAGAGACCCTCTCTATTCTCGATGGCTGCTATATGACAAGTATAAGTTTGTATAGAGACCCTCTCTATTCATCGATGGCTGCTGTATGACAAGTATAAGTTTGTATAGAGACCCTCTCTATTCTCGATGGCTGCTGTATGGCAAGTATAAGTTTGTATAGAGACCCTCTCTATTCTCGATGGCTGCTATATGACAAGTATAAGTTTGTATAGAGACCCTCTCTGTTCTCGATGGCTGCTGTATGACAAGTATAAGTTTGTATAGAGACCCTCTCTATTCTCGATGGCTGCTGTATGACAAGTATAAGTTTGTATAGAGACCCTCTCTGTTCTCGATGGCTGCTGTATGACAAGTATAAGTTTGTATAGAGACCCTCTCTATTCTCGATGGCTGCTGTATGGCAAGTATAAGTTTGTATAGAGACCCTCTCTATTCTCGATGGCTGCTGTATGGCAAGTATAAGTTTATAGAGAGACCCTCTCTGTTCTCGATGGCTGCTGTATGGCAAGTATAAGTTTGTATAGAGACCCTCTCTATTCTCGATGGCTGCTGTATGGCAAGTATAAGTTTATAGAGAGACCCTCTCTGTTCTCGATGGCTGCTGTATGACAAGTATAAGTTTGTATAGAGACCCTCTCTATTCTCGATGGCTGCTGTATGACAAGTATAAGTTTGTATAGAGACCCTCTCTATTCTCGATGGCTGCTGTATGGCAAGTATAAGTTTGTATAGAGACCCTCTCTATTCTCGATGGCTGCTGTATGACAAGTATAAGTTTGTATAGAGACCCTCTCTATTCTCGATGGCTGCTGTATGACAAGTATAACTTTGTATAGAGACCCTCTCTATTCTCGATGGCTGCTGTATGACAATTATAAGTTTGTATAGAGACCCTCTCTATTCTCGATGGCTGCTGTATGGCAAGTATAAGTTTGTATAGAGACCCTCTCTATTCATCGATGGCTGCTGTATGGCAAGTATAAGTTTGTATAGAGACCCTCTCTGTTCTCGATGGCTGCTGTATGACAAGTATAAGTTTGTATAGAGACCCTCTCTATTCTCGATGGCTGCTGTATGGCAAGTATAAGTTTGTATAGAGACCCTCTCTATTCATCGATGGCTGCTGTATGACAAGTATAACTTTGTATAGAGACCCTCTCTATTCTCGATGGCTGCTGTATGACAAGTATAACTTTGTATAGAGACAGTCTCTATTCTCGATGGCTGCTGTATGACAATTATAAGTTTGTATAGAGACCCTCTCTATTCTCGATGGCTGCTGTATAACAAGTATAAGTTTGTATAGAGACCCTCTCTGTTCTCGATGGCTACTGTATGACAAGTAGAAGTTTGTATAGAGACCCTCTCTGTTCTCGATGGCTGCTGTATGACAAGTATAAGTTTGTATAGAGACCCTCTCTATTCTCGATGGCTGCTGTATGACAAGTATAAGTTTGTATAGAGACCCTCTCTGTTCTCGATGGCTGCTATATGACAAGTATAAGTTTGTATAGAGACCCTCTCTGTTCTCGATGGCTGCTATATGACAAGTATAAGTTTGTATAGAGACCCTCTCTGTTCTCGATGGCTGCTGTATGACAAGTATAAGTTTGTATAGAGACCCTCTCTATTCTCGATGGCTGCTGTATGACAAGTATAAGTTTGTATAGAGACCCTCTCTATTCTCGATGGCTGCTGTATGACAAGTATAAGTTTGTATAGAGACCCTCTCTATTCTCGATGGCTGCTGTATGACAAGTAGAAGTTTGTATAGAGACCCTCTCTGTTCTCGATGGCTGCTGTATGACAAGTATAAGTTTGTATAGAGACCCTCTCTATTCATCGATGGCTGCTGTATGGCAAGTATAAGTTTGTATAGAGACCCTCTCTATTCTCGATGGCTGCTGTATGGCAAGTATAAGTTTGTATAGAGACCCTCTCTGTTCTCGATGGCTGCTGTATGACAAGTATAAGTTTGTATAGAGACCCTCTCTATTCATCGATGGCTGCTGTATGACAAGTATAAGTTTGTATAGAGACCCTCTCTATTCTCGATGGCTGCTGTCTGACAAGTATAAGTTTGTATAGAGACCCTCTCTATTCTCGATGGCTGCTGTCTGACAAGTATAAGTTTGTATAGAGACCCTCTCTATTCTCGATGGCTGCTGTCTGACAAGTATAAGTTTGTATAGAGACCCTCTCTATTCTCGATGGCTGCTGTATGGCAAGTATAAGTTTGTATAGAGACCCTCTCTATTCTCGATGGCTGCTGTATGACAAGTATAAGTTTGTATAGAGACCCTCTCTATTCTCGATGGCTGCTATATGACAAGTATAAGTTTGTATAGAGACCCTCTCTATTCTCGATGGCTGCTATATGACAAGTATAAGTTTGTATAGAGACCCTCTCTATTCATCGATGGCTGCTGTATGACAAGTATAAGTTTGTATAGAGACCCTCTCTATTCTCGATGGCTGCTGTATGGCAAGTATAAGTTTGTATAGAGACCCTCTCTATTCTCGATGGCTGCTATATGACAAGTATAAGTTTGTATAGAGACCCTCTCTATTCTCGATGGCTGCTGTATGACAAGTATAAGTTTGTATAGAGACCCTCTCTATTCTCGATGGCTGCTGTATGACAAGTATAAGTTTGTATAGAGACCCTCTCTATTCTCGATGGCTGCTGTATGGCAAGTATAAGTTTATAGAGAGACCCTCTCTATTCTCGATGGCTGCTGTATGGCAAGTATAAGTTTATAGAGAGACCCTCTCTGTTCTCGATGGCTGCTGTATGGCAAGTATAAGTTTGTATAGAGACCCTCTCTATTCTCGATGGCTGCTGTATGACAAGTATAAGTTTGTATAGAGACCCTCTCTATTCTCGATGGCTGCTGTATGACAAGTATAAGTTTGTATAGAGACCCTCTCTATTCTCGATGGCTGCTGTATGACAAGTATAAGTTTGTATAGAGACCCTCTCTATTCTCGATGGCTGCTGTCTGACAACTATAAGTTTGTATAGAGACCCTCTCTATTCTCGATGGCTGCTGTATGACAAGTATAAGTTTGTATAGAGACCCTCTCTGTTCTCGATGGCTGCTGTATGGCAAGTATAAGTTTGTATAGAGACCCTCTCTGTTCTCGATGGCTGCTGTATGACAAGTATAAGTTTGTATAGAGACCCTCTCTGTTCTCGATGGCTGCTGTATGGCAAGTATAAGTTTGTATAGAGACCCTCTCTGTTCTCGATGGCTGCTGTATGACAAGTATAAGTTTGTATAGAGACCCTCTCTGTTCTCGATGGCTGCTGTATGACAAGTATAAGTTTGTATAGAGACCCTCTCTATTCTCGATGGCTGCTGTATGACAAGTATAAGTTTGTATAGAGACCCTCTCTGTTCTCGATGGCTGCTGTATGACAAGTATAAGTTTGTATAGAGACCCTCTCAATTCTCGATGGCTGCTGTATGACAAGTAAAAGTTTGTATAGAGACCCTCTCTATTCTCGATGGCTGCTGTATGACAAGTATAAGTTTGTATAGAGACCCTCTCAATTCTCGATGGCTGCTGTATGACAAGTAAAAGTTTGTATAGAGACCCTCTCTATTCTCGATGGCTGCTGTATGACAAGTATAAGTTTGTATAGAGACCCTCTCTATTCTCGATGGCTGCTATATGACAAGTATAAGTTTGTATAGAGACCCTCTCTATTCATCGATGGCTGCTGTATGACAAGTATAATTTTGTATAGAGACCCTCTCTATTCTCGATGGCTGCTGTATGACAAGTATAATTTTGTATAGAGACCCTCTCTATTCTCGATGGCTGCTGTATGGCAAGTATAAGTTTGTATAGAGACCCTCTCTATTCTCGATGGCTGCTATATGACAAGTATAAGTTTGTATAGAGACCCTCTCTATTCTCGATGGCTGCTATATGACAAGTATAAGTTTGTATAGAGACCCTCTCTGTTCTCGATGGCTGCTGTATGAAAAGTATAAGTTTGTATAGAAACCCTCTCTATTCTCGATGGCTGCTGTATGACAAGTATACGTTTGTATAGAGACCCTCTCTATTCATCGATGGCTGCTGTATGACAAGTATAAGTTTGTATAGAGACCCTCTCTGTTCTCGATGGCTGCTGTATGACAAGTATAAGTTTGTATAGAGACCCTCTCTGTTCTCGATGGCTGCTGTATGACAAGTATAAGTTTGTATAGAGACCCTCTCAATTCTCGATGGCTGCTGTATGGCAAGTATAAGTTTGTATAGAGACCCTCTCTATTCTCGATGGCTGCTGTATGACAAGTATAAGTTTGTATAGAGACCCTCTCTATTCTCGATGGCTGCTATATGACAAGTATAAGTTTGTATAGAGACCCTCTCTATTCTCGATGGCTGCTATATGACAAGTATAAGTTTGTATAGAGACCCTCTCTATTCATCGATGGCTGCTGTATGACAAGTATAAGTTTGTATAGAGACCCTCTCTATTCTCGATGGCTGCTGTATGGCAAGTATAAGTTTGTATAGAGACCCTCTCTATTCTCGATGGCTGCTATATGACAAGTATAAGTTTGTATAGAGACCCTCTCTGTTCTCGATGGCTGCTGTATGACAAGTATAAGTTTGTATAGAGACCCTCTCTATTCTCGATGGCTGCTGTATGACAAGTATAAGTTTGTATAGAGACCCTCTCTGTTCTCGATGGCTGCTGTATGACAAGTATAAGTTTGTATAGAGACCCTCTCTATTCTCGATGGCTGCTGTATGGCAAGTATAAGTTTGTATAGAGACCCTCTCTATTCTCGATGGCTGCTGTATGGCAAGTATAAGTTTATAGAGAGACCCTCTCTGTTCTCGATGGCTGCTGTATGGCAAGTATAAGTTTGTATAGAGACCCTCTCTATTCTCGATGGCTGCTGTATGGCAAGTATAAGTTTATAGAGAGACCCTCTCTGTTCTCGATGGCTGCTGTATGACAAGTATAAGTTTGTATAGAGACCCTCTCTATTCTCGATGGCTGCTGTATGACAAGTATAAGTTTGTATAGAGACCCTCTCTATTCTCGATGGCTGCTGTATGGCAAGTATAAGTTTGTATAGAGACCCTCTCTATTCTCGATGGCTGCTGTATGACAAGTATAAGTTTGTATAGAGACCCTCTCTATTCTCGATGGCTGCTGTATGACAAGTATAACTTTGTATAGAGACCCTCTCTATTCTCGATGGCTGCTGTATGACAATTATAAGTTTGTATAGAGACCCTCTCTATTCTCGATGGCTGCTGTATGGCAAGTATAAGTTTGTATAGAGACCCTCTCTATTCATCGATGGCTGCTGTATGGCAAGTATAAGTTTGTATAGAGACCCTCTCTGTTCTCGATGGCTGCTGTATGACAAGTATAAGTTTGTATAGAGACCCTCTCTATTCTCGATGGCTGCTGTATGGCAAGTATAAGTTTGTATAGAGACCCTCTCTATTCATCGATGGCTGCTGTATGACAAGTATAACTTTGTATAGAGACCCTCTCTATTCTCGATGGCTGCTGTATGACAAGTATAACTTTGTATAGAGACAGTCTCTATTCTCGATGGCTGCTGTATGACAATTATAAGTTTGTATAGAGACCCTCTCTATTCTCGATGGCTGCTGTATAACAAGTATAAGTTTGTATAGAGACCCTCTCTGTTCTCGATGGCTACTGTATGACAAGTAGAAGTTTGTATAGAGACCCTCTCTGTTCTCGATGGCTGCTGTATGACAAGTATAAGTTTGTATAGAGACCCTCTCTATTCTCGATGGCTGCTGTATGGCAAGTATAAGTTTGTATGGAGACCCTCTCTATTCTCGATGGCTGCTGTATGGCAAGTATAAGTTTGTATAGAGACCCTCTCTATTCATCGATGGCTGCTGTATGACAAGTATAAGTTTGTATAGAGACCCTCTCTATTCTCGATGGCTGCTGTATGACAAGTGTAAGTTTATATAGAGACCCTCTCTATTCTCGATGGCTGCTGTCTGACAAGTATAAGTTTGTATAGAGACCCTCTCTATTCTCGATGGCTGCTGTATGACAAGTATAAGTTTGTATAGAGACCCTCTCTATTCTCGATGGCTGCTGTATGGCAAGTATAAGTTTGTATAGAGACCCTCTCTATTCTCGATGGCTGCTATATGACAAGTATAAGTTTGTATAGAGACCCTCTCTATTCTCGATGGCTGCTATATGACAAGTATAAGTTTGTATAGAGACCCTCTCTATTCATCGATGGCTGCTGTATGACAAGTATAATTTTGTATAGAGACCCTCTCTATTCTCGATGGCTGCTGTATGGCAAGTATAAGTTTGTATAGAGACCCTCTCTATTCTCGATGGCTGCTATATGACAAGTATAAGTTTGTATAGAGACCCTCTCTGTTCTCGATGGCTGCTGTATGAAAAGTATAAGTTTGTATAGAAACCCTCTCTATTCTCGATGGCTGCTGTATGACAAGTATACGTTTGTATAGAGACCCTCTCTATTCTCGATGGCTGCTGTATGGCAAGTATAAGTTTGTATAGAGACCCTCTCTATTCTCGATGGCTGCTGTATGGCAAGTATAAGTTTGTATAGAGACCCTCTCTGTTCTCGATGGCTGCTGTATGACAAGTATAAGTTTGTATAGAGACCCTCTCTATTCATCGATGGCTGCTGTATGACAAGTATAAGTTTGTATAGAGACCCTCTCTATTCTCGATGGCTGCTGTATGACAAGTATAAGTTTGTATAGAGACCCTCTCTATTCTCGATGGCTGCTGTCTGACAAGTATAAGTTTGTATAGAGACCCTCTCTATTCTCAATGGCTGCTGTATGACAAGTATAAGTTTGTATAGAGACCCTCTCTATTCTCGATGGCTGCTGTATGGCAAGTATAAGTTTGTATAGAGACCCTCTCTATTCTCGATGGCTGCTGTATGACAAGTATAAGTTTGTATAGAGACCCTCTCTATTCTCGATGGCTGCTATATGACAAGTATAAGTTTGTATAGAGACCCTCTCTATTCTCGATGGCTGCTATATGACAAGTATAAGTTTGTATAGAGACCCTCTCTATTCATCGATGGCTGCTGTATGACAAGTATAAGTTTGTATAGAGACCCTCTCTATTCTCGATGGCTGCTGTATGGCAAGTATAAGTTTGTATAGAGACCCTCTCTATTCTCGATGGCTGCTGTATGACAAGTATAAGTTTGTATAGAGACCCTCTCTATTCTCGATGGCTGCTGTATGACAAGTATAAGTTTGTATAGAGACCCTCTCTATTCTCGATGGCTGCTGTATGACAAGTATAAGTTTGTATAGAGACCCTCTCTATTCTCGATGGCTGCTGTATGGCAAGTATAAGTTTATAGAGAGACCCTCTCTGTTCTCGATGGCTGCTGTATGGCAAGTATAAGTTTGTATAGAGACCCTCTCTATTCTCGATGGCTGCTGTATGACAAGTATAAGTTTGTATAGAGACCCTCTCTATTCTCGATGGCTGCTGTATGACAAGTATAAGTTTGTATAGAGACCCTCTCTATTCTCGATGGCTGCTGTATGACAAGTATAAGTTTGTATAGAGACCCTCTCTATTCTCGATGGCTGCTGTCTGACAACTATAAGTTTGTATAGAGACCCTCTCTATTCTTAATGGCTGCTGTATGACAAGTATAAGTTTGTATAGAGACCCTCTCTATTCTCGATGGCTGCTGTATGGCAAGTATAAGTTTGTATAGAGACCCTCTCTGTTCTCGATGGCTGCTGTATGACAAGTATAAGTTTGTATAGAGACCCTCTCTGTTCTCGATGGCTGCTGTATGACAAGTATAAGTTTGTATAGAGACCCTCTCTATTCTCGATGGCTGCTGTATGACAAGTATAAGTTTGTATAGAGACCCTCTCTATTCTCGATGGCTGCTGTATTACAAGTATAAGTTTGTATAGAGACCCTCTCTGTTCTCGATGGCTGCTGTATGACAAGTATAAGTTTGTATAGAGACCCTCTCTGTTCTCGATGGCTGCTGTATGACAAGTATAAGTTTGTATAGAGACCCTCTCAATTCTCGATGGCTGCTGTATGACAAGTAAAAGTTTGTATAGAGACCCTCTCTATTCTCGATGGCTGCTGTATGACAAGTATAAGTTTGTATAGAGACCCTCTCTATTCTCGATGGCTGCTGTATGACAAGTATAAGTTTGTATAGAGACCCTCTCTATTCATCGATGGCTGCTGTATGACAAGTATAAGTTTGTATAGAGACCCTCTCTATTCTCGATGGCTGCTGTATGACAAGTATAAGTTTGTATAGAGACCCTCTCTATTCTCGATGGCTGCTGTATAACAAGTATAAGTTTGTATAGAGACCCTCTCTGTTCTCGATGGCTGCTGTATGGCAAGTATAAGTTTGTATAGAGACCCTCTCTATTCTCGATGGCTGCTGTATGACAAGTAGAAGTTTGTATAGAGACCCTCTCTGTTCTCGATGGCTGCTGTATGACAAGTATAAGTTTGTATAGAGACCCTCTCTATTCTCGATGGCTGCTGTATGACAAGTAGAAGTTTGTATTGAGACCCTCTCTGTTCTCGATGGCTGCTGTATGACAAGTAGAAGTTTGTATAGAGACCCTCTCTGTTCTCGATGGCTGCTGTATGACAAGTATAAGTTTGTATAGAGACCCTCTCTGTTCTCGATGGCTGCTGTATGGCAAGTATAAGTTTGTATAGAGACCCTCTCTATTCTCGATGGCTGCTGTATGGCAAGTATAAGTTTGTATGGAGACCCTCTCTATTCTCGATGGCTGCTGTATGGCAAGTATAAGTTTGTATAGAGACCCTCTCTATTCATCGATGGCTGCTGTATGACAAGTATAAGTTTGTATAGAGACCCTCTCTATTCTCGATGGCTGCTGTATGACAAGTGTAAGTTTATATAGAGACCCTCTCTATTCTCGATGGCTGCTGTCTGACAAGTATAAGTTTGTATAGAGACCCTCTCTATTCTCGATGGCTGCTGTATGACAAGTATAAGTTTGTATAGAGACCCTCTCTATTCTCGATGGCTGCTGTATGGCAAGTATAAGTTTGTATAGAGACCCTCTCTATTCTCGATGGCTGCTATATGACAAGTATAAGTTTGTATAGAGACCCTCTCTATTCTCGATGGCTGCTATATGACAAGTATAAGTTTGTATAGAGACCCTCTCTATTCATCGATGGCTGCTGTATGACAAGTATAATTTTGTATAGAGACCCTCTCTATTCTCGATGGCTGCTGTATGGCAAGTATAAGTTTGTATAGAGACCCTCTCTATTCTCGATGGCTGCTATATGACAAGTATAAGTTTGTATAGAGACCCTCTCTGTTCTCGATGGCTGCTGTATGAAAAGTATAAGTTTGTATAGAAACCCTCTCTATTCTCGATGGCTGCTGTATGACAAGTATAAGTTTGTATAGAGACCCTCTCTGTTCTCGATGGCTGCTGTCTGACAAGTATAAGTTTGTATAGAGACCCTCTCTATTCATCGATGGCTGCTGTATGGCAAGTATAAGTTTGTATAGAGACCCTCTCTATTCATCGATGGCTTCTGTATTACAAGTATAAGTTTGTAACGAGACCCTCTCTATTCTCGATGGCTGCTGTATGACAAGTATAAGTTTGTATAGAGACCCTCTCTATTCTCGATGGCTGCTGTATGACAAGTAGGGGTGAGCGGGTTCGGATTTCTGAAATCCGAACCCCCCCGAGCCCCCCCGATCCGAGTCCGATCCGAGTCAGGCTCGACTTTTCCCGCCTGACTCGGATGTGAAATCGAGGCAAAACGTCATCATCCCGCCTTCCGAGTCTCGCGGGTTTTGGATCCTATATAAGGTACCCGCGTCGGCGCCATTTTCTCACTCGGCTGTGGACAGTGAAGAGGGAGGGTGGGAGTTAGGGCTGTGTAGTGTAGTGTAGTGTAGTGTAGTGCTGCTGTTGTCCACTACTTCAAAGTCCATAGGGGCTGGCTGTGTTGTGCTGTGCTGCTGTTGTTAATAGGGGCTGTGTCCACTACTTCAAAGTCCATAGGGGCTGGCTGGACTGTGTTGTGCAGTCAGTTCTCCATAGGGGCTGTGTCCACTCCAAAGTCCTGTGCAGTGTCCCAGTCCTAAAGGAGTGCTGTAGTGTTGTCCAGGGGGTGCTCTGTCCATCAGGGGTGCTCCCCCCAAGTGCTAAAAAAATAATATATTTTCTGTGTTTGTGAATTGTGTGCGCAGTAGCCGCACGTGCATCAACAAAGTAGTGCCAAGCGTGCGCCTGTGTCATAAGTAAAGGGCCGGCTGGCTTGACCGTTAAAGGGTGCTGTAACCCCCGAAAGTACACTCCAGTCCAAACCAAAAAAAAATTATTTTCTGTGTTTGTGAATTGTGTGCGCAGTAGCCGCACGTGCATCAACAAAGTAGTGCCAAGCGTGCGCCTGTGTCATAAGTAAAGGGCCGGCTGGCTTGACCGTTAAGGGTGCTGTAACCCCCGAAAGTACACTCCAGTCCAAACCAAAAAAAAAATTATTTTCTGTGTTTGTGAATTGTGTGCGCAGTAGCCGCACGTGCATCAACAAAGTAGTGCCAAGCGTGCGCCTGTGTCATAAGTAAAGGGCCGGCTGGCTTGACCGTTAAGGGTGCTGTAACCCCCGAAAGTACACTCCAGTCCAAACCAAAAAAAAAATTATTTTCTGTGTTTGTGAATTGTGTGCGCAGTAGCCGCACGTGCATCAACAAAGTAGTGCCAAGCGTGCGCCTGTGTCATAAGTAAAGGGCCGGCTGGCTTGACCGTTAAAGGGTGCTGTAACCCCCAAAGTACACTCCAGTCCAAACCAAAAAAATAATTATTTTCTGTGTTTGTGAATTGTGTGCGCAGTAGCCGCACGTGCATCAACAAAGTAGTGCCAAGCGTGCGCCTGTGTCATAAGTAAAGGGCCGGCTGGCTTGACCGTTAAAGGGTGCTGTAACCCCCGAAAGTACACTCCAGTCCAAACCAAAAAAAAATTATTTTCTGTGTTTGTGAATTGTGTGCGCAGTAGCCGCACGTGCATCAACAAAGTAGTGCCAAGCGTGCACCTTTGTCATAAGTAAAGGGCCGGCTGGCTTGACCGTTAAGGGTGCTGTAACCCCCGAAAGTACACTCCAGTCCAAACCAAAAAAAAAATTATTTTCTGTGTTTGTGAATTGTGTGCGCAGTAGCCGCACGTGCATCAACAAAGTAGTGCCAAGCATGCGCCTGTGTCATAAGTAAAGGGCCGGCTGGCTTGACCGTTAAAGGGTGCTGTAACCCCCGAAAGTACACTCCAGTCCAAACCAAAAAAAAAATTATTTTCTGTGTTTGTGAATTGTGTGCGCAGTAGCCGCACGTGCATCAACAAAGTAGTGCCAAGCGTGCGCCTGTGTCATAAGTAAAGGGCCGGCTGGCTTGACCGTTAAAGGGTGCTGTAACCCCCGAAAGTACACTCCAGTCCAAACAAAAAAAAAATTATTTTCTGTGTTTGTGAATTGTGTGCGCAGTAGCCGCACGTGCATCAACAAAGTAGTGCCAAGCGTGCACCTGTGTCATAAGTAAAGGGCCGGCTGGCTTGACCGTTAAGGGTGCTGTAACCCCCGAAAGTACACTCCAGTCCAAACCAAAAAAAAAATTATTTTCTGTGTTTGTGAATTGTGTGCGCAGTAGCCGCACGTGCATCAACAAAGTAGTGCCAAGCGTGCGCCTGTGTCATAAGTAAAGGGCTGGCTGGCTTGACCGTTAAAGGGTGCTGTAACCCCCGAAAGTACACTCCAGTCCAAACAAAAAAAAAATTATTTTCTGTGTTTGTGAATTGTGTGCGCAGTAGCCGCACGTGCATCAACAAAGTAGTGCCAAGCGTGCGCCTGTGTCATAAGTAAAGGGCCGGCTGGCTTGACCGTTAAAGGGTGCTGTAACCCACAAAGTACACTCCAGTCCAAACCAAAAAAAAAATTATTTTCTGTGTTTAGCCGCACGTATATATCAAATCGATATAACATAAATGGAGGACCAAACTTTCTCCGATAAAAATAAAATAGAGAAAGATCAAGAACCACTTCCTCCTAGTGCTGAAGCTGCTGCCACTAGTCATGACATAGACGATAACATGCCATCAACGTCGTCTGCCAAGGCCGATGCCCAATGTCATAGTAGAGGGCACATACAATCCCAAATGGCAAAGTTCAGGAAAATGACCTTGAAAAAGACATTTAAATCAGCTGAAGAGAAACGTAAACTTGCCAATATGCCATTTACGACACGGAGTGGCAAGGAACGGCTAAGGTCGATCCCTAGTATGTTCATGACTAGTGGTTCAGCTTCACATGACGATGGAAGCCCTCCTCCCACTAAAAAAATCAAAAGAGTTAAGCTGGCAAAAGCACAGCGAAGAACTGTGCTTTCTAAGAAGATATCACAAATCCCCAAGGAGAGTCCAAGTGTGGTGGTGGTTGCGATGCCTGACCTTCCCAGCACTGGACGGGAAGAGGTGGCTCTTTCCACCATTTGCACGCCCCCTGCAAGTGCTGAAAGGAGCACCCACAGTCCACTTGCTGATATGCAAATTGAAGATGTCACTGTTGAAGTACAACAGGATGAGGATACTGGTGTAGCTGGCGCTGAGGAGGAAGTTGGCGAGGAGGATTCTGATGGTGATGTGGTTTGTTTAAATCAGGCTCCGGGGGAGACAGTTGTTGTCCGTGGGATGAAAAAGCCCATCACGGTCATACCTGGGCAGAAGACCAAACATTCCACCTCTTTGGTCTGGCAATATTTCTATCCAAATCCGGACAACAACTGTCTTGCCATATGTACCATATGTAAAGGTGAAATAAGTAGGGGTAGGGACGTCAACCACCTAGGAACATCCTCCCTTATACGGCACCTGCAGCGCGTTCATAAAAAGTTACTGTCAAGTTCAGAAACTTTGGCTAAGACCGTAAGCAGTCCAGGGACACCTAAATCCCGTTGTCCTGTTGTATCCAAGCGCCTGCAAACCACACTGTCAACTCCCTCCTCGTCAATTTCCTCCTTAGTCAGGATCGGAAGTAGTCCTGCAGGCCATGTCACTGGCATGACTGACTCTCCTATCCGGGATTCCTCTGGAGGATCCTGCATTGCTACGCCTACTGCTGCCGCTGCTGCTGTTGCTGCTGCTGGGAGTCGTTCATCATCCCAGAGAGGAAGTAGGAACACCACTACTTTTACTAAACAATTGACCCTCCAACAGTCCTTAGCGAGGAGGATGAAGTACGACAGCAGTCACCCTGAAGCAAAACGTATAACTGAGGCCTTGACTGCTATGTTGGTGTTAGACGTGCGTCCGGTATCCGCCATTAGTGCAGTGGGATTTAGACAATTGATGGAGGTAGTGTGTCCCCGGTTCCAAATCCCGTCTAGATTCCACTTCACTAGGCAGGCGATACCGAGACTGTACAGAAACGTCAGAAAAAGTGTCCTCAGTGTCCTGAAAAATGCCGTTGTACACAATGTCCACTTAACCACGGACATGTGGACAAGTGGAACAGGGCAGACTAAGGACTATATGACTGTGACAGCCCACTGGGTAGATGTATCACCTTACGCAGCAACAGCAGCAGCGTCACCAGTAGCAGTATCTCAGAAATGCCAGCTCGTTACAAGGCAGGCTACGCTGTGTATCACCGGTTTCAGTAAGAGGCACACCGCCGACAACCTCTTAGAGAAACTGAGGGAAATCATCGCCCAGTGGCTTACCCCACTTAGACTCTCCTGGGGATTTGTGATATCTGACAACGCCACCAATATTGTGCGGGCATTACATCTGGGCAAATTCCAGCACGTCCCATGTTTTGCTCACACAATAAACTTGGTGGTGCAGAATTTTCTGAAAAGCGACAGGGGCGTGCAGGAGACGCTTTGGGTGGCCCGAAAAATTTCTGGCCCCTTTCGCCATTCAGCGACTGCGTGCCGAAGACTGGAGCGCCAGCAAACACTCTTGAACCTGCCCCGTTATCACCTGAAGCAAGAGGTTGTGACGCGGTGGAACTCAACCCTCTATATGCTTCAGAGGATGGAGGAGCAGCAAAAGGCCATACAAGCCTATACATCCACCTATGACATAGGCAAAGGAGGGGGTATGCACCTGACTCAAGCGCAGTGGAGAATGATTTCCGTGTTGTGCAAGGTTCTCCAGCCCTTCGAACTTGCCACACGTGAAGTCAGTTCAGACACTGCCAGCTTGAGTCAGGTCATTCCCCTCATCAGGCTTTTGCAGAAGCAGCTGGAGAAAGTGAAGGAGGAGCTAAGACGGAGCGATTCCGCTCGGCATGTGGGACTTGTGGATGAAGCCCTTCATTCGCTTTGCCAGGATTCCAGGGTGGTCAATCTGTTGAAATCAGACCACTACGTTTTGGCCACCGTGCTCGATCCTAGGTTTAAAGCCTATGTGGTGTCTCTCTTTCCGGCCGACACAAGCCTGCAGAGGTGCAAAGACCTGCTGGTGAACACACTGTCAGCTGAAGCGGAACGTGACACGTCAACGGCTCCTTCTTCATTTTCTCCTGCAACTGGGGCTGCCAGGAAAAAACTTAGGTATCCTAAGCAACCCGCTGGCGGTGATGCAGGGCAGGCAGGACCAAGTTTGGACATCTGGTCCGGACTGAAGGACCTGGCAACAATTTCTGACATGTCTACTGTCACTGCATATGATACTGTCACCATTGACAGACTGGTGGAGGATTACATCGGTGACAGCATCCAAGTAGGCATGGCAGACAGTCCATACCTGTACTGGCAGGAAAAAGAGGCAATTTGGAGGCCCCTGTACAAACTGGCTCTATTTTACCTGAGTTGCCCCCCCTCCAGTGTGTACTCCGAAAGAGTGTTTAGTGCAGCCGGGAACCTTGTCAGCGAAAGGCGTAGGAGGTTGCTTCCACAGAATGTGGAGAAGATGATGTTCATCAAAATTAATTATCAGCTCTTCCAGGGAGACCAGCCTCCAGAAGGTACAGAGGGACCTGTGGTGGTGGATTCAAGTGGGGACGAGTTAATACTTTGTGAGGATGAGGATGTACACACTGAAGAGGGTGAGGAATCGGTGGATGAGGAGGATGAGGATGACATCTTGCCTCCATAGAGCCAGTTTGTGCAGGGACACATTAATTGCCAGCTTGTTTTGTGGGGGCCCAAACGAACCAATCATTTCAGCCACAGTTGTGTGGCAGACCCTGGCGCTGAAATGATTGGTTTGTTAAAGTGTGCATGTCCTGTTTATACAACATAAGGGTGGGTGGGAGGGCCCAAGGACAATTCCATCTTGCACCTCTTTTTTTTCTTTGCATTATGTACAGTTTGGGGCCTAGTTTTTCAAACTGCCATCCTGTCTGCCACTGCAGTTTCACGCCTAGATGGGTCACGTGTTTGTGCCGCCCACTCGTGTCGCTTAGCATAGTCATCCAGCTACCTCGTTGCAACGTTTTGGACATAAAAACACTATTGTGAGGTGTGAGGTGTTCAGAATAGACTGGAAATGAGTGGAAATTAAGGTTATTGAGGTTAATAATAGCATAGGAGCAGAAAAACCTACAAATTCTGTGATTTTAGCTGTTTTTATGCTTTTTTAAAAAAAAATACAGATCCAAAACACAAAACCCAGAACCCAGAACCCAAAACACGGAAGGGTGGTTTTGGCAAAACCAATCCAGATCCAAAACACGAAGAAAGATCCAGATCCAAAACCAAAACACAAAACACGAAAAGTGGCCGGTGCACACCCCTAATGACAAGTATAAGTTTGTATAGAGACCCTCTCTATTCTCGATGGCTGCTGTATGACAAGTATAAGTTTGTATAGAGACCCTCTCTATTCTCGATGGCTGCTGTATGACAAGTATAAGTTTGTATAGAGACCCTCTCTATTCTCGATGGCTGCTGTATGGCAAGTATAAGTTTGTATAGAGACCCTCTCTATTCATCGATGGCTGCTGTATAACAAGTATAAGTTTGTATAGAGAACCTCTCTATTCATCGAAGGCTGCTGTATGACAAGTATAAGTTTGTATAGAGACCCTCTCTATTCATCGATGGCTGCTGTATGACAAGTATAAGTTTGTATAGAGACCCTCTCTGTTCTCGATGGCTGCTGTATGACAAGTATAAGTTTGTATAGAGACCCTCACTATTCATCGATGGCTGCTGTATGGCAAGTATAAGTTTGTATAGAGACCCTCTCTATTCTCGATGGCTGCTGTATGACAAGTATAAGTTTGTATAGAGACCCTCTCTATTCTCGATGGCTGCTGTATGACAAGTATAAGTTTGTATAGAGACCCTCACTATTCATCGATGGCTGCTGTATGACAAGTATAAGTTTGTATAGAGACCCTCTCTGTTCTCGATGGCTGCTGTATGACAAGTATAAGTTTGTATAGAGACCCTCTCTGTTCTCGATGGCTGCTGTATGACAAGTATAAGTTTGTATAGAGACCCTCTCTGTTCTCGATGGCTGCTGTATGACAAGTATAAGTTTGTATAGAGACCCTCTCTATTCATCGATGGCTGCTGTATGACAAGTATAAGTTTGTATAGAGACCCTCTCTATTCTCGATGGCTGCTGTATGACAAGTATAAGTTTGTATAGAGACCCTCTCTGTTCTCGATGGCTGCTGTATGACAAGTATAAGTTTATATAGAGACCCTCTCTATTCATCGATGGCTGCTGTATGACAAGTATAAGTTTGTATAGAGACCCTCTCTGTTCTCGATGGCTGCTGTATGGCAAGTATAAGTTTGTATAGAGACCCTCTCTATTCTCGATGGCTGCTGTATGACAAGTATAAGTTTGTATAGAGACCCTCTCTATTCTCGATGGCTGCTGTATGACAAGTATAAGTTTGTATAGAGACCCTCTCTATTCTCGATGGCTGCTGTATGACAAGTATAAGTTTGTATAGAGACCCTCTCTATTCTCGATGGCTGCTGTCTGACAACTATAAGTTTGTATAGAGACCCTCTCTATTCTCGATGGCTGCTGTATGACAAGTATAAGTTTGTATAGAGACCCTCTCTATTCTCGATGGCTGCTGTATGGCAAGTATAAGTTTGTATAGAGACCCTCTCTGTTCTCGATGGCTGCTGTATGACAAGTATAAGTTTGTATAGAGACCCTCTCTGTTCTCGATGGCTGCTGTATGACAAGTATAAGTTTGTATAGAGACCCTCTCTATTCTCGATGGCTGCTGTATGACAAGTATAAGTTTGTATAGAGACCCTCTCTATTCTCGATGGCTCCTGTATTACAAGTATAAGTTTGTAAAGAGACCCTCTCTATTCTCGATGGCTTCTGTATGACAAGTATAAGTTTGTATAGAGACCCTCTCTGTTCTCGATGGCTGCTATATGACAAGTATAAGTTTGTATAGAGACCCTCTCTATTCATCGATGGCTGCTGTATGACAAGTAGAAGTTTGTATAGAGACCCTCTCTATTCTCGATGGCTGCTGTATGACAAGTAGAAGTTTGTATAGAGACCCTCTCTGTTCTCGATGGCTGCTGTATGACAAGTATAAGTTTGTATAGAGACCCTCTCTATTCTCGATGGCTGCTGTATGACAAGTATAAGTTTGTATAGAGACCCTCTCTATTCTGGATGGCTGCTGTATGGCAAGTATAAGTTTGTATAGAGACCCTCTCTGTTCTCGATGGCTGCTGTATGACAAGTATAAGTTTGTATAGAGACCCTCTCTATTCATCGATGGCTGCTGTATGACAAGTATAAGTTTGTATAGAGACCCTCTCTATTCTCGATGGCTGCTGTATGACAAGTATAAGTTTGTATAGAGACCCTCTCTATTCTCGATGGCTGCTGTCTGACAAGTATAAGTTTGTATAGAGACCCTCTCTATTCTCGATGGCTGCTGTATGACAAGTATAAGTTTGTATAGAGACCCTCTCTATTCTCGATGGCTGCTGTATGGCAAGTATAAGTTTGTATAGAGACCCTCTCTATTCTCGATGGCTGCTATATGACAAGTATAAGTTTGTATAGAGACCCTCTCTATTCTCGATGGCTGCTGTATGACAAGTATAAGTTTGTATAGAGACCCTCTCTATTCTCGATGGCTGCTGTATGACAAGTATAAGTTTGTATAGAGACCCTCTCTATTCTCGATGGCTGCTGTATGACAAGTATAAGTTTGTATAGAGACCCTCTCTATTCATCGATGGCTGCTGTATGACAAGTATAAGTTTGTATAGAGACCCTCTCTGTTCTCGATGGCTGCTGTATGGCAAGTATAAGTTTGTATAGAGACCCTCTCTATTCTCGATGGCTGCTGTATGACAAGTATACGTTTGTATAGAGACCCTCTCTGTTCTCGATGGCTGCTGTATGACAAGTATAAGTTTGTATAGAGACCCTCTCTATTCTCGATGGCTGCTGTATGACAAGTATAAGTTTGTATAGAGACCCTCTCTATTCTCGATGGCTGCTGTATGGCAAGTATAAGTTTGTATAGAGACCCTCTCTATTCTCGATGGCTGCTGTATGACAAGTATAAGTTTGTATAGAGACCCTCTCTATTCATCGATGGCTGCTGTATGACAAGTATAAGTTTGTATAGAGACCCTCTCTATTCTCGATGGCTGCTGTATGACAAGTATAAGTTTGTATAGAGACCCTCTCTGTTCTCGATGGCTGCTGTCTGACAAGTATAAGTTTGTATAGAGACCCTCTCTATTCTCGATGGCTGCTGTATGACAAGTATAAGTTTGTATAGAGACCCTCTCTATTCTCGATGGCTGCTGTATGGCAAGTATAAGTTTGTATAGAGACCCTCTCTATTCTCGATGGCTGCTGTATGACAAGTATAAGTTTGTATAGAGACCCTCTCTATTCATCGATGGCTGCTGTATGACAAGTATAAGTTTGTATAGAGACCCTCTCTGTTCTCGATGGCTGCTGTATGGCAAGTATAAGTTTGTATAGAGACCCTCTCTATTCTCGATGGCTGCTGTATGACAAGTATAAGTTTGTATAGAGACCCTCTCTATTCTCGATGGCTGCTGTATGACAAGTATAAGTTTGTATAGAGACCCTCTCTGTTCTCGATGGCTGCTGTATGACAAGTATAAGTTTGTATAGAGACCCTCTCTATTCTCGATGGCTGCTGTATGACAAGTATAAGTTTGTAGAGAGACCCTCTCTATTCTCGATGGCTGCTGTATGGCAAGTATAAGTTTATAGAGAGACCCTCTCTGTTCTCGATGGCTGCTGTATGGCAAGTATAAGTTTGTATAGAGACCCTCTCTATTCTCGATGGCTGCTGTATGACAAGTATAAGTTTGTATAGAGACCCTCTCTATTCTCGATGGCTGCTGTATGACAAGTATAAGTTTGTATAGAGACCCTCTCTACTCTCGATGGCTGCTGTATGACAAGTATAAGTTTGTATAGAGACCCTCTCTACTCTCGATGGCTGCTGTCTGACAACTATAAGTTTGTATAGAGACACTCTCTATTCTCGATGGCTGCTGTATGACAAGTATAAGTTTGTATAGAGACCCTCTCTGTTCTCGATGGCTGCTGTATGGCAAGTATAAGTTTGTATAGAGACCCTCTCTGTTCTCGATGGCTGCTGTATGACAAGTATAAGTTTGTATAGAGACCCTCTCTGTTCTCGATGGCTGCTGTATGACAAGTATAAGTTTGTATAGAGACCCTCTCTATTCTCGATGGCTGCTGTATGACAAGTATAAGTTTGTATAGAGACCCTCTCTATTCTCGATGGCAGCTGTATGACAAGTATAAGTTTGTATAGAGACCCTCTCTGTTCTCGATGGCTGCTGTATGACAAGTATAAGTTTGTATAGAGACCCTCTCTGTTCTCGATGGCTGCTGTATGACAAGTATAAGTTTGTATAGAGACCCTCTCTATTCTCGATGGCTGCTGTATGACAAGTATAAGTTTGTATAGAGACCCTCTCTATTCTCGATGGCTGCTGTATGACAAGTATAAGTCTGTATAGAGACCCTCTCTATTCTCGATGGCTGCTGTATGACAAGTATAAGTTTGTATAGAGACCCTCTCTATTCTCGATGGCTGCTGTATGACAAGTATAAGTTTGTATAGAGACCCTCTCTATTCTCGATGGCTGCAGTATGACAAGTATAAGTTTGTATAGAGACCCTCTCTATTCTCGATGGCTGCTGTATGACAAGTATAAGTTTGTATAGAGACCCTCTCTATTCTCGATGGCTGCTGTATGACAAGTATAAGTTTGTATAGAGACCCTCTCTATTCTCGATGGCTGCTGTATGGCAAGTATAAGTTTGTATAGAGACCCTCTCTATTCATCGATGGCTGCGGTATGGCAAGTATAAGTTTGTATAGAGACCCTCTCTGTTCTCGATGGCTGCTGTATGACAAGTATAAGTTTGTATAGAGACCCTCTCTGTTCTCGATGGCTGCTGTATGACAAGTATAAGTTTGTATAGAGACCCTCTCTATTCATCGATGGCTGCTGTATGACAAGTATAAGTTTGTATAGAGACCCTCTCTATTCTCGATGGCTGCTGTATGACAAGTATAAGTTTGTATAGAGACCCTCTCTGTTCTCGATGGCTGCTGTATGACAAGTATAAGTTTATATAGAGACCCTCTCTATTCATCGATGGCTGCTGTATGACAAGTATAAGTTTGTATAGAGACCCTCTCTGTTCTCGATGGCTGCTGTATGGCAAGTATAAGTTTGTATAGAGACCCTCTCTATTCTCGATGGCTGCTGTATGACAAGTATAAGTTTGTATAGAGACCCTCTCTATTCTCGATGGCTGCTGTATGGCAAGTATAAGTTTGTATAGAGACCCTCTCTATTCTCGATGGCTGCTGTATGACAAGTATAAGTTTGTATAGAGACCCTCTCTATTCATCGATGGCTGCTGTATGACAAGTATAAGTTTGTATAGAGACCCTCTCTGTTCTCGATGGCTGCTGTATGGCAAGTATAAGTTTGTATAGAGACCCTCTCTATTCTCGATGGCTGCTGTATGACAAGTATAAGTTTGTATAGAGACCCTCTCTATTCTCGATGGCTGCTGTATGACAAGTATAAGTTTGTATAGAGACCCTCTCTGTTCTCGATGGCTGCTGTATGACAAGTATAAGTTTGTATAGAGACCCTCTCTATTCTCGATGGCTGCTGTATGACAAGTATAAGTTTGTATAGAGACCCTCTCTATTCTCGATGGCTGCTGTATGGCAAGTATAAGTTTATAGAGAGACCCTCTCTGTTCTCGATGGCTGCTGTATGGCAAGTATAAGTTTGTATAGAGACCCTCTCTATTCTCGATGGCTGCTGTATGACAAGTATAAGTTTGTATAGAGACCCTCTCTATTCTCGATGGCTGCTGTATGACAAGTATAAGTTTGTATAGAGACCCTCTCTACTCTCGATGGCTGCTGTATGACAAGTATAAGTTTGTATAGAGACCCTCTCTACTCTCGATGGCTGCTGTCTGACAACTATAAGTTTGTATAGAGACACTCTCTATTCTCGATGGCTGCTGTATGACAAGTATAAGTTTGTATAGAGACCCTCTCTGTTCTCGATGGCTGCTGTATGGCAAGTATAAGTTTGTATAGAGACCCTCTCTGTTCTCGATGGCTGCTGTATGACAAGTATAAGTTTGTATAGAGACCCTCTCTGTTCTCGATGGCTGCTGTATGACAAGTATAAGTTTGTATAGAGACCCTCTCTGTTCTCGATGGCTGCTGTATGACAAGTATAAGTTTGTATAGAGACCCTCTCTATTCTCGATGGCTGCTGTATGACAAGTATAAGTTTGTATAGAGACCCTCTCTATTCTCGATGGCTGCTGTATGACAAGTATAAGTTTGTATAGAGACCCTCTCTGTTCTCGATGGCTGCTGTATGACAAGTATAAGTTTGTATAGAGACCCTCTCTGTTCTCGATGGCTGCTGTATGACAAGTATAAGTTTGTATAGAGACCCTCTCTATTCTCGATGGCTGCTGTATGACAAGTATAAGTTTGTATAGAGACCCTCTATTCTCGATGGCTGCTGTATGACAAGTATAAGTCTGTATAGAGACCCTCTCTATTCTCGATGGCTGCTGTATGACAAGTATAAGTCTGTATAGAGACCCTCTCTATTCTCGATGGCTGCTGTATGACAAGTATAAGTTTGTATAGAGACCCTCTCTATTCTCGATGGCTGCTGTATGACAAGTATAAGTTTGTATAGAGACCCTCTCTATTCTCGATGGCTGCTGTATGACAAGTATAAGTTTGTATAGAGACCCTCTCTATTCTCGATGGCTGCTGTATGACAAGTATAAGTTTGTATAGAGACCCTCTCTATTCTCGATGGCTGCTGTATGGCAAGTATAAGTTTGTATAGAGACCCTCTCTATTCATCGATGGCTGCGGTATGGCAAGTATAAGTTTGTATAGAGACCCTCTCTGTTCTCGATGGCTGCTGTATGACAAGTATAAGTTTGTATAGAGACCCTCTCTATTCTCGATGGCTGCTGTATGGCAAGTATAAGTTTGTATAGAGACCCTCTCTATTCTCGATGGCTGCTGTCTGACAAGTATAAGTTTGTATAGAGACCCTCTCTATTCTCGATGGCTGCTGTATGACAAGTATAAGTTTGTATAGAGACCCTCTCTATTCTCGATGGCTGCTGTATGGCAAGTATAAGTTTGTATAGAGACCCTCTCTATTCTCGATGGCTGCTATATGACAAGTATAAGTTTGTATAGAGACCCTCTCTATTCTCGATGGCTGCTGTATGACAAGTATAAGTTTGTATAGAGACCCTCTCTATTCTCGATGGCTGCTGTATGACAAGTATAAGTTTGTATAGAGACCCTCTCTATTCTCGATGGCTGCTGTATGACAAGTATAAGTTTGTATAGAGACCCTCTCTATTCATCGATGGCTGCTGTATGACAAGTATAAGTTTGTATAGAGACCCTCTCTGTTCTCGATGGCTGCTGTATGGCAAGTATAAGTTTGTATAGAGACCCTCTCTATTCTCGATGGCTGCTGTATGACAAGTATACGTTTGTATAGAGACCCTCTCTGTTCTCGATGGCTGCTGTATGACAAGTATAAGTTTGTATAGAGACCCTCTCTATTCTCGATGGCTGCTGTATGACAAGTATAAGTTTGTATAGAGACCCTCTCTATTCTCGATGGCTGCTGTATGGCAAGTATAAGTTTGTATAGAGACCCTCTCTATTCTCGATGGCTGCTGTATGACAAGTATAAGTTTGTATAGAGACCCTCTCTATTCTCGATGGCTGCTGTATGACAAGTATAAGTTTGTATAGAGACCCTCTCTATTCTCGATGGCTGCTGTATGACAAGTATAAGTTTGTATAGAGACCCTCTCTGTTCTCGATGGCTGCTGTCTGACAAGTATAAGTTTGTATAGAGACCCTCTCTATTCTCGATGGCTGCTGTATGGCAAGTATAAGTTTGTATAGAGACCCTCTCTATTCTCGATGGCTGCTGTATGACAAGTATAAGTTTGTATAGAGACCCTCTCTATTCATCGATGGCTGCTGTATGACAAGTATAAGTTTGTATAGAGACCCTCTCTGTTCTCGATGGCTGCTGTATGGCAAGTATAAGTTTGTATAGAGACCCTCTCTATTCTCGATGGCTGCTGTATGACAAGTATAAGTTTGTATAGAGACCCTCTCTATTCTCGATGGCTGCTGTATGACAAGTATAAGTTTGTATAGAGACCCTCTCTGTTCTCGATGGCTGCTGTATGACAAGTATAAGTTTGTATAGAGACCCTCTCTATTCTCGATGGCTGCTGTATGACAAGTATAAGTTTGTAGAGAGACCCTCTCTATTCTCGATGGCTGCTGTATGGCAAGTATAAGTTTATAGAGAGACCCTCTCTGTTCTCGATGGCTGCTGTATGGCAAGTATAAGTTTGTATAGAGACCCTCTCTATTCTCGATGGCTGCTGTATGACAAGTATAAGTTTGTATAGAGACCCTCTCTATTCTCGATGGCTGCTGTATGACAAGTATAAGTTTGTATAGAGACCCTCTCTACTCTCGATGGCTGCTGTATGACAAGTATAAGTTTGTATAGAGACCCTCTCTACTCTCGATGGCTGCTGTCTGACAACTATAAGTTTGTATAGAGACCCTCTCTATTCTCGATGGCTGCTGTATGACAAGTATAAGTTTGTATAGAGACCCTCTCTGTTCTCGATGGCTGCTGTATGGCAAGTATAAGTTTGTATAGAGACCCTCTCTGTTCTCGATGGCTGCTGTATGACAAGTATAAGTTTGTATAGAGACCCTCTCTATTCTCGATGGCTGCTGTATGACAAGTATAAGTCTGTATAGAGACCCTCTCTATTCTCGATGGCTGCTGTATGACAAGTATAAGTTTGTATAGAGACCCTCTCTATTCTCGATGGCTGCTGTATGACAAGTATAAGTTTGTATAGAGACCCTCTCTATTCTCGATGGCTGCAGTATGACAAGTATAAGTTTGTATAGAGACCCTCTCTATTCTCGATGGCTGCTGTATGACAAGTATAAGTTTGTATAGAGACCCTCTCTATTCTCGATGGCTGCTGTATGACAAGTATAAGTTTGTATAGAGACCCTCTCTATTCTCGATGGCTGCTGTATGGCAAGTATAAGTTTGTATAGAGACCCTCTCTATTCATCGATGGCTGCGGTATGGCAAGTATAAGTTTGTATAGAGACCCTCTCTGTTCTCGATGGCTGCTGTATGACAAGTATAAGTTTGTATAGAGACCCTCTCTGTTCTCGATGGCTGCTGTATGACAAGTATAAGTTTGTATAGAGACCCTCTCTATTCATCGATGGCTGCTGTATGACAAGTATAAGTTTGTATAGAGACCCTCTCTATTCTCGATGGCTGCTGTATGACAAGTATAAGTTTGTATAGAGACCCTCTCTGTTCTCGATGGCTGCTGTATGACAAGTATAAGTTTATATAGAGACCCTCTCTATTCATCGATGGCTGCTGTATGACAAGTATAAGTTTGTATAGAGACCCTCTCTGTTCTCGATGGCTGCTGTATGGCAAGTATAAGTTTGTATAGAGACCCTCTCTATTCTCGATGGCTGCTGTATGACAAGTATAAGTTTGTATAGAGACCCTCTCTATTCTCGATGGCTGCTGTATGGCAAGTATAAGTTTGTATAGAGACCCTCTCTATTCTCGATGGCTGCTGTATGACAAGTATAAGTTTGTATAGAGACCCTCTCTATTCATCGATGGCTGCTGTATGACAAGTATAAGTTTGTATAGAGACCCTCTCTGTTCTCGATGGCTGCTGTATGGCAAGTATAAGTTTGTATAGAGACCCTCTCTATTCTCGATGGCTGCTGTATGACAAGTATAAGTTTGTATAGAGACCCTCTCTATTCTCGATGGCTGCTGTATGACAAGTATAAGTTTGTATAGAGACCCTCTCTGTTCTCGATGGCTGCTGTATGACAAGTATAAGTTTGTATAGAGACCCTCTCTATTCTCGATGGCTGCTGTATGACAAGTATAAGTTTGTATAGAGACCCTCTCTATTCTCGATGGCTGCTGTATGACAAGTATAAGTTTGTATAGAGACCCTCTCTGTTCTCGATGGCTGCTGTATGACAAGTATAAGTTTGTATAGAGACCCTCTCTATTCTCGATGGCTGCTGTATGGCAAGTATAAGTTTATAGAGAGACCCTCTCTGTTCTCGATGGCTGCTGTATGGCAAGTATAAGTTTGTATAGAGACCCTCTCTATTCTCGATGGCTGCTGTATGACAAGTATAAGTTTGTATAGAGACCCTCTCTATTCTCGATGGCTGCTGTATGACAAGTATAAGTTTGTATAGAGACCCTCTCTACTCTCGATGGCTGCTGTATGACAAGTATAAGTTTGTATAGAGACCCTCTCTACTCTCGATGGCTGCTGTCTGACAACTATAAGTTTGTATAGAGACACTCTCTATTCTCGATGGCTGCTGTATGACAAATATAAGTTTGTATAGAGACCCTCTCTGTTCTCGATGGCTGCTGTATGGCAAGTATAAGTTTGTATAGAGACCCTCTCTGTTCTCGATGGCTGCTGTATGACAAGTATAAGTTTGTATAGAGACCCTCTCTGTTCTCGATGGCTGCTGTATGACAAGTATAAGTTTGTATAGAGACCCTCTCTATTCTCGATGGCTGCTGTATGACAAGTATAAGTTTGTATAGAGACCCTCTCTATTCTCGATGGCTGCTGTATGACAAGTATAAGTTTGTATAGAGACCCTCTCTGTTCTCGATGGCTGCTGTATGACAAGTATAAGTTTGTATAGAGACCCTCTCTGTTCTCGATGGCTGCTGTATGACAAGTATAAGTTTGTATAGAGACCCTCTCTATTCTCGATGGCTGCTGTATGACAAGTATAAGTTTGTATAGAGACCCTCTATTCTCGATGGCTGCTGTATGACAAGTATAAGTCTGTATAGAGACCCTCTCTATTCTCGATGGCTGCTGTATGACAAGTATAAGTCTGTATAGAGACCCTCTCTATTCTCGATGGCTGCTGTATGACAAGTATAAGTTTGTATAGAGACCCTCTCTATTCTCGATGGCTGCTGTATGACAAGTATAAGTTTGTATAGAGACCCTCTCTATTCTCGATGGCTGCTGTATGACAAGTATAAGTTTGTATAGAGACCCTCTCTATTCTCGATGGCTGCTGTATGACAAGTATAAGTTTGTATAGAGACCCTCTCTATTCTCGATGGCTGCTGTATGGCAAGTATAAGTTTGTATAGAGACCCTCTCTATTCATCGATGGCTGCGGTATGGCAAGTATAAGTTTGTATAGAGACCCTCTCTGTTCTCGATGGCTGCTGTATGACAAGTATAAGTTTGTATAGAGACCCTCTCTATTCTCGATGGCTGCTGTATGGCAAGTATAAGTTTGTATAGAGACCCTCTCTATTCTCGATGGCTGCTGTATGACAAGTATAAGTTTGTATAGAGACCCTCTCTATTCTCGATGGCTGCTGTATGACAAGTATAAGTTTGTATAGAGACCCTCTATTCTCGATGGCTGCTGTATGACAAGTATAAGTTTGTATAGAGACCCTCTCTATTCTCGATGGCTGCTGTATGACAAGTATAAGTTTGTATAGAGACCCTCTCTATTCTCGATGGCTGCTGTATGACAAGTATAAGTTTGTATAGAGACCCTCTCTATTCATCGATGGCTGCTGTATGACAAGTATAAGTTTGTATAGAGAACCTCTCTGTTCTCGATGGCTGCTGTATGACAAGTATAAGTTTGTATAGAGACCCTCTCTGTTCTCGATGGCTGCTGTATGACAAGTATAAGTTTGTATAGAGACCCTCTCTATTCTCGATGGCTGCTGTATGACAAGTATAAGTTTGTATAGAGACCCTCTCTATTCTCGATGGCTGCTGTATGGCAAGTATAAGTTTGTATAGAGACCCTCTCTATTCATCGATGGCTGCTGTATGGCAAGTATAAGTTTGTATAGAGACCCTCTCTATTCATCGATGGCTGCTGTATGACAAGTATAAGTTTGTATAGAGAACCTCTCTATTCATCGAAGGCTGCTGTATGGCAAGTATAAGTTTGTATAGAGACCCTCTCTATTCTCGATGGCTGCTGTATGACAAGTATAAGTTTGTATAGAGACCCTCTCTATTCTCGATGGCTGCTGTATGGCAAGTATAAGTTTGTATAGAGACCCTCTCTATTCATCGATGGCTGCTGTATGACAAGTATAAGTTTGTATAGAGAACCTCTCTGTTCTCGATGGCTGCTGTATGACAAGTATAAGTTTGTATAGAGAACCTCTCTGTTCTCGATGGCTGCTGTATGACAAGTATAAGTTTGTATAGAGACCCTCTCTGTTCTCGATGGCTGCTGTATGACAAGTATAAGTTTGTATAGAGACCCTCTATTCTCGATGGCTGCTGTATGACAAGTATAAGTTTGTATAGAGACCCTCTATTCTCGATGGCTGCTGTATGACAAGTATAAGTTTGTATAGAGACCCTCTCTGTTCTCGATGGCTGCTGTATGACAAGTATAAGTTTGTATAGAGACCCTCTCTATTCTCGATGGCTGCTGTATGACAAGTATAAGTTTGTATAGAGACCCTCTCTATTCATCGATGGCTGCTGTATGGCAAGTATAAGTTTGTATAGAGACCCTCTCTATTCATCGATGGCTGCTGTATGGCAAGTATAAGTTTGTATAGAGACCCTCTCTATTCATCGATGGCTGCTGTATGGCAAGTATAAGTTTGTATAGAGACCCTCTCTATTCATCGATGGCTGCTGTATGACAAGTATAAGTTTGTATAGAGAACCTCTCTATTCATCGAAGGCTGCTGTATGACAAGTATAAGTTTGTATAGAGACCCTCTCTATTCATCGATGGCTGCTCTATGGCAAGTATAAGTTTGTATAGAGACCCTCTCTATTCTCGATGGCTGCTATATGACAAGTATAAGTTTGTATAGAGACCCTCTCTATTCTCGATGGCTGCTGTATGACAACTATAAGTTTGTATAGAGACCCTCTCTGTTCTCGATGGCTGCTGTATGACAAGTATAAGTTTGTATAGAGACCCTCTCTGTTCTCGATGGCTGCTGTATGACAAGTATAAGTTTGTATAGAGACCCTCTCTATTCTCGATGGCTTCTGTATGACAAGTATAAGTTTGTATAGAGACCCTCTCTATTCTCGATGGCTGCTGTATGACAAGTATAAGTTTGTATAGAGACCCTCTCTATTCTCGATGGCTGCTGTATGACAAGTATAAGTTTGTATAGAGACCCTGTCTATTCTCGATGGCTGCTATATGACAAGTATAAGTTTGTATAGAGACCCTCTCTATTCTCGATGGCTGCTGTATGGCAAGTATAAGTTTGTATAGAGACCCTCTCTATTCTCGATGGCTGCTGTATGGCAAGTATAAGTTTGTATAGAGACCCTCTCTATTCTCGATGGCTGCTGTATGGCAAGTATAAGTTTGTATAGAGACCCTCTCTATTCTCGATGGCTGCTGTATGGCAAGTATAAGTTTGTATAGAGACCCTCTCTATTCTCGATGGCTGCTGTATGACAAGTATAAGTTTGTATAGAGACCCTCTCTATTCATCGATGGCTGCTGTATGACAAGTATAAGTTTGTATAGAGACCCTCTCTATTCATCGATGGCTTCTGTATGACAAGTATAAGTTTGTAAAGAGACCCTCTCTATTCTCGATGGCTGCTGTATGACAAGTATAAGTCTGTATAGAGACCCTCTCTGTTCTCGATGGCTGCTGTATGGCAAGTATAAGTTTGTATAGAGACCCTCTCTATTCTTGATGGCTGCTGTATGGCAAGTATAAGTTTGTATAGAGACCCTCTCTATTCTCGATGGCTGCTGTATGGCAAGTATAAGTTTGTATAGAGACCCTCTCTATTTTCGATGGCTGCTGTATGGCAAGTATAAGTTTGTATAGAGAACCTCTCTATTTTCGATGGCTGCTGTATGGCAAGTATAAGTTTGTATAGAGAACCTCTCTGTTCTCGATGGCTGCTGTATGGCAAGTATAAGTTTGTATAGAGAACCTCTCTGTTCTCGATGGCTGCTGTATGACAAGTATAAGTTTGTATAGAGACCCTCTCTGTTCTCGATGGCTGCTGTATGACAAGTATAAGTTTGTATAGAGACCCTCTATTCTCGATGGCTGCTGTATGACAAGTATAAGTTTGTATAGAGACCCTCTCTGTTCTCGATGGCTGCTGTATGACAAGTATAAGTTTGTAAAGAGACCCTCTCTATTCTCGATGGCTGCTGTATGACAAGTATAAGTTTGTAAAGAGACCCTCTCTATTCTCGATGGCTGCTGTATGACAAGTATAAGTTTGTATAGAGACCCTCTCTATTCTCGATGGCTTCTGTATGACAAGTATAAGTTTGTATAGAGACCCTCTCTATTCATCGATGGCTGCTGTATGGCAAGTATAAGTTTGTATAGAGACCCTGTCTATTCTCGATGGCTGCTGTATGACAAGTATAAGTTTGTATAGAGACCCTGTCTATTCTCGATGGCTGCTATATGACAAGTATAAGTTTGTATAGAGACCCTCTCTATTCTCGATGGCTGCTGTATGGCAAGTATAAGTTTGTATAGAGACCCTCTCTATTCTCGATGGCTGCTGTATGGCAAGTATAAGTTTGTATAGAGACCCTCTCTATTCTCGATGGCTGCTGTATGGCAAGTATAAGTTTGTATAGAGACCCTCTCTATTCTCGATGGCTGCTGTATGGCAAGTATAAGTTTGTATAGAGACCCTCTCTATTCTCGATGGCTGCTGTATGGCAAGTATAAGTTTGTATAGAGACCCTCTCTATTCTCGATGGCTGCTGTATGGCAAGTATAAGTTTGTATAGAGACCCTCTCTATTCATCGATGGCTGCTGTATGACAAGTATAAGTTTGTATAGAGACCCTCTCTATTCATCGATGGCTGCTGTATGACAAGTATAAGTTTGTAAAGAGACCCTCTCTATTCATCGATGGCTTCTGTATGACAAGTATAAGTTTGTAAAGAGACCCTCTCTATTCTCGATGGCTGCTGTATGACAAGTATAAGTTTGTATAGAGACCCTCTCTATTCTCGATGGCTGCTGTATGGCAAGTATAAGTTTGTATAGAGACCCTCTCTATTCTCGATGGCTGCTGTATGGCAAGTATAAGTTTGTATAGAGACCCTCTCTATTTTCGATGGCTGCTGTATGGCAAGTATAAGTTTGTATAGAGAACCTCTCTGTTCTCGATGGCTGCTGTATGGCAAGTATAAGTTTGTATAGAGAACCTCTCTGTTCTCGATGGCTGCTGTATGACAAGTATAAGTTTGTATAGAGACCCTCTATTCTCGATGGCTGCTGTATGACAAGTATAAGTTTGTATAGAGACCCTCTATTCTCGATGGCTGCTGTATGACAAGTATAAGTTTGTATAGAGACCCTCTCTGTTCTCGATGGCTGCTGTATGACAAGTATAAGTTTGTACAGAGACCCTCTCTGTTCTCGATGGCTGCTGTATGACAAGTATAAGTTTGTATAGAGACCCTCTATTCTCGATGGCTGCTGTATGGCAAGTATAAGTTTGTATAGAGACCCTCTATTCTCGATGGCTGCTGTATGGCAAGTATAAGTTTGTATAGAGACCCTCTCTATTCATCGATGGCTGCTGTATGACAAGTATAAGTTTGTATAGAGAACCTCTCTATTCATCGATGGCTGCTGTATGACAAGTATAAGTTTGTATAGAGAACCTCTCTATTCATCGATGGCTGCTGTATGACAAATATAAGTTTGTATAGAGAACCTCTCTATTCTCGATGGCTGCTGTATGACAAGTATAAGTTTGTATAGAGACCCACTCTGTTCTCGATGGCTGCTGTATGGCAAGTATAAGTTTGTATAGAGACCCTCTCTGTTCTCGATGGCTGCTGTATGACAAGTATAAGTTTGTATAGAGACCCTCTCTGTTCTCGATGGCTGCTGTATGACAAGTATAAGTTTGTATAGAGACCCTCTCTATTCTCGATGGCTGCTGTATGACAAGTATAAGTTTGTATAGAGACCCTCTCTATTCTCGATGGCTGCTGTATGACAAGTATAAGTTTGTATAGAGACCCTCTCTATTCATCGATGGCTGCTGTATGACAAGTATAAGTTTGTATAGAGACCCTCTCTGTTCTCGATGGCTGCTGTATGACAAGTATAAGTTTGTATAGAGACCCTCTCTGTTCTCGATGGCTGCTGTATGACAAGTATAAGTTTGTATAGAGACCCTCTCTGTTCTCGATGGCTGCTGTATGACAAGTATAAGTTTGTATAGAGACCCTCTCTATTCTCGATGGCTGCTGTATGACAAGTATAAGTTTGTATAGAGACCCTCTCTATTCTCGATGGCTGCTGTATGGCAAGTATAAGTTTGTATAGAGACCCTCTCTGTTCTCGATGGCTGCTGTATGACAAGTATAAGTTTGTATAGAGACCCTCTCTGTTCTCGATGGCTGCTATATGACAAGTATAAGTTTGTATAGAGACCCTCTCTATTCTCGATGGCTGCTGTATGACAAGTACAAGTTTGTATAGAGACCCTCTCTATTCTCGATGGCTGCTGTATGACAAGTATAAGTTTGTATAGAGACCCTCTCTATTCTCGATGGCTGCTGTATGACAAGTATAAGTTTGTATAGAGACCCTCTCTATTCATCGATGGCTGCTGTATGGCAAGTATAAGTTTGTATAGAGACCCTCTCTATTCTCGATGGCTGCTGTATGGCAAGTATAAGTTTGTATAGAGACCCTCTCTATTCATCGATGGCTGCTGCATGGCAAGTATAAGTTTGTATAGAGACCCTCTCTATTCATCGATGGCTGCTGTATGGCAAGTATAAGTTTGTATAGAGACCCTCTCTATTCATCGATGGCTGCTGTATGGCAAGTATAAGTTTGTATAGAGACCCTCTCTATTCATCGATGGCTGCTGTATGACAAGTATAAGTTTGTATAGAGAACCTCTCTATTCATCGAAGGCTGCTGTATGACAAGTATAAGTTTGTATAGAGAACCTCTCTATTCATCGATGGCTGCTGTATGACAAGTATAAGTTTGTATAGAGACCCTCTCTATTCATCGATGGCTGCTGTATGGCAAGTATAAGTTTGTATAGAGACCCTCTCTATTCTCGATGGCTGCTATATGACAAGTATAAGTTTGTATAGAGACCCTCTCTATTCTCGATGGCTGCTGTATGACAAGTATAAGTTTGTATAGAGACCCTCTCTGTTCTCGATGGCTGCTGTATGACAAGTATAAGTTTGTATAGAGACCCTCTCTGTTCTCGATGGCTGCTGTATGACAAGTATAAGTTTGTATAGAGACCCTCTCTATTCTCGATGGCTGCTGTATGACAAGTATAAGTTTGTATAGAGACCCTCTCTATTCTCGATGGCTGCTGTATGACAAGTATAAGTTTGTATAGAGACCCTCTCTATTCTCGATGGCTGCTGTATGACAAGTATAAGTTTGTATAGAGACCCTGTCTATTCTCGATGGCTGCTATATGACAAGTATAAGTTTGTATAGAGACCCTCTCTATTCTCGATGGCTGCTGTATGGCAAGTATAAGTTTGTATAGAGACCCTCTCTATTCTCGATGGCTGCTGTATGGCAAGTATAAGTTTGTATAGAGACCCTCTCTATTCTCGATGGCTGCTGTATGGCAAGTATAAGTTTGTATAGAGACCCTCTCTATTCTCGATGGCTGCTGTATGGCAAGTATAAGTTTGTATAGAGACCCTCTCTATTCTCGATGGCTGCTGTATGACAAGTATAAGTTTGTATAGAGACCCTCTCTATTCATCGATGGCTGCTGTATGACAAGTATAAGTTTGTATAGAGACCCTCTCTATTCATCGATGGCTTCTGTATGACAAGTATAAGTTTGTAAAGAGACCCTCTCTATTCATCGATGGCTTCTGTATGACAAGTATAAGTTTGTAAAGAGACCCTCTCTGTTCTCGATGGCTGCTGTATGGCAAGTATAAGTTTGTATAGAGACCCTCTCTATTCTCGATGGCTGCTGTATGGCAAGTATAAGTTTGTATAGAGACCCTCTCTATTCTCGATGGCTGCTGTATGGCAAGTATAAGTTTGTATAGAGACCCTCTCTATTTTCGATGGCTGCTGTATGGCAAGTATAAGTTTGTATAGAGAACCTCTCTGTTCTCAATGGCTGCTGTATGGCAAGTATAAGTTTGTATAGAGACCCTCTCTGTTCTCGATGGCTGCTGTATGACAAGTATAAGTTTGTATAGAGACCCTCTATTCTCGATGGCTGCTGTATGACAAGTATAAGTTTGTATAGAGACCCTCTCTGTTCTCGATGGCTGCTGTATGACAAGTATAAGTTTGTATAGAGACCCTCTCTGTTCTCGATGGCTGCTGTATGACAAGTATAAGTTTGTATAGAGACCCTCTATTCTCGATGGCTGCTGTATGGCAAGTATAAGTTTGTATAGAGACCCTCTATTCTCGATGGCTGCTGTATGGCAAGTATAAGTTTGTATAGAGACCCTCTCTATTCATCGATGGCTGCTGTATGGCAAGTATAAGTTTGTATAGAGACCCTCTCTATTCATCGATGGCTGCTGTATGACAAGTATAAGTTTGTATAGAGAACCTCTCTATTCATCGATGGCTGCTGTATGACAAGTATAAGTTTGTATAGAGAACCTCTCTATTCATCGATGGCTGCTGTATGACAAATATAAGTTTGTATAGAGACCCTCTCTATTCTCGATGGCTGCTGTATGACAAGTATAAGTTTGTAAAGAGACCCACTCTGTTCTCGATGGCTGCTGTATGGCAAGTATAAGTTTGTATAGAGACCCTCTCTGTTCTCGATGGCTGCTGTATGGCAAGTATAAGTTTGTATAGAGACCCTCTCTATTCTCGATGGCTGCTGTATGACAAGTATAAGTTTGTATAGAGACCCTCTCTATTCTCGATGGCTGCTGTATGACAAGTATAAGTTTGTATAGAGACCCTCTCTATTCATCGATGGCTGCTGTATGACAAGTATAAGTTTGTATAGAGAACCTCTCTGTTCTCGATGGCTGCTGTATGACAAGTATAAGTTTGTATAGAGACCCTCTCTGTTCTCGATGGCTGCTGTATGACAAGTATAAGTTTGTATAGAGACCCTCTCTGTTCTCGATGGCTGCTGTATGACAAGTATAAGTTTGTATAGAGACCCTCTCTATTCTCGATGGCTGCTGTATGACAAGTATAAGTTTGTATAGAGACCCTCTCTATTCTCGATGGCTGCTGTATGACAAGTATAAGTTTGTATAGAGACCCTCTCTATTCTCGATGGCTGCTGTATGGCAAGTATAAGTTTGTATAGAGAACCTCTCTGTTCTCGATGGCTGCTGTATGACAAGTATAAGTTTGTATAGAGACCCTCTCTGTTCTCGATGGCTGCTGTATGACAAGTATAAGTTTGTATAGAGACCCTCTATTCTCGATGGCTGCTGTATGACAAGTATAAGTTTGTATAGAGACCCTCTATTCTCGATGGCTGCTGTATGACAAGTATAAGTTTGTATAGAGACCCTCTCTGTTCTCGATGGCTGCTGTATGACAAGTATAAGTTTGTCTAGAGACCCTCTCTGTTCTCGATGGCTGCTGTATGACAAGTATAAGTTTGTATAGAGACCCTCTATTCTCGATGGCTGCTGTATGGCAAGTATAAGTTTGTATAGAGACCCTCTCTATTCTCGATGGCTGCTGTATGACAAGTATAAGTTTGTATAGAGACCCTCTCTGTTCTCGATGGCTGCTGTATGACAAGTATAAGTTTGTATAGAGACCCTCTCTATTCTCGATGGCTGCTATATGACAAGTATAAGTTTGTATAGAGACCCTCTCTATTCTCGATGGCTTCTGTATGACAAGTATAAGTTTGTAAAGAGACCCTCTCTATTCTCGATGGCTGCTGTATGACAAGTATAAGTTTGTAAAGAGACCCTCTCTATTCTCGATGGCTGCTGTATGACAAGTATAAGTTTGTATAGAGACCCTCTCTATTCTCGATGGCTTCTGTATGACAAGTATAAGTTTGTATAGAGACCCTCTCTATTCATCGATGGCTGCTGTATGGCAAGTATAAGTTTGTATAGAGACCCTGTCTATTCTCGATGGCTGCTATATGACAAGTATAAGTTTGTATAGAGACCCTGTCTATTCTCGATGGCTGCTATATGACAAGTATAAGTTTGTATAGAGACCCTCTCTATTCTCGATGGCTGCTGTATGGCAAGTATAAGTTTGTATAGAGACCCTCTCTATTCTCGATGGCTGCTGTATGGCAAGTATAAGTTTGTATAGAGACCCTCTCTATTCTCGATGGCTGCTGTATGGCAAGTATAAGTTTGTATAGAGACCCTCTCTATTCTCGATGGCTGCTGTATGGCAAGTATAAGTTTGTATAGAGACCCTCTCTATTCTCGATGGCTGCTGTATGGCAAGTATAAGTTTGTATAGAGACCCTCTCTATTCATCGATGGCTGCTGTATGACAAGTATAAGTTTGTATAGAGACCCTCTCTATTCATCGATGGCTGCTGTATGACAAGTATAAGTTTGTAAAGAGACCCTCTCTATTCATCGATGGCTTCTGTATGACAAGTATAAGTTTGTAAAGAGACCCTCTCTATTCTCGATGGCTGCTGTATGACAAGTATAAGTTTGTATAGAGACCCTCTCTATTCTCGATGGCTGCTGTATGGCAAGTATAAGTTTGTATAGAGACCCTCTCTATTCTCGATGGCTGCTGTATGGCAAGTATAAGTTTGTATAGAGACCCTCTCTATTTTCGATGGCTGCTGTATGGCAAGTATAAGTTTGTATAGAGAACCTCTCTGTTCTCGATGGCTGCTGTATGGCAAGTATAAGTTTGTATAGAGAACCTCTCTGTTCTCGATGGCTGCTGTATGACAAGTATAAGTTTGTATAGAGACCCTCTATTCTCGATGGCTGCTGTATGACAAGTATAAGTTTGTATAGAGACCCTCTATTCTCGATGGCTGCTGTATGACAAGTATAAGTTTGTACAGAGACCCTCTCTGTTCTCGATGGCTGCTGTATGACAAGTATAAGTTTGTACAGAGACCCTCTCTGTTCTCGATGGCTGCTGTATGACAAGTATAAGTTTGTATAGAGACCCTCTATTCTCGATGGCTGCTGTATGGCAAGTATAAGTTTGTATAGAGACCCTCTATTCTCGATGGCTGCTGTATGGCAAGTATAAGTTTGTATAGAGACCCTCTCTATTCATCGATGGCTGCTGTATGACAAGTATAAGTTTGTATAGAGAACCTCTCTATTCATCGATGGCTGCTGTATGACAAGTATAAGTTTGTATAGAGAACCTCTCTATTCATCGATGGCTGCTGTATGACAAATATAAGTTTGTATAGAGAACCTCTCTATTCTCGATGGCTGCTGTATGACAAGTATAAGTTTGTATAGAGACCCACTCTGTTCTCGATGGCTGCTGTATGGCAAGTATAAGTTTGTATAGAGACCCTCTCTGTTCTCGATGGCTGCTGTATGACAAGTATAAGTTTGTATAGAGACCCTCTCTGTTCTCGATGGCTGCTGTATGACAAGTATAAGTTTGTATAGAGACCCTCTCTATTCTCGATGGCTGCTGTATGACAAGTATAAGTTTGTATAGAGACCCTCTCTATTCTCGATGGCTGCTGTATGACAAGTATAAGTTTGTATAGAGACCCTCTCTATTCATCGATGGCTGCTGTATGACAAGTATAAGTTTGTATAGAGACCCTCTCTGTTCTCGATGGCTGCTGTATGACAAGTATAAGTTTGTATAGAGACCCTCTCTGTTCTCGATGGCTGCTGTATGACAAGTATAAGTTTGTATAGAGACCCTCTCTGTTCTCGATGGCTGCTGTATGACAAGTATAAGTTTGTATAGAGACCCTCTCTATTCTCGATGGCTGCTGTATGACAAGTATAAGTTTGTATAGAGACCCTCTCTATTCTCGATGGCTGCTGTATGGCAAGTATAAGTTTGTATAGAGACCCTCTCTGTTCTCGATGGCTGCTGTATGACAAGTATAAGTTTGTATAGAGACCCTCTCTATTCTCGATGGCTGCTATATGACAAGTATAAGTTTGTATAGAGACCCTCTCTATTCTCGATGGCTGCTGTATGACAAGTATAAGTTTGTATAGAGACCCTCTCTATTCTCGATGGCTGCTGTATGACAAGTATAAGTTTGTATAGAGACCCTCTCTATTCTCGATGGCTGCTGTATGACAAGTATAAGTTTGTATAGAGACCCTCTCTATTCATCGATGGCTGCTGTATGGCAAGTATAAGTTTGTATAGAGACCCTCTCTATTCTCGATGGCTGCTGTATGGCAAGTATAAGTTTGTATAGAGACCCTCTCTATTCATCGATGGCTGCTGTATGGCAAGTATAAGTTTGTATAGAGACCCTCTCTATTCATCGATGGCTGCTGTATGGCAAGTATAAGTTTGTATAGAGACCCTCTCTATTCATCGATGGCTGCTGTATGACAAGTATAAGTTTGTATAGAGAACCTCTCTATTCATCGAAGGCTGCTGTATGACAAGTATAAGTTTGTATAGAGAACCTCTCTATTCATCGATGGCTGCTGTATGACAAGTATAAGTTTGTATAGAGACCCTCTCTATTCTCGATGGCTGCTGTATGACAAGTATAAGTTTGTATAGAGACCCTGTCTATTCTCGATGGCTGCTATATGACAAGTATAAGTTTGTATAGAGACCCTCTCTATTCTCGATGGCTGCTGTATGGCAAGTATAAGTTTGTATAGAGACCCTCTCTATTCTCGATGGCTGCTGTATGGCAAGTATAAGTTTGTATAGAGACCCTCTCTATTCTCGATGGCTGCTGTATGGCAAGTATAAGTTTGTATAGAGACCCTCTCTATTCTCGATGGCTGCTGTATGGCAAGTATAAGTTTGTATAGAGACCCTCTCTATTCTCGATGGCTGCTGTATGACAAGTATAAGTTTGTATAGAGACCCTCTCTATTCATCGATGGCTGCTGTATGACAAGTATAAGTTTGTATAGAGACCCTCTCTATTCATCGATGGCTTCTGTATGACAAGTATAAGTTTGTAAAGAGACCCTCTCTATTCTCGATGGCTGCTGTATGACAAGTATAAGTCTGTATAGAGACCCTCTCTGTTCTCGATGGCTGCTGTATGGCAAGTATAAGTTTGTATAGAGACCCTCTCTATTCTCGATGGCTGCTGTATGGCAAGTATAAGTTTGTATAGAGACCCTCTCTATTCTCGATGGCTGCTGTATGGCAAGTATAAGTTTGTATAGAGACCCTCTCTATTTTCGATGGCTGCTGTATGGCAAGTATAAGTTTGTATAGAGAACCTCTCTGTTCTCAATGGCTGCTGTATGGCAAGTATAAGTTTGTATAGAGACCCTCTCTGTTCTCGATGGCTGCTGTATGACAAGTATAAGTTTGTATAGAGACCCTCTATTCTCGATGGCTGCTGTATGACAAGTATAAGTTTGTATAGAGACCTTCTCTGTTCTCGATGGCTGCTGTATGACAAGTATAAGTTTGTATAGAGACCCTCTCTGTTCTCGATGGCTGCTGTATGACAAGTATAAGTTTGTATAGAGACCCTCTATTCTCGATGGCTGCTGTATGGCAAGTATAAGTTTGTATAGAGACCCTCTATTCTCGATGGCTGCTGTATGGCAAGTATAAGTTTGTATAGAGACCCTCTCTATTCATCGATGGCTGCTGTATGGCAAGTATAAGTTTGTATAGAGACCCTCTCTATTCATCGATGGCTGCTGTATGACAAGTATAAGTTTGTATAGAGAACCTCTCTATTCATCGATGGCTGCTGTATGACAAGTATAAGTTTGTATAGAGAACCTCTCTATTCATCGATGGCTGCTGTATGACAAATATAAGTTTGTATAGAGACCCTCTCTATTCTCGATGGCTGCTGTATGACAAGTATAAGTTTGTAAAGAGACCCACTCTGTTCTCGATGGCTGCTGTATGGCAAGTATAAGTTTGTATAGAGACCCTCTCTGTTCTCGATGGCTGCTGTATGACAAGTATAAGTTTGTATAGAGACCCTCTCTATTCTCGATGGCTGCTGTATGACAAGTATAAGTTTGTATAGAGACCCTCTCTATTCTCGATGGCTGCTGTATGACAAGTATAAGTTTGTATAGAGACCCTCTCTATTCATCGATGGCTGCTGTATGACAAGTATAAGTTTGTATAGAGAACCTCTCTGTTCTCGATGGCTGCTGTATGACAAGTATAAGTTTGTATAGAGACCCTCTCTGTTCTCGATGGCTGCTGTATGACAAGTATAAGTTTGTATAGAGACCCTCTCTGTTCTCGATGGCTGCTGTATGACAAGTATAAGTTTGTATAGAGACCCTCTCTATTCTCGATGGCTGCTGTATGACAAGTATAAGTTTGTATAGAGACCCTCTCTATTCTCGATGGCTGCTGTATGACAAGTATAAGTTTGTATAGAGACCCTCTCTATTCTCGATGGCTGCTGTATGGCAAGTATAAGTTTGTATAGAGACCCTCTCTGTTCTCGATGGCTGCTGTATGACAAGTATAAGTTTGTATAGAGACCCTCTCTATTCTCGATGGCTTCTGTATGACAAGTATAAGTCTGTATAGAGACCCTCTCTGTTCTCGATGGCTGCTGTATGACAAGTATAAGTTTGTATAGAGACCCTCTCTATTCTCGATGGCTGCTGTATGGCAAGTATAAGTTTGTATAGAGACCCTCTCTATTCTCGATGGCTGCTGTATGACAAGTATAAGTTTGTATAGAGACCCTCTCTATTCATCGATGGCTGCTGTATGACAAGTATAAGTTTGTATAGAGACCCTCTCTATTCTCGATGGCTGCTGTATGACAAGTATAAGTTTGTATAGAGACCCTCTCTATTCTCGATGGCTGCTGTATGACAAGTATAAGTTTGTATAGAGACCCTCTATTCTCGATGGCTGCTGTATGACAAGTATAAGTTTGTATAGAGACCCTCTCTATTCATCGATGGCTGCTGTATGACAAGTATAAGTTTGTATAGAGACCCTCTCTATTCATCGATGGCTGCTGTATGACAAGTATAAGTTTGTATAGAGAACCTCTCTATTCATCGAAGGCTGCTGTATGACAAGTATAAGTTTGTATAGAGAACCTCTCTATTCATCGATGGCTGCTGTATGACAAATATAAGTTTGTATAGAGACCCTCTCTATTCTCGATGGCTGCTGTATGGCAAGTATAAGTTTGTATAGAGACCCTCTCTATTCTCGATGGCTGCTGTATGGCAAGTATAAGTTTGTATAGAGACCCTCTCTATTCTCGATGGCTGCTGTATGGCAAGTATAAGTTTGTATAGAGACCCTCTCTATTCATCGATGGCTGCTGTATGACAAGTATAAGTTTGTATAGAGAACCTCTCTGTTCTCGATGGCTGCTGTATGACAAGTATAAGTTTGTATAGAGACCCTCTCTGTTCTCGATGGCTGCTGTATGACAAGTATAAGTTTGTATAGAGACCCTCTATTCTCGATGGCTGCTGTATGACAAGTATAAGTTTGTATAGAGACCCTCTATTCTCGATGGCTGCTGTATGACAAGTATAAGTTTGTATAGAGACCCTCTCTGTTCTCGATGGCTGCTGTATGACAAGTATAAGTTTGTATAGAGACCCTCTCTATTCTCGATGGCTGCTGTATGACAAGTATAAGTTTGTATAGAGACCCTCTCTATTCTCGATGGCTGCTGTATGACAAGTATAAGTTTGTATAGAGACCCTCTCTGTTCTCGATGGCTGCTGTATGACAAGTATAAGTTTGTATAGAGACCCTCTCTATTCTCGATGGCTGCTGTATGACAAGTATAAGTTTGTATAGAGACCCTCTCTATTCTCGATGGCTGCTGTATGGCAAGTATAAGTTTGTATAGAGACCCTCTCTATTCTCGATGGCTGCTGTATGACAAGTATAAGTTTGTATAGAGACCCTCTCTGTTCTCGATGGCTGCTGTATGACAAGTATAAGTTTGTATAGAGACCCTCTCTATTCATCGATGGCTGCTGTATGGCAAGTATAAGTTTGTATAGAGACCCTCTCTATTCATCGATGGCTTCTGTATGACAAGTATAAGTTTGTAAAGAGACCCTCTCTATTCTCGATGGCTGCTGTATGACAAGTATAAGTCTGTATAGAGACCCTCTCTGTTCTCGATGGCTGCTGTATGGCAAGTATAAGTTTGTATAGAGACCCTCTCTATTCTCGATGGCTGCTGTATGGCAAGTATAAGTTTGTATAGAGACCCTCTCTGTTCTCGATGGCTGCTGTATGACAAGTATAAGTTTGTATAGAGACCCTCTCTATTCTCGATGGCTGCTGTATGACAAGTATAAGTTTGTATAGAGACCCTCTCTATTCTCGATGGCTGCTGTATGACAAGTATAAGTTTGTATAGAGACCCTCTCTGTTCTCGATGGCTGCTGTATGACAAGTATAAGTTTGTATAGAGACCCTCTCTATTCATCGATGGCTGCTGTATGGCAAGTATAAGTTTGTATAGAGACCCTCTCTATTCATCGATGGCTTCTGTATGACAAGTATAAGTTTGTAAAGAGACCCTCTCTGTTCTCGATGGCTGCTGTATGGCAAGTATAAGCTTGTATAGAGACCCTCTCTATTCTCGATGGCTGCTGTATGACAAGTATAAGTTTGTATAGAGACCCTCTCTGTTCTCGATGGCTGCTGTATGACAAGTATAAGTCTGTATAGAGACCCTCTCTGTTCTCGATGGCTGCTGTATGGCAAGTATAAGTTTGTATAGAGACCCTCTCTGTTCTCGATGGCTGCTGTATGACAAGTATAAGTTTGTATAGAGACCCTCTCTATTCTCGATGGCTGCTGTATGGCAAGTATAAGTTTGTATAGAGACCCTCTCTATTCTCGATGGCTGCTGTATGACAAGTATAAGTTTGTATAGAGACCCTCTCTATTCTCGATGGCTGCTGTATGACAAGTATAAGTTTGTATAGAGACCCTCTCTATTCTCGATGGCTGCTGTATGGCAAGTATAAGTTTGTATAGAGACCCTCTCTATTCTCGATGGCTGCTGTATGACAAGTATAAGTTTGTATACAGACCCTCTCTATTCATCGATGGCTGCTGTATGACAAGTATAAGTTTGTATAGAGACCCTCTCTATTCTCGATGGCTGCTGTATGACAAGTATAAGTTTGTATAGAGACCCTCTCTATTCTCGATGGCTGCTGTATGACAAGTATAAGTTTGTATAGAGACCCTCTCTATTCTCGATGGCTGCTGTATGACAAGTATAAGTTTGGGTTTTTCATTTCTTTATATAAATATGAATATCTAAATAGGCCTGTAATGCTAGGATAAATGTTTTATCCAATGGGCTGAAGTCATTTTGTCTATAATCACAATGTCGGCAATCAGCATTATAATGTAATGAGGGTGATAGAAATTTTATGGTTAGGCATAAAATTGGTTGTCTAGGTTATGTAGCAGTAGACATTTCGAACATGTTGACATTTTGCAAATTGACATTCTGAACATGAGGACATGTTGCCTGTCGGCATATTGTACATGTCGACATTATGGTGACTTGTGATTGTGAACAAGACATAGCTAGTGCTGTAGCGTCAGGAAAGTCAGCAATAATGCATCACTAGAGTAGGTTGGAATCGCCATGCACTGCTTTATTCACATGTAAATAGAAACTATTTCAAGCTAAAAATAAAATATATAATTACTTGATTAGATGCTATGACATGATTTAAAGTAAACACACATATAGATATATAATATAACACATCATATTGTTAACAGAAATGAATAAATATATCCTAGGCTTTCGGAGGGCATGTAAACAATATGTTACGCACATAAATTAATACAGGCTGCAGCTTGTAGGAACACGGTCTTGTCTGTACTTTGTTCTCAGCTTATAGGGTACAACAGAACGGCTACAACTTTGTTGCAAACCACAAGCCAACAGGTAATTCCTACATCACCTGAAACAAAGATAAGCACAGTTAGTGAATAATCAGTATGCAGGATATTTCAACATAATAATATATGATTATTATGAAGCGGCACTCTAACATAGAAGACTGTTCTCTTTGATATCAGTTAAATACCTTTTTGAACATGCATGCTTTATCTTACCTATCCACCTAGAAATCATTACCTAATTTTCGTACTCTATCTGAAGTATCAATTATGGCTGCTAGTCACATACACAGACTCTTATGTCATGTGAAGGCAAGAGAGGGGGGTACAGGAGGTTTTTACAGTGCATATAGAGCTCAGGGGAGCATTTCACAGCATCTCTGCTCGCTACACCATATGCCATGTGACTGTGTTTACCTCGGCCGGATTGACGTGTATATGGGCCAGGGTCTGAAAATGATCAAGGGCCTAGTGCGAGCAGAGAAGCTGTAACCAGCACCAGTGTAGGTGTGGCCAGAGCCATGTGCATCCCCTACACTATCAGCCTCAATGTCTCCATAAATATGTAAAACAATTGCCTAATTTTGTGCTAAAAATAGATATTCAATTTTAACACTAATGATTTATGGCCGACCGTGTGGCCAGCTGTACAGCTTATTTTTATGTTGAGGCCTGGAGCTGTAGACCTATCCACCCCTTTGTTAGTCTGGCCCTGGTGGTTGCACAGGTTTATACAGGTTGAGTCTCCCATATCCAAATATTACAAAATACGGAATATTCCGAAATAAGGAATTTTTTTGGCATGACTGAGATAATGAAACCTTTGATTTTTGATGGCTCAATGTACACAAACTTTGTCTAAGGCACAAATTATAAAAAATATTGTATAAAATTACCTTCAGGCTTTGTGTATAAGGTGTATATGAAACATAAATGAATTTCATTTCTGTACACAAACTTTGTTTAAGCCACAAAATTATTGAATATTTTGTATAAAATGACCTGGAGGCTGTGTGTATAAGGTATATATAACACATAAATGCATTCTGTGTGTATATTTGGGTCCTTTTCCCAAGATATCTCATTATGGTTAGGCATTTATTCCAAAATACGGAATATTCCGTTATCCAAAATACCCCTGGTCCCGAGCATTTTGGATATGGGAGACTCAACCTGTACATTATTAATAGCAACCTGAGGAACCAAACCAAGGAAAATGGCAATTACTGAGATTATTCTGATGGCCAGTGAGAGTGGTGACTTTAACAAAAAATACCTACTTTTTTATGGGAATGCTGCTTAATTTGGCATCATAATAAATTATTACTTGTACAAGTGCAGAAAAAAACTATCAATTAACATGGTTTTCTATTGAGGTTCTTACTTAGTACATGTATGCCTACCTACCACGTCACGGTGACCTCATCAGGTGGGTCCCTAAACCATGCTAATTGATAGTTTATATATATATTTTGATATTTAGTATTCTTACTGCTTAGAGTGTGCATCTGCATCCACCCCCCCTTTTTTTCTGCATTAAAACTACAGGTCTCAGCATGGTAGCACCTCTTATTAGGTTTAAATTAGGATGTGCAGCCCAGACCCCCCTTTTTCATATTTTGTACAAGCTCAATAAAGAAACACAAGTGAGAATGTTTATGCCATAGTAAGGCTATGGAAGCATTCTGAAATCTCACATTAGAATTCATACACTGCATGATGGGTGCTCCACTTAAGTCACAGTTTACAACATCTCATTTTTATGAAATAACCAAACAAAAAACATATGGGGGGGGTTATGTATTATAGCGGCACGGGTGATGCCGCTATAGCTCACCCTGCTTTGCCTCTTTCCAGAGGCGAAGCAGTTCAGACGAGCTGTATGAACATCCTGTTTGCCGGAGTGGGGGAGTGGAAACCCCCCCCCCCTTCCGGCGATCCCTGCCAGAGCCACAGTGCATCAGCCCAGTTGACTTCAGTAGGCCTACGCAAGATCTCACAAGCAGCCACTGCAGCCAGGGACATTGCTGTCCACACTATAATCCACACTAATGAATTAAGTACTTTCAGCGGGAGGGATCGTTGCAATCAGATAATCACCTGCGATTTGTGGTTATCATTATCGTGTCTCGTTGCACCAGTCCACCAGCACCTACAAAGGGAAACGCCTCCTGACAGGTGTATATGCATATACGGTCAGGTGCATAAATATTGGGACATTGACAGAATTTTCATATTTTGGCCTCTATTCACCACCACAATGGCTTTGAAATGAAACAGACAAGATGTGCTTTAACTGCAGAGTTTCAGATTTAATTTGAGGGTAATTACATCCAAATCAGGTGAACAGTGTAAGAATTACACCGTTTTTTAAGGGGTCAAAAGTAATGGGACAAACTAAACAATCCTAAATCTAACTTTCACTTTTTAATACTTTGTTGCAAATCCTTTGCAGGCAATTACAGCCTGATGTCTGGAACGCATAGACATCACCAGACGCTGGGTTTCATCCCATGCTCTGCCAGGCCTCTACTGCAAATGTCTTCAGTTCCTGCTTGTTCTTGGGGCATTATCCCTTCAGTTTTGTCTTCATCAAGTGAAATGCATGCTCAATCTGATTCAGGTCAGGGGATTGACTTGGCCATTGCATAACATTCCACTTTTTAACCTTAAAAAACACTTTGGTTGCTTTTGTAGTATGCTTCGGGTCATTGTCCATCTGCACTGTGAAGTGCCGTCCAATGAGTTCTTAAGCATTTCACTGAATATGAACATATAATATTGCCCGAAGCACTTCAGAATTCATTCTGCTGCTTTTGTCAGCAGTCACATCATCAATAAATACAAGGGAACCAGTTTCATTGGCAGCCATACATGCCCACGCCATGACACTACCACCACCATGCTTCACTGATGAGGTGGTATGTTTTGGATCATGAGCAGTTCCTTTCCTTCTCCATACTCTTCTCTTCCCATCACTCTGGTACAAGTTGATCTTTGGCTCATCTGTCCATAGGATGTTGTTCCAGAACTGTAATGGCTTTTTTAGATGTTGTTTGGCAAACTCTAATCTGGTCTTTGTGGCTCACCAATGGTTTACATCTTGTGGTGAACCCTCTATATTCACTCTTGTGAAGTCTTCTCTTGATTGTTGACTTTGACACATATACACCTACCTCCTGGAGAGTGTTCTTGATTTGGCCAACTGTTGTGAAGGGGTTTTTCTTCACCAGGGAAATAATTCTTCTGTCATCCACCACAGTTGTTTTCCGTGGTCTTCAGGGTCTTTTGGTGTTGCTGAGCTCTCCGGTGCATTCTTTCTTTTTTAAGAATGTTCCAAACAGTTGATTTGGCCACACCTAATGTTTTTGCTATCTCTCTGATGGGTTTGTTTTGATTTTTCAGCCTAATGATGGCTTGCTTCACTGATAGTGACAGCTCTTTGGATCTCATATTGAGTCGACAGCAACTATTCCAAATGCAAATGTCACACCTAGAATCAACTCCAGACCTTTTACCTGCTTAATTGATAATGAAATAACGAGGGAATAGCCCACACCTGTCCATGAAATAGCTTTTGAGTTGATAGTCCCATTACTTTTGGCCCTTTAAAATGTGGGAGGCACATATAGAAACCGTTGTAATTCCTACACCGTTCACCTGATTTGTATGTAATTACCCTTAAATTAAATCTGAAAGTCTGCAGTTAAAGCACATCTTGTTTGTTTCATTTCAAAGCCATTGTGGTGGTGAATAGAGGCCAAAATATGAAAATTCTGTCAATGTCCCAATATTTATGCACCTGACTGTATGTCCAGGTCTACTTCAGTTGCAATTATGTTAACATGCCCTTACTCGGCCTACCCCGTCCAGCCCTACCATCTCCTGTTCCACCTCTATGGCCATTAGGAGCTGCAAGTTCAAGATGCAACAAAATCTATATTCAGCCCTATGTGTATACTTTTTCCATGTATGCGCATTACCTTAATCCTTTGTAACTAAAATGTTCCATTAAATACAATGCACACTATTTTTGTGCCCATCAGCAGGCCACTAATAGCTCGTGGAACTGCTAACACTTGAGAGGGGGTTTGCAATCCCTGGGCAATTTCAAGGTGGAGACTGGGAGGTGACCTAAAGTGATTGCATAAAGGGGCCGTTTCATGGGCAAGTTATGGAAGTGTCACAGCAGGGGAGTATCTACCCATTGGCCAGGATGGCGCCGTCCGGCAGTGCCACCAGCAGCCAAGGGGTGGACAAGTCCACCGGCCCCACAAGTGTAGGGCAGACCGCAGTGAGAGCAGTCTGCCTTACACAGTTTACAAACAGACAGCCGCCAGCGGCAGCTGTGTGTTTGTAATAGCAGCCAGCTAATGAGAGTCAGACAGACTCCCTCCGAGGAGGGAGCCAGCTGGAGCTCACTAATGAGTGTGTGCCGGCTCCCCCAGCAGCATGTGATGGGAGGGACGTCATGACGTCTCTCCCATGCAGGAGAAGAGCGGCCAGGACTCAGAGCGGACAGCGGCGATCGCGTTAGGAGCGAGGATCAGGTAAGCTTTATTTTTTTTCTGTGCGTGTGTAAGCCTGGCACTGCAGGGGGGGGGTGTGCAATGAAATAGTGGGTGCCCGCGACTGGGGGCACTGTACAGGGGTGGTCCCTACTGGGGGCAAATTAGGGGGGGGTGTCCGCGACTGGGGGCACTGTACAGGGGTGGTCCCTACTGGGGGCAATTTAGGAGGGGTGCCCATGGCTGGGGGCACTGTACAGGGGTGGCCACTACTGGGGGAAATTTAGGGGGGGTGGCCACTACTGGGGGCACTGTATAGTGGGGACAACTACTGGGGTCAATGCAGCATAGGGGGGACTACTACTGTGGCACTGTAATGGGGGGGGACTACTACTGAGGGCACTGTATAGGGGGGACTACTATTGGGGGCAATGCAGCATTTGGGGGGACTACTACTGGGGCCAATGCAGCATTGGGGGGACTACTACTGGGGCCACTGTATAGGAGGACTACTACTGGGGGCAATGCAGCATAGGGGGGGATTACTGGGGGATTACAACTGGGGGCACTGCATAGGGGGGGTAGGGGGGCGTCAGCCCATTACATTGCCAGGGGCGCTTGGATCCCTAGATACACCCCTGTGTCACAGGCGTGTCTGGGAACGTTGCTGCGTTCCCAATTGCAGATCCAATGCTTCATAGGCCATGCATAGTTGGATGAGAGGAGAGTAGGCCCTAGGCTACAGCAAATATCCATGGTGCGACCGATGTTGATTCGTTGGTGTGTTTACAATCCTCAGCGCAAACGCACAGACCAAGTATGCCTGAAATTGGGCGTCTCACAGCTCATACAATTCATCGCGCCCTACAGCACAAAAGGAACACTAAGCTTAGCATTTGCATATTACCGCAAACTGCTATTGCGAGAGCGGCTGCAAACTGACATCAACCAGGTGTAACCTCAGGGATGATCTTCTATGCAGTTGTTACCTCTAGTTTAAATGTAAGTCCTGGGGTAAATTTCCTAAATGGCGGTCTTTCAAAGCCACCAATTGTCAGCGGTTTTGCCCACAGAATTTACAGATGTGTCCTCATACATCTAACCATAATACGCCATGCAGCGCGATTTGCCTGGTGTGAGTGAGCCGCCAGGTCCCGAGAGACTCTGCTAGCACCGGGAGTCTTGTTTGCTTCTTTTTTGCCATAAATGTGTCTAAAGCTGGCCACACACACAGCGATCTGCACACGATCAGCTGATGTGTACGATTTGTGTACGATTTCCCTTGAAACTCTCCCCGACAGCTCTGCACACGATCTCCACACAATTTGGTGTCCAATCTTCATACGATCTCTCCTGCATCCAGACTTTCACAGTGCATCGCCTCCTAGATTGTCAGATCTGCCCTACTGCATGGCAGATCTGACGATGCGACGTGCGACCAAAGAGATGAGATATAAATTATCCATATAGCAAAAAGTCAGAGTCAGAAGTTTAATAAAAAATTCTTAAAGGTGTTGTCAAACCGCATTGCAGCCATTCTGTGGGCAGAACCAATATTCACAAACATCAATCATTCGCTCGGAGCTAGTGACATCACTGAGGAATATGGGAATTCCTTAATCAGGTCACTAGTTTCTTTATAAATTCAAAACATAATAATGATCCAGCCCAAACAATGCTTGCCTCCATTGCAAGCAGCAGCAGGGTGTGAAATGTCTTCCACAAATAAACTACTGAGGTGGAACTGAAAATTCTGCAGTTGCTGAAGAAAGAGCCTAGAGGCTGGCTGACTCGTCTGTGGTGGACTGGACTGTACTTTAATTGGAGCCACAAACCACCATCGGGTTTAATAGGCCTCTAAGCACAACGTCTCAGTGTTGGTTTTATGAATGAGAAAACATTTATACTATGCCATACAAAAACATCATTATAATAAAAGGCGATGACACATTATTTCATCAGTCCCTTTATGTCAGCATACAGATGTGTCAACATACATCTATCCTCCGTGCGCTACACATAACGCGGGAGCTCCACGTGACTCGGTAGCGCCAAGCGTTTTTTTCCGTGCAACTTTTTACCTTCTAATGCGTCTTATTCGTACAGTGATGAGAATATTTAGCACAAGCAGCTTCTGCTGATTAAAATGATATGCAGCATGCCTATGTTCTGTGTGCAACTGCGGGTGTATCTGCATGCGAAACGCTACATTACAGTGTCAGCGGCTGTAACCCTATGGCATGGCGTGACTAGAAGGCTGTTTAGCGCGCAAAGAGGCTAGATGTATAAGGACACATCTGTACCTAAAAATAAACACGCTGTTTACATCATTGTGTAATACGCATGAGGCCTTCATTTTCTGTTGTATATAAGTGCGTTACAACTGTGTTTTCAACTTGTGGTCCCGACTCTGGAGAAACGGATCGGTAGTGTTTACTGGCAAGTGCCCATGACCTTAGATTTGTAAGAAGCGGATCTCTTGCATGCCCATAAGTCTGGTGAGAGGTTACCTGCTGACGATGACTTGTGCATTTTGGATGTGAAAGCAATTCTGCACTCTATTTTAGGTTATATGTAGCTTAAGAAACGTCAACACTTAAAATACTGAGATAAAAAAATGATTGTTGGGTTCACTGAAAGGGGATTTAAATCCCGGCGTGCGGGATGCCGGCACTCAGAATGCTGGTGCGGGACACCAGTCAGAATCTTGGCACCAGCATCCCGATGGCAATTAGTGGAGTTAGGTGGTGGGTTAGGGTTAGGCACTACGGGGAAGGTTAGGTTTGGAGTGCAGGTAGGGAGGGTTAGGGGTCGGGTTAGGTTACCTACCGACGGGGATCCTAACCCTGTCGGGATGTCGGCGTCGGGATTCTGACCGTCAAGATCCTGAGCGCCGGGATGCCATACCCAACCCCACTGAAAGGGAACATCTTTACACCTAACTCTAAAGAAGGCCCTTGGTATATGGCACAGAGTGAAACTTGAGCAGACATAATGGAGAAACTGGCCTGACTGGTGAGGGGGACAGCGGGGTGGAGTTTAACCAGGACCGGCCTGTTTTTTATTATGTTTTGTATAAGCCGACACATAGAATAAACGTTATCGGTTTATTATAGAATTTCCTTATTCAAATACATTTACAGTGCCTTGCAAAAGATTCACACCCCTCTTTGCATTTTTCATGTTTTGTTGCCTCACAACCTGGAATTAAAATGGATTGTGTGAAGGTGTGCATCATTTCATTGACAGGACATGCCTACAACTGTGAAGTTGTGTTTTTTTTTTATATTGTGAATCAAACAACATTTAGAACAACATAACAGAAAACTTCAGCGTGCAAAACTATTAACCCCCCTAAAGTCAGTACTTTGTCGAGCCACCTTTTGCGGCAATTACAGCTGCAAGTCGCTTTGGATAAGTCTCTATGAGCTTGCCACATCTTGCCCATTCCTCAAGGCAAAACTGCTCCAGCTCCTTCATGTTGGATGGTTTCCGCTTGTGAACAGCAATCTTCAAGTCTGACCACAGATTCTCAATTGGATTGAGATCTGGGATTTGACTAGGCCATTCCAACACATCTAAATGCTTCCCCTTAAACCACTCGAGTGTTGCTTTAGCAGTATGCTTCGGGCCATTGTCCTGCTGGAAGGTGAACCTCCGTCCCAGTCTCAAATCACAGGCAGACTGAAACAGGTTTTGCTCAAGAATATCCCTGTATTTAGCACCATCCATCTTTCCCTCGACTCAAATCAGTTTCCCAGTCCCTGCTGCTGAAAAACATCCCCACAGCATGATGCTTCCACCACCATGTTTCACTGTGGGGATGGTGTTCTTGTGGTGATGGAATGTGTTGGGTTTGCGCCAGACATAGCACTTTCCGTGGTGGCCGAAAAGTTAAATTTTAGTCTCATCTGACCAAGCACCTTCCACCATACATTTGGGGAGCCGCCCACATGCCTTTTGGAAAACTCAAAATGTGTCTTCTTACTTTTATCATTAAGTAATGGCTTTTCTCTGGCCACTCTTCCATAAAGCCCAGCTCTATGGAGTGTACGGCTTATTGTGGTCACATGCACAGATACACCAGTCTCTGCTGTGGAACTCTGCAGCTCCTTCGGGGTTACCTTTGGTCTCTGTGCTGCCTCTCTGATTAATGCCCTCCTTGCCCGGTCTGTGAGTTTTGGTGGGCGGCCCTCTCTTGGCAGGTTTGTTGTGGTACCATGTTCTTTCCATTTGATGATGATGGATTTGATGGTGCTACGGGGGATCATCAAATATTTGGATTTTTTTTTATAAACCACCCCAGAATTGTACTTCTCAACAACTTTGTCCCTGACTTGTTTGGAGAGCTCCTTGGTCTTCATGGTGTGATGCCTCTTGCTTAGTGGTGTTGCAGCCTCCGGGGCCTTTCAGGAAAGGTGTGTTTATACTAACAGATCATGTGACACTTAGATTTCACCCAGGTGGACTTCATTTCACTAATTATGTGACTTCTGAAGGTAATTGGTTGCACCAGAACTTTTGAGGGGGCTTCAAAGCAAAGGGGGTGATTACATATGCTCATGCCAATTTTCAGAATTTTATTTATAAAGATTATTTTTTATATATATTTTTCTCATTTCACTTCACCAAATTAGACTATTTTGTGCAGATCCATCACATAAAATTCAGATAAAAAAAATAATAATTACAGGTTGTAATGTAACAAAAAAGGTAAAAAGCCTAGGGGGGTGAATACTTTTGCAAGGCACTGTATATGCAACAGTTGGAAAATGATTAACGAGTAGTGACTTGGTGTAAGAAGATGGTTACTGGCACCTGGTAAGTAAGGAAATAAGAAAGTACATTTGGGTTTCTGGCATCCCCTTCCACCAGAAACATGGAGAATGATAGGACCACATAATCTGCAGGGTTGGAACATGTATCCAAAGAGGTTAAATATAACATTTATCCTGCAATTGTCACGTCTATGTGAGCTGTTGTGGTTTGTACCCTAAAAGTAAACAGCTTTTCAAATAGATTTACTCTCATTTGGGTTAGAAACTATGGCCCTCATTCATAGGCGCTCACAAGAAGCGAGCGCTCGTTCTGAATGAGGCCGGCCGCTTCTATTTTTAAGTGCGGCCTCCTGGTCGCTAGCTAAGCTGTGGCGACCCACAGCTTTAGCGACCGACCAGGTTGATGGTCGCGATGGTCAAGACCATCGCGGCTTGCGACGAGACCCTAAGGTTGGGTTTCGGCAGCCGCAAGCCCCAGGGAGCTTCCTGCTCTGATCGAGCAGGAAGCTCCCCACTAACATCACTGCTGATGTCAGTGCGGCCGCCCACAAAACTGCAGGCGTTCCTTAAGGAACGCCTCAGTTTATGAAACCACCCCCCCCCCCGCCCACAAAACGGGCCGACCCTTTTGTAGTGAGCTCCGGAGCGAGACAGTTTCTCTCTCGCTCCGGGGCTTGCGCACGCGCAGTGAGGCCGCGGCGCGTGCACAGGGCCTAAACATCGGCACGGTTGCGAGCGCTCATCGCTTGCGACCGGTTCTGAATGAGGACCTATGTTCTAATGTACATACATGCCAAAAACAGGGATCACCCACCAGGACCAAGTATCACTGCCCTAAATGAAATTATTAATCATTGTGAAAATACTGTTCCCTATGGGACACTTCATAGGTGTTCTAAAGAGGACCACCCCCCAATCTATGTACATTACATAGCTGCATTGTGGTCTCACCACTTCAGTTACCGAATTCTAGAATCATTGTGTACAAACAGCTAAAACTGGTGCTATTGTTACCTGCAATCCCGGTGGGGAAAGCTACCAGACGTTCCAATGGTGCAAACCATTTACTAGGCAGCACGGTTACTGGCTCAGAGTAATATTTCCATATAAGGGAGATCATCAAAGCAGCCTGGTAAAAAAAAAACAAGAGTACGGTTTGTTAGAATGCTAGAGGATTTGTATCAAACACTGTCCGCAATATGTTTATGTGTCTCCGTTTTAAAGGCTAAACCAAGGTAGTTTAGCCCTTAAAATGATTGCCACTTTAAAAATACAGGGAGACTCTCATAAATCCCCACAAGGGCTGAAGACCGCAAGCTATTACATTTAGCCCTGGGTGTTCTTTATAGTTCATGTGTAGCCCTTACATAATACCCCTGGTAGGGATTCTGTAGACTGTGTATTTACAGTTCATGTGTAGCTCTTACATAATACCCCTGGTAGGGATTCTGTAGACTGTGTATTTACAGTTTGTGTGTAGCCCTTACATAATACCACTAGTAGGGAATCTGTATGCTGTGTATTTACAGTTCGTGTGTAGCCCTTACATAATATCAACTGTAGGGAATCTGTACGCTGTGTATTTACAGTTCATGTGTAGCCCTTACATAATACCATTTGTAGGGAATCTGTACGCTGTGTATTTACAGTTCATGTGTAGCCCTTACATAATTTCAATGGTAGGGAATCTGTACGCTGTGTATTTACAGTTTGTGTGTAGCCCTTACATAATACCCCTTGTAGGGAATCTGTATGCTGTGTATTTACAGTTCGTGTGTAGCCCTTACATAATATCACTAGTAGGGAATCTGTATGCTGTGTATTTACAGTTCGTGTGTAGCCCTTACATAATACCACTTGTAGGGAATCTGTATGCTGTGTATTTACAGTTCGTGTGTAGCCCTTACATAATACCACTTGTAGGGAATCTGTATGCGGTGTATTTACAGCTTGTGTTTAGCCCTTACATAATACCCCTTGTAGGGAATCTGTATGCTGTGTATTTACAGCTTGTGTTTAGCCCTTATATAATATCAACGGTAGGGAATCTGCAGCCTGGGTGTTCTTTACAGTTCGTATGTAACTCTTTAACAAGTGTCCACTGTAGTGACCATAAATGTCCAGATGCAGGTGAAGAAGAGTTTGGCTGTATTGGTCCTGTAGGTGTAGCTGCTGTCCCCTTATAATGCACGCAGCCTCTCCACCTTTCACCTCTCAGGTGGTGAAAGTGTGCATTATAAAGGGGTTATGTGATCATTCTGTATTACTGTGCTATAAACTGTGACATGCCTGACCGATCACAATCTATCTTTCACACATAAATTAATAAATCATTGGATAGTAATTGTTGAAAATATAACCTTACGGAGTAGCAGCTTCCTTCTCAGTAGGTTTGACTATAAAATTTAAAGCGCCACTAATATTAGGTGCAAAACATTCTTCGCAAATCTACCCCTTAGACTAAAGGCCCTCTTTCCTTGTCCTTTCCTCCTAGCGCTATTCCTGCCACCATAGCGCCTCTTTTCCCCTACCTTAGCCACACCGGGACTCTGATCCTGTGTATCCGCCCACTCGTGTAGCGGTTCATTGACTTCTGTTTTGCTTCCTACTCCCCCTGCACGACCCATCATTGGTTGCTTGTACAGCTCACAGTGTTTTGCTCTACCCCACCCTCTACTACCCCTTCACTCTGCCTTTGGGCTACATAATTATGTTTATAGTGTCATCCTATGTATTTAAGTGCATTGTGTTACTGTATAGTAACATCTTGTGGTGCCCCGGAATTAAAAGATAATACAAATCATAACTTGATGTCTTTAATATCAATTTTATACTGATCTTAAGACACAGACTGGAGGATGCATTGACCCAAAAGGAAGAATTCTGTCCTCATGACAATCCAGCAGGTCTCCAGACGTTTTGCCTGCGCCCAGATGCTGCTGACCTTGCTCCTGATGGCAGGAATCAGGCTCAGCGAGAGTGGGGAGAATCCCACGACATCTGCTACAGTCTCCCGGCTCCTGCTGACCTGCTCTGCTTTCATGCACACAACAAGCTGAACCCAGTGAGCTGCCAGCAAGAGCCTACTGAGCAGCGCACAACACGTCGGAAGACCCACCACAGCGTACAAACGCCGGAAACAAGATTTCACAATGAATTTTCACTTCTGGGTGGAATTAGCATTTAGGGCTCATTCTCATCTATGCCTTTTTCACATTGAATAAATACATGAAAAGTGCTGCTCGCACCACTGTACGCTACTACTCTACAATGTTATCAGAGAGTTGATGTAGAGTTGAACCTACGTCCATTTGCGTAGTATGTCTAGCGTAAATTCACACTGCGCATGCTGAGAGATCAAGTATGAGCACATATGAGCTGAACACATTTTGATTTGCACCTACACCTGTGACCGGAGAGGAGGAACGGGTGTGTGAAGGGGCGTTCTAAGGGAAAGCTCAATAAAGCGCGCGCCTATGCAAATGCAGACCAGAACGTAAGCACGGGCGCACCACAACATGCATACATGCACTGGTAAAAGCACAAGGCAAAAAAAAAAAACCACGTGGAATTTCCTTGAAAATTCCCTGAAATTTAGCATTAGCTTTCACGGGTTTTTCCCCCCGAGCCCTGACCGTTTATAAATATTATAATCACCTTGATATTATATTGTCATATATGTATTTTTTTTTTATTATTATAATTATTATTATTCATTAAAATAATCTTCCTTTTATAGCTGCATATACAAAATAATAAAATTGTAATCAAATTTTTTCCCAGTAAACCTCAAACTACTACAAGTGCTGAATTGCATCGTAAGGGGTGTGAACTGTAATAGTTTGATTTTTAAAAAAAAAAAAAACACAACAAAACACATTAGCGTGCACATATGAAGATATAATTAATTTGGAATGTGTGAAAGGCTGATATTCTTCTGCGTTCATACATGTTGCAGTACAGGGCTAGACCTTTCAGGATGGACCTGATCACGTAGAGCCTGTGGCTGTTTGTGTTTCACCCTTTGTATGGCGACAGGGGAATTTCTCTGCATGGAATCACTGCGGGATGAATATAACTTGATGGGGCAGCAGGTGGAATTGTACATCCAGCCTTTTTAATGAAATCACTGTGAGCGCCATTTCCTTTCTCCCGAAAGAATGAAATGCAAAAGAGCATTTAACATTTTAAAAAGCAGGTGTGTGAGGTTTCACCCTGGAATGTAAGGACGTGAAGTCTCAGCATGTGATGTTCATCAGCCACCAATAACATGAGAGATAAGAGAAAAAAAATATATAATCCGAAATGCTGTTTTGTAAGTCAGATCTTGCCAAGGGCAAAAATTTCAACTGTCCCAATGCCTTTTATGCTTGAATTCTTTAACATTAGGGAGGGGCAGCTGCTTGGGCATGAGCTGTGTGTAGAGGAGGGGAATCCACTATACCCATTCTCCTGAAGTGTACACAGGGTGTGGTAAGGCTCCATGTTAGCTGGACTGATTGTACAGCACTGAGCGCTGGAGACCGAGGCTGCTTCTAATCACAACCTTGCCACTGAAGCAAGCCAGAGTGTATTTCATGTAGACACATGCACATATTGCTTACACTCCAAATATATATACACACACGGGTGTAAATGCACACATTAGTCCTAACCACCAGGTATATTTTCTACAATAATGTCCGCACTCCAAGACCTCTGTGCCCACTCTATGTATGTATATACATACACATGCACACACACTATATATGTAAAAATACATATAAAAACACACACACACCAGTTATGACTGCCATATCCCTATTAACAAAAATGAATTATATGACAATTTAAGAGCCAGGCAGATAATTTTGGAAATCACTATACAGTACATCTAGGCACATAGAGATTCATCTGGTGTAAGGACCTTAACATTGACAAAATCAGCGACAAGTAGAAATACAGTGCAATCTAGTGTGTTACATCATTTACACATCAGTAAGTTCCACATGACGGCACACAGGCTCTAGACTACCCGGCTTATTCCCAACCCTGTATTCCTGCTATGAGTGGCCTGTTTTACCTTGTGCACGAGCTTTTAAGCATTCAGATAAATAATTTACAAGAACTGTGTATTGGTAAGAATAAATTAATAGTAAAAAACAAACAGCAGCAAAAAACTGTTTTACACATTGAAGGGATTATATTTAGATTTTGTTTTACTCTTTATGTATACATTTTATATTGTCTGTCTATTTATATTTAGTATTAGGTAAGATTTAGGATACTTTAAAATTCACAGGTGGAATTGTAGCATTGTTTCCACTAATGTGAGCTGACAGTTCCATGGTTGAAGCAAATATAAATACACATACAAAACAGATTTACACAATGCATACTTAAGAGTGGAGATGTATCTGTAACTCCGCCCTGAGCGGATGGTCTGAGTGACCAGGCCATTGCTCAATAATGTGTCCAGGTATAACGTTATAAAGGGGAATTTTGCTTTGTTTAATTCGGGGATGTAGTCATGATGTCGACATTCATAATTTTGAGCATTATGATGTCGACACTGTTTTCGTCATTTAACAGCACGACATCTGCAGAATGTTGGCATGTGAAATATTATGCATGGATCCACAGCAGAGGGTTAAGCTGCATACACACACAAGGATTTTGTTACCAATGATTTTCTGACGGTTATCTGTCAGATCATCTGTCAGATTTTTTAAAGTATAATGAACGAATTTTTTGAACTACAAACAATTTTTGCATATTAACTTAATGAAAATCGTTGAGTTGGCCAGTCTGACTGAACTACAAACGTGAACGCGCATGAACGATAATCGTTCATCACTCAGAAAGTGAACGATTTTTTCAACGATTGAACTATAATCGTTCAAAAAAATGTTGTGTGTGTGTATGCACCTTTAGTGTTAGGCACTAGGGTTAGACAGTAGAGGGAGGGTTAGGCACTAGGGGGAGGGCTAGGCTACAGGAGGGGAGGGTTGAAATTAGACACTAGAGGGAGGGTTAGGCAGTAGGGGAGTTCAAGGGTTAGGCTATGGGAGGGAAGGGTTAGGGTTTGGGAGAGGAGGGTTACAGTTAGGCACTAGAGGGAGAGTCAGGAGTGGAGGGTTAGACACTAGGAGGGATAGGGTTACACAACAGAGGTGGGGAGGATTAGGGTTAGGCACCAGAGGGAAGGTTAGTCACTAGGGAGAGTTCTAGGGTTAGGCTACAGGAAGGGTGGGTTACAGTTAGGCACTAGGGGGAGGGTTAAGCACTAGGGGGATGGTTAGGCACTAGGGGGAGGGCTAGCGATAGGCTACAGGAGGGGAGGGTTAGACACTAGAGGGAGGGTTAGGCACTAGGGAGAGTTCTAGGGTTAAGCTAAGGGGGGGTTAAGATTAGGCACTAGAGAGAGGGCTAGGGTTAGGCTACAGGAGAGAAGGGTTAGAGTTAGGAACTAGAGGGAGGGTTAGGCTATAGAAGTGGGGGGTCAGACACCAGGAGAGGGCTAGGGTTAGATTACAGGAGGAGTGTTAGTCTATGGGAGGGGAGGGCTAGGCACTAGAGGCAGTTCTAGGATTAAGCTATGGGAAGGGTGGGTTAGGGATAGGCACTAAGCGTAGGGTTAGGCTATGGGAGTGGAGGGTTAGGCTATGGGAGGGGTGGGTTAGACACTTAGGGGAGGATTAGGCACTAAGGAGAGGATTAGGCTAAGGGAATGGATGGCATTGGGACTAGGGGGAGGGCTAGTCTATGGGAGGGGAGGATTAAGCAATAAGGGGAGGGTTAGGCTATGGGATTGGATGGTAAATCACTAGGGGGAGGGCTAGGCTTAGGCTATGGGAGGGTTAGTGTTAAGCACTAAGTGGAGGCTTAGGCTTCGGGAGGGGAGGGTTAGGCACTAAGAGGAGTCCTAGGGTTAGTCTATGAGAGGGGAGGATTAGGATTAAGTACTAAGGGAAGGGTTAGGCACTAGGTGGAGGGTTAGGCTGCAAGATGGGTGGTTAGGGTTGGGCACTAGGGGGATTAAGTTTAGTCATATTTACTGAATGCGACACAGGATCCGCCGGAATTCATCCTGACCGCACTAGGGAGACCAATCACGGGATCCCGAGATTTGAGGCCAAAAATTTGAGGCTTTGAATCCAGGGATTGGAGCTTCCAATCCTGGGAATTGCGGTATTGAATTGCGGAGCTTAACTGTGCAGCAGCTGTATGATGATTCGATTTAACCGGGTAGCGCTAAGTCAGTGTACGCTGTGCTGAGGGACTAGTGCTGCCTTCTGGAGTGGAGTGGACACTGGAGAGTGGACTGGAGAGTCCATGAATGTTTTTTTTTCTTACTGTGGTGCTGCTGGGCTGTCTGGTCAACTCGACTCATCTCAACTCAATCCCGGGATTGAGAATTTTTCAATCCCGGGAATGGAAAAAATGAGGCAGGATTGGCCTCCCTAGACCTCACCGCTGGACCCGGAAGACACAGCAGGAGCCGCTGGGCTCGCCGAACCAGGTAAGTCACTGCTAGACCACCAGGGCTGTTTTGTCAATATTCTAATCATGTCGACATGGTGAACAGAATGTTGAAAAATATACTGTACCCTATTTCATGACTGACAGAGCTTCCTTATGGTAAAGCATTGGAATAAATATATTTTTACTTCCCTAACATAGGCAAAAATTAAAATTTTCCTTTGTCAACATTTACCCAGACATGTAGATCAGGTACTTCTCCCAGGTGTTCAGATACCAAATGTGGTCTGACACTGCCATAGAGTCCAGGGACAAAGGTCTATGGACCTCATTCAGAATCGGTCGAAGCGACCGCATGGTCGTACGCCACCAATGTTCGCTATACTGCGCATGCGTAAAGTTGGCAATGCGCGTGCGCAAACTAGCCGCTATGATCAGAAATTTCTCTCTCCTTGAACACAGCCAGGTCGGTAGTTTGAGTGACAGATTGAGGCGTTTGTGGGTGGTAACGGGAAGGTGCTTGAAAACGGGGGAGTGGAGATCCGAACGCAGGCGTGCCTAATTATGCGAACAGCGTTTTATGGGAGTGCATATGGTTTATGGGAGTGCATAATTAACAAAGTAGCGTCATGGCACATGTGACATGGGAGGTTTTTACACTGACATGATCGTAGAGCTTAAGAGAGGGTATGGTCAACCTTAAGCTCAACGACCAGTTCCGATGGTTCCCGATGGTCTCGATTAATCCTTATATGCCCGGAGATGACGCGTAATGCATACGAGAAGGGGGCGTATCTTTTTGTCTTCCGGCCGCTTCCTCCCCTTGGTCGGCCAGCTACCGATCCGAACTTAGGGACGCAACTTGCGAGGGGATCATTTGCATATCCGGCCCCTTTTCCCGTCCGAGCGACTCTGAATGAGGTCCTATATCTCATACATAAGTTGGTTTATTTTCACCTTCATGCGGTGCCTTAAAATCGGAAGGGGGAGTTGGAGTGGAACTGACTCACAAAATCCAAAAACTGGTGCAGTGTGACTTTGTGGGATCCAGTACTGAGTAATCCATATGAACTTCATTTATGAGGACGACTTTATCAAACATAAGACAGCCACAGATTCTAAGACAGTGAAATATATAGATTTTTTTGCTAAGTACTATTTTATGGAACATTGTTCTGCGCAAATCCCCAAGCATTGGATTTGTACGTAAACCATTGGGTTTGAGTACAAATCCGAATCAGGCTTCAGTCCTGAATTTACGCTAACATACAGACAAATGTTCAACAGTGTAGTACACTTGAGTTTGGTATACGAGTTTGACATTCAGAATTCTGACACAAGAATTCTGAAATGGTTTTGAACGTTGTAGTCTCAATTACTACACTAATATAATGTTGACATATTCAACATGTCAACATTATGCATGTGGATGGTGAAATGTCACCATTACTATCTAGCCCTAACCGCAGCCTAAGGCTGATATGTTCACAATGTAGAGCTGCATAATGTTTTTTTTTTTTTTTTAACATGTCTACACTATGAACATGTCGACATTCCGAACCATTCAACATTACAATGTCGACATTGTGAATGTGGACAATATGACTGCATACCCTGCAATGTGCTCAGATTTAAAACACTACAGCCCACTGCAACTAATGCAGCCAACAAGAGAGTAAACAAGACAATGGGACAATATTTACCTTACTATTATGTAAGTCCCAAAGGAGAAAAAGTATGACTGTTTATAATATATAAATGTCACATGGATCAAAGTGTAAACAATGAGCGTTACTGACAAACTATGTTTTGTGCAATGTTTCCTCTGAAAGTCAGTTAATAAAAGCAAAACTGTGCGTCTCATTCCACCAATGGCTTGTCAAAGAAGTGAAAGGTGACAGCACACTGCAGCACTGGACAGTGAGGAAAACAGGACATACATATATACAAGGTAGACAAAATAAATTCAGCTGTGAAATCAAAGGATAGGAAGGGCCCAGTATGCAGTCGGGAAGCCGGACCTAATCCCAACAGCCGGCTTCCCGAATGCTTTATCCCGGCGAGGGTTAAATGACAGGCGTCTAAATCTAGACACCTGTCATTTTACCGACGCCGGTAGTCCGGCGCCCGACATCCCGATCAAAGTGATGTCGGCACTGAGCGCGGATAGCCGCGGGGGGGGGGGTTTAGGGCTCCCGGGGGGGACTTGGGGTAGGCACCCCCTGGGAGGTTAGGGTTAGGCTAGGGGGAGGGAGGGTTATGGTTAGGCACCCTCGAGGGGGACTAAGGGTTAGGCACCCCCCCAGGGGACTTAGGTTTAGGCGGCGGGGGAGGGGGGGTTAGGTTTAGGCACTTAGAGGGGGATTAAGGATAGGCACTGCGGGGAGGGTTAGGGAAGGGAATTAGGTTAGTGAATACTTACCTTAGGGACGATCGGGATTTTCACCCATGTTGGGCAGCCGCTGTCGGGATTCCAACCGGCGGTAAATCATACCGATTCCAAGGGCCCTGCTCATCAGAGAGCTTACAATTTGGCAAGAAAATAGCAGAGTTGAGACAAGAGGAGCGAGTGTCAGAGTGGAGATGGGAACAATACACTAGGGATGTGCACTGACCTCCGTGCTTTGGTTTTGGATCTGTATCTCCTACGTGTTTTGGATCTGGATTTGCCAAAACCGCCCTTGCGTGTTTTGGTTTTGGCTCTGTATTTTCTTTCAAAAATTTATAAAAACTGCTAAAATCACATAATTTGGCCTTTTTTTGTTCCTACAGTATTAACCTCAACAACACTAATTTCAGCTCGTTTCCAGTAAATTTTGAGCACCTCATAGCTCACAATATTGTTTTCATCCATTTTACGGCCAAAAGTTGCACCAAGCTAGCTGGCTGACTAAGCTAATCGGCAGCAGTTGGCGGCACAAACACGTGGCAGTTCAACCTCCAACATGGCACATAAGGAAACATGTTTTCATTACTCAAGAGGCCTAAGAGAGATGGAGTATGTATGTAGTTCAAGGCAGGGAAAGAAAAGGTTGATTCATAGTTAATTTAATTTAATTTTTTGATTCCAAATCAAATTTATGAGGGAGGAGGGGAGAGCCTGGGTGAACAAGATGTCCCATGTTTTGCCCACAAAATCAACTTGGTGATTCAGAATATTTTTTAAAATTAAAGGGGCATGCAGGAGATGCTGACTGTGGCCATAAACATTTCTGGACATTTTCAGGATTCAGCAACCGCATGTCAAAGATTGCAGCAGCTGTGGCAGTTCAACTTCCAACATGGCACATCAGGAAACAAATGTTTTTATTATTCAAGAGGCCTGAGGGAGTTGGCGTATGTATGTAGTTGAAGGCATCGAAAGGAAGGTTTGATTAGTGGTAAATTTAATTTAATTGTTTCATTCCGAAACAAAATTTATGAGGGAGGAGGGGAGGCATTTACAAAAAATATTTAAATCATTCACATCAGTCCTTGCCCCAAAAGAATCCATGAGCGCTATGCCTGCTGCTGCTGTTTTAAAAAACAATTGACTGCTAAACAATCCTTTGCAAGGGGGAGCAAGTATGACAGTAATCACCCAGTTGCACAGCGGATCACTGATGCCATAACATCTATGCTGGTATTAGATGTGAGTCCAACATCTGTCAATAATGCAGTGGGTTTTAGACAGTTCATTGAGGTCCTGTGTCCCTGCTACCAAATCCCATCTAGATTCCACTTCACTAGAAAAGCAATTCCCGACATGCACAGGGACGTTAAAAAAACGTACTTAGTGTCCTCGAAAAATGCCATTGCCAACTTAACCAAAGATATGTGGACAAGCAGAACAAAGCAAACGCAAATTACATGACTGTAACAGCCCACTGGGTGAGTGTATTGCCTTCAGCGCCACCAACAGCAACAACAGCAGCAGCAGTGCCTAAGAAATAGCAGCTCATTCATAGGCAGGCTACTCTTTGTATCACCGGTTTCACTAAGAGGCATACCGCTGACCTTTTAGAAAAATCCAGGGAAGTCATTGCAAAATGGCTTACCCCGCTTGGACTCTCCTTAGGATTTGTGAGTTCTGACAATGACACCAATATTGTGAGAGCATTACAGCTGGGTGAATACCAACATGCCCCATGTTTTGCTCACGCTATCAACTTGGTGGTGCAATTTTTTTTTTAAATGACAGGGCCATACAGGAGATGCTCTCTGTGGCCCGAAAAATTTCTGGACATTTTCGCCATTCAGCATCTGCAAGAAATGTTGAATTTGCCCTGCCACTAACTAAAGCAAAAGGTAGTTACAAGGTGGAACTCCACCCTTTATATGCTTCAGTGGATGGAGGAACAACAAAAAGCCATCCAACACAGCCATCCTACACAGCAAACTATGACATAGGAAGAGGAGGAAGAATGTACCTTACTCAAATACTTTCCGTGTTGAGCAAAGTGCTGAAACCCTTCGAAGTAGTCACCTGTGAAGTGAGTTCAGACACTGCCAGCTTGAGTCAGGTAATTCCCCTAATTAGACTGTTGGAAAAGTAGCTTGTAGCTTGAGAAACTGAAGGAGGAGCTGAAACTAAACAATTCTGCTAAATATGTCAGACTTGTAGATCAAGTCCTTTAAACGCTTCGCCAGGATCCAAGGATTGTCAGGATCTTACAATCGGGTTAATACATTTTGGCGACCGTGCTGGATCATAGGTTTAAGTCATACATTGTGTCTTTCTTTCCAACGGACACAGATCTGAAGAGATGCAAAGAGCTGTTGGTAAGCAAATTGTCAGCTCAAGTGGCACGTGATGCAGCGATGGCTTCTCCTTCAGTTTTTCCAGCAAGTGCATCTGCCTAGAAATAACTAAACTTTCCCAAAGCATTGGTGATGCAGATGAGTCAACATAAGCAAGTTTTGACATCTAATCGGGTCTAAAAGAATTGCCAACAATTAATGAGACCTCTACCGTGACTCCATATGATACGGTCACCATTCAAAGAATGGTTGCGGACTATTTAAAAAATTTTAATGATAGCATCCAAATAGGCATGTCAGACAGTCTGTTTGACTACTGGCAGGAAAAAAAAGCAATTTGGAGATGTCCACCCTCCAGTGGTTTCAGCACAGCCGGGAACCTTGTCAGCGATCGACTTTCTCAAAATGTGGAAAAATATGAGATATGGTAAGAACTTACCCTTGTTATCTCTATTCTACGAAGTCCATAGGGTTCCGCAGGATACCTTGGGGTATATAGGCGATGGCGGCAGACATCGGGCACCTCAGAGTTAAAGTTTTCAGCCTCCCAGGATACACTGGAGTCCCTCTCCCCGCCCCCGAGCCAAAGCAAATCAGTTACGTAACAAGCCATAGGCCGGAGGAGAAGAAAGAGAGAAGAAAGTTCTGGAACAAGCGTGGACCCGTCACTGCTCCCCAGCTGCGGAGACTGGCGTCCGTTGTCAGAAGGACCCAGTTTGCCACCCAAAAAGGGCGTCCCTTGTTCAGGTGAGTTGTCTGCAGCCACCAAGCCAGAGACAGACGTACCTCCGGAGAAAGCACCATGGGATGTGTCTTTATCCGATGGGGCAACCCATTCCATCTGGAGAGGATCAATTTCTGCAGAGGTCTGGAGTGAAACTAGGCATATTCCACCATGTCGAACATTGACACCATGGAGCCCAGTAATCTCATCGCCGAGTGAACAGACACTCGGCGACTCTGAAGGCAACTGCATACCTTTGCCTGTAATGCAGAGATCTTTTCCTCCGTCACAAAGATCCTCTGTTGTTGAGAGTCCAACAGGGCCCTGAGATGGAGCATTCTCTGCGAGGGAACCAGGGTGGATTTCTTCCAGTTTATCAACCAGCAGTGATTCTGCAACACAGATATTGTCAGTTGCAGATGGCGCTGGAGAATCTCTGGAGACCCTGCTAACAACAGAAGGTCGTCCAGATAAGGCAACAAGCGGACCCCCTGCATCCGCAGGTGGGCTGCTATGACCGCCATAACTTTGATAAAGACTCGAGGCGCTGTGGCCAGACCAAAGTGCAGTGCCTGGAACTGGAAATGTTGGTCGAGCACTGCAAACCTGAGGAATTGCTGGTGTGCCAAGATAATAGGGACATGCAGGTAGGCGTCCTGAATGTCCAACGACACCATGAAATCCCCAGGCTCTATTGCCAGAATAATGGAACGCAGGGTCTCCATCCTCCATCCTCTTGAGGTTGAGGATGGTTCGGTAAGACCTATTGGGTTTCTGCACCAGAAAGAGATTGGAATAGAAACCCGTGCCTCTCTGGGATAATGGAACAGGCACTATAACTCCAGCCTAGAGCATAGAGAGCAACACCTTTTGGAACTCCCGGGCCTTGTCCTGATCTCACGGAAGTCCTGTGGTGAAAAACCGGCTTAGAGGCCTTCGCCGGAAGGAGAGGGCATACTCCTGAGAGACCACCTCTTGTACCCAAGTGTCCTTGGTAGTCAGGTACCAGCACTGGGAGAACTGAAGCAGGCGGCCTCCCACTCTCGGGTCCCCCAAGTGAAGGCTTATCCCATCAGGCTGAAGGCTTATCGTCCGACTTGGGAGAAGGACGTCTTGTACTCCAAGCCTGCTTCTTTGGCTTGGCAGATTTCCTGTTACCCGACTGTCTGGGAAAGGACTGGATCTTGGACTTACCCTGGGCCCTATAAGGCCGAAGTACCAGACCCTGATGGGACTGTAGCCGATGGCAAACACGCAGATTTAGCTGCTGCCAGTGTGGCCACCATTTTATCCAGGTCAGGACCAAACAGGACCTGTCCATTAAAGGGCAAGCATTCCAATCCCTTCTTGGAATCTGTGTCCGCTTTCCAAGTTCGCAACCACAGGGCGCGGCGAGGCGCTACTGCTGGCAAGATTCTTGACGTGAGGAGACCTATATCTAAGGCTGCCTCATTGATGTACGTGGCTGAGTCTCTGAGATTGCCCACTAACTCCACCTGTTCAGGGGAAGAGTCAGTGTCCAGAGACGCCTCCAAAGTATCCGCCCACCGCTCCATGGCTCTGGCTACCCAGGACACGGCGATAGCCTGTCTGGAAGCCCCTCCAGCAAGGGAATAAATTAATTTTAGGCATATCTCCACCTTGCGATCTGTAACATCCTTTAAGGAGGACATGGAGAGCATGGGCAATGTAGCACTCCTCACTAGGCGTATCACATGAGAATCCACCTGTGGAGGTGTTTCTCATTTTGAAAAATAATTATCCGCAAAAGGGTATTGCAAAGGCCAAGCGTTTTTGAGGCTGGAACCGCTTACCCGGATTTTTCCACCCCTCCTCTAAATGATCCATTAACTGACCAGAGAGAGGAAATACAGTGGCCTCTCCCTTAACGTCCTTAAAGAAGGCGTATTTAGATTTGGCCACAGGGGGCTACTCATCCTCAATCACCAAGGCTGCACGGACTGCCCGTATAAGGCCAGGTATATAGACTTTAGATTTAGACTCCGCCTCCTTTGCGCGAAGGGGCTCTTGGTCTGAAAAGTCAATAATTTCACCGTCATCATCATCATACTGAGCCTTCTGAGACAATAAAGGCCGCTTAGAAGGCTGCAATGGTGACTCCCCCTGTAACATGTCCGTCAGGTGGTGTACCGTAGTGGACAATGAATTTGCCCACACAGGCTCCTGCGAGACCCGGGGGGGCGAAACTGGGAGACCCTGAGGTATCATCAACTGCCTGGGAAACCCCTGCGTGGGTGATGAGACTACCGTCTGCTGCGATAACCCTATCTGGGGCAAAGCAGGGGGCGTCGCCAACTGGCCCACAAGGGTTGTAAGTGCCTTAGCAAAACAAGCCCACCTGTATCAAACTCCAACAGCGTTTGCACACTTCCTAGAAAATGGCCGCCGAGGAGCTGAGAGGAAGCGGTCCAGGGGGAGGAGCGCTGACACAGCTCACCAGACCGCTATTGAAAGGCACTGTGCAGCGGGGGAGGCGCCGGCTGTGAGACAGAGAAGGCGCACTCCCCTGGCATGCTCTTAACCCCTGGGATGCTGGAGCATATCCACACTGCTGCAGCCCGCTGTCCCTGGTGGTCTAGTGGAAAGCGCAGGATCAGTACCTGGCTCCACGCGCAGCCTGTCCCCAGGGAGCCCCCTGCCTGAGGACCAAATGAATCGGCGGGTACCCTCCACGGGTCCCCGTCGCTTACCTGACCCCCTTGAATCCGGTCACAGTCAGGGATATTTCGGGATCACTGCTAGCTGCGACCCCAGACACCCACCAGCATCCCCGGATCTGTACCGGCGTTCTGGTTCGGCAGGGTGAAGGAGTGACAGCATAGACGTTTGAACTGGCTGTCTATGCTGTACAGCTCATCTTGTGCAGCAAAGCTGCTTGAAAATAAACTTCAGGGGCTGTAACAGCCCCCCTCTGAATATGGTGAACCAACTCCGAGCCAGGCACCTACGAAACTGATTTGTCTTGGCTTGGGGGCGGGGTATAGGAGAGGAACCCCAGTGCATCCTGGGAGGCTGAAAACGTTAACTCTGAGGTGCCCGATGTCTGCCGCCATCGCCTATACCCCAAGGTATCCTGTGGATACCCTATGGACCTTGAAGTAGAAAGATGATGTCCATCAAAATTAACTACAAATTCTACGAGGAAGACCTTTACTGCCAATTATGTCCAAAAATTACAAAGGCACCTGTAATGGTGGATTCCAGCGGGGACAAATTAATATTGTGTGAAGATGATGTACACACTGATGAGGGTGAGGAATCAGATGATGATGGCGACAACATCTTGCCTCTGTAAAGCCAGTTTGTGCACGTATAGATCATTGCCAGCAATGTCAGCTGCCTATTGGTAGCTTCTTTTGTGGCGGCCCAAACAAACCAATAGCTTCATGATTGAGGATATTGTTGATGAGGGCGTTGAAGATGGCAGGTGCTTTGATCTAGCAGAGAGAAGGGAGCTAGCGGACGCTGGACTGCTTGTTGTTACTTTTTTAGTCAAAGTTTGTGAATTTTGCAAAAACCTTTTTTGATAGATGCGCTGCTGCAGATGATGGAACAGGGAGGAGGTTTCTAGATGGTTGTGTTCCCTACCTCTACTTACTCTGGCTATACAAAGGGTACAGATGGCTTGACAATTGTTGTCAGAATTTGGGTAGAAATAATTCCACACATAAGAAGTTGATTTTTTTTGTCTTAAGCCCAGGCATGACAATGTGATTTTCCTCATCTTGGGCAACAACTGTTTCTTCCACTGGTGTCTGATTTACACAAACAGCATCCTCATCAACATCATCATCATCCTTATTAGCGTCAGCTACACAAATATCCTCCTCGTCCTGGCGCACTGCCACAGAAGCATCCTCGATTTCTATGTCAGCATGTTCAGTTGTGCTTACATCATCTAAGAGGCAGAACCACCAGTCATAAATAAAGGCCAAGGTCTTAGCATTCCTTGCCACTTCGTGTGATGAAAGGCATATTGCCAATTGTATGTCTTTCTGCAGCTAACTTTGACCTTGGGCATCGGCTTTAGTAGATGACGTTGACGGACTAGTATTGTTGACTGGTGGCACTGGCAGCAGCTCAAGCACTAGTATGTGGTTCCTGCTCTCCTTTCAACGAAACATTCTCCATATCAACAAACATGAACGAAGTGGGGTACAGCACACACGTCAGTTTGTACCAATTTTAAATATTACACTGCGGTATCAATGACCTACAGCATCACAATATTTTTTATGAATATTACACTGCGCTACCACATACAGTGCACAATACGTGTGTGAATATTACACTGTGCTACCACTTACATTGTCACAATACGTGTATGAATAGTACACTGTGTTTCCACTTACAGTGTCACAATATTTTTTATGAATAATACACTGCAGGTCCACTTACAGTGTCACAATATTTCTTTTATATGTATATTACACTACATTTCCACACAGTGTCACAATACGAGTATGAATGTTACACTGCGCTATCACTTAAAGTGTCACAATACATGTATGAATATTACACTGCATTTCCAATTAGTGTTACAATACGTGTATGATTATACTGCGCTACCACTTAGTGTCACAATACGTGTTGAATATTACACTGCGCTACCACTTACAGTGTCACAATACGTGTATGAATAGTACACTGCGTTTCCACTTACAGTATCACTCACAATACTTGTATGAATATTACACTGCGGTCTGACCGGCGTCACAGTAAAAAAAATATAATAATATAGGGCCTGATTCAGACCCACTCGCGAGCGGCTGTCCGCTCGCAAGTGGGTCGATGTTATGGACTGAGCATGCGCACGACGGAGGGAGCTCCGTCGTGCGCATGCGCCAGACGCGACGAGCGAAGGAAAGTCCTTCGCTCGTTGTGTCCGATCAAAGGGGGCGTGCTGTCAATGTTGATTGACAGCACGCCCCCTTTGGTGGGCGTGCCGGGGGCGTGCCTCCCTGACGGGGCGTTCCCACGGGAACGCCTCCCGTCAAAAGCCGGCCCACTGACATCACTAGTGATGTCAGTGGGAGTGATTTTGGCTCTGATAGAGCCAAAATCACTCCGGAGCTTGCGGTTGAAAACCTCAACCGCAGGCTCCGGCTCGCAATTTCGATGGTCGCGATGGTCTCGACCATCGCGGCCATCACAAAGCACGCTCGTATAGCCTGTGGGTGGTGACCCACAGCTATACGAGCGTCCAGGAGGACGCTCCATGAAGATGGAGCCCGGCCCTCATTCAGAGCGTGCGCTCTGCTCAGAGCGTACGGCTCTGAATGAGGGCCATAATACACTAGGGTACAGGACAAAAAAAGATATATATTTTTTTTAATTATATTATATATAGATTTTTTTTTTTTTACACTAGGCACCCTTGGACGGACAGAGCACCCCTAGACCAACACACCAGCCCCTTTATGGACGGACAGAGCACCCCTGAAAGACACAGCAGCCCCTAGACAGACACAATAGCCTCTGGATGGACAACAGAGCACCCCTGGACAGACACAGTAGCCCCTGGATGGACAACAGAGCACCCTTGGCAGGACACAGCACCCCCTAGACAGACACAGCACCCATGGACGTCCGTTCACTACACTCTCCACAGCCAGAGTGAAATGGCGCCAATGACCGAGGACCTTTATAGATTCCAAAAGCCACGAGAATCCGACAGCGGTAGGACGAGGTTTTGCCTCGTTTTGGGATCAGAGTCAGACGGGAAAACTCGAGCCGGACATGGATCCCGGCCCGGATCGCGAAGTTCGAGCGAGTCTGGTTTTCTGAGAACCGGACCTGCTCATCTGTAGTTTGTACCTAAGCAGGACTGTATACATGCCTAGTGGGGGATGCATTGTAGACTTAGCAAACGAGACTGTACTAATTTTCAGGCGAAAAAGATGCTCGGAGTAGAGTCTCCCATGAGAGATTGGCTTTGGCTGAAATAATGACCAGATGAAAATGTTACGTAAATATCACAGCAACAGAAAATGAAAGCTTCACTATCAATTCGTTAGGAGCTCTATGTTAAGGTGGCGCCTGAAAGGGTGTCTGGACCCATAGAAGTGCAGCTTTACTTTGATCCACATGTCCATTCCTCCCTCCGCCACGTTACACTTCAGTGGGGTAAGGTGAAGTGTAAAGTTGCTTATTGACTTACTTTTACAATTCACTATGACGTCATGTCCCAGGTCATTACTTCACATGGTAAATAAAACCCAGATAGTTATGTCATTATGCAGGTTACAGTAATAATGTAGTTGTCGGCTAACACAAACACTTCGGGTTTTTAATAGTCACTGTTTCTGTGGCAACAAAAAGTATTGGAGGGAAAACAATACCAAACTTCTGTTGTGATGAGCATATAAAAGTGTGAGTGCCCTGTGAGAGGGGGAAAGGAGTGGAATACACTGACATTTCGGCTTGCTTTAAGCTTTCTATGTTTACTTTGTGATGTAATCGGACATGAATATTTCAGTGACAGCCTAAATTCCTAGACTATGTTGAATTGTTGCTGCCCTGTTAATCAAGTGTAGGAAATTCATTTTACAAACCATAGGGTCAAAAAATGGGGAAACCAGACAAGACAAAAACAGGAAAGTTAATGGACAAGATAAATAAATGGAGAAAAACAGGTGGTTGCAGTATTCATGACAATGAAACTCAGTAATGCTATATAATATACCTAGAGAAACAAGTAAGAAGAATAATAAAGGCATGCACACAGGCTTGACTGCATCTTAAGCAGGTCATCTGAAAGCATGAGGAATTGTAACTGGAGTTTAAACTGTAACCTCCTTCTATCTGGCCTCCCCAACTCCCTTCTCTCCCCTCACCAGTCTGTCCTCAATGCTACTGCTCAGCTCAAAATGCTCTGCATCTGTCTCCCCTCTCCTACAAGCTCTCCACTGGCTCCCCTTCCCTTTCAGAACCCAATTTAAGGTTCTCACACCTACTTACAAAGCCCTCACCCATTCCTCTCCCATTTACATCTCGGACCTCATCTCCCTTCACTCTCCTGTCGGCCCTCTTTGTTCAACTAATGCACGCCGCCTCTCATGCCAATTGATTACTTCCTCCCACTCCCGCCTCCAAGATTTTGCCCGCACTGCTCCACACCTTTAGAACTCTCTCCCTCTTCCCATCAGACTCTCCACAATCCTTCAAATGGGCTCTCAAGACCCACTACTTCATCAAAGCCTTCCAGCTCTCATCTTAACTTGCTGCTACATACTCCTTCCTCCCTACCTACCCCATCTGTGTCACACCTGTTTGTCTGCCCCTCCCCTTTAGAATGTAAGCTCTTACGAGCAGGGCCCTCTACCCTCTTGTGCTTCTCCGTTGTCTACTTTCATCTACTTCTTACTCCCCACTAGGGCACCTAACACTTGGTTGCTTTGCTATGTTGCTTATCTGGGTGTTATGGTCGCGAATGTAGCAATGTATATTATCCATGTCCTGTATTGTATTGTACTGTACTGTAAGTCACTGGTCAACCTATTTGTTTATGTACTTTCTAAGGCGCTACGGAACACTTGTGGCGCCATATAAATAATAATAATAAACTGGATTTGGACTTCACTTTGGCCTGAAATTAAAAAATTTCTCAGGCCCTGCACCCCATGCATGCTACTACTCCACCCTCCGGCAACTTCTCCGGCTAATTATACTTATCATGCATAACATAGTGTGTTATTATTACTACAAAGATTGCAATCTGATTGCAGTAGGTCAACTTTTGATAGTCTGTTGTTACCATGTACTTCTACCTGCAATGAGTTGACCGCTTTCCATATCCATCCATAAAACACCATTATGGTCCCTTCCCCCTTTTCTACCATCCTTCCCCTGTCCACTTTTGGGTGCTTCCCTGTTCTCTAATTTGATTACCCACTGTATTTGAAACTACAAATTGCTCATCCTACCCACTGTAAGATATGTAGTGCACCCAAGATGACTGCCCCCACCTGGTACTTTCAAGGGCAGGCTGGGCAACATGTGGAACTAATTGGGTTGGGTATGTAATACGGCCGGATGGAAGGCCGGCAGATGAAGATCCCGACAGGGGAGGTAAGTAGGCAATCCTTAACCCTCCCTTAGTGGTGCCTATCCCTAACCTCCCCCCAGGGGTGCCTAAACCTAAACACCCCTCCCCGCACCCTAAACCAAATCCTCCCGGGGTGTGCCTAACCCTAACCCTCCCCCCCTTCCCACGGCTAAGAGATCCCAATGCCCGGCTTACCTACGTTTGGTATGCCGGGCGTCGTTGTTTCGGCGTGGGGCTAATGATAGGCGTCGGTATTTAGACGCCTATCTTTAGTCCCATGCCGGGCTTTCAGTGTCGGGAAGTCGGCAGTCGGCATTTCGACCGCCGGCTTCCTGACTACATCCCGTAGTGGGTATCCTGTTAGTCGCTTTCTATTGTATGCCTTATTTCCCTGTATTGCCTATCTCAAACATTGTGGCACACCAATGATGGCTGCCTTGTCTGGTACACTCATGGGTAGGATGAACAATTCATGGATATGATGATTCTCTAATGATCATGTATCTTGCTTTAGTATTCTGTAGCTCCCCCGCTACGTGCCATCTCTCAGTCACTGGCTATTCCACCCATTGTAACCTAAGTAGAGCGCCCAAAATGGCTGCCTCACCTCTGTAATTTTTTTATGGGTTACCAAGTTCAAAAATGCATTTCTCATATGTATTAAGGTACTTCGACCCGATGGGTAATGCATCTTTAGAACACCCTCATATAGCCTATAGAATGTTGGACTGCTTCTCACAAATTTAAATTCAGTTTAGCTTGCAGTAGGGACCTCCAGGAATGGGCTGCCGATACCATAGTCATAAGACACCAGAGAAGAAATATACATGTAATTTTTTAGTTTTGAAGCAAAGAGTTGAAACAGATCTATGTAAATAGCACAATTACAGGTAACAAAACATTTGTTAAAAAATGTAAACACAAAAGCAATAAGGGCACCAGTGTCACGCCTGAGGGTTGGTTTGGGCTGGAACAGGTGTGGGAGGCTGAAGAGGAGACTTGGGAGGTGTGAATAAACCTGGGTGGCTTGAGCCAGGACTTCCTCATGTATTGCTGTGAGGAAGTAGAGGAGCTGCAGAGGATGATGGGCCCGAAAGGCGAGAACAAGAATATAATGTCTTTATTATACAGCAGGTTGGAATGAGAACTGGAGATGATAATACTGAATGAACGAGCAGAATTGGATTGGGACCAATGATGCTGAATTGAGAGCTGGATTGGTTTGAGACCGATGTTGATGATTTGAAGAACTTAATGGATTTGAATCCGATGTTTAAATATTGATGAACTTGATTGGTTGGGACAAATGTTGATGAATCGATGAACTTGATCGATTGGGAAATATGTTGATGAATTGAGGAACTTAATTAATGTGAGTCCAATGTTGGAAGCATCGGATGAGACCGATGGTTGGAGGTACTGGGTGGAACTAAGGGTGGCTATAACAACAAGTCTCAGTGGTAAAAACCAGACTGATGTGCAAGATGGTATAAGAGACTTGTTTACCAGATATACAGTAGGAGCTGGATATAACGAACTGAGGGCTTGATTCAGCAAGGATTGCAACTGTGATTACGGGCGCAATTGGCCGATTGTTGCATTCTGCGCATGCAGCCCCGGCCACTGTGCAGTTTTGCAAAGTATTACGGATGTGTGTAAGGCAAGATAAGCACGCTTATGTAGTGCTGCAATGGCATAGTGATCTCAATGGATTGGCACATCATCGCAGTGAGACTGCGTGCGTAATAGCAGCCGCTATCCGTACTGAATCAGGCCCTGGGACCGTTCAGATACAGAGTATCTTGGAGCTCAGCACTGAGCTGTAACTTCAGCAAGAATTGATGTTGTACTGGCAACATAGGCCAGTCTGGAAATGGAATTTGTAGGGGAGGATCCCCAGGGATTAGATGCTGCGATCAGCTGGTCTGGGAGCAGCGCTCTGAGTGGAGGAAGAGCGTCAGGTGACAGAGTCCAACATGGCTGTGCCCATACTGTTGTTTAGGAGGGAACTCTGGTGTGCAGCCTGTATGCCATCATGCTGGGAAGACACGCTGTGAGCAAGAAGCTGCAGAGAGTCATCTCCATGCTCAGTAACAGGACACTGAGCGGACGGGGCAGGAGCTACACAGACCGACCACAGCGCTATCCTGGACAGGCCCCGAAGCTTTAAGAAAGTGGTTTTAATAGTCGGAGAGTGACAACCAGGGAATGCTACTAGGGGCATAGGCCTAAAATACTGACTTTTATTAAAGAAAAAAAAGGGGAAAGGAGAGGGAACAAGGGGAGAGAGGTTTTCAGAGGGGTCAAGGAGGAAGAGGATGGAGGAGAAAGCCCATATGGGTTGGAAACTGAGAGAAGGGCTGAACAGCATTTTGGCAAGTCTGGATGGAGCAAAGAGGTTTGGAGGTCCCAGAAAACTGTTATTTTGTATGTTTACCAGTAGGATGAACAATTCATGGAAATGTTTGGGAAAGTCTGGGATTTGTGGAAGGCGTAGGCTACATTTTGGAGTTAAATTAGAGGCTTGGGAAACTTTGGAGTTGGGACACAATGGGCTCGATCCAATTAGGTGCGAATTGCAAGTAGCGAATTAGTTTCTTTAAACTCGCACACTTCGCCGTGAAGCGCGCTCCCGAGAATTCTCCAATCCAATTAAAAATGCCTATTCGTGGGGCGTGGCCACGGCGGATCTGGTGTAGGCAGCTGGTCCTGTAGGCTCCCCAGTGCTATATCCTGTATATCTATCCTGCACACAGCTACCCGGATAAAACGGGTCGGAGAGGCAGAAACCCGTATTTCTAATCTAGAAGATTCGCACACCCCATTACAATCACAAGTTGCTTCTCTAACTACGCAAATGACTACTCTGCAGAACAAAATATCTGATATCGACGGCAGACTCCGTCGTAATAATGTGAGAATTGTGGGGCTTCCTGAGAAAGAGGAGGGTTCCGCCCCTGAAGCTTTCCTTGAAAAGTGGCTCATCGATTTCTATGGCAGAGATTCTTTTCCAGCCAAATTTGCAGTGGAGCGGCACACCGTGTCCCTCCTAGACCTTTGCCTCCCGGTGCTCCTCCAGGCACATTTATTGCTAGACTCCTACATTACCAAGATCGAGACACTATTCTCAAGTTAGCACGTATTAAAGGTCCATTGGAACGAAATGGAGTTAAAACTTCTATTTTTCCAGACTTTGCGGTGGAAGTACAAAAGGACAGAGCAAGATTTCTCCCTATTAAACGTCGCCTCCGTGACCTTAATCTATCATATGCAATGCTTTTCCCCTCTAAGCTACGGGTGGTGGCAGACGGGGAGACCAAGTTCTTTGCTTCCCCAAAAGAGGCGGCGGCTTGGATGGATCGTAGATCACCTGGTCTTCGGCAATTGGAACCAGAGTGATTATCAATATTATATAATTTTGTGAATATATTTCTATATTGCTGTTGGAATCGATGTTCTTAGATATAATATGTTACTTCATCGATTGCAATATATACACTAAGTAGGTACTGGATATAAATAATAGTTTACGGAGGATAGTATTCACTATATAATACTTTTGCTATAAAATCACTCTACAATATGTCAGTTCATATAAGTATAAGTGAATATGGTACTGTTGCTTCAATATTATTTCTATACTGGGGAGCCCATCATGTTCTTTGGTGGTCATTAGAATTAATTGCTCCTAATACTCTCAGCTTGTTTTTTGGCTATCAGAGTAATTGTGTGGGTGGGTGGGTTGTGTTACTATTAGTTTGTAGGGAGGCAGAGTTTAATGTTTAGGGATCCAAGTATGCCTTGGTTGGGTTGGTGTACAGGGTGGGGGGGATCTGAGAGAGATTTATTTCCTCTTTTTTTATTTTTATTTGATATTATTTTTATGTTTGGTAAAGTGATGTACTGTATTGCCGTATTGACTATACATATCCGTTCTGTCAGTCTGCATAATGTTTCTAGTAAATTGCTGGGGGATATCCTGAAACTCTTTTTACTTCCCTATATATGACTAAAATATTGACTTGGAATGTGAGGGGCATTAATGATAGGATAACACGTTCCTTAGTACTTAGACAGCTGCGACACTATGGATCAGAGATTACATGTCTTACAGAAACGCACCTGGTGGGTGGGAAACTTTTATCACTTAAGAGACCGTGGGTGGGTTGGGCGTTTCATTCCCCATTTACCTCCTCTTCTAGGGGAGTGTCTGTTCTTATAAGTAAAACAGTCCCATTTGTCTGCAATATCGTTAAAATTGACCCTGGATGGCAATATGTTTTCTTAGATTGCAGCATTTATTCATTTAATATATTTATTTTAGCAGTATATATTCCTCCACCCTTCTCGTATGAGGTTTTGAAGCGTGCAGCTGAATTTGTAGCTTCCTCTCCTGATACCCCAATTATATGTCTTGGGGACTTCAACAATGTACTAAATCCTGCTATGGATAGGTGGCGTGAATCCTCTGCCTGTCACGTCCCATCAGGAAGAGGGCTGGCGAATTTTGTGACGGATATTGGCTGGATTGACCCCTGGCGGGAAAAACATCCAAATACACACCAATATTCTTGTTTTTTCCATTCCCATCATTCTTTTTCCAGAATAGACTTGGCCCTGGTCTCCAGAAACCTATTGCCCTGCATCTCTGGTATAGAGTACAAGGCTAGGGGCATATCTGACCATTCCCCGCTATTCTTGCAGTTAGATATTAAAATAGATAAGGGTCAGCATTTTTGGAAGCTACATCCCTCCTGGTTATTGCAAATGGGGGCGGGGTCGGAACTGGAGGCGGCATGGCAGGGCTACTTTGCTAATAACATGGGTTCTGCTCCTATTGATGATATGGAATGCATTCAAGGCCTTTATGCGAGGATCACTGATAAAGAGGGTGGCAGAGCTGAAACTATTCTATAGGAAAAGGGAACTTGAATTGGAAGCCAGATGTCGAGCTTTAGAGTTGTCATATCTGGTGGATAAGCTAGAATCCTCCAGGGTATCATGGTTACACGCTCAAAAAGAATGGACTACTCATTTACAGGACCGAACTAGCCGTCGATTATTATTTACTTCACATTCCAGATATTTTCAAAGTGACAGGTCAGGAAGCTATCTAGCGTACTTGGTTAACTCAGACAGACCTAGTAACACTATTGCTAAGTTGAGATCAGCTGATGGCTTGGTAGTTGATACAACCCCTGAAATAGCGGATGTGTTCCTGAAATTTTTTAAGAATGTTTACTCATCTGATTTAAAATGTAGCCAGGCAGAACTGCGGAATTATGTAAATAATGCCAAGCTTCCTATCCTTACTACTGAGGCCAGCGCCATATTGGAGGCCCCTATCACTATTGAAGAGATTAACACAGCTATTAAATCATTTCCGAGTGGCAAAGCTCCCGGAATTGATGGTATTCCCCTTGAAGTTTATAGAAAACATGTGTTATTTTTTGCTCCCATATTATTGGACATATTTAATGCTTTGTTTGAGGAGGGGATCTTCCCTGCCTCCATGTCTGAGGAGGTGATAGTGGTACTTCCGAAGCCTGGAAAAGATCCCCTATTTCCAGAGTCATATAGACCGATATCCCTGATATCCACTGACGCTAAAATTCTAGCCAAACTCCTGTCTATGCGACTTAATAGAGTTATTGCTACTATAGTTCCTCCAGACCAGACAGGATTTATGCCCGGGAAAACAACTTCTGAGAATCTGAGGAGGTTATTTACACATCTACAGATCTCCCATGGTGATGAATCATCTTCAGTTGTAGTGTCATTAGATGCGGCTAAAGCCTTAGATTCCATAGAATGGCAGTTCTTATGGGAAGTTATGCGAGCATTCGGGATAGGTCCACGCTTCATTAAATGGGTCCAGTTGCTATATATGGTCCCTAGTGCACGGATCTCAATAAATGGTTATGTTTCACCCTCCTTCCATTTATCTAGGGGAACGAGACAGGGTTGCCCCTTGTCTCCAGCCCTATTTGCTTTGGCAATGGAACCGCTGGCATGTGTACTGCAATCCCATCCTGATATAGTGGGTCTTCGGGTAGATAATGGAAATGACACTGTGGCCTTATACGCAGATGACCTTTTATTGTTTTTGGCTGACTATGCTCTCTCCATGCCGGCGGTGCTCCAGGTTATTACAGCCTTCGGTATATACTCTGGACTAAAGATTAATTGGGGGAAATCCCACATACTTCCACTTAGGGGGTCCCCTCCCGCATCTCCCAGTATACCTCTTCCCCATAAGTGGGTAGACCGCTTTAAATATTTGGGAATTTGGGTTACTAATTCTCTGCAGGATTATATCTCTCTGAATATCCAACCATTATTGGAATATCTCCGAATGAAATCTCGCACCTGGGTTAAACTTCCTTTGACACTGACTGGTAGAATTAATCTGGTAAAAATGATCGTGCAGCCTAAATTCCTATATGTATTCCAACAATCTCCTATTTATATACCACTATCCATATTTAGGAAACTAAACAGTTTGATCTCCTCTCTGGTCTGGATGAATAAGCGTCCCAGGATTCAATTGAATACTCTAACTAGACCCCGGAATTTGGGTGGACTCGCTGTCCCTCATTTTAGATTATATTATCTTGCGTCTCAATTGGCGCATTTGAGAATATGGTTGCAGGGTGGCCCGGTGGGTGACTTGATATCTGTAATGGTCTCCCAGGCTTCGCCGGGACACTCCCCTTTACAGGCCTTACTTGCAGAGGGATACTCTAAAAATGATCCTCCTGTGTTTTATCAAGCTATTTACATCTGGAGGCTAATTTCAAAAATGGTCAAGTATGAAGGTGTAGACCCAGACACTTCACTGTGGAACTCCAAAACATTAGATGAGTTGTTTTATTTACAAACAGATAGAGTATGGGGTTCTAAAGGGTTGTTCTCTTTGGGACAATTGTATGATAATGGTATTCTAAAATCCTTTACTCAGTTAAGGGATGAATTTTGTTTACCTAGCTCCTATTTTTACCGATATCTGCCCAATTCTCGGACTTTTCGCCAAATATATTAGACTCTCCTATTAAAAAGTTATTGCTGTCAACGGGGTCCCGTAAAATTATATCTAGTATATACTCTTATCTTATGTCCGCTCATCATTGTTCGGACCTTCCTGGTCTTCGGGAACGTTGGATTTCTGATGTGGGTCCTATGAGTGATGAGTCCTGGAGCCTTGCCATGGGGTCTCAGAGATGCTCTACTGCATCAATTAGATTTCAACAGATACAGCTATTCATTCTTCATAGGACTTATCTCACACCCGTTAGGCTTATGAAGTTTGCTGGAAGGATAAACGATATCTGTCCTAAGTGTGCTATACTCAGTGGTACTTTCTGGCATTTGATTTGGGAGTGCTCCGTCATAAGTACATTCTGGAACAGAATTCTACAAACTATGGCCACTACTGGTGTCCCTATCTCTATACTAACACCTAGTGCATGTATTCTAGGAATAATACCTTGTGATATTTTGGATAAACATACTACCCAATACGTTATTAATCTGTGTACATTGGCAAAAGTTGTCATAGCTAGATCATGGTTGGCTTCTACGGGACCTGAATATGCGACATGGAAATCACTTGTTAATTCTACGGTGATGCATGAGAAATATATTTATATCTCACGAAAGTCTGAGTCTAAGTTTGAGAAGATATGGAATAGATGGCTTCAATCTAGTTTCTATGAGACACCCAGTGACTCATAATTGGCTCTAATGTTCTATTGGGAAGTTTTCTATTATGCGGCAATCTCAGTATCAATAACAACAACATTAACACTGTTTTTTTAAGTGTGCTAAGTACATCACAGTTGTAAACTGTTATTAGTTAGTGTGTATGTTTAAGAAAATTATTTCTGTTTATATGCATATCTATACTCTGTTCTTTTTTTTTAATCACTCAAGTCAGTGGGATGAGATATCTAATCTAACTATTTGTATATGCCTGTTACTACTGATGTTATTTGATAGGTATGCATGTTATGTACATATTCATATGTATGTAATTTATGCTTGTATGGTATGTTTTAAAACTAAAATAAAAAATTTACTCAATTAAAAAAAAAAAAAAAAAAAAATGCCTATTCGCACTACTCGCAGCGGAGGGGTGCGAATTGACTGCCAAATGAGATTTGCGATAAAAGCATGAAGATGTGGGGAGACCATCCTGGACCCCCCCAAAATTGATAATTCCGTTAGCAGGACTATATATACGGCTGTTTGGGGCCATTAGGAAGTTACTGTAGGTTTTGAAATGGTGTCATATGGCTGTTTTGTGCTTTTTTTTAAAAATGCAAGAAAATTATAAAAAACAAACTCTTTTCATTTAATCTCAAACAAATTAAACGAATAAATGCAAAAAGTTGGAAAAAAAAGTGATTTTGGGGTACTTTGAGGGCACATGGAAAAATGTAAAAAAAAATTATCTTTCAACTAAAAAATTATTGCAATTAACCTTGGGGTGCCTAAACTAACAAAAAAGTTGATATTGGGGTAATTTGAGGACATTTTTTTTTTACCCCCAAAAATGACATGTCATTTTTGAAATAATTAAGCTAATTTAAAACTTCCAAATGCCTAACTAGTCATTAAAGTGGGTGTGCAAGGGGTTCAGCACAGGGTGCCGACATTTTAACCTTAAAATAAAGATTTTCCTTTCCATCTCTCACCCTCAGGGAGGTGCGAGTGGAAAGTTGCAAATTCAGGGCCTGATTCAGAGCCGGACGCTCTGAAAGAGCGCTCGCTCTGAATCAGGGCATTTTTTTTTTTTTTGTGCGGCCTCCTGGCCGCTTGCTTAGCTGTGGGTGCGGCCAGGTGATGGTCGCGATGGTCTCGACCATCGGGGCTTGCGACGAGACCCTTGTGGTAGGGTCTCGTTCCCGCAAGCCCCAGTGAGCTTTCGGCTCTATTAGAGATGGAAGCTCACCCACTGACCAAAGTGGGGACGCCTCCGTTTGGCCATCCACCCCCCCTGCCCGCCTCCAAAACGGGGCAAGCTGTCGATCAAAATCGCTTTTGTGCGAGACCCGTAGCGACGGAGCACCCGTCGCTAGCCGGGTCTCATGGATGCGCACGTCGGAGCAGGCTCCTGCGTGCGCAGTGGCCAAATATCCAGGGGCGCCGAGAGGGGGGGGGAGCGGGTACAGATTACCCGGGCCCGGGCTTCCTGAGGGGCCCGGTGGGGGCCCGGGTCCGCCGCCACTCCCTCCCCTTCACAGCAGCCCAGCACACAGAGTGTGCTGAGCTGCAGTTGGAGACTGCTCGTGGCTGCTGAGCAGCAGCCGCAGCAGTCTCCTATGCCTGTGGGGGGGAGCGATCACACTGATCGCGCCCCCCCTGGCTTTGCGCCGGGCTGAGGGGGCTCAGAGCGCCCCCTCTCTCCAGCGCACAGCGCCAATTCAAAACATTTTTTTTTCTCAGCAAGGGGGCGTGGCCACGCCTCCAGCGATTAGGTCACGCCCCCTATTACCGGGGCCCGCCACGGCTCTTGGCGGGCCTGCAAATATCGAGTGGGTCTGAATCAGGCCCTCAGTCTGACTGATTCAGTGCGAGTTGCTAATTAATGAATTTGCTACGCGAATTCAAAGTGATAATCGCAACTCGCACCTAATTGGATTGGCCCCAATGTCTCTGTTGTGAAGCTTGGTTGGTATAATATACCATCTGTATAACAAAATTAGAAGCATTTTTTTTTTAATATGGACATTAATATAGTATTTTGCAATCCCCTGTTATGAATCAGACAGCTCTTCAGGATGCAAGACTTCCACAAAGTCCTTCTTTAAAACAATGTAGTATTCACCAGACAATAACACACCTAACTACAGAAAGCGTTAGGAAATCCAAAGACGTGTGGGTTCTAATGCCCGGATATCTCCCATTCTGGCATCAATAAACAACAGGGGGTAGAAGGTAAGTTTCTAAACAGACAACTGGAGGTGGTGTCCATAGCAACCAATCAGCTTATGCCTATCACTTTCTAGAATGCAGTAGACAAATGATAGCTACAATCTGATTGGCAGTTATGGGAAATGCCACCACTTCACTTTTAGAAGCTTTAGTAAATCTACCCCATGGTCTTCTCCTCTGATGCAGTAGTTTGTCCAACATACTATGTTTCGTTGAGCTATCAAATTATTTCAACATGTTTGTACGTTTCATTCATAAAAAAAAATGCATTATAATTTTCAAGTGCAGATTTTATTATGAGAATCTATGCATAGAATCCAGCTCTGTGCTGTTTTGCAAAGTTGAATTTATGCTGAAGCAAAGCACTACAAAGCATTTTTGAAAAAAAAAAAAAACAATATCCACATTTGCTTTTAGTTTACTTTCTTGCAATTTTAATTAAAAAAAAAAAAAAAGTTTTTGCCCATTTTGGGTAGATTGGTTTGCTTATCTCTCCTTACAAAACAAAACCAATGCTATTGATGCATACCTCCCAACATTTGGTACATGAATATTGTGACCCAGCAAAGGGGGCGTGTCCCCATGACACGCCCCTTTTTCCTTCAATCTGGGACGTGCCTATCATTCTCCAAGCAGCTGTGTTGCCCCAGGCTTGCCTTGCCCCCTGCACGGTGTCTATTCAGTATTCACCAGTTACAGTGGTGACTGAGTGCTCTCCCACAACCTCGTTCCCGGAACACTGCGGCCTTCGGGTGGGACAGTGCCATAAAAGAGGGACTGTTAAGATGAAATCGAGTAGGTTGGGAGGTATGTTGAGGTAGGAATATGTCCAGCCCCAAAAGTGTGGAACTACAAGCTGGGGCCTGTAGTTCCACAGTTACTAAAGCATGTTGGGGGAGAGAAGGGAGTCCTCTTTAGGAATATGATGTCTGACGGAGTGGGATTGGGTGGGACAGCAGGGAAATTATTCTGTTCTAATAAGGTGCCTGCAGTTTGAATGAGGCCTATTAGGGGGACAGAATCATGCTCAGAGCTAGCAATCTACAGATCTACCTATGTAATAATCAAGGGTGGCTATCATGTCTCTTTCATGCACAGTGGGAGCCGGGGCGCTGGACAGTGTGGCACTGGCTACCAATGCTAGGTATGGAAATATGACAACCGAGAGGAAAACCAGCCAGAGGGTAAGTACAGCTGATGGGGCCAGGGACGGACTTGGTCCTATGGTAAGACGGGTCCAACATTACTAGTATGTACAGTACTGTACTAAAGTTTTAGGCAGGTGTGGAAAAATGCTGCAAAGTAAGAATGTTTTTAAAAATATTAGTGTTAATAGTTTATATTTTTATCAATTAACAAAATTCTAAGTGAATGAACAGAAGAGATATCTAAATAAAATCAAAATTTGGTGTGACCACCTTTTCCTTCAAAACAGCATCAATTCTTCTAGGTACACTTGTGCGGTTATTGAAAGAACTCGGCAGGGAGGTTTGTCCAAACATCTTGGAGAACTAAGCACAGATCTTCTGTGGATGTAGGCTTGCTCAAACCCTTCTGCCTCTTCATGTAATCTCAGACAGACTCGATGATGTTGAGATCAGGGCTCTGTTGGGGCCATATCATCACTTCCAGGACTCCCTGTTCTTCTCTACGCTGAAGATAGTTATTAATGACATTGGCTGTATGTTTGAGGTCGTTGTCCTGCTGCAGAATACATTTGGAGCCAAGCAGATGCCTCCCTGATGGTATTGCATGATGGATAAGTACATGCCGGTGTTTCTCAGCATTGAGGACACCATTAATCCTGACCAAATCCTCAACTCCATTTGCTGAAATGCAGCCCCAAACTTGGAAGGTACCTCCACCATGCTTCACTGCTGCCTCCAGACACTCATTAATATTAGGATTAATGGCGTCCTCAATGCTGTGAAATACAGGCAGCTACTTATCTATCATGCAATACCATCAGGGAGGTGTCTGATTGGCTCCAAATTTAATCTGCAGCAGGAAAACGACCCTAAACATACAGCCAATGTCATTAAGAACTATCTTCAGCGTAAAGAAGAACAAGGAGTCCTGGAAGTAATGATATGGCCCCCCTAGAGCCCTGATCTCAACATCATCGAGTCTGTCTGGGATTACATGAAGAGACCAAAGAATTAGAGCAAGCCTACATCCACAGAGGATATGTGTTTAGTTCTCCAAGATGTTTGGAACAACCTCCCTGCCGAGTTCCTTCAAAAACTGTGTGCAAGTGTAGCTAGAAGAATTGATACTGCTTTGAAGGCAAAGGGTGGTCAAACCAAATATTGATTTGATTTAGATTTTTTCTTATGTTCATTCATTCACTTTGAATTTTATTAAATGATAAAAATAAACTATTAACACTTCTATTTTTTAAAGCATTCTTACTTTGCAGCATTTTTTCCACACTTGCCTAAAACTTTTGCACAGTACTATATATCACACATTGGGCTCTATTTATTAACATTATTTTTACTAAAATAAAGTGAAAAAGGGTGTTTTCACACCCTTTTCACATTATTTTAGTTTCACCTGTAGTTATTACAGGGCAATTGGAGTAGGATTAGTAAAATTCTACTCCAACCCCTAGTATCACTTATTTTAGTAAAGCAGATCGCATTTCCCATAATTGTAATGGGAAATGTGATCTGTGTGCAAGTTACTAAAAATAAATTGTAAAAAAATACCGGGGGAAGCCCTGTGATAATAACGCCACCTGGAGGTGGCGTTATCCAGGGTCTCCCCCGGTTACCGGGCTCCCACTCTGCTCTAACGGGGAGAGCAGAGGCGGGAGCCAGTACCAGTAATCAGCTATGTGGTCTAAGTAGACCGCAAGCTGATTGCTGTAAAAAAAAGAAAACATTTTTTTTTTCACTTACCTGACTCCAGGGACCGGTGATCGGGCCTCCGGTGATGGCTCCTCTCCGGTCAGCTGGTCTCCCACAGTGCACTGGGGCCCGGTCATCAGGTGATCGGGCCCCAGTGCAGTATGGGAGATCACCTGATCGGGAAGCCCGGAGAAGACCACCGGAGGCCAGGAGGATGCAGGTAAGTGTAATGAAGGGAGGGGGGGTCGCGGGGGGGGGGAGGGGGGTCGCGGGGGTCCGCGATCGCGGGGGCGGGGCTTAGCGGCGGGGTCGGGGCTTAGCGTCGGTGGGGGGGTAGTAGCGGTGGTCGGTCGGCGCATGCGCGGGCTCTTAGTCGCGGTATTTTTTCCGAAAATACCGCGACTAGAGTGCGGATGGGATCCGCAGGGACAGAGCTTTATCGCAAGCTCTGTCCCTGCAAGGGATTTATAGTAAATCCCTGTGATATTACCTGAATTCGCAATGCGAATTCACTCGGTAATATCACACTACAATCCGCATTCAATATGCGGATTGTAGTAAATAGAGCCCATTGTAACCAATGCGCCTAATATGGCTGTTTCACCTGGTACTCTATTGTGTAGAATGAACAATGCATGGTTCCATCCTGATGATTTTGCCCAGTATTTTTTATCTCCCCAAATATGTGTCATCAATTCCAGGCATTACCTATTCTGCCCTGTGTAATCCTATTGTGTGCGCTTAAAATTGCTGCCTCACTTGTAACCTTTGTGGGTAGGATGAATAATCCTTGTAACTGATGACCCAATATGGCTGCCACACCTCTGTGTTATTTCATGGTTTCTGTATTTCATGCAAATCTAAATCTCTGTATTACAGTATGTTCGTGATTTCTGTATTTTTGAAATATCTAAACCTTTGTATTATTTTCATACGATCTGTTAAGTGCCTCATGTTCTATTGGAGAAAAGTGCTATATAAATAAAATTATTATTATGTATCATAAAGTGGATGCAAAGAGGGAAATGGATAAATATTGTTGGGGCATGCAGTTTTCCCCCACAGTGTAACAACATTTTATTTATTATTTATTACCAGTTATTTAAATAGCGCACACATATTCTGCAGCGCTTTGCATAGAATATCTGGCCTTTCACATCAGTCCCTGCCCCAGTGGAACTTACACTCTATATTCCCCACCACATACACACTAGGATTATTTTTTTTGTTGGGAGCCAAATAACCTACCAGTATATTTTTGGAGTGTGGGAGGAAACCGGAGTACCTGGAGGAAACCCACGCACGCACAGGGAGAATATACAAACTCCACACAGCTAGGGCCGTAGTGAGAATCGAACCCACAACCTCAACATACTGATAGTTTATTTGACTGCTGACGGAAATTGATCCTAGTCTGTGTGTTTCTATAGGATAGTGTATTGGGACTATAAGCGTCCATGGGGTAGGGACTGATGTGAATGATAAATATTCTCTGTACAGTACTGCATAATATGGTGGCACTACATAAGTAAATAGGTGCTAGGTAAGTGCCATGGAGAGGTATTTTGGCACTGATGGACTAGGGATGGTTGCCCAAACCTGTACCTTGCTTAGGAACCCTTGGAGTCAGAATTTGGTTGTAGTCTACATGACTTATATTTATTAACTATCATAAATAATCTATTGTAAACTATCAGAAATATCTCTTATCACATGAAAAAAATGCTTTGGCTGCAAAGTTATAATGGAGATGCTAGCTTCTGGATAGGCTAGAGGTTTTAGGGATAAAAATAATTTGATAAATAGGTCCCTTGGTCATTGATCAACACAGTGACGTACTTGCAATCTTACCACCTCCCAACAACAACTGACACTCGCTCAGCTCGTACATACTTTAACTGAAAAGATTTATAATAGAAAACATATAAAAAGTTAAAAAAAAACCAAGTCAGTTAGTAACAGTTTCATAAGAACAAACATAAAACACAAAGAAGGATAACGAAGTAAGGGGAACAATCAATATGAGCATACTAGCGCATGACCACTAAGTAAACATAATGGACAGCCTATCAAATTTGAGGGGGCATTGCCTTTTGAGGTACATACATTTCTAAAGAGAGATGGTAGCATTAACCAAACCCAGCCAAAAGGAGAATGTTTGACATCCGGAGCCATCCAGGTCCCTGCTATACAAACCCTAGCTAATACAAATAGATTGTTGACGTAAAGCTGCAGGGATTAATGTAGGGAGCCAGCCAGGCCCAGTCCAAAAAAAATATATAGACAAGGGTTAGATAAAGGTATCTTATGATTGCCCGATTTTCGATGATTCATAAGATGGATCTTTTGAAAATCGTGTATTTTTTTAGTAAGATACGATCCGATGCGCGCTCCCGCAGCTCCTATAATCGGATCTTATGATCAGATGTGCAGGACATCTTGTCCATCGTATCGTGTGCAGATCGTGCCGTTTATTTTGTTCATGCGATCCATCCTGCGGCAATTCAAGCCATTTCAATGACTGTATCCCAATGAGCGCGTGAAGCACAGGATCGATCATACGACAGATCCCAGATCCTGTGCTAAGAAAAACAACAAACATGCTGCCGGGACTGCCAGGGAGCTCCGGGGAGTCGGATGGTGAGTCGTGTGTAAATGCAGGTTGTGCAGGTGTATGGCCAGCATTAGGGGGTAAATCCTTAATACACTCTCTTTAACAAAGCCTACTGTGCTTCCCACTGTTCTGGAGCAGTAACCCAGTCACGGAGGTGAACAAGCTGCACAGCGAATTAATAGTCTCATGTTTGGCAGAGCCAAACGGATTGGGTACGGGATGCTGGCGCTCAGGATCCCGGCCGTTAGAATCCCGACAGGGTTAGGATACGACACCTGTCAGTAAGTATCCTAAACCTCCCCTCCCACACCCTAAACCTAACCTTTCCCCTAGTGCCTAAACCTAACCTTCCCCTTCTAGTTCTAACTCTTACACCCCCCCCCCCCCCGTGCCTAACCATCCCCCTAAGCACCCTTCCCCTTAGCCCGGTACATTGTTATAGAACCAACAGAAGCCCACTTATGTACCCAAACAAAGTAAGTCACATAACGGATAATAGTAGAAAAGAGGGATTGAGGAAAATACACCAATAACCATTTTCACCAAGTTCACTTGGCCTATGACCGAGAGGGGAAGCTGCTGCCAGACATGAGACTTAACCTTCAAATACTAAATCTGGGGTTGCAGATTCACATATTAATTTGGAGAAGGAGTACTCTAAATACTCAAGTACTTAAACTACATAAACCAACGTAGAGGGAAGTAATAGGAAGTAGGGGAAACTACAGATTTGTCTCATTTAATCCTAATACCGGAAAAAAAGGCGAATTGCCATTGCCAACAGAGCAGTCAGGGACTCATACAAGACAAAAACAACATGTCATTTTCATATAAAGATATTCACCCCTCATGACCCATGACCAATAGTCCAAAGATGGCAGGGGAATCTCTGATTACACAAGCCACTGGCTCTATGGCAATGGCAAATAACAAAACAAGGGGAACGGGCAGCCCTGTCTGGTGCCACTACCAATTGTAAAGGAACCTGTAACAAAACAATTCACAGAGGCCCCGGCAGCAGGACAAGAATAAAAGAGCTGGACCCGAGCCAGAAACCCAAGACCCACCACGAATTTAAATTGCACCTCCAATAAAAAATGCCCATTAAACAGAATCAAATGCCTTGGCTGCATCAAAGGACACATCCAAGGCATCTTCCAATACCTCACCAGCAATCTGCCAACAGGTATTGAGATGCTGGAGGTTAACAGTGGTCAATTGCCCTGCTATCAAGCCAGGTTGAATAATTTCAAGAATCACTTTATTGGTCCAGATAACTAGAATTTTTGCTATGATGTTGATATCAGTTGAAAGTAATGAAATAGGGCTGGTAAGAGTCCAGGTCGGCCTGACCCTTACCATGCTTAGAGATTTCTACTGTTAAAGCATCTGCCACGGAGGAGGGGAGAGAACTAGCTTCCAGAAGCTAGTTCCCAAATTTCTAACAATTTGGGAACAAGAAACCAAAATGGGTGTACACAATTTTATTGGGAGCCCATCAACCCCGGATGCCTTACAAATAGGGAAAGTCTTAAGCCGACCCATTGTGTCGATTGGTAAGCGCATACACACTTACCAATTGTCTGCCCGATGTGCTGGGTTTGACGTCACAACTGGGGGTGCATTTAAATATGCCCACCCAGTTGAGCTGTCACTCAATGGCAGGTCCCTGCAGCATGTGTACGAGCGATCAGCGGGTCGCCTGTACACACCAGTAGCTGACCGATATATCTTTCAGATATATTGGCCATCTGCTATGCTGCAGAGCCGATCCGATATGTCAGTTAACGACGTCGTTCACAGACATATCAGGTGTACATACCTGCCGATGTACTACAGATATATCGGCCATTCCACTGAATTTATCTATCAGTGTGTACCCAGCTTTCTAAGCATCCTCAACTTCCTCAGGAGGGGAGTCTAGGTATGATCAACTGGAATTAATCAGAGTAAAAAGCACAATTTGGTCGAGATAAGAGGCTAGTTCTGATACAGAGTAGTGCATTCTAGAATTATACAGATCTAAAAAGTGGTCATGAAACACTGCTGCAATGGACGGGATATGAGAATGAACAGTCCATGCCGGATTCAGCATTCTGTGCTCAGTGGTAGGGGCAACATCAGCCTTGGCCATATAAGCCATTAATCTACCAGCTCTGTCAGCTTGAACATAATAATCATGGGCCGATATAAGAAGACAGCGTTTGGATTTGTCAAGCAAGAAATCAGACCATTCCTAATGAACTATCAACCATTCAACCCTATCACAAATGCATTCGGTATGAAATACCGGCTGACGCATGGCCGGCAGTTCGAATCCCGGCAGCGGCAGCCGACAGATGCAGAGATCCCGGCAGCGGCAGCCCAACAGCGCTGGAAATCCCGATCGTCCTAGGTAAGTACAAACTAACTTAACCCCCCTAACCCTAATCCCCCCTCTAAGTGTCTAACCCTAACCCCCCCTTCCCCTAGCCTAACCCTAATACTCCGGGGGGGGGGGGGGTGCCTAACCTTTAAGTCCCCCCCGGGTGCCCTAAACCTAACCCTCCCCCCCCCCTGGGCTGTCCGCTAGCGGCGCCCGGCATCCCTTTGATCGGGATGCCGGGCGCCTGCCCCCCGGCGTCGGAAAAATGACAGGCGTCTAGTTATAGACGCCTGTCATTTAACCCTCGCCGGGATGAAGCAATCGGGAAGCCGGCTGTCAGGCTTACGTCAGCCGGTTTCCCGATTGAATCCCATCACGCATACCTTTTTAAAATGTATACATTGCAGGAAATACTTACATAGCAAGTAAGTACCTGAAGCATAGGTGACCAAAGGGAAAAAAAAGTGTAAAACAACACTTCTAGTGCATATACAAATTTGATATTCAAGTGCATTCTGAACTCCATTTTTTCATACATTTGCTTTTTTTTTTTTTTTTTTTTATTTAAAGAGGAAAGAGACTTGAACGGTACAATCCTGTGAGAGTCAGATGCTGAATACAGAAGACAGACTTCCTGGAAACATTTTGCTGCTGTGTGCTTCTGTGCAGAGCTCCGTAGGAAAATATCATTAATTAGCTGAAGTATACAGAAGAGTGTAAGCCTCTTTTATTATGCATCTCATCCTCAGGCATTGCGCAAACCAATATCTTCCGGCTGTGAGCAGATGCCCTGCTTCACGCCGCATCTGACTGCACTGTAACTGAGCCAGGGCAACTGGAGAGCTCTGCAGAGCTTTTACCTGCCGTCATCATCCAGTAGTTTACGCTATGCAACATTTCCGAAAATACAAAACTGCTGGAGAACATCGACAACATACAGTATGTGTATTGTGACAAAAGCTCATTCACAAATTTGCAGCACACTGTGTATCTAAATATATTTAATATAACATGATACAACAGCAAATCTTCCTGGATAAATATATTACTTCTTTAAAGAAAATTGGAAGAAATGCTGAAGCCAGCTGTAGATATGGTGTAGTTTAGTATTTGAGTCACCAAGCTCTTATAAGACCAGCAATTAGACAAAAATACAATGTTTCAACTTTTCCTTCTAAAAGGTAGGTTGAAAAAAACAAAAAACTACACTTTAGTTGCACAAATGCATGTCCTTGTCAGCTTATGCACTTATACACGGTTCTTGGAATTGTCACTAGAAAACAGGGACACTCCTACTTTTGTGGGGCTCAAGAAAACGTGCAAAGTGAAAACATTGCTTCTGAACCCTGTTTTCATCTTTGCTCAGCTGCTGAAGCCACTAAGTTCAACTGTGATTCCTGTTGCTACTGCTGTTAAACTGATTTGTCTCCTGGTCGCATCTCCTTAGAATATTTTACCACCAGTAATTCGGTCCTGATTTTGTCCAAATTTTCCAGGTGTTGTATCATCAGCCGATGCCTTTTCTCACTGTCAACAAACTCAACACTCATATAAATAGGAACCACTCAAGGGGCTAAACCTTAGAGCATGATTCAGAGACGTATGATAATCTGATGATTAACATACATCTCTGATGTTGAGGAGTCTGCGTCTGTGCAGGATCCGTTCTCCACATGGGCAGTTGTCCTTTTTGTTTACCATAGACTGGAAGGTGGCTACTATTAATAAAGGTGGCAGTGCCAAATAATTCTTCCTCATGTGGCTTCTCTATCTCCACAAGTTAAATCGGCTCTAGGGAAATGTTTTAAGCTTACCTGTTGGTATACCTCAGAGATATTGCACACTGATGCCTTCAGGTAATACACTGCATGTTGCCAGGTGCCCAGAAATACCTGGCCCGCAATGCTGGGCTTGATTTGCTGTGGTGTGGTCAGTGTTACCTTACCTATACCTCCCCTAATATTCTCTCTCGTAATCTGGTAATATGTCTTATAATTTTCCGCTGCTACGATAATTCCACACGTCAATCCCTATTCACATTTTTTCATGAAGTTACAAATTCTTTGTATTGTAATCTGTTTTCAGGTGACCACACCACTTGTGATTGCCCAGGTTAGATAAGTTTTGTCCTGTTACTGTATTACAGATGTGCATTCTAAAAAAATATTTCATTAAAAAAAGAAAACTGATTGACCCAATGGTCCGTGTCCACGTATCCAAGGGCAGATGCTGCGTATGCCATTATCCCAGCTGGGAAGCAGCAAAGGAGCCTCTGCTTCCCCCACTGCACTCTACTTCTTGAATCAATTGTATCTACCCTATCTCTAAAAACTTACACCAACTGATCCACATTAATCCACATCCCTCCACCATGCAACTACGGATTCTCTTATTGCTTCCCAGCTCCTTGCTCGTCTTCTCTCATGAATTGTTCAGCTCCTTGTACACACCTCATTCACAGACCTACACACCCAGATATCATCCTCATGTGCCCTCTTTCTCACCATGCTCCTTCGCATGGCTGCTGTCGTCTGCTCATGCTCCCCTTTCCCTCACAAAACTCCCCATCTACTTCATACAGCCAATCTCCTAGCCTTCTCTACACCTGTCCACTAACCTCCCATCCCAGTTTTTTAAATCTGTTTGAAACAGTGTCACATTCATCCATAATTAACCTGATATTATGGGGATGCAGTGAGTATGCCGGCGGACGGGATCAGAAGCCCGACCTGGGACTAAAGATAGGAGTCGAAATCCCGACGCCTATCTAAATCCCGACGCCAGAATCTCGACAGCCGCCATCCCGATCGAAGGTACACCGGGGCATCTTAGCTGTTAGCCTTGGAGGGGGAGTGCTAGGTTTAGGCACCACAGCAGGGTTAGGATTAGGTTTTGGGGGGGTGTTAGGGTTATGCACCACTGGGGGGGGTAGGGTTAGGCACCACTGGGGGGCGGTTAGGTTTAGGCACTAACGGGGAGGGTCAGGGTGCAAGAAAGGAGGGTTAGGGGGGGAGAAGGGTTAGTATACTTACCTGACCCGTCAGGATTCCGAGCATTGGGATGCTGCTGTCGGCATTTTTACAGTAGACATCTCAACTGCTGGGATTTCATACGCAACCCGATATTATGCCACTACCAGCTCTTTTCTAAAGAGGACTCTCCCTCAACAATGCTCCCAGACCTGACAAAATGGCGGAGTCACCATCATACTCCCTTTTCTCCTTAGAAAACCACAGTCAGCTCACTGCACCCTGGTTTTGATGTAATTTATTCCATTTGCTTTCTCCCAATACACTGGCAGTTTTTCTGTCTTGCCTACATATGTTCTATAATTTGGCCTTCCTACTCTCATACTAGGTGATTTCAATATTCTCATTGACACCCCCTCACACTCTCCCTGTTGCTATAAAACTTGTTCACATACATTTTTCTTTTGTCTCTCCCAGTGGACTTTATCTTCAACCCACTGTGATGGACATTGCCATGACTTCAACTTCTGACTCATCTTCTGAATGCTTCATGTCTCCTTCTTCCCAAACACAACCTACTTTCTGTCAGGTTACCCTTACATCTTGCGCCTCCCCTGCACCCATATCCATATGCACACAGTAAAACCTCTAAATGCTCTCTACCTCATTCACTTCTCATCCCCACTAAAACTACTGCTCCCTCCTGTATCTACCCTGTCCTGCCCTGCTCTGGCTGTAGCTCAACAGCAAACTCACTTCAGCTCCAACTACCACATCCTATATCTTGCAATCCAACCCGCTACCATAGCACACAAAGTAAACCTGCTACCTTCAAAAAGAGGAATTCGCACAACAGAGACTTTCTTCACTATAAATTCACATGTCATTTTACACTTCTAGCTTATCCCTTGACAAGCAAACTTACCTCACTTACCTACGGTAAGAACTAACTCCCGATGCCTCTTTGCCACCTTTAACACATTTATCTCCCAACCTGCTATAGTACTTTCTTTCTCAATGCCTATTACTTTGCTACCCACCTTCGCCTATACTCCACTACCTGGGCTCACTTTCCACCTTAAACTTTATCAAGAATCTCTCTCAACTATTGGCGTATTCTACTCCTAAAGTATATCTCAAATCTTTGTAAAAATTGTATACCACTAATTATCTCGCTTCCTTCCTACTCAACCACTACTTACAACAAATTCTAAAGGTGCGTACACACGGGACGATGTGCGCCCTGAACGAACATCGTCCCATGTGTCCCCGGCAGGGTTGTGCTCAGTGTTGTTAACGACACTGAGCACACACACTGAACAAAATCAAGAACGATTTCGTTCAGTGCCGGGCTCCCTTCCTCATCCCCGAACATGTCCAACCTGACAATATCAGTAGTTTTCGATGAACGAAAGCTACAAACGGCAAACGGGAGCGTGCATTTGTAGTTTTCGTTCATCGCTTTGGGGCAAATACTGAACGATTTTTTGAACGATTTGCCGTTAACGACAAATCGTTCAAAAAATCGTCCCGTGTGTACGCACCTTAAGAGTAACTTTTCCCATACTTGTCCTTCAGGATATGTCTACTGCTTTCACCACCGATGATCACCTTTTCATGCACACCCTTCGCTCTATTGGTCTTCATGACACAGGGCCGGTACTTTGTGGTTAGAGCCTATTTTGGGTTCTCAAGGCAACTCCACCGCCCTAGAAGAACTACAAAAGTACCACCACCTTTGTGTTTTGGTGGGAAACAAGTGCGCTGGCTCTGTGTCCAGCAGAGAGCAACATTGCTAAAGAAACATGCCAGGCACAAAGCTACTTTGAGCTGGCAGATAATCACTACATTGTCCATGCAGCAAACACAAAACTTCTCCAGAACCAGAAGGGGAAGAAAGATCAGTTAAAATAAATGCTGGAAGACTGTCAGGGTTGACAACAGTCTTAACCTTCTACAATGACCGGTTCATCTTTCATGCCTCCCCGTTGTACTCTCTCTCATCATACCAATGTACCCCACCAAAGGTAGCTGCATAGAAACGCCAATCGCCAGTTGGTGGCTGACAAAGCTCCTGCCAGTACTTTCCTCTATTTCATGTCACTCGATATAATGGATTTGTATCATGATCTCCTCAATGTACAGAGCCGTTTAATATGTTGCCACATTGTTAATAATAACATTTATATTATAAAGCTAGTCTATTTAGCAAGTCCTTCTTGATTCAAGTGTGGTGTGTAATACAAACCCCGATGTGATGAAAAAACAATCCCTTCATTTGGTTCTTAATGACATTCTTTAATGTTGCTATCTGGGATAGAAATAGTGGTGGACATAATCATAATGCTGGGGCCTCAACGCCAGGAGCAGTCTATCAAAATTCAGAAAAAGAAATTAAACCTCCTGAATGCCTGGAAATATATGGAAAGTGAGTAATCCTCCCCTTCTGGGAGAGTGGCAAGATTCACTTCCATTGAGTAATTATGTAAAGAAGAGGAAACTATAGCAATACCTGCAGCTTTTCTGTTATAAACAATGCATAGCACAAAGGAAGCACAGGGGCTGGACAACATGAGCACAACGGGTAATTATTACATAGTTAAAGCAAGGAAAGGGAAGCTTTGTACACCCTATAACATGCCGGGATTAGCCGATTCCCTCGATAAAGAGTGTTGTTGTTGGTCCCTTGAGTGCTGAGAAAAGACCTCTGGAATGGCTCTCAAAGCTCAAATGAAGTGCACATTTTTCAGATACCAACAAAGTATACTTTGTTTGCAATTACTTTTCTGAGGTGTATGCAGGCTGCCCCATGGAAGATAATACAGTCATGTAAAATATCTACAAGAACACAAGTAAATCTCTGGGCGCTGGTCTAACTGGTGACAATAAATCACTAACCGAATTGCAGCTTTCTAAAGGGTATTGCTCCCTTTGGTTTAATAAGAATTATATTTATGAAAAAACTTCCATAGACAGAAAGTGCTGTTCAGTTAGCTGAAATTGAAAAATTAAATTTATTGAAAATAGCAATTCCATAAAAAATATACATATATTAAAAAATTGTCATATACAACAACAATAATTGTTAGATTCAATTCTAAATAAAATCTTCAAGAATCCAATATACAAGTAATACCTCACAATAATTGATCATACATTTGTTAATCAAAACATTTTTCTTTCTTACAATTAATCACTTTCTGACAATTTCACTATGCACACATGTTGGTTGTTAATTCCTTTTCACAACTTCTTAATAATGTATTCATTGCGCGTTTCTCCGCCTGCAAAAACAGGAATCCGCTGACTGTTTTTGCCGGCGGAGAAACGAGTTATACATTACCCTTATTATTCTGAGAAGGCTGGATACTTGGGCTGATCACAGAACGGACCCAGTTGAGAAGTATTCACTTTTCTGAAAATCTTTTTAAACCTGGCTGCATGATTGAGAAACACTGGCAGCAGGTGATATAAACTACCAACTCTGTTTACTGGGGACCTGGTCTATGTCTATGTTCAGCCATTATGAGAAGCCTGTCAGAGACAGCTTTATATGAGAAACTAATTGAAGTTTTACAAAGCTTCACAATATTTAACAAGTTGTGAAAAGAATCCTATTAATCAATTCAAATCTATAAGTGACTTTATATAAAGGATTAAACCCCTTTTTGGGGGACTTAAATAAGCTCTTATTACTGAATTTTACAGCATGCGTTCAAGATCAAACGTTTAAACAAACGCTGATTGCGACTTTTCGCCAGGTGGAAACTTATCTCCGTATTCAATTCCATCCACTTTTCGTGTACACAAAAACACAATGCAATGTGATAGGCGAAAAAGATTTGCCTATGAATAGGTGGAGAAAAGAAGTGCAAAATCGCTATTTAGGGGTGCAAAGGTGGGGAAACCACTCAGCACCCTTGGGACGACCCCCCCAAAGGATAACTGCATAGAAAAAAAAAAAAAAAAAGTGAGAAACACCCCAAAAGTGCACTTCGAAAAAGATGGCGAAAAAGTGCAAAGTGGGGATACAAACCTAAAAAGTAGCGAAATAGACTTTTGGGGGGTCTGCAAGTATGGGTGAGGTGTTTTTTACATTGCAGGTGTTTGCTGAAGGTGCGTCCTTTACGTTTCTTATAACTTCACTTTAGCAACTTTTAAATATGCTAGCACTCATTTTCAAGTACCTCAAATTTGGCAGGAATACTTATTTTCTCCTAAAAATACTGCTTTATGCCATTCTTCACCACTTGTGCAAAAACGCTAAATAGTGGCAATTGTGCGAATTTAAGTACCCCAAATTGTTTCATTAGGGCTAATCGGGCACTACTACATTGATCCCCAAAGTTTCCGCATCTTTTTGATGGGTTCAGGCTCATTTCCCAGATTATGACACCACTTTTCGCCTGTTCTGATATTGCGTATCTCCGTTTTCGCGTCTTTTGGAATTGAATAGGGCGAAACGCGGGTACGCGCGTGATAAGTTTCCGCAGCTAAAAAACGCGATGTAGGCGAAAAGTCCGGCAGGCGAAAAAGTATCGCAGGTGCGAAACTAATTGAATATGGGCCTACCAATGAATACATGATTAAGAAGTTGAGATAAGGAATTAACAACCATCATGTGTGTATAGTGAAATTGTCAGAAAGTGATTAATTGTAAGACTGAAAAAACTCTTTTAATTAACAAATTAATTTATTAATTATTGTGAGGTATCACTTGTATATTGGATTCTTAAAGATTTTATTTATTATTGAATCTAACAATTATTGTTGTTGTATATGACAATTTTTTAATATATAGTGTATCCGGAAAGTATTCACAGCGCTTCACTTTTTCCACATTTTGATGTTACAGCTTTATTCCAAAATTTTATAAATTAATTTTTGTCCTCATAATTCTACACACAATACCCCATAATGACAATGTATAAAAAGTTTTTTTACATTTTTACAAATTTATTTAAAAAAAAACAACTAAGAAATCACATGTATATAAGTATTCACAGCCTTTGCTCAATACTTTGTTGATGTACCTTTGGCAGCAATTACAGCCTCAAGTCTTTTTGAATATGATGCCACAAGCTTGGCACACCTATCTTTGGGCAGTTTCGCCCATTCCTCTTTGCAGCACCTCTCAAGCTCCATCAAGTTGGATGGGAAGCGTCAGTTAACAGCCATTTTCAGATCTCTCCAAAGATGTTCAATCGGATTCAAGTCTGGGCTCTGGCTGGGCCACTCAAGGACATACACAGAGTTGTCCTGAAGCCACTCCTTTGAAATCTTGGCTGTGTGCTTAGGGCTGTTGTCCTGCTGAAAGATGAACCGTCGCCCCAGGCTGAGGTCAAGAGCGCAATGGAGCAGGTTTTCATCCAGGATGTCTCTGCATTCATCTTTCACTCTATCCGACTAGTCTCCCAGTTCCTGCCGCTGAAAAACATCAAACAACCACCATGCTTCACTGTAGGGATGGTATTGGCCTGGCGATGAGCGGTGCCTGGTTTCCTCCAAACAGAACGCCTGGCATTCACGCCAAATAGTTCAATCTTTGTCTCATCAGACCAGAGAATTTTGTTTCTCATGGTCTGAGAGTCCTTCAGGTGCATTTTGGCAAACTCCAGGCAGGCTGCCATGTGCTTTTTACTAAGGAGTGGCTTCTGTCTGGCCACTCTACCATACAGGCCTCATTGATGGATTGCTGCAGAGATGGTTGTCCTTCTGGAAGGTTCTCCTCTCTCCACAGAGGAATGCTGTTGCTCTGACACAGTGACCATCGGGTTCTTGGTAGGGATGTGCAGGCTCGAATTAGTTCGGTTTTTCCCGCCAAGTTCAGATTTTTCCCGCCAAAAATCGTGTCTCAGAAAGAGGCAAAACGTCCTTTTTTCAAGGACAAACATCATCTTTCATGGACTTTTGCCCAGGAATGATGATGTTTGTCCATGAAAGATGACATTTTGCCTCTTTCTGAGACCCGATTTTTGGCGGGATAAATCTGAAAATTCCGGGAAAAACCGAGCTAATCCGAGCCTGCACATCCCTAGTTCTTGGTCACCTCCCTGACTAGGGCCCTTCTCCCACGATCGCTCAGTTTAGACGGCTGGCCAACTATAGGAAGAGTCCTGGTGGTTCCGAACTTCTTCCATTTACAGATGATGGAGGCCATTGTGCTTATTTGGGACCTTCAAAGCAGCAGATTTTTCTGTACCCTTCCCCAGATTTGTGCCTCAAGAAAACTCTGTCTCGGAAGTCTACAGACAATTCCTTGGACTTCATGCTTGGTTTGTGCTCTGACATGCACTGTTAAGTGTGGGACCTTATATAGACAGGTGTATGACTTTCAAAATCATGTCCAAAAAACTGAATTTGATATAGTGAGCCTCGATTTGTTCACATATGCATGGGATTCAGAAGTAAATATTAACAAAATGGCAGCACTTGTGGAGGTGCACCATTTTGTATGTGCCTAGGTATGAGGAGCAGAGTAAAATTTGGATTTTAGTTTGTAGAACAAGATAAGGATGCACAGAGTATTTTCTGGGGGCCTTCCTGCTTTCTAGAAGTCCACACCACAATTTCCGTTCTGCACTCGAACGTTTTGATGCTCAGAGCTGGTGCCATTCAGGCCTTGGTAGTCTAAATTTTTGATGTAACGCCTTTTGCTCTAAACAGTTCCATATGGCAGAGAAAAGCATTTCTAATGTTGAATTTCGCAATGTAAGAAATATCCCTCACATAAATGGCATATATCATAACATTAAATACTGTATAAAGTATAAGCTCCTTGGCTTAGACTAAACTATGTTTCCCAGGGCATACACCGAGCTAGGGGCAGCACTAAAAGAAAAGTGAGACACCCACTTTCTTCCACATAATAGATTCTAGTAAAACAACAACTGCCAGGAGTAACGAGAGGATCTAGTGACACCGAGCTAAAACTAAGCTGTTACTACAAGGGTGAGTATTAATCAACCCCAATAACTTCCATAAGCATCAGATACAAAGCAATTTCCCAACATCAAATCCTCACCTCTTGCTCTACGAGGATGCGTAATGCACACAAAGACACACCTACTTTATGCACTGCATTTGCGTATTCACAGTAACGCACATATGCTCAGCAGAATGCGTCATTACCAGGGGAGCGCGCTCCTTCCAACACTTTATAGTCACCTGTATACATGGGCATAGCTACTGTCTGCACACGGCCATATAACCTAATGTGGGATGCTGCCATGTTGTTCCTGGAATTTGTCAAGGCTGAGCATAACTTCCATATCTATTGTACAGTCCTGAAGCTAAGAGTCAATTCACAGTTCCATTATTATAATTTAGTTGTAAAACGCCAATATGTTCCCCTGTGCAGTGCACATGGGACCTCATTCAGACCCGCTCGCTAGCGCTGTACGCTCACAAGCGGCCCGATGGTTTGCATGCGCGCGCTTTGTTCTGCGCGTGCGCAAACTACTCTGAGCGATCGCATCCCGCTCCTTCGCCCAGCAAAGACAGCCCAGTGAAATGAGTGACAGGAGAGGCCGTTTGTGGGTGGTAACAGGGGCAGGACACTAATAACGGGGTGTGAAGGTGCGAATGCAGGCGTGCCTGGGTGTTTCAATGCCGTTTTTAAGGCGTGCATAATTAACAGGCAGTGCCATAGTAAAAGTCACATGCCTGTTTTTCATACTGAAGTCCTCGCAGTGCTTGTGGCAGGGTAAGGCATCCACAAGCGCTGCGTTCGCTACCGATGGTGCTCGATGTACCAATGTTTTAATACTGAAGATGACGTGCGCTAGTGGGCGTCTCAACATACGCTTATGGGTGTCTGCATACACAGAGCGATCGCTCACACAGCCAAAGTGGGTGTGCTTATGCCTTGGCGAGCGATCGCTTCCCATGTCGTCACTTTGAAAAATTTGCATACGCTAGATGCGAGCGAGCGGCCCTGAATCAGGTCCATAATACATACATTGTGTCACAACAATTACATGATATTAACATATACACAGATATGAGACAACAGGAATGAAAACAGGATAGAAGAGGTGAGAAAACATTATCTAACATTGATTCAGGTACTGTTAAACGGAATGCTTACGTACTGTAATTTCATCCCATAGATCCCCCCACAAATACAGAATGCATTTAGAATTCCTTACTGTTGTCTTGAAGCATGCCACATCCAGTGCAGAGCTGTCATGGCACAGCTATCTGGCTCCACCGTGACAGCCATCGCCGGCGGCTTGTGAAACCTTCGTGTTGCGCCTTCACTCAGCATAGTATAGTAACGGGAAATCATGCACCACAGGGGTGGAAGAGCCCAGTACCCTGCATAGCAACAGCTGTCACAGTGGAGCCAGGAAAATATGCTGAGTAGGCTTCAGCACTGCGTTAAGTTGTGGATATGAATATCAAGTGTGACTTCTAGGACAATGAATGGGATATGATAAATAGTAAACAATATTTGTGATAAGTTACATCAACTACAATCTGATTCAACTCTGCAGCTTCAGTAGAGAAATGACTGCAAAAACAGATCCGGTAAACAAAACAGAGAAGAGCTGATGACCAGCTCCCCCATCTGAGCTTGGATGAGATAGCTGTCTTTATTTCATCTGCTGTGTCATATATTTTTCATATAAAAAGCACTTATTATAGGGCAGTTTTATTCTTCCAGGCAAAATGCTATTTTTATTTTTCTTATCTATATCGTGTTTTGAAAACAAAAATTTTAACACTACAAGTCATGATTATTCTTTATGCCAGTCAGGAAAAAAGATTATTGTTATATAATTCACCAAGTCTTATATTCTCTATAGAACTCCATAATGTACTTTTGCTTTTCTTATGCCATCATCTCTTCCCCCTTGCTAACAGTGCCTCTATAGCAGCCTGCTGCTTCTATCAACGAGGCTTCAGGCTCAGCCAGCGCTGGTTTTGTTGGTATACTGACTGCATATGCACAGAACGGGCCTTAGCATGATGTCACAAAGAGGGGCAAGGCTGATGGACCAGTGAGATGTCGTGACTGGTGAGTAGCCGAGTGTCCTAAGGACCCTACGGATGACTCTGTGGCAGCTTGCATCTGGGACTAGTTATAGTCCAACACTCAGTGGTTTTCTAGGCTGCAAGGTACTGTTTCAGGCACCAAACATGAGATATACAGGTGCCATGGGGCCGACGCTACCTTTATATCTAGTGCCCCTCTCTGTAGCTCCTGACATTTGCTCCCTCCCTTCTTCCTCAACAACAAACTTGCTTTCTCATCTCCTGATCCACTCCCACCTCACCAACCTTCAACCTTCTCAACTTACTTTTTCCCTCCCTTCGCACTGGAACCCCATTTCTTACAATATATTCCACCTCCCTGCTATCTATGACACCGCCCTCACACTTCTACTCATCCTGGATTACAAAAGACATCTCTTCCAAAACAGGGACCTGCCTTATCCCCACACTCTAGCTCCACCTGCCCTTTCTTCCCAAATCCTTTCAATCTGACCCTGTGAGAGTTTGGGTTAAGGAGAGGAGCCGTGTAGGTCCGAGAGAGCGGGGAAGGAGAGTTGGAAATATCAGGAATAGATCAGAGGAGTGCGAAGGTGAGATAAAGGCAGTGACAGCGAAAGTGGGTGGAAGAGAAGACCACAGGAAAAGGCCAAAAGGGAAAAGTAAGAGAGATGAGGAGGGGACAAGGATAGGATAGTGCAGGCAGAAAACTTATCAAGCACTTAGGAGACAGCGGGGGGTAGATGACTGGTACCATGAAGGTGGACTGTAGGAGAAACACAGACTCTGTAGGAGAGAGCTACGGGGGCAGTTGTGCCAGGGATTAGATATGGCAGGGAGGTAAAGTGAGATGGGGATTTCAGGGCGTGTTAGGTAGAATGCGAGCTATGTACAGAGTTCCACCTGATTTCTGACAGATCTCTTGCACCAAGTATAGGCGATGGACAGTCATGGCAGCTACTACAACAAGTATATGGATAAGTGTGGTGCTGCGCATGAATATGTTTAACTCTGCATGTGAGCAAAGATCCCCATTTATTTCCATGCACGCAATACAGAAGATGTGCATGTAACTCTGGATCAGTCCCTATGAGATCATGCATAAAGGCCAATTTGTTGCAGACCACATCTAGAATTCCAGAGAGCTCAGACGTGGAAGAGAGAGCGAAGTGGATGGATGTGGGTAAGGTTACCAGGATTGCATGTAAGTGAGGGTGAGGCCTTTAAATCTGCCTCCATTTTCTAAGCACCTTGGCCTCATACATGACTGCACTTAACACCACTCAGAGAGCCGCGCTCTATGCCCTAGCTCACCAAACAATCTAATGTACAAAAGAATGACGCACACCTGAGGTTTGCTAGAGGGAAACTCATTCTAAGACTGAATTCCTTCACTTTAAATATATTCTTTCATTTTATAGCTGTGCCCTCTCTCTCTAAGCAAATTACTTTAAATATATTATTTCATCAAGTCAAACAAACGCCATCACTTTGCTATGTTCAGTTCCCTCCCATGCTCACAACCTCTGCCTTACAATAACCACAGTTTCCACCCACTTCACCACAATCTATCAAACGATTTGCCCCTCTGAATCCCTCTACTTAATCCAAATTCTCTCCCCTTCCCTGGGTACGCTTGCATGAACCTAGCCCAGAACATTAACCCTTCTCTCCAATGGTAACTTCCACTTGTACTTTAAACCTGCTCTCTTCTCACCTAGCCTAAGAAACCTGTCCTTGGTCCTGACTCTCTCTCTCTCCAACAATCGCCCGATTTCTCTGCTCCATACACCACCAAACGACTTGCGTATCTTGGGCCAGATTCAGAGACATTCGTTATTCATAACTGCCTCATAAATTTTCTCTTCTCTCACTCCTTCCTTGTCAATATCCTAATCAGATTTGTGCACCCTTCACTCAACATTCACTCCAGGCTGCCAATGATGGATCTGAGTTTGAGCGGGCTCGATCTCTGTTCACGGGCCGTATACTGCCAGATACAGCGCATACGAAGATGCTGTATGCTTTTCTACTTATCTCCATCCTATTCTGAGTTGGAAGAAACTTGGCCAGATCTGTGATTCTGTGAAATATGACATTTCAGAATGGTAACTGGGCGGGGACAATGTGAGCACACAAAACCGCCCCGACTTGCGGGGTGTCATGATAGTGCCGTCGGCATGTATCTAAAGATCCTTGCGATTCGTGTGAACGGGGAAGGGAAGCCTGTTTCTAATGGATATCTTGCACCTAGCATGGGGCTGGTGCACATGATGACGGTTGTGGCGGTTTGTATAAAATCAAGGGGCTGCACAGGTTTCCGCATGCAGACATACAAACTTCTGCATTAGTCTGCAAGTTGCCCATACAGCCCCTGTATGGGCAACTTCTCCGTGCTCAGCCTTCTGGACTTCTCAGCTGCCTTCAGCACAGTTGACCACACTCAACTTCTGCAAACCCTTCTCCCCATTGGTCTTTGTCTCACTGTTAATTCTTGGTTTGCTTCCTACCTCTATAGTGTTTCTAACTCCAGCTCCTCTGTAACCCCCAAGGCTTTGTCCTAGGTCCTATGCTCTTTTCGCTACACACCGCCTCTAATGGTGAACTAAGTAGCTCCTTTGGTTTCCAGAACCACCTTCTCCTCCATTGAACTCTCCCCTTGACACCATCTTGATGCACCCACTGTCTAATTGCTACGTCTAAATATTAAACACTCAACATGTCTAAAATTGAGCTCATCATCTTCCATCCTCCTATAAAATGCACTACCACCTCGCCCCTCCAGTCATGGACAAAACTAAACTTTGCTCTATTTCTCATGAACGCTGCCTGAGTGTCATCCTAGATCTCTCTTTGATGAGTAATCCCCACATCATCTAGCAAGCATGTCTCTTCCACCTTCATGCTACCAATGCTCTCATCCACTCGCTAATCGTCTCCCACCTCAATTACTGCAGCCTCCTTCTATCTGGCATCCCTCTCATCCATTCATGCCATGGCAAGACTTATTTTTCTTCCACATCTCTGCTACTCTCTACAAAGCCCCTCTGTTCCCTACAGAATCCAATTGAAACTGCTGCTGCTTCATCTCAGGCCACACTCCCGCCCACCCTCTAGCTTCTGCCAGTGACTGTGCCATAATTCCACACTGATAACCATATTCCACTCCCACCTTCAAATCTTTTCCTGTGACACGTCCCACATTAGGAATACACATTCATACCCTATCAGACTCCGCCAGTAAAAACACTCATATTCATCAAATTCTACCAGTCTACCACATAAATCACTCTTACTGGCCTAGCTTGCCTCCACCCACTCACTCAGTGAAGCCCGCCAGCCTCTCCTGTCCTCATTAGATTATAAGGTGTCAGGAGCTGGGCCTACTCTTTTATCAAGTTTTCTATTCTCCTCCCAGACTGTCCATCCATATTTCCTTGTATTATGCCTCTTGAATTTTCTGTACACTTGCTTGTTTTACACCATACCTATTACGTATTATGTACATACTTTACATAGGCGTGCACAGGTGCCGGCACATCGGGTGATGCTTCGGCACTTAGCCCTTGGCCAGGTCATGGTCTACACCATCCCCCTCCCTCTGGGACATACACTTCTTACCTGGACTTACCTGGCCGTCCAGGTGAGTAGTCAATGTTCCGTTGGAAGGTGTGGTCGAGGTTGTCCATGACCCAGCGGAGGGGGAAGTGTCGAAGCCGCCGTCTGTGCACGCCTATGTGTACATAGTTATATTATATTCCCATTACCCTGCATTTCTGCTTCTTGAATGTCCTGTACTTTTGCCTTTGCTAGTTTAATATTTTGCCTGTTTGTCTTCTAGAGCTTTGTACTATGCCTTAGCATGCCACTCTACACCGCTGCAGAATTTTGTGGAATCTTATAAATAATTAGAGTTATGGTAGACTTACCTTGATAACTCCTTTTCTTCAAGGTCGATAGGGTGCACAGGGATACCATGGGGATAATGTGGTTGGAGAGATCTAGGCACCAAACAGCTTTCATCTCCCAGGATGCCTCGGGTCCTTCTCCATATATACCCCACCCCTAGCCACAGGCATTCAGTATTGTTAACAAGCCTCAAGGCAGGCGATGGAAAGAGAAGAGCAATCATACACCAAAAACACTCTTATACAAGATGAGGGAATCTGTGACCGAAATAAAAAATTATTCATGCAGCCAGGTGTGTCAGAAGAAAAGGAGTTATCAAGTTAAGTCTACCATAAGTCTAATTTTCTTCTTCAGGGTCCATAGGGATCCACAGGGATACCATGGGGATGTCCTAAAGCAGTACCCCTAGGGTGGGGGAGGCTCCTGGGCAGAAAGGAGAACTTGTCGCCCAAAAGAAGCATCCTGAGAGGCAAACTTATCAAAGGCATAGAATAAAAAAAAAGCGTGGACAGAGGACCATGTGGCTGCCTTACACAACTGTTCAGCAGAGGCACCACGACTAAATGCCCACCATGGCCCTATAGACCGAGAATAATGTGCTGTCACCGTGCCTGGGACAGGGAGATCAGCCCGTGTGTACACCTGAGAGATAGTCATGTGTAGCCATCTCGACAGAGTCTGCTTGTTAGCAGGCCATCCTCGTTTGTGAAAACCATATAATACAAAAAGAGCATCTGATTTTCTAACAGCGTTTGTACGCTCCACATAGATGACGTCTCTCCCATAGTTCCGAGCAGCCGGGCGGACAGGACGGCGACGGATGCAGGAGCGGGGATTAAGGTGGTTTTTTTTGTACAAGCGGCATTACAGGGGCATTATATGGGGGCACTACTACAGGGGCATTATATGGGGGGGCACTACTACAGGGGCACTATATGGGGGCACTACATGGGGGCACTACTACAAGGACATTATATGGGGGCACTACTACAGGGGCATAACTATGGGGGCACTACTACAGGGGCATTTTAGGGGGACACTTCTATATGATTTCCTTCCTTTCAAATCAAGGGGATAACGTCGGCGTATCTAAATATAATTTTGGGGTAAAAGGTAAAAAAATTCCCTGACCCCTGGCTTAGAGGAAGACTGTTCCCTTGCTCGTCCCGGAGGACAAAAGGACCGAAAAGTAACCTGCCTAGACTTTATTGTAGCTGTAGATGGCAGACCTACTGAGTTGAAGCCGCCAGAGTAGCTATTATTTTATCTAACTCTGCTCCAAAAAGACCTTTCCATAGAAAGGTAAGACTTCCAAAGCTTTCTTTGAACCTGTATCAGCTTTCCAGGATCTTAACCAAAAGGCCCTGTGTGCCATTATTGAAGCTGCTGAAGCCTTTAGAAGCTAAAATGCCAGCATCTACTGCAGCTCATCCCAGATTGGAAGCCGCTTCCCGTATATGGGAGATATACATCATCTGTTCTCTGGTAGCATCTGGTAGAGATTCTTCCAATGCCCCCATCCATTCTTCAACAGCTTTGGCTACCCAGGCTCCAGCCATATCTGAACGAGTAACAGCTCCAGATGATGAAAATATTGCCTTAAGAAATGCTTCAATTTTTCTATCTGTGGAATCCTTCAGAGAAGATGCTGACGGAATAGGCAATGTAGCATTTCTGATTAAATGCATTACATGAGCATCCACCGTAGGGGTTACCTCCCACTTAGTACATACAGAAGCTGGGAAAGGATACAACACTGTTATTCTTTTATTTGGATAAAACCGTTTGTCCCGGTTACCCCATGCCTCTTCCATAAGCTCAGTGAGCTGTTCAGATATAGGAAACTCTGCTTTGGGCACCTTCCGGTTGTGTTTAACCACTGGAGCCTTCTTACTATGAACTGGTTCATCATCCTGAATATCTATGGTTAATTTTACTGCCCTCACCAAAGAAGGAACATCCACTGTGGAGGATGGTCCTTCTCTCCCGAGCTAGACCCAGGAGAGGAACCCTGCACATCACCTGATTTCTCTGATGATGTGTCTGAATCATATGTTGAGCAGACTGATAAAAGGATAACTTGCGCTTAGGCACCTTAGTAACTACCGGTCTGCTTTCAACATTAGATGGTGCCATACTCTGACTAGAATGGCCATAAGCATCCTTCCAGGAAGGATGCATAGAATGTGCAAACATGGCCTACTGTGGACACCCTATCCAAGGAGGCATTGTGGGAGCAGCCATACGATCCACAAACTGCTTCATTACCTGGGACAAAGAGGATACCCAAGATGGCTCTTGTCCAGGGACAGGTAAACTTTACTGGTGAGGTGGCTCTTTAAAACAGACAACACATAAACCATCCTTTACGTCCTGAGGGGACAAACAGGATTTAAGGAAATACATATATTTTACTGTTTGCCAGCGCTGCCTTATTTATTTTTTGGTATATACAGGATTTACATGAAACCAACACATGGGCCTCCCGCTCCTGTTTACCTTTATCTTTTGACATGTTCAAAATAAAGACAATAAATCCAATGTTATGCAACAGCCTTCACAAATATTTCGTGATCGTAAAGTACCCAAAGAAAACCTCCACCACACGGGTGGAGAGAAAAACAGTGATAGCTATAATTGACAGACAGAAATAAAAGACAGTTTCAATGCAGCAGCTAGCAAACAGTCACATACAATGCATATGTAATAAAATTACAATAGACTCTGAATCAACTTCACACACACCAGGAATGGTAGGATATAGAGCACTATATACCTTAACCAACGGAGAGGTATACAGGGAGACTGTCCCAAACCCTCCTGAGACCAACAGCTACAGCAGCGCACCTTTAGTGGACTGTGAGCGTCTCATATACACATGGAGGGTAGGCGGAGCAACCCAGACGCACGAAAAACCTTTGATGGTCCTGCATCTGATTCGGAGGAGGAGCTGCCGGGGGAGCACCTACCTCCCCTAAGCTGCACCAACCTGCCGGGTACGCTGGCCTCATAGCAACAGATGCATCTGCTGCCGATCCCCGGTGCCAGATGATAAGGCCCCGGCAGTCTAGTGAAGACGCAGATGCTCCCGGGTCCTGACTATAGCGGCTCCAGTGCCGGAAGCTAGGACTGCCGCATGCGATCGCCTTACCTGACATCTCTAAGTGTGTTCGGTTGCAGTCCGGGTCCCAGCATCGCTGCTAGCACACTCAGCCAAGACCTGCCGGAATCACCAGCCCTGTTACTGGTGTTGTGGCCCGGCGGAGGTAGATGGAGTCGCAGTATATATGCACCTTAATTCAGACCCTTAGTACTGCCGACCCAAAAACATAAAATAAAACATAAAATAAGAGCTTAGGACTGCCTGAGCAGTCCCGTTACAAAGGTGCGTCTTAATCCTGCCGCACCAAACAAACAACTAAAGGCCTGTGGCTAGGGGTGGGGTATATATGGAGGAGCTGAAAACTTTAACTGTTTGGTGCCTGGATCTCTCCAACCACATTATTTCCATGGTATCCCTGTGGATCCCTATGGACCCTGAAGAAAATAATGATTATTATAATAATTAAAGCTCGTCTGCCATTTTGCTTCCTAAAATGTAACTTGTCCAAAACAAAATAGGATCAGTTTTCCTCAAGTAATGTTCCTAAATTCTCAATAAAAGTAAAACAAAAGCCCATCACCACACCCAGGCTTGCTGCTGGACTAAACTTTGACTTGACTTTCTTCTTTGTCTGATTTTCCCAGTCACTGGCCAAATCTTGATGTTTTCATCAATGCTTTTTTATTTTTAAGGTGCATTTGACTAAGGTTTGGTCACTTTATTACATTCAATCGTAGACTCCAGCTCATCCAGGACATTCTTAGTTTTGAATTGAGGAGAAATAAGCGGAATACATACGAATTACCGCCGGACTTTCAAATCCCGACAGCGGCAGGCCGACATGGCTGAAAATCCCGACCGTCCCCAGGTAAGTATCAACTAACCTAACCCCCTAACCCTAACCCTCCTTAGGGGTGCCTAACCCTAACCCAATGCCTAACCCTAATCCCCCCTCTAAGTGCCTAAACCTAACCCCCCCCTTCCCCGCCGCCTAACCCCAAGTCCCCCCCCGGGGGTGCCTAACCCTAACCCTCCCTCCCCCTAGCCTAACCCTAACCTCCCGGGGGGGCGCCTAATCCTAAATCCCCCCCCAGGAGCCCTAAACCTAACCCTCCCCTCCGGCATCACTTTGATTGGGATGCCGGGCGCCGGTCTCCCGGCGTCGGTAAAATGACAGGTGTCTAGAATTAGACGCCTGTCATTTAACCCTCGCCGGGATAAAGCAGTCGGGAAGCCGGCTGTCGGGCTTATGTCCGCCGGCTTCCCGATTGCATACCGAAATAAGCTGCAGCCAGAAATATAAAGGGAATACTGCAGCAGATGAATATGTTGATATCACGGGAGGAAGCAGTGGGGGAGAGATGTATCAAACCTTGGAGAGTGATAAAGTGCCAACCAATCAGCTACTAAGTGTCATGTTACAGGCTGTGTTTGAAAAATTACAGAAGCTAGTTGGTTAATACTTTCATCTCTCTCCAAGGTTTCATACATCTCCCCCTAAATTTGGTCATGATGTGAGGAGAATAATAATAATAATAATAATAAAATTTAGAGATAGTCAATGCTTAGTGCTGCATGTATAGATAGTCAATACTTAGTGCTGCCAGTAGAGACAGCCAATGCTTAGTGCTGCAGGTAAGGAGAAGCTTGTACAATCTTGTTATTACAGATACAGCTTGGTGCTGACATTCAAATTTTGGTGGGAAAAAAAAAAAAAAATCAATTTCTGTGGTCAGTTCTTTTGTTTATGCAAAACATCAATATATATCTGTCCACAAAGTGTACACCCCTGAGAGGCAAGGAATGTAATCTGTAAATTAATAGCACATAAATAAAAGGGGTACCCTGCCAAGAGCACTGAGGTTCTGGATGTTACAAGTTTATAGATCAGCTGGACCTGAGATACTGTACATCCCACATTAAATGTACGAGCTATATTTCTTCTATACCTGGAATATAAGTGAAGCAGAATCTCCCACTTTAGATGAACTGAGATCTCTACACTGCAGTTTAGTTCAACAAATTGATGGTGTGAATTGCTTTAGTTCAAGGGTTCTATCACCTCCATGGAGATAGTGTTACAAACTGCTCAATTCAACATAACACATATGTTGTTGCTGTAAAACCTTAAAGCCGCGTATCCACTTGCAGATAGTGGAACGACAGTACGATTACAACATCGTAATCGTACAGTCTTTCCTCATCCCCTGAAGTGCCTACACTGAACGATATTTAATTCAGTGCAGGAACCCTCCCTCATCCCTGGACATGGCCAATCTGTCCTTATCGGCAGATTGACCGGCATGTTCAGGCGATGGTTGATGTCGGAAACGACCAGCGGGAGCGCGCATCCCTGGTCGTTTCAGACACTAAACTGCCCGATTTCTGAGTGATTGAACGATTACGACGTCGTAATCGTTCAATCACTCATTTATATCTGCAAGAGGATACGTGGCTTACCAGCTTAATACTTCCTACTGTGTGTTTTATTGTAAAGTTTATTAACACTTAAGTCATCGCACAGGTCTTCCCCGGTGCCACACAGAAAGGGGAGGCTGGGAAATCTTATAGGTATCAATCCTTATTGCTATCTTAAAATACAAACGTAAACATATTTTAACTCCTTTACTACTGAGCCTATGTTGCCACTCTGTGGGCTGGTCACATTCCAACATCAATATCAGTAATTATTTGTGCAGTACCCACCCACATCTCAGTTTTTCAGAAGACTTTGAATTTCCAAAAAATATTTATTATCCTGCATAGTAAAGACACAATGCTTTTTGTTTTGTTTTTATTGAAATTGCAAGAAAGGTTTTTCTAATATTATCTGCAGTAGAAAATGAAAATGCATTCTGTTTAAAATGTGTAAGAATAAAATGCCTAAGAAAACCATTTTGAAAAATAGACAACCTATCGCATCGAAGGAGGGCACCTCTCTGTATTTATTGATGCCTGTATGGGGGAGACCTGGGAAATAAACCCCTCCATCTCTGGACTTCCTATCTGTTTCTGTACTATAGGGTGTAATTATCTGGTGATCTCCAGACAACTACAAAGAGGGGACATTCTTTGAATTAAGAAACTCCCCTATATTGATAGGGATGGGGTAGATCATACATGGACAGTGCCCCCCCTCCCCCCCCCATACACCGGTTCTACAAGTATCTTGAAATTGTCTGGTGATCACAAGACAATTACCAATAAGGGGCCGCATCATTTCCATGAGGCGAGTATTGTCTTCCAAATGAGGGTGCTCCAGGGTTTAACGTAGCCTAGATGTAGGAAAAATCTTCCATCCCTGGACTTGGTAATGATTTCTTCAGTGCAATTGTGTTCTCTGGTTATGGTCACCAGGGGATATATTCTCATGGATCACATAACTCTTTAAACAAGGTACTCTTGAGTCTGTGGGTGCCCGGATGGAGAAGATAGAGCAATTTTAATGCTCCAGTCTTTTAAAATGTCTACTGTGTTTTGCCTGGAAGGGAATTAAGGTTGAGCTTGTGTCCCCAGCATGACGACATCTTCATCCCTGGCCCCTCCTGCTGTAGCTCAGAGTAGCAGCAACCATAAGGGGTGTGTGGGGGGGTGGGGGGATTTTAGGCAAGTTCCCCCACACCATTTGAATGCCTGCAGTGTTGAGGATGCACTGAAGGGGGGGGGGGGGTAATAAGAGCTGGGGACATGGGTGAAGTTAGTAGGTCATAGATTAGAGAATATGAGCTGGGTTCCACATGGCATAATGTTTTTTTTATGCAATACATTGAGAACACTTTGTGACATGGTTTCCCTAGCTGTTGATGCTTTCTTTAATATTATATGTTTAAGTTGTCCCATCATCCCTTACCCAACTTCCATTTATTCTGTATCCCTTCTAGCTGTTATTAAAAAAAAAAGTATAACATACAGAATAAAGTAAATAATATTTGAAAAAAAAAAAAAACAATGATGTATACTACCGCTGAGGACACAGGTAGGGGTGTATAACTGAACAGTGTTGGGGAGAGGAAAAGGGGGCCCATGCTCTGAACTTGAACTTGGGTCATTGGGCCTCAATTTGGGCCACTGCAGGTGATTCTAATTTAATCATGATACATGTAGTATGCTGCCAATGTACAATTTATAAATCCACTATGTAAAGTATTTATTTCTGTAACAGCAGCAATTGTTTAAAATGTTCTACACTTCAAAGTGATAATGCATAAATCATAAAGGAATACAATCAAGTTATTTATATGTGACATAGTAAAGGAAAGACTGACAACAATAGAGACCCCAGAGTATGGTAACCATTGGAATACAGCGCACAGAGGTATGTACACATATTTAATGCAAAGAAAGTGATGTCACTATTTCATCTCTAGATCTACCAATGTCTGTGAATTATTCTGCTGAATATTATACCTGACTTTGCTTCTGTTCCCGGCCTGAAGTGTATGCATACAAATAAAGACACAGAAGGCAGTAGAGAATCACATTGGGTGGATGGGAATGCACTGAAGAAACGCCTGCCACCATTTCCTCTCTGCTATAACGTAGATTTAGCTTTTTTTTTTTTTCCCCAATACAATTTTTTGTAATGCAGTTTGATTGTGGGCTGCCTCTCGTTGCTCTTTGTGCATGCATAGACTTGCCAACATCCTCCACCCATCTGGTTCAGACCCAATTATAAGTGTTGCTCTAAGGTGTGCATTAAATCCACAACATGTTTTTTTGGGTGAAATCACAGACTGAATGATCCACCCCTCCCTCTCCCCATGACCAAACTTGTAACTTAAATACTTCTGATAACAAGGAGGCAGGGATAAAAGGAGTACTCCACTCACTGAGTGCGAGCCACTCCTGGAGGCAACGTCTATGGAAGCTCGTTAAACTACAGTTTGCGTATTGGGGTTGTTGCTCTAGAATCCTCCTGACCCCAGCTCCTTGTATACGTCACAATATGGGGTGTTTAGGTGACGGTAGTGAGGAACGACCCCATCTATCTGCAACCCACACAAGGCGCATTCTCAGGCTAAGGGTAACGTGGGTGGAGGTTCTCCCTTAATATAGAGAAAGCTGTGAGGCCTACAGAGGACATTTCCAAAAGAAAAGGGTAAAGCAGGAGGCTCTATGAGGTGTAAATCAGTTTTCAGAGAAACAGTAAGAATTGTCATTTACATACCTGTAACACGTAAAATACAATGCTGACAACCCACTTGATTTTTGCTAGCTGACCTGTCCTGGTTTTCACTGTTGACAGAAAACAGAAAAGTGCAAACCAATAAAACATTAGAAATTATTAATTTAACACATGCACAAGAGACTTTCAGCTGCAAAATCACTGATACTTTCCCTCTGGGTGATGTCAGCTCCTTCGAACACCCTGAAGCACAATACATGCAGGACTCTCTTCCCCTTATAAAGATGCTGTATTGTCGTTAATGAGGCATGCCTGCATCCTTCAGTGATTGCTATATACTCTTTTAAAGAATCTAGAGACCTGAAATTTGGCACTGGTAGAACTGTCGCTTGGTGCTGCGTGCCAAATTTCAGGGCATAAACATACAAAATGAGGATTTGGGAGTAATCTAAAGCTCCAACTGTCACTTTTTTCTGACATTCTCAATTAGGACCACTTTTCTGCTGTTCTCTATGGGGGTTTTTTGGGAAGGAATAACTCAGGGTAGGGGGCGAATTTAGACTTGGGGTTTGTTTCATTAGGTAGCTATTGTTCCAGGGTACGTGTTTTTGGGGTTTCAGTTCATTTTTGAAATTCAAATATGGCCGCCGCAAACCATTTGCGGCTCGCAACGTCATCGTCCCGCCCCCTCGGCTTGCTTATATATACAGCCAGCGAGAGGTGCCGTCCACTCAGTCCATCGGCCGGGGAGCTGGAGAGAAGACCAGCTGAAGCAAGAAGACGCCGCGGAAGCCCTGGATGGACGGCGGACATGCAAAAGAGCTTAAAGGCCACCGCCCTCCAGGTGAAGACGCCGTAGAAGTCCTGGGGGAAGCGGCAGCCATGTAAAAGAGCTTAAAGGCTGCCGCCCCCCAGGTGAAGGTGCAGCAAAATAAAATACTTTAAAAAAAATTGTCTTTTTTTTTTCCTTCAATATTTCTTTTGCATGGGTACTATAGGTACCAGCAAGCCCTTAATGCCCCGCCTGCTGGTTCTTGTGGTTCTCCAAGTGCCAGTATGCGGGGATGCTGCTGGGACCTGTAGTACTACTGCAAAAGATAATATTTATATTTTCATATGCACCACACAACACAATCAACCCAGCATCCACCGCCCAGGGGTGCTGGGGATAGCCCCGGGCTATCACCCTGGGGTGCCCTGGAGAGAGGGACCCCTTTATTGGTGTACAATAGTCCACAAGTGTAAATATATGGATGACAGCAGTGTTCTTCAATGGGATTACTAAAAACAATTCTGCTCTGCATAGGAAAAAGCTCCTTCCCCATGTCTACATATTGTTGTAAATCGCTCTAAGCAGATTTTTATCTTAGTTTTCATGGTTCTATAAGAACTGTCCCTCTATTGTAGCAATATTTCCTAATAGCAGCAGCTGGAGTCGGGAAACAAAACAGGTTCCAAAGCGCTGGAAACGGCTACATAATTAAAATCTCCTATGGCTGGATAAAGTGTAATAAATGCATCAAGTGATTGGCCAAGAGATACAGCCATCCAATGAAATGTCACAGTCACTTCCACCATTCCATCAATAGTATACCAGGATGTCTCCTGTCTCCTAGAATTTAACCTGTTAGCTCTATCTGTTCTGAAAAATTGAGGACTAGACTACAATACAGTGTAGTGTTCATTCTAGCACCCTGCACCTGTCACAACCCGTGCAGTTCCTCTTTCCTGCCTGGGGTGTCGCTCTCTGCTTTGGTGCTTCTACCGTGTTTTTTCGCCGATAATAAGACACTGTCTTATTTTATTTTTTTCGGGGTAGGTCTTATGATCGGGGAAACACGGTAGTACACTCAGCTGATGCAACAAACTGCAGAGAAACAGACCAGAGTGTGATAGATGCACCAGAGTAGAGAGCAAAACCTCAGACAGGAAAGAGGAACTGCACGGGTTGTGACCGGTGCAGGGTGCTAGAATGATCACTAACTGTGGTGAACATTACAAAGAGGGAAAAATCAACAAGTGCTTTTAGTGCATCACAAACGGTAACTTACATGTGCCATGTGGAAGACAATAAGGGCACATTGATCACACAAACAAATCATATTGTGAGGGGCATGCAACCTGTGCGTGAAAATGGATCTAGCTGGACACAGTTGGCAGGTATAATGTTTAGGTTAAAACATTATTAATTCCAGAGCATGGCCCACATTGTTCAATCAGCAACTTGACACCAAGGCTCAACCTTGGTCACATAAAATAAAATGTACCTGGTCTGTGGGGGGCCCCATTCCTGATAAATTAGTAAGGTAACTTTTTTTTGTGGATACTGTAGTTCTCATTAGAACATACAACCAACCTACCTGAAGACTAAACTTTCTGCACAGACTAATTACAGACTGTTGCAGTCTGCGATAACTTCAGGGATGCACCACAAAGGTTCCTTTCCTGAATAGTATTGCAAATTACTACAAACTGAGGGCCTGATTCAGAGACGGACGCTCTGAAAGAGTGCTAGCTCTGAATCAGGGCGTTTTTTGTTTTTTTTGGAGCGGCCTCCTGGCCGCTCGCATAGGTGTGGGTAACCACACACAGCTATTGCGAGCGGCCAAGATGATGGGGTTTGCGACGAGACCCTTGTGGTAGCGTCTCGTGGCCGCAAGCCCCAGAGAGCTTCTGGTTCTAATAGAGCCGGAAGCTCTCCCACTGACATCACTGGTGATGTCAGTGGGGCCGCCCATAAACGGCAGGCATTCGCATGGGAACGCCTCCGTTTGCGAAGCCACCCCCCGCCACGCCTACAAAATGGGGCGAGCTGTCGATCAACATCGACAAACGGCCCTTTTGTAGTGAGCCACGGATGAGTGCTTTTTGCGCTCGCTCCGGGGCTCGCGCGTGCGCACTGGGCCACCATCGACCCGTTTGCGAGCGGGTCTGAATCAGGCCCTGAATAAACAAATGCAAAGAGCCAGTACACATATTATAATATCACAATTGGGGGGAAATACAACTTTGCATCGGCGGCTTTAACTACTGGGCACCCAACAGAGCAATTCAAAAGTTGCTCCATTCGGGTGGGTTAGCACTAGCATTTCTGCTAGCACCCTCCTAAGGTAGGAGAAGTGTGCAAGTCTGCCAGCATCCTTAGCGACGCTGCAGAATTCTGTAGATTCGCTGCTATTTGCTAATGTTATTCTCCTGACATCCCCACAGATCGGCCTCATTACACCAAAATACTCGCCAGGCTAGTGGAGAACATTTTGGACACCACTGCGTTGTAGTGTTTTGGGCATGCTACAGTCCAGCACTGCTCCTTGTAGGAAAATTTATTTTATGTTATAAGACTTAGTAAAAAAAACAACCATACATACTCTAAGTTGCAAAAAGAAAATTCTGGGGGCTATTTACTAAGCCTTGGCAGGAGATAAAGTGAACGGAGATAAAGTACCAGCAAATCAGCTCCTAACTGCCAAGTCACAGGCTGTGTTTGAAAAATGACAGTTAGGAGCTGGTTGGTTGGTACGTTATCTCTGTTCACTTTATCACCATCCAAGGCTTAGTAAATAGACCCCTCTTTCCTCCAAAAAAATCTTGGTGATATCGGAGAGGGAGTAATTTTATTTTCTGCATCGACCTCTATAAATATCCCCTCTTCCATTCAGTGGATGAAATATACCCTGCGGACCTCATTCACAGACGGACGCTGTTGCACAGCGGCTATGCAGTAATATGCTAATGTCGCAGGAGGTGTCTAGTGTAAAATGGATGCACCCAAACAGCCGGGGCACTGCGAGCGATTTAGCAGAATGAAAACTGCACGTGCGCAGATCTCGCACGATCGGAGATGTATGTGAACCATCAGGATTGCGTACATCTCTGAATAAGGCTCTGAGTTTTGAACTTACTTAAAAATTCATTAGTTCATTTACCCAAGTGCATTCACACATGGTCACTACAGTAAATATCTTTAAAACAAAAACATGGACTAAAGGGGCCTATCCATTAGCAGATGTATTTCTGAGCGATGAAAGACAAAAGATATCCCTTGAAAATTCCGGTGGCTGTGCTGAACGATATCTGTCATGTACATGACAGATTTTGGCAAACGACGAGCGATATGGCATGACATCATTCAGGGAGTGGATTTTTTTCCTCTGCATCACTCTGTAGCTGCTGCTAATATCTTTCGTCGTTCATCGTTTACCGCATATAAACTGCCAGATATTTCTAACATCTGGTAGCAATATGCGATAATTGACCCACATGTTTGAGAGATGAAAGATTCAATTTATCGGCCGCGGGAGTGCGCATCTGTCATCGTTCAGGGCCTATCCATAGCAGATAAATTGAACGATTGCACGATATATCGTTCTATCGTTCAATTTATCTGCTAATGGATAGGCCTCTTAACTTTAACATTATTCTCTCTTCTTTCATGTTCAATGAGAAATGGCCTGGGGCGTGCTTAGGATCGATGACATGACCATTCCTGCTGTTACTGTACACTACTGGGCAGGACCCTTGTTTACATGTAGATTTCGGCGAAACAGTACTATTTACAGAGCATTCAGATTCTAGCTACACAGACACTCTGCAATACAAATATCTCTTTATCATTCAAAAACACAGTACTAGAGAACTTTTTCAGTGGCTTAAACAGAGCAGAGTAAAGACAGAGGTTATACCACACAATATAAAACATGCAGGAGTCATTTCAGCCCGTAAAAGAACAAACTAATGAGAGAAATCTACCATGTCAAGTTTAAGTTTTGATAAAATAATTAAACACCATTGGTCATTTTACAGTACGACTCATTACTTCCGCTCTTCAGGAGATGCAGCAAGATGACGCTACACAGTTCTCACCTTTAATGTTTAGATATGCAGATAAATATATTCAGGCCCCTAAGTGGAGCGTACAATGTAAATTCCCTATAACAAGGACACACAACCCGGGATTAATTTAACCAGTAGCCAAATGGTCTAGTTGGGCTCCCATGAATTGTAATTGTATACATGTATGCAGGGCTGGACAGTCTTCTGGCTTAAATGGCACTCTCCTGTCCCCTTCCCTTCTAAGGTCATACCCAGTTTCCACCCAAGAATTAGATAGTACAGTTCAACTCTTGACCCATTTTTGGTAGCAATTCACTTGTATCAAATGCCTGTTTCCCTATAGAGTGTACGCTTGCGAGCAGGGCCCTCTTACCTCGCTGTCTTGTCTGTTATCACTCAGTCTTGTTTTATTACTGTGTTTACCCATTGTGAAGCCTAACGGAGTATGCTGGCATTATATTATTACATTTTAATATAATTTTCAAAAGTGCAGATATTTTGTCTTTCCATGAATGACACCTATTGTGCGTCCAGTACATTCATAGAAAACATCCACAGCCAGCAAAAACCAATCCTGTAAAATGCGAGTACTGTAGCAGGGCGGAAAGTCCTGTATGGCCACTCTCAAAGCAGGGAACACCTTATACTAATCTTAGGCTGGAAAACTAAGTCTAATCTTTGCATGTGGGTGAACCACTAGGCGCCCACACACATTCAAGAAAACCCCCCCTGATCCGCTCAGTTCCCCCAATCAGATGCAGTAGCCTTACAAATCCAAGCTCATCACATAAAAAGGGGTACACAGATGCAAAAATACCCAAGGTCACCAAGCAGCATTTACAATGTTAATCGTTCATTTACTACCTTTAACATAACTATCTTTTTAGAACAACTACTTACCGAAAATAATTTTTATGATTATTTTTATATACAAAGATGTAACAGGGTGTATTATTATTCTACTAGTATGCCCGTGGCGAACATTTCGTCAATTTGAACCCAGAACATATGTACGGACAATGCTTTGCTAGATATTGGTTAATATGACGGAATTGAGTAATAAAAGATGTGTGTGAAAAAAAACGGCTAAGCCATGACCTTTTATAGTTTTTGGGGATTTTTTTATTGTAACATTTCGCCAATTTGTAAGAGCAATTATATATTTGTCCATGGACTCTGAAGCAAAATGGACCGTATTGCAAGCTGAGCCCCAATAGATGCAAATTATAATGCAGTTACTCCACCTCACCGTCTCCCAGCCTCCCACCAATCAGCGGCCGTCAGCAGCTCTTGTGGAAAGCAGAGAAAAGAAACTTTGCTTTCGAGGTGCAACCCGGTGCTGATTGGCTGGGAGTTGCGAGCCTGGAATCGACGTGTTGGAGAAAGTATCCCGCTTTCCCCGGATCTCTGTGTTCTGGTAGTTTTCTTGATATTTTAAGGTTAGCTATAACACAGCATTTATTGTGGTTTTTGTCAAAGTTATTTTTTTTCATAAAATTTTAGTTTTATTCCAAATTCTGTAATTTATTGCTGATTGAAATCTGTCGCAGAAAAATCACATTAATATCTTAATTAGTCTTTGAGATATTCAAATTCAAACAGCGTTCCGTACAAAGGGAGTAAGCAAATTATATATATATATAAGATGTAATGCATGCGCCACGTTGTGTCTTTAGAATATATAGAAAATATCTGAATATATATGACACTGATGTAATAAAGGGCACTGCCTTTGGTCCTGTAATAAAAGGCCATGCCTGTGGTCCAAACCGATTGCAGATGCGATTTCTGCGCCCCAATTTGTGGACAGTTCTGAAAACTTAGCTCATCTGTACATGCAAGGCATCATTGTTAGCTGGAAATACCATTACAACAATTAGGAGGGATTGAAATGTTCTTGCGTGCCCGATCGTCCATCTAATTTGACTGGGCGATATTCAATTACATAAGTTTTTCACGCACAAGTAGACTGGGTTTATACATGAACGGTGGCCAAACCAGTCTAAAGCTCTGCTTAGCACACCCAACAGCAGTTTGGGCGCCCAAAACAGGGACTTTTTGCCCATTTCTGCGCGCCACATCAGGAGGCTGCCAGCAGAAATCATGCATACGCGTCTGTTGACAGAAACAATTGAATAGCTCTAACGGGCGCCCAAAAACAACTGAATTCCCCCCTTAAGGCGGGTATCCACTACCCGACAGTGAAAAGATATCGTTCACTACACTGCTAGGTGCCCATACTGAACGATATGTCGTTCAGTGCAGGCACAACCAATCATCTGCAAACATGCTGAACCTAACGATATCGTCAGGTTGACCAGCATGTTTGCACGATGATAGATGTCTAAAAGATCAAATTTTCAAACGATTATTGAACGAATGATATCGTTCTATCGCTCATTTTAATCGTCTAGTGGATAGGCACCTTTAAGGGGTGGTACGGTCGTCAGGTTCGGCATGTTAACAGATAGGGAGGTTGGTTGGGCTCCTGCACTGAAGACGATCAGTGAACGTCTTTCAGTGCGGTACCCGCACCTCAGCAACATGAAAGTCTGAACGCTGGACGTTCAGACTTTCATGTCGTTAAATGGATAGGCCCCTTTAGAGTCATGTATCTATATCTAGTAAGCAGACAGAGCTCTACAAAAAATGTATCAATCTAAAAAATAAGTATTTTAGTATAATGTCCGTATTTATTTTACTTTGGCCAGCTTGCAAAAGATTTCAGAGACTGGCCATAATAAGAATCATGGCGTGACTTTTCCCATACACTTTGGGTGCTAGACTAAATAAATAAATGTTTACTTTCAAAGGAATACCTGGTGCCAAAAGCAATCACAGCAACATTTGTTCAGAATTTAGCTGAACCTCCACTCAATTATTGTGCTAATACAGTAGTGCCTGCAACTCTTTTGTTTCTAAATAGCTGGGAGCAAGCCAGAGGACTTGGCCTTAATTATTGCACTTGGGGAAGGGGGGGGGTTTGGGAGGTGACAAGAAAAACAGAGTAATCAGATGGCAAATAGTGACCATTTGTCCACATTATATACTCTTTCTCCGTTTCAAAGGCATAATATAATGAAAATGTGAACGCAATCGTAACAAAATTAATTCCATTTTATAGTTGCTTTATAATAAATCTGAATTTTAATCATAGCACAAACATAACGAGAAAAGTCGTTTATTGCCTCCCCTTTTCCTGTAACGTATCTGGTAACAACATGACAATCTATATACCTAAAAGAAAGCACCCTCTAGAATAATTAAAATTATTTTATTTATACTATGCTTTCCTCCAAGACTCAAGGAGCTTTACAGACACCAAGTACATAAGACAGAGGTGAGGCAGCCATTTTGGGTCATGGGTTCCAAGCATTATTAATCCTACCCTGTCGAGGCAGCCATCTTGGGCGCACTACATAGGTTGCAGTGGGCGGAATAGGCAATGCCTGTAAGAAATTACATTGCGTATTTCAAAAATACCAAAATAAACGCTGACTTATCTGCTACTTATAGCTAGTTGTTTACTCGCGCCCGAAGCTCCCATCTAAAGCGATGGGAGCTATTCAGTTTATGCTGCTGGGCGCGATTGCACGCACATTATTTCTGCTTGTACCCTGCCGAGGTGGCGAGCGGAAATCTGTTGAATGTAGGGCATTTGGGCAGTCAAACTCATTGCTCCCTGTAGTTTGCACGCAACTAATCCCGGTACATTTGGGCTCGACATTTGCAAAAATTAATGGGTAATGCTTATCGGCAAAGTAATTGATTATCGCCTGTTGGGCACTCATTTCCTATGGGCGTCCAAAAACAGTTGACTTCAACCCATCCTGTTTCAGTTCTGTTTTACCAATTTCTTCCATTGGAAACATTTGAAGAGCATAGGAGCTGATATCATACTCTAAATATTGTTTACCTATTTAACATACTACATGAAAATAAATTAACACATGCCACCACACAAGCATATGTCTGATATTATACCATCATATCTGGTGAAAATTAAACTGCACATAAAACACGATTTTTCGATGCGACCTGTTTTCTTCTCTTAAAACATGATGGAAGGTGCGTACACATAAAAGGACGGGACAACGATTGTACAGGTGTGTGCCCAGCTTTATTTATATACTGTAGCTCACTCAGATAATGCAGCACTTTACAGAGAATATTTCAGTCATTTACATCAGTCCCTGCACCAGTGGAAATTACTACCTATACTCCTTATCACATGGACATACACACACTAGGGTAAATGTATTCATCAGCAGCAAAGGGTAATTTCCTCTGCCCTATGAAATTCGATGTCAAAGGGCCAAAGGTTTAGTGGGAAATAGTACAGGAACCACAGCATGATGTTTTTACAAGGTAACTTACAAATGCAACAAAAAGAAAACTGATGATTGTGCTATGCTGAATAAGACCCGGTATTAATGGGGCACTTGCTGACAATTGTTGGACGTATTTTATTCACAATTTTCAGCAGCCTGTTTTGCAGTAACAATGCCGCTTCACACTGTACCAGTTTCCTGCACTCCATAACAATATACCACCCTATTGTGCCCCATCCCACTGTACTAGCTTCCTGTGCTCCATCTCACTGTACCAGCCTCCTGTGCTCCATCCCACTGTACCAGTCTCCTGTGCTCCACCGCACTGTACCAGCCTCCTGTGCTCCACCGCACTGTACCAGCCTCCTGTGCTCCACCGCACTGTACCAGCCTCCTGTGCTCCATCGCACTGTACCAGCCTCCTGTGCTCCATCGCACTGTACCAGCCTCCTGTGCTCCATCGCACTGTACCAGCCTCCTGTGCTCCATCGCACTGTACCAGCCTCCTGTGGCCCATAAAAATATACCGCCCTATTGTGCCCCATCCCACTGTACCAGCCTCCTGTGCTCCATCGCATTGTACCAGCCTCCTGTGCTCCATCGCACTGTACCAGCCTCCTGTGCTCCATCACACTGTACCAGCTTCCTGTGCTCCATCGCATTGTACCAGCCTCCTGTGCTCCATCGCACTGTACCAGCCTCCTGTGCTCCATCGCACTGTACCAGCCTCCTGTGCTCCATCGCACTGTACCAGCCTCCTGTGGCCCATAACTATGTACCACCCTATTGTGCCAGATCCCACTGTACCAGCCTCCTGGGATCCATCGCACTGTACCAGCCTCCTGTGCTCCATCGCACTGTACCAACCTCCTGTGGCCCATAATATACCACTCTCTTGTGGCACATCACAATATACCACATTTATATGCCCCATCACTCTGTATTAGTATCCTGTGTCCCACTGCAATGCATGGTAACAAAACGGTTATGCCACCGGTACATAGAGAAATATAATAATACAATGCACACCAACATCACCCTCCATACTGTTTCTCACCTATACAAATTGACAAAATTTCATAAATTAATTTAGCATATAAAAATAATAATAATACATTTAAAGCCAGAGCCAAGAATGCAGTCATGATTAAGCAGGCATTTCTCTGAGGAGCACAATTATCTATGTAAACACAAAGTTATTTATTCCATTATATATATAAAAAAAAAAATGAAATCTCTATCAAGCCTAAAAGAAACTCACCCATCACAATCTAAAATTCCCTATGGTATACTAAAAATGTAATTCATGGTGTATATATATGGTATTATAAACAGCTAACATGTTCCACAGTGCTATATGCAAATAGTACAAATGGAAGTATAATTACATCATTTTAACATTTAGATTATGGTAAAACCTACTGAAAAGAGTTTACAATTTAATCTGCCTTGCTTGACCTTGAATGTCAAAATAGCTCAGGTCATTAAAAAAAATACTAACAGTTATTACTACGAATTATAGTTATACACACACAAATGCAGTGAAGACTTCAGCTGGGTACACACTATATGATATGTGTACCCTGCAATGCAACTGCCAACCCCCCCTTGACAGCCCGACATATCAGGCGGCAGGAACACACTGGAAAATCCGGTGTCCGACCGCCTGATATGTCGCATCCCGCTGCAAAAGGTCGTCAGTCGCATCGTCAGGTTGAGCTGCATGTAGGGACGACCTGACGATGCGACTGACCCCACGGGAGTGTGCAACAGCTGACATAGTGAGTACACACTACACGATTTGGACGATATTTTGTTCCGATCCGTCGGAATCAGGCATTTCATCCAAGAAATCGTGTAGTGTGTACCAGGCTTTAAACTTCTGTTATGTCCTGGCGCCTTCCTCATAGTTAGAATACAGAGGCTGTGCTTTCTTCCAAATAGCGGGGGAAGAGGCGGCCCTCCGGGTCTATTACATTTAATTAGTTTAATATAGTATTGACGTTGCAGAGCGTCTGAGCGCCCTGTCTTCATGAGAAGACAATAAGAGATGAGGAAACCTTGTTAGTCTTTAGCCAGTGTGGTAGTGTACAAACAAATACATTAGTCAGCTGTTGTCTAAATCAGGGCTCAACAAATTTTTGTAAAATCTAGGAGTCAGCTTATAAGTTTAAAGGCGCGTATCCACTTGCCGATATAAATGGACGATCGAACGATTACATCGTCATCGTTCAGTGATCGTGCAGTGTATGTCGGCAACAACCAGCGATGCACGCTCCCGCTGGCCTTTGTCGGCACCGCTCATCGCCCGATCATGATGGTCAACCTGACGATATTGTCAGGTTGAGTATGTTCGGGAATGAGGGAGTGTGCCTGCACGGAACGACATATCGTTCAGTGTGGGCACTTCACAGTATAATGAACGACTGAACAATAACGATATTGTAATCGTTCAGTCCTTCATTGTTGGCAAGGGGATACGCGCCTTAAGAGCCAGATCATCATCCCCAACCAACCACATGCCAACCTAAACACGTTTGGTCTTTAAGGGTATAGTGTGTGTGTGTGTCTCCAAATAATAATGAAAAAATATATATTTTTCTCTCTTCTAAATTGGCTCTAAAAAAGCAGCATTTGCACAGAACATCTCTATAGGAAAGATTTTGGGCCTGATTCAGACCCACTCGCAAGCGGCTGTCCGCTCGCAAGTGGGTCGATGGTGTGCACTGAGCATGCGCACGACAGCGGGAGCTCCGTCGTGCGCATGTGCCAGACGCGACGAGCGAAGGACTTTCCTTCGCTCGTTGTGTCTGATCAAAGGGGGCGTGCTGTCGATGTTGATTGACAGCACGCCCCCTTTGGTGGGCGTGCCTCCCTGACGGGGGCGTTCCCAAGTGAACGCCTACCGTCAGAAGCCGGCCCACTGACATCACGGCTCGCAGTGGCGATGGTCGCGATGGTCAAGACCATCGCGGCCATCAACCTGCACGCACGTATAGGCTGTGGGTGGTCCAGGAGGACGCTCCATAATTATGGAGGACGGCCCTCATTCAGAGCGTGCGCTCTGCTCAGAGCGTACGGCTCTGAATGAGGGCCTTTATCCCATCAGATCCACACACATGAACATCAGTCCCCACAACACATCTCTTGACATGCATATCTTTAGCAAGGAACTTGGCCTCAGACACAACCAGTACCTCTGCTCGAGAGCACTGCCCCACACAGCCAACCAGGAATGATAAACCCCTGAGCGCCATACAATCTGATGGACGGGGGATCCAAGCAACCAAAAATAGCTTCAATGAGAGCTGATACTCGTAACTCTGTGGTCACAGGGCCTGATTCAGACCCACTTGCGAGCGCTGTCCCCACTGTGCATGCGCACGCTGGAGCCGGCTCCGGCGTATGCGAGCCCAGGAGCGAGAAATTCTCTCGCTCCGGGACTCACCACAAAAGGGGCGGCCGTTGACGTTGATCGACAGCTCGCCCCGTTTTGTAGGCGGGCTGGCTACACAAACAGAGGCGTTCCCGAATGAACGCCTGCCGTTTGTTGTCTCTATTAGAGCAGGAAGTCCACTGGGGCTTGCAGACACGAGACCCTACCACAAGGGTATCGTCGCAAGCCTGATGGTCGCGATGGTCTTGAATATCGCGACCATCACCTGGCCGCTCGCATAAGCTGTGGGTGGTCACCCACAGCTATGCGAGCGGCCAGGAGGCTGTCTTTAAAAATAAAAAAGGACGCCCTGAATCAGAGCGAGCACTCTCAAAGAGCGTCCGGCTCTGAATCAGGCCCATTGTACACAGCACTAGGAGACAAAGCTCTCCAGCTAGAGACCGTCTGCAGAAAGCAACCCTGAATCCAGATAATGCAGCAGCGCCAGCTCCAATGCTAGTCACTTTGAAGTGGTTTGCAAGTTTGTGCTGTGACACCCCTCCTGCGTCCACATGCTGACCAGCAAACGTGAAAAGAGAATTACTAATAATAAACCCCATTGTCTATTTAGGAGCTGCAGATCAGCTCTAGGCTCAGCAGTCCTTAAAATGCAGTTGCCAGGTCTAAAATCTTAGTCGCCGTGGTGACCTATATTTGTCAAGACCTTGCCTAGATTTCAAAGCCATACAGTGATTATGTATCAGAAAAGACTTAACACAATGTGGCATGTAGATTGCTGACACTGGCAGCGCACTTCAGGTGACTTTAAGGTACAATCACCACCATAGTCCATGCCCAATACCAGCACAGCACCAGAGGGTAATGAACAGTAAATGTTACACCTCTTAAAATGAGTAAATCCTGTAAGGGGTAGCCATCAGACGTAACCTCGTTGTTCTATGGGCTTTACGGGAATTACTGAGTTTAGGTGGTTAAGCATTGCTGCCTCACTGTGTTGGGGTCTCCATATTTGAATGGGTTTCTTCCAGATGCTCCGGTACTGACACAGATAGTGTAAATTTTAATAATGTTATTCTAGATAGTTATCAGTAGTTAGCTACTACTAACTACTAAGCATTACAAGTTATTTCCCAAAACCCCTCTCCTTTACACTTTATATTTTGTTCCTTACATTAATAATACAGCCATACTGATCACTATATCTCACCCATTGGTACAGTTTTCATGTTCTCTTAAGCTGGCCACAGACATAGCGATGTGCTCACGATCACATGATGTGTACGATTTCTCCTGAACTCTCCCCGGCAGTCGTGGTCACGATTTGGTCAAAAAAACTGCCAATTTGACACACAATCTCATGATGTAACTGATCGTACGCAGCGTGAGATCGTGCATGATACATCGTGAATTTAAAAAAACAAAAACAAGAGCCTCTTCACGATTGGTGGGAAATTTAAATAATCATAACAATGGGAGGGGCTGGATAGGGGGTATAAAAAGCAGGAGCCAATTTAAACCTGTGCACATTCTGCTCTGCTACTAGTGAGGCTAGGTGTATTCCTGCTGAACCCTGTACATTGCTACTGTGCTCTTTGTATTTGGCTTGCCTTTTACAAAGTGTCTTCTACATGCAAGTGTGTGCTACCTGCATTCTATCCTGTACCTGAATTCTTTGCTGATGGATCCCTATCGGTATAGAGTGTTGGTCGCCCAAGCTGGGGTCAAGGTGATCCATGAGAGGGCCCTGCGAAGGAGGAGAAGAACATGCTGGACCAAGGACTGGCTGCAGCAAAGGGATGCTTGCTCTCACATGTCCCTGCTGATGGAGATCAAGGATAACAACCCGGAGGACTACCGCAACTACCTGCGCATGGATGACGCCACTTTCCAGGAGTTGCTGCCTCTGGTGACCCCCCACATCCGGAGGCAAGAAACAAGGTGGGCGGAGGGCAATCCTTGCTGAAGAGAGGCTGGTGGCTACCCTGAGGTACCTGGCTACAGGAAGGTCACTTGAAGACCTGAAGTTTGGGACACTCATCTCACCTCAGTCATTGGGTGTCATCATTCCGGAGACCAGCAAGGCTATCATTAAATTGCTGCAGTACCAGTATTGCAAGGTAAGGAAAAAAAAAAAAACACACTACACATTTGTTTTTTGTCAAAGTTTTTTTGTTTTGTTTTTTTGGAGTTTTTTATTAAATTCAACTCTTTATCATAACTGTGACAGCCAATAAGCCAGCATTAACAAGACTGTGCTGCATAGCAGTCATTAACATATGTGTGGCAACTTATAAGACAGCCAATTAGGCTGCATAAACCAGACTGTGCACTGAACTGTAGGCAATAACATAATTTTTAGTTATTTTTTATATAGAAAATCAACATGTATATAAATTGTACAAAACAACGTTATCACCAAATTTTAATCGATCCCAATAGGTAGCCATCTGTATGTTGTACGGTGGGTCAGACACCAGATTGAACAGGCCAATACACACATGGCACAAGTACAGATTGTGGCCCCGGCTTCCAGCAATCTGTACTTGCGCCATGTGTGTAGTGACCTTGTCCAATTAGCGTCATCACTACCGTATAGCATACAGCCAGCAGCTATTGGGAGTGATGAAATTTGCTGATAGTACAGGCAAGAAGAAGAAAAAAAACTAAAAATTAAGAGTAACGTGGCAAATCTTCCTCTGACTCCAGAAGAACATTATAAATGGTATGGCTTGTGCTTGGGGTGCTGAGTGGGGGAGTAATCTCCAACCAGGCTGGGGGGGCCTGACATAGGTATTTGGGGCAGGCGAATAAAGCAGTGGGTCAGCAATATAAGAGGAGTTGTGCAAATTTCTGTTGAGTGTCCTACTTAAAAGATCATAGGTGAGCCTGTGGAAATTTTTACTAGTTACCTCATCCATTTCTCGAATTTGACTATTAATATGTGTAGTAAAATCGTCAATATCATCAGGGGCTTTCTGAAGGATGCTTTCAGCTTTTTGGAGAAACAAGTCCTCCTGTTCTGTATGCTGCTGCTTTCATTTTTTTTTGGGGTGGTACCGATGAAGATGATGGTCCTGGTAGAATGGGTGTGGCCACTGGGGTCAAATTATCCCCTTCGCTGTCCCCAAGCAAACTTTGGTCTGGCGTGGAGGACATATCAGGCTCTTGGGTGGGAGTCTATATAGGAAAAAAAAAAGAAAAACAATATTATAGTCATGTTTTAACCCATTTTTTACTATTTTACCAGTTTCCTAATACTGTGGAGGAGTGGAAGAGCATCGCTGAAGAGTTTGAACAACGTTGGAATTTCCCTAACTGCGGAGGAGCCATCGATGGAAAACACATCCGCATCAACCCACCTGCCAACACCAGATCATATTACTACAACTATAAAGTAGGGATGTACAGGCTCGGATAGGTTCGAGTTTGCACGCTGAGTTCGGATTTTTCCCTCCAAAAAAACGGAACTCAGAAAGAGGCGTTCCGTTTTTTTTGAGGGAAAAATCCGAACTCAGCGTGCAAACTCGAACCTATCCGAGCCTGCACATCCCTACTATAAAGGCTTCTTCAGCCTTGTTCTCATGGCAGTGGTGAATGCCAACTACGAATTTTTGTTTGTGGGTGTCGGCAAGAATGGCCGTGCTTCAGATGGTGGATCCTTCAAACAGACGGCTTTCTACCAGAGACTCACCAACAAAGCCCTCAACTTGCCGTCACTTGACGAGATAAAGCACGGCCTAAATTACGTTTTCGTCACAGACGAGGCTTTTGCATTACATGAACATGTCATGAAGCCATTTGCACAGAGGGGCCTCACCAGAGAGAAGAGGATCTACAATTATCGTCTATCACGGGCACAGCGCATTTTGGAAAATGTGTTTGGAATAATCAGCAACCGGTTCCGCATTTTCCACACCACCATAAACCTACGCGTGGAGAAGATAGACTGGGTCGTGATGGTGTGCTGCATAACTTTCTGCAAAGGAAAACTACACAGCGAGGACCAGTCACAGCTAGACCAGAAGATGTAGGACCTCCGGAGGACATTGCCCAGTTTACATCTTTGTCTGCACCACCAATTTCTACAACATCGACAGCACGTGCCAAAGAAGTGAGGGATGAGTATATGGCCTATTTCAATGGACCAGGTGCGGTGCCATGGCATGAGGACTGTCTGTGAGATAAATGACTATACTGGACAATTGGGATTGAGCTACAAAAACAATAAAAGGTTTTGGTTTATGAACTGTGTCTCTACTTACCAAAACTTCCTCAGACGGTCCACTCACTTCTGCCGCCTCCTCTTCTCCCTCTCGCTCGGCCATCAGGACAACTGACTGGCGTTGTGGCTCCTGTTCACTAATGAAGCTGATCAGGTGATAGTACCAGCGTGTTGGCTGGTACAAGTCGTCAGTGCCTGCTCCAGATCTTTTTGAATCGTCCACTTTTTTCTTTTCTTTTATGTAGACGGTACGCAGATTCTGGATTTTGTGTCTGACTGTTTTTAGGTTAGCATCAGCAATGAACTTTTGGATGTAGTCCAACAATACCCCCAAAGCTGCCAATTTCTGCGATTTGTTGTGGTACTGTCTACAGGATATCCGCCATAGACACTCCTTTGACTGTAGTATCTCCAGGAACCCAGCCACAAACTCGCGTTAGCTATCCATAGACATTGTTAGGAAGGGAAAAAAAGGACATTTTATTAAGCTACAATTGTAAATTGTTTTGTACATTTTTAATGTTTATTTCTATAGTTTACTATATTTTTAAAAAATATATTTTTTCCTGGTTTTAATTGTTTTTATTTGTATTTTTTATGTTGTTTTTTTTTACAGGAACGTTGTTTTTTTTAAAGTATTGCAATCTCTTATTTTTTGTTTTTTAATGGGTTTTTTTGTATTTTAATGTTTTGTTTTTTTTACAGGAACGTAATGTGTTTTTAAAAGTATTGTAATGTTTTTTTTCTGTTTTTTTTTGTATTTTAATGTTTTTTTACAGGAATGTATTATGTTTTTAAAAGTATTGTAATATGTTTTTTATTTATTTGGTGCAATGTATTTGTTTATGTTGTTGATATACATTTGTTTATAGTGGTATATTCAACCATCATAAACAAATGTATGACAAGAACAAAAACAAATTTAATATATGTATTGATATTGTTGTAATGTTTTATTTTTTGTTGTTGAACTACATATGTTTTTGGTATTTTTTTAAAGTTTGAGTGTTTGCTGATTTTGAAGGTATTTTTTAGGTTGTTGGTGGCCAGTGATTGGCTAGGTGGGTGGCACACATTGGTGGGTACGTGGGTGGCACACATTGGTGGGCGGTGGGAGGTTGATGCATGACCCAGCCAACGCCCGCCCGCCTTATTCTGGCGGGTGGTGGCTGGGTTATGCATTTATAGGTGGGTGGCACACATTGGTGGGCAGTGGGGTTGCATTTAATACAGTACCAATACTCACCAAAAGTGCTGAAATCCAGACTTGTTGTGCAGGCTCCTGATCGTGTTTCCTTCTTCTTGCAATCACGATGCTGCACAAGATGGCGGATGGGCGTGTGCGGCTCCTGTCTGTCAAATTCCACGATGTTAGATTAACTGTAAGATTAATCGTGACTAAAAAAGTACCTACGATCGGCATCCATCATGTCCCAGATTGGCAAAACTGCCCTCCAGCACGGCAGATCTGAAGATGCGAGATACGACGAGCGGGGACGCGCATCGGCATCATGGTCAAGAGTGGATACTCACATTTGTCCATATTTTTCACGATTCGTTGTCATGATTCGTCGAAATCAGCCAAATTGGTTGAAAAATCGCTATGTGTGGCCAGCTTTAGTGTTTGTGTAGGCTTCAGTTTCCTAACACAAAGTTCAACAACATACTGGTTGGTTAACTGACAACTGTGTGTAGATGGTTGGGAATTTACTGTAGACTGTGGGGTCTAATGGAACAAGGAATAGCAACCAGAACCGTAGGCAGTCGATGTCACGCCCTGTGTCAGCCCCAGACATTTGACATCATGAGGGGGCAGGGCCACTGGCACCAGGTGAAGAAGCTGAGCTCCCAAAGCGTCCTTAGGTTGCCGCCAAGGCTAAGTGGAAGCGAAGCGTCTGGAGCGTCCAAAAGGCGTTCCAGGTGGTGGCTTTCTAGGCTGCCGTTCCAGGCCATGAGTATAGGAGGCAATTATAAAGTGTCATAGAGTGAAATTTACAACTTTTATTAATGAATGAAAAATGATAGCCAGCAAGTGTATATGGAGACAATTTTTGTACATGTTGGGCTGTTACCAATTGTCCAAGTTGTACATGAAAAATAATGAAGTGGAGCTTTAGAAAGACAAATACATTGAGGGACTCGGCTATGGGATGGTTGCACCTGGAAGCTGTACCCCATGGTATCCGTGTCCAACCAGCAGGTAATGCGCACACATTATTATCCCCATACATGACAGAAGCAGTAGAATACAGGTGGATGTGCATTTCTCCATTTTGGACCGTAAAATAAGAAGCAATATCGAAAATGGCCTGAAATTTAAAATATAGTAGAATTGACATGGATAAAAAAAAAAATATAGCAATTTCCAATTTCTACTTAACTGTAAATGAGTAGATTGGGGTGTTTTATAATGAAAAAATGAATAAAAAATGAAAAAAAGTGGTAAACAAAACTGATTTGCAGATGAAACACCCATTGTAGGGGGGGAATGCTGATGAAATCCGATTTGTATTTATCTTTTTACTGTTCTGTTTACCATGCGATGTGTAGGATGCCAATAACATCCTACACCTTCTGTTACATGTGGCCCAATCCAGAAACAAGAGGAACAACTTTTCTAGGTGGCTTATTCTATGAGGGTTTTACTATATATACAAAAAAAAACCAGCCCATGTGTCAGTGACAATAGAAACTGATGAGTATTCTTAGTGTGGTTGTGGGGTGTAGTCCTACATGTAATTATTTAGCTTAACAAAGCACATGCAGCACTTGTACCAATAGCCTTTATTTTATACATCTTTTCAATGGACACTTTACACAAACTTTAATAAGATGTAAATATTTCACAGCACACACAATGCTTCATCTAAATGTTAATGTTGCTCCCTAAAGCAGCGAATGTGATTAGTTTACAGTAACCATGCGGTGTGATTTTTATTGTTATTAATCAGGGTTTCTCAGACAGTTTCCATTTGCGCCTCCTCTCATGTCTTTAAATGACTACTAAGTACCCCATCATCATGGGGGGCGATTCTGAGGTGGATACAAGAAAAGCATTGGGCGCTTCTGCTCATGCATCTGAGACGCACTGCGAATACGTCCTGATGGTTACCGCCGGGGGACAAAGAACGAAATCCATGCAATATTGTTGGGCGTTTCTAGGTGGTGAACAGGGGGGTGGATAACAGACGGGGCGTATCGGCGGTATTAACATAAAGACGCAGTAGCGGCTCTGGCGATACTGGCAGCCGCTACGGCAACTGCGTACACCTCTGAATCACCCATGTTTGCACATTTTTACCAACTCCCATGTAAGCTGATTAACAGATCCCATAGCTAAAGACTTTTTTCTTGGCTACTTGCACACTCTTGTTTTTCACTTACAGGAGTGAAAACTTGCCCCTATCTGTAAAATGATACAATAAGTTGTGAGCTCCGATGTGCTCAGCGGCTAGTTGACTTACAATAGCCAGTCTGTTACATTGACTCCATGGGCTACTTTTATCAGCAATGTATTTTGAACTGCAGGATCGCCAAGGGGCGGATGTTAGTTAAGTAGGGGATCACGGCCTGGAAACTCCAGCTGTGTTGACGTCACGGATATACTGGCCCCCTTTTAAAAGTAGGATATACTCCAGGGCCCCCTTTTAAAAGTAGGCATCCACATGGGCACACCCCCTTCCCACCGAAAGCACAAACATGTAACTCAAACATTTATAAACCAACTCCGGCCATTTATCATAAAACAAGATTTATGGTAAGAACTTACCTTTGTTATCTCTGTTTCTACGAAGTCCATAGGGTCCACAGGGTTGACCTTGGGGTATAGGTTGGGAACCAAATCTGGGCACCACGCAGTTAAAAGCTTTTAGCTCCCAGGATGCACTGGGTCCACTCTCCCTATAACCCCACCCCCAAGCCAGAGGCACCTCAGTTTGTTAGTAGCCAAAGGCTGGAGGAGGAGAGAAAAAGAGAGAGAAAACTGGAGCACTCAATAACCATACTCACAGAAATGGGAGACGGAAAACCGGTGACCAGCCACACAGCCCATATGAAGCCAGGTGCGTCAGGGCGGGCGCCCTGTGGACTTCGCAGACACAGAGATAACAAATGTAAGTTCTTACCATATCTCTTGTTTTCTACTTCAGGGTCCATAGGGGGTCCACAGGGTTGACCTTGGGGATGTCCCAAAGCAGTTCAACCAATGGTGGGGACGCTCCAGTGCTGAGGAGGAGAATCCGTCGCCAAAAAGGAAGCATCCTGAGAGCCAAAGGAAACCAATGCCTAGAACCTTAAAAAGGTGTGGACAGAAGAGCAAGTGGCCACCTAGTAAGGCAAAACAGCCGAGGCGCCACAGCGAGCCGCCCACGAGGGTTACATGGCCCGAGAAAAAACAAGCATCAACAACAGAAAGGCCTACCCATGGGTAGGCCCCTGAGGAAGACATACGAGGCCATCCAGCCAACATTTGGTTATAGTCCAGCCATCCTTTCCTGTGAAAACCAGAAATCTCAGACCACCAATAAGGAGTCCGATTTCCGTAAGGAACTTGAACGGATCACATAAATCCAAAGAGGCCGGACCACAGTCAATGAGGCCACACCAGCTGAGAGGACTGGGGATTGAATGGCCGTACCATAAGTTCCAGAATAATATGGAAACTAAAAACCACTAAGAAGAAACACAGGGCGAGAGCAACTCACACCCTGACATGATGCCCTCCAGAAGAGGGAGCCACATGAGAACGCTCCCAATTCAGACACTCTCCTGGTTGATATAAACACCCTGAGAGAAAGAGAGAGCCTAAGCAATAGACCATGTAATGGCTATCACAACCAGCGGTTCCATTGACTGTCCCCGAAGGGAACGAAGAACCACTACTAACTCCCAAGGAGTCCCTAGGGAGGACAAATGGAGGCATAATCCAGAAAACACTCCAAAGGATGAACTGGATACCAGAGTGGAGCAATTCCATATCTTAACCATACTGACAGTGTAGAGATCCGCACTGTTAGGAAGGCCAGGCCGAGGGTGAAACCCAAGCCAGCCGGAAGGAATGCCAGAAAATCCGGAAATCCTGGACACCGGAGGATCGTATCGACAGGTACAATACCATAAGAATTATGGCTGCCACAGTTTGTGGTAGGTCCCAGCAAAAGCTGATCTATGTGCTCTAATCATTCCAACGATGACAAAGCCAGGGAAGCCATAAGACCACTGTAGGGACGCAGTCAAAGACAAACGACCCAGGTCCAAGGCAAAACCAAGGACCCTGAGACAACAGATCCGGGCAGTTAAGCATCAGGAATGGAGTATCGATGGAGCATCTGGGGCAATCAGGAGCCACCAGCAGGAAAGCATCGCCGTCTCGATTGAAACACTTCCAAAAGACCTTGAGGAAGAAGGGAGACCGGAGAACACAGGTACACAAAGTGGAAGGACCACTTCACCGACAAAGAGTCACTGAAGGTTGCTTCAGAATCCCCAGAGCTGGACTGTAACACCATAGTGTGATAAAGTCAGAAGGCCATGAGGGTCACCTCAGGGGGTCCCCCCTGCTCACCAGGAGATGAAACCTCTCTTGGGGAAGAGACTAGTCCCCGGGATGCACGTCGTAACGGCTGAGGACTCCCGCTTCCCAATGGAGAGCTCCTGAAATGAACGCTGCCGAGATGGTCGGGAGGAGACCCTCGGACTATGTCCGAATGTGTGACATACCTGTCATTGCCACCCAACGAACAGTGTTGCTAAAAAGGAAGCCACTGTCCTGACCCTGTCGGACTGAACCTTTTCAGGTTCACCGGGAAACAAGAGTTATGCCAGAGTAAGTTAATTGACAGGGTGGAATCGACAGACGTCCAACTGCACTGAAATGGATGCGAACCAGACACTGTCCATAGCAAAGAATACCCTGGACGAGATGGCCATAGCCACCCGAACAGGGACCGACTTGCCTCCGGAGAGAGCATCATCGTTTGAACAGTGATCCGACAGAAAAAACTCGTTCCATCTGGAGATGAGCCAATTATGGAAAGGCCTGGAATGGAACTGAGCCCATTCCACCCTTCCAAAGGCAGACACTGAATATTTGACCATGCATCCCAGAGTGTAAAGACATATGTCGACTGCGTAGACAACCACGTACTCCTAATGGAAGAGTGGAGATTCCGTCTTACGCCAGAAGAATTCTCAGATTCTGAGAATCCAGCAGGGCTCCTAGATGAAGAATACCCAGAGAGGAACGCAGGGAGGACTTTTTCCCCGTTGATTAAATGTCTGCACCCTGAAGAAGCCACGGTCATCCTGACCTGGCTGTAAAGTACCCCGGTGATCCCACTAAGAGCAGGAGGCCGTCCAGGTACAGGAGCATTGGGATATACTGAACAGGAGAACTGTCAGAAAATCCAAAACCCTGGTAAACCCCTGTGAGGCTGAGGACAGTCCCAACAGGCAGAGCCCGAAATATTGTAAGTGTTGCTGGGATACAGCAAACCTCAGCCCATGCTGATGAAAGGTCTCTGTAAGTACCCGTAGGCACGCGACCTGTATATCCAGTGATACCATAAAGTCCCCAGGTTCCAAACATCGTATGATGGAGCATAGGGATTTCCTCCTGAGCCCAGGTAGCTTTAGGAACTGGTTCAGTGAATTGAGACAGAGAATAGGCCAAAGAGGACCATTCAGCCACCGCACCAGAAAGAAAGCAGAACCACCAGTCCCTCGCTGAGATAGTGGGGATGGCCTAATTAGCTCCGCTTACCGCAACAACTGTATAGCTTTCTGGATTTGTAAGGCCCTGTTAGGGTCTGAATAAGGGCCCGCGTACCATCACATGTAAAGAGGCCGCCTGAGCAAAGAGAGGGCGTACCCTCCTACCCACGTAGCCGCGGCAACTTGACACTAGTACCGGGCGAACTGAGAAAATCAGTATCTCCCAGTTGTAGGCCTGTCCCGTCAGGCTGAAGATATATCCGTAGGTTCAGAAGGATTGGCTGGCAGTCCAGGCCTGCTTGGTACTGGATATGTCGGCCCTTGTCGAGGCCGACAGTCTACAAAGAAACAGACCTCTAGGCTGACCCAGAGGACAAAAAGACTTAACAGACTTGGTCTGAGGCCTTGTAGTGGGCATAGCTGAAGGCGGTAAACTTGTCGTTAGTAATACTGCTAATGTTACTACAATCTTGTCAAGGTCAGGACCAAACAAGATCTACCCTATAGATGGTATCTGCACCTCTGCATTCCCAGAGCGCAGCCATAGGGTATTACGGAGGATACATTTGAACCCCAGACGTTTTGGAGGGGAAAAACGTTACAAATGCATCAGCCCAGTATGCAATAGTATTAACCAACCATGCTATAGCCATGGTAGGATGGGTAACAACCCCTGAAAACGAGTATACTGATTTCAGGCAGAGTTACCACCTACGGATCGGAAGAATCCGACCACGCAGGAATGGGAGGCGTAGTAACGTCTGTAATCAGACGAGTAACACGCCCATCCACCCCAGGAGGGGCTCGTGATGACCCTCAGGGAATTTGGGACAGGAGGCCAAACGCCGTTGTAATACCGCGTATCTGGCAACAGCCAGAGTCCCGCCATGCGATCTACCCGCTAGTCAGCAACAGGGAACCCGAAGGCATGTAAGACTGAGGGTGTATGATACAGGTGCAGGTCAACATTCACTCTAACCAGAATGGACCTGCTACCAGCCCTAAAGCAGGGATGATAATACCTGAAATAGGCTTCCCCCCGTGTAAGAGGGAAAGAGCCCAAAACAGTATCCAGTTCACGGCAGAGCCAACCGGGAAGTAACCACAGGGCGTCAACCACGCCAATTTGCGTTTCGTAGAAAACGAGATCCACCCAGGGTGGCTGTTGTGGTAATCCCTGCAAGGGGAATGACAGACTATTGTGGCACCAGGGGGAATTCATATACTGCGAAAAACCCCTGCAGGGAGCGGTAGTCTGTGTCACAGGGGAAGAGTGCAAGAAACTGCGAGATACCCTGAGATGAAAAGGGCAGTATGGTGAAGTAACCCCAAGTGAGGTACAACAATGGGGCCCACCCGGCGATCCGCAATTGAGAGGATCCCGAGAAAACAAACCGCCCAAGGGGGTCGTGAAAGGGGACGGCACCAGATGACGCCACATACAGAACCCTTTATGAGTCAAATCCTCCGCACTAACACCTGCAGCACATGACTTGCAGGATAGTAAAAATGGGTGCAGTATAACGCTCTATCTCCTGGTCAGACATATCTGACCAACCCTCTTGGCGGAAATATCAAGCAGCGCAATACTGATCCTGACTGATGCCAAAAATTAGTTGCAGGGACCCATTTTCAGCATATGCAACACACAGTTCCATCTAAAATATGGCAACGTTCAGCACGCAACAGTATGTGACAAACCTCACAAATATTAACAAGTATATAAATTAGGGGTGAGCGGATTCGGTTCTACTCGGTTCCGTTCGGTTTTAAAAACCGAATCTTATTGGCTATCCAAAACTCGTGACAGCTGATACCCAATAAGATTCGGTTTTTAAATACGAACGGAACAGAGTAGAACCGAATCAGCTCACCCCTAAATAAATGTGAGGCCTCAGAACCACCCTAAGTACAGCTGTATTAGGGCAGATAAAGAAAAGGGATAAATATATACTGACAGGTGAGAGAATAAAGTACAGACAGTCAGCACTAGCATAAGTCGCATACAATGCAGATATATACATATATACATAACATGTTACATAATATACTGCACAATGTCACTGCATTCAACTTACCCAGATTCAGTGTCTGGGAAGGCTACAGCGCTGTGTACACTGACCTGATGGTGAGGTACGCAGGGGGACTGGACCAACTGCCATCTCCGGAGATTTCTGCTGCACCACAGAGAAATGGCCGCTGGAGACCCCAGAAGAAGCGTGGCCCGCGGAGGAAGCAGCTCAGTGACGCCAGACTATAATATGAAAGGCGCGCTGAGCTGAGGGGAGGAGCCGCTGTAACAGGGAAGGCTTGCTCCCCTGGCCGGCTATTAACCCCCGGGACGCCGGCTCCCTGCGCCGATCGTTAAGTCCCTGGTGGTCTAGTGGACACACGGGATATGGGGGGCCCGCCGCCACTGCCGGCGCCTCTGGTCTGTCCCCTGAGACCGGAGGCATAGGACTGCATTTGAAATGCGCGGATCACCGCAAGGGGTGATCCGCGACCTTACCTGCTCCCCGTGGATCCGGAAGCAGTCCTGGGAGCCCACAGAGTACGGCTAGTACAGGCTCTGGGGTCCCGCTGAGATCCCCAGATCTGTACTGGCGTCTCAGCGCCAGCGGGGTGACGGAGCGGCAGTTTAGACGTCCTATGGACTGTCCGACGCTGCCACTCTGAAGAGTCCAAAGTCCATTGGAAAAAACTTTGTAATAAAAAAATAAAATAAGCTTAGGGGCTGCTAATCAGCTCCCCCTGCACTAACGGTGACCCGACTCCGGCTGGGCACCAACTTAAACTGAGGTGCCTCTGGCTTGGGGGTGGGGTTATAGTGAGAGTGGACCCAGTGCATCCTAGGAGCTAAAAGCTTTAACTGCGTGGTGCCCGGATTTGGTTCCCAACCTATACCCCAAGGTCAACCCTGTGGACCCCCTATGGACCGTGAAGTAGAAACATTATTAACTACAACTTGACAGTTATTTATTTTTTTCATTTTTTTCCTTTTAGTATAAATAAGTCATTGACAATGTGTGTGCCATTCACAATATTTTAAAATAATTGCTAAGGCAGAACTGGGCACAATGTTTTGTGCAGAAAAGTTGTTTCCATCCCTGCTCCCTAAATTCAGCTGCAGTGCCTCCTGATTACCTAGCGTAATGTGCTAGTGCTGGAAAGTCATTTTCTGTCCCATAGCAGTGCTCCACGGCCGCTCTTTCTTTCTTATGTTCTCTCAGGAGTCAAATTTAAGTTAGGTCACTGAAATTGGGTTACTCTACTACATGGAAGTGCATAGGGCCGTAAAATAAAGCTGCCAAACTGGACACATTAAAGCTGCTTACGCCTACTTGCGGATTAAACACAGTTGCGCTGCACCAAGATGGACAGGCTAAGGCAGGGTCTAGTTTACTTTGGAGGCGAACTACACTGAAAATAAAAGTTATCTCCGTATTAATCAATTCATGATGCAACAGTTTCATCTGTTCACAACCACCCACATTACTGGTAGTTGTAGAAAGGGAGAGATTTATTTTTGTTCTAAAAGAAAGTTTACCAGAGTGCTGCATATAGAAAAAAAGGTAAAATTGTGGAATATTTCATTTACTTTTAGTGCGCTGCATGTTATATTTCTATGAATTGCTCATCCTGCCAACTATAAACCTAATTAGTCCACACATGGGGTATGCTTCTGCGAAGGAGGGGTGAGCCACCCAGAGGGGGCGATTCAAATGTTGCGTGGGTGGCGATAATTAATGAGCGCCCAATTTTGTGATTCAATTGCTCTGGGCGCTCATTAATTATCGCCCTCTTCACGCCCTATTAAACCAACTTTAGTCATGTATAACGGCTAAAGCCATCTAAAGTTCTGGCTAGGGCGGTTAGCGCACCTTAACCACGGGTTTCTCAAACATTTCTGCAAGCAACCTCCTAAGAGTGCGAGCAGAAATGTTGGCGCCGGCGGCTATCGCGCTCAGACGGAGCAACAACTGAATTGCTCCGTCGGGCGCTTTAAAAAAAAAAAATAGCCGCCAGCAAAGCAATTGAATCACCCCATGAGACTCTCAAAACTTGCTTGTGTGTATAGTATTGCAGAACATAGGAAGTTGTGGCAAACAACACAAACAGAGCCATGCCATGATATGCTTTATAACGTACAGTAACATAGAACATGCATTTTCCCTCATCTTTATTAGATGTCATATATCTTAGTATTCAGTGCTGACACATTACCTAGCATAATTTTCTTGTGACAGTCTAAGCATTTTTTTATAATGTGCCCAACATGATAAACACTTCAATTATAAATCCTTCCCATCCCCCTTCTTCCCAATCCCACATACCCAGTATCTCCGACCACTTCAACCTGTTTATTTATTTTTTTCTCTGTGTGTACACTTCTATGAATTTCTCTTCCTGCCCACTGTAACTTATGTAGTGCACCCTAAAGGGATGCAGTCAGGAAGCCAATGGTCGAAATGCCGATCGCCGGCTTCCCGGCTGTCTAATCCCGGCAGGGGTCTAATGACAGGAGTCCAAATCCCGACGCCTGTCATTTTACCTACGCCGGGAGCCCGATGCACGGCATACCAATCTAAGGTAAGCCGGGGGCGGACAGCCACGGGGGAGGGTTAGGTTAGGGGCTCCCGGTGGGGACTATGGGTTAGGCACCCCCCCGGGAGGGTTTGGCTAGGGGAAGGGGGGGCTAGGGTTAGGCACCCCCCTGGGAGACTTAGGTTTAGGCTGCGGGGAAGGGGAGGGGTTAGGTTTAGGCACTTAGAGGGGGGTTAGGCACTATGGAGGGAGGTTAGGCACCCCTAAAGGAGGGTTAGGGTGAGGGGGTTAAGTTAGTTAGTACTTACCTTTACAGCTGTCGGGATCTTCACTGGTGCCGACATAGGTCCGGCGGTATTTCATACCGATCCCACCCTAGATGGCTGCCTCGTCTGGTACTTTTAAGGGTAGGATGAACAACCAATAAAACTAATTATGCAGTGAGTATCTTGTTACTCCCTGTTCATCTTATTCTTGTATGTCTTATTATATGTATTGCTTTATCACATTTTGTAAACAATGCAGTACGCCCAACATGGTTGCCTCGCCTGGTACTCTATTGTGAAGAATGAACAATGCATGGATCTGATGATTTTGCAAGGATCTCACTCAGTATTTTTATCTGCCTCATTATGTGTCATCAATTGCAAGCATTGCCTATTCTGCCCTGTGTAATACTATATAATGCACCTAAAATGTCTGCCTTACCTGGATCCTTCGTGGGTAGGATGAATAATCCTTGCAACTGATGACCCAAAATGGCTGCCTCACCTCTGTATTATGTTCATGGTTTCTGTATTTCATGCAAATCTAAACCACTATATTATGCTCATGGTTTCTGTATTTTTTTTAAATATAAACCTCTATATTATGATCATACTATCTGTTTAGCACCTCGTGTCCTATTGGAGAAAAGCGGTATACAAATACAAAATATTATTATTTCTTTCTTCAGAAGGCAGCTTCCCAGAAATGATATCTGAAACCATTTTATATGGCAAATGATGAATTGTGTGCACTACTGTGTGGCATAATATGAATTGTGGGCATTACTGTCTGGCAAACTGAATTATGGGCACTACTGTGTGGCATACTATGAATTGTGGGCAAGATTGTGTAGCATGCTATGAATTGGGGGCATTATATTACAGTATACTTTATGTAACATTGATTATATTAATATATTACAATAACTGTATACATCAGCTAAAGCAACACCTCTAAAAAATGTTTTAAATATATTCAAATTAAAATGTACCCTCTTAACTGATCAGCATCCTAAATAAAAAAAAATCCTAAAATGAAAACTAATCTAAAGGAAAACAGCTAAATATTATTAATCTTAATAATATTGAAGTCGTATATGAAACATCTATAATATGCATTATTTAACATTGTGTTAAAGTCCCTTGGATTATAGGTTTTTATGGCACAGATACCATAAACAACAGGTTGGAGAGTCCCTCGAGATGTTACGCAGCCAGAAAGAGGGGTGTGGTATGTTTGACCGCCAGACGTGAGCCCGGCGGTTCAAATATCGACACCAGTATGCCGAAAGAGCACAGATCCCGACGGAGGTAAGTAAGCTATCTAACCATCCCCTCTCCCCCCCTAACCCTCCTTTAGGGGTGCCTAATCCTAACCTCCCCCCGGGGGTGCCTAACCCTCCCTTCCCCTAGCCTGACCCTCCCCCCCACGGCTGTCCGTTTGCGACGCCTGGCTTACCTTCGTTCGGTATGCCGGGCGTCAGGATTTCGGAGGGTGGATAATGATAGGTGTCGGGATTGTGACGTCTATCATTAGTCCTCTGCCGGGATTGCACAGTCGGGAAGCAGGCGGTCGGCATTTCAACCGTTAGCTTCTTGACTACCTCCCCAGAAAGAGTGCTCTGTTTCTGTGCTTATACTTATTACATTGCTGCTTATACTTATTACATTGCTTATACCTTTTTTATTGCTGGAACTTTACCAGTTACGTTGAAGTTTTCCTCTGATTACAGTGCATGGGAAACATTTAATGTACCTTAATAAGGCTCTGTAGTATTGATTGCTCCATGATATTCCAACAAGCACATAGTGCAATTAACCCATTGAAGATTAACCTTGCAATTGCTATTGGGCCAATTCAGTGCAGAAAGATGTGCCACCGAATATCACCACAATGTTCGGCTGCAGACATATCCCCATGTATGTTACCTGGAACACTACTAGTTTCCTTGACACCTATATAGGGTGTGATGCAAAACTATTGATGTTGCTGGTTGCGATGTGCTGTTCCCAAATGGCACATTGCAGCCATTGTGTTGAATTGAACTGCCCCCTATCTATCTAACATATAAAATTCACGTGACTGAGAGGCACATCTTACAAAATAACCTTTTAGCAAGAGCGTGTGCAAAATAATTGGTCTAATATTTTGTACACAAAGGTATTTTACCCACTTGCCCAGGAGTAGTTGCATCATTACCTGACATGGTCACATCTGATGTGACCATGTCAAAGGAGCCTGCCAGCAGCTGCTGGATGTTAATCTTCCAGCAGCTGTTGGGCACAACCCTCCTGACTGGCCCCTCAGCAGCCTCTCCACAGTCCTCTCTTGCTGGCCCGGCTTCAAAAGGGGGCGATCTTAAATGGATCGCCCACCCGCGGCTGCTTGGTGGTTGCGATGGGCGATCGTCTAGGATCATCCACCAACCTGAGATGCTGACTGCACTGCAGCAGCCCTGTTCCCCATCCCAGCCAACAATCATGGGTCGCCCCTTCTGCTAGCTGCTCTTCTTGCAGAAAACACAAGTAAAACCAGTTGGCGCTGACCACCACTAAATAAAATGGTAGGAGTGCTCTATTAGACTGGTTAAGCAGCTGCTCAGAATAAAATTCTGCAGTTCCATAAAATTAAACTAAAAGAACACCGAAAATGAACTGCGCTACACCAATCTATCAGACTCATAAAATGTTACCAATATTGACTCCAAGTACATATTCTTAAAAAATTAATTATTAAAAACTACAGCAAGGGTCCCAGCATAATTAATGGGATGCAGTCAGGAAGCCGACGGTCGAAATGCCGACCGCCGGCTTCCCAACTGTCAAATCACGGCAGCGTACTAATGACAGGCGTAGAAATCCCGATGCCTGTCATTATACCTACGCCAGGAGCCTGACGCCCGGCATACCAAACGAAGGTAAGTCGGGCGGCGGGCGAGGACAGCCACGTTGGGGGGGGGAGCGTTAGGTTAGGGGCTTCCGGGGGGACTTAGGGCTAGGCACCCCCCGGGAGGGTTAGGCTAGGGGAGGTTAGTCACCCCCGGGGGGAGGTTAGGGTTAGGTACCCCCCGGGAGACTTAGGTTTAGGCTGCGGGGATGGGGGGTTAGGTTTAGGCACTTAGGGGGGGGTAGGCACTATGGGGGGAGGTTAGGTACCCCTAAGGAGGATTAGAGTTTGGGGGATTTTTAGTTATACTTACCTGGATCCCCTGTCGGGATTTTCACTGCTGTCGGTCTGCAGGCGTCGGGATTGGAACCGCCGGCCAGAGGGCTATTCATACTGATTCCGTAATTAGTTGGTAGTAATCAAGTAGGCTTCCTACGCATTTCTTTAAAAACGGGTAATACCCTACTGCATGTTATTGTAGACATTGCTGACATTAATTATGAACTATCCTGGTCCTATAAATGACATAAGTGCAGCTTATTTCTACAACTTTTGATCATTTCATTGTGCTGAGAATTTGAAAAGTTTCTTTTAGGAGGATTACCATCATTATTGTTAATATCCCTATATTTTATGGACTTAGGGCCTGTTTCAGCAAGGATCGCAATTGCTAACCTACCCGCAGACAGCTTTGCAATTGAGATCCTTGCAGATATGGAAATGCACAGGAAGCATCACGCCTCCTGCTGCATTACTGATCCGAGCTGCGTTGTCCAACGCAGCATCGGATATCCTGCTGGAAAAGCCGGACTCCGTAGATAAGAGAAAGAGGCCAGGAAATCTCTGTCAGCCTAAGGAGATCCTGTTCACTTCCCTCCCCCACAACGGTGGCGATACGCCTCCATTTCGGGAAACGGAGGCCATTGTCGCCCCCTCCCTGCCCACAAACGGCAGCAGACAGTCAATCAATGTCAGTCTGCGTACGAGATCGCCGAACGGGTCAGGCGCCTGCGAAGATTCCTGATCATCGGGAATCTGCGTTCAGCAGTGCACGCTGAATAAGGCTCTTAGGACACTATTCAAACCGAAAGTGAAGGGGAGTGGGTAACCTGTGTTTCTTGCAATTTTACTTCTAATGATTGTTATACACTAATTATGCTGGGACCCATGAACGGTTGTATTTTTTTTAACAGGTAATTTTTAATAAATAGCTCTTTTTGCAGGACTGTAAAGTTCTTCAGAAAGTGGAACAAATTTTATAGTTTAAAAAAATATATAGATTTTGGTGAATATATCTGTATCTATAGATCACTATAACAGTTTTTTATAAAACGGTATAACACTATTTTCCCCAAAAAACGTCCCCTAAAATCGTTGATTTTTTTTTTTCAAATTATCAAATTATGTTAATAATAGCTATTTAACCCATATTCAGTATAATTTTATTAACAAATCTGCAAAATTATTCATAATATTATACTGAATTGGACTTAGTCTATATTTATATAATCTAATAATAAAATTGTCCATTTTGGGGACATATTTTTGAAAAAATATTAGCCAGTTAAGTGGTTAAAAGGGGAACGGTATGTAATGCCGGCTGTCGGGAAGCCTCCTGTCAGAATAAATGCTACTTAAATGCAATAATAAAAATATTGAATATATTGCCACATTCACAGAACTTTCAGAATATGTTAAGAGTTCATTCCAGAGGGCCAATACACCTAAAATACAAGTTATATTAATATGAAATACATTTTGGGATATAATAAATATATGTAACATTTTTCATATTTAAGAGGAGCTAAAATACTGATATTGTGTAACTATCTCCTTTTAGGCACTAATAGGCTAATGAAGTGGCCTCTCTGACAGGAAGTTTGGACATGGGAGTAAATGCCTACCATGATAGAAACATCATCTGATATCATGAGATTCCAAAGAATGAATATATATATATATATATATATATATATACTTAACTCCTTCAATCTCCTAGCCATCACCAAATCCTGGACTTACCCATCTGACACCACTTCTCCTGCAGCCATCTCCTTTGGGAGCATCGCATTCTTTCACACTCCCTGGCCTGGAGGTTGCCACAGTGTTGGTGTTGGTGTACTTCTATCATCTGGTCACTCCCACCAACTCTTACCTTCTAAACTATCCATTTCATTATTTGCATTCAATGCTCATATCAGTGGCCTTTTCCAACTTCCTCGAGTAGCTGCCTTTCCTCGTCCCCCTGGCCTTAACTCAAAATTCCATGTTAACTTTGCTTCTTGGCTCCTAACCTTGAAATGGGCTCTCATAACCCCTTTCTTCCTCAAAGCTTTCCAGCTCTCATCCTAACCCACTACTCCATGTTCCTTCCTCACAATCCAGCCCATCTGTGTCACCCCTGTTGGTCTGCCCCCTCCCCTTTAGAATGTAAGCTCTCACGAGCAGGGCTCTCTTCCCTCATGTGCTTCTCCCTCTACTCCTACTTTAATTTACAACAGCACCTAACCCTTGGTTGCTGACGCCATGCTGCTTATTTAAATGGTATGCAGCAATGTATAAATAGGGTATTTGTCCTGGGTTGTTTGTACTGTTAATAACTGTTTTTCTTGTGTGCTCACTTGTTTATGTACTTTGTAAGGTGCTGCGGATCCCTTGTGGCGCCATATAAAGGATAATAATAATAATATCATTAAATAAGAAAAAAAAATGTTTACCATGGGTTTTAAGTTTGTCAGTCATCTTGTTGATTTTACGCTCCAATCTGGCATATCTTGCAAATTCATCCATCATACTGATATTTGTGAGTTCTTGCCTCATAATTTGGATATCAGCTCTCATCTGCTGCTCCTGCTCTACATCCTTCTGCAGTAACCGGGATACCTAAACATGTTTATACAACAAACGAAAAAATGCTCTCAGAATTTTTTATAAAAGCAAAACAAACTGCTCTTCAGTACGTCTATTAGTGCATGGCTGTATGGAAATTTAAGGGTAAATAGTACTATCTGCCTGTATGCTATTATAGATTATACAACCCCTAAAGTTGTTCTTACTGCTTGAAGGTGCACAACGCACACATTGCCCTCACATGATTTGCAGAGAAACTATTTCCCGTGTATACTACTTAGTAGTGGGTAAAGGTTGATGTGGCTGGCACAATGGTGGCATTGCTGTCTTCTGCACACTGGGGGGAGGCAAGAAGAGCACCCTCCTCCATGCTTGTGTGTAGCAGGGAGATGCTGCTGAGTGCACAGTAGCTGACCCCCTGCAGAATGATGGGCATCCCTGTATAACTGGCTTATGCTCACATGCAGTGTGCTGGGGTCTAACCGGATCAGAGAGAATTTATTTTCAATACATCAACGAGGTTAAATAAGGTGAATAGGGAACACAGCATGGAACATGGCAGCCAGTGTATCAGGATGCACTTGCAGGGGGTATAATGGAAGGGCGTGCTTGTAAGCAGTCTTCTCAGCCTGGACAAGGGGGCTGCTCCGTGGTGTAAATCTTAACACCCGCCTTTACACGCCTCAGTCACTCCCGATCTTTTGTAAATGGCAAGCCGTTTTACTGAGCCACCACCACTGGGCAGATGGCCGACACGGTAATAGCATTAGCTCCCTGTTTGCGGCTTACTTACTATTGAGGATAAGGAAGGGAGCTGGATTTTAAAGAGATTGCATAGAAAGACAGTGCTCAGCACTAGCAGCCAGGCACAGCCCTCCGCCATGTTCCCAGCAGCAGCTTCCGATCACCCAGCAGCAGCAGCAGCACACACAACACAATAGCAATCAGCAAACCCCACCCCTCGGGGCCTCCGAGGCTGCTGCCCGGCCGGCCGGGAGGGGCTGGTTCCCGGTGCCCGTGACACACACACTGAACGCAGCACACTCCTTTATTACACCGGTGATCATTGTATCACACAGCAGCACAAAACAGTCAACGGCGGCAGCGCCCCACCCCCCTCTATAGAACGTTGGGGAAGAAGCAGTTAGAACGCTGGGGGCCTGGGGCATATGTTTGGAACGCTGTGGAATCGTGACGTTACATCCAGAATGGCGCCGCACAGCCAATCAGCGAGCGGCGCTCTATTTACCACCAGTGATTCAAACAAACGTGTAAAAAAAAAAAAAAAAAAAAACCTTCCCAATGGAGGGAAAAAAAAAAAACCTAAAGCCGATTTACTATACACCCCCCTCCCCCCCGGAGTCAGGGGGGGGCAGGGAGGGGGTGCGGAATGACTGACAGGCTAACCTACCCAGACAGGTGCCCGTGTTATGGTTTGAAAGGCGCTCTTTAGGCGCGCTGAGCCAATGGCGGGGGCGAGGGGGCGGGGCCGGGCCGCCGACCCCGCCTCCCAGCCCCCAGCAGGTTGGAGCGGTGAATAGATAAGAGGCGGAGGGATCTGATGATCCGGTTAGAACTAGTTCTCTGGCTGGCATATTAACCGCCGGCGAGCGCTGAGGAGCGAGATAGTCTCTTTGTGAGAGGGAGGGAGAACTCCATCATCTGCAGCAGCAGCAGGAGGAGGGAAGGGATCTGTCTGCTCTCCCAATCCCCATTACCAACAGCAGCCAGGCGTAAATCGGTGCAGCGGGTGCCCTCTGTCTGTCACCCCCCTATCCCCGCCAGCAGGAGCTTTGTTTTAGTCAGCAGCAGCAGACGGTCGCCGCCATGCCTAAGAGAAAGGTAAGACGCCGCTGCCGGGGGCATATGCGCTGCTGGAGGATGCTCAAGGACGCGGCGGCGGAGAGGGGACTGGAGCGGCGGCTGTCCCCGGCTTCTCTTCTCACTCTGTGCCAATCAGTCGCCGTGCTCCGACCTCACTGCGCTGCGGGCAGTCTTTGGCGGATTATCCCGCGCTTTTGGGACTGACTTTACCTCAGGATATGTGCGCACGGTGTAATGCCGGGGTGTTACGCTCCGCTGCCCGCTCCCTGCCAGTCGCTATCGTTTTTAATATAACGGTTTTTTTTTTTTTTTTTGTAACATTTTTTTTTTTTTTCTTTTTTGCGGTTTCGTTCCCTCTTCGCGCGGTCGGTAAGTTGCAGCGCGTGGTGGCGGCGGGAGAGCGGGCACCGGGGAGTGGGGGGGTTTTCTCTGTGAAGCTTTTCTCTGTGAAGCGCTGAAGAGGGGGGGCGGGGGGAGTAGAGAGGGCAGCAATGGCGCGGGCTGGGATCAGCGCCGTCCCCCCGCCTCCTCCTCCTCTCCCCCTTTCTGCAGCCCTCGGTGGCGGGTTCTCCTCGGCGCTCTCCTGCGCGCACTGGTTATATTAGCAGCGGGGAGGTCCTGGCGGCGTTCTAGAACGTTCCGGCCGCGCTCAGCCAATGAGAGAGCGGCGTGGACGCCGGAGTTGGTGACGTCATGGCTCAGCGAGTTTTCCCCTCCTATGTGGTGGTGACCCTGCTGGCGGCTCCATAGATAGGGGCATGATCCATAGGCGGGGGGAGGGGCGGACAGCGCCATTTGCCTCAGCACTTGTTTGTTTATAAGGTAGCTGACACTAGTCTCAGCGCGCACACGCCCCCTCCCATCTACTCTCTTGCTATGGCTTTCTTGGTGACTCTCAGCCGGTCTGTTGTCGGACTAGCGCCCTCTGCGGGGCAGAGAGGCTGGAGGACTGTAAACTTGTTGCAGTGAAGTGGAATGATTTTTTTTTTTTTTATATTTCCCCCCTCCCCAAGGTTAAGTCAAACAAATAATGCTGCTGGTATTGCAATTGATATGTATTTTAGTCTTTCTTTTTTTTTTTTTTTTTTCTGTTTAAATTCAACTTTAAATTTTTTAATTTTTTTTGTTGCCTCTTTTTTCAGGTCAATGCAGCTGATGCTGGAGATGCCAAGGATGAGGTAAGGGAATTATTTCTTAAAACTTGTATATATTTTTTTAAAAAAAATATATTTTTTTTCTTAATTTGCAAGTTTATTTTTGTTTAACTAATTCTTGTTTTGTTTTTTTTGTTAATTAATATAGCCCAAGAGGAGGTCGGCGCGGTTGTCAGCTGTAAGTATTGTTAAACTAGTTTTCTATGTATCTAGAAGTAACTTCTTAGCCTAACCTACTGTAAGGCTGGGTACACATCAGAACAAACAGTATCCCAGCTGGCCCGATGTTACGATATAGCAATCGGCCGTACACATTGCACAATCTGGTGTAGTTTGACACAGTAGTCTTCCGTTCTCCACTTGCATGTTGTCGTTGCCAAAATCGTTCCATCTGACATGCAGAGCAGCTGATGGGACAACGTCGCTGACTATGTACCTAGTGTTCACTCTAGCTTTGATGGCAGACGGGGCACCGGAGCTGGAGAGGGCACTTCCATGCGTGCACCCAAAAAGGGGGTGTCTATAAGATGCATCCCCTTTTCATCACTCTTGGGGGCGTGCCCAGCACTTACGGACAGCCCCCAAGCGCTGCCGACATGGAAAGTAGATGCCGGGCGCAAGCGCCTGGCGTCTATTCTCCGTCAGTGACCGCGGGTCACTGCACGTTTCCCCACCCGCGGGACACTGTGACCTGCGGGTGAAGACTGCACCTGCAGGCATTGAGGGCATGGTGCTTTTTGCCCTCCAGAAGGAGGGCTGAGCACTGCGCCCTGCTAAAACAGCCTAGCGGGAACGCTATGTAAATGTGATTGTGTACTCACATTAGACAATGTTGTTCCAATCCACATGGGAACAATAGGGTAGATGTAATATAGCAGCTGTTATAACGCGTCCTGCTTCGCATCTTTACCGAGGTGAAGCACTACTGATGAGATGTATGAACATAATCGGCCGGAGAGGGGGAGCGTTAACTCCCTCCTCCGGCGCTACCCACTAGAGACCACAGCGCATCAGCCTAATGCTGATGCACTGTTTTTCCCGGCCGGCTCCACTAAGCAAGCACGGGAACTCGCAAGTATTGCGAGATCCCCGCGTGCAGTCTGGAGCCAGCAGCAGGGACTGCGCTGTCCCTGCTGTGGGTATAGGGCTGCGCCAGGCAAACTGTCAGGAGATCTGACCGTTGATACCTGGCCCAGGCTATTGGTGCTGCTATCTTGTAGATGGCAGCGCCAATGACTGGGGCGCATAACGCCCCTGGCATTTACCACCCAGTCCCCCGATTATACATCGGGGGAGACGCGGTATCGGCACACAATACCGCTTCTGGGCTTCATAAATCTCCCCTAATATATCTGTACCTGGCCTAAAGCTTTCTCTTTTTGATAGTTTAGAAATGTGTATTAGATTCATTTTCACACACCCAATAGTGGGACTTGTTTGCTGGAACCTAAAATATCTTTGGTGACCTGATGGATTTACCCTCTCCCCTCCACAGAAACCAGCCCCACCAAAAACTGAATCAAAGCCTAAAAAGGAAAAGGCTGCAGCAAAGGTGAGTCTGATATAAGGGAAGTGTGGTTTTATGGTATCATAGATGAAGTGTTGATATGGAAGTGCAGTAAAGTACTGTAAGCCAGGTATGCCTCCTGGATTAGTTTCCTAAACTAGCAGAATGAAGAGAGTGCATTAGTTAGGATTTTTGGTCACATTGTCATAAGTAACACTTGTGCAGACAATTGTGACCACACTTGTGTAACCTCAATTTGACTCCTTTTTAGCTCTATAATGTGAGGGGTAGATGTAATTGTGTGGTTGCTTGCAGGCACGTAGTGCTTTATGGCCTTCAAAATACTTGGGAGTCTTGATGGGATTTATTCAAAGTAGCTAGGGGTAAACAAGATGGTGAGATGTTTGTTTTTCATCTAGGAAAAGTCTGAGGAGAAGAAAGTTCCAGCAAAGGGAAAGAAGGGTGCTAAAGGCAAGCAGACCGAAGAAGCTAATAAAGAAGAGACTAAGGACGATCTGCCATCTGAAAATGGAGAGACAAAAAGTGACGAGGTCAGTAAAGAATTTTGCCAATAACAGTATTGTACATATAACATGTCTTATGTATACATTTTAACCAGGGGTGACTTAAAGTAACTAGAATGTTCTTGACACCATTAACTATCCTTTTGATTTGGAAAGTTGGTCATGGTGGCCAATACATGTATTCCTTACATACAGATGCCTGTCATTGACTTGGACACGTACATTCTTTGTCTCAACATAGACATGTTTTCTTATTAATTTAGATACTTGGTGTGGGGGGATTAATTTTGAGTGGCAATAGTTAATGGGTGTCCATTAATTTTTGCACATAATTTAGCCGTGTAAAGCAGCTAAACAATCTAAAGTCCTGGTTAGGGTCACTAGATCATCCTTTAAAGTGTCACTTATGAATTGCACAGCTTATGTCATTAAAACCTTGTGATATGCAGTGTCAGACACAATTTTTGGAATTCACATGTCCATTATTTAAGGATTATCTGGTAACCTACCTGTTTAACTACTAATCTGTTATATGCCATGAGATAATTTTGGCCCTTGTAAAGTATGAATGGCTGCAGCCTGCAAAGTGTTCTTGCTTGTTTGAAGGCACATTACAGGGTAAATTCATTTAGAAGCAATGTTGGGGTGTTTGGGCAGTCATTCTGTATTATGCATGTTATAAAAGAAATGCATGATTGTAGCATTCCATATGTACGGGATCTGTCAGCACTGTACATTGCTTCTAATTTAGTGCTGTGTGTATATGATGCAGATATATTACAGGTTATCTTCATTTTTATTTAACTTCTCAAATCAGTGACTTGAATGTGTCGCTTGTTCAGTGTACCTTAGTGAATGTTTTTGCATAACTAGGTGGCTAACATGGCTTCAATTGTCCCTACATTAGCACATGGTTTTTTATCAAGCCATCTCGGCCACATTTTTTATAATGATGAATACACTATGGTTACAGGGAACCTGCTTATTGTACAGCATTGGTTATATATCAGACTTGTTTGTATTGCTGTGCACAACAATTTTGAAAGCAAGTTCTGGGTAAATCTTTGGGGTCAGTTCAATTAGACACAAGGGGGGGGTGAGTTGTTGTAACATGCAAAATGCTTTTAATGGCTCCATAACTATTCCTGGACTTGTGGGCTTTTGCATGTAGCCCTGCAACAAAAATGTACAAGTCCAGTAGTAATGTAAGGGTCTTAATTGAATCAACCTTTTTATGCATTGAATGGCTTTTTGTAACTAAAACTTGTATTTTATTTATTTATTTTTCCCCTAGGCCCCAGCATCTGATGGAGGAGACAAGGAATCTAAATCTGAATAACCTACATCTTGTTCCAAGTCTTTTATCAGTGGTTCCTGTACCTCCCTTGTACAATTCAGAGGAATATTTTTATCAACTATTTTGTAAATGCAAGTTTTTTAGTAGTTTAATTCTAGAAAACACATTTTTAAAATAGGAGGGAATCCCACCACGTCTCTGTTTTGAGGTTGTTGTTGTTTTTTTAACTTTTACATGTTTGGATGATGGTTTGTTAAGCCCATTTTAGAATTGTCAATTGTTTGCGAATAATGCCATGGAATTATTTGCTGTTGGGAGGGGATGCACAAGAATGAAATCCCATAGGTATTGTGACAAGACCGTTATAGGTGCGCATACTTAAAGGTTTTTGCATATATATTTTTTTCTCCCCTCCCTCTTATCACCTGTGCCCAATGCAGTTCCCTGCAGACTCCCTGGCATGACACAGGGATAACAAAGCCTGTTATTTAAACTGGTTCAAATAGATTTCAAGGTTTTTTTTATCTTGACATTTTAACTGTTATCTGTACCCATATTGTCTTGCGTACAATTTTTACAACCGAATAAAAATCCCTTGGTGTTGGATTTCCCTCTAAAAAAAAATTGTGTACTTATGTGTTACCATAAATTTTTTTTTTTTCCTATTTTTTGGGTAGTGGTATTTTATTTTCAGTAACTATGTAAAAGTGCTGTGAATCTTTTTAAAACCTTTCGAGTGTGTAGTGTGTGTGATGTGAAGTACTGGGAAGTTTAAAAAGAAGAAAAAAAGCAGTTAAGTTGTCAACCACTTCACTCCCCAGGGCGGCTGCATTATCTTTTTTCGTTGTATTTTATCCCACATTTCCCTTTTTTGCAGAGAATGGGTTAAGCTAATACGTTGAAGATACTGGTACGAGGGGTGCTCTTATTTTTTACAAAACAACTTGTCTTTGAACTTCAAGTTGAAAAAGCCGCTAGGGTTTTTGGATTCTAACTATAATTTGACATGTTTTTATTCCTAGATTTCCAATCTACTAGAGTTTAAGGAAAAAAAATGTACAGATTGTTCATAGTGTCTGTGTACTTATCACCAAAACCAATAAAACCTGGTTCAAAAAAAGTAACACTGTTGAATTGTGAGTTATGATTTCTCAAGCATAATTTTTGCATCTGTTTCAATGACTATAATGCAGCCCATGTCATGCTTCATACATCACAGCTATATTATCCTGAATGTTTAAAAGGGAACACATGACTTGGTTCTCTTTAGGTTATCTTTATGTTTTGCCTTTAGCCGTCTCTAGGTAATTTTGCATGGCTGATGTCCACTAAGGACATAGCAATCGGGGTCTCTGGTGTCAAACATGCATTGCATTTTCTGACTTTATTTTTCTATTGCATACTGTGTGCATGTTTGATATTTTTAAATTCATGACCTATCCAGGTATACTTGGTGTCAATAGAGCAGGAGAGAACAGTTTGTCCTACAGAAGACCTGATCAGGATTTTTGCCTTTTAGACAGCTGTAACTGATTGGCCTCTGCTATTCAACTCTTGTGCTATTCAGTACTGTCTCAATGTAACTTGGTTGTTTAGCTTGCCCCATGGTCATTACTGTAGCTGTAGATCTGACTACTAACAAAAATAGGAATTTCATAATCTAAACCAGTGGTTCTCAACTCAGTTTTCAAGTACTGCCAACAAGCCATGTTTTGTGGATTTCTTTAATCCTGCAATGGCGAAGACCTATTTGGCTGGGTCAGTTTTTATCCCATCTGTTTGCAGACCTAAATCTTCAAAATATTACCTGCTTGGGAACCTGAGCTAGATTGACCACAAAATGAATACAAAGATGGCAGTTAGTGATTTGTATGAGGGGGGGGGTTAGACAAGTCACATGCACTTCTGACACCATTGCAGGGGTATGTAGTTGTTGCCGCCACCGGTCACAATCCCAACTGCAGAATGTTGGCTAGGGGTTCATGATGGGCGTCGGTATCTTGAGATGCCGACTCTAATCTCAGCGCCTGAATCCAGGACGACTCTTGCCCGAACAAGGTATGTCCGGGGCTCCCGTCCTCTTAGCAGCGGGGTGGGAGTGTTAAGTTTAGGGCATCCAGGGGGGACTTGGGGGTTAGGTTAGGGCAGTGGTTCCCAAAGATCATTTTATAATGCTGATCTGTAATGGTATGAGAACCATAGCTTTAAACATTACAGCTGTATGTGCTGCTGTGGTCTGGCCTGCTTTTATAAATGCTTTCTGCCAGTAGAACATTTGCACCATTAGACTCTTGAATAAATTGAAAATTGTGCTTCCACTGTTCAGAGTGAATGGTGAAGTGTGGAATAAAGTTTTCAACAAGTAAGGGTCCTAAATGAGATGTTCATAAGGATATGTAATGTTCATAACTAGGACCTGTTTACATCAGTGTTGTATTCCTGGAGTTTAAAGCCAAATGCCTGCTAAAGTGCACATAAGGGTTTAGAACTAGTGCAATTGGCAGCAGTTTACAATCTGGTTCTGAAACTCAAGCTGGGTAGACTGACAGATATATTGGGCGATAAATTGGTCGCCCAATATATCTGCTGACCGTCGGCCAGTGTGTGCCAGTGATATGTCTGAGAACGTCGTTCACCGGCATATCGCATTGGCTGTGCAGTACAGCCTTTGGACAGATGTCTGACAGATACGTCTGCAATCAGCAAGTGTGTATGAGCAGTCTGCAGGCCGCCTGTACTCAGCGGCAGCTGTTGTGTGAGATACCCCCCAACACAGCTGACGGGACCCGCAGCCAGAAACAGATGAAGGTCGTTAAGTGTGTATGAACGACCATCTGCAGATCACTTGATCTGCAGATAGATCTGTAGTGTGTACCCACCATTACTGTGCTATCTAGTCATGAATGGTCAACATTTTCTCTTCACTCGGTACTAAAATACAGTAGTAGCAACTTAACCATATGCTGCTTGAACAGTACAGCTGGAGGTTTGAACAGTGCTGTTTTGTGGTGTACATTGGTAACAGTTGCCTAGCTCTGGAGGGCTGAAATTGCCCCATCATACTTTGAAAATAATGCTTTGAACATTTTTCATCCTGCTGAAAAGTAATTGTTTAGGTGTAGAACAGGGTTTCTAAAGGGGGGTATTAAAGCATTCACATACAGCCTGTGAAAGGAGTTAGAAGCCGATTGGTTAGTGCTTTATAGCTCGACTTTATCTCCATGCTTTTTTAAATAATGAATTAAACTCTGTCCTTATGGAACATTAACAGTGTATTTTTGAAGAACCCGGAATAATTAGAACCACATGTAGATCTATTTAACACATCCTGTGCTCCAGTTGGATCTGAAAATCATGCACTGTTAGGACTCAATGAGGACAGAGTTTGAGACACTTGTGTAGAAGGCAGAATCTTTGTCATGAGGTGATCACTAGATCTTTCTAAAGGTGCCCATTCATCTGCGACGGATCGTCGTGCTGTAGGGATGCGATTGGAAATTTCCCATCGCCCACCATCGATGTTCAGCGATCCAGTGCCGGATTGTTGAAATTTGACATGTTAAATGTCCCCGATTTGATGATTGTGATCAGTTTTGGATCGCAAACGGTAAAATCCAACATGTTGGTTTTCTGCAATGCCGGGTTGCTGGACAGCGGCAGTGTCGCAGATGTATGGGGCCCACAACACTTGGGTTGCTGGTTAGCTACGGTCTTCTATTGTACCTCGCTGATAGCCCTTTGGCTTGATTCTGAGTCGCATACCGCTGCATATATTGGCTGTTGCCTTTCCGCTAGTTTAGGAAAATGCCGCGGCAAACTCCTTCCTTTGTGTACATTCGTGTGGCCGAATGTGCAAGGACAGAAATACTCAATTTCAGGTCCGGGCATGTAATGCCAGTTGATGTGTCCTAATATGCCACAATCTGTCGCACACAGCCCTATAACAGGTGCAGTTTCTCTATGATCTCCTATGACTGAATTTGTGAATGCAGCTACTTGTGTTAACACACCCACTGAATAGATCATAATTGCATGAATTTCTGGCAGTCTCCCACGAATGACCATCACTTTTTCTGCAACATTTGATGGTTGCGATGGCAGCATCGCCTTTGTGTGGTGTACTCTTAACACATGTCCCGTAAAAATGTGAACATCTGCATTGCATGTTTCTCTGAATCGGGCACCTCGTGTCAAATTAAAAAAACTTCTCTGGATAAAGTAGACCTGTGGGGAAAAAATTTGTATATACTTAAATGGTTTTTGGTTGGTGCTGTACAGTGCAGTAAGCATCCGTATCTCAGCCCCCATTAGTCGGCAATTACACTGTTTCCCCACAAGCATGGATCTGTACGATGCCGTCAGTGTCAATGGAAAAACCTTGGGAATTTGCTGGCCACACTCATGCACATTAACCGTTACAGCAGGATGGCTTTTAGATTAATCGCTGTTTTTAATCTGAATTGCAGAAAATGGTGACTGATGCATAGGACTGCCTGAAACCTTGGTTCAGTTGAATCGTGAAATATGACTGGGTCAACAATGCCTGGTAGTGTAAAAAATTTTTGGGTGGTGAATTGCAAATATTGTCTTCTGTACATCAACATTGGTGCACTTGGCAAATGAATGTCTTTGTCTCTGGCTCCATTTGTTTAAAACTTGCCTTGTGTACCATGGGCATACTATCCAAAGCACCTAAAATTTGCACCAATGTCTTTAGATTGTCCTTGCCAAATTTTTATGACTGGTGTAAGGTGTAATCGGAACTTTAGCCACTACCAATAGCTGCTGCTGTTGCTAAAATATTTTCTTAGCTAAGAGTTCTCTATATCAAGTGCCATAATGCCTTACAAAATCTCCCATAGCACAAGTTAATGTCTGTATGATTAATGAAAATGTAACAGTTTAGAATTCCACACTGCCTTTGGAACAAAAGAAGAATAATGTAATCTATAGGGTTTGATGAACCCTTTATCAAGAGTTTCAGTAATCTAACTTGTCCCACAATTTTATCTTTGTAAGAGAAAAAAAAAAGTCATGATTAAAGATCCGTAGGGCAATCCTTGACCCTTTGATGTAGCAATTTGCACACTTGTTTCTGAACTTGAAGAGCTGAAGCCATGTTGTTGATATTGTCACTTAGGGGCTAATGTGCATGTAGTTATTGCTTCCCTTCACAGCTCATCCATTACCTTAACATCTGTTCCACCTTTCTGGTGTCATCTTTGACTCCCCACATCCAGACCCTCTTCCAATCTTGTAAATTCTACGATCACATTCTGGATGCAGAGAAGACTCATCTACTTTTCTTGTCTGGGTTGGTTTTTTTGCAACTTCTGCGCCTCTCCACTTTAATCCATTTTAACACTGTTGCCCTTGAGCAGGGGTGGGGAACGTGTGGCCCGTGGGCTGTATAAGGTTCGCAAAATCATTTGGTCTGGCTCTAGGAGCTTTTTTTTCTTTCTACTAGCCTCGACTGGCTAGCAGGGAGCCTTAGAATGGCATCCTGCATCCAGAATCTATGCAGCAGTGCCGCCTGGAGCATCCTTAGGTCAGTTCAGACGATCACATAGCTGCCCTTACAGCTCCCCGAAGCATCCTTGGGATGCTCCGGGCATTGCTGTAATCGCTGGTGATTGAGGCCCTGCCCCTGCGTGATGTCATGTGGATGGGATGTGGCCTGCACCAGGCCCGTGAATGATGTTATCTATATCCAAATGGCCCTCATCAGAAAAAATGTCCTCCACCCCTGCCCTACAGAATTCAGTTCAAAATCTCAATCAAACCTTTTGTCACTCCTCCCTACATCTGCAGCATAATTTCTGGCCACATTCCATCCTGCCCTCTTTGCTCTGCCAATTGTTTCACTTCCCCTCTCATTACCTCTCACTTTGGGGCATATCCAAGTGCAAGTTTAACAAAAATCTTGCACTTTTTTTTTCTTTTTTGAGCACCTCCAGGGCAGGAGCAGGTAAAAAACGTTTTCCTAAATTCCATATATTAAGGAAAAATTGTCAGCACTGATCTTCCCCCGCAAGACTAATTAAGCAATTGGAATGAGCTTAATTATCCTCCCCTGCAACTTGCCCGGCCAGAGGGGAGTTGACAGGGAGGGTGACATACCCAGGACCATCCGGAACACATCAATAAGTGGCAGGTGTTCTGCGCTGCATTTTTTTTTCCCCTCACAAACAATTTTTTAAATTGGATACCACGCATACCTGTGGTAATCCAGAATTGGTGGCGAGGTCCACAAAAATTTATGCTGGCAAAATCCTGCACTCAATTGGATATGCCCCTTTGGCTGCCAATACTTCTGCTGGAATTCTAACCAATTTTGACCATCCTGTTTCCACAGAATAAATTGTGCCCTTCAAACTCACCATTTTCAGAAATGGTTACCAGTCCTATATCTTCTTCAGGGTCCATTGGGTATTATGGTTGGAGAGATCCAGGCTCCAAACAGTTAAAGCTTCAGCTTCCAGGATGCCTTGGGTCCTCCTCCATATATACCCCACCCCTAGCCATAGGCCTTCAGTTGTTCGTTTGTTGTAGCAGGATCAAGACGCACCTTTTGTAACGGGACTGCTCAGGCAGTCCTAAGCTTTTATGTTTTTCATGTTTTGGGTTGGCAGTACTAAGCGTCTGAATTAAGATGCATATATTGCGACTCCATCTACCTCCGCCGGGCCGCAACACCAGTCACTGGGCTGGTGATTTCGGCGGATCGTGGCGAGCTTGCTAGCAGCAATACTGCGACCTGTACTACAACCGGACGCACGGAGATGTCAGGGAAGGCGGTTCCTCGCTTACAGGGGAGGTGTGCGTGGCAATCCTTGCTTCTGGTGTCAGAGACGCACCAGAAGGCTGCTGCAGTCAGGGCCTGGGATTGTCCGCGTCATCACTACACCACCGGGGCCTTATCGTCTGATGCCGGGGATCGGCAGCAGATGCTTCTGCTGCCACAAGGCAGGTGTACCCGGCTAGTTAACGCAGCTATGGGGAGGTAGGTGCTCCCCCCGGCAGCTCCTCTGACCCAGACGCAGTCCCTACGAAGAGTTTTGCGTGTCTGAGTTGCTTCGCCTACCCTCCACGTGTATATGAGACGCACAAGTGCGCTGCTGTAGCTGTTGGTCTCAGGAGGGTTTGGGTCTGTCTCTGGGAATACCTCTCCTGCGTTTAAGGTATACAGGGCTCTAATCCTACCATTCCTGGTGTTTGTGTAGTTGATTGAGTCCATCATATGCATTGTGACTGTTTGCTAGCTTCTATTGACACTCTTATTTCTGTCTGTCAATTATAACTCTATTTTTTTTATCTCCGTCATTTGGGGTGGAGGTTTTTTCTTTGAGTAGTTCGCATTCATTTGATATTTTGTGAAGGCTGTCACATAGCATTGCATTTATTACCTTTATGAAGATGTCTAAAGACAAAGGGAAACAGGAGGTGTGGAGCCCCATGTGCTGGTTTCGTGTAAATCATGTATGGTTTATGTGTCCTTTCAAACATAAAGGATGGTTTTTGTGTTGTCTGTTATAAAGAGCCACCTCGCCAGTCCAGTTTACCTGTCTCTGGACAAGAGCCATCTTGGGTATCCTCTTTGTCCCAGATAATGACTCAATTTGTGGATCGTATGGCTGCTCCCACAATGCCTCCATAGGAGGCGCTATATTTGCAACTCCTACGGATTCATCCTGGAAAGATATTTATGGCCATTCTAGTCATAGTATGGCACCATCTAATGTTGAAAGCAGACTGGTAGTTACTAAGGTGCCTAAGCGCAAGTTATCAGTCTGCTCAATATAGGGATTCAGAGGAATCAGATGATGTGCAGGGTTCTTCTCCAGGTTCTAGCTCGGGGGAGGTGGACCATCCGTCCACAGTGGATGTTCCTTCTTTGGCGAGGGCAGTTAAATCAATCCTAGATACTCAGGAAGATGAACCAGCTCATAGTAAGAAAGCTCCAATGTTTAATCACCACCGGAAGGTGGCCAATATGGAGTTTCCTGTATCTGAACAGCTCACTGAGCTTATGGATGAGGCATGGGGTAACCCGGATAAACAATTTTATGTGAATAAAAGAATAACATTGTTCCCTTTCCCAGCTTCTGTATGTACTAAACGGGAGGTATCTCCTACTGTGGATGCTCATGTAACACATTTAATCAGAAATGCTACTTTGCCTATTCCGTCAGCATCATCTCTGAAGGATTCCACAGATAAGAGATTTGAAGCATTTCTTAAGGCAATATTTTCATCATCTGGAGCTGTTACTCGTCCAGCTATGGCTGGAGCCTGGGTAGTCAAAGCCGTTGAAGACTGGATGGGGTCTTTGGAAGACTCTTCCAGATGCTACCAGAGAACAGAGGATGTATATCTCCCACATATGGGAAGCGGCTTCCTATCTGGGAGGAGCTGCGGTAGATGCTGGAATTTTGGAGTCTAAAGCATCAGCAGCTTCAATAGTGGCACACAGGGCACTTTTGTTAGAATCCTGGAAAGCTGATACAGGATCAAAGAGGGCGCTAGAAGTCTTAACTTTCTAAGGAAAGGTACTTTTTAGAGCAGAGTTGGATAAAATTATAGCTTCTCTGGCGGCTTCAAAATCAGCAAGTCTGCCTTCTACGGTGACTATAAAGTCTAAGCAGGTTTCTTTTCGGTCCTTCCGTCCTCGGACGAGCAAGGAACATTCTTCCTCTAGGTCGACTAGTTTTCACAAGGCGACAAACAGGTCTGATATAGTATAAATGTTGAGTAGTGATAACTGGCGCCTAGCACCCTGTTGCTGCAGATAGGTTATCAAAGCAGTACCACCCTTGGATACTGTAATATATATACAAATAACAGGTATGACAACTAATGTGCGCACGGTGCTCAACTTATAAAATAATACTTCCCCAACACATAGATGCGTAGATCTTGTGGATAGTCGTCAAATCTCAATGGATGGTATTTTCGTAAATATAGAAAGATAGAAATAACCAAATAAAGTCTGATAACAAATTTATTCATAACTCCTAATGAAAATAAAATCCAAAGAACAATAAACAGATGAAAATTAGTGTATCCACCAGGACACACCTATACATCTGATGCAATTACTAATAACACAATTGCAGAGCATATAAAATCAGCTGGTATGTGCAAATATCCTCTATTGAGTAAAGCAGAGAATTACCAGAAGTCCCTTAAATAAGGGCCCGTAGATTTTAAAGGTGACAGGCTTCCGGATAACCTCTCATCCCGGTCCTTATCAGGGGGTCTCCTTTGGGTAATTTTCCCTTGTCAGATGATCTTGTCAGCCTTTTCCCAATGCGTTTCAGGAGCTTTACTCCCTTCCTCAAGGCTGTGTGACTAGGATCACCAGAGTTCATCTTATAGTGTTTGGTCTAACTACTTCCGGGTCAAGAGGTCACTTGCTTCATTGGATCATTAACCATATTCTATTTCTCCCAATTCCATCTCTACCAATAATGACACATATAACCTCCCTCTATTACACACTGTTATGATGAAACTTAAATAAAACATTAAAATCTTCCATGTGTTCATGTGCGAAAAAAACGGAAGTGCGTCATCCGTCAACTTCCGGTTCCGCGATCTGTTCCCATTTCAGGTACACCCAATTCCATCATGTGTTGTTCAATGTGGTGACAAATATACAGCCTTGCCATCTTCCCACTCTCCTTTATCATGCCCTAACTCCCTCAGGGCAGTGTTTATCATGCCGTAACTCCCTCAGGGCAGTGTTTGCATAAGTTTATATATATATATAAGTTTCATTATAACAGTGTGTAATAGAGGGAGGTTATATGTGTCATTATTGGTAGGGATAGAATTGGGAGAAATAGAATATGGTTAATGATCCAATGAAGCAAGTGACCTCTTGACCCGGAAGTAGTTAGACCAAACACTATATAACATGAACTGTGGTGATCCTAGTCACACAGTCTTGAGGAAGGGAGTAAAGCTCCTGAAACACGTTGGTAAAAGGCTGACAGGATCATCTGACAAGGGAGAATTACCCAAAGGAGACACCCTGATAAGGACCGGGGTGAGAGGTTATCCGGAAGCCTGCCACCTTTAAAATCTACGGGCCCTTATTTAAGGGACTTCTGGTAATTCTCTGCTTAACTCAATAGAGGATATTTGCACATACCAGCTGATTTTATATGCTCTGCAATTGTGTTATTAGTAATTGAATCAGATGTATAGGTGTGTCCTGGTGGATACACTAATTTTCATCTTTTTATTATTCTTTGGATTTTATTTTCATTAGGAGTTTTGAATAAATTTGTTATCAGACTTTATTACACTATATTTGGTTATTTCTATCTTTCTATATTTACGAAAATACCATCTATTGAGATTTGACGACTATCCACAGGATCTACGCATCTACGTGTTGGGGAAGTATTATTTTATAAGTTGAGCACCGTGCGCACATTAGTTATCATACCTGTTATTTGTGGACAAACAGGTCTGGCTCGCCAAGAGACGTCCAGCTTCTAAACTGGATGACAAACCTTCGTCTGATGGGGCGGGCCTCCTCCTGGGGGATCCCAGGTTGGGAGGCCGACATCTTCAGTTTGCGGATTATTGGCATCAAACAACAGATGCCTGGGTCCAAGTTCTTTTGCACAGATGCTCCATCAGATGCGGTCAAGGCCTTGGCCTTTCAGGAAGCCATTCACTCCCTGCTACAGGCGAGGGTAATAATCCCGGTTCCTGTGTCGCAACAGGGACGGGGTTATTATTCCAATCTATTTCTGGTTCAGAAACCGAATGGGGTTTGTTGCCCTATACTAAATCTAAAAACCCTCGAGTTTATCCATGTACCCAAGTTTCAGATGGAAACTCTCCGGTCAATTATTTTGGCAATAGAGCCGGGGGATTACATTGTTTCCCTGGACATTCAGGATACATATCTGCATGATCTTATTATACCAACAATTTTTATGGTTTGCTGTCCTTTAGCAGCATTACTAATTTCAGGCTCTACCCTTTGGCCTATCTACGGCTTCCCGGGTATTTACGAAAATACAGCCTATCTCAGGTGTTAGGGAGTGAGAATACTGCCATATCTGAACGACCTTCTGATATTGGCACAGACTCCGGTTGTTTTACAAAGCCATCTTCCACTGACCATAGCCTACTTACGAAAGCACGGCTGGATAATCAATTGGAAGAAACCGTCACTTTCTCCAACACAGCTGATGGTACATCTGGGAACATTGCTAGATTCTCGGGCACATACGGTGTTTCTGCCAAAGGATAAGATTCTGGCGCTATCATTACGAATACGCAAGCAAAGGGTATCCATTCTTTTAGAAATGCAGGTCCTGGGATCAATGGTATCCACCTTCGACATGGTGGGGTATGGTCTCTGAGGATCATTCTCACGCCAGATTTTTGTCACTCTCTCCTGTGGTGGCTGAGAGGATCATCTGAACAAAGGGCGCCCATTCTGGATTCCAGATTGGGTGCTTCTCACAACAGATGCCAGTCTTCGTGGATGGGGGGCAGTGACAGGTCATCACACCTTTCAGGGAAAATTGACAAATCAGGAAAGTCATCTGTCAATAAACATTCTGGAACTGCGAGCAGTGTACAAGACACTTATCATGGCACAGGACCTGCTCCAGGGCAGGCCGGTCCATATTCAGTCCGACAATGCAACTACAGTGGCCTATCTCAATCATCAGGGAGTGGTCTCTACATCCAGGAGTGTTTTAGCTCCTGGTAAACAAATGGGGTCTACCAGAGATAGCTCTTATGGCATCACGTCACAACCACAAGGTCCCCAGGTACGGATCCAGGTCCAGAGACCCATCAGCAGCCTTCGTGGACGCACTGGCAGTAAAATGGGACTTCAAGCTGGCATATCTCTTTCCTCCGATTTCTATCCTTCCAAGAATTCTCAGGAAATTCAAGCAGGAAGGTGGAACAGTAATACTGGTGGCCCCAGCTAGGCCCAGATGTCATTGGTTCACCTACAGAATCTGTCCGTAGACCGTCCGTATCCTCTTCCTCTATGGCAGAATCGTCTGGCTTTCATAGTGTGGCTCTTGAATCTTCTATCCTAAGAGCAAAAAGTTTTTCAATTCAAACGATGCTTAGGACATCTATTGCAGAGTTTGGTATTCTTTTGGTCAGTGGTGTTCCCATAGGATGTGTGATCCTAAGGTGTTCAGGATTTCCAGGCTTTTCTTCAGGAGGGGTCAGACAATGGTCTCAACCTGGCCACTTTGAGAGTGCAGGTTTCTGCACTGTCACTCTGGTTCCAGAGGAAGATTGCCTCATTACCAGATGTTAGAATTTTATTCCAAGGAGTTCTGCGAGTTCAGCCTCCTTTTGTTCCACTGGTAGCACCGTGGGAGTTATCTTTGGCTTTTAAGGGGCTACAAGCTTCCCGAGTGATGTCAGTGGGGCTGCCCCCAAGCGGCAGGCGTTCCTTTGGGAACGCCTCAGTTTGGCCAAGGAACCCCACCACCCCACCTACAAAACGGTGCAAGCTGTCGATCACCATCGACAGCCGCCCCTTTTGTAGTGAGCCCCGGAGCAAGACAATTTCTCTCTCGCTCCGGGGCTTGTGCACGCACAGTGCGGCCACTATGCGTGCGCAGGGCCTCAACGTCGACCCGCTTGCGAGCGGGTCTGAATGAGGCCCATGGTCTGTTCACTCCAGTTCAGTATCCATGCATATCACTAGTCTGTGGTTTCTACAATGTCACTATTCCATGAAAGATGATGTTTGTCAATGAAAGATGATGTTTTGCATTTTTCAGAGACCCAAAATTTGGCTGGAAAAATCAGAACTTGGCTGGGAAAATCTGAACCGATCCGAGCCTGCCAGCTATTTCCTATGAGCCAGGGTATTTATTGAGCCGCATCGTTTCCTATGCACATCCGTCATACCTATGGGTCCTGAGCCGGTCCTACAGAATAACAGAACCGTGACAGTCTGGTTGGAGAGATGGAGGCCTATTTAATAAATGTGAACATTCTCTTCATCTAACATGGCAATAGTATATGTTTTCTTTGAGTTATCGAGATTATGTGATATTACTCTTTATTATCATTGTAATTATTGTGTCACGCTTTGCTTGATTTATTGTTTGTTTCGCTGCAGAATAGATAAAAAAATATAAAAAAAATGTGAATGCTATTGATTTAATGTTGATATTGGTTTGAGGTAAAGGCCTATGTAATAAATGGAACTGTTATTGGTTGATCCTATTTTCTGAATGTGAATGTATGCGATTACATTCCACCTCCTGGCACTTTGAAGAATTTGATCTCACCTGCAAAATGAGACCATTTCCACAATATCGTTCTGTGACACTTTTACTGCATTACAGGCATGGTCACTGCAGTCAGATGGGCTTATTCGGTCGTATCCCATGTGACTGCACCCTCCAGCTCCAACTCCCTGCATTATAAGAGGAATTTCATTATGCGCATGTGCAAAACGGATTTCCTCCTGCAATACCCACAGACAGTTATGTAGCTGTACGTGGGGGGTAATGCCACTGGAGGGCTCTTGTCACATGGTTGAATAATGCTAAATTATTTATTTCTACTTCAGGGTCCATAGGGTATCCACAGGATACCTTGGGGTATAGGTGTGACGTCAGTCGCAGGGCACCAAAGAGTTAAGCTTTCAGCCTCCCAGGATGCACTAGGTCCCCCTCCTATACCCCGCCCCCAGGCCAAGGCACCTCAGTTTAGTTTGGTGCCCGGCCGGAGTCGGGTGCACCTGTTGGAGTGGGGGCTAGAAGAGCCCCTGAAGCTTTTTCTTCATGCAGCTGTGGCTGCACATCTGGATGAACAGCATGGACAGTCAGTCCTGACGTCCATGCTGTCTTCCCTACACCCCGCCGGTACCAGAACGCCGGTACTGATCCGGGGATGCTGGTGGGCGTCTGGGGTCACAGCTAGCGGTGACCCCAGATGCTCCGGACCATGGCCGGATTCAAGGGGGACAGAGGTAAGCAGCGGGGTCCCGCGGTGGGTCCCCGCTGATCACATGGTCCTAAGTCCCCAGGCAGGGGGCTCCCTGGGGACTGGCTGCAGCGTGGAGCCAGGCGACCAACCTGCGCTTCCACTACCCCCTGGGACAGCGGACCGCAGCAGAGCGGTAGCGCTGCGGCGTCCCAGGGGTTAAATGCATGCCAGGGGAGCGCGCCTTCCCTGTCTCACAGCCGGCGCCTCCCCCGCTGCACACAGCCCTCTCTGCACTGTGCTGACTGGTCCTGTGTCAGCGCTCCTCCCCCAGGCCAGCTTCTCTCTGCTCCTCGGCGGCCATCTTCTCTGCAACGCATGGTGAACGCTGCTGGAAGTCTGGAAGGAAGCATCGTGGTCTGGGTCCCCCCGCATACCTCTCCTCCGCTGTGGCTCAGGTCTGTGTATGCAGCGCTGTGTCCTACCAGGCCCTGTGTCTGTGTAGTTGAGTGATCAGCGCTGTTAGTGCAGGAATTGTTATTTCTCTGCATTGTATGTGACTGTGCTAGCGCTGCCTGTAACTATCTTCACTAAACTGTCAGCTTTATTACTGTCCCTGTTCTTTCTGCTAAAGCCCTTGCGGTGCGGTGCTGCAGGGTGGTCTCTCGCCTATTTAATACTTAATTGGTGAGAGAGGTCACATACGTGGTGCCATCATGTCTGAAAGTGATTTTCCCCTCCGGCTACAGTGTACCACGTGCAAAGTACCGTTAGCGGAGGGGGAGGGTAGCGCGGAGGGCCTTTGCCGGCAGTGTTGTCCATGGCGCGGCCTATTACGGTTACAGCACCGGTACAGGAGCCGCCCTGGGCTTGTTTCGCTCAGGCGTTAACAGCTTTAGTGGGCCAGTTAGCTCCGCAGCCCGCGTTTACTCCGATGGGTTTGTCCCAGCAGTCTGTGGTGTCGTCACCCATGCAGGGGTTCCCACGACAATTGGTGGTACCCCACAGTCTCCCTATTTCCCCGCTCCCGGGTTCTCAGGAGCCAGCGTGGGTTAACTCCCTGACGAGTTCTTTACAGCACTTGTCGGATGTATTGCAAGGGGAGTCTGTGATGCGGCCTCATAAAAGGCCGGTGGCGTCTCTGTCCGCTCCTTATGAGGATGACGAAGGGACGTCTGATGATGGGGAGATTCTGGATCCTTACGATCAGGAACCTTTCCATACTAAGGACGCTGATGCTAAGTCCAAAGTATATATTCCTGGACTTATTCGGGCGGTCCGCACAGCCTTGGTGATTGAGGACGAAGTTCCCCCAGCGGCTAAATCTAAGTATGCCTTTTTCAAAGATGTGAAGGGCGATGCCACAGTCTTTCCTCTTTCGGGTCAGTTGGTGGACCATTTAGAGGAGGCGTGGAAACAACCTGGCAAAAGATACCAGCCGCAGAGACGCCTGGCGGTGTCTTATCCGTTCGCGGATAATTATTTTGCTAAGTGTGAATCCCCTCCACAGGTGGATTCTCACGTGACCCGTCTTGTCCGTAGTGCCACATTGCCGATGCCATCCATGTCCTCCCTTAAGGATGCTACGGACCGCAAGGTAGAAATCTGCCTGAAGTCCGCTTATTCCCTTGCAGGGGGGGCAGCACGGCCGGCTATGGCCATTTGCTGGGTTGCCAGAGCGATGGAGCGCTGGGCGGATTCATTAGAGGCTTCTTTTGAATCCGACTGTCCGGCCGAACAAGCGGAGTTGATTGGCAATCTCCGTGATTCGGCCACCTACATCAACGAGGCGGCTCTAGACATTAGTACTCTGGTGTCTAGAATTTCTTCAGCAGCGGTAGCTGCTCGTCGCACCTTGTGGCTGCGATCCTGGAAGGCGGACGCAGATCCAAGAAAGGTCTGGAAGCGTTGCCGTTTACCGGAGAAGTTCTCTTCGGTCCGGATCTGGATAAGATTGTGGCCACGCTGGCGGCAGCCAAATCTGCTTGTCTCCCGTCGGCCGCTGCTCCTTCTGGTTCTGGACCATCGTCCTTTCGGTCATCTAGGGCCCAGGGCAGGCCCAAACCACAGTCGTTTCCTCGACAGGCTGGCCCTAAGAAATCGGGCAAGCCCCGGAAACAGGCATGGAGTACCAGACGTCCGGCCCCCAAGCCAGATGACAAGCCTGCGGCCTGACGGTCCGGGTCTCCCCTTGGGGGATCCCAGGGTGGGAGGCCGCCTGCTGCAGTTCTCCCGGTGTTGGTCGTTCACTACGACAGACACTTGGGTTCTGGAGGTGGTCTCTCACGGGTACGCCCTCTCCTTCCGGCACAGACCCCCGGCTCGATTCTTCACCACGGGTCTACCATCAGACCGAAACAAGGCTACGGAGCTGCGGAAGGTATTGCACACTATGCTCCAGGCTGGAGTTATAGTGCCTGTTCCATTCTCCCAGAGGGGCCAGGGTTTCTATTCAAATCTATTTTTGGTACAGAAACCCAATGGGTCATATCGTCCGATTCTCAACCTCAAAGCACTCAACAAGTCTTTGCGGGTCCCGAAGTTTCGGATGGAGACCCTACGGTCCATCATTCTGGCGCTGGAACCTGGGGACTACATGGTGTCATTGGACATACAGGACGCTATGGCGGTCATGGCGGCTTCTCTGCGGCTGCAAGGAGTCCGCATGTTGCCGTACTTGGACGACCTGTTATTGGTGGCAGGATCTCCAGAGCTCCTGTTACACCACTTGGACCTGACCATTGCACTGCTGCAACGGCACGGCTGGCTAATTAACTGGCAGAAGTCCACTCTAATCCCGTCTCGGAGGATTCTGCATCTTGGAGCCTTATTGGACTCGGGACAGCAAAGGATCTTCGTGACGGAGGACAAGATCTCTGCTTTACAGTCAAGGGTGCGCAGTTGTCTGCACAGCCGCCGGGTGTCCTTACACTCGGCGATGAGGTTACTGGGCTCCATGGTGTCGGTGTTCGACATGGTGGAATACGCCCAGTTTCACTCTAGACCTCTGCAGCACCTGATCCTGTCCAAGTGGAACGGGCTGCCTCAGTCTCTGAAGTTCCAGACGATTGTGCTCACCCCGGAGGTTCGCCTGTCCCTTGCGTGGTGGTTAAAGATGACCCACCTCAACAAGGGACGTCCGTTCTGGGTTCCAAATTGGGTCCTGTTGACAACGGACGCCAGTCTTCGGGGCTGGGGAGCAGTTTCGGGTCCACACTTGTTCCAGGGCAGGTGGACACCGACAGAAGCGGAGCTTCCAATAAATATCTTGGAACTCCGTGCGGTCTTCAATGCTCTCCTGCAGGCACAGCGGTTTCTCCAGGGTCACCCGGTGCAGGTCCAGTCGGACAATGCTACCACCGTGGCCTACATAAACAGGCAAGGAGGAACTCGCAGTCGGGCGGCTCTCGTAGAGGTCTCTCGGATCCTGGTTTGGGCGGAGCGCAATCTTCCGGCCATATCAGCGGTCTTCATCCCGGGAGTGCTAAATTGGGAGGCGGACTTTCTAAGTCGCCAGGACGTTCATCCAGGGGAATGGTCCCTGCACCCGGACGTTTTTCAACTACTGGTGGACAGGTGGGGTCTTCCAGAAATCGACCTCATGGCGTCCCGGCACAACAACAAGTTGCCGGTGTACGGGTCTCGCACAAGAGACGAAGGGGCGTCTCTGGTGGATGCTCTGTCCGTCCGGTGGACGTTCAGGTTCGCATACCTGTTCCCTCCGGTCTCCCTTCTTCCACGGGTAATCCGGAAATTCAAACAGGAAGGAGGGACGCTCCTGTTGATAGCTCCCGCGTGGCCCAGACGGCACTGGTTCTCAGACCTTCAGGGTCTGTCCGTGGACAGTCCTCTGCGGTTGCCGCTACGACCGGACCTTCTGTCTCAGGGTCCTTGTCTTCACCCGGACCTGACTCGGCTGTCTTTGGCGGCGTGGCTGTTGAGACGGCCATGCTGAGGTCCTGGGGGTTTGCCAGCTCTGTGGTGTGTACCATGTTACGAGCTCGGAAACCGTCTTCCGCGAGGATATACCATCGCGTGTGGCATACGTTCTTCCAGTGGTGTCGACCGAGAGGTTATGCACCGCGGGAGTTTCGTCTGTCTCGGATTCTCGCCTTCCTGCAAGCGGGACTAGATCATGGGCTTCGCCTTGCTTCTTTGAAGGTACAGGTTTCGGCCCTATCTGTCTGGTTTCACCGTAGGATTGCTACAATCCCGGATGTGCGCACCTTTATGCAAGGTGTTCTCCGTATTCAGCCGCCCTTTGTTCCACCTGTGGCGCCTTGGGATTTGGCTGTGGTCCTGAGGACTCTCCAAGGACCGCCGTTTGAACCACTGGGCTCAGTGGATATTAAATGGCTAACAGCTAAGACTGTTTTCCTTCTGGCCGTTGCTTCAGCCAGACGTGTTTCTGAGTTAGGGGCTCTTTCTTGTAGACCCCCTTTCTTGGTTTTTTTTTCATGGGAACAGGGCAGTGCTCCGCACTCGGCCCGAGTTTCTCCCCAAAGTTGTTTCCCAGTTTCAGGTTAACGAGGAAATAGTTGTACCGGCCTTTAACTCACCGGGTCTTTCCGTGGGTGAGGCCTCTTTGGATGTTGTGCGGGCCTTAAGGACTTATGTGGACCGCACTTCTTTGTTTAGGAAGTCGGACGCTTTGTTGTCCTCTATGGCTTCTGTAAAAAGGGTTGGCCTGCTTCAAAGCAAACTTTGGCAGCCTGGATCCGTATGGCTATTTCTGAAGCTTATCTTCATGAGGGCCTACCGGTCCCTCCTTCTCTGAAGGCTCATTCCACTAGGTCTGTGGGTCCTTCGTGGGCAGCTTGACGTGGTGCCTCGGCAGTTCAGATCTGCAAGGCTGCTACGTGGTCTTCTGTCCATACCTTCGTGAGGTATTACAGGTTTGACACCTTCGCCTCTCAGGATGCTTCCTTCGGGCGGCGGATTCTCCTTTCTGCACAGGAGCGTCCCCACCCTTAAAGGATACTGCTTTGGGACATCCCCAAGGTATCCTGTGGATACCCTATGGACCCTGAAGTAGAAAATATGAGATATGGTAAGAACTTACCCTTGTTATCTCTATTTCTACGAAGTCCATAGGGTTCCACAGGACTCCCGCCCTGTCGCACCTGTGCTGCAGATGGGCTTTGCTCTGGTCACCGGTTTTCCGTCTCCCTCTGGTGAGAATGTGATTCTTGTATGTGTCCAGATCTTTGTTCTCTCTCTTCCTTCTCCTCCTCCGGCCTATGGCTTGGTAACTAACTGAGGTGCCTTGGCCTGGGGGCGGGGTATAGGAGGGGGACCTAGTGCATCCTGGGAGGCTGAAAGCTTAACTCTTTGGTGCCCTGCGACTGACGTCACACCTATACCCCAAGGTATCCTGTGGAACCCTATGGACTTCGTAGAAATAGAGATAACAAGGGTAAGTTCTTACCATATCTCATATTTTATTAACAGTTCTTTATATAGCACAGCATATTCCGTTGCGCTTTACAATTGTAAACATTTATAGAACAAAACGGTAATAACAGACAGACATAGAGGTAAGGGGGCCCTCCTTGCAAGCTTACAATCTATAGGGAAACAGGCATTGATACACAAGGATAGGTGCTATATATTGCAATTTGGTCCAGCCAGAATGCAGAGTTTCTTGGTGGGCTGCATGATCCAGTCACACAGGAATGTTGGCCAAATGTCAGGAGTATGTGAAAGAAAGACAAGGTTATGTGTGGACTGTGAGAGGGGATGTAATAAGACATGGAAGCTATGAAGGTTATGTGGTCGGTTCTGGAATCTGATAAGCTTGTCTGAAGAGGTGAGTTTTCAGGGGCTTGAAGGATTGAAGACTAGAGGTAAGTCATATTGTGCATGGTAAGGCATTCCATAGAGTGGGTGCAGCCCGAATATTAGTCTGCTAGACATGTCTCCAGGGTGGTACTAGACACCCCTTAGGTGTATTTTTTTTACCCTAAATAGTCAAATAAGTTTTAAAATAGATGATGTTGACTTAATTAAATGATTAAAAAAGACAATTTCTGATGATGATTTGAAAAAGAAATTAATCAGTTAAATTATTAAATTGCTAATTCACTCCTGGCTGGGGAGGATTGAGAGGCATAATGCTTGACAAAGCATGGCTTGTGGGGGCATAATGTGTGACAAGGGGAGGTACAAATGTATACATGGATGCTGCAAGTGCGCGCTGATAATGATGAATAGGCTATGGATAGGACAGGTACAGTCGCATAGATCCATACAACTTGACATACAAGTGAATATCCACATGTAGTTCCATGAACACAATGCAGATGTATAACAATTAACAACATCTGTAAGACGCACCTACACTACCATTTAAAGTTGTAGAACACCCAGTTTGTAGTGAAATTTAAGCAATTCAAGCCCAGTGAATAACCTGAAATTGCATGGAAAGGAAAGCGATAAACTGCTAGAGGTTAAAAAAAAAGTTTAGGTTACGGAAAACTGAAACATAATGTAAATGCCTTTTTCAGGGAACAAATAATGGGATATGAACTTACAACTGTTCTGCAACAATGAAGACGAGGCTTGCCTGGGCCATGAGGCACCGCCAGTGGACTACTGAAGACTGGATGAAGGTCTTATGGACCGATGAATCAAATTGAAATCTTTGGTTCCTCACGCAGTGCTTTTGTACATCATCGAGCAAGTGAAAGGAATATTCCTCAGTGTGCTGTTATTTAAAGCATTGCTCTTTTAAATTTCAAGCTTAAACATACAGGGAAGTGGCAGCTTTTACAAACCGTCGATTAGTAAATAAACCCATGGCACCAACTATCAATCATGGAGAGAGAGGAAATGTGTTGGTCTTGGGTTCTTTTGCTGCATCCCGTGTTGGTGACTGGCACCCTGAACCAAAAGGGCTACCACAGCATATTTCAGCCCTCTGATTTATGCCTAGTTGGTCAAGGGTTCATCCTGCAGCAAGATAATTACGCAAAACATACCTCCAGGGTACCACAGAGGAAAAGAACAAGATGGTAGGCTTCATAACATGGAATGGTCCAGCACAGTCTCCAGACTTACACCCCATTGAACTGGTTTGGGATGAACTGGGCAGAAGGGTGAAAGCAAAGCAAACTAAACTATGTAGTCAAAAGTGAATGGACACCCCCACACAAGTGAAATGCATACCATTGTAGATAAGATTCAAATGGCCACTAATGTGGCGGTTTGAACAAGAACACTGTGTAAGGAGGCCCATGCACTTGCAATTCTACAGAAACAATAAATGTTTTTATCAGGATGACAATGCCACCTGTCTTGTTTCCAGGGCGACGCTGGACTTGTATACAGAAATTCGGTAATCCGGATGGGCAGGTCAGTTCAGAGTCCAGATCTTAGCCCCATTGAGAACCTCTGGGGCAAATTGGAGCGACGCGTGTGTTCTAGGCCAACTCAACCTTCGGTGTCACAGTTAGTCACTGTATTTAAGGCAAAATGGCAAAACATACCACCTGCTGTGTCCAGGAACTTGTCGACAGTTTGTCAAGAAGGGTGTCTGCAGTAATCACTGCACGTGGTGGACCTACAAAGTACTGACGTCAATCAAATCTTGTTGATCTATTTGCTGTCAGTGTCCAATCACTTTCTTCTAAATAGTGTACTAGTGCAACACATTTGTGGGAATGTCTGCAACAGTGTTGGGAAGACTTTCTTATAGAAAATTTGACTTCCATTGTAGAAAGAACGCCACAAGTGTGTTCGGCGTTCTTCGATAAGTCAAAACAATAGATAACATTTTGTTAAAATTCTATGATTTATTTTTTATCATACTCATTATGCTTTTGTTTTAGATTACTTTGAGACATTAAACTGCATAAATTTCAATAACACCAAGATAAATGGAGATATTCTAAAGTTTATAACTGGTAGTGACAGTGGTGTCCTTCTCTGTGGTGTCAACCACCGAAAAGGGGGCATGGCCATGTGGGAAAGGGGTGTGGTCACGCGGCTCGAACCCCCGTGTCTATTTCTTGGGGGGGGGGGTAGGGGAGGTGCAGGAGGCCCATGTGTGGAGTGCCGGGCCGGCTTCATCAGTGACAGGAGCCGAGTGCTTCACTTAATGCAACAGTGCAGCACCCGGCTCCTCTCAGTGAGGGGGTGTCTGCACCCCTCGGCGGGTGACACTCGGGTGCGGACCGCACCCCACTTGTGACACCACTGGGTAGGGTATATCTGAACGTATGGAATAGGCTATCGATTAAATATTAGGCTCGATTCTGAGTCGCACAATTCTTGGAATATAATTCTTCCCATACTGCACATGCGTCACGTACTGGCACCTCCACATCTTGTTATTTGGAGGGTTTAACCCTTTATTAGCGCCAGACTGCCTCTAACCACCTCCGTAGTCCACATTCATCTCCACCTTGTGACTTATTGAAGTCTGAGTTACTCTGAACTAACAGGCTGTACTCGCCATGCAGTATTGTAAACATAATATAAGTCATAATCATGCTAAATTTAAAAATGAGGTAATTAATTCCATTCTTGTTCCCCCTTGGCTTTGTTTCCCTTGCATATGTTAGGGATGCTATACGTCACGGTTTTCCTGGGATGTTACCGGTTTTGGGGCATCTGTGCTGGCATCCTGACAACTGTGTGGTCGGGAAGTCCAAATGTCCTAGTTTTGTTGGGAGGGTGGCTGGTATAAAGTAGAGGACCCAGCACAGCCAGCTTACAGCTGCCTCTCTGTAGAAGACTCCAAAGGTAGGTCGGTAAATAGCCATAACCAGACTGAATTACAGGAGGAGTTGCGGCTTAGCCACTTACTACAAGCACATATAACATTAAAACAGCTGCCTCCAAACTAAGCAGCCGGTGACACTATTAAACACAGGCAAAGGCTCACTGACTATACATAAAAGGACACAAAAGAGCCGTCTTGCAGAACACTTTGCACACACTATGGACCTTATTCAGAGGCGGCCGTACGGTCTACGACTGCACGGCCGCCTCGATGTTTGGCCAGTGCGCATGCGCACGAGGGAGCCGGCTCCCTCGAGCGCATGCGTGAGACCCGCTACGACCGACAGCGCGGGTCTCTTTCCAAAGGGGGCGAGCTGTCGATGTTGATTGACAGCTCACCCCGTTTGGAAGGCGGGCCGGGGGGGTGGCAGCCCAAACGGAGGCGTTCCCATGGGAACGCCTACCGTTTGGGGGAGGCCCCACTGACATCACTAGTGATGTCAGTGGAGAGCTTCCAGCTCTGACAGAGCCAGAAGCTCTCCGGGGCTTACGACAAGTGAGACCCTACCCTAGGGTCTCGTCGTAAGCCACGATGGTCTCTGACCATCGCGACCATCACCCGAGCGGTCGTTAGAGCTGTGGGTGTAAACACACAGCCTAACGACCGCAACAGAGGCGGGCGGTCAGGATGCAAGTGGCCGCCCAGTTTCTGAGCGACCGCTTGCATCCTCCGACCGCCTCTAAATGAGGTCCAATGCTTCTACAGGCTCTGGATTTGGAACATTCTCTTACAGAATTAAAGGATTTGTTCAAAAAAAAAAAAAAGTGCTGTGGTTTATATTTTCAAGCACTTGGATGAATAAGAAGTTAACCCCTATGACCTGCTGACCACCTCCTTTCTGGACACTTTATAAAGGAGAGATTTTAAGACATCTAAATTCCTACCAAGCAAAATTGTTTTATATACAAGTTTACACTAAGTTGTTATTTGAATATTGCATGCTATTAAGTTAATATATTTTAAATTGCTGTTTTATGTTACAGATAGCTAGATTATAACAAATATATAAAAAAATTACATTTATTTTATAGTAGATACGGATTGTTTCTTTTTGCTCTTGATACATTACATTTTACATTAACTCCTTGAGTTGGAACTACCGGTGGTGCAGCAGGGTGCACTGCCCCTGGAGTTTAGGGTCCCATTGCTATCCAGACCAACAATGGGTTTTCCCCATGCCCATTGCCCACCTATTTTGAGCAATGTTGTATGACAGGATGGGCCCCATTACCTGAGGGACCTTCCCTTTAGCTTAGGTAGGCAGGGCTGACCTAGTGTGTGAGCAGTAGTCTACCATCTGATTACTGCCATGTACTGCCGCTAATTCATAGACAGCAGTCAATTATTTCTGATTCTCAGCTGTCTGTGAATTAGAGGCAGCTCACTGCCTGCCTGACCAAGTGCTGAACTGTGGAAAGCACAGGGGGTGATGCCCCCTCTCACAGTCAGAGCAAAGGCCACTGAGTTCCCACCCCCACAATGGTACATCCTTCCTGATCTCTGCACAGTGCAGGACTGTGTGCAGGTCTGTGTGCTTGTACCCCTGTCACCCTCTACTTCTCCCTGTCCTCCTCTACCTCTTCCTGTCACCCTCTACCTCTTCCTGTCACTCTCTGCCTCTCCCTGTCACTCACTGCCTCAAGCTGTCCTCCTCTACCTCTCTCTGTCCCCCTCTACCTTTCTTTGTCACCCTTTACCTCTTCCTGTCACTTACTGCCTTCCCCTGTTACCCTCTGTCTCTTCCTGTCACCCACTCCCTCTCCCTGCCACCCATTACCTTTGCCTGTCACTCACTAGATTTCCCTATCACCCGCTACCTTGCCCTGTCACCCTCTAACTCTCCGTAATCCACTTCCTCTCCCTGTCACCCACTACCTCGCCTTGTCATCTTTTGCCTCGCCCTGTCCCTTACTGCCTCTCCCTGTCACGCACTGCATTTCCATTACTCTCTGCCTCTCACATTCAACCACTGCCTCTCCCTGCCATCTACTGCTTCTCCCTATCATCCTCTAACTTTCCCTGTTACCTTCTACCTCTCCCTGTTATCCACTTCCTCTCCCTGTCACCCACTACCTCTCCCTGTCACCCGATACCTCTCCCTGTAACCTACTGCCTCTCCCTGTCACCCCCTACCTCTCCCTGTAACCTACAGCCTCTCCCTGTCACCCCCTACCTCTCCCTGTCACCAACTACCTCTCCCTGTAACCTACAGCCTCTCCCTGTCACCCCCTACCTCTTCCTGTCACCAACTACCTCTCCCTGTCACCAACGACCTCTCCCTGTAACCTACAGCCTCTCCCTGTCACCCTCTACCTCTTCCTGTCACCAACTACCTCTCCCTATCACCAACTACCTCTCCCTGTCACCCTCTCCCTGTCACCTAGTGCCTCTCCCTGTCACCCTTTACCTGTCCCTGTCACCCACTGCATCTCCGTCACCCTCTAAATCTCCCTGTCACCCATGCCTCCCCCTGTCACCCTCCTCTTCTCTGTCACCCATTACCTCTGCCTGTCATCCTTTACCTCTCCGTTACCCATGCCTCCTCCTGTCACCCACTACCATGTGGCATATTATAAACTTGGGGCCCAAAGCATATTTGTGCGCCTGGGCACACCACTCACAAGTTCTGCCACTGCTTGAGTCATTGTTGGTTCCATTTCAGACCCAGAGACTGTGACACTGTCTACAGCCGCTGCTGAGCTGCCAGTCACGACTTTCATGACTCCCAGCAGCCAGAGACAGGCAGAACTGCCGACAGCTTCGCCGTGCCCTGTACTGGGAAGGGGCCGTGGCCAACTCGGGGGAAAATATCTAAAATATACTATGTGCGCGGCTGTGAAGCGCTCGCTGCATAGGGCAGATCTGGTGGTGGTGGAGGGGTGGCAAGTGCAATTGCTGGACTGGGGAAAGAAGCTGCAGGACCCGGCCACTCCACCAGGCCTGGGTAAAGAGTACCCTCTCAGCACCCCTTGAGACAGGCTCTGCAAATACTCCTTCTCTCACAAACAAAATGAAAACAAGGGAACATCATCATCTATATCATAGGGCCGTATTAAATTAGAAGCGAAAAGCTGAAACCCGCGAAAAAGTATCGCCGATTGCGACTTTTCGCCTGTCGGAAACTTATCTCCGTATTCAATTCCATCCGCTTTTCGCGTACGCGGAAAGTCAATGCAATGTAATAGTCAAAAAAGATTTAACTCTGAGTAGCAGGAGAAAAGAAATGCAACATTTTTATTTGGGGGTGCAAAGGTGGGGAAACCACTCAGAACCCTTGGAGCAGACCCCCAAAGGACAAATGCGTCAAAAAATTCCAGGAAAAAAAGCAAAGAACACCCCAAAAAAGTACATTGAATTTGGGGGAGAAAAAGCACAAAGTGGGGGGACAAATTCACAAACGAGCAAAATAAGGTTCTGGGGGTGCTCTAAGAAGGGGCCAAGTGTTTTGGGGATTGTAGGTGCTTGTATGAGGGCGGAATTTCACTTTTACTAATACTTAACTTTAGAAAAATTCAAAGATGCTTGCACCCATTTTCAGGTACCCCAAATTTGCCAGGACTACTTATTTCCTACAAAAAATACTGCTTATGCCATTCTTTATCACTTGTGCAAAGACGCTAATTAGAGGCAATTGTACCAACTTAAGTACCCCAAACAGTTTAATTAGGGCTAATTGGGCACTACTACATTGATCCCCAATGTTACTGCATCTTTTTGGGGTGTTCAGGCTGATTTCCCTGATTCTGACACCACTTTCCGCCTGTTCTGACATCGCGTGTCGCCGTTTTCACGTCTTTTGGAATTGAATTGAGCGAATAGCTGTTACGTGCACGATAAGTTTCCACGGCTAAAATACGCGATATAGGCGAAAAGTCCGGCATGCAAATCTTTATCGTGTGTGCGAAACTAATTGAATACCGCCCTTAATGTGAGTTTTTAAAAATATTTTTTTCTTTGTTCAGTAGATACATTTGTTTTAATGAAAATGCAATTACTAATGATAAATTGTGAACTCTAAATGTGTTTTAAATGTCCAACACAACTAAATTATATGTACAGCCTGGATTTTTCCTTACAGGCAATATAATTCCAGAAAATGGGGTATATGTAATAGGGGGGCCTGATTCAGATTTAGAAATAGAGTAAGACCCGGGTTATTGCAGAGTTAACCCGGGCAGCTCCCTGTTGTAAAAGGGGAGAGGGTTGGATCGCCGGGTCGATTGACCCGGCAATCCAACCCAGGTAACTAGCAGGGTTTAACACGGGCGTAGCCCGTGAAACCCTGCTGTGAGAACAGCGCACTCCGGGTCACGATGACCTGGAATGCGCTGCTAGCTGGACGACTGGTCCGGCTTCAGTGGCGCTTGGAGATTACGTCATCTCCAAGCGTCCACTTTCACGCCAGGAAAGCTGGGTCTATGCAGACCCGACTCCGGTGTGAGCTGCGCCAACTCGAGAATATCCCGAGTCGGCGCCGGCTAAATTCCGGGTCAGACCCGGAATTTTGGTGGAAAAGGGGTATAACTGTGTACCTGGACTAACCATTTTGCAATGCAAGGGGTGCAAATATATATATATAGATTTTTGCATGCAGGGTAAATATTGGCTGCTTTTGAATGTAACCCACAAATGCTGGACAGCTTTATTTTTATACTGCAGTTTACACACCCCTCCCAAATCTAAATCTCTCTGCACATATTAAAGCTGCCCCACCTGCAGTGCAGCATGGTTTTACCAAGATCCTCTTCTGCTGGGTACACATCTAAAGATTTTCTGTCCAACCATCCAACTAGTTGATTGGTTAGAATGAAAATCTGGTAACATATGGGAGTAACTGATGGTTGGACAGAAAATCTTTACGTGTGTATGCCGCTTTAGGTTCCCGGTGGATACTCTCTCCCCTTCCTCCCCCTGTCTCTCTCTCCTTTTCTTTCTTACCTGTTCTTTCTCTTTCTTTCTATTCCATTACTTTGTATTTGTTATGTTAGATGATTAATTTAATTTAGCATTTTGTCATGTTATGGTTTATACAAGGCCATACTACTTGTTTTTAGAATTTTTTAGTCCAGACAGCTTATAAATTGTAATATATTGGCCACTTTGTTTTGTATACTGTTATGGGTATTGGATATTATGACATGCTATTCTGTCTATATATTTGTATTTCAAAATCTTTAAAACATTTTATTTGCAAACATTTAAAAAAAAAAAAATTACATATTCGCCGCCGTGAAGTGGGAAAGTACACCACACAGGGGCGCTGTTGTACAAGGGTTGGGCGTGAAAGCGCTACCGCAAGGAGAGAGAGGACTGACTGCTTCTGCAGCCTCTATCTATAGCCCAGCACATAGCGTGACAGCAGCGTGTGTGTTGGGCTGGGGAAAGAGACTGCTACAGCATCAGTCAATCCTCTCTCTCCCTGCCCGAAGTAAATGACCGGCGGCGGCAGCCAGGGACAGGGGGTTTGGGCTGCAGAACCTATAGCCCGGGTAAATAGTACCTGCTCCCCCCCTCTCAGCACCCCTGCCTGCAGCAAGGAACTCAGTAGGCTGCATCCTGCATCCAACTGTCTGAGATAGGATCTGGGTCCAGTCTCTAAAATGTATCTGGATTGTACTGTATTACGTCCAAAAAATTATTTAAAAGTCTCATAAAAATTCTCATTTACAGATCATTATCCATACTTACCGACATTCTGGCAGATTCCTCTGGGAGGGGCCTGCCATGTTGGTGCAGCAGGGAGGGTGGGAGCGGCTTAAGTGGGTGGAGCGGGGGCGTGCCAGCGTGATTGCGTCATCGCTGCCCCGCCCCAGCTTTATAAAGCCGATATTACCGCCATTGTAAAGCAGGGGGCAGGGCTACGATGACGCGATTCAGCACGAACCGCGTCATCGCCCCTCAATCCGCCCACTTTCACGTGTGGGCACGGGAGGGCGGCGCCCATTCCAGGGGACTCTTGCTAACTCTTGCAGGGTGCCGGAAGCGGCACCCGATTTTCGGGAGGCTCCCGGCAGTCCCAGGAGAGAAGGCAAGTCTGCCATTATCTTTGCACTGCAGCGTGACCCACTCCTTCTCTGACAAGGAGACCCCACAAACATTTTGTTTGTTATTCAAAAATGAGATCTGTGTGTGACGAGGATTAGTGTAAGATAGGAGCAGGGGTGCCGAGAGGGGGGGGGAGCTGGTACAGATGGCCCGGGCTTCCTGAGGGGCCCGGCGGGGGCCCGAGTCCGGCGCCACCCCCCCCTCCCTCATAGCAGCCCAGCACACAGCAGTCTCCTGTGCCTGGGGGGGGAGCTATCACACTGATCGTGCCCCCTGGCTTTGAGCAGGGCTGAGGGGGCTCAGGGCACCCCCCTCCCCAGCGCGCGGCGCTGCAAAGTTTTTTTTCAAGAATGGGGCGTGGCCACGCCTCCCGCAATTAGGTCACGCCCCCTATTACCCGGGCCCGCTGCGGCTCTTGGCGATCCTGGATAGGAGGGAGCAAATGGCACTTGAGACAGATAAAGAGAAAGTTAGAAACAGGGCCTGATTCAGAGCCGGACGCAAGTGGCCGTTCGCTCGTCCGCCGTACGAGCGGAAAAATTAAAATTCAAGCGCTCTCTTGCATGTTCGCTCGTAGCTAACCTTCCGCCCCATATTCTCCCAACCCCTCCTCTAGCTAGCGAACGTTCAAAATAGCGACCGTCCGTCTCCTCTTTGGTTGCATGGACCGCTCGCACAAGTCAATTCCGGAAGTGGCCCTGTCAGTTTTCGATTGCCTGCTATTTCATTCTGCAAACAGACTTGAATCGATTACTGGCAATCACTATATTAATTCCTATATTAATTACCTTAATTGTTCTTCACATGTTTGCAATCCTGGTTTTTTTTTCAATGTCAGTAAACTTTATTCTTGTTAGTGTGTGTCATTATTTCCGCAGAATACGTATGGTTTGACCAAGGGGATGGTTTTTCTAAACTAAAAGTTTTTTTGAATGCTACTATTGATTTGCGTTTTTTTTTATAGGCAGATTTTACTACTTTAATTTTTATATTTAAATTAGCTTACGCATGTCACTGCATCAAGCCTATCATAACTCACATTATATTTGTGAGGGTGTAGGTCACATGACTCATACAATAACCAATAGAATTGTTCCTGTTAATTTACAAAGTACATTAGCCAATCAAATGTTTTCTAGGACCTTTATTAAAACTGTTTTGTGTAAAAAAAATCATTGCCATCATGAGAGCCACCGCTTTTTGTAAGCGTGAGCTACTGGTCCTCACTGAGGCGATGGACCAGCGAATAACGGACCATCCGCCCCCCATCACCAACCTCCGCAAGCGGAGGGCCTACGCGGAGGTGCGCCGTTGCCTGCGTTCCCTCGGCTATCGCCGAAATATAGGCCAGTTGGAACGCAGGTGGTCGGATCTGCGGCGCAGATCACCACGCCTGCTGGCCCTTTTGCGTCTCCGGATTGCCCAAAGTAAGTCTTTCTGTGTATGTTTTTCAGTTTCTTTTGTTTTGTTTTGGGTTTTTTTTCGCATACCTGCGTGTGCATGTTTACAGTATATCCCTGTTGGTTTATTTTGGACATACCTGCGTGTGCATGTTTACAGTATAGCCCTGTTTGTTTATTTTGGACATACCTGCGTGTGCATGTTTACAGTATAGCCCTGTTTGTTTATTTTGGACATACCTGTGTGTGCATGTTTACAGTATAGCCCTGTTTGTTTATTTTGGACATACCTGCGTGTGCATGTTTACAGTATAGCCCTGTTTGTTTATTTTGGACATACCTGCGTGTGCATGTTTACAGTATAGCTCTGTTTGTTTATTTTGGACATACCTGCGTGAGCATGTTTACAGTATAGCCCTGTTTGTTTATTTTGGACATACCTGCGTGTGCATGTTTACAGTATAGCCCTGTAGTTTTTTTTGGGCTAAAAAAAAAAAAGGAAATTTGTAATTTAAAATGTTTTTCACCATCATTTAGGGGCAGAGCGGAGACTCAGATGTCGCCGACGTGTGGCTCGTCCCCTATCCTCCACTCCCACCCAAACATCCTCTGCCCACTCTTTCCCAAATTCCCCCTCCACCCCAGACCTTGCCGACCGTCAGTCCCCTCCCTCTCCTCACATTACCATCCCTCCAACTTCCCCCTCCCCTCAAACCCCCCCTCTCTTTTCCTCTCCCTCCACCTCATCCCACATTACCCCTCCTCCTTCCATGAGCCACTGGCCCACCTCGGATGAGGAGGAATTCAGGGCTCCAGGCCCAGTCAGCAGTGTGCCCGGTATGTTTACATTTTAAACTATGGTTTTTTTATAAAAAAAATTATTTTGGTGGATGTTGTCCTTTTCCCAGTGCAGTTCAAAATAGTAAAGTAGTTCAAATGTTTTTTATATATATCTTTGGGAAACAATGTCAAGGATGTTTTCCCCTTACACATATGACACATGTCCAAACACTCACACTTGTGTCTTTCTTGTTTACGGTACCAACAAATGTCGTAGTTTTGCTTAGTTTTAAATCTTTTTTTTTTTGTTTTTATTTCTTCATTTTGGGCCCTTATTTGTTTTAAATCTTTTTGTTTTGCATTCCTTTTGTTTTGGACATGTTTTGGTAACTGATGTTTTTTTTTGTATAGTCTGAATTTTTTGTTGGTTTTTAAAATCTAAATGAAGGTGTCATTTTAGTAATCCGCACATTTTTTTAACCTATAGAGGACCAGAGGCGTAACGAGGCAATTGCTGGCGGATTGCTGGATCTCCGGGGACATGTCATTGCCATGCTGGTGGCATTGGACCACCTTTCGGCGATCCTGCGCCACTAAGTTTTTTACTTGCACAAAAATAATTATTCCAAAAATAAAGTTTATTTTGAATTATTTAAGTCTCATTCCTTGTCTGTAAATCTTAGATTGTTGAACCTTACATAAGTCTACTATTTGTCCCTGAGTTTTTAAGTAATGTAAATTTGTTTGTAGAAAGCTCAGGTAAGTATGTAAGCTTGCACATTAAACATATAACAATACCAATAGGTTTGTAGAATTAACCTCAAAAATTGATTAATTTTTTGGGGGGGTAATGTGAAAATTAAAGCTACCTGCTTAGGCCTAGATTTGAAAACATACTGATTCACCATAATACCTTTGGTGTTTGTTTTTAGCAACAAAGCAGGGTACAAAAGTTTACAAATTAAGAAATTACAGTATTAGGCAATCAGCATGTTTGCATTTTTTTGAACAGGTTACACTTGGTTGTAATTTACGAAGGAAATGGTTGGTTAACGTAAAAAATTAATTTAATGCACACAAATAATAAACACCAAGTGAATTGACACAATAAATTCACACATTGAAAACACACACAAAAGTCCAAACAACACCAAAATCCCCCCCCAAAAAAACAAATCAGGAACTGTTTGAAGAAGTAGCATGCCAACATGAATCCACAAATGAGGAGAAGAAATTATTGTTCCCGAAGTTATATCCAATGTGTCCACATAAAGTCATTTGTGTTAATCAGGTAGTATGCATGGATTTTTATGGTCATTTTAGGGAATAAAACAAAAAACAACAAAAAAAAAAAAGTTAAAAGTGTACATTAAAATATGACATGTCTACATTGTGTCAATTAAATGAATTTGTGGAAATAATTACCTAAAAAATCTTGCAACAACTTCATCGCGTATGGCCCCCCACATACTGACCTCCGACCAACCTCGGGGGGGCCGTCCTCAGGCAAGGCATCCTCTGGCTGCATTGGGACACCACTCCTTATGGCGATGTTGTGAAATATCCCACACAGGACCACAATTTTGGAAACCATAGCCGGCAAATACATGAGGTCGCCACCAGAGCGGTGGAGGCATCTGAATCGGCCTTTTAAAAGGCCGATACAGCACTCCACCACCTGCCTGGTGGCTGTAAGTGCGGAATTATACTGACTTTGTGGCCCTGGTGTGGAAACAAATAAGGAGTGAGCAGCCAGGGCGTGCAAGGGTAACCACTGTCTCCTGTGAAAATATAAAACACAACATCAGGACCATTGTGTACCAAGCTTTGCATTGGTTTCAACAGAAGGTGTCAACTTACCCAGAAGCCACGCATCACCAGCTTGTAGGTTGTGTAATTTGTGCCAAATCCCTGATTGCCAGATGACGAAGGAATCATGTGCACTGCCTGGGAATTTGGCATTCAGGGACAGGATCTGGAGGGAGGCATCACATACCACCATTACATTCATCGAATGAAAGTGCTTGCGGTTCCTAAATAATGCCTCCAGACTTGCTGGAGGCTGAAGTGGTATGTGAGTGCCATCCACAACCCCTATGATGTGTGGGAAGCCAGCAATTTGTTAGAAAATTAGCCTTCACCACATTAAGGGAACCCATATCCAATGGCATTTTAATAAAATGATGGAGGTGTTTAAAAAGTGCATCCATCACTGCCCTCAGGATCCTTGAAAAGGAGGATTGGGAGATTCCTGCCACTATTCCCACGGTGGTTTGAAAGGATCCTGAGGCACAAAAATGTAACACCGACATTAATTGCGTAAGTGGTGGTATTGCTGTAGGACTGTCAATTTGCCATTCAAGATCACTCTCTATTAATGAGAGAGTGTCTATGATGATTTGTGGTGGAAGACGGTAGCGCCTTAACACCTCATCATCTGGCATTCCAAAAAGGGTGACATGTGTTCTATATATCTGGGGCCTTGCATGCCTACGAGGCCTACGCCTGGGACGAAGTTGAGGTTGGTCGGGTTCTGGAACCATGGCCAATATAATACGACCAACATCAACCTGAAATGTTAAGCCAGGTAGTTATTGTTTTAGACAAATGTGTTAAGAAAAATATACTTATCTTTTCAAAGAAAACCAAAGATTCTTACAGGCCTGGGTCGTGTCATGTGAAAAACCACCTACATTTCAAAAGTAGAAAATATTTTTATGATTAATTTAAAAAACTAGGAATTAAGCCAAATATAGTTGTCAAAAATTTAGAGACGGGAGCACACATTAGTTCGCAAAATAGTACGCTACATTTAGAGTTAAGACATGATTTTACACAGAAGAAGCACACATTAGTTCGCAAAATAGTACGCTACATTTAGAGTTAAGACATGATTTTACACAGAAGAAGCACACATTACTTAGCGAAACATATGCTAAGACCAACACATCTAATTTTTGAATTAATAAAACCAAAAACACTTACCAAAAACAGACAGATATCCCAAAGTTAGAAAAGGTCACTTGGTCACAGCCAAAATAACTGTTAAAAAAAATAAAAAAAATTGAAAACAATTTAATAATAAATATTTATGGGAATTATTGAAATACTTACTCAAAAATATAAATAAAAATAGCAAAATGAAACGCAAAAATGCTAACGTAAACCAAGAAAGTAATAAAAAAACGCTCCTTCAAAAAAATACCAACTACTCCTTCACGAACCAACAAACAAAGAACAAACCACTACACCGAAAAACCTCCAAAAATCCAAAAATGCCACCTCGAATGGAGTCACACCAAGCCATAAATAGTCTTTATTTTCCCGCTCAAATTAAGGACAGACAATAGGAGCACACAAGGAATGATGCGGCCGAATAATGCTGATGCATGTATAAAAACGTCACAGAAGGCCAAAATCGGTCTGCTACATTGAGAAAAGACAATGAGTACAGAGCAGCAAAGTACTAGCCAAGAGGCGCCATGTAAGTATTTTTTTAATTATGTGAAAATGCTTATGTTTAACATTACATCTTGAAACATTTAACTTTAAAAATTTTAAAACCATTTAAGAAAAAGGTGTGGAGGATGCCATGGAAGAGGCTGCTGGGCCTAGTAGGCAAACTAGGGCCAAAAAAAAAGGCAGCCACAATTCACAAGGAAGGAGATGGAGGTTTTGGTGCAAATGTGCAACAACAACCTGGCACAGGCACCAAGGAATATGGGTGCAACCCAGAGATGGAAACTGTGGGACGACATAGCCAGTGCTGTCAATGGGGTGGGTGAGTTTGAACGTTCAACCCGGGAGGTCAAAAGCCGGTACGTAAAAACTACATTTGACTAAAAAAGTGTTTACAGGTCCAAATACTGCAGTAATAATGCAAACTTTTTAACCACTCGATGGAGCGACTTCAAATATCGGCTTAAACAAAAACTGGCTAATAAGGCTAGGCATGCAGGGGGAACAGGTGGGGGTCCCACCCCTGTGTCACTTGAGCTCACGGATTTGGAGGAGCTGGCCCAGGGGTGTGTGCAGGATGAGGAGGTGTTTGGCGTGTCGAACATGGATACCGACATGCCAGACTTTGCGGCTCCTCATGTTGCCCCAGGTAAATGTTGTAATGTTAACAACTCAGAAATGTGTTTTGTAAAATATCTCGATTTTAATTTTACTCTTTTCTCACAGAGACACAGGCGGATGAGTCTGCTCCAGAGGTGAGCTTTGGCCGCAGAATTTCTTCTGGCTATGCAGGGGAGGAAGCAGTAGATCCGACTGGGGACCCTGTGGCAGACAGTCCAGGGCATTCCCCCTCGCAGGCAGTGGCTCTCCTCACTGATCTCAATGTTAAAATGGATCAGCACACCGAGATTCTGCTGAGGATGGACGCCAATCTGCTACGGGTGGCGGACACCCTGGAGGAAAATACTGTGGCCAACGTGAGAATTGCAAATGCCCTGGCGGAAAATACTGGGGCAAACGTGAGAATTTCAAATGCCCTGGAGCAGCTCGTTCGCCAGCACATGTTGGAGCCAGCCTCCCTTCCTGCCGGAACATCAGGACCCTCCACCTCTGGCACAACAACGGCCATCCCTCCAAATGTGCCTAGCCCTATGCCTAGTCCAGAGGCCACAACATCTGCCTCTGGCCAGGCCAGCCGAAGGAGCTCTCGGGCCCGTTCTGGCTCCCTCCAACCCCCGGCCAAACGGCCTAAAAGGCGATGACAGCACTGGCTAATTACCCCACAATCCATCTCTGTGTTTGCCCCATATTCCTTCATGACAACAACCTCCCTCTCCTTTCTTGTGATTTTTTTTTTTTTTAAGTTCAAATGCCACTTATTTTGTGTGTGTGTGTGTGTGTGTGGCCCAAATCATTTTTAACATATTTTACCTTATAAAAAATATGTTTCTGGAAAGAAAGAAAAAATGGACACAATCATTTAATAAAATTATGTTAAAAATCTGCAAAATTCTATTGTTGATTAATTAAAAAATGGGATAAAAGGTAATCCCTCAAACAAACTTAGAAACAATACAACAGAAATAGCAACATTTAATTTTTTTAAACAAAACGAGGGTTAAAAACAATTTATGAGTTTTACTTAACACTTAGCAAAAAACAAAAGGACGACTGGTTTCTTGTCCCCCTAAAAATTAAGAAAAAAAAAAAACATGCGTATAATATTGTTTCCCTAAAAAAGAAACACTTACAAATATTTTATAAGCCCCAAAATAAAAAATATTTGTTAGCTAATTGATTGTATGACCCAGAAATTAGCAGCTGAGTAGTTCACCTGCGTTCGGTTTTTAGCTACTAAAAAAGGTCTATTTGCTAAACACCTTTCAAGCAGTTTTGCAATTAAAAGATTATTGTTTTTGTGGCCTCAATTGATAAATCGCTACACCATGGATGAGCCCAGGGAAGCACGAAGAGACCATCGTCATTGTGGTAGACTATACCAGACCACAAGCTGAGCGAGTAGTCTTAATGGAAATTGGATGAGACAGTGACGTATCACTTGTTCCGTTCACATTTGGCGCTCGCATAAGATAATTTATGTACGCCCAAAAAACGCCTCGACACGCCTGGGTTTTTCCATCTCCATCCCCGTCACCGCCCCAAAACGGACAATTCTGTCAATCACATTTGACATGTCACTTCCTGTTTGCTGTGTCTACGATTGACTGAAAAGTGACCGCAATCAAACGTACGCACATGCGCACTGTTACACCAACACATGCGTGGTTGGACAACATCGACTGACTACGAATGAGCGGCCGCTTACGTGCGGCTCTGAATCAGGCCCATAGAGTGAACAAATCATTTGCTACAGATAAATAGATCGCATTGCAGGACATGGAAGCAGATTAACATGGGGAAATAATGCATGAAATGCAGCTTTGCTAAACCAAATACAGAAACCTCCTATGTCTGGTGCCAACTGTACAAGTTGTTTTTATTCACCCCACTAAATATACCAGGAATAACACCCATTTTATTGACAATTAGTTTCAGAAGGGGGATGGGCTGTTGACTGGTAAGAGCTTAGGTCTAAATGTACAAGAATGTTGTGCCAAAAATAAACCACATTGGAGAAACTGCAACTCGATGCTTGGTGTATCGTATGGTGACGGAGTTTGGCCAGGGAGCTGCATTTGAACAACTTTTGCCTTCTGCTCTGTAATTTAAAAATGAACTTCTTTCTCAGATTGTGTTCATTGTAACCTTGGCCATTTCCAGCAAGTATATTTAATACAGTGACAAGTTCAGATATCAGATTCATAAATCTTTAGCAATCTTATGATGGGTACACACTAGAAGTTTTTACCCAATGACTAGATCGATTCAGACTGTTCCAAAACGATATACACCAAAACGATAAACACACTACCTAACAGGGCCGTAACTAGGGTAGTGTGACCTGTGCCATGGCACAGGGCACCGCAGGGCAGGGGGCGCTGTTTGGACCTGTCAATTTTCCTGTTTATTATTATCATTCTCACTTGTAGCTTCCTCTTCTTTTATTCCCAGCATCTCCTGGCCTCCCCTATCTCTTCCCTGGCCCTTCCCCAAGTGGCCGCGGCCCTTTTTCAGGTGCACTTAACTTATGTCCCTATTTAAAAAATGGGGGGGGCGCCAATGCTCTCTGGCACAGGGCACCAAAAAGTCTAATTACGGCTCTGCTACCTAATAATCGTTTACTTGTAGGAGATCCTCTCGATTCCAAGTTGTCTTGCCAATATAGTGTCTCCCCGTAGTCTGTCAGAAGATTGTGCTTTCAGGCTGGAAAATGCTAATAATTATTTGTAATAATGGGCTGGACGAACGGACAATACAGGAAGAGGAAGTACAATATTTGCCATTACGATATTGTTATTGTGCTAGTTATATACTCAGCTGCTGCACTCTACTATTGATGCTTCTTCCTACCCTGGTAATTATACCTGCGAGAATGGATCATGAACAAGCTGTTGCGGCCTATGTCGTCGATAAAGTGGACTTTCTGCGGGCTCAGAAGAGGTGGGAGAGAAGGGCCCTTATCAATAGGAGCTGGCTACTGAGGAGAAAATAATGATCCCAAACACACCTGATAAGAGAAAATATACTTCTGATGACTACAGCAGTGGTTCCCAAACTTTTTTGTATCACGGCAACCTACAGTATCAGCATTATTTTCACGGCACCCCTAAGCCAACAGTTTGTTATTGAGAAATTCAGAAAAAATGTAGTAAAGTGAAGTAAATTGTGCTACCTGTCATCCTAAAGCTGGCCACACACTAGACCAACTTGCATCCAACCATCCAACTTGTTGATTGGTTGGAATGAAATTCTGGTAAGGTATGGGAGTAAATGATGATCAGCAATTTGCTCCTAAATGCTAGAAAACAGATGAAAATGGTCATTCAGACAAGTTTGTTAAATGTTTGATCTAAACAATTTGGCCCTGATTCAGACCCACTCGCAAGCGGCTGTCCGCTTGCAAGCGGGTCGATGGTCTGCACTGAGCATGCGCACGACGGAGGGAGCTCCGTCGTGCGCATGCGCCAGACGCGACGAGCGAAGGAAAGTCGTTCGCTCGTTGTGTCTGATCAAAGGGGGCGAGCTGTCGATGTTGATTGACAGCACGCCCCCTTTGGTGGGCGTGCCGGGGGCGTGCCTCCCTGACGGGGCGTTCCCAAGGGAACGCCTCCCGTCAGAAGCCGGCCCACTGACATCACTAGTGATGTCAGTGGGAGTGATTTTGGCTCTGATAGAGCCAAAATCACTCCGGGCCTTGCGGTTGAAAACCTCAACCGCAGGCTCCGGCTCGCAGTTTCGATGGTCGCGATGGTCACGACCATCGCGGCCATCAAACTGCATGCTCGTATAGGCTGTGGGTGGTGACCCACAGCTATACGAGCGTCCAGGGGGACGCTCCATAGTTATGGAGGACAGCCCTCATTCAGAGTGTGCGCTCTGCACAGAGCGTACAGCTCTGAATGAGGGCCCTTGTTCATACAACAGTTTTTGTCAATTTTCCGGCGTTTGGGAGCAAATTGCTGATTGTCATTTTCTTTCATTCCTTACCAGATTTTCATTCCAACCAATGATGGTTGGATGAAAGTTAGATGGTTGGATGAAAGTTGGTCTAGTGTGTGGCCAGCTTTAGGGTCAGTTATGTGGTGGTGACATGTTTGTGCTTCTGTTTGTCCACATATTTACATTACATTGACCATAAATATTTTGATTTAGTGCTGGACCACCAAACTGAGGCACCTTTACAAGTGTCCCAACTTCAAGGCATCCCAGGGTGCCACAGCGCACAGTTTGGGAACAACTGGACTACAAGTATTATTTGCAAATGGATGAGCCCACCTCTCAGGAGCAGCTGTAAGTCACTCCCTATATAGAGAAGGAAGACACCTATTTGAGGAGAGTCATACCTGTAGAACTATGCCTGTTGGCTACCCTTCCTGGATACTGGAAGGTCCCTGTTAGACCTCAAGTTTGGCACTATCATCATACCTGGGACATGCTTAAAGATCAATATTTAAAGGTGAGTGAAAAATTGAAAACAACACTTTTTTATTTATAAATATAAAACGTTTACAATTAAAAAAAAAAAAAATATATAAAACATAAATATAACATCATCAAACTCTAAAAACACATTATCGGGAAACTGCGCATGCACAAGACCCATTCTGCGAGTGTGCAGAATGGGTCCTGCGTAGTCGCACTCAGGCCCTTGAATACCTCTGCCTGACTGACTCCTGCCACCCCCTTGAAGACATAGGGGTCGATTCAGACCCAGACGCTAAGCTGCGCTTTCTCGCTGCCAAAAGGGGCCGGGTATGCAAATTCCAAGATCGCACTGTCTGGTGTAAGGACTCCCTCTATGTCTTAGAGAGCGACGGAATAGTGAACGCACGCCGCTATAAAGACGCCCACTTTTCTTTCTTAACACACGTAATCTCCAGGAAATGTATGATTAATCGGAACCATCGAGAGCCATCGGAGCTGGATGCAGCGCTTGAGGTACCCCGCCGTAAGCACTGTTATCACTGCAGGCTGAAATCCAACCAGGTGACGTGTACAATGACGCCTCCAGGCTAATTATGCACACCCATAAAACTCTGTTTTGATGCCCAGACACACCTGCGTTCGCACCACCACTCCCCGTTCACAAGCACCTTCCCCTGTTACCACCCAGAAACGGCACTATCTATCACTCAAAGTAGCGCTCAGTCTTTGTGTTAAGAGCGCACGATTCCCGATCGCAATGACTGGTTCGCGCACGGGCACTGCAATCCATATGTATGCGCAAACGGGCGACAATCGCCCATAGCTTGCTTCCGCGGCTTAGCGTCCGGGTCTCAATCGGCCCCATAGTAATCTCAGATGTTAAATTTAAAAAAAAAGTAATTTAGGGCCTGATTCATTATGGATCGCTATTGCGATTGCAGCTGCGATTACGCACGCAGTTCTGCTGCGTAAATATGCTAAAATTTGCAACCAGCCAGCATAGAGACGCCTACTACTGCTTTCTCACATCCGTAAGACCTCGAAAGTCCTGTGTATACATCAATAACATTGAGCAACATCGGCTGGTTTCGCAGAATTACAGCAGGTCTGACCTGACTCAGAAATTGCAACTCTCGTCACACGCAGTGAGTACTCAAGCTGCGTATGTCGTCGCAGTGGCTGATTTTTGTACACCGAGGAAACGGTGTTCAAACAGCAGCCACACCTGCATTTCTGCAACCACTCCCCCGTCACCACTCCCAAACACTGACGTCCCATCACTCACTCTGCGATGGCTTTCTGTCTGCATGCGTGATCACAGTGCCGCCCCCAAGGCCCTGCGCCAACCCTGGTTATGTGTACAAGGAACCTTTTTCTCCTGCACCTTATGGAAGATTAAAGGTTCTTTACATATGTACAAAAGATGTGGGCATGAAGACCTATTATTATTTGACAAAATGTGCCCATTTCTCATAAATACACGTGTTGGAATGAGTGCGCTCAAAAACGCTACCAGTACCAACAAATTCATTACATGCTTAACACCACATACATCTTGGCCTAGCACATTGTACCCTGGTTTAACTATTGTCTGGAGGACTACTGCTCCCAGCACAATCCACTTGTGCATTATAGTGACAGTCTACTCTGCTGTTGGATTGGGCACGGGATGCCGGCACTCGGGATCCCGGCATCAGAATCCTGACGCCGGCATCCCAACAGGATTAGGATACCAACACAAGTCGGTAAGTATCCTAACCCTACCCATAAACCTAACCCTCTCTGCCAGCAGCCAAAACCTAACCCTCCCCCCGCAGCATAACCCCAACCCCCCCCCCCCGCAGCATAAACCTAACCCACCGCCACTAGTGCCTATCCCTAACCCTCACCCTAGTGCATAACCCTAACCCTCCAGCTAACCCCACTGCTTACTATCAGGATGCCGGCGGTGAGGTTGCTGGTGCCTAGATTCTGATTGGTGTCAGTGGTGGTGTTGCTGTAGTGCGGTGTTAGGAGTGGTGGTGTTGCTGTAGTGCGGTGTTAGGAGTGGTGGTGTTGCTGTAGTGCGGTGTTAGAAGCGGTGGTGTTGCTGTAGTGCGGTGTTAGGAGCGGTGGTGTTGCTGTAGTGCGGTTTTAGGAGCGGTGGTGTTGCTGTAGTGCAGTGTTAGGAGTGGTGGTGTTGCTGTAGTGCGGTGTTAGGAGTGGTGGTGTTGCTGTAGTGCGGTGTTAGGAGTGGTGGTGTTGCTGTAGTACTGTGTTAGAAGTGGTGGTGTTGCTATAGTACTGTGCTAGAAGTGGTGGTGTTGCTGTAGTGCGGTGTTAGGAGTGGTGGTGTTGCTGTAGTGCGGTGTTAGAAGTGGTGGTGTTGCTGTAGTGCAATGTTATAAGTGGTGGTGTTGCTGTAGTGCGGTGTTAGAAGTGGTGGTGTTGCTGTAGTGCAATGTTATAAGTGGTGGTGTTGCTGTAGTGTGGTGTTAGGAGTGGTGGTGTTGCTGTAGTGTGGTGTTAGGAGCGGTGGTGTTGCTGTAGTGCAGTGTTAGGAGTGGTGGTGTTGCTGTAGTGCGGTGTTAGGAGTGGTGGTGTTGCTGTAGTGTGGTGTTAGGAGTGGTGGTGTTGCTGTAGTGCGGTGTTAGAAGTGGTGGTGTTGCTGTAGTGCAATGTTAGAAGTGGTGGTGTTGCTGTAGTGTGGTGTTAGGAGTGGTGGTGTTGCTGTAGTGTGGTGTTAGGAGCGGTGGTGTTGCTGTAGTGCAGTGTTAGGAGTGGTGGTGTTGCTGTAGTACTGTGTTAGGAGTGGTGGTGTTGCTGTAGTGTGGTGTTAGGAGTGGTGGTGTTGCTGTAGTGCGGTGTTAGGAGTGGTGGTGTTGCTGTAGTGCGGTGTTAGGTGTGGTGGTGTTGCTGTAGTGCAATGTTATAAGTGGTGGTGTTGCTGTAGTGCGGTGTTAGGAGTGGTGGTGTTGCTGTAGTGGGGTGTTAGGAGTGGTGGTGTTGCTGTAGTGCGGTGTTAGAAGTGGTGGTGTTGCTGTAGTGCGGTGTTAGGAGTGGTGGTGTTGCTGTAGTGCGGTGTTAGGAGTGATGGTGTTGCTGTAGTGCGGTGTTAGGAGTGGTGGTGTTGCTGTAGTGCGGTGTTAGGAGTGGTGGTGTTGCTGTAGTGCAGTGTTAGGAGTGGTGGTGTTGCTGTAGTGCGGTGTTAGGAGTGGTGGTGTTGCTGTAGTGCGGTGTTAGGAGTGGTGGTGTTGCTGTAGTGCGGTGTTAGGAGTGGTGGTGTTGCTGTAGTGCAGAGTTAGGAGTGGTGGTGTTGCTGTAGTGCGGTGTTAGGAGTGGTGGTGTTGCTGTAGTGTGGTGTTAGGAGTGGTGGTGTTGCTGTAGTGCAGTGTTAGGAGTGGTGGTGTTGCTGTAGTGCGGTGTTAGGAGTGGTGGTGTTGCTGTAGTGCAGTGTTAGGAGTGGTGGTGTTGCTGTAGTGTGGTGTTAGGAGTGGTGGTGTTGCTGTAGTGCGGTGTTAGAAGCGGTGGTGTTGCTGTAGTGCGGTGTTAGGAGCGGTGGTGTTGCTGTAGTGCGGTGTTAGGAGTGGTGGTGTTGCTGTAGTGCGGTGTTAGGAGTGGTGGTGTTGCTGTAGTGCGGTGTTAGAAGCGGTGGTGTTGCTGTAGTGCGGTGTTAGGAGCGGTGGTGTTGCTGTAGTGCGGTTTTAGGAGCGGTGGTGTTGCTGTAGTGCAGTGTTAGGAGTGGTGGTGTTGCTGTAGTGCGGTGTTAGGAGTGGTGGTGTTGCTGTAGTGCGGTGTTAGGAGTGGTGGTGTTGCTGTAGTACTGTGTTAGAAGTGGTGGTGTTGCTATAGTACTGTGCTAGAAGTGGTGGTGTTGCTGTAGTGCGGTGTTAGGAGTGGTGGTGTTGCTGTAGTGCGGTGTTAGAAGTGGTGGTGTTGCTGTAGTGCAATGTTATAAGTGGTGGTGTTGCTGTAGTGCGGTGTTAGAAGTGGTGGTGTTGCTGTAGTGCAATGTTATAAGTGGTGGTGTTGCTGTAGTGTGGTGTTAGGAGTGGTGGTGTTGCTGTAGTGTGGTGTTAGGAGCGGTGGTGTTGCTGTAGTGCAGTGTTAGGAGTGGTGGTGTTGCTGTAGTGCGGTGTTAGGAGTGGTGGTGTTGCTGTAGTGTGGTGTTAGGAGTGGTGGTGTTGCTGTAGTGCGGTGTTAGAAGTGGTGGTGTTGCTGTAGTGCAATGTTAGAAGTGGTGGTGTTGCTGTAGTGTGGTGTTAGGAGTGGTGGTGTTGCTGTAGTGTGGTGTTAGGAGCGGTGGTGTTGCTGTAGTGCAGTGTTAGGAGTGGTGGTGTTGCTGTAGTACTGTGTTAGGAGTGGTGGTGTTGCTGTAGTGTGGTGTTAGGAGTGGTGGTGTTGCTGTAGTGCGGTGTTAGGAGTGGTGGTGTTGCTGTAGTGCGGTGTTAGGTGTGGTGGTGTTGCTGTAGTGCAATGTTATAAGTGGTGGTGTTGCTGTAGTGCGGTGTTAGGAGTGGTGGTGTTGCTGTAGTGGGGTGTTAGGAGTGGTGGTGTTGCTGTAGTGCGGTGTTAGAAGTGGTGGTGTTGCTGTAGTGCGGTGTTAGGAGTGGTGGTGTTGCTGTAGTGCGGTGTTAGGAGTGATGGTGTTGCTGTAGTGCGGTGTTAGGAGTGGTGGTGTTGCTGTAGTGCGGTGTTAGGAGTGGTGGTGTTGCTGTAGTGCAGTGTTAGGAGTGGTGGTGTTGCTGTAGTGCGGTGTTAGGAGTGGTGGTGTTGCTGTAGTGCGGTGTTAGGAGTGGTGGTGTTGCTGTAGTGCGGTGTTAGGAGTGGTGGTGTTGCTGTAGTGCAGAGTTAGGAGTGGTGGTGTTGCTGTAGTGCGGTGTTAGGAGTGGTGGTGTTGCTGTAGTGTGGTGTTAGGAGTGGTGGTGTTGCTGTAGTGCAGTGTTAGGAGTGGTGGTGTTGCTGTAGTGTGGTGTTAGGAGTGGTGGTGTTGCTGTAGTGTGGTGTTAGGAGTGGTGGTGTTGCTGTAGTGCGGTGTTAGGAGTGGTGGTGTTGCTGTAGTGCGGTGTTAGGAGTGGTGGTGTTGCTGTAGTGCGGTGTTAGAAGTGGTGGTGTTGCTGTAGTGCGGTGTTAGAAGTGGTGGTGTTGCTGTAGTGCGGTGTTAGGAGTGGTGGTGTTGCTGTAGTGCGGTGTTAGAAGCGGTGGTGTGCAGTGAGTGTCTGGAGGTGGTTGTGTTGCCAAAGTGTGGGGTTGGGGTGGGGTGTTACTGTATTGCACAGCTAGGCGTATTACTATATGGTGGACCAGTGTTTTTTTTTTTCTGTGGGGAGTAATGGGTGTCTTTGTAACTGTGGGCCTGATTCAGACCCACTCGCAAGCGGGTCGATGTTTGGCCACTACGCATGCTCCGTCGCTCCGGGTCTTGCACCAAAAGGGGATGGCGTCTATTTTGATTGACAGCTCGCACCCTTTTGGAGGCGGGCAGGGGGGATGGCTGGCCAAACGGAAGCGTTCCCGACGGAACACCTGACGTTTGGGGGCGGCCCCACTGACATCACGAGTCAGTTAAGAGCCAGAAGCTCATTGGGGATTGCGGGAACGAGATTCTACATCAAGGGTCTCGTCGCAAGCCCCGGTGGTCGAGACCATCGTGACCATCACCTGGCCGCTCGCAATAGCTGAGGGTCACCCACAGCTATGTGAGCAGCCCGGAGGCCGCACCAGAAAAAAAAAAAAAAACACGCCCTGATTCAGAGCGTCCGGCTCTGAAAATCAGGCCCGTGTGTGTGTGTGTGGGGGGGGGGGGGGGTGTTAGGTTGTAGTTGAATTCTCGCACAGGGTGCTAGTAGACCTGGTGCCGGCCCTGAATAAATGTATAGTATTTTAGCAATTGGTATGTTTGCAAAGCCTATGTTTAGCACCTTAAAGCATTTCAACACTATTCAACAATGAAAAAAAGAACAATATAATTTTACACATGGATTGCTCTATACACTGCTGACTTATTACATTTATCCGAAAGAATCTGGAATGGAAGGGGTTACACAGGTAAGCTGTACAGAATTAGTTCACCTTACAGCCTGTTGAGAAGGATTATATGTTATTTTTGGATAAGCAAACGTATGCCGATTTTTCCCTAACTTATTTTACAATTTATTTATTTTTTTTATGAACAAAAAGACTCACAAAATATTATGTTACTACTTAAAGTATAATTGCACAATCAATTAAAACACAACAAGCCAGGATTACTCCGGATTTGAAAATACAGCTGTCACCAAGAATTACTGCTCTCTGGTTCACTACTGCATGCAGACTATTTATAATGCTTCTCAGTTCTTCCAGAAATGAGTTTGGTTTCATTAAATACATAATCTACCACTTCCACCTGCCTTGCATCCATGTTTCCCCATCTCCGATTTGCTGGAGCCGCACACATTTCTGGCAAAATAGTCACTAGATTTAAAGCGGCAATTTGCTTAATGGTAAAACCAACCTGGTTGTGCCCTTAAACTAATTGCTGCTTTAAACCTAGTCACTATCTCGCAATCCCATAAATCGTGGGCTATTACATTTGGCTCCATATGACAAGTGCCCAGGTGACTCACAGGTCATTTGCTTTTAGGGATGGATGACCAGATTTTCCTTTCGTGCATTCAGATTCACAAGCATTTGGTCTTTTTGGGTTGGGTATTGGATCCCGGCGGACAGGATGCCGACAGAATATGATAAGTAGCCCTTACCCTAACCCTACCCCTTCCCTTCCGTAGCATAAACCTAACCCTCCCCCCACAGCCTAACCCTCCTCTCCCGCAGCCTAACCCTAACCCTCCCTCTAGTGTCTAACCCTAAACTCTCTGAAATTCAATTCATACCTGTGGACAAACGTGCAGGGAGTGTGACATCATCCATACAGACATGGGTTTGTCCAACCAGTGAGTAGTTGGAAATTAAGGGAGTGATCTATTCATCCCAATATTCCAAATGGAAATGTTGCTGGTCGAGATGAGCCAAATCACAGCAAACCAATCTATTTCACCATTCCACAGAAAACCATGTTCTACTAGGGCAGCGCGGTATTTGCGCCAGTATCTATGCCCCTGATTACAAAGTAAAATCTAGTACAAGCCAACAACATGCAATGTCTGCCTGAGTTCTCTCTGGACATTTGAGCTGTCTGGACTCTAATGCATGTTTGGATGTTCCTCACAAAGTTTTGACACTTGGTAAAGAGTAAGAGAAAACATCATATCACGTGTGAATGTCACAGATAGATAAGTGTATTTATTTGATCCCTTGGTTTTCACACTGGTAGTTTCTCCCTCCTTATCAATTCAAAGACAAAGTTGCAACCAGATGTATGTTACAGCTGCCTTTATCTGGGACCAGGTAACATTTGACCATGATTATGCTAAAAACCTCTATTTATTGCAAAAATGTTATTGCAAAATGTATTTATATATATATAATTAGTAGTTTGGAGTTGTGCATCTGTGATTTGTCTTTTTTTGGTGTCAACATTTTAAGATAAGTGACAAATATTTGGTATAAAACTGTGCGTTCTAATATGTCATTTCCATAAAATACATTAATCCAAAAACCATTTATTTCTCAAATTGCTTGAAAATGTCTGAAACGTCACAGCCCCTAATCTTCAATAAAATTTGCCTATAATGTTACATTTCCTTTGAAAATAAATAGGGAAATATAACTTTAGAAGACAAAGGCCCTCATTCAGAGCCGTACGCTCTGAGCAGAGCGCACGCTCTGAATGAGGGCCGGCCTCCATGAAAATGGAGCGTCCTCCTGGACACTCGTATAGCTGTGGGTCACCACCCACAGGCTATACGAGCGTGCAGTTTGATGTCTGCGATGGTCTTGACCATCGCGACCATCGAAACTGCGAGCCGGAGCCTGCGGTTGAGGTTTTCAACCGCAAGCTCCGGAGTGATTTTGGCTCTATCAGAGCCAAAATCACTCCCACTGACATCACTAGTGATGTCAGTGGGCCGGCTTCTGACGGGAGGCGTTCCCGTGGGAACGCCCCCGTCAGGGAGGCACGCCCCCGGCACGCCTACCAAAGGGGGCGTGCTGTCAATCAACATCGACAGCACGCCCCCTTTGATCAGACACAACGAGCGAAGGACTTTCCTTCGCTCGTCGCGTCTGGCGCATGCGCACGACGGAGCTCCCTCTGTCGTGCGCATGCTCAGTCCAGAACATCGACCCACTTGCGAGCGGACAGCCGCTCGCGAGTGGGTCTGAATCAGGCCCAAAGTTATAATGTATTGGTGTCTCCTATTTAGTTGTTCATAATGAGACGCTCTATTATATAAATCTAATGTTATCCCCCTCTGATGGACTCCGATTTCAGACCCGCTCGCTAGGCTGCGTTCGCACGTAGCTGCCGATGTTTCGCAATGTGCGCATGCGCAAACTAGTCCATGCGATCGGGAAGCGTTTGCTTGCTGCGCATAGCCAGCTCGCTAGAATGAGTGACAGTACAAGCCGTTTATGGGAGGTGACAGGGGATGGTCGTTGAAAATGGAGGTGTGGTGGTATGAATGCAGGCATGTCTGAGCGTCTTAACGTTGTTTCATAGGCGTGCATAATTAAGACGCAGCGTCATAGCACAAGTCACATGGTTGTTTTACACAACCATGTGTAAAACAACTCTCAGTGCTTGTGGTAGGGTATGGTCGACCACAAGTGCTGCGTTCGCTTCCGATGGTACTCAATGTTACCGATACACTTCCTGGAGATGACGTGGGACAGTGGGCGTCTTATGACAGGCTGGTGGGCATCTAAATACACCCCGCGATCGCACGCTAAGACATAGTAGGCGTGCTAATGTCTTGCCGTGCGATCGCGGAATTTGCATACTTTGGCTCCGTGTGAACACATCTATCGAGCAGGTCTGAATCGAGCTCAGAGTGCGAAAGTCGTTATGGCTCATTAATAAATAGGGCCCTAGGAGTCCTGAGTAATGATGGTAGCTGAAAACAGTGGATTGCTATTTTTTTGTATATAGTTAGGTCTTAATTTAGTTAGAAGGAGGCATAGCTTGATATTGCTGTTTAATAACCAGACTCTATTTCCTACAGTAAATCTAGAAGTTCTGAGGTAATGCTTATTCACAAAGTAGTCATGTTTGGAGGACCAATATTGTAATGAGGCAAGTACTTCCTCCTAAAACTGTTTTATATGAGAGATATTGTAGAGAAATCTCTGCTTCTGGATCATCTAAACTGGTCATTGGAGTGGCAGAGATAAATAGCTAGGATGAGGGGCGCCGAGAAAGGGGGGAGGGAGCGGGTACAGATTATCCGGGCCCGGGCTTCCTGAGGGGCCTGGCGGGGGCCCGGGTCCAGCGCCTCCCCCTCCTCCCTCACAGCAGCCCAGCACACAGCAGTCTCCTATGCCTGTGGGGGGGAGAGATCACACTGATCGCGCCCCCCTGTCTTTGAGCAGGGCTGAGGGGCTCAGAGCGCCCCACCTCTCCAGCGCTTCGCGGCACTGCAAAGCTTTTTTTTTCGGGAAGGGGGCGTGGTCACGCCTCCCGCGATTAGGCCACACCCACTGTTACACCGGCCCGCCTCGGCTCTTGGTGGGCCTGGCTAGGATAAATTCCATAAACAACGAGAAAAGTTCCATATAGAGAAGTTGTTATGAGCAGATTATTATTATTATTATTATTATTATTATTATTATTATTATTGTTGTTGTTGTTGTAGGTCTGTAAATTGCTCTGCAGCCACTGATAGAAAGGGAAAACAGTACATACATAAAACATACCAGGTAGACAACATACATGTATAGACATGTTATCCTGCTACTATAAGAGCTTACATGCTAACTGGAAGAGGGCACAGCTGAAACAATTTTATAAAACAAACTAGTGACCCACCATGGCTTCGCACGGGAGCAATTTTGAATTTACGGCTATAGTCTTTTTTAACTGAGGTCTTATAAGATTTCCTTGTAGATGACATTGCTCGTTTTTCCTCCTGACGTCAAGATGAAAAGATTTAGTTATGACGTGATACGCAAAAGGGCCACATAAAGTTGCCCATGAGAAAAACAGTCTCCACTTAGGTCAACTCCGGCCACGTTAAATGTCTGTTCCTGTGCTGTATTTATTGTCACGTGAAAGCAGACTCGTACCGGGAATTGGACACATTGGAAATTAAAGAATCGGTTTATGAACATAAAAGAAATAGGAACGGTAAAAAAAGTGAAAACTGAAATATTGTATCAGTAATCACAGGGCTTACATCAATTGTTATGGAGATACCAGATAATACGTATCAATCTCTACATGGTATAAAATAAAGTCCATCGTTGTAATATATCTTTAATGGTTTAGGCAGCGTAAGCCAAGAAAGCACTCGAACGTCTGATTTTTCATCGACTTGCTTCACTAAAATCGGCATTGCTCGGCTCTCTTCTGTCATACAGTAAGGTGTTTAGATGAGACTCTGCTGAGTTCCCATCCTCTCAGTTTGTGTCATTCTCAAAGTCTGTGGAGCCATCACCACACACATGCCATCTGAATAGGTATGTGTGTAATGTGCCTACTGTAAAACACGGGATGCAGTTAACTTACAACCACCCGGATTGCTGGCCATCAGAATCCCGACGCTGGAAGTCCGACCTGGTACTAAAGATAGGTGTCTACATCCCAATCTTTAGCCAGATGCCGAAATCCCGACACCCTGCATCCCGAGTGAATGTAAGTGGGAACTGTTAGCCGCGGGGGGGGGGGGGGAATAGTATTAGACACCCCTGGAGGGACTTAGGGATAGGGACCCCCCCGGGAAGGGTTAGGCTAGGGGAAGGGTGGGTTAGGGTTAGGCGCCACTGGGGGGGGAGGTTAAGGTTAGGCAACCCCCCCGGGAGGGTTAGGTTTAGGGTGCGGGAAGGGGGGTTAGGGTTAGTGGGGGGAGAGGAGAGGGTTAGGGTACCTACCAGCCCCAGTCCGGATCAACACTGTTCAGGCTTCTGGCGTCGGTATTACGTCCGCCGGGAACACATCCAACAGCATTACATACTGATTCCTAAAACACAACAGAACATTCTAGCGTTATATAAGTAAATGTTATTAAATGTGAGGGCGGCAAACATCTTTGCACACAGGGCCTGATCCAGAGGCGCTCGCAAAAAGCGAGCGCTCGCTCTGAATCAGGGTGGGCGCTGTTTTTTTTAGGAGCGACCTCCTGGCCGCTCGCATAGATGTGGGTGACCACCCACAGCTATAGCGAGCAGCCATGATGATGGCCGCGATGGTCAAGACCATCGCGACCATCAGGCTTGCGATGAGACCCTTGTGGTAGGGTCTCGTTCATCGCAAGCCCCAGAGAGCTTTCGGCTCTAACAGAGCCGGAAGCTCTCCACTGACATCACTCGTGATGTAAGTGGGGCTGCCCCCAAACAGCAAGCGTTCCCTCAGTTTGGGCAGCCACCCCCCCTGGCCCGCCCACCAAGCGGGGCAAGCTGACACTCAACATCGACAGCTCGCCCCCTTTGGTGCGAGACCCAGAGCGACGGATTGCCCGTCGCTATCCGGGTCTCGCGCATGTGCACGACGGAGCCGGCTCCGTCGTGCGCATGCGCTGTGGGCCACCATCGACCCGGTTGCGAGCGCTCAGCGCTTGCGACCGGGTCTGATTCAGGCCCACAGTGTCTGCGGGTAAACGACAAATATAGTGAGCTTCTTTATGCCAGCGTATGGAGTTTGTTTCTATTACTTGATATAGATTAAATAAAGCAGGTAATTTATAATCCTATATTAATATGTTTCTCCTAGGTGGCCACCCTGCAGTCTACCCAGAATTAATGTGAACTGGCTGAGACCAGTTTATGCTGTTCTCTTATTACAGGATTATGTATCACCACTGACAGTTACAGCTGCTACGCTAATACTGGGTACACACCTGAAAGATATATCTGCAGATCGACTGATTTTTCATGAAAACTGAACACCCATCATCTGTTATCTAAAGACATTTCTGTTGTGAGAGACATTGGCCAATTAATCTTTCCTCTGTACACACAAATCTTTCCTCTGTACATACACTCTGATCGTCATTATGAAATGTGTCCAATGTTCATGCAATTTACACAATGGGCAGGCTTTATGGGCTGGCCTATTCTCTCACCCTGCTGCTGGCTTTCCCATAACACAGGTCTATGCAGAGCCTGGTGTAGGGATGGCCATCATCCATCGATGATTAGTAATCATCAATGGTTTAAGGGCGATGTTGAATGCTTTTACTATCGATGGGGGAGAACCAGATGGTTTCCCTCCTTCGATGGCACAGCATAACCAAATGTTTTTTTTTTTTTTTTTTACAAACTGTTGGGACACGGAGCATAGCTCCATCCCCAACAACTGCAAAGCCCAATCCCCAGGATCTGTATGGACCACGGGCCAGTCAGTCAAAGAACAGGGATGACCATCGGTTGGTGAAACCATTGATGGTCATCCATTGCATAGTTGGAAACCATTGATGGCCACTTTCTATATTGCCGTTGATGGTAACCATCGATGGTAAACACACAGATGGCCATCCCTAGCCTGGTGCCAGTATTCCCCATGCATCTGTACTGCGTGTCCTTCATCTGTGGTACCCATCAGCACCAGCTCCTGCATATATACTGTAACACAACCATCATCAAACCACTACCTCCAAAAACATCCTCCATGCGTCTGTAAGTGACTGTGGCCCTCTGCTCCCTGCTGGGCATGCTGGGACCATTAGTTCTACAGTGTGCCCACTTCTGCTCTGTCCATCTGCTTACAGAGAACAGTCACAGCTCCTTGTACGGTCTGCATACATGTCTCACACTGACGACAGCTCCCGATAGAAGGACGCTGCTCCCACGTGGTGACACGACTCTCATCACCAGTCCCACATTAAGATCAGGACACGCGGCTCTCACCCGGTCCCACGCTTATGCCGTCTGGTCGCTGATCCCTTGAGAGCATAAATTTACATAACCCAGCCCACCTACCTGACAGACTAGACGGCCGACCTATCGTGAGTCGGTGGGTCAGCCATACAAACAGAACGATGAGCCAATATATCTTTAGATATATCTGAAGGACATCAAGCGACATACTTATGTACAGCTGCTGCTGTATGCATATGCAGGAAACTCCTTACTGCACTCACTGCTTGGACATAACAAGTACTTCCTTATCTGCATGCTGCTCTTGTTGATGATCTTGTTGCTCATAACACTTCTGACTGGATCGGCTCTGTAAATTGTAATTTTTGCCTTCATACTACTGAAAATCCTTTTTGTATCGCAGTTTTCCATTGCATCGCATCTATCCACTTTAATCAATCTTTATTTTGATAACTAATTCCTGCACCCCCTACTCACATGCTTCTCTTTATATCTCACCGTTGGAGCTGTTCTCATACATTAGCAACACTATTCTTTTACTTGTTTTGATCATTTAACAACTTTTATCCACACTGTCTCTAAATCATACTGCTTCCAGTCCAGTTTTCATCTTGCTTATTACCTTGTCCACAGCATGAACACCCTTAAGGTGCCTATCCATTAAGCGACCTAAAAGTTTGAACGTCTAGAGTTCAGACCTTCAGGTCACCGAGGTGCGGTGCCCGCACTGAACGGCGTTCACTGAACGTCATTCAGTAAGGAGCCCGAACTCCTATCTCTGAACATGCCGAAAATGATGAGCATCGCCAGGTTGATGGGCATGTTCAGTAGACAGTCGGGGTCGGCAAGGAAATGCACGCGCATCGCTGGTCCTTACTGGCTATCCATTACCCAACTTTGTGAACAATGGGACTGTACACAAAGTTGGGTAATGGATAGGCCCCTTTACTTCAACCACCCCCCTTACTCAGTGTTCACATAATCCTCTACTATATGCATCCCTAACCTCCCACTCTTGACTCATCCACTTGCTGTTTACCCTTTTTTCCCTTATCAGTCTCCCTTCTAACCCTCTGCTTCTTTCCCCCACCTTTCCTGTTCATCCACTCTCAACCACCTCCCTCCCTCCATGGCCTTGCTACCCCACCACTCTGCCCCATTCCCTCCTGGTTCTGCCTGTCACCTCCAGGGCTGCCAAATGATATTATGGGCCTGGGTACAGCAACATCCTGTGGGACCACAGCATGTTGGGTATGGCTGCACCAATTTGTGGGTGGGTCCAGCACGTGAGAGGAACCCACTCACAGGAGCATGGCATAGCACCCAGCAGCTGGGACTAAAGTATTCACTATTAGGATGGCGGGACAGTCCCATAATAGCTGCATTTTTAGCTGGATGTATTTAGATTAGGGATGTGCGCCGGACCATTTTTGCCGGATTTGATTTTGGATTTGGTTCTAATTCGTCGTCCGGCTTTGGATTTGGATTTGCCAAACTGCGGTGACTGGCTTTGGATTTGGATTTGGATTTTTTTTACAAAAATTGACAAAAAAAGCTAAAATCACATAAATTGGTCTTTTTTTTCTTCCTAGAGTATTATTAACCTCAATAACATTAATTTCCAGTCAATTTAGACCATATCACAGCTTATAATATTGTTTTCAACATTGGCCAAAGGTTGCAGTGAGCTGACTGGTTACTAAGCGACAAAGCAGCGGCACAATGACACAGACACCACAGTATAAAGCACATCTATGACACATTGCCACACAGCAGTGGCAGAAATGAAAAGTAGTGCACCCACCCAGTGGGTACGGCCAGCAGAGTCACAGTACTTGTTTACATAGTGGGCTACGGCCCAAAGAGTCACAGTGCACAATCTTATTCACATTACACCGCACATAGGGCCTGATTCACATTACACCATAAAGTAGTGTCTCTTATTTATGTTACGACACACAGTAGTGCCCCTTTTACACAATGCCCACAGTAGTGCCCCTTTTACACAATGCCCTCAGTAGCGGTGTCCCTTACACAATGCCCCCAGCAGTGGTGCCCCCTATGCAGTCCCCTTAGTAGTAGGGTCCCCTATACAGTGCCCCCAGTAGTATGCCCCCCAGTAGTATGCCCCCCATTAGCATGCCACCCAGTAGTATGCCCCCCATTAGCAGGCCCCCCAGTAGTATGCCCCCCATTAGCATGCCACCCAGTAGTATGCCCCCCATTAGCAGGCCCCCCCAGTAGTATGCCCCCCATTAGCAGCCCCCCCAGTAGTATGCCCCCCATTAGCAGCCCCCCCAGTAGTATGGCCCCCCCAGTAGTAGGCTGCCCCAGTAGCAGGCCCCCTCAGTAGTAGGCTGCCCCAGTAGTAGCCCCCCTGTAGTATGGCCCCCCCAGTAGTAGTAAGTCCCCCCAGTAGTATGCCCCCACAGTAGTATGGCCCCCCCAGTAGCAGGCCCCTCAGTAGTATGGCCCCCCCAGTAGTATAGCCCCCCCCCAGTAGCAGGCCCCTCAGTGGTATGGACGCCCAGTAGCAGACCCCCCCAGTTGTATAGCCCCCCCAGTAGCAGACCCCCCAAGTAGTAAAGCCCCCCCAGTAGCAGATCCCCCCCAGTAGCGCCCCCGGCCCTTGCACAACTTTCACAAGTTAAAAAAACAAAAAAACTTACCTGATTCCTGATTCCCCGCTCCCGCGCTGTCCGCTCTGCTGAGCCTGTCACACACTGCGGAGGGAGCCGGAAGACGGAGCTCATGTGTGAGCTCCAGCCGGCTCCCTCCGTGCAGCAGCCAATGAGAGTCTGTGTGACTCTCATTGGCTGCTGTAACAAACACACAGCTGCCGCTGGCGGCTGTGTGTTTGTATCTGTGTATTGTTTACACAGCTGTCACAGCGCTCTGCCCTACACAATAGGAGACCTGATGTCGGATTCTCTAGTGAGAATCCGACATCAGGCGGCCGCCGTTCGGCCCCGAACGGGGATCCGAGTCAGGCGGTGAACACCCGAACAGGGTTCGGGTGGACTCGGATCCCCAATGTTCGGAGCGTTTTGGATTCACACAAAAATGAAAGCGCAACTATTTTATTTTGTACATTTATCATGTATATAACACATAAACAATTTTTTTTTTTTTTGTTATAGAGATAGATGAATGAGGGACTTAATTTTGACATAACATCAGGTCATCTTAAACACACACATTCCGCTGCTTGTATCAACCCACTGCTCCATGCTCCTTCCTCACTATCTACCCCATCTGTGTCTGTCTGCCCCTCCCCTTTAGAATGTAAGCTCTCACGAGCAGGGCCCTCATCCCTCACGTGCTTCTCCTCCCCCTATTTATATTATCATTTACTCCTAACTTCCCAATTAGCACCTAACACCTGGTTGCTCATGTCCTGCTGCTTGTGTTGTGCAGCTATGTTTATAAACCATGTCTTTGTCCTTCATTGTTTTGTATTACTATTAACTGTTTTTCTTGTGTGCTCATTTATGTACTGTGTAATGCCGTGTATCCACTAGCAGATACCTGCACGACTGCACGATTACGACACTGTAATCGTGCAGTTGTTTCACAGTCTATGATGTGCCTACACTGAACGATTGATTGTTCAGTGTAGGCACCCTCCATCATCTGTGAACATGCCCAATATGTCGTTATCGACAGATTGACCGGCATGTTCACCCGATGATTGATGTCGGAAACGACCAGCGGGAGCGCACAATGCTGGTCGTTTGAGACAAAAAAGTGCTCAATTTGTGCACGATTACTGAGCGATTGCACGATTACGATGTTGGAATTGTGTAAACGCTCAGTATCATCGGCATCAGGATGTGCGCCTTAAGGCGCTGCAGAACCTTTGTGGCGCCATATAAATAAAGGATATAATAATAATATATCGGCTGTGCTGCACAGCCGATGCAATATGTCTGTGAACAATGGGCCTGATTCAGAGCCGTTCGCTATTTGTGGTCGTTCGTTCAAAAACAAGGGGTGGCTATTCAAATGATCCGTTCGCAAATTGCAGTCTGTTCCCACCTCTAAGTCTGAATGAGTGAGCAAAACATACGCTCGTTTTTTTGTTAAAAACGCCCCCTGGCCGCACGCACCATACGTCATGTCCGCTATTTATTAGATTAATCGAGTACATCGTACAGCGTATGAACTGCTCGCTATTCTTGTGGTTGGTGTTTTCAACCGCTATTTTGCGAGCAGTTCTGAGTTAAAAAAAACCAAGTGACGTGGTCAATGACGCTGCTGTATTAATTATGCACTCCCTTAAAACGCCCGTTTTGACCTTTAAGCACGCCTGCGTTCGGATCTCCACTCCCCGTTTTCAAGCACCTTCCCCTGTTACCACCCACATACGCCTCATTCTGTCACTCAAAATAGCAGGCATTCGCTATATTGCGTACCAACGATTTTCGGCCGCACTGACTGGTTCGCGCATGCGTACTAAAAACCGTACGCATGCGCAGATGTGCGAACATCGCTCGGAACGAGCGTACTGCCGCTAGCGAGTGGCTCTGAATGAGGGCCAATGTCGTTCACAGACATATCGCTTGTATACACCTGCCAATCATTAAACAATATATCGCCCGTTCAATTGATTGCACAATATATTGTTCAGTGTGTACCCAGCTTAAGTACAAGTTTCCCCCACGACTTTTAGGTGGTAAGATGATAAGATCATCTTACATTGTACATCGCTGTTTAAAACGTTAGTGCTTTCTAAATAATAATTGCTAATAAACCCAACTGCAATGTGTAGAGTAGTCTCACATTAATTATAATCTCATAGGACATAAAAACATTACAAACATTGCTAGAAGTAGCGGACAACTTTAGGCAAAAACTTGCAGAACTACAAATACAGCAAGTCCTTACACAAGAACTTCAATAAGCTTGTACCAAAGGCTTTATTTGAATAAGTTAGCATGCTTATTATTATACAGTGCACAAAGCAACCTCTGCATTCAATCTGGATCATTATAACTTTACAGTTTACGCACCCATCTAGGAATAAACAATGGGCAAGCAACCTGCTAGCTACAGTCCGTGAAATCTTTCCATTTTCAACTACAACTCCCAGACTTCTCCACGGGAGATGCAGTTTAATATTTAAACGATATCCCCCGTGAAGGATGATGGGAGTTGTAGTTTATGCGGCGCGGGCAGCTGAGAACCTAACTGTATCATCACCACGTCACATTCCATTGTGTTCTATGGGACGACGCGCTTCACCGCCGCGCACGGATACCAACACCCAGTCTCTTCAATCTGTCCGTCTTTTTTTTTTAAATAAACCTCCGTGACCTCTGCGGGAGGTTTTAAAAAACGTTTCCCGTCGCCGAGAGCTCATCTTCTGCCCATCCTGATTGCTGCAGAGCCGTGGATACTGGCAGGCGGAACTGGTTTCTGAGGGACTACTTGGATGCGCGGAGGTGTCAGGTGGTGCCTGAATATAGAACAGCCGGGGGCGGAGCTGGAGGGAATAGTCCGTGGAATGAGCAGCAGTAGCAGGCCTTAGTCTCCGGTGCCTGGAGGGCGCTCTCTCCATCCTCACCTCACAGCAAGCATGGCCCTGCAGCCGGCACCAAGCTGCTCCAGGCAGGCGGTTGAGTCAGGTAATCCCCTCAGCCCTGCTCCAAGACACTGCCATGCTCACGCAGACCCAAACAAGGGGATATAGCTCAGTATAGTTGTATGTCTGCTGTCACTGGTTCTGGTCTCATATATGCAACAGTGACAGCCTCAAAGTGTGTGTATATATAGTTTGTGTGTAAAAATAATTTTTATATATATATATATATATATATATACACACATGCGCACACACACACAAAATATATATTTATTTTGTATGTATTAGACATGCCTCTAGTCTATATATGATGTGCATGTTGCAAAATAAGGCATCTTTTTGTGGAAATACAAGTTCTGGCATATTTTCCAACTTGGGCTCTTGGACTTGTAGTTCAACAGCTGGAGTGCAACAGGTTACCCAAGTTAGTTTCTCTGAATGCAAGCGAGCCACCATTATCCAACATTGAAAAGGTGTATGAGAAGTGCTTGTGTGCTAAAATGTAATTCTGTAGTATGTATATCTGTATCCTTTTGACTCATCTTCACCATTGCTATTTATTTTTTGCATTGTAATCTTGTTTAGTTTGTGTATGAATAAGGGTTAATATATGGGATAATGTGCCCCAGCTGTAAATTAAATTATTAATCACAAGCGTTGCCCATTTTTCAGTTTTGGGCTTAAGTTTCCGCTAAGTAAATAGACCCCCATGTCGGTGGGGTGACCTGTGACCATATAATGTTATGGGACATCAAAACACAGATCTCTGAGGTGACTTATACCCCTTTCAGACATATGACCTGGGAAATTTCCTGCTCAGACCCGGGAATTTCTCCTGTGCAAAATCCCGGGTATTTGCTCGAGACCCCCCTTTCACACCGCAGCGTCTACCCCGGAAATTCCCAGGTAGACCCCTTTCAGACATAAGCCGGGCTTTTCATATTACCTGCCTCTCCTCTGCCGTCTGCCCCTCCTAGCCTATCCCCTCTCCGTCTGCCGCTGATGTCATCAAAATGCAGCATTTTTTAAATTAAATTATTTGTTTTATTTCCCTGGTGGTCCAGCGAGAGTGCGGGTGGCCTGCTATGGCTGAAACCAGGCGGGTGTCCCCGGCGTCCGGCTGGGGTCCTGTGTCGCTGACTCTACAGCGACACAGCCACGGGGTTCTTGAACGGCAGCGCTGAGCGTCCTATAGGACACTGCGCTGCCAACTCAATGTAAAAGGTGCTTGGTGCAGCCCGGGAGTAGTAAATTCCCAAGAAGCACCATTCAGTTATCAGCAGGGTAATTTCCCGGGACTTAAGTCCCGGGAAATTCCCTGGTCGATTGAAGGGTCGGCTACCCGGGAACGTGTTCCCGGGTAGGTGCAATAGAAATCACGGATTTCCTAAGAATTATGTTGTCAAACACTATTAAAATCGTATCTGAATAAAATAAATAGATCTGCCAGTGAGCAGTGGGTTTGGCTGAAGCACTGTACAAATCAGTATGATATGTGAAGGCTTTGGTGTTTAAAAAGAGAGCGAAAAAAAGTGGCATGGGGTCCTGCACCTAAAAACATAACCAACCCCAGACCTCTGAGCCTTGTCTGGTACTGGAAAATCGGAGAGAAAAACTGTTGTGGGGTCCCCCCCGTTTTCCAGCAATCAACACCGGGCTGAACCAGTCGTGGGGAGGGGCTTGCCAAGGACTTGAAATCCTTTGGGACCACAAAAATAAAATGGGGGGCCCCCCTCTAGAGGATCAACCTAGGGGTCTTCCTGCACCTCTTACAGTGGGACTACAGGTCCGAGCAAGGCCGCCCCAGCATGCAGGCATTTGTGGAACAAAGTGCTAGCTTGCCTGGAGTTTCAAGGCCTGCTGGCACCTGTAGTCCCACTGTAAAGAAAATCTAAAAATAGATGGGACATGCTTGCCGAATGTGGAAGTCCTTTTATTAAAATTGTTATTAAAAATAATACTCTACAACATATGGTTCGGAGCCTTTTGGGCCCATGTCTTCATAGAACAAAAAACAGCATCTGGAGCCAAAATTGACACTTACTGTACAGTGTCTAATATGATATGACTGGATCATTGTCGGTCATTCCTAAGGAAGTCTGTGGGGAAGCGTTCAATGGCTGAGCAAGTGTGGGAGCGGTGAGAGTTCAGGTTGTTGCTGATCACTAGTTTTAGATTGCTGGCGGGAGCAAATATCTGAATTTTTTTTAATGTCACTTAAGCGGGCCATACATTTATTTAGCAGGCTGATGCCCAATCGGTGGTTTCTCGGGATCAGCAGAATCTAGCATGTTAAAAATCGCCGACTTGCCGATTCCGGAAATTTTGGGTCGAAATCGGCAAATCCAGTTTGTCCAACATGTTGGGGGGAATTCAATTGGGTGACAGTTTTCAAAAGGCGAGAAACTTAACACTTCGCCTTTATAATTTGATCACTTCGCCTTCATGCACGCACTTGAGATATGCGTAATTCTATTATAAATGCGAATTCGCACTACTCTCTGTGAGTGTGCAAATTTTGTCCAAAAAGTGAACAGCAAAAATAGCAAGAAAAAGTGGGGAGACCTTCCTGGATCCCAAAAAAGTGAAAACTTAGCAGAATCATGTAGAAGACTGTTAGCGGCCATAAGCAGAATACGGTATGCTTTTAAAAGGTATCAAATGGTTGACTTGTGCATTTAAAAAAAAAAATAAAAAAAAATAGCAAAGTGTACAAAGGAACTAAACGGAAAATGCAAATTTGAAATACTTTCATTACATTTGGGGTGCATTATTTAGCTAAAAAGCTTATTTTGGGGAAAATTTAGGCCATTTATTTTTTTTTCACCCCAAAAAATGACTTGTAAATATTGACCCAGTTAAGCTAATTGATACATTCCAAATGCCTAATTAGTCATTAGGGGAGGGTGTCCAAGGGGTGAAATTTGTACCTTTAAAATATAGATTTTCCCTACTTTTACCTGCCCAAGGGGGTGCGAACAAAATCAGACGTATTTACTCTGGAAAAATAAATGCGAGTTTGGAATTGAATTGAAAATGTAATTCGCAAGGTGAATTTGCAGTGATTACACCTTGTGGGACCAAACTCTCACCTAAATGAATTCCCCCCCCCCCCGTTGTATTTTGCAAATCACCCGACCCAGTCATTATCAGATGAGAAATTGACATGATAGATGTTAGATATATGGCCAGCATGTGTTTTACCCTGCAGTACACAGCTGTTTGCTTTATCTGGTCTTTTTCTGTCTGCAATTTGCATAAAACATTAACTATTTATTTTTCTTGTTTTGTTATAAGAGAGAGAGAGATTCCCTTCTCAGCCATGTGATGCTGCTGTGTTTGGCTGCGTACATTACAGTATGTTATGGTTGCCAATCATCGCAAATTTTCCTAGGCTCCACTATGGGGTGCGACGGAAGACTAGTAATATATAGAGTTATGGTAGACTTGCCTAGATAACTCCTTTTATTCGAGGTCCACAGGAATACCATGGGGGGTATTATGGTTGGGAAAACCAGGCACCAAACTGTTAAGAACTTTGGCTCACAGAATGCCCCGGGTCCTCCTCCATATATACCTCGCCCCTAGCCATAGGACTTCAGTTTAGTTAGCAAGCCTCAAGACAGGAGAAGGAAAGAGGAGGAGGAGGAAGAGCAATAAATCGTGCACCAGAAACACTCTTACACAGAATGAGGGAATCTGTGACAGAAAGAAAAAACTACCCATGCAGCCAGGTGCATCAGGGTGAGTGTCCTGTGGACCCTATGGACCTCAAAGAAAAGGAGTTATCTAGGGAAGTCTACCATAACTCAAATTTTCTTCTTAAGGGTCCATAGGGACCCACAGGGATACCATGGGGATGTCCTAAAGCAGTTCCCCCTAGGGCGGGGGACGCTCCTGAGCAGAAAGGAGAACTTGTCACCCAAAGGAAGCATCCTGAGAGGCAAAATTATCAAAGGCTAAGAAAAGTGTGGACAGAAGACCACGTGGCTGCCTTGCACAATTGTTCAGCACAGGCACCACGACTAAATGCCCACGATGTCCCTACAGACCGAGTAGAATGTGTTGTCACCGTGCATGGGACAGGAAGATCAGCCTGTGTGTACACCTGAGATAGTCATGTGTAGCCATCTCGCCAGTCTGCTTATTAGCTGGCCATCCTCGTTTGTGAAAAACATATAATACTAAAAGAGCATCTGATTTTCTAACAGTTTGTGCGCTCCACATAGATATGGAGAGCACGAACTACATCCAAGGAGGCTTCACCTACAGAAAGGTCTGGAGCCTGAAAAGCTGGAACAAAAATGTCTTTATTCACATGAAAATGGGACACTGCCTTAGGAAGGTAAGCCTCCCTTGTACGAAGAACAGCTTTATCCTGGTGATAAATAAAAAATGGGGAGCGACAAGAGAGCGCTGCGAAATCCGAGACTCTGCAAGCATATAAGATGGCAAGAAGAAAAATTGTCTTTGCTGTCAATCACTTCAAATCTACAGAGTGTAAAGGTTCAAATGGGGACGCTTGTAACCCCTTAAGAATCAGACAATTTCCATTGTGCTACCATTGGAACAAAAGGAGGCTGAACCCGCAGAACTCATTGGAAAAAAATTCTAACATCTGGTAAAGAAGCAATCTTCTTCTTCTGGAACCGGACTGATAGTGCAGTAACCTGCACTCTTAAAGTAGCCAGGTGGAGACCAATGTCTAATCCTGCTTGGAAAAAAAAAAACAGAATCCTGGAAACTCTGAATACCTTAGGGTCATATTCCTTATGGGAACACCACTGACCAAAGGAATGCCAAACTCTGTAATAGATGTGGGCAGAAGCAGGCTTCCTTGCCCTAAGCATCGTCTGAATAACCAAATTGGAAAATCCCTTTGATTTTAGGATGGAAGTTTCAAGAGACACGCAGTCAAAGCTAGATAGGGCAAGGGCCCTGTGTTAGCAGATCCTTCCACAGAGGAAGAGGATACGGACTGTCTACTGACTGATTTTGTATGTCGGTGAACCAATGATGTCTGGGCCAAGCCGGAGCCACCAGTATTACTGTTCTGCCTTCCTGCTTGAATTTCCTGAGAACTTTTGTAAGCAGGGAAATTGGATGAAAGAGATACGCCAACCTGAAGTCCCATCTTACTGCCAGTGCGTCCACAAAGGCTGCTGATGAGTCTCTGGACCTGGACCCGTACCTGGGGACCTTGTAGTTGTGCGTGACACCATGAGATTTATCACTGGTAGACCCAATTTGTTTACCAGGAGCTGAAACACTCCCGGATGGAGAGACCACTCTCCGGCGTGTATGTCCTGGTGACTTAGGAAGTCTGCTTCCCAATTGAGTATTCCCGGAATGAATATTGCCGAGATGGGCGAAAGATGATGTTCTGCCCAAATGAGAACCTTTGTCACTTCCTTCATGGCTGCATAACTTCTTGTGCCTCCTTGATGATTGAGGTAGGCAACTGTCGTCACGCGGTCAGACTGGATCTAGACAGGCCTGCCCTGAAGCAGGTCCTGTGCCCTGACAAGTGCTTTGTATACTGCTCGCAGTTCCAGAATGTTTATTGGAAGATTACTTTCTTGATTTTGTCCATCTCCTCTGAAAGGTGTGATGACCTATCACTGCCCCCCATCCGCGAAGACTGGCGTCCATGTTGAGGAGCACCCAATTTGGAATCCAGAACGGGCGCTCTTTGTTCAAATGCTTTTTTATTTTTAGCCACCATATGAGGGGGATGCCGAACCTTTAAGGTGAGAGAGATCATCTGGGACCGTATTGAATGATACTGTCTGTTCCACCTGGAGAGAATCCACCTTTGCAGAGGCCTGGAATGGAACTGAGCATTCCCCACCATGTCGAATGTCGATACCATTGATCCCAGCATCTGCATTGCTGACAGAATGGATACTCTTTGCCTGCATATCAGCTTGTGTATTCGCATTGGTAATGCCACAATCTTGTCTTCTGGCAGAAACACTTTTTGTGCCCGAGAATCTAGCAACGCTCTCAGATGAATCATCTTCTGTGTTGGTGAAAGTGGCGATTTCTTTCAATTGATGATCCAGCCATGCCTTTGTAGGCAGGTTATGGTCAGCTGAAGTTGGTGTTGCAACACCCCCGGTGTCTGTGCCAATATCAGAAGGGAGTCCAGATATGGCAGTATTCTGACTCCGACGCCTGAGAGAGGCAACATTATTTTGGTAAATACCCGGGGAGCTGTAGAAAGGCTAAAAGACAGTCTGAAATTGGTAATGTTGCTGAAGGACAGCAAACCTAAAAAATTGCTGGTCTGATAGGATATTTGGAACATGCAGATATGCATCCTGAATATCCAGGGAAACCATGGAATCTCCCGGCTCCATAGCCAAAATAATTGACCGGAGAGTTTCCATGCGGCATTTGGGAACATGGATAAACCTGTTGAGGGTTTTTAGATTCAATATAGGGCGATATGCCCCATTTGGTTTCTGGACCAGAAATAGATTTGAATAAAAACCCCTTCCCTGTTGAGAAATAGGGACAGGAGTTATCACCCTTGCCTACAGCAGGGAGTGAATTGCTTCCTGAAAAGCCAACTATCCACAGTCGATGGAGGCTTTGTGGCAAAAAACCTCTGGTGGGGGTGTTTCCTGAAAGTGAGGGCATACCCCTGATAGACCACTTCTCGGACCCAGGCAGCTGAAGTTGTTTGATGCCAACAATCCGCAAATTGAAGAAGTCTACCCCCACCCTGGGATCCCCCAGGAGGAGGCCTGCTCCATCAGGGCTTATTGTCTGGCCTAGAGGCTGAACGTCTTGTCTGGCCAAACCCCTTAGTTTGTCGCTTAGACTTATGAAAACTATTCGGCTTGGAGGAAGTCTGTTTTTTGGTTTTCCACTGAGGACGAAAAGACTGAAAAGAAACCTGCTTAGTTCTACTATATGACGTAGATGGCAGACCTGCTGACTTTGAAGCCGCCAAAGTAGAGATTATGCTATCCAGCTGTGGCCGGAGGCTGACCACACGTGATTAAAATGGCTGCCAAGGCATTGAGGGGATTAACCCTCATGCCATTGCGCCATTTTTAAAAGGACAGTGTAAAAGCACACTACACATGGTTTATAATAAACTATTAAAGTATATATGTATTGCTGTAATGCACTGCAGCTGATCTGCAATGCATTAATGCATGAAGCAACGTATATTTAGTAGGCTATGCACTATATGGTTTAAATGTATATTTTGTAGAGAAAATGCACTTATAAGGAATGTATAAGTTGTTTTGTTTTAGAAGGCTGTAACATTTAAGTCAAAACACCAGAGACTATCTCCTGTGTGTGTGCATTTCTGGGGGAAAAGTTTGTTTTTTCATGATTGTTGCAGAAACAAGATGCTAATTGTCATTCCCTTAGCAGGAGGTCTGATGAAGAGGCTTGAATGGAAGTTCTCTGTGTAAAGGTGTGAATGGTGTCATATAGCCAAACACTTCATGTACAGAACTTCCTTTGAAAAGACAATTTGTTGGATGTCACTGAATGTGTTAATTCAATTGATTTCGCGGCCCGCATCTCCCGTCTAAAGTGACAGGAGATCGCGGGCCGCTATTCAATTGTGCCAGCTTTTCACGCTGAACGCGCCCATAGAGGTCAGGTTTAGCCGCGTAAAGCAGCTAAACCCGACCAAAGTGCTGGCCGCGATCGCGAAAAGTGATGTTTGGGCGCCCAAACATGTCACTTTTCGCACATTTCAGCTCTCATCCCCCAGGGGCTGCGAGCTGAAATGTAGCGCTTGGCAGCTGATCGCGCCCGACAGGAGCAAGAATAGAATAGCTCCGTCGGGCGCGATAGGGGCTGGAAAGAATTGAATTCCGCCCAAGGTTGGAAATGCCAAACTGATAAGGATGAATGTCATTTACTATTTCCTGTGAAATGTTTCAACATTTTAGGAGACCGTATAATGTATGATAAATCAGTGTGTGTATAAAGTTTGGATGGTGGATTAGGAAGGAGGATATTGGGTGACTCCTTTTGAAATGTAATATGTTGTTAATTTATATTTTCTGAGAGAGCCAGATTGGCTAGAAGGAACACAGGGTGGATTTGCCCCCCTGTGATGTTGTGTGTAAGAATGACATGAAAAGAGGGACTGTGAGCGCCCTGTATGTGTACAACCCTGTAACTTCTTTGAGGAGAAAGAGCTGCTGAGAAGATTCCTGTATGTGGTACATCTTTGGAAATCCTTTGTGGAGAATTGCTGTTTGATTTCTGTGTGGTATTCCCGTTCAGGCGGAAGGGATCGTCTTCTTTAAGACTTTGAGCAATAAACATCTTGCCTGAATTCAATTGTATCTCAATCCTGCGACCAACAGAATTGCGCAAAACGCTATTCCTTTCTCCTGCTCTTCTGGGTAAGAGCTCCGTGTCTCCAAGTTCAAGCCCTCTGCCAAGCCACCGTGCAGACTTGGTCCATTGTGAGGGATCAGGAGGATACAGCCGACACCAAACAGGAGGTGTGTCCGCAGTTAGTCAAATGCATACGCAGCAGAAGCGGTTCCAGGTGCCTAGACAAGAGCCTGATTGTACGTAAAAAGCGGTTCCAAACGCCGATGGTAGTATGGTGGCAGCATCGTTACACGCCCACGGCGCAGTGGGCGGAGTCAGTGACAGGTGGTCACTGACGGTGAGTGGGAGTCCAAAAGCGCTAACCCGTGACCAGGGCCGGCCTAGGCGAAAGGCGTCCGGTCACACCAGCTCTGATCCAAAGAGTACCTTTCCATGAAAAGGTAAGACTTCCAGCACCCTCTTAGATGCTTTATCAGCTTTCCAATACCTTAACCACTGGGGTCTACGTGCAACTGTGGATGTTGCTGATGCCTTTTAGAAGCAAAAATTCCAGCATCCCCTGCAGCTTCTCCCAGATAGGAAGTGGCTTCCTGTATATGGGAGATATATATAATCTGTTATCTGGTAGCATTTGGTAGGGAATTTTCCAATGCCCCAATCCATTCTTCAACTGCTTTAGCTACCCAGGCTCCAGCTATAGTCGGATGGGTAACCGCTCCAGATGCAGAAAAAATCTCCTTAAGACAAGATTCAATCTTTTTATCTGCTGAATGTTTCAGAGAAGAAGGGGATGGAATAGGCAAACGTAGTGTTTCTTATTAGATGTGTTACATGAGCATCCACAGTAGGAGGTACCTCCCACTTATCACATACCTAAGATGGGAATGGGTAAAATGATTTTATTCTCAACATAAAATCGCTCATCAGGGTTTCCCCATGCCTCAATAAGCTCAGTGAAATACTGTTTTGACCACCATTAGGTGGTGATTAAACATTAGAGGCTTCTTACTATGAGTTGGTTCATCATCCTGAATATCTAGAACTGATCTAACCGCCCTCACCAAAGAATTAACATCCACAGTAGATAGATGATCCTCCTCTACAGAAGTAGATCCTGGAGAGGAATCCTGTGCATCATCAGACTCCTCTGATGATGCGTCTGAATCCATATGTTGAACAGACTGTGATAAAGATATCTTACGTTTAGGTACTTTAGTCACTACCACTCTATTATCAACATTAGCTGGCACCATACTCTGACTAAAATGGCTATCCGCATCCTTTATAGAGGAATGCCCATGAGGTGAAAACCCATGTGGACACCCTATCCAAGGAGGCATCGTTGGCGTAGCCAAATGATCCACCACTTGCATCATAACCTGGGACAAAGAAGCAACCCAAGATGGCTCTTGTCCAACAACAGGTAAACCAGACTGGTGAGGTAGCTCTTTTTAAAACAGCTGAGAATGTGTAGACCAAATATGCACAATAAAATAGAGTGCAGACAAAATTAGTGTGAAAAGTAAACATCCACTAATTTACTCAGAAGATAGCACACAGAAAGATAATTAATCACACTTAAAATGAGGCGCTCTCTGTATACCGTGGAGTGGAATCACCCAAACGTGATGAATAAAATATATTCACCCTAAATGAGTTTCCTTATAAAGAGGATAATCTTTGAAGCGAAACTTTTATTCATCTGTACAACCAGCCAGGGTAGCAGGATTAGCTCTCTTTCCTTAATGATGCATCATCTGTAGGGTTAATTCTCCCAGTGCACTGTATAGAGCTTGTTTACACAGGTGCAGAGGGGTTGAAGATAAAAAATAGAACATAGTGTAAAACCTTTTATAATGAACACAAGTTTTAATACAGGTTACACTTATGCCCATAATTTATCTATGTTTGTATCACTTCAATCCAAGAAAGGCACACAGGTAGCAATATAGGCAGGAACTCTGGTAGCCCATAGGATGGTGACAATGGGACACAGCCTGGTCAGAGCTCCAGATACCCCAGCCAGAAACCAGATAGCTTCAACCAATGCAGCGAGTGCAGCAGGACATGGATCAAGGCAAAACAAATAGAGCCACGCTTAACGTGTTTCAGACTATTAGAGTGCTTCGTCAGAAGCGTGTACTCTGCTCTGAGGTTGCGCTATATAAACCCTGAATACTCTCTCAGGTGCAGAATGGCGCCGCAAATCGGCGTCCTTCCCATCATCCATCGGGCTCCTGAAAAGCTGAAACAAGATGGCCGCCATACGTTCCAGTTGCGTTCCAGCAACCAGGAAATAGATGTTTAAAAACTTTCCTAGAGTGATTTTCTTCACTATTTCATTAGAATGAAAGTCCATCAAAATAACCATCGAAGAGGGTGCTTGCAGGATTATGAATAGGCATCCATAAGGGCTATTATTATGCAGAAGGTGCAAGAAATGCTTCAAGGTGCAAAAAAAGCTTCAAAGCTTCAAAAAACATGTCCATAAAGAAATTCAAGGGATACATGTTTTTTGCACCTTGAAGCATTTCTTGCACCTTATGCATAATCTTGCACTTCTGTACTTCTACTATTTACATATTTTATCGTTTTTTAATGTGATTCTTAATTTGTGTTTTTAATCATGTGTTTTTATTCTTTTTGGGCTGTTTCTATATGAACACTATGGAGGACTTTATGTATGGACGCTTATTTATACCCCTTATGGATGCCTGTTCATAATCCTACAAGCTCCCTCTTCGATGTTTATTTTGATGGACTTTCATTCTAATGAAATAGTGAAGAAAATCACTCTAGGAAAGTTTTTAAACATCTATTTCCTGGTTGCTGGAACTCATGGCAGCCATCTTGTTTCTGCTTTTCAGGAGCCCAATGGATGATGGGAAGGACGCCAATTTGCGGCGCCGTTCTGCACCTGTAAGAGCATTCAGGGTTTACATAGCGCGACCTCAGAGCCGAGTACATGCTTCTGACGAAGGACTCTAATAGTCTGAAACGCGTTAAGCGTGGCTCTATTTGTTTTGCCTTGATCCATGTCCTGCTGCACTCGCTGTATTGGTTGAAACTATCTGGTTTCTGGCTGGGGTATCTGGAGCTCCGACCAGGCTGTGTCCCATTGTCACCATCCTATGGACTACCAGAGTTCCTGCCTATATTGCTACCTGTGTGCCTTTCTTGGATTGAAGTGATATGCCCATAATTCATCTATGTTTGTAAGTGTAACCTGTATTAAAACTTGTGTTCATTTTAAAAGGTTTTACACTATGTTCTATTTTTTATCTTCAACCCCTCTGCACCTGTGTAGATAAGCTCTATACAGTGCACTGGGAGAATTAACCCTACAGATGATGCATCATTAAGGAAAGAGAGCTAATCCTGCTACCCTGGCTGGTTGTACAGATGAATAAAAGTTTCTCTTCAAAGATTATCCTCTTTATAAGGAAACTCATTTAGGGTGAATATATTTTATTCTGTATTCATCACGTTTTGGGTGATTCCACTCCATGGTATACAGAGAGCACCTGATTTTAAGTGTGATTAATTATCTTTCTTTTTAAAACAGACAGCACACAAACACTCCTTTATGTCCGGTGAAGACACACATGCCGTACATGATATACATGAAACCAGTACAGGTTGCTCTCCCTCCTGTTTCCCTTCTATCTTTTGACATGTTTAAAGTAAAAGGCAACAATTGCAAAGTAATGACAGCCTCCACAAATTCTAAATGAATGTGAAGCACTCAGAGAAGTAAGTGACAGTTATAATTTGAAATCTAGAAAAAAATCAGTCAGCAGCTAGTAAACAGTCACATACAATGCATATGTAATATAATTACAATGTGCTCAAAATCAACTACAGCAAGGCAAAGTAATAGTAGGATATAGAGCACCGTATATCTTAACCAAGGGAGAGGTATACAGGGAGACTGACCCAGACCCTCCTGACCCTAACAGCTACTAGGTGCACTACGTGGACTGTGAGCATCTCATACACGTGGAGGGTAGGCGGAGCAACCCAGATGCGCGAAACCTATTAATCAGAACTGCGCCAGGGTCGGAGGGAGGAGCTGCAGGGGGAGCGCCTACCTCAAGCTACATTAACCAACCGGGTCCGCTGGCCTCGTGGCAGCAGATATGCGTCTGCTGCTGATCCCGGGCGTCCCGGTCCTGGCTGGTGTAGCAAGGACGTGGACAATCCCTGGTACTTACAGCTGCGGCTTCTGGTGCGTCTCTACACAAGGAATACCGCGTGCGATTCCCCGCAAGCGAGGAATCTCCTTCCTTGACATCTCCAAGCATCAGGTGCAGACCAGGTTGCAACATTGCTACTAGCTAAGCCACGACCCGCCGAAATCGCCAGCATAATAACTGATGTTGCTGCCTGGCGGCGGTAGATGGAGTCGCAGCCCGTGCGTCTTAATACAGACACTTAGTACTGCCAACTCAAGAAAACAAAGTTTAAAAAAAAAAAAAATCATAAAATTAAAGCTTAGGACTGCCTAAGCAGTTCCTTGTATAAAAGGTGCACCTGAATCCTGCCACACCAAACGAACAAACTGAAGTCCTATGGCTAGGGGCAGGGTATATATGGAGGAGGACCCGGGGCATTCTGGGAGCCAAAGTTCTTAACTGTTTGGTGCCTGGTCTTCCAACCATAATATCACCCATGGTGTCCCTGTGAATCCCTATGGACACCGAAGAAGAAATTAATCGTTGTGAAGTCTTTTTGTCCTTTTGATCTTGGAGGCAGGACCGTAACCAGTGGTGTGACCACTGCGCCGCAAAGGCGGCTGCACTTTCGCTACTTTGTTGGCTCATGTGTTTGGCTTGCAGGATACCTAGAATGTCAGCATTGCCTAGTTTCCTGGTCCCACTCCAAGATATTGCATGCCGGCGTTAGTGGGACCAGCCCAGTTTGCCGAAGTTCCCCGCTACGGCCCTGTCGGGAGGCCATAGAGAGTGAATTTTCTTTGGTGGAGTTATTACTAATCGTGCCAATATTACTTTTGAGACTTTTGTATATACACTTAGTGTTCTCCCCCCAAAAAATGTCCAGCCGGGTGGCATCAAGAATTAGCCGGGTGGGGGCCTTCGCAATATGTTTTAAACCCTGACTTTATAATAATTTAAACTTGAAATAACATTTTATATATTAATTGTCTTCTTATTAAGGCCCAGTCTGATTATGAAAAAGCTGCAAAGTCTGTAGGATCTTGTCCTTTTTATACAGCTCCGATACTGTCCCCACTTGCAGGCTCCCAAAGTGGCGGGTGGTAGGCAGTTTCTTGCCGGGTTGTGCACACACCAAAAACAGCCTGGGGAGAACACTGCTTACTGTATGTATATTATGTGCAGCTACCTGGTTGTTGAGAATTAAATAATCATGAAGTAGAGTGTAATTTGGGTTTGGGCCAGGACTTGGCTATGCGCTGTCGACGAGTCACAATGGCAACTGATTCACATGTTTCAGTTCTGTTGCATGCCTGGGTCCTGTACTGTGAGGAGTGGAAGGATTTGAAAAGCTTGCTGTGAATTGAAATGATTTCTCTGATTCACTTTCTGCTATGCTCCTATACGATAGAACTCTTAAGGAGGCTACACATTAGACCAGGGGTGGAGCCGCAGCGGGTCTCTTGCTTCTAATATGCGGCTCCCCCCACTGGAACTGGGAACTGAAGCGATCGGAGACTAAAGAAGCCTCTGATCGTTCCCAGTGATGCATTGCGCAAGTGACGTCATGTCACCCGCAATGTGAGGAGCCTGCCCTGCGTGCCTGCTGGATCTAGTTAGATCCAGGCAGCGGGAGCCAGAGCCAGCGTGGTCTGGTAAGTCCTGGGCTGGGGGAACTACTTTAGGGGGCACAAATACAGGGGGTTACTGCTTAAGGGGCACTGCATAAGGGGCATAAATGGGTCAAGCTCCTGCAAATGTCATACCAAAGGCGTGCGCACAAAAATGGGGCTTGACCTTGTGACAGCTAGGCCACGCCTTATTTATCCACGCGTGCTTCCTGTCGGCTATTTTAGCTTAGCTACAGGTATTATTTGGCTCTTTCTACTTCAGGGTCCATAGGGGGTCCACAGGGTTGACCTTGGGGTATAGGTTGGGAACCAAATCCGGGCACAACGCAGTTAAAGCTTTTAGCTCCCAGGATGCACTTGGGTCCACTCTCCCTATAACCCCACCCCCAAGCCAGAGGCACCTCAGTTTAAGTTGGTGCCCGGCCGGAATCGGGTCACCGTTTAGTGCAGTGGGGAGCTGATTAGCAGCCCCTAAGCTTTATTTTTTCTAAAGGACAGAGTTTTTTATTTTTCCTTTGGATTCTTTAGAGCGGCAGCGTCAGACTGTCCATAGGACGTCTAAGCTGCCGCTCCGTCACCCCGCTGGCGCTGAGACGCCAGTACAGATCTGGGGATCTCAGCGGGACCCCAGAGTCTGTACTAGCCGGACTCTGCGGGCGCCCAGGACTGCTGCCGGATCCACGGGGAGCAGGTAAGGCGCGGGTCACCGCTTGCGGTGATCTGCGCATTTGAAATGCAGTCCTGTGCCTCCGGTCTCTGGGGACAGACCGGAGGCGCCGGCAGTGGCGGCGGGCCCCCCATACCCCGTGTGTCCACTAGACCACCAGGGACTTAGTGTTCGGTGCAGGGAGCCGGCGTCCCGGGGGTTAATAGCCGGCCAGGGGAGACAGCCTTCCCTGTTACAGCGGCTCCTCCCCTCAGCTCAGCACGCCTTTCAGTATCTATAGTCTGGCGTCGCTGAGCTGCTTCCTCCGCGGGCCACGCTTCTTCTGAGGTCTCCAGCGGCCATTTTCTCTGTGGTGCAGCAGAAATCTCTGGAGATGGCAGTTGGTCCAGTCCCCCTGCGTACCTCACCATCAGGTCAGTGTACACAGCGCTGTAGCCTTCCCAGACACTGAATCTGGGTAAGTTGCATGCAGTGTAATAGTGCAGTATATTATATGACATGTTTATGTATATATGTGTATATCTGCATTGTATGTGACTTATGCTAGTGCTGACTGTACTTTATTCTCTCACCTGTCAGTGTATATCTATCCCTTTCCTTATCTGCCCTAATACAGCTGTACTTGGGGTGGTTCTGAGACCTCACATTTATATACTTGGTAATATTTGTGAGGTTTGTCACATACTGTTGCATGCTGCACGTTGCCATATTTTGAGTGGAACTGTGTGTTGCATACAATGAAAATGGGTCCCTGCAGCTAATTTTTAGTATCAGTCAGGACCAGTATAGCGCTGCTTGATCACAAGGCTTGGTCAGATATGTCTGACCAGGAGATAGAGCGTTATACTGCACCCATTTTTACTATCCTGCAAGTCATGTGCTGCAGGTGTTAGTGCGGAGGATTTAACTCTTAAAGGGTTCTGTATGTGGCGTCATCTGGTGCCGGCCCCTTTCACGACCCCCTTGGGCGGTTTGTTTTCTCGGGATCCTCTTAATTGCGGATCGCCGGGCGGGCCCCGTTGTTGTACCTCACTTGGGGTTACTTCACCATACTGCCTTTTTTCATCTCAGGGTATCTCGCAGTTTCTTGCACTCTTCCCCTGTGACACAGACTACCGCTCCCTACAGGGGTTTTTCAAGTATATGAATTCCCCCTGGTGCCACAATAGTCTGTCATGCCCCTTGCAGGGATTACCACAACAGCCACCCTGGGTGGATCTCGTTTTCTATGAAACGCAAATTGGCGTGGTTGACGCCCTGTGGTTACTTCCCACTTGGCTCTACCGTGAACTGGATACTGTTTTGGGCTCTTTCCCTCTTACACGGGGGGAAGCCTATCTCAAGTATTATTATCCCTGTTTTAGGGCTGGTAGCAGGTCTATTCTGGTTAGAGTGAATGTTGACCTGCACCTGTATCATACACCCTCAGTATTACGTGCCTTCTGGGTCCCTGTTGCTGACTAGCGGGTGGATCGCATGGCGGGACTCTGGCTGTTGCCAGATATGAGGTATTACAACAGTGTTTGGTCTCCTGTCCCAAATTCCCTGAGGGTCATCATGAGCCCCTCCTGGGGTGGATGGGCGTGTTGTTCGTCGGATTACAGACGTTACTACGCATCCCATTCCTGCGTGGTCGGATTCTTCTGATCCGTAGGTGGTAACTCTGCCTGAAATCAGTATACTCGCTTTCAGGGGTTGTTACCCATCCTACCATGGCTATAGCATGGTTGGTTAATACTATTGCATACTGAGCTGATGCATTTGTAATGTTTTTTCCCCTCCAACACGTCTGGGGTTCAAATGTATTTGGTCGCTCACGTAATATATGCAGTTGTCATATGTGGACATGCCTATATTGGATACCAGCTCCTAACTTTCAGAGTTCCGGCTGCGACGGTATCCTCCGTAATACCCTATGGCTGCGCTCTGGGAATGCAGAGGTGCAGATACCATCTATAGGGTATATCTTGTTGGGTCCTGACCTTGACAGTGGCAGTACAAATTTCCCGCCGTCAGCTATGCCCACTACAAGGCCTCAGCCTTAGTCTGTTAAGTCTTTTTGTCCTCTGGGTCAGCCTAAAGGTTTGTTTCTTCATAGACTGTCGGCCTTTACAAGGGCCGACATATTCAGTTCCGAGCAGGCCTGGACTGCCAGCCGATCCTGCTTCTGAACCTACGGATATATCGTCAGCCTGACGAGACAGGCCTACCACTGGGAGATGGCGATTTTCTCAGTTTGCCCGGTACTCAGTTTGCCCGATAGTTGCCGCGGCTACGTGGGTAGGAGGGTACGCACTCTCTTTGCTCAGGCGGCCTATTTCCATGTGATGGTACGCAGGCCCTTATTCGGAACAGGGCCTTACAAATCCAGAAAGCTATACAGTTGTTGCGGTAAGCGAAGCTAATTGGGCCATCCCCACTTTCTCAGCGAGGGACTGGTGGTTCTGCTTTCTTTCTGGTGCGGTGGCTGAATGGTCCTCTTTGGCCTATTCTCTCTCATTTCCCTGAACCAGTTCCTAAAGCTACCTGGGCTCAGGAGGCAATCCCTATGCTCCATCATACTATGTTTGGAACCTGGGGACTTGATGGTATCACTGGATATACAGGACGCGTGCCTACGGGTACTTACAGAGACCTTACCTCAGCATGGACTGAGGTTTGCTGTATCACAGCACTTACGATTTTTCGGGCTCTGCCTGTTGGGACTGCTCTCAGCCCCACAGGGGTTTACCAGCGTTTTGGATTTTCTGACAGTTCTTCTGTTCAGTATATCCCAATGCTCCTGTACCTGGATGGCCTCCTGCTCTTAGCAGGATCACCGGGGTACTTTACAGCCGGGTCAGGTTGACTGTGGCTTCTTCAGGGTGCAGACGTTTAATCAACGGGGAAAAAGTCCTCCCTGCATCCCTCTCTGGGTATTCTTCACCTAGGAGCCCTGCTGGATTCTCAGAATCTGAGAATTCTTCTGGCGTAAGACGGCATCTCCACTCTTCCATTAGGAGTACTTGGATGTCTGCGCAGTCGACATATGTCTTTACACTCTGGGATGCATGGTCCACTATTCAGTGTCTGCCTTTGGAAGGGTGGAATGGGCTTAGTTCCATTCCAGGCCTTTCCATAATTGGCTTATCTCCAGATTGAACAGTGATCAGACAGAAAAAACTTGTTCCAACGATGATGCTCTCTCCGGAGGCAAGTCGGTCCCTTTTCGGGTGACTATGGCCATCTCGTCCAGGGTATTCTTTGGTAAGGACAGTGTCTGGTTCGCATCCATTTCAGTGCAGTTGGATGTCTGTCGATTCCACCCTGTCAATTAACTTGTTGGAACTTTAGCCTGTCTTGGGCCTTCACTCTGGCATAACTCTTGTTTCCCGGTTAACCTGAAAAAGTTCAGTCCGACAGGGTCAGAACAGTGGCTTCCTTTTTAGCAATACTGTTCGTTGGGTGGCAATGTCAGGTATGTCATACATTCGGACATTGTACGAGGGTCTCCTCCCGACCATCTCGACAGTGTTCATTTCAGGTGCTCTCCATTGGGAAGCGGGAGTCCTCAGCCGTCACGACGTGCATCCAGGGGACTAGTCTCTTCCCCAAGAGAGGTTTCATCTCCTGGTGAGCAGGGGGGGGGGGGGTCCTCCTGAGGTGACCCTCATGGCCTTCTGACTCTATCACATTATGGTGTTACAGTCCAACTCTGGGGATTCTGAAGCAACCTTCAGTGACTCTTTGTCGGTGAAGTGGTCCTTCCAATTTGCGTACCTGTGTTCTCCGGTCTCCATTCTTCCTCGAGGGAAGTGTTTCAATCGTGACGGAGATGCTTTCCTGCTGGTGGCTCCTGATTGCCCCAGATGTCAGGGGTACTTGGTTTTTCGGAGTCTCTCCATCGATACTCCATTCCTGATGCTTCACTGCCCAGACCTGTTGTCTCAGGGTCCTGGGGTTTGCCTTGGACCTGGGTAGTTTGTCTTTGACTGCGTCCCTACAGCGGTCTTACGGCTTCCCTGGCTTTGTCATCGTTGGAATGATTAGAGCACATGGATCAGCTTTTGCTGGGACCTACCACAAACTGTGGCATCCATAATTCTTATGGTATTATACCTGTCGATATGATCCTCTGGGGTCCAGGATTTCCAGATATTCTGGCATTCCTTCCGGCTGGCTTGGGTTTCACCCTCGGCCTGGCCTTCCTGACAGTGCGGATCTCTACACTGTCAGTATGATTAAGATATGGAATTGCTCCGCTCTGGTATCCAGTTCATCCTTTGGAGTGTTTTCTGGATTATGCCTCAATTTGTCCTCCCTAGGGACTCCTTGGGAGTTAGTAGTGGTTCTTCATTAACTCCGGGAAAAGTTAATGGAACCGCTGTATGTGATAGCCATTACATGGTCTATTGCTTTGGCTTTCTCTCAGGGAGTTTATATCACCCAGGTGAGTGTCGGAATTGGGAGCGTTCTCATGTGGCTCCCTCTTCTGGAGGGCATCTTGTCAGGGTGTGAGTTGCTCTCACCCTGTGTTTCTTCTTAGTGATTTTTAGGTTCCATATTTTTCTGGAACTTATGGTGAGGCCATTCAGTCCCCAGTCCTCTCGGCTGGTGTGGCCTCATTGACTGTGGTCCGGCCTCTGTGGATTTATGTGATCCGTTCAGGTTCCTGACGGAAATCGCACTCCTTATTGGTTGTCTGAAATTTCTGGTTTTAACAGGAAAGGATGGCCGGCCTATGGCCAAATGTTGGCTGGACGGCCTCGTATGTCTTCTTCAGGGGCCTACCCATGGGTAGGCCTTTCTGTTGTTGATGCTTGTTTTTTCTCGGGCCATGTAACCCTCGTGGGCGCCGTGGCTGTTTTGCCTTGCTAGATGGCCACGTGGTCTTCTGTCCACACCTTTTTAAGGTTCTAGGCATTGGTTTCCCTTTGCCTCTCCGGATGCTTCCTTTTTGGCGGCGGATTCTCCTCTCAGCACAGGAGCGTCCCCTCCCTTGGTTGAACTGCTTTGGGACATCCCCAAGGTCAACCCTGTGGACCCCCTATGGACCCTGAAGTAGAAAACAAGAGATATGGTAAGAACTTACCTTTGTTATCCCTGTTTCTACGAAGTCCATAGGGTCCACAGGGCGCCCGCCCTGACGCACCTGTCTTCGAATGGGCTGTGTGGCTGGTCACCGGTTTTCCGTCTCCCATTTCTGTGAGTATGGTTAACGAGTGTTCCAGTTTTCTCTCTTTTTCTCTCCTCCTCCGGCCTTTGGCTACTTACAAACTGAGGTGCCTCTGGCTGGGGGGTGGGGTTATAGGGAGAGTGGACCCAAGTGCATCCTGGGAGCTAAAAGCTTTAACTGCGTGGTGCCCGGATTTGGTTCTCAACCTATACCCCAAGGTCAACCCTGTGGACCCTATGGACTTCGTAGAAACAGAGATAACAAAGGTAAGTTCTTACCATATCTCTTGTTTTATCTCTGTCTGACTGGTTGGCCATCCCTGCATTAGGCGATCAGCAAACGTTGCGATGGTCGTACAAATTTCCTTTGAACTACGGAAAAATGTTATAGTGCATACACATTATGCAATCTACCAAACGATATATTGAGCGTCGCTCGGTAGTTACAAATAGTTAGATTGTTAACGATATATCATTTGCTTTCTGAACACCTGACGACTATCTTAAAGATTTAGACCAAGTTTAGGTAGGGGGCTGTACTTTCTTAGCGTTCCTGCTAGGCTGATTCAGCGGGGCGCCGCGCCCTGTCCTATTTCTAAAGGGCAGAAAGTACCCTGCCCTCTGGCGCGGCACCCCGCTGAAACAGCCTGTGGGTTCTGTCCCCTCCCGCAGGCCGCAGAGTTCCACGGGTGGGGGAAACTGCAGTGTAGCTGTCACCGCCAGTGAATGGATGACGGGCGCATGCGCCCGGCATCCTCACAGTGACTGCAGCGCAGAGTAGACACGGCATAAAGACACACCGCCTTTTTCTTGGCCACGCTCCCTTTTCAGGCGGCGCGCCCGAGTTTCGCAGAAGTGCCTTTCTCTAGGTGCGGTGCCTGGCGCCGGGCATAGTGTGAACACTACTTTCTATAGGGTATAAAAAGCAGGTGTCATTTCAGCTCTTTGCAGTTCTGCTTTGTGACCAGTGAGGCTTGGTGTATACTTGTACATTGCTTTACTGCTCTGTTTTGCTTGCCTTAAAGTGCTTCTAATCTTCATACTCTTGTGATGGGTATCTTTTGCTATTGAGTTATGGCATCATACGCTGCGGCTGTGGTGTTAGCTGATATGGAGAGTGCTCAGAATAGGAGAAGACTGAGATCTTGTTGGACAAAGGATTGGCTGCTGCAGAGGGAGTCCGGCTCTCACATGCCACTGTTTATGAAGAATCTGGAGAACAATCCGGTTGACTACCTCAATTTCCTGCGCATGGATGATGCCACCTTCCAGGAGTTGCAGTGTCTGGTGACTCCCTACATCTGGAGGCAGAATACCAGGTTCCCTGCTGAGGAGAGGCTGGTGGCTACCCCGAGGTTCCTGGCTGGCCTGAAGTTTGGCTTCCTCATCTCCCCTCAAGCTTTGGGCCTCATCATCCCAGAGACCTGCAAAGCCATCATTACTGTCCTGTAGCAGCAGTACTTTAAGGTAAGAAATAAAAGCTAAAAGCTCTGCACTGTTTTTGAAGGGCGGCAGCATTTTTTTTTTTTTTAAGCATTTGCAAAACAGTGTATATATAAATAATCATATGCACACTTTAAAAAGTCCAATATAGTATGTGAAAATAACCTTTAAAAATGGTATCGCCCAACAATAATGTGGGCAAAAAACATTGAACAATATGCAAAATAAAAACATTGTAAGTGAAGAATATGCACAATAGAAATATAAAAATTTGTGCAAATAACATTATGAAAAAGTGTAGGTCAACAACAAAGTTGACATGTTAACAATGGAAACTTTTGTTTATCAACAAATTTTATCATACCCAATAACTTTGGTGGTCTATGATATATGGTGCTGCAATCAGGCCTTATAGCACGTGTTTCTTAAATGACCTCAGTCAAGTGATTGGCGGGAGCACCATATATTCTAGATCACCAAAGTTATTAGTTATAATAAAACTTGTTGATAAGTAGGGCCCTCTATCCCTCCGCCACTACAAGCGGCATATATTCAGCCATGCTGCACTGTGAGCAACCACCGCCAGATAATTTGGGTTATCTGGCGGTGAATGCTCGCAGTGCAGCATGGCTGAATATATGCCGCTTGAAGTGGGGGAGGGATAGTTGGGTGGAGGTTAAGCAAAATACAGTCAGGTGCATAAATATTGGGACATTGACAGAATTTTAATATTTTGGCCTCTATTCACCACCACAATGGCTTTGAAATGAAACAAACAAGATGTGCTTTACTTGCAGACTTTCAGATTTTATTTGAGGGTAATTACATCCAAATCAGGTGAACGGTGTAGGAATTACAGTGGTTTCTATATGTGCCTCCCACTTTTTAAGGGGCCAAAAGTAATGGGACAAACTAAACAATCCTAATTCTAACTTTCACTTTTTAATACTTTGTAGCAAATCCTTTGCAGACAATTACAGCCTGAAGTCTGGAACGCATGTCTTCAGTTCCTGCTTGTTCTTGGGGCATTTTCCCTTCAGTTTTGTCTTCATCAAGTGAAATGCATGCTCAATTGGATTCAGGTCAGGGGATTGACTTGGCCATTGCATAACATTCCACTTTTTAGCCTTAAAAAACTCGTTGGTTGATATTGCAGTATGCTTTGGGTCATTGTCCATCTGCACTCTGAAGCGCCGTCCAATGAGTTCTGAAGCATTTGACTGAATATGAGCATATAATATTGCCCGAAACACTTCAGAATTCATTCTGCTGCTTTTGTCAGCAGTCACATCATCAATAAATACAAGGGAACCAGTTCCATTGGCAGCCATACATGCCCACACCATGACACTACCACCACCATGCTTCACTGATGAGGTGGTATGTTTTGGATCATGAGCAGTTCCTTTCCTTCTCCATACTCTTCTCTTCCCATTACTCTGGTACAAGTTGATCTTTGTCTCATCTGTCCATAGGATGTTGTTCCAGAACTGTAATGGCTTTATTAGATGTTTGGCAAACTCTAATCTGGTCTTCCTGTTTTTGTGGCTCACCAATGGTTTACATCTTGTGGTGAACCCTCTATATTAACTCTTTTGAAGTCTTCTCTTGATTGTTGACTTTGACACATATACACCTACCTCCTGGAGAGTGTTCTTGATTTGGCCAACTGTTGTGAAGGGGTTTTTCTTCACCAGGGAAATAATTCTTCTGTCATCCACCCCAGTTGTTTTCCGTGGACTTCCGAGTCTTTTGGTGTTGCTGAGCTCTCCGGTGCATTCTTTCTTTTTAAGAATGTTCCAAACAGTTGATTTGGCCACACCTAATGTTTTTGCAATCTGTCTGATGGGTTTGTTTTGATTCTTCAGCCTAATAATGGCTTGCTTCACTGATAGTGACAGCTCTTTGGATCTCATATTGAGAGTCGACAGCAACGGATTCCAAATGCAAATGTCACAGAATCAACTCCAGACCTTTTACCTGCTTAATTGATAATGAAATAACGAGGGAATAGCCCACACCTGTCCATGAAATAGCTCTTGAGTTGATAGTCCCATTACTTTAGGCCCCTTAAAAAGTGTGAGGCACATATAGAAACTGTTGTAATTCCTACACCGTTCACCTGATTTGGATGTAATTACCCTCAAATAAAATCTGAAAGTCTGCAGTTAAAGCACATCTTGTTTGTTTCAATTCAAAGCCATTGTGGTGGTGAATAGAGGCCAAAATATGAAAATTCTGTAAATGTCTCAATATTTATGCACCTGACTGTAGTGTTAACTCTAGCTCCGGCGCGAGGCAGGGCGCCGGAGCTAGAGAGGGCACGTTCGTGTGGACGCCGCAGGCGCGCGCGTCCAAGAAGGGGGCGTGGTCATCGAAAAGGGGGCGTGTCTATAAGACGCGCCCCCTTTTCGTCACTCTTGGGGGCGTGCCCGGCACTTACGGACACGCCGGGCAGCCCCCAAGCCCTGCTGACAGGGAGAATAGATGCCGGGCGCATGCGCCGGCGTCTATTCTCCGGCGGTGACCGGGTCACTGCACATTTCTTCACCCGCGGGACACTGCGACCCGCGGGTGAAGACAGTTCCCGCAGGCTGTTAGGGCAGGGCGCTTTTTGCCCTCCTTCTGGAGGGCAGGGCACTTTTTTGCCTTCCAGAAAGAGGGCAGGGCGCCGCGCCCCGCTAAAACAGCCTAGCGGGAACGCTATGACTGTGTTGGGAGCCGTTATGGGAGTAGTGCTGGCAGGATGTGTGGTGACTCTACAATTTGTGTATGACGAGTCAGTTGACCGTCTTTGCCCCATAGCACACCAGCTCATATACCAGTGGTTAAAAATTAACCTGCTGGTCACTCGCCATGTTCCGTAGCCTACAAGCAAGGTTGGACCCAAAAATCTTCCATTGATTGGGAGAATTTTGCAGAACCTTTAGTGCATTTTGGGACAATGCTGAAGGTGCACCACTCTGCTTCTGCGAATTCTTCTGCTGTTTCTTTGGGGCTAGAAGAACTTTCTCCCTCACTGTCTGGCTGCTGCAATGTTGTTTCAAATGTTACACTGCCAGGTCAGGGGTTGCAGTCTGTAAAATAATAAAAATATGGTAAATTTCATGTAATTACCATTTCATTTTTGTTTTGTATTCTAGTAACCTACCACTGTGCAGGAATGGAAAAGTATTGCTGAGGATTTTGAAAGACAGTGGAACTTCCCTAACTGCAGTGGAGCTCTGGATGGCAAACATGCGCATAACTGCGGATCCTATTGCAATGGATTCTTCGGCATTGTTCTTATGGCTGCGGTCAATGCAAACAACAAATTTCTATTTGTGGGATTATGGGTCCTTCAAACCGACATCTTTCTACGAGAAACTAATCCCTAAAATTCTCAATTTACCGTCTGTTGAGAAGACCAAGCACGGCCTCAATTTTTTTGTTCGTAGCTGACGAGGCCTTCACACTACATGAGCACATTATGAAGCCATATGCATAAAGGGGACGGACGAAGGAGAAGTGCATATTCAACTACAGGCTTTCAAGAGCGTGCCATATTATGGTGAACGCGTTCGGGATTCTAATCAATAGCTTCACGATCTTCCACACAGCCATCAATCTACATGTGGACAAGTTCGACTGGGTTGTCATGCTATGTACTGCATAACTTCCTAAGACGGAAAAAAAAACCCTCAAGCAAAGGGCAACGTACACAGCTATGCCAAATGACCCTGGGCAGCCAGATGACCAGGATCGGTGGTCCTCCTATGCCAGCAGGGTTTCAAGCAACAGTCTCTGCATGAGCCAAACAAGTCAGGGAGGAATACCTGACCTATTTTAATGGTGTTGGGGGTTAGAGCCATGGCAGGATGACTGCATAAAGTAAAATTTGTTGGCTAAGTAATAACTTTATTTTGTACTGTTGAATATTTAGCATGGTGTGTGCACAGACTCTCTACTTATTAAATCAATGGTGGAAGTTTTGCCAACAGCTTCCACTTCTCCCAGCCTTGAGTGCAGCGAGCTAATGGAGAGGCACTGAGGCTCCTGCTGAAGTGTAAATTTGAGTAGGTCGTAGTACCACAAGGTGGGGATATGGCACTCATCTTCCCCCTCTCCAGATGCCATGGACGCTTTCACCTTCTTGTGTTTTAAAAACACTGAGTGCAGGTTTTGAATTTTTTTTCCAACCCAGTCAGCGGCTGCAGCAGCACTGTGGAGCGGTTTTCAAATACCAACAGTCTCCTGGATGACTCTGTTCTTTAGGACAGTCCTTGCATTTGACCGTCCATAGACATTGCTTTTTGGACCTCGTTCATTGAATTGTACTGTGAAAAACAGTAGTTCTCCATGGCCATAACTGCAAAAATATTTAAAAAACAAAACAAAAAAAACCCCTGTAATTTGCTAATTTTTATGCAAGAGACTATCGTTAATTGAAAAAAATGTGGCTCATCAGGTGTGAGTTGGTCACACTGCAGCATGGCAGAATATATGCTGCTTGAAGTGATTTAGGGATAGGTGGGTTGGTTATTTGCCAGTGATCGTTTGGGGGAAAGAAACGCTCACTGGCTGGCCACCCCCTGTAGGCGGTGGCTGTATTGGACATATTATGCAGCCACCAAACATTAGGGGCCTTTTTAAACTTCACAACTATCCAAGTTTTTAATTCTAGTGTTTTTGTGGCTGTTATGTTTTACATTTTTTTTTTTTTTAATAAAGTTTTCAAATGTTCAATGGTGTGCTAAATTCCAGGTATGTGTTATTAATTGCTAAGTTTTTTTTTTTTTTAAAGTGTTAAAATTGTGTATAGTAGGCAAACTATTCACTACAACATTCACTTGCACACACGTCCTTGCCCTCTTTTGGTGTCAAAGTAAACCAGACCACATAAAAAAAAAAGGCGTTAAGGTGTAATAATTTAAAGCGCAAATGACTAGGTACATAGGCATCGGTACACATGGGAGAATAGGGGTGCACTATACGCATCCACATCATGGTAACCTAGGGATCAGCAGCAGTACACATGGGATAATAGGGGTGCATTATACATATGGAAATTACATTTGGGTCATCCGCAGTACACATGGGATAATAGGGGTGCAGGCATAAACATCACATACCGGAGAAGTGCATATTGGGACAGGACTGCAGATACAACCTACCAATAGCTTGCTGATGCTGTCAAGTTATGGCCTCTCAGCGAATATCCAGCCACAAAACGGAGGAGGGAAGTGTCTCGGGACATCCACATCGGCCAGGTCGGAATGACGTGTCGTTTGGTAAAGCGTACACACTGCACGTTTTGCTGGAAATCCTCAGATTGACCAGCATGTAAGGCCGACCTGAAGATGCGACGGACGACGCAGCGGGAGCGCTCATTGTGCGTACACACTTGACGATTTGAAAGATTTGTAGTTCCGATCCGTCTGAATTTGCCAAATCATTCAAAATATCGTCTGTACCCAGCTTTAGTCTTGCCAGAGTAACATTTTCAAAGTGGTATTTGGTTTTGAGTTTAGTACTTCGAGCAAGCTAGATGGTCCTCCTTGCTGATGGTTGTCAGCTGAAGCCATCTCCCATGCAGCACGTGGGAAATCGCTGGCTCCTAATTCTGTGAAATTCTTGAAGATCATTAAATAATGTAGTTTAAGCTTTGTATTGGTAGTCGTTGAGCTCTATTTTCTCTATCTAACCATTTTCTTTATTTTGTCATTTTAGAGCTCTATTTCTTAATGGCTCGTTATCTTTCTAATGGACCCTGCAAAAGATCAGCAGAGGTAAGTGATTATATGTTAGGGTGTGATGCAATAGAACACTCAAGGGGCAAATTCATTTAGGCGCTGAACTTACCCTGGAGCTGCAGCTGCGCAGTAAGTCCTACAGCTAAATGTATTTGCCCCCAAATGTACGATTGTAAATAGCAGTGAATATAGTTTTATTTATTTATTTTTTTTCTACATCAGGGTCCATAGGGTATCCACAGGATACCTTGAAGTATAGGTGATGACGTCAGGCATCGGGCACCATAGAGTTAAGTTTTCAGCCTCCCAGGATGTACTGGGGTACCCCTCCTATACCCCGCCCCCGAGCCAAGGCATCTGTTTCGTTTGGTGCCCGGCCGGAGTCGAATGCACCTGTTAGAGGGGGGCTAAGTAGAGCCCCTGAAGTTTTCTTCAATGCAGCTGTGGCTGCACATCTGGAAGTACAGCATGGACAGTCAGTGCTGACGTCCATGCTGTCTTCTCTACACCCCCGCCGGTACCAGAACGCCGGTACCGATCCGGGGATGCTTGTAAGCATCTGAGGTCACAGCTAGCGGTGACCCGAGATGTTTGGGACCATGGCCGGATCCAAGGGGGGCAGCAGGTAAGCAGCGGGGCCCCGCGGTGGGACCCTGCTGAAACATGGTCCAGAGTCCCCAGGCAGGCGGGCTCCCTGGGGACTTGCTGCAGCGTGGAGCCAGGTACCTAACCTGTGCTTCCACTACCCCCCTGGGACAGCGGACCGCGGCTGAGCCGTAGCGCTGCAGCGTCCCAGGGGTTAATTGCATGCCAGGGGAGCGTGCCTTCCCTGTACGCAGCCGGCGCCTCCCCCGCTGCACACAGCCCTCTCTGCACTGTGCTGACTGGCCCTGTGGCAGCGCTCCTCCCCCAGGTCAGCCTCCTCTCTGCTCCTCGGTGGCCATCTTTACAAGCGCATGGTGAACGCTGCTGGAAGCTTGGAAGCGGTGGCATCGCGGTCAGGGCCCCCCGGGATACCTCTCCTCCGTCTGGTTCAGGTCTGTGTATGCAGCGCTGTCCTACCAGGCTGTGTCTGCGTAGTTGATTATCAGCGCTGTTAGTGCAGGATTTGATTTTTCTTTGCATTATATGTGACTTCTGCTAGCGTTGCTGCCTGTACTTTCATTTTCTACTGTCAGCCTTTTCACTGTCCCTGATCTTTTTCTGCTAAAGCCCTTGCGATACGGTGATTGCAGGGTGGTCTCACTCTATACTACGAGTATCAGTGAGAGGGGTCACATACTTACCATCATGTCTGAGAGTGACTTTCCTCTCCAGCTTTTGTGTACTACGTGCAAGGTATCTATAGCAGAGGGGGAGGGTAGCGTGGAGGGGCTATGTCGGCAGTGTTATTTATTGGCGCGACCAATTACTGACACCGCCCAGGTACAGGAGCCGCCCTGGGCTTGTTTCGCCAAAGCGCTTACAACCCTCGTGGTCCAGTTAGCTCCGCAGCCTGCGTTCACACAGATGGGATTGTCCCAGCAGTCAGTGGTGTCACCCATGCAGGGTTTCCCGAGACGATTGATGGGGGGGGGGGGGGGGCAGCTAGGCCGGCTATGGCCATTTGTTGGGTTGCCAGAGCTATGGAGCGCTGGACTGATACTTTGGAGGTGGCTTTCGATTCCGACTGTTCGGCTGAACAGACAGAGTTGATAGGCAATCTCCGGGATTCGGCCACTTATATCAATGAAGCGGCCTTGGATATCAGTACCCTGGCGTCTCGGGATTTCTTCGGCAGCTGTAGCTGCTCGTCGCACCTTATGGTTGTGATCTTGGAAGGCAGACGCTGATTCTAAAAAGGGCTTGGAAGCTTTGCCTTTTAATGGAGAAGTCCTATTTGGTCCGGACCTGGATTAAAACTTGTAGCCACGCTGGCGGCAGCCAAATCTGCATGTCTCCCGTCTGCTGCAGTTCCTTCCAGTTCAGGTACGTCGTCCATTCGGCCTTATAGGGCCCAGGGTAGGCCTAAAGCACAGTCCTTTCCCCGACAGGCTGGCCCCAAAAAATCGGCCAAGCCCCGGAAGCAGGCCTGGAGTACCAGACGTCCGGCCCCTAAGCCAGATGACAAGCCTTGCGGCCTGACTGTCCGGGCCTCCCTTTAGGGGATCCCAAAGTGGGAGGCCGCCTGCTGCAGTTCGCCCAGTGTTGGTTGGTTACCACGACAGACACTTGGGTTCTCGAGGTGGTTTCTCACGGGTACGCCCTTTCCTTTCGGCACAGGCCCCCGTCTCGATTCTTCACCATGGGTCTTCCATCAGACCAGAACAAAGCCTTGGAACTGCGGAAGGTTTTGCACACTATGCTCCAGGCTGGAGTTATAGTGCCTGTTCCATTCTCCCAGAAGGGCCAGGGTTTCTATACCAATCTGTTTTTGGTGCAGAAACCCAATGGGTCGTATCGTCTGATCCTCAACCTCAAAGCACTCAACAAGTCTTTGCGGGTGCCGAGGTTTCGGATGGAGACCCTACGGTCCATCATTCTGGCGCTGGAACCTGGGGATTACATGGTGTCGTTGGACATACAGGACGCTTACCTGCATGTCCCTATTATTTTACGCCATCAACAGTTCCTCAGGTTTGCAATCCGCAACGACCACTTTCAGTTCCGGGCGTTACCTTTTGGGCCTGGCGACAGCAACACGTGTTTTCACCAAGGTGATGACTGTCATGGCGGCTTCCCTGCGGCTGCAGGGAGTCCGCATGTTACCGTACTTGGACGACCTTCTTCTATTGGCAGGATCTCCAGAGCTCCTTCTACGTCACTTGGACCTGACCATTGCGGTACTGCAACGGCACGGCTGGTCGATAAACTGGCTGAAGTCCACCCTGATCCCATCTCAGAGGATTCTGCACCTCGGAGCCTTACTGGCCTCCGGACAGCAAAGGATCTCTGACGGGGGGAAAAGATCTCTGCCTTGCAGTTGAGGGTGCGCAGTTGTCTGCAGAATCGCCGGGTGTCTCTGCACTCGGCGATGAGGTTACTGGGCTCCATGGTGTCGGTATTCGACATGGTGGAATATGCCCATTTTCACTCCAGACCTCTGCAGCACTTGATTCTGTCCAAATAGAATGGACTGCCTCAGACTACGGTCCCAGACGATGGTACTCACGCCGGAGGTTCGCCTGTCCCTAGCCTGGTGGTTGCAGACGACCCATCTCAACAAGGGTTGTCCGTTCTGGGTGGCGAATTGGGTCCTGTTGACAACGGACGCCAGTCTTCGGGGCTGGGGAGCAGTCACGGGTCCACACTTGTTCCAGGGCAGGTGGACTCGGGCGGAAACAGAGCTTCCAATAAACATCTTGGAGCTCCGCGCGGTGTTCAATGCTCTCCAGCAGGCACATCGGGTTCTCCAAGGTCACCCAGTGCAGGTCCAGTCGGACAACGCTACCACCGTGGCCTACATAAATCGGCAGGGAGGAACCCGAAGTCGGGCGACTCTCGTAAAGGTGTCCCGAATCCTGGTTTGGGCGGAGCGCAATCTCCCGGCCATATCAGCAGTATTCATCCCGGGAGTTCTAAACTGGGAGGCGGACTTTCTCAGTCGCCAGGACGTTCATCCGGGGGAATGGTCTCTGCACCAGGACGTCTTTCAACTGCTGGTGGACAGGTGGGGTCTTCCAGAGATCGACCTCATGGCATCGCGGCACAACAACAAGTTGCCCGTGTACGGGTCTCGCACAAGAGAAGAAAAGGCGTCTCTGGTGGATGCTCTGTCCGTCCGGTGGCCGTTCCGGTTTGCTTATCTGTTTCCTCCGTTTTCCCTTTCTCAGGTAATCCGGAAATTCAAACAGGAAGGAGGGACGCTCCTGTTGATGGCTCCCGCGTGGCCCCGGAGGCACTGGTTCTCAGACCTCCAGGGACTGTCCGTGGACATTCCTCTGCGGTTGCCGTTACGCCCGGACCTCCTGTCACAGGGTCCTTTTCTTCACCCGGACCTGCCTCGGCTGTCTTTGACGGCTTGGCTGTTGAGATGGCCATGTTAAGGTCCAGGGGGTTTTCCAGCTCTGTAGTGCAAACTATGCTAAGAGCTCGGAAACCGTCTTCTGCAAGGATATACCATCGTGTGTGGCATACGTTCTTCCAGTGGTGTCGACCGAGAGGTTATGCTCCTCGGGAGTTCCGTCTGTCTAGAGTGTTATCTTTCCTACAGGCGGGACTGGACCATGGGCTTCGCCTTGCTTCCCTGAAGGTGCAGGTGTCTGTCCTGTCCGTCTGGTTCAATTGTAGGATTGCTGCAATCCCTGATGTGCACACCTTTATGCAAGGTGTTCTCAGAATTCAGCCACCTTTTGTTCCACCGGTGGCGCTTTGGGATTTAGCTGTGGTCCTGAGGGCTCTCCAGGGACCGCCGTTTGAACCACTGGGCTCAGTGGACCTCAAATGGCTGACAGCTAAGACAATTTTCCTTCTGGCCATTGCTTCGGCCATACGTGTTTCTGACTTGGGGGCTCTCTCCTGTAGACCCCCTTTTCTGATTTTTCATAGGAACAGGTGCGGTGCCGCGCACTCGCCTGGTTTCCTTCCTAAAGTTGTTTCCAGTTTTCACATCAACGAGGAAATCGTTGTGCCGGCTCTTTCGGTGGGTGAGGCCACTTTGGACGTTGTGCGGGCCTTAAGGACTTATGTTGACCGCACTTCTTCGTTTAGGAAGTCGGACGCCTTGTTTGTCCTCTATGGCTTCCGTAAAAAGGGTTGGCCTGCTTCAAAGCAAACTTTGGCAGGCTGGATTCGTATGGCCATTTCAGAAGCTTATCTTCATGAAGGCCTTTCGGTTCCTTCCTCTGTGAGGGCTCATTCCACTAGGTCTGTGGGTCCTTCGAGGGCTGCTCGACGTGGTGCCTCTGCAGTCCAGATCTGCTAGGCTGCTACTTGGTCCTAGGTCCATACCTTTTTGTGAGGTATTACGCGTTTGACACCTTTGCCTCTCAGAATGCTTCCTTCGGGTGGCGGATTCTCCTTTCAGCGCAGGAGCGTCCCCACCCTTAAAGGATACTGCTTTGGGACATTCCCAAGGTATCCTGTGGATACCCTATGGACCCTGATGTAGAAAATTTGAGATATGGTAAGAACTTACCTTTGTTATCTCTATTTCTACGAAGTCCATAGGTTTCCACAGGACTGTCGCACCTGTGCTGCAGATGGGCTATGCTCTGGTCACCGGTTTTTCCATCTCCCTCTGGTGAGAATGTGATTCTTGTGTGTGTCCAGATCTTTTTTCTCTCTTCCTTCTCCTCCTCCGGCCTATGGCTTGGTACGTAACTGAGATGCCTTGGGGCGGGGTATAGGAGGGGGACCCTAGTGCATCCTGGAAGGCTGAAAACTTAACTCTATGGTGCCCGATGCCTGACGTCATCACCTATACCCCCAAGGTTTCCTGTGGAACCCTATGGACGTCGTAAAAATATAGATAACAAAGTGTTGAGAACATAAAACTATTTCAAAAGTCACAAATAATAAAAAAAAAAAAAAAAGAAAAATGTTTGTTACAGTTGCGAACAGATTAACATAACGGGGGCGATTCAATTCAGTGCGCTGTGTGGTCGGAGAATGCCGATCATCGTGCCTTAAAAAGGGTGTTAAGGCGTGGTAACCGGCATTCTCTGACCAGGCACTTTGGTCGGATTGCTCTTAGCATCCCAGGGGGGTGCGAGAAGAAATCCTTAGCGCGCCCAAACAGCGCGGTGTATTGAATAGCTGTGGGAGTCCCTCCCGTCGCTATTCAATAGTGCGTTGAATTGAATTCCCCACAAAGATACAATCTTATAAAGGCAGTTAAAGAAGACAAAAGTACATAACGAAATTGGCACAGTGATTGATACAACAATGTATCTATTGACAATTATCTAAGAAGGTATCCAAACAATTGAACATAGTGTTACAGTGCAATAGATAAAGAATGCAAGTATTACGTAAAATTGCAGGTAAATGAACAGTAAGTAAACAAATGCGAGTGACCATCTCAAACATGGTATAAGGAAGAGGAACAAGGGAGTGGGGGTTAATGCAACAAAGAACATTTTAGGGGGAAACCCATAAACGCCTGGAGAGACTAAGCACCAACTAATTCTCCCCCAGCCGCCATCACACAGGCAGTGTGTTAAAAATAACAGTTAGGAGCCAGCTGGCAATGGCAGTCATAGATGCCTTCCTTCACAGGCTGTGTTCTGGGGTTTGCTTTGGGCTCCAACGAAAACGAAAGGCTCAATTATGACCTTCAACCTCCAGTGGTGGTGATATGGAATTATATCCAATATAAAGGCAGTAAGGAAGGCGAGATGGAATTAGATTCTTAGCAGGGCGGAGGAGCCTAGGTTAAAATCTGCCATGAACGTTGCTCTGTTCACAGGATGTCCAGCGAATATAGGTAAAAGTAACCGCTTTTCTCTTGTCCTCTAACTTAGTTTCCTGGAAGCTGCACAAGTCAGTTGTGAGGAGAATGTTTTTCAGTTGCTAAAATGTTGCCATTACACTCTGCTGTTTTATATTGTTTAACAGGCCAGTGGCATTGAATGTATTGAGATTAAAGTACACAAGACATTCTCTGTTCCTGCGCCATGTGAGATGGAACAATGCTGCACAATGTAGTTTAAAATGTGAAAAAAACAAACCAACAAAAAAAACCTTATTTGTATTTCCTGATTTATTTAATTTCAGGAGCCTTTCTACTGCTGCTGTGGATATTAGCATTGTGCCTAATGATCACCTTCAGTCCATTCCTGTAGATCACACAGGCTGCTTCTAATTGGTCACTTTGCTCAAGAAAGGATACATTTCTATTAACAAATATAGTGGCATGTTGCAAGTGCAGTCAAGTTATTCTGTACTCCCTTAGACCTGCTGTTTCTTCTTTTGCCACATAAAATTGTACTTCCCAGTGCTTTTCCGTGGCTCTTCGGTTCTATAAATTGGATACTGATTTCAGTGACTATGCTGAGATGGAAATGATATGGGTCCCAGGAAGGGAAGCCAATTCAATCCAGAGATTTGAGATTGAGAGAATCTCAATCCCAGAATGCCCCAGAACTCTCTGCTTGTCCCGTAAGTGCGCCTCTGACAGCCCTATATGCTATCTTTCCTCACTTTTACTTGTTAGGGGTGTAGGTTACTCCATGTGATGCCACCTTGCTTTCTGCTAAGAACATAGGTGTTATCTTTGTTTTCAGTTGTGCATATATTCTGTGTGAAAGATCAGTTGACTTACACGTCTGTAATGCTAGCACTATGGATACAATAAGTGGAATAACATTTTTTTTTTTTTTTCCATAGATGCTGATTGAGGAGTTGAATGAACACAAGGTAGGTGCTATACCCACTACATGTCAGAAGATGCATCTTACAGTTTATAGGCTTCTTAATTGTTGAAATTCAATTGTATTCTTGCGCTTGTAAGTAATAGGTGCCGCCTGGGTGATATTCAGTTGTTTTGCCAATGGGCACAAATGCTGTAGGCCCCCATTACTTATAGCGCAAGTCGTGCCCAAATGCATCAGATTTAGACAAGTAAATGGCTAAACAAAGTAATGGGCACGCTGCGCAAACGCCAGTTTGGGTGCACAAAAGCCTGACTCTTTGCGGATTTCTGCTAGCCACCCCAGGCGGGTGCGTACAGAAATAATGGGCGACCGTGGCACTCATTAGCGTAAATAATTGCATAGTTCCCGGTAACTTTAGATGAAGGATCAGGCTCCCAAAACATTTGAATTCCCCCACATAGAATGAAACTTACACAAGTTTAGAGACTTTTTTTTTTTTTTAATGTAATATCAATAGGAACATTCTACATGTTGTATATTCTTCAGATTTTGTCCCAGGTATCCAGTTTGTTGAAGTTCATTAGAAATAAAAGATGGGGATGAGTAAAGTTACTGCAGTAGTTTATGTAAAATGGGGACAAAAAAAGTTTATTTAATAGTGAAGGTAGATGAGACAGAAATGGCCTGAATTTTTTTTTTTTTTCACTTTACAAATAATAGAAATTTCCAAGCAGATTGGATTGGGAAGGGAACGAACATGCCAGGACATACCAAGAAATGGTAAGTGTATCAAGATGTATGGTTTTTCTAACTGTTTATTGTGTGGTGTGTGTTTGTTATATTTTGGTGCTTGTTTGTGCATCATTGTATCCCGTGACCTGTTCACTATTAGTGGTAAATTTACTAAAGTGAAAGTTTTTAGAAGTGGAGATATTGCCCAAAGCAACCAATCAGATTTTAGCGATTATCTTCTACAATGTGCTAGATAAATGTTAAATAGAATCTGATTGGTTGCTATAGGCAACATCTCCACTTCTAAAAATCCACACTTTATTAAATATACCCCTAAAGGCACACATCCACTAGATAGGCAAAAGACTACACGATTACGACATTGTAATTGTGCAGTCGTTTGTCTGTCTGTGATGTGCATACACTGAGCGAGCAGTCAGTCAATCATCTGCAAACATGTTGAACTTGACGATATCGTCAGGTTCAAAGAAAGAAATGATCAGCTGCGCTTTTGAATAACCACTAGAAATATTTAATACAGATAAAAATAAATCACAGTATGTATAAAATCATGTGGCCAAATAAAAAAATCTCTTCAACAAATGTAGAGAGATTTTTCACGAATGATATACAATTCAATGCAATACAGTCAAATGAATAAAAAATGCCATTGTAATAACTCAAAATTAAAAATTAAATAAAAATAAAGTCAGTTGATGCTAAGTGGACAAAAAATAGTGACAGAACGGATTTGGATAGATCGTATCTGTTTGGATGGGTAATACAAAGCAATTGTGCTTGTTGGCAGTGTAGTGTAACCAAAACGGCAGTTGGGGAATTTTTGCTTTATGCCGGCATATATTTGAAAAAAAAAAATAGTCTGTGTAAATAGGAGTGAGCTCACTTGTTTGGAGTTTTGGACCGCAGAGTCTGTAGGATATCTGACATGTTGTCCTGTATATGGTGCAAAAGGAATAATGGTGGGCACACCCCTAAGTTGGTGCGATGTGGCAAATGTACCTACGTTTGGTGTGCGGTCTGCACAATAGATAGGGCTTGTGGGTCGCCACGTTGGGTTACAGCAAAGTCTCGTAGCGGGATGTCCCGTGGACAGGAACACAGGATCAGCAGTATGACGAGAAGTTAAAACGGTGGGAACGCTGTGTAACTCTGCCTTGATCTGTGTGACTGACAGTAGAAGCGATGTGCGGCTCTGCCTCAATCCGTGTGGCACTCTGTGTGCAGAGCGGTCCGGATTGGGACTGTGCGGGCCGCTTGAACAGGAGCTGTGGTTAGGTAAGGTTGATATCATCAGGTTTGTATGATGATAGATGTCTAAACGACCTGCGGGAGCGCACACCGCCGGTCGTTTCAGACTTTTTTTTTTTTTTTTTACACAATCTGAAAACTATTTTCAAACTATCGAACGAACGTTATCATTCAATCGCTCAATTTAATCGTCTAGTGGATGTGCACCTCTCTCCAGAGCTTCAAACTGGCTCTCAGTACCTATTTCTTTATCCAAGCCTTCCAGCTCTCATCCTGACCAACCCTTTTTGGGTTGCACACTGAGTCACCGCTCTGTGTCCCCCATGTTTGACTGCCCCTACCCCATAGATTGTAAACTCTCATGTGCAGGGACCTCTTGCTGCAGGTACTCTTCCTTTCCTTACTTGTGCCATGATCTACTCCCCCTTTCTAACTACTCTACTCATGGCCCCGAGCCTGTCTGCTGCATCCATCAACTAGGGTACAGGTTCTGCCAGCACTGCTTTTGTGGTCATGGTCGCTGTATTTGCATAAATGTTTAATTCCCTAAAATGTTCATTATGGTTTGCATCCTGCTGTAGTCTGCTTTTCTTGTTGTGATTTTATGCACTATACATCCTGTTATGTTTGGACTTTATCTCGTATCTGCACTCTGTAAGGCACTGTGGACCCTTTGTGGCAACCTAAAAAATAAAGATTAATAATAATAAAATCCCCCAGGTGCAGAGTAGCATGTTTTAAAGTTAAGCCAAAGGTTATAGTAAGAAAAAAGCAAATGTGTTAGGATTCACCTCATCATATGTACACAGGGTAGACTGTGCAGTAATAGAAGAGAGCCTAATGACCTGTGTGTTTCTCTACATTGCATTTGGTTGTTTTATCCTTTTTGTGGCAAAGATAGGGATTATCTTGTCTCCCAATGGAAGCGGCTCCATCATTTAAATAAGCATGATTTGTGTTTGCGGCATGAATCAAAAATGCTTCATCAATTTATTTTACATATAGATACTGTTATACATTGCTCAAGGAAATAGTTTTATTTTTCAAGCTATTTGGTTTGTAATGTGTATTAATCTTAACATTGTTACACAATTTATTTGTTGGAAGTCCGAATACTCCTCCGCACCTAGGAATCATGATGTCACGTGTGTGTGTGTGTGTCCTTCATAAGTCTCGTTTCTATTTCACAGTCCATAGGGCTCCACAGGGAAACAATGGGGTGCAGATGGTACTTAAAGGACTGGCCACCAACAGCAAAGCTTTTTCTGTCCCAGGATGCTCCAATCCTTCCCCCTATACCGCGCCTAGTGCTTGAAGGCAATTCCATTTTCTCTTTCATCCACTAGGGGACACTGGATGTGTTTACGCTGGGGTATAGAGGCGTGGATACCTGGAGCCGGCACTTTAAATAATTTAGAAGTGTGAAGCTCCTCCCCCTCTATGCCCCATCAGCCCTCAGTTTAGAAAATGTGCCTCTAGGAGCTGGTCACAATCTGATGTGCTCCAGCAAGACCCTTTTTTATTTTATACATCTTTTACATTCCTATAGGTACCCTTTGCCACCTATCTAAAAGGTGGGGTCCGGGTACCTGGCGCCCTGGTGTTTTAGAACATCAGGAAGGAGTGCGCAGGGCTCATTCCAAAATAGCTCCTGACAGCTCCTTACTGCCACAACAGTATCTTCACACACAAGAAGAGAAGACTCTGCTGACTGCCGAGTGAGGCCTTCGGGGACACGCAGTGAGTAACATGCTGCGCATCCCCCGGCTCCTTCCCCGCTGCCAACAGCACTAGCACAGCATGCTGCGCTAGTGTGTACATAGCGCAGGTGAACAAGCGCTACACGTGGCTCCTGTCCCGCTGTAGGCGCTACACTGCACTGTTAGGGAAGCTGCGTGTACACAGCGCTATACGCGGCTCCCTGCTTCTCCCCTCTCCCCGCTGATACATGCGGGTGGCGCGGAGGGCGAGGTAATGGCCACATAGCAGCCATAATTGGAGCCCTTAGGGCATGAAGAAGGGGGCGGAGCCTAATCAGCGCTGGCTCTCTCTCTCTGTACGCGGCAAGCGGCTGTGTTGAACAGCGTGGCTGCCGTGTTTAACTAATACATGCCTGCATCTCTCCCTTATTCAGGAAGTGTGCAGCAGAGCTACAGAGGCTGGATTCTCTTGCTCCCCAACCTGACTGCAGTGTGCAGATACAAATTAGGCACAGAAGGCTCTGGTACAGAGGATGTGCATAATACACCCCACTCCCTTCCCACAGATCAGATTCCCTGCACCCCCAGTGTATCTCCTACTCTGTGTACCAAGCCAGCTTTCTGTTTTTCTTTACTTCTGTTATTCTCTGTCCCTCTGTGTGTGGTGACTGTGTGTATTCATGTCAAACAGAACAAAAGCTGCTCAAAAGATGTTTGTGTGTTCTAGGTGTAACAACAAACTATCTAAGCCGCATGCCACTGGGTCCACGTTATGTGATCCTTGTATAGCAATTGATCCACCTATGGCTATTTACTGCCTCACCTGCGCCTACATGGGCCGCTGACATGGTAGGAGTAATGACTGATTTAACGTCTGAGTTAGCTGAGGCACGGAAGTCTCAGGCTCCCTGGGTTGCTGGGCTAACCAAGTCTCTAGACACCCTGGTACAGGTAATGGGTACAGCTGTGTCCGCACCCTCCACTTCCTTACAAGGACTGACTAAGGGGAATTGGAGGAAGCGTTACAGGACGAGACCCCTCTAGAGTTAGAGTCCACCTCTCCCGGGGTGAAATCTCTAATTTTGGCAGTCAGAAAAATCCTTAACTTACCTGAGGATGTAATTCCTGCATCCCAGGAGTGTGAATTATTTAGTGAAAAGCTCAGCGGTTTTTCCGTTCTCACTGCATCTTCAACAGCAGCTGGAAACAACCGGATAAACGGTTCCAATTTCCACGCCGATTTCAGTCTAGCTACCCTTTTCCATCATCCATGAGGGAAAAGTGGGAAACACCCTCTCCAGTAGATGCGTCTGTCTTCCGTCTCTCTAAGAAAACAGCACTCCCAGTACCGGGAGCTACAGTACTAAAGGATCCTTCGGATCGTAAATTGGAGACAATGCTAACATCTATTTATACCGCAGCGGGTGCCTAACTTAGGCCCACCCTTGTTACTGCTTGGGGAACACATCCGTGAGTCTGCAGTTTACCTGGGAGAAGCGTCAAAAGATATCAGTCAGCTTAGTGCTCGCATATCTGCTTCTGGTATTTCGGGCCGCAGAGCCCTTTGGTTACGCGCCTGGCATGCGGACGCAGAATCCAAGCATGCTGTGGAGGGTTTACCATTCAATGGCGACATGCTGTTTGGCCCGGAATTAGACAAATGGATATTCCAGGCCACGGGGGGTAAGTCTTCCTTTCTCCCGTTAACTGCACTGGCTCCCAGAAGAGCTTACGCTGGACCTTCGTTTCGTTCCTTTCGTGCGCCAAATTCCTTTCATGGTAGAGCCAGTGGTGCTCCCTCACAAGCAAGAGGCGGCAGAGGTAGAGGTTGCCCACACACGGTTACACGTAGAAAGGAGCCTAAACCAACTGAGAAATAGGTGGCATGACGGTGTTCAGTCCCACCTGGGACCACCTACAGTGGGAGCCCGTCTGCAAGGATTTCAACAGGTTTGGAACCAGAACTCTCCAGAACAGTGGATCCGCAGACTAATTTCCCTGGGGTACCGTTTAGACTTCGAGGTCCCCCCTCCACCTCGGTTCTTTACTACAAGTCTGCCAATACCTGCAGACAAGGCCATGGTTCTACAGGAGGCTATCCGGGCTCTAGTAATATAATCTGTGCTAGTTCCGGTTCCAGAACATCAGCGAGGTATGGGGTTTTGGCTCTATCAGAGCCAAAATCACTCCCACTGACATCACTAGTGATGTCAGTGGGGCCGGCTTCAGACGGTAGGCGTTCCCATGGGAACGCCTCCGTCTCGCAGCCACGCCCCCGGCCCGCCTGCCAAAGGGGGCGTGCTGTCAATCAACATCGACAGCACGCCCCCTTTGGTGCGAGACTCTGAGCGACGGAGAGCCCGTCGCTATCCGGGTCTCGCGCTTGCGCACAACTGAGCTCCCTCCATCGTGCGCATGCGCAGTGGGGCAACATCGACCCGCTTGTGAGCGTCCTGTGCTCGCGAGCGGGTCTGAATGACCCCCATAGTCCCTTATTTGGACGACCTGTTACTCAAGGCGCAATCGGTATCTCTTCTAACAAGTCATGCCTTACTGACATATCAGACTCTAATCCAACACGGTTGGATAATCAACTTCAAGAAATCAAATTTCAATCCCTCCCAGAAGCTCCTGCTTCTGGGCATGATCTTAGATACGGCATCACAGAGGATCTTTCTTCTAATAGACACAGCCCGGGATATCCGGTTGTTAGTTTGGCTGGTACTCAGACCAAAGAAGGTCTATACTACTTTGTCTGTGTCTCCTGGGGAAGATGGTAGCTGCTTTCGAGGCACTACAGTTCGGTCTGTTCCACTCAAGGGTGTTTCAGCTGGACCTACTATCCTCTCATCTGCTTCTACATCGACAGATCCGTCTGAGCCCAGTTACCAGAGTGGTCCTTTTCTGGACACAATCCAACAATCTTTTAGCAGGCCGAAGATTCGGAGTGTGGGACTGGATCATCGTAACAACGGATGCCAGCCTTCGAGGATGGGGAGCAATAGTCCTCGATTATCACTTTCAGGGTCGATGGTCCCCTCTAGAACAAAAGTGGCCAAGAAATGTGTTGCAACTCAGAAACTCTGCTTCTATCAGAACAATGTAATCGCTCTAAGGACTTGTCTGGTAAGAGTTCAGTCAGACAACGCGATGACCGTCGCGTACATCAACCGCCAAGGATGGACTCGGGGTCGCATGGCCATGCGAGAAGTAACTTAGATCCTCCGGTGGGCCGAGAGCCAGTCAGTAATCCTGTCGGCGGTATTCATCCCTGGTGTGGACAACTGGGAAGCGGATTACCTAAGCCTCCAGGATATCCATCCCGGGGAATGGAAGCTTCATCCAGACGTATTCAACGCGCTGATACATCGATGGGGATGTCCTCAGATGGACCTCATGGCATCCCGATTGAATTGCCAGCTCCCGGTATACGTGTCAAGAACTCGAGGTCAGCAGGCAGAGGCAGTAGATGCTCTGACAGTTCCGTAGATCTACGACTTCGTTTACCTTTTTCCTCCGATTCCACGTCTTCCTCGACTGCTAAAAAGGCTAAAACACGAGTCAGTCTGTCATTCTCGTGGCTCCGAACTGGCCTCGGAGAAGTTGGTTCTCGGACCTTCGGTCCCTATCGGCAGACGATCCATGGCCCTTCCTCTGCGCCTGGATCTGATACAGCAGGGTCTTTTCATACACTCCAACCTAGTGCAACTGCGTTTAACGGGGTGGTTCTTGAACCCGATATCCTAAGACGCAGAGGAATCCCAGAGTCTGTTATTCCCACCATGCTACGCGCCAGGAAACCATTTTCGGCTGCGCATTATCGCATCTGGCGTTCTTATGTCTCATGGTGTTCCAGTCGGGATCTTCCCTCTAGGACTTTTCGGTTGTCCCGGTTTCTGTTTTTTTTCTTCAGACTGGTCTGGATTCTGGCCTTCGTCTTGGAACTTGAAAGGTGGAGGTTTCTGCCCTTTCCATTTTCTTTCAACGGAGATTGGCCCTCATTCCTGAGGTGCAGACGTTTCTTCAGGGGGTCTTGCGTGTGCAGCCTCCTTTTGTATCTCCGATAGCGCCCTGGGACTTGAATTTGGTGTTTCTTCAGTCGTCCATGTTTGAACCTTTTGGAAGAGGTTCATATTAAGTACTTGTCTTGGAAGACGGTCCTCCTCCTGGCTCTAGCATATTGGCTCGTAGGGTTTCAGAATTGAGTGCTCTGTCCTATAAGCCACCTTATCTTGTGTTTCATGCTGATAGGGAGGAACTCCGGACGGTTTCCCAAGGTACTGTCAGTTTTTCATATTATTCAGCCTATTGTGGTACCATCTTGGGTGGAGGACTCTGGTGGTTCTTCTACCTTGGATATGGTTAGAGCTCTCCACATCTATGTTGACAGGACTGCTTCCCTCCGTAAGTCTGAGTCGTTTTTTTTTTGTCCTCTATGATGCGGTTCGGAGGGGTTGGCCAGCGTCTAAGCAGACTTTGGCACGTTGGATCCGGCTGACTATTCAGCAGGCTTATGTTAGTGCTGACAGCCGGCCTCCTTCGTCCATTTCTGCTCATTCCACACGTTCTGTGGGTGCTTCATGGGTGGCCGGTAGGGGAGCCTCCACGTCACAATTGTGCCGTGCGGCCACTTGGTCTTCAGTTCACAAGTTTGTTAAGTTTTACAAATTTGATACGTTGGCTATTTCGGCATCCCATTTTGTCCGCCTAGTTCTGCAGGTGCCGCAGAGCGCTCCCGCCCGTGGGGAAAACTTTGGGACGTCCCCAGCGTAAGCACCTCCAGTGTCCCTCAGTGGATGAAAGAGAAAATGGGATTTTGGTACCTACCGGTAAATCCTTTTCTCTGATTCCACAGGGAACACTGGACGACCACCTCAGCGCTCTTCGCCTGCCTATTCGGTTTGTTCCGTATGTTGTATGTTTTGATTATTGTGTTCTTCTCTCCCTTTCACTCCGCTTGTTCTCCATCTCCTCTCGGTCTTCATTTTCTAAACTGAGGGCTGATGGGGCATAGAGGGGGAGGAGCTTCACACTTCTAAATTATTTAAAGTGCCGGCTCCAGGTATCCACACCTCTATACCCCAGCGTAAGCACCTCCAGTGTCCCCTGTGGAATCAGAGAAAAGGATTTACCGGTAGATACCAAAATCCCATTTTGTTGGTGTCCGGCAGGAGTTGATCGCCGTTATACAGTGGGGCTGCTTTTAAGCAGCCCAAGCTTTATTTATGACTTTATTTTTATTTACTATAACAGAGCAAGCAGTGCTAGACAGTCCTCTGGACATCTGCACTGCTGCTCCATCACCCCACCGCGGCGTTGCGGGGCTCCGGGGGGACCTAGCTAACAGGGCTCCCTGGACCCCAGGCTGCAGGCGGAACTCAAAGGGACAGGTAAGGCTTGCGGGAACCCATGTCTATGTGCAGTCTTACCTCTGGTCTCAGGAGACAGACTGGAGGCGCTGATGTAGTCACCGGTTCGCCAGGTTATACAGCGCTATTTCCTAACGGCCACTGCGGTCTGTGTAGTTGAATTTAGTGCCCACTGCAGTTATATTGTATACTTTGCATTGTATGTGACTTGTGCTAGCGCTGTCTATTTTTCTCAACTGTCAGCTTATACCTTTCCCTTTCTTTCACTATAACTCTGGAATACTGAGGTATTGGGGATTCACTGTACCTCACATCTACTTGTATTTGTGAGGCTGTCACATACTGTATATCTGTGTTGCGCACTGCATTGTGCCATATTGTACATATATCTATGTTGCTCACTGAACTCTGACAGATTGTGTGCTATACTATACTTGCAGCTATGTCTAGCAAAGGCAAGAGTAACAAGCAGGCTACTGCTCCTACTCTGGTTTCTTGTAAGTCTTGTTTAGCTTCAGAAGATCTCATTCAAGATGGTCTATGTGAATCTTGTTATACTGCACCTGACCCATCGTCTAAATTTAATATATCTGCACAAGTGAGAGCTGTAAAATCAATTCTTCAAATGAAAGATACAGAAGCCACTCCTAAGGCAAAAGAACCACTCTTTAAACGACAGAAGGTTGTTTTGCCGGAGTTTCCTCACTCTGATCAACTATCTGATCTAATGTGTGAAGCATGGAATACACCTAATAAAAAGTTGCAGCTGCCTAAATGCTTGATTTCTTTTACCCTCTTACAGCTACTGATTGCACTAAATGGGAAGTTCCCCCAGCCATATATATTCCCACGTGACACGCCTGGTTAAGAACTTTTCCCTACCTATCCATACAGCAACCTCCTTAAAGGAGACTACTGATAGAAGGATTGAAGCTTGCCTAAAGTCTATATACTCTTACAGGAGCTATTACTCGTCCTGCTATGGCTACGGGCCTGAGTGGCAAAAGTCATTGAGAATTGGGCAGAGACCCTAGAAGACACGTTTCCCTCTGCTTCTTGGGACCAACTGTCCTACATCTCTCACATTAGGGTTGCAGCCACCTATTTAGGAGAGGTGGCTTTCGATACTTGTCTCCTAGCTTCCAAAGCATCTGCTACTTCCGTGGTAGCCCATTGTATCAGTAGGCTTCGGTCATGGAAGGCAGATTCAGACTCTAAAAAGGCTTTGGAATCTCTGCCTTTCTCTGGGATGACCCTGTTTGGCCCAGTATTGGACAAGATTGTGACTACCTTGGCAGCTTCTAAGACTGCATCATTGCCCTCTACATCTACTACGATGCATCAGATATCATCCTTTCAGTCCTTTCGTCCCCAGGGAAAGGCTAAAGATCAGTCCTTTCCATGTCAGTCGGCATCCACAAAGGCCTCCAAGCCTAGGACCAAACAGGCCTGGGCTACTAGACATCCAGCTACCAAATCTGAGGACAAGCCTTCAGCCTGATTCGGTGAGACTCCCCCTGGGGGCTCCCAGGATGGAAGGCCGACTTCTTCAGTTTGCCCAGTTCTGGCATCAGACGGCTGGGTGCAAGAAGTGGTCTCTCACGGGTACGCCCTCTCTTTCCTGAGGCAGCTCCCCCAGCAGTTCTTTTGCACAAGCTCTCCATCGGACCCAAGCAAAGCCCTGCTCCTCCAGTAGGCCATTCAGTCCTTGCTGCACTCGGGGGTAACAATTTCGGTCCCGTCATCACAGCGAGAAATGGGTTATTACTTTACAATTTTCTTGGTTCAGAAGCCCAACGGATCTTATTGGCCTTTCCTCAACATCTGAACAAGTTTATCAGGGTGTCCAGGTTTTGTATGGAAACCCTATGCTTTATTGTCCTGGCCATGGAGCCTGGGGACTTCATGGTGTTTCTGGACATTCAGGACGCTTACCTACATGTACCTATATTGCCCTCTCATCAGCGATATCTCCAGTTTGCTGTCCTACAGCAACATTACCAATTTCAAGCACTGCCTTTTGGGCTTTCTACAGCTCCACGGGTCTTTACCAAGATCATGGCAGTTATGGCGGCCCAACTTCGTCATCAGGGGATCAGACTGCTCCCATACTTGGACGATCTCTTGCTCTTAGCAAGCTCTCCAGAGGTCCTTCACTGCCATCTACAGGTAACCATGGTCTTTCTATAAAGGCACGGCTGGCTAATGAACTTGAATGTCTTCCCTAACCCCTTCTCAAGGAATGGTGCATCTGGGAGCCTTCCTGAGCTCCGAATCTTCCTAATAGCAGACAGAATCTCTGCACTACAGCACCGACTGTGCAGGTTACTCCAGTCGCCGAATGTCAAATCACTCTGCAGTGCAGACCTTGGGATCCATGGTGTCCACCTTCAACATGGTGGAGTTTACACAGTTCCACTCCAGGCCCCTACAACACCTGATCCTCTCCAGGTGGAATGGGCTGCTCCATCTGATCAGATCCCAGGTGATGGGCCTCTCTCCGGAGGTTCGCCTGTCCCTCTCCTGGTGGCTACAGATGTCCCACTTAAACAAGGGTCACCCCTTTTGGATCCCGGAATGGGTACTCCTTACCACGGACGCAAAGGCTCCGCGGGTGCAGTCCAGTGAACAGCCAGCACTCTTCCAAGGCCGCTGGACACCAGCCATGGCGATCTTACCAATCAACGTCCTAGAACTCCGAGCAATCTACAGTGCCCTCACTCTGAGACGTCAGTGGCCTACCTCAATCACCAGGAAGTTGGTCAGCAATGACAGAAGTGTCAGGCATTCTTACATCGGCCGAACGCCATATCTCAACCATCTGTGTTCATCCCAGAGATTCTCAATTGGGAAGCGGATCTCCTCGGCCGTCACGACGTGCATGCAAGGGAGTGGTCTCTACGCCCAGAAGTCTTTCAGCTCCTGGAGGACAAATCGGGTCTACCGGACGTGGACCTAAAGACACAACCACAAGCTTCCAGTGTACAGGTCCAGGACAAGGGATCCTGAAGCAGCCTTCTTGGACGCATTGTCAGTGAAGTGGACCGTCCATTTGGCTACCTCTTCCCTCCAGTCTCCCTTCTTCCTCGGGTTCTTTGGAAGTTCAAGCAAGAAGGGGCATGGTCCTGTTGGTAGCTCCGGCTTGGCCCAGACGCCATTGGTACTCCGATCTTCAAAGTCTCTCCATAGACTTTCTTCTCCAACTTCCTCAGCGACCGGACCTGTTGTATCAGGGTCCCTGTCTACTTTCTGACCTGGCCTGTCTGGCTCTTGAGACATCCCTCCTAAGGTCTAAAGGGTTTTCTAACTCTGTGGTCCGGACCATGTTTAGAGCGTGTAAGCCGGCCTCTGCCCGGATTTATCACTGGGTGTGGCATACATATTTCCAGTGGTGTGCTACCAGAAACTATGATCATCCAGGTTTTTAAGGTTTCTAGAATCCTTGCCTTTCTTCAAGCTGGATTGGTTCTTGAACTCCACCTGGCCTCTCTGAAAGTGCACGTCTCTGCTGTCCATCTGGTTCCAGCGCACAATTGCTTCACTGCTGCATGTTCACACCTTCCTGCAGGGTATTCTCTGTAAACAACCTCCCTTTGTAGCTCCGTGGGATTTGTCAGTGGTTCTCCACGCACTTCAGCAACCGCCGTTTGAATCCCTGGACTCTGATGTCAAATGGCTCACTGCGAAGACTTTTTTTTTTCTTTTTTCTTCTTGCTAAAGTGTCTGCCCGTAGGGTATCGGATTTAGGGGCGCTCTCCTGTCGCTCCCCATTTCTGATCTTTCATCAGGACAGGGCTGTTCTTTCAAGGCGCCCTGGCTTCCTTCCCAAGCTTGTAGGTCCGGCCACCCAATCACCAGACCTCTCGGCAGGTGAGGCCTCATTGGATGTGGTCCGTGCTCTGTGGATCTATGTGGACCATACTGGTTTCATCAGGAAAACTGATTCCCTCTTTTGTCCTGTATGGATTCCACCTAAGGGATGGCCAACTAATAAACAGACTCTGGCCAGATGGCTTCGCATGACTATCTCAAAGGCTTACACGCAGACTGATCTTATTTTGCCGGCTACAGTATCTGCTCATTTTACTCGCTCTGTGGGTCCCTCATGGGCATCCCGCCGTGGCGCGTCTGACTAACAACTGTGCAAGGTGGCCACGTGGTCTTCTGTCCACACCTCTCTTGGGTTCTATGCCTCTGATACATTTGCCTCTCAGGAGGCTTCCTTTGGACACCTAGTTCTCCTCTTAGCTCAGGAGCATCTCCGCCCTTAAACTACTGCTTTGGGACATCCCCATTGTCTCCCTGTGGAGCCCTATGGACCCTGAAGAAGAAAAGGAGTTATGGTAAATTGTACCTCTGTTAACTCTTTCTTCATAGTCCATAGGGTCCACAAGGCACCTGCCTTCTATGGGTTTCTTCTCTTGGTCACTAGTTTCACTCTGTGTGAGAGCGAGATTCCTCAGTGTACCAGTCTTCCTTCTCTCCTATCCTTCTCCTGCCTTGGGCTTGTTGACAAAACTAGGTTGCCGTCAGGCTGTGGGTGGGGTATAGGGGGAAGGACTGGAGCATCCTGGGACAGAAAAAGCTTTGCTGTTGGTGTCCAGTTCTCAAAGTACCAACTACACCACATTGTCTCCCTGTAGTCCCTATGAGCGTTAACAGAGGTAAGATTTACCATAACACACTCCATTTTCTGACAAGTATATCTGAATACATTGATGTCTGAAATTAAATTTTCTCCCCTGTGTAAAAGTTATTGGTCTCGCTGTCTTTCTTCGATTTTATAAGATGTATTAAAAAAATCTGTTCTAAATGGATCGAGTGCAGGAAGATGGAATTTTTAGAAAACTCTGCATGATGCATGAGACTTTCTTTAATGTTAGGTGTTTGGGTGTAGATGTATTGCCCTGACCAAAATACGTTTTTAAATGACAGAGTCCTGCAGGGCGCGCTGTGTGTGCTGCAGCTCCCGGCACCAGTTACATCCCTCAGCATTTCCAATGACTGCGGTGTTGGCAGCTACTCAACCAATCGTCATGACCACTGTCTCCCGGCCACATGACTGCGCCAGGTTCTCTCTCCTTACAGATCTCTGAGGCGGAGCCATTTTCCTTCAGCAACTGCCATACCATGCGCCGCACAGGCAGACGATGTGCCCTGGACCTCCATGCTTAGGTCTGCACCTTGTTGACACAGGTTCCCCCCCCCCTTCTTCCCCCGGGCCACTCTGCCATTCCCCCTCACCCCCCGCTTCATCACTCCTTCACAGGAATAAGCCCATCTAAAAAGATGATGCCACGGACACCCGACCCCTGATGACCGTTCCTTCACATCTGATATTCTTAGTCCAGCGCTCAAACTCCCCCCCCCGCCTGCTTAGTATAAATCACTTGCACACCCGCGGACACCCGACCTCCCCCACCACTGCCCGCTCCATCACATCTGCTGTGCCTAATCCAGAGCTCGCGCTCCCGTCCCACCCGCTCAATCACCTACTTAGTACTGGCCGCTGAGTGCAGGGATCTGCTCGGCTGTAAACATGCTGCAGCCACAGACACTGTACACTCCTCACCCCTCGCTGCAGCTCCATTACTTCTGTTACATGAAGGTACTGTTCTCAGAGGCTACTTTATTCTTTCTTTTCTCAAGTCCAAACTGATATCTAAATTACAGTGTAAAAATAAAGCTGTGCAGTATTTGTGGGCTACATACAAAAACAGCCGGTATTTACACCACATTCAAAAATATATGTATTTGCACCCCTTGAATTGCAACATGGTTTGCCCAGGGGCACAGTTACTTGCTATTTCTTGCTCTACTCCCAGCTCTGAATTAGGCACTCTGTCCGGTGAAGAGGGGAGATAACGGGCAATATTGGCTGCGTAATGAGTGGGTGGTGTAATGTCTGGTATTGGCGACTCTTGCGGATGATGAAACATACAAAATCACAAGTGCTATAATAAGGAAGTATGATATCACTAACACTGGAGCTCTGCATTTGTGGTTAGAATTAATTCTAGTTAGTGTTTTGTGCAGGGTTGGAAAAAAAAATGTTTTAAAAATTTATTTATTTTTTCCTGTGGTTTTAACCCACTTTTTTTTTTTTTTTTAATTGGCATCGTTTTAATTAACAAAAAAATGTAATCCTTGATCAGCCGTGTCTTAATGCTTTCTAACATGGGTGTTGCCATAGGTGCAAGGGGTGCTGCTGCTATAGGGCCCAGAGCTGAGGGGGGCCATCTTCCTTGTCAGAGTTACATGTGTTACACAGGTTGAGTCTCTCATATCCAAATATTCAGAATTGTGGAATATTCCGAAATGCGGAATTTTTTGAGCTTGACTGAAAAAGTGACACCTTTTTGCTTTTTGATGGTATAAAGTACACAAACTTTGTTTAAGGTGCAAAATGTATTAAAAATATTGTATAGGATTACCTGCAGGCTGTGTATAAGGTGTATATGAAACTTAAATGCATTCTGTGTTTAGATTTGGTTCCCATTCCTAAAGTATTTCATTATGGTATTCAAATATTTCAAAATACGGAATATCCCGATATCCTGGTCTTAAGCATTTTGGATATGGGTGACACAACCTGCATACTTTTTTCACCAATGGGTGGTACATAGGGACCCTTACAAACTTTTGCTGTGGGGCCTTCATATACCTAGTTAACGCCCCTGGCAACAGAGATTCAGTTTCATTTGATCTGTTTGTAATGTCACACATGCTATGTGTGAGGTCCTATCATCATAATTTTATGATTTAGAGCTTCCCACATGCCCCTCAAATTCCCCCCCCCCCCACATGCTATCACACACATACCTCTAGAATGCCCATCTGAAACCGCCATCAGCATCAGATCTCCTCACATGGCCCTTAAATGAATGTTTAATGCCTCCATGATCATACAGGTGATATGACTTGTCTGTACACAATACCCATAGTGAATAAGGCATTAGGTGATAAGAGGCATATTTATCAAAGAATGTGCTTTATTACCCAGAAAACAACCGGTTTCGGAGGTGGTATGTAAATATTAAGAAATACCAAGATGTATGTACAGGGGACCACAGCAGAATATCCAGATATCTGTTGCAATCCCCTAGTCTTCACGTAAGGGCAGGCAGGGCGCCTTTTAGAAGGAACACGTCACCGCGCTGAGGGCGTGTGCCCGAAAGATGTGTGGTCATTTAGAAAAGTGGCGTGTCCTTGAGATGCGTCCCCCTTTTCTTACTGTATGGGGTGTGCCCCAGCATTCATGGAGATGCTGTGCTGCCCCAAGCTCTCCCTGCAATGTGAATAGATGCCGTGCCATGCCGGTAACTGCAGCCCACGGGTGGAGATGGCTGTTTGGTCTATGTATTGACCCTGGTTCTCACAAACCCCTGTCTCACTCTGCCCCCAAAAATTGGCCAAGCCCCAGAAGCAGGCCTGGAGTACCAGACGTCCGGCCCCTAAGTCCGATGACAAACCTGCGGCCTGACGGTCTGGGCCTCCCTTTGAGTGGGAGGCCGCCTGCTGCAGTTCGCCCAGTGTTGGTCGGTTACCACGACAGACACTTGGGTTCACGAGGTGGTTTCTCACGGGTATGCTCTCCTTCCGGCACAGGCCCCCCTCCCGATTCTTCACCACGGGTCTTCCATCAGACTGGAACAAAGCCATGGAACTGTGGAAGGTTTTGCACACTATGCTCCAGGCTGGAGTTATAGTGCCTGTTCCATTCTCCCAGAGGGGCCAGGGTTTCTATTCCAATCTGTTTTTGGTGCAGAAACCCAATGGATCGTACCGTCCGATCCTCAACCTCAAAGCACTCAACAAGTCCTTGCGGGTGCCGAGGTTTCGGATGGAGACCCTACGGTCCATCATTCTGGTGCTGGAACCTGGGGATTACATGGTGTCGTTGGACATACAGGACGCTTACCTGCATTTCCCTATTCTTTTACACCATCAACAGTTCCTCAGGTTTGCAATCTGCAACGATCACTTCCAGTTCCGGGCGTTACCTTTTGGGCTGGCGACAGCACCACGTGTGTTCACCAAGGTGATGGCTGTCATGGCGGCTTCCCTGCGGCTGCAGAGAGTCCGCATGTTGCCGTACCTGGACGACCTTCTGTTGGTAGCAGGATCTCCAGAGCTCCTTCTTACGCCCCTTGGACCTGACTATTGCAGTACTCCAACAGCACGGCTGGTTAATAAACTGGCAGAAGTCCACCCTGATCCCGTCTCAGAGGATTCTGCACCTCAGAGCCTTATTGGACTCCGGACAGCAAAGGATCTTTGTGACGGGGGAAAAGATCTCTGCCTTACAGTTGAGGGTGCGTAGTTGTCTGCAGAGTTGCCGGGTGTCTCTGCATTCGGCGATGAGGTTACTGGGCTCCATGGTGTCGGTATTCGACATGGTGGAATATGCCCAGTTTCACTCCAGACCTCTGCAGCAATTGATCCTGTCCAAATGGAATGGACTGCCTCAGTCTAAGGTCCCAGACAATGGTGCTCACTCCAGAGGTTCGCCTGTCATTAGCCTGGTGGTTGCAGACGACCCATCGGGTCGTCCGTATTGGGTGGCGAACTGGGTCCTATTGACGACTGACGCCAGTCTTCGGGGCTGGGGAGCGGTCTCGGGTCCACACTTGTTCCAGGAGCTTCCGATAAACATCTTGGAACTCTGCGCCGTTTTCAATGCTCTCCAGCAGGCCCATCGGGTTCTCCATGGTCACCCAGTGCAGGTCCAGTCGGACAACGCCACCACCATGGCCTACATAAATCGGCAAGAATGAACCCGAAGTCGGGCGGCACTCGTAGAAGTGTCCCGCATCCTGATCTGGGCGGAGCGCAATCTCCCGGCCATATCAGCAGTATTCATCCCGGGAGTCCTCAACTGGGAGGCCGACTTTCTCAGTCGCCAGGACGTTCATCCGGGGGAATGGTCTCTACACCAGGACGTCTTTCAACTTCTGGTGGACAGGTGGGGTCTTTCAGAGATCGACCTCATGGCATCACGGCACAACGACAAGTTGCCGGTGTACGGGTCTCGCACAAGAGACGAAAAGGCGTCTCTGGTGGATGCTCTGTCCGTCCAGTGGACGTTCCGGTTTGCCTATCTCTTTCCTCCGTTTTCCCTTCTTCCACGGGCAATCCGGAAATTCAAACAGGAAGGAGGGACGCTCCTGTTGATAGCTCCCGCGTGGCCCAGACAGCACTAGTTCTCAGACCTTCAGGGTCTGTCCGTGGACATCCCTCTGCGGTTGCCGCTACGACCGGACCTACTGTCACAGGGTCCTTGTCTTCACCCGGATCTGACTCGGCTGTCTTTGACGGCGTGGCTGTTGAGATGGCCATGTTAAGGTCCAGGGGGTTTTCCAGCTCTGTAGTACGCACTATGCTGAGAGCTCGGAAACAGTCTTCTGCAAGAAAATATACCATCGTGTGTAGCATACGTTCTTCCAGTGGTGTCGACCGAGAGGTTATGCACCTCGGGAGTTCCGTCTGTCTAGAGTGCTAGCCTTCCTACAGGCGGGACTAGACCATGGGCTTCGCCTTGCTTCTTTGAAGGTGCAGGTGTCTGCCCTGTCTGTCTGGTTCCATCGTAGGATTGCTACAATCCCTGATGTGCGCACTTTTATGCAAGGTGTTCTTAGAATTCAGCCGCCATTTGTTCCACCGGTGGCGCCTTGGGATTTAGCTGTGGTCCTGAGGGCTCTCCAGGGACCGCCGTTTGAACCACTGGACTCAGTGGATCTTAAATGGCTGACAGCTAAAACAATTTTCCTTCTTGCCATCGCTTCAGCCAGATGTTTCTGATTTAAGGGCTCTCTTGTAGACCCCCTTTCTTGATTTTTCATGGGAACAGGGCGGTGCTGCGCACTCGTCCTGATTTTCTTCCCAAAGTTGTTACCCGTTTTCATATCAACGAGGAAATAGTTGTGGCGGCTTTTAACTCATCTGACCTGTCTGTGGGTGGACCACTTTGGACGTTGTGCGGGCCTTAAGGATTTATGTTGACCGCACTTCTTCGTTTAGGAAGTCGGACGCCTTGTTTGTCCTCTATATGGCTTCCGTAAAAAGGGTTGGCCTGCCTCAAAGCAAACTTTGGTAGCTTGGATCCGTATGGCCATTTCAGAAGCTTATCTTCATGAAGGCCTGCCGGTTCCATCCTCTGTGAGGGCTCATTCCACTAGGTCTGTGGGTCCTTCATGGGCAGCTTGACGTGGTGTTTCTGCAGTCCAGATCTGCAAGGCTGCCACGTGTTCCTTGGTCCATACCTTTGTGAGGTATTACGCGTTTTACACCTTTGACTCTCAGGATGCTTCCTTCGGGCAGCCGATTCTCCTTTCAGCACAGGAGCGTCCCCACCCTTAAAGGATACTGCTTTGGGACATCCCCAAGGTATCCTGTGGATACCCTATGGACCCTGAAGTAGAAAATATGAGATATGGTAAGAACTTACCTATGTTATTTCTTTCTATGAAGTCCATAGGGTTCCACAGGACTCCCGCCCTGTCGCACCTGTGCTGCAGATGGGCTTTACTCTGGTCACCGGTTTTTCCGTCTCCCTCTGGTGAGAATGTGATTCTTGTGTGTGACCAGATCTCTTTTCTCTCTCTTCCTTATCCTCCTCCGGCCTATGGCTTGGTACGTAACTGAGATGCCTTGGCACGGGGGCGGGGTATAGGAGGGGGGACCCTAGTGCATCCTGGGAGGCTGAAAACTTAACTCTATGGTGCCCGATGCCTGACGTCATCACCAATACCCCAAGGTATCCTGTGGAACCCTATGGACTTCATAGAAATAGAGATAACAAAGGTAAGTTCTTACCATATCTCATATATATTTTTTTTTTTTTACAAAATGTTGCATATATTTTATTGTAACTTTTGAAGCGTCAATATTAAAAGTGAAAAAACCTCATCTGTCGTCTGGCCGTGGGTCCTGCTGGCCAGGGGGCGTGTTGAGCCCCCCTCCCCGCGGCCTCTGCTGCAAGTCTACGGGTGGTCGGCTGACCGCCCGTACACACAGCACGATGCCCCAATATGCCTGCAGACATATTGGGCATTCGGCTGTACAGCACAGCCGATGCGATATGTCTGTGAACGAATGTCGTTTAGACATATCGCTGGTACACACTGGCCGATGGGCACCAGATATATTGGGCGATCTGCCAGTGTGTACCCAGCATTACAAACGTGTCCTTAAAGAGGTACAAGATGGTGGAAGCCTCATGACCACTAAGAATTATCCTTCAGCCCTCGGGAGAGGGCCCATGGCTGAAGGACTGCCTGTTACTCTAGGCCTGAGGTGGGCAATAAGCATCCCTCCAGATGTTTTTGAACTACACATCCCAGCATGCATTACAACATTTTCAGCATGGCCAAATAGCAAAACTGGCAGGGCCTGCTGGGATGTGTAGTTTTACAACATCTGGGGGACCACTAATTGCCCACCCCTACTCAAGGCATTAAGAGACTATGCAAAGTTTGCCCAGACCATCCATTCATGTGCTAACCTTGCATAACCCAGTCATCTCTTTTGCCACCCCAAATCTTCTATTTTGACCTTTTATCCAGCTGGTGAAGAATGCAACTGCACGTTGATGGTGCGCATATGTCCACTGTGAGAGAGACAGGTAGAGCAGAGAGAGACCCAAAATAGGGAAAGAGGGAGGGAAAGAGAAAACCCTAGCACCCCTTTAGTATTTAGGGCTCCATTTAACAGAGTCATAACTCCTTTATGCTTACCGCTATTTCTGAAGCCCCCACCAGGGTTTGAGCTCTGTGTATAGGCAGACTGTCGTCACGTATGTGCATTAGCCAGTAACCCATCGCCGGCAGCGCCAAGCACAGCAGATGATGCCGCAGAGGAGAAGGACACCGCTGGGCCATGCTGGACAGGTAAGTGATGCCATTTTCCTTTGTTTAACACATGAATCTGATCTTATACTCCGTGTCAAACTGTTAACATTCAAATAGTGTTATACAATTTATAAAAACTTAATACAGCCCATAAAATGAGAAATAATAGAAATGCTGTAGTCAGTTGATATAAGAAAAAAATGTTGGCTTTTGTTTTCTTTTTAATTCCAGTTGCACATCCTATGCTTGTGTATATTATTATAGTAGGGTGGAGGCCTTTGTATTTAAGAAAGGTGCAGTCACATATTTACTGTAGTATGAAAAGTATCTTGCTTTTGTAGAAACCAATTTATCATGTGTCTATCTCTTGCAAACAAAGTTGCAATAAAAGGAAACGGTTTCCTTGTGGTGCATGCACCTCCTACCTTGTCCCGTTTGTAGTTTCTGACAAGTGTTGTGGGCTTGTTCAGGGCTTTTGGGTGTCACGACCACGTATAACTCCTTCTGAAGTGCTCCGTGTTTCATGCGGGCAGGGTCTCTGTTTTTGCAGAGAGGTGTGTGCCGCAAGGTCAGCTCTGTCTGGCAGAGCTCTTACTTACAGAGCTATCCTCCTTGCTGCTGCGGTGTCTGGTGTTGCTGCCGGGTGTGTTGGTCAGTGAAGATGTTAGGTGGGTGTGTCCTACGCGTACTACAAACGAGACAAGGTAGGAGGTGTGTGCACCAACTTTGTTTGCATGAGATAAACACACATGATAAATTGGATTATACAAAAGCAAGAGACTTTTCATACTACAACTAAATATCTGACTGCACCTTGCTTAAATACAAAGAATCGCCCTACTGCAATATATATATATATATATATATATATATATATATATATATATACACACACATACACATACACAAGCCTAGGATGTGCAACTGACCTATTTCTCTATTTCTCATTTTATGGGTTGTATTAAGTTTTTATAACTTGTATAACACCTTATGTGATTTTTAAAAGCTATGAATCTGATCATATAATCATTGTAATTCTATACATCAATTTATAAATTTTTCTGATTCCTTCTCTTTTTTTTTTTTTTTTTTTGACTTTCTGTGATTTTATATATAATAGTCATACTTCCCAAGTGTTTGAATTTTATTTGTTATTAGAAAAATATACATATTAAATGTAACTTTTTTTATTTTTTTTATTTAAACAATATAAATGCATTATATTTCTCACATCTATATTCACATACATTGAAACTGACCTCTCAATATCGAACCTCTTTCACTTACAGAGCTTTCAACACACTCTGAATGTGCGCCCAATAAGACCTAACCTAAAAACTAACCTTGCTATTCCAGTGATCTAGAAAGGGATCACATTGGTCTGTGGCAGCTTAGAATACATACCCTAAGAGGGAACTCTTCCTTTCCACCCCCTCCGCAGAAAATAACACGGAGAACACCCCTATTATATACTATCGATATCCGCAGCAAGTTTTAAAAGTGGCAAACCCACCACCTCTTTCCCTCCCCCTTCTCATTTCCTCAACACCTATACTCCTCTACTCATTTACACACCCACAGTATGTATACAGACAGACTAGAACGGTGGGAGAACATTTTCTCCCCAGTAGACAATGAGATATCAGAGATGAAAGCTTCTATACACTATTTATGAGACTGGAGAAACTACTATCCCTAGAAATTAGGCAATGTTGGGATAGCGACACACTAGGAAAATACATAGATCATAGACTGGTCCCAAGAGGCCTTAAGATGTTCAAATACTCTACCTTCATTCCACAAGATGAGAATATGCAACAAAAATGGGATGAGGCACTAGATGAGTGCTCATTCACACTAATGAGATTAGTTATTGAGGACAGAAAAAGTCACTAGAAAGGGATGAAAACAATTAAGGAAAAATTTCTACCTCTAGTAGATACGTAAGACTATAAAAACCTAGAAACAATAACCAATGTCAAACAGGACAATCGAGAATGAAGTAATAGATATAAAAAGAAGGAAATTTATAAGAGAACAGATTATATGGGAAAAAAAAACAGGCATTGGAAGAAATCTAGGATTGAAAGCCACGCCAATAGATGGAACCTTAAAAACAAAAGGGCGACCTCCTGAAAAAAAAAAAAACCATACCAACACTATATAGAGCAGAAACCTAGATCATTCTCAAGACACCAAGTCACACACAACAGACATAATCCAAGAGACAAAGAAAGAAGAGAACATAGGGATAGCTATCTCACAAACGTACATGAACAAAAATCTAGAACACTGGGGAATGACAACACCACAAAACCATAAAATGAATACATGGGGGAACAAAGGAAGATCTCTATTAAGACACCACCCAGAAATATGGCAAGGAATAGAATATACCAACCCTAAAGAGAAGATAACTTCGTATATGAAAAAGGTCAAATAAAGAACTCTGTACACAAGTAAAGGTCAAGGAAAGCCTCAGAAAAGGCATGAGGAAAGCACAATTTGAGGAACTACAAAAAAACAATACTAATTGAAAACAGAAAAGCTGGCCTCTCATAGAATAACTGAATCAGAAATGGAAGAAACCCAAGATGGAACTGAAGAAAACCATAACCTTGTTTTAGAATTGGTCAAGGACGACCTACCACCCAACATTCTAATGGACGCCACACAAAAGAGAAAACAACCGTGTATGGAAAGAGAAGAATCAGTGGAGGAACAACACGATAAACCTAGAAAATGCCAAAGTAAAACCGATAAAGAAAAAAAAAGAGAACCATAACATAGGAAATTTCAATCTCGGCAAATACAACCTCAGCGAGGCTGAATAACACCTTCTTAGCAAAAGTCTCAAATTCGCTCCCTCAAACAACCTGAACGAATTTCAAACGTTTATAGACTTAATGATGATGATCTCATGGATGATGTATCTCATGGAAACTCACCCTAAAGTTATTTCTCAAGCAAAAATCAAAACCCAAAACAATGACACAGATCAATTTATACACACCGATTTAAAAGAGAAGTCAACTTTTTATCCGACTCACACCAGAGGTGCTTTCATGGAAACGTTCCAAAAGGCAGTAGAACTAGATTTTGCAGAATTCAAACAGAAAAAAGAAAAACAACCTTACCAAGGAAGAAAAAAATCAGCTCTTAAAGCATTAACCGAGAACAAAGCCATAGTAATAAACCTGCGGACAAAGTGGGGGACATTGTGATCATGGTGAAATATGACCAAGAGGCAAGAAAATTACACTCAGACCTGGAAACTTACGAACCCCTCCCTTCTAACCCCACAGACAAAGTTTTGTGGTGAGTGAGGCAATTCCTGATGCTATCTGAGTACATCGATCAGCTCTTACAACCTCTGGTATCACTACAACACAGCCATTTGAAAAAGACGACACAAATACTGAAACTACTGAATGAAATTGATTGGGAAGACTGATACCTGCTCGCAACCTTCCATGTTAAAGCATTATACACCTGTATAGAACACAAAAAAGGCTGCAGAGCGGTAGAAGAAATATTGAAATCCAACGACAAGATCCCAGCAAAACAAATAGAATTTGTTATAAAAGGAATATATTTTATTCTACAAAACAACTATTTCCCACCATAGACCGTTTCGCCGGACAGATATGGGGACAAAGTTTGCCCCCAGTTACGCGAGCCTGTTTATGGGTAATTGGGAGTCCGATACCATCTGGAACAACAATCCCCATGAAGACAAAATTATATTATGTAGGAGATATATAGACGACATCATCCTGATCTGGAAAGGCACACAGGAAGAACTGGAAGAATTCACACTATACTTTAACAAAACGACAGAAATCTCGAATTCACTGCCACTTCCAGCAACCAAACAATAGACTTTTTTTGGATGTAACCATATCTGTAGAAGATGGCAATATCCATACAAAAACCTTCACAAAACAAGTAGACTGTCACACATTTATCCCACCAACCAGTAATCACCACACAAATTGGTTAAAAAGCATACCCAAGAGTCAATTTGAGGATTCGTAGGAACTGCTCTAAAATCGAAACTTTCGAAGACCAAGCAACAACCCTCAAACAAATTCTTAGAACAACATTATGAAACAACTCTGATCGAGACAGCTTTTCAAGAAGCTAGGGAGACTTAAAGGAAAGAATTAACATATAAAGAAAAGAAGGACCTGGACCAACAACAACCGCTATTAATCACCCAATACAGTAACCAACACAAGGATCTGGAACAGATAATACGCAAAAATTGGCACATTAACAGACGACCTCAAAATAGTACTCAGACCCACATTTGTTTATAGAAGAGCACCAGCATAAAGCAAAAACTTTTGAAGTCATCTATTGCCAAATAAAGATTCTCAAAAAATCAGCCAAAACTGGCTAAACAACAAGAAAACAGGCTTTTTCTACTGCAATCACTGCAGAGCATGCAAGACCACAAACCAAAAGTTCCCTACCCCCATCCATAACAAAGACACCTCCTTACTCTCATTTCAAGCTATTTCTTTAGTTAAACCCTCATGGAGAGGAGGCAACCACATCAAATCCATGTCAAGGGAAGAAAGCAAATGGATATTTGAACTCAAAACTTTAACACCATATGGACTGAATATCGATTTCGAACTCATTTTCTGAACGAGGGTTCCTGACCGAAACACACGGCTAGGGGGGACTAGAAGAGCTCATGGAAAACCCATGCAGGCAGAGAGGTAATTATTGTCATACCACCCTGGAAACGCCCAAAACAGACCATCTGAACTATGGAATCTAAGAAGGGTTTTGCCTGTGGAGTAATGGGAACGGGGACCTCCCACAAAATACAGGTACTGTAAACAGGTCATCTCTCCATTGCCCATACGGAACCACCTGACCAAATACCCCCACCCGGCGTTTCCCATTCAGCATACCCAGTTCGGATCACTGGATGAATAACGGAATGGACTGGAATAAGAAAAACAAAACTGCTGAATTCTGACAATAATATAAATCAAGAAAAAGGCATAATATATACAATTCAAAAACAATATCCTAGGTCTCTGCATCATATTAAGGATGTGTCATATACAAAAATAATCAGGAGAGGCTTTCGAGAGCAGCCCAATTTAAAGGAATGTATCCCTATAAATCCTTATCTAGAATCAAGTTATGGGACCATTCTTTATTTTATATATTTTTTTTTTTCCCCCATACTATATCTTTTTCCTTATCCTAAATAGCATGTAAATGACAAATAATGAAACTGTAGAATCTTCAAGAAAAGATATACTTGACCAGAGATCCCACTACAACATAGATCACAAGCTAACAACAAATTCAAACGCAAACATGTTTCTTTGCCTTAAAATCAAGTAACACCATTAACTAACGAGTCTTTACTAATCTGTTCTGGCTTACAATAGTGCAAAACATATATTTTTATCTCAACTAATCTCATAATTTACCTACCAATCAGTGCTTGTTCATGACACATGCCAATTAAAACTATTCTTATTTACATATATTCATAGTAGGAGATTTATAAGAGTTTTAGGTTATAGTTTGATTGCTTTACGTCTAGCAGGAAAGATACACCTCTAACAAGGCAGTGTTTTTTCAATCAATGGATAAACGATCCCTACAAGGCTCAATTAAGGAAGCCATATAAGGAAACCTCATGTTCAGGGCCGGTGTTAGGTGCCCTCCTGCAAACTATAAATTTGTGCCCTCCCACCCATATTCTATGACGGTACCGCGCACCCCGAAAAGCTGTGGTCTCACAAGTAAGGAGCTTGACAACTCATTCGGACCCCCTATTTAAATTACGCCACATGCAGTACAGTCTTATTCACATTACACCACGTAGTGCATGTTTCGCATTACACCACATAGTAGTGTCCCTTATTTACGTTGCGCTACACACAGTGCCCCTTATACACATAATGCCACAGTAGTACTGATAAGAAACCAGATCCCCAGCTGCATCCAAATAATTGTAGAGGGCTCAGATGTCAATGGAGCGTCAACCTAGGACGGAATTTAAGCAAATTATGTGACACTCTTTCAGTCATGTGATCCTGTTCTTCCACTGCATCGCAGCCTTTCCTACCATTTGCATGGTGTCTAGATTGCCAAATAAAAATACTTAAAACAAATGTCTGTCGGCTGTGATGGCGGGGGCCATGTTGCTTTTGGCAGCATGACTCTCCGCTGATGATATAGCCCGTCGGACCTGCATGTAGGTCTGATGGGCGATGGCGCTGACCAAGCGCGGGAGCACGCATCGTCGGTGAGATATCTGGTACACAATGGCTGATGTGCCCGATATGTACATATCTTCTAGTGTGGTTAGGTTTAGGCCCTAAGGGGGAGAGTTGGGGTTAGGCACTAGGGGGGAGGGTTAGGTTTAGGCACTGGGGAGGGAGAGTTAGGGGGAGTGTTGGGATACAGACTGAGGATGCTGGCGTCGGGATTTTGACCGCCTGGATCCTGAGCGCTGGCATCCCTTACCATCCTAAAGGAAATGGAAGCAAGACATAGTAATGGGGAAAAGGAATGAAAACAGTACTCCGCACAGACCAGGTAGTAAAGACCATGTGAATAAGCAATGAAGTTTACGTAAAAATAGTAACTGACAATATTGTGTGTCCAAAAGCAATTACAGAGGCTTGGTTAACTTGGTCAAACAATGCACCAAATAGGGGGGCCCTGTGACTGAAATTTCATAACCATCCGGAAGATAAAGCATAGGGAGAACACGGCCCTTGCAGGCACAGGTATAATGGACACACACAATGACAGGTAATGCTCCCCCCCCCCCCCCCCTCTCCTCACTGAATTAATTACTGCCCATTACACCCATACATTCATAATATTAAATAATTACTGTGCTGGCTGCTGCAGTGCTGTCTCCATTCTCTACATCACAGGTTCTCGAACTCTGACCACAAACAGAGCATGTTCCAAGTAACCTCACAGAATCACAAGTGAAATAGCTCCTGTTGTGGATCTTTTAAATGTCAGTGAGTAATGAATACACCTGTGCACCAGCTGGGTGACCTGGAAAACGTGACCTGTGTGGGGTCCTGAGGACTGAGTTTGAGAACCACTGCTCTACATTCTCTGACTGCGAGGTCACTGGTCGGGACTCAGGAGTCAGTCACGCTGGGGAGAAACCTGACTTTCTGAAGAGAGGATGAGTAGAAGCTCAGCTGCCAGTCCACCCAGGTGGCTTCAGTTCAGGCTGATCATCTTAATCAGCCCCCTGCCTCTGGCCCCCCTCCCCGACCATGGATGGGACTGTGTGAAGAGCTCAGCCGCACTTTTCTCTATAGTAGGTTGCCAGTGCCTGTCATACAGTGTGATGGGCGCAGCGGCAGACGGCAGCAGTAACAAGTGTCTCGGCAGCAGCTGCAGCCTGGCACCTCCCTGCAGTGCAGGAACTGCTGAGCGGGCCCTGCTCATGTTACAAGCAATACAACCACTGTCCCTGACTAAGCCCGGCCGGGAGAAACTCGTAGGACACACCCACCAAACTTCTTCGCTGACCACCACACCCAGAAGCAACACCACACACCGCAGCAGCGAGGAGGACAGCTCCGTACGTAAGAACTCTGCTAGACTGAGATGACCTTGCTACACACGCTGCCCGGACCTCCGGCACACACCTCTCTGCAAAAACATAGACCCTGCCAGCACAGGAGCACTTCAGAAGGAGTCATACGAGGTTGCGACACTAACAAGGCCGCCACACTTGTCAGCAACTACAAATGGGACAAGGAGGTGCACACACCACAAGTAAACTTTTTGTTTCCTTTTATTGCAACTTTCTTTTTCAGGGTCCATAGGGCTCGACAGGGAGAACTTGGGGTGTAGGTAGTGGTTGAGGACCACGCAGTTAAAGCTTTAGCTTCTAGGACGCATTGGTCTATACCCCGCCCTTGAGCCAGAGTGCACTGCCCGAGTCTCGTCACCTTTTATGCAGTGGGCTGCTTAGGCAGCCCAAATAGCTTTTATTTTTATGATTTTACGTAGTTATATTTTTGTATACTGAGCGCAGAGCACCAAACTGTCCACAGGACGTCTGCGCTGCTGCACCGACACCCATTCGGGCGCTGCAACGCCAGTTTCGGCTGGGGATTTTGGTGGGCATCCCGGGGTCCTTGCTAGCTGGCCCGTGGACGGACCCAGACTGCAACCCGGATGTTAAGGGGACAGGTAAGGCGGGTCATCGCTCACGGTGATGTGCAATTTGGCAGTCATACCTCCAGTATCAGGAGACAGACCAGAGGTGCTGAATGTGGACACAGCCTCCATCCAATGTGATCCACTAGACTACCAGCGTACATATGTAGTGGGAATCCAGCGTACTGGTGGGTAAACAATCAGCATGGGGAGGCTAGCTTTCGCCATTAAAGCGGCCCCTCCCATCAGCTCAGGGTGCCATTCCTCTGAGGTCTCGCTTCCCTTAGCTGCTCTTCTCCTCCGACAACGCCCCCTCAGAGGTCTCCGGGTGCCATTTTCTCACAGGCACAGCCACAGCTCTCTCGGGGAAACGCAGGGTCCGGTCTCCCTACATACCTCTCCCTGAAGTCAGTGTATGTAGCGCTATAGCTTAATAGACACTGAGTCTGTGTAGTTGATTGTGGTGCCATATTGCAGTTCTGCATTGTATGTGACTTATGCTAGCGCTGCCTGTCTGTTTCCCTTTCTATACTGTCAGCATATATCTTTCCCTTTTTTCTCTGACTTTACACTAATATACAGGTGTATTCAGATTTTTCGTTGTGCCTCACATCTATAAAACTAAGTATGTGAGGCTTGTCGCATACAGTTGGTTATTGCACTGTGCCATATTTGTGCTGTATGCTTCTGCAGCTTGCCCAAGTATAAGACCGGACCAGTATACTGCATTCCTACTGGTAATCTGCATACACAGTGGTTGCATTATACCCAGTGCCATTATTGCTCTGCAGCTATGGCTAGCAAAGGCAAGAGTAACAAACAGGCATCTGCACCCATACTGCTATCATGCAAAATGTGCTGCAGGCTTAAGTAAGGAGGATTTGATACAAGATGGGTTATATAGTAAGTTTTATACTCCCATCAGGCCCATCAGACCTCCCAGTGCCTGTACAAGAGCTCCCCTGTGCTTTTTCTCAAGTGCTGGCTACTATTGCGGACCGCTTAGCGTTTCTGGCTGTAGTCCCTCCTATGGGGTTACCGCAGCAGGCTGTAATTCCCCCTCTGGGGTTGCCACAACAGGTACAGGTGATACAAGTACTTCCTGTACCCCCACCATGGGTAGATGTTCTTTCTAACTCAGTGCAGAGTCTGGTGGCTACCTCTACTGACTTTCAAACTATGTTGCAAGGTGAGAAGCCCCTACCCTGTAAGCCTTTTAACCATCCTTTGTTATCTTCACAGCCCATGCAACTCTCAGAATCTGAAGTATCATCTGAGGAGGCAGAAGATGCTGATCTCTCTAACACTGACTCCCCTCTGGAGGCGTCTGAGTCGGTCCAAAATAAATATTCCTTCCTTGGTACGAGCTGTGAGATCCATCTTACTAATAGAAGAGGACAAGCCAGCCCCTAAATCTAAATACCCTCTGTTTAAACGACAAAGTGGTTTCAGCAGAATTCACTCTATATGATCAACTAACTGAACACATGCCTGCAGCCTGGCAGATGCCTGGTAAGAGGTTTCAGCCACAAAAACGTCTTACCTCATGCTACCCATTCCCTGTGGTTCATTGTTCAAAATGGGAACCCCCCCTGCGATAGACTCCATGTTACGCATTTAATTGAAAGCGGTACGTTGCCTATCCCTGCGGTAACCTCTTTGAATTGATCCTACGGATAGAAAGGTGGAATCTTGCCTGAGATTGATATACTCTTTTTCCCTCAGATGCTTCTAGGGATCAGTTATCTCTTGTTGCTTACATTCGAGATGCAGCATCCTATATTGGAGAAGCGACATTGGATGCCAGTCTACTAACCTCCGGAGTCTCGGCCGCGGCTGTCTCTGCCCGCTGTACCCTGTGGCTACTCACATGGAAGGCAGATGCGGATTCCAAGAAAAGCCTAGAAGTGTTGGCCTACAATGGGGAGATCTTGTTTGGCCCAGACTTTGACAAGATTGTAACCACGTTGGCAGCATCAAAAACTGCATTTCTGCCTTCAGCAACTAATACTACTACAAGGCCTCGGACTACATCCTTTTTAAGTCCTTTTTATCCTCAAGGAAAGCCTAAAGGTCAGTCCTTTCCTAGGCAGTCTGCTTCCACTAGGGCTGCCAAACCCAGGACCAAGCAGGCCTGGAACATCAGACGCCCTGCTTCAAAACCAGAGAATAAGCCCTCAGCCTGAAGGGACGGGCCTCCCACTGGGGGATCCCAGAGTGGTAGGCTGACCTTCACTTCGCCCAGTGCTGGTGTCAAACCACAATGTATGCTTGGGTAAGGGAAGTGGTCTCTCACTGGTACGCCCTCACATTTCTTTAACGGCCATCCCACCAGTTTTTCTACACAGGCCCTCCTTCAGACCCAAACAAGGCCTTACATATCCAGAAAGCCATACAGTCCTTGCTGCAAGCAGTGGTAATTGTCCCAGTCCTGCTATCTCAGCGAGGGACTGGTTATTATTCTACTCATTCTAGTTCATAAGCCAAATGGGTTTCATCGCCTATCCTCAACCTCAAATCCCTTAACAAGTTCCCCAGTGTACCCAGGTTCAGGATGCAAACCCTACGCTCCATCATCCTAGCTATGGAGCCTGGGGACTTCATGGTATCTCTGGATATTCAAAACTTGTATCTACATGTACCTATAGTGCACTTACATCAGCGATATCGCCGGTTTGCTATATTACAGCAACACTTTCAATTTCAAGCTCTGCCCTTTGGACTATCTACAGCTCCACGGGTGTTTACCAAAATTATTGCCATCATGGCGGCCCACCTACGTGGTCAGGGTGTCACTGTTACCATATCTGGACTACCTCCTGCTCCTAGCAGGATCCACAGAAGTGCTTCAATGCCATCTGCAGCTAACCATTGCTTTCCTGTACAAGCACGGATGGTTAATCAACTAGAAAAAGTCCTCTCAGAATCCCTCAGAAAATGATTCATCTGGGAGCCCTGCTTGGTTCTCCGGATCAGAGAATCTTCCTGACGTCTGATAAGATCTCCACACTTCAACTACGAGTGCGCAGATGTCTCCACAGTCGCCGAGTATCGATCCACTCAGCAATGCAGGTTCTGGGATCCATGGTGTCCACCTTTGACATGGTGGAATATGCGCAGTTCCACTCCAGGCCTTTGCAAAGGCTGATCCTCTCCAGGAGAAACCTGGTTACCCCATCGGATCAAAGCTCAGATGATGGTGCTTTCTCCAGAGGTGCATCTGTCTCTATCTTGGTGGTTACAGACATCTCCTCTAACCAAGGGTCGCCCCTTTTGGATCCCGGACTGGGTAATCCTAATGGACGCCAGTCTCTGGGGCTGGGATGCTGTGACCGGTTCGCACTCCTTTCGGGGCCGCTGGACATCGATCAAATCAACCCTGCCAATCAACTTATTGGATTTTCAAGCAGTCTACAGGGCCCTCAAACTGGCCCAGCACATAGTTCACGGAAAACCTGTACAGGTTGTCTGACAATTCTTCAACCGTTGCTTACTTCAACCATCAAGGAGGCACTCTAAGTCGGGCAGCAATGACAGAAGTGTCACGTATTCTGACATGGGCAGCGGGTCACCTCCCGACCATCTCTACAGTGTTCATTTTGGGAGTTCTCAATTGGAAGCCGACTTCCTCAGCCGTCACGACGTGCATCCCGGGGAATGGTCTGTTCACCAAGAGGTGTGTCAACTCCTAGGGAACAGATGGGGCCTCACAGAGGTGGAGGTCATGGCCTACCGACACAATTACAAACTGCCAGTGTACGGGTCCAGGACAAGAGATGCCTAGGCAACCTCTGTAGACGCATTACCAGTTTGCGTACCTCTTCCCTCCATTCTACCTTCCTCAAGTTCTTCTGAAGTTCAAACAAGACGGAGGCATTGTCCTGCTGGTGGCTCCAGCTTGGCCCAGACGTCATTGGTACTCAGATCTTCAGCATCTCTCCATCGACACTCCGTTCCTGTTGCCTCAACGACCGAGTCCTTGCCTTTACCCGGACCTGGGTAGTCTGTCTTTGACAGTGTGGCTCTTGAGACATCCTTCCCGAGGTCCAAAGGATTCTCTAGCTCTGTAGTCAAAACTATGCTCAGAGCGCGTAAGCCAGCCTCTGCTCTGATCTACCTCAGAGTGTGGCGTACATATTTTCAGTGGTGTCGTACCAGATGCTACGACCCCAAAGTGTTTAGGATTTCCAGAGTCCTGGCCTTCCTTCAAGTTGGATTGGACCTTGGACTCTGTCTATTTGGTTCCAGCGTAGACTTGCTCCGCTTCTGGATATCCACACTTCCTCCAGGGTGTCCTCCGGGTTCAACCTCCCTTTGTCCCTCCAGTGGCTTCTTGGGATTTGTTTGTCATTAGTACTTCGTGCCCTCTAGGTCCTCCATTTGAACCCCTGGATTCTGTGAAACTCAAGTGGCTAACAGCAAAGACTTTTTTTTTTCTCTTCTGGCTATAGCTTCCGCCAAAAGAGTGTCAGAATTAGGGGTGCTCTCCTGTTGCTCCCCATTTCTAATAATCCACCAGGACAGGGCTGTGCTTCGGACTTTAGGCAGGTGAGGCCTCCTTGGATGTGGTCCGTGCCCTCAGGATATATGTGGAACGTACCAGTTCTCTTCAGAAATCGGATTCCTTATTTGTGCTGTATGGATTTCACAAGCAGGGATGGCCAGCCAACAAACATTGGCTAGATGGCTTCGTGTGACTATCTCACAGGCTTACACGCAGGCAGGCCTTCCTGTACCAGCTACTGTTACTGCTCATTTTATTCGTTCTGTGGGTCCTTCGTGGGCAGCTCGTCATGGCGCCTCAACTAAGCAGCCTTGTAAGGTGGCCACGTGGTCCTCTGTCCATACCTTTTCTGAGGTTCTATGCTTTTTGATACCCTCGCCTCTCGGGATGCTTCCATTTGGGCACCGGACTCTCCTCTTAGCGCAGGAGAATCCCCACCCTTAAAGGACTGCTTTGGGACATCCCTGAGGTCTCCCCGTTTTGCACTGAACGCTCCAGGGCATCCCAGCTGTCTGCTGTGTCTATGGGGGTTGGTTGCCCGGGGAGGAGGGTTAGCTGCTCAGTAATGTGGCTGTGTGGGGGGTGGGTGATCGGTTGTCCAGGGGGTAGTTGTACAGCAATGTGTGGCTGGAGAGGGGTTGTTCACCTGGGTTTACCCCATTAGTGGCGTGGCTGTGGGGGTCTGTTGCCTGGGGGATAGGTGCTCAGTAATACTGTCACAGGGAAAGGGGGGGGGGGGGGAGTCTGGCTCCTACATTTTAGAATAATTAGTCAAGCTCTGCAGTATATGACTCCGTAATAGCCACAATATCCAGATCAACCCTTGTCATTATTGCAGTTCTGAAATGTTCTATCCAAAACTCCTAGCATTTGCACATACAGTATACAGTCGGGTGCATTAATATTGGGACATTGACAGATTTTTCTTATTTTGGCCTCTATTCACCACCACAATGGCTTTGAAATGAAGCAAACAAGATGTGCTTTAACTGCAGACTTTCAGATTTAATTTGAGGGTAATTACATCCAAATCAGGTGAACGGTGTAGGAATTACAACAGTTTCTATATGTGCCTCCCACTTTTTAAGGGGCCAAAAGTAATGGGACTATCAACTCAAAAGCTATTTCATGGACAGGTGTGGGCTATTCCCTCGTTATTTCATTATCAATTAAGCAGGTAAAAGGTTTGGAGTTGATTCTAGGTGTGACATTTGCATTTGGAATCAGTTGCTGTCGACTCTCAATATGAGATCCAAAGAGCTGTCACGATCAGTGAAGCAAGCCATCATTAGGCTGAAAAGTCAAAACAAACCCGTCAGAGAGATAAGCAAAAACATTAGGTGTGGCCAAATCAACTGTTTGGAACATTCTTAAAAAGAAAGGATGCATCGGGGAGAGCTCAGCAACACCAAAAGACCCGGAAGACCACGGAAAACAACTGTGGTGGATGACTGAAGAATTATTTCCCTGGTGAAGAAAAACCCCCTCACAACAGTTGGCCAAATCAAGAACACTCTCCAGGAGGTAGGTGTATATGTGTCAAAGTCAACAATCAAGAGAAGACTTCACAAGAGTGAATATAGAGGGTTCACCACAAGATGTAAACCATTGGTGAGCCTCAAAAGCAGGAAGACCAGATTAGAGTTTGCCAAACAACATCTAAAAAAGCCATTACAGTTCTGGAACAACATCCTATGGACAGATGAGCCAAAGATCAACTTGTACCAGAGTGATGGGAAGAGAAGAGTATGGAGAAGGAAAGGAACTGCTCATGATCCAAAACATACCACCTCATCAGTGAAGCGTGGTAGTGTCATGGCGTGGGCATGTATGGCTGCCAATGGAACTGGTTCCCTTGTATTTATTGATGATGTGACTGCTGACAAAAGCAGCAGAATGAATTCTGAAGTGTTTCGGGCAATATTATATGCTCATATTCAGTCAAATGCTTCAGAACTCATTGGGCGGCGCTTCGCAGTGTAGATGGACAATGACCCGAAGCATACTGCAAAAGCAACCAGTTTTTTTTAAGGCTAAAAAGTGGAATGTTATGCAATGGCCAAGTCTCTCCCCTGACCTGAATCCGATTGAGCATGCATTTCACTTGATGAAGACAAAACTGAAGGGAAGATGCCCCTAGAACAAGCAGGAACTGAAGACATTTGCAGTAGAGGCCTGGCAGAGCATCACCAGGGATGAAACCCAGCGTCTGGTGATGTCTATGCATTCCAGACTTCAGGCTGTAATTGCCTGCAAAGGATTTGCAACCAAGTATTAAAAAGTGAAAGTTAGATTTAAGGTGCATACACACGATCAGATTTTTTCTTCAGATATGGACGATAACGATTTAAAAATCGTTCAGTCGTTCATATCTGATGAAAAATCGTTCATATCTGACATGCCTGAACGATGGACGATCAACGATGCGCGTTCCCGTTTGTCAGATAACGATATCTGACATCTGATGGGTTTGCAGTCAGACTTGGACGATTCCATTCATTTTAATGCAGTTAAAAATCGTTCAATCGTTCAAATCGTTCAAAATTTTGGTCAAATCGTCCAAATCGTTCAAATCGTTTAATCGTTCAGTCGTTCATCTGACAAATCTGACAAGTCTGACAAATCTGACCGTGTGTACTCTCCATTAGGATTGTTTAGTTTGTCCCATTACTTTTGACCCCTTTAAAAAGTGGGAGGCACATATAGAAACTGTTGTAATTCCTACACCGTTCACCTGATTTGGATGTAATTACCCTTAAATTAAATCTGAAAGGCTGCAGTTAAAGCACATCTTGTTTTTCATTTCACAGCCATTGTGGTGGTGAATAGAGGCCAAAATATAAAAATTCTGTCAATGTTCCAATATTTATGCACCTGACTGTAGCTCTAAGAGTATTGTTAGTGCATTTCGACGTTATTCCAACACAAAAAACAATGACAACGATTTAGTCCATATTTTCTGGTCTCAGATGCTGATCAGTGTTTGTTCAACTGTTTGATTAACTGTTCTGCATATCACACTTTGTACTTTCCATATCTAGCTGACCCTATTGATTTTAAAGAAATGGTTTGTCTGATTATGGCTAACTGGCCTCTAATGGTCCGCTGATCAAAGCAGATAAATTGCACTATTAGGTATGCACATGCTCAATAAACTATACTATACCCTCAAGAATATCCACAAAACAAGTAATACCAATTCCAAATTCATCATGTATTCGCATACCTTTAAATACCCCAGATTATTTTGCATGAGGGTGAATGCAGAATGAGCGTAGTAGTCATGCAGGATGGAAATGGAAATCGCATACATTTTGATGAACTTATGTATATCACACTTTGTACTTTGCACACTTCGTATTTTCCACATCTAGCTGACTCAATGGCCAGTCACTAACCTTATGTGAGGATTGCCTTCTGCCTGTGAGCTGTGCCAGGGTCTTGTACGTGTATGAGAGAGGCAACAACAGCAAAGCTCTGATACAGGCAGTTACCATTATGACATCACAGCATGACCTCACACACCCCACCAGACAGGCAAAGACTGGTTATTTGTTATGGGGCCCCTGTTGTATTTTGTATGACTTAAATAGGAAGTTAAATCACATTTTCCTTAGGTCAAACTACTACATTCACATTAGAATATTTTATTATTTTTATGGTAGGGTTTTTCTATTAATCTTTGGCTATGTGAGGCTTTGTATGTACACAATTTTACACACTAGTTGTGGTTTTTTAATGTTGCAGTAGATCAGCGATCAGTTCAATTAAGGATAAAACACTTATGTCACGGACCGCTCTTAAGGCGCACATCCACTAGGGGACTGTGAAACGAGAGCACGATTACGACATTGCAATCGTGCAGTCGTTTCACAGTCTGTGATGTGCCTACACTGAACGATCAGTTGTTCAGTGTAGGCACATCAATCATCCCCGAACATGGTCAACCTGACGACAGGTTGACCAGCATGTTCGGGCGATGATAGATGTCAAAAACGATCAACGGGCCCACGCATTGCTGGTAGTTTTTGACATTAAACTGCCCAGTTTGCGGCCGATTAACAAGTGATTGAACGATAACGATGTTGTGTTTCTTTGTGTATTGACTTTTTTTTGTGTTCTTGGAGTTGATTACCCTTTTAAGATTGAGAATGCTATTGTGGATTTCTCCTGTCCTATAGGATTGTTAAGGTAGGAGTTTGTGGAGTCTTGGCTCATGCTAGGCAGATTTAGTACCTGATCTTTTTCACACTCCCTATTTCTGTTTTGTGAATTTACTGTATTTGTTCAGCTCACTCAAATGAAGATCACAAGGATGAGGAAGATTACCCGGTGGATTCCCTTTTATAATGGGCTTTTTTTTTTTTGGTCTCAGCACCGTGCCTGTAGTCGCAGCATATTAGTGTGGTGTTGTTTTTTTTTTTTTCTTTCTTAAAAACCCATTTAAACCAGCCAACACTGGATTTGCGGATATAATTGTATTAGCCTGGTTAGCGTGGATGTTTAAGGTATTCTAAGATTTTTTTTTTTTTTTATTTAGTGCTCCAATGTTTTTATATGCATTGTTAGCGACCCGCCCTGGATTTGTACGGGAGCAATTTAGAATTTATGGCCATAGTCCTTTTTTTTTTTTTTTTTTTTTATTTTTTTTACTGAGCTCTTTTTCTCCTTATATCTACACGACCAGATTTAGTTTTGACGTGACACGCAAAAGGGCCATGTGAAGTTGTCCATGAGCAAAACAGTCTCCTCTCAGGACAACCCCTTCCAGGTTAAGTGTCCTTGTGCTTTTATTGTCATGCCTAAGCAGACTCTTACCAGGTATTGGACTTGTTTGAAATTGAAGAATTGTTTTTCACAGAAATGAAATGGGAATGGCAAAAAAGGGGCTTACATCAATTTTTCTGGAGAAACCGGATAATACATATCAACCTCTACACGGTATAAAATGAAGTCAATCGTTGTGATATATCTTTAACGGTTTAGGCAGCGAAAGCAAGAAAGTGCTCTGATGTCTGTTTTTTTTTTCATTGACTTGCTTCACTAAAATAGTCACTGCTCGGCTCCCTTCTGTCATGCATCAATGTTTCATACACCTAAACCTCGACAAATGCTCTATAGAATAGTGACAACTGCATCAATATCTGTCCAGTGGTTCTTAATATTAGCCTGAACAAACAGACTCCTACCAGGGACTATTTTATACTATGTATAGATTTGTGATCAGACTGCAGTTGCTGCAGACTGTTCGATTTTTGACTGATTGAGGCAGAGCAGTGAGATTTGCCCTGAGTTTATGCCAAGGCAGGAATAGATTATTCTGAACTATAGTATAAATCAAGTAATGGAAATCTAAAGTACAGTTGCTCTATATATGTATTTATAACATTTACTATTTTTTTTTTAAGCTCATGGTTAACAATCATACGGATCCGGAGCATTTGGTGAAGCTGTGCCAGGGGTTAATATCCATGCCTAACAGCAATGCTCCAGCTAATAATCCCAAACCTCACTGTTTGCTTGGAATTGATACACAATCTACATCATGCACTGAAAAAGGTACTTATGCACCCCTAGTTTTAACAGTTATGTTTTATAATGCTGTGGATTTGTCTCCATTAAATATTTTTTATTCTTAAAAGAGAGAACTTAGTAAAACCATGCAGTATTGTAAAGATAATTTCTTCCTTGCTACTTCATGGCAGCCATTATTTTGGCATTATTTTCCCAGGGACCACTTGCCTAGTGTATGTATCCTTGCTCCTCCCTTGTCTTTTTTTCCTTTCTCCTAGTCAGGCAGAGTAGGGAAGTTATCTTGTTGCTAGAGGGCTTTGTCCAGTGTGTACAACCTCGTTAGCGACAGGTCCCGGCGCGGGGTGCTGGTATCGGCAAGTGCATACACACTGCCGATGGGGGCAATGCTGCATTCAACTGCATGTCCCCCGCTAACAATATCGCCCGGCAGATTTGCATACAAGTTCGATGGAGAATGTAGTTTGCTACGCTTGGGGGGACGTGCATCCTCGGCGACAGTCGGTAAACAGTGGCTGATCTGGATGATATGTTGGCCCGATCCGCTGGATCTGGTGACCTACAGTCAGGTGCATAAATATTGGGACATTGACAGAATTTTCATATTTTGGCCTCTATTCACCACCACAATGGCTTTGAAATGAAACAAACAAGATGTGCTTTAACTGCAGACTTTCAGATTTAATTTGAGGATAATTACATCCTAATCAGGTGAACGTTGTAGGAATTACAACGGTTTCTATATGTGCCTATATGTGAAAAATCAAAACAAACCCATCAGAGAGATAGCAAAAACATTAGGTGTGGCCAAATCAACTGTTTGGAACATTCTTACAAAGAAAGAACGCATCAGAGAGCTCAGCAACACCAAAAGACCCGGAAGACCACGGAAAACAACTGTGGTGGATGAAAGAAGAATTATTTCCCTGGTAAAGAAAAACCCCTTCACAACAGTTGGCCAAATCAAGAACACTCTCCAGGAGGTAGGTCTATATGTGTCAAAGTCAACAATCAAGAGAAAACTTCACAAGAGTGACTATAAAGGGTTCGCCACAAGATGTAAACCATTGGTGAGCCACAAAAACAGGAAGACCAGATTAGCGTTTGCCAAACAACATCTAAAAAAGCCATTACAGTTCTGGAACCACATCCTATGGACAGATGAGCCAAAGATCAACTTGTACCAGAGTGATGGGAAAAGAAGAGTATGGAGAAGGAAAGGAACTGCTCATGATCCAAAACATACCACCTCATCAGTGAAGCATGGTGGTGGTAGTGACATGGCGTGGGCATGTATGGCTGCCAATGGAACTGGTTCCCTTGTATTTATTGATGATGTGACTGCTGACAAAAGCAGCAGAATGAATTCTGAAGTGTTTCGGGCAATATTATATGCTCATATTCAGTCAAATGCTTCAGAACTCATTGGACGGCGCTTCACAGTGCAGATGGACAATGACCCGAAGCATACTGCAAAAGCAACCAAAGAGTTTTTTAAGGCTAAAAAGTGTAATGTTATGCAATGGCCAAGTCAATCCCCTGACCTGAATCCGATTGAGCATGCATTTCACTTGATGAAGACAAAACTGAAGGGAAAATGCCCCAAGAACAAGCAGGAACTGAAGACATTTGCAGTAGAGGCCTGGCAGAGCATCACCAGGGATGAAACCCAGCGTCTGGTGATGTCTATGCGTTCCAGACTTCAGGCTGTAATTGCCTGCAAAGGATTTGCAACCAAGTATTAAAAAGTGAAAGTTAGATTTAGGATTGTTTAGTTTGTCCCATTACTTTTGGCCCCTTAAAAAGTGGGAGGCACATATAGAAACCGTTGTAATTCCTACACCGTTCACCTGATTTGGATGTAATTACCTTCAAATTATATCTGAAAGTCTGCAGTTAAAGCACATCTTGTTTGTTTCATTTCAAAGCCATTGTGGTGGTGAATAGAGGCCAAAATATGAAAATTCTGTCAATGTCCCAATATTTATGCACCTGACTGTATATTGTCTAGTGTGTAACCAGCCTTAGGCCCATCGTATGTGCCTCTGTGAAGCCGTGGTCGGGGTGGTGCCCTATGGAGAGGCAGGTGCGCGGCGATGTTTGCCAGACGTAATGTGGCAGACGGTTGAGCTGGGAGTCGGTTGCCTTGAAACTCACCGCCTGAAGTATGGCAATCGCTTATCTGGCTGGGGCTGGCCGAAAGCAATAATGGCGCGGCCGTCCCAGCTGGCAGTGCGGGAAGGTCTGTGAATGCACCTGCCTGTGTCAAAGGGCTAAGGACTTAAAAAAAAAAAAAAAAAAAAAAAAAAAAAAATGGCGCTGCACACTAGAGCATATGAAGCTGCTTGGTGCCCTCTGCTCAGTATGTTGGTGTTCCTCTGCTGTATTTCTGCATGCGGATCCAGCAAAGAGCCTGGGGTATAGAGGCGTGGATAACTGGAGCTGGCACTTTAAAATAATCTAGAAGTGTGAAGCTCCTCCCCCTCTATGCCCCATCAGCCCTCAGTTTAGAAAATGTGCCTCATGGAGCTGGTCACATTATGCTGTGCTCCAGCAAATACATTTATTTTATTTTTTACTTAAAAGCATCTTTTACACTCCTATAGGTACCCTTCGCCACCTATCTAAAAGGTGGGGTCCGGGTACCTGGCGCCCTGGTGTTTTAGCAAACACCAGGAAGGAGTGCACAGGGCTCATTACAAGAGCTTCTGACAGCTCCTTATCGCCACAGCAGGTCTTCACACAAGAGCAGACTGCTGACCTGCCAGAGAGAGACTACAGGGGACACGCAGTGAGTAACAAGCTGCACATCCCCTGGCTCCTGCCCGATGCCCAGCGCTAACACAGCGTGCTGCGCTGTTAGTGTGTGCATAGCACAGTTAAACAGCGCTACACCTGTGCGTTGTGTAAGGGAAGCCCGCTGTCGGCGCTGCCCTGCGCTGTCTAAGGGAAGCTGTGTGTACACAGCGCTACACGCGCGGCTCCCTGCTTCTTCCCTCTCCCCGCTAATACACGCGGCTCCCTGCTTCTCCCCTCTCCCCGCTGATACATGTGGTTAGCGCGGAGGGGAGGGGGGGATGGACCACATAGCAGCCATAATGGAGCCCTTAGGGCATGAAGAAGGGGGCGGAGCCTAAGCAGCGCGGGCTGTCTCTCCACTATACGCGGCAAGCGGCTGTAGTAACAGCGTGGCTGCCGTTTGTTAACTGTTTCATGCCTGTATCTCTCCCTTATCCAGGAAGAGTGCAGCAGAACTGAAGGCTGGATTCTTTTGCTCCCCATTCCTGGCTACAAAGCTACAAGTTAAGCACAGAAGGCTCTGGTACAGGGACTGTGCATAATACACTGGGGGTGCAGGGAATCTGATCTGTGGGAAGGGAGTGGGGTGTATCTCCTCCTCTGTGTTCCAAGCCAGCCTTCTGTTTTCTTTACCTCTGTATATACTCTGTCCCTCTGTGTGTGGTGACTGTGTGTATCCATGTCAAGCAGAACAAAGGCGTCTCAAAAGATGTTTGTTTGTTTGTTCTAGGTGTAACAATAAACTAACCAAGCCGCATGCTGCTGGGTCCACGTTATGTGATGCTTGTATAGCAATTGATCCACCTATGGCTATTATTGCCTCACCTGCGCCTCCATGGGCCGCTGACATGGTAGGAGTAATGACTGATTTAATGTCTGAGTTAGCTGAGACATGTAAGTCTCAGGCTCCCTGGGTTGCTGGGCTAACCAAGTCTCTAGACACCCTGGTACAGGTTATGGGTACAGCTGTGTCCGCTCCCTCCACTTCCTTACAAGGACCGACACAAAAGCGTCCTTTATCGACTGTTCTCCAGTCAGAAGAGTCTGATGCGGAATTCCTCGCTACGGAAGAGGAAGGGGAATTGGAGGAAGCGTTACAGGACGATACCCCTCTAGAGTTAGTCCACCTCTCCCGGGGTGGAATCTCTAATTTTGGCGGTCAGAAAAATCCTTAAATTACCTGAAGATGTTATTCCTGCATCCCAGGAGTGTGAAGAATTTCATAAACAACCAAATCGGCGGTTTTTCCATTCTCACTGCATCTTCAACTGCAGCTCTCAGTGGCCTGGAAACAACCGGATAAACTGTTCCAAATTCCTGCGCCGGTTTCCTTCTAGCTACCCTTTTCCATCATCCATGATGGAGAAGTGGGAAACGCTCCCTCCAGTTGATGTGTCAGTCTCTCTAAGGCACGCCCAGTACCGGGAGCCACAGTACTAAAAGATCCTTCGGATCGTAAAATTGGAGACAACGCTAAGATCTATTTATACTGCAGCGGGTGCTCAGCTTAGGCCCACCCTTGTTACTGCTTGGGTTAACAAGGCTGTGGTTTGCTGGGCTGACCAGTTGATTACAGGTTTGGACTCTGGTACTTCCAGAGCAGGTTACGCATACTAGCAGAACACATCCGTGAGTCTGCAGTTTTCCTGGGAGAAGCGTCAAAAGATATCAGTCAGATTAGTGCTAGCATATCTGCTTCTGCTATTTCAGGCCGCAGAGCCCTCTGGTTGCACGCCTGGCATGCGGACGCAGACTCCAAGCGTGCGGTGGAGGATTTACCATTCAATGGCGACATGCTGTTTGGCCCGGAATTGGACAAATGGATATCCCAGGCCACGGGGGGTGGTAAGTCTTCCTTCCTCCCGTCAACTGCACCGGCTCCCAGAAGAGCTTACGCTGGACCTTCGTTTCATTCCTTTTGTGCGCCACTTTCCTTTCGTGGGAGAGCCAGAGGGGCTCCCTCCCAAGCAAGTGGCGACAGAGTAGACGCCGCCCACACACAGTTGCAAGTAGACAGGAGCCTAAGCCAGCTGAGAAACAGGTGGCATAACGGTCTTCCGTCCCACCTGGGACCACCTACAGTGGGAGCCCGCCTGCAAAGATTTCAACAAGTTTGGAACCAGACGTCTCCAGAACCGTTGATCCGCAGACTAATTTACCTGGGGTACCGAATAGACTTCGAGGTCCCCCCTCCACCACGGTTCTTTACTACAAGTCTGCCAATACCTGCAGACAAGGCCAGGGTTCTACAGGAGGCTATCCAGTCTCTAGTAGTATCATCTGTGCTAGTTCCGGTTCCAGAACATCAACGAGGTATGGGGTTTTACTCTAACCGGTTTGTAGTACCCAAACCGGATGGATTGGTCAGGCCCATCTTGAACCTCAAGTCATTGAACCTGTATCTGAAGATGTATCGGTTCCAAATGGAGTCTCTGCAGTCCGTTATTGCGAGCTTGGAACCAGGAGAGTTCCTATTATCCCTGGATATCACGGATGCCTATCTCCACATTCCCATTTGGGAACCACATTCCAACACGGTTGGATAATAAACTTCAAGAAATCAAATCTCTATCCATCCCAGAAGCTCCTGTTTCTGGGCATGATCTTGGATACGGCATCACAGAGGATCTTCCTTCCAATAGACAAAGCCCGGGATATCCGGTGGTTGGTTCAGCTGCTCCTCAGACCAAAGAAGGTGTCCCTCCTTCTTTGTCTGCGTCTCCTGGGGAAGATGGTAGCGGGCTTCGAGGCACTACAGTTCGGGCGATTCCACTCCAGGGTGTTTCAGCTGGACCTACTAACACAGGGGTCAGGGTCTCATCTGCTTCTACATCGACAGATCCGTCTGAGCCCAGCTACCAGAGTGACCCTTCTCTGGTGGACACAATCCAACAATCTTTTAGCGGGCCGGAGATTGAGTGTGGGACTGGATCATCGCAACAACGGATGCCAGCCTTCGAGGATGGGGAGCAGTAGTCCTCGATTATCACTTTCAGGGTCGATGGTCCCCTCTAGAACAAAAGTGGCCCATAAATGTGTTGGAACTCAGGGGGTCATTCAGACCCGCTCGCGAGTGCAGGACGCTCGCAAGCGGGTCGATGGTGCCGAATTGCGCATGCGCACGACGGAGGGAGCTCTGTCGTGCGCATGCGCGAGACCCGAATAACGACGGCCAAGCCGTCGTTATGGGTCTCGCACAAAAGGGGGCGTGCTGTCGATGGTGAGTGACAGCACGCCCCCTTTGGTGGGCATGCCGGGGGCGTGGCTGCCAGACGGAGGCGTTCTCATGGGAACACCTACCGTCTGAGTCCGGCCGCACTGACATCAGTACTGATGTCAGTGGGAGTGATTTTGGCTCTGATAGAGCCAAAATGACTCCAGGGCTTGCGGTCACCGAGACCCTACCACAGGGTCTCGTCGCAAGCCCGATGGTCGCGATGGTCTTGACCATCGCGACCATCATCATGGACGCTCACTATAGCTGTGGGTGGTAACCCACAGCTATGCGAGCGTCCATGAGGCCGCCCCAAGTTGAGGGAGGAGGGCCCTGATTCAGAGCGAGCGCTCTGGTCAGAGCGTCCGGCTCTGAATCAGGCCCTCAGCGATTTACAGTGCTCTGATAGAAGCATCAGAGTTTCTAAGAACTCGTCTGGTAAGAGTTCAGTCCGACAACGCGACGGCCGTCGCGTACATCAACCGACAAGGAAGGACTCGGAGTATCAGGGCCATGTGAGAAGTAACTCAGGTTCTCAGGTGGGCCGAGAGCCAGTCTGTAATCCTGTCGGCGGTATTCATCCCGGGTGTGGACGACTGGTAAGCAGATTACCTAAGCCGCCAGGATATCCATCCCGGGGAATGGAAGCTTCATCCAGACGTGTTCAACACGCTGATACTTCGATGGGGATGTCCTCAGGTGGACCTCATGGCGTCACGATTGAATCGTCAGCTCCCGGTATACGTGTCAAGAACTTGAGATCCGCAGGCAGTGGCAGTAGATGCTCTGACAGTTCCGTGGATCTAAGACTTCGTTGACCTTTTTCCTCCGATTCCACTTCTTCCTCGACTGCTAAAAAGGATAAAACACGAGTCAGCCTCTGTCATTCTCGTGGCTCCGCACTGACCTTGGAGAAGTTGGTTCTCGGACCTTCGGTCTCTATTGGCAGACGATCCGTGGCCCCTTCCTCTGCGCCCGGATCTGCTGCAGCAGGGTCCTTTCATACACTCCAACCTAGCGCAACTGCGTTTAACGGGGTGGCTCTTGAAACCGATGTCCTAAGATAAAGAGGAATCCCAGACTCTGTTATTCCCACCATGCTACGTGCCAGGAAACCAGTTTCGGCTGCGCATTATCGCCTCTGGCGTTCTTGTATCTTGTGGTGTTCCAGTCGGGATCTTCCCTCTAGGACTTTTCGGTGTCCATGTTTGTTTTTTTTCTTCAGACTGGTCTGGATTCTGGCCTTCGTCTTGGAACTTTAAAGGTGCAGGTTTCTGCCCTTTCCATTTTCTTTCACCGGAAATTGGCCCTCATTCCTGAGGTGCAGACGTTTCTTCAGGCAGTCTTGCGTTTGCAGCCTCCTTTTTTGTACCTCCGATAGCTCCCTGGGTCTTGAACTTGGTGCTTCTGTTTCTTCAGTCGTCCATGTTTGAAGCTTTGGAAGAGGTTGATATTCAGTACTTGTCTTGGAAGGCAGTCCTCCTCCTGGCTCTAGCATCGGCTCGTAGAGTTTCTGAATTGAGTGCTCTGTCCTATAAGCCACCTTACCTTCTGTTTCATGCTGATAGGGTGGAACTCCGGACGGTAGCCGCCTTCCTTCCCAAGGTAGTGTCGGCTTTTCATATTAATCAGCCTATTGTGGTACCATCTTGGGTGGAGGACTCTGGTGGTTCTTCTACCTTGGATGTGGTTGAAGCTCTCCGCATCTATGTTGACAGGACTGCTTCCCTCCGTAAGTCTGAGTCGTTTTTTGTCCTCTATGATGCGGTTCGGAGGGGTTGGCCAGCGTCTAAGCAGACTTTGGCACGTTGGATCCGGCTGACATTCATCAGGCTTGGGTTAGTGCCGACCACCGGCCTCCTTCGTCCATTTCTGCTCATCCCGGTAGGGGAGCCTCCACGGCACAATTGTGCCGTGCGGCCATTTGGTCTTCAGTTCACACGTTTGTTAAGTTTTACAAATTTGATACATTCGCTTTTTCGGCATACCGTTTTGGCCGCCTAGTTCTGCAGGTGCCGCAGAGCGCTCCCGCCCGTGGGGAAACCTTTGGGACGTCCCCAGCGTAAGCACCTCCAGTGTCCCCTAGTGGATGAAAGAGAAAATGGGATTTTGGTACCTACCGGTAAATCCTTTTCTCTGATTCCACAGGAGACACTGGACGCCCACCTCAGCGCTCTTCGCCTGCCTGTTCGGTTTGTTCCTTATGTTGTATGTTTTGATTATTGTGTGTTCTTCTCTCCCTTTTACTCCGTTCTCCATCTCCTCGGTCTTCATATTCTAAACTGAGGGCAGATGGGGCATAGAGGGGGAGGAGCTTCACACTTCTAGATTATTTTAAAGTGCCATCTCCAGTTATCCACGCCTCTATACCCCAGCGTAAGCACCTCCAGTGTCCCCTGTGGAATCAGAGAAAAGGATTTACCGGTAGGTACCAAAATCCCATTTTTGTCTAATGGCCCCTATACTAGCGAAGGATCGTCATGATCCTGAGATGCCAATTTGGAGGATCAGTGAAATCCAACATGTTGGACTTCACTGATTTGCCGATCACAATCAAAATATGATTGTGACTTCCACACACGGATCGCAGAACATAGCTGCTGGACTTCCTTTACCAACTAGTGGATCCGGTGTTTCCGATCCCATCGCAGGGTCTGGCAATTTGTAATCTAGAGTATGAGGGCCTAAAGGAACAATTTATGGAGTTACAAGGAGCTAAGAGAAATAGGTTGCAGACCAGTCTGGGATATGACTAAGGGGCGTTGTTGCCAGAGTTTATTTCTGAGGATGATTTGGAAAATGCCAATAGTATAGATTCAGGAGAATTCAAGAAAGATACCAGAATAGTTGGGAAATTGTGGATAGCCTGTTGAAGAATCTCTATAAATCCATGAATTATAAGGAGACCCTGCCACAATCCAGTGAACAAGATTTGCTGTTTGAAGACTGTTCTAAAAGAGGTAGATTTTTTTTTTTTTTTTGCAGATCATAGTGATGAAAGGAATTATGTCTAAGGAATGGCAAAATTTGTAAAGAATTGTCCGTATATATCTTACAGTTTCTCGGTTGTGTACTTGTGCTTAGAGTAGATGCTGCAGAAATAACAGAGAACCACTATCCCTTTTAGAAAATGGAGCAGGATTAAGAGATGCTATGGATATGAAGATAGAGGTCTTTGAAAATGTTGCATATTTCTTTGGCTGGGTCTTTGAAATCTTGTGTTGTGGCTTCGGTTTCCTGGGCCTTGTGGCTGTGGGATTCCTTTATGCAGTCAGGGGAAAATCTCGAGATAGTATTTGCAGAGGAGCCTAGTGCAGAAGGCTATATTTGTGTGAAGTTGATGTAATGGAATGGAAGTTTCAGTATAAACTATGGCTGCAGGCGTGATGTCAAGAAGAGTGTAGTGTTTGCCACCGTGGGCAGCAGATGGACATTCAAAGAATAGACTGGTTTCATTACCATATGAGGCATTTCTTGTTATGTAATAAGCTGGAATGTATAATTCAGAAATGACAGGTGATGAAGCGGGTGGCCTGGGCCATCTTCTAAACAACCGTTTATAAATTCTAAAAGTTTTATAGGCCATGATGTCCATACAGTGGAAGATATTTAACAGGGATGATGCGGCCGTCCTTTCGCCAATCCTATTGGAGAGGCAATTGGAAGCTATGACTACTAAAAGCACCTCACATCCATATTGGTAGGATCTGACTCCTAAGATTTGCCAGACGATGGGAAGACTTGGTTTAAGACAAGTCTGTACAAGATGTAGTATCACAAGGATATCAGAATTTTCAGAGATTCCATGAATGAACAGTTTTGTGAAATCAGAAGTCCCGCTTGTGGCTTTGGAAGTGCCAGCTTTAGAATAAAGTTTAAAAATGGTCAGCTCAGGAGCAGTGGAGGTCATCCCGTCTACAAAGAAGAGGAAGGGTTTTTACTCCTGACTATTCCTTGTAGAAAAGCCTAAAGGGGGTTCAGAATAGTTCTGGCCCTCGGAGAATTAAACAAGTTTTTTAAAGTAAGAGTTCCTTATGGAGACCTTAAACTATTTTGGCAGATAGAAGAGGAGATTTCCTGCTCTCGATAGACCTAAAGGAATCCTATTTTCACATTCCAGTCGCCAAGAAATACAGAAGATTATTGTGTCAAAAGAAGATATCTCCAATTACCTGTCTTCCTTTTGGTCTGGCAACGTCTCCAAGAACGTTTACGAACGTTTGCAACAAAATTTAAAGGTTTCTACAAACCAGCGAGAGATGAAAGCAGTTTGGAAGGCAATAAGGTGTTTCCAGAACTAGTATGGAAGTTCAAGCTAGGCTGTGTGTATCCTCTTCCATTTCCGATGATTGTGAGCATACTAAAGAAAATCAGAGGAGCGAGTTGAAGTGATAGTAATTCTTTCTTATTGACCAAAAAAGGCTTGGTTCTCGACAGCAATGAGAATGCAAGTTGTGGAGCCATGGATGTTACCGGTGAGGCCGGAATTGTTGCACCAAGGTCCGTTGTTCCATCCGGATCCACAAATTCTGAACTGAAATTGAGGCGCAAAGTATAATCTGACCAAGCTTCTTATGTAAGCCATGAAAAAGGTATCTTCAGTTATTTTATAGAGTTTGGAAGACTAAGTTTGATATTCTGAAGGCCAGTAAACCCCAAGCTCTGCAATTTCTGAATTGTTGTTTCGTAAAAGGTGTTATGCTATATAGAAAATTGACTGAAGAAGATCTGGTAAAGAAATTCTGCCAAGCTATGGAGAGAACACGGCCAGAAGTTAGATCGTTAGTAGCGCCAGGTTATCTGAACTTTAATTTTAAATGCACTGATGTTACCTCCGTTTAAACCCTTGCAGGAGATTCCTGTGGAATTGACTTGGAAGGTTGCATTTCTAACTATCACCTCTGCAAGGAGAGTAAGTGAATTGCAGGCGTTGTGGGTGGAAGAGCCTTATCTAAATATGCTACCAGAAGTTCTAAGAACGAATCCAGATTTTCTGCGTGGGTGCAAGGAAAGGTTGTACACCAACAAAACAGAAGTGATCACACTTGTGCACGAGAAAGACGGACGTAAAGCACTAGAAAAATTAAAGAACACTTAACTAGGGCAGTGTCGACTTCGTGTGCTAAGAAGGCGCAGGTGTTGGTAAAAGACATTTGTGCAGCAGCTACTTTTCATCGGCACATAGTTTTCAAGCCATTATGCATTGGCTATAGTGGACACCCACTTAGAAAATGTCCTTGAAGAGGCATTATGAATAACTTCAATGTTTAAGCCTGTATGTGCTAGTTGGCTGAATTATTTGCCCGCCCTTATTCTGCTTTGGTATATCCTAGAGTAATGGCTGCCATGAAGTAGTGAGGGAGTAAAACAGCAAATTATACCTAACAATTCCATTTATGTGAGATACTTCATGGCAGCCTATAGTTTACCCTCCTTTATGGTGGTTTTTTCCCAGGACCAAATATGGGAGACACTCAAAAGACAAGGGAGGAAAGGAAGGAGCAAGGATATATACACGAGGTGGGTGGTCCATGGGATAAAAAAAACCTCCTGTCTATTCTGGGGGAATGGGATATAATGCCAGAGTAATGGCTGCCATGAAGTATCTCGAAGAAATGGAATTATCGGCTAATATAATTTGCTGTTTTTTGAGAATTCTAGTCCTGTCTAATGCACTTATTCAACATTAATTGTAGGTGATTTTTTTCAGGTTACAAAAATGTTCAGTGGAGCCAGAAGGCCTTTGCCACTCTGCAGCGTGGAAGACCCCCGGAAATGCCTTTAAATAGGATGAAACCACCAAACGTTGGTATGGGATAATCTCAGTCCGTGTAGCTCTGTGTGTCTGAGATGCAGATATTGTGTCATTTTGCTTTTGTGGTTGACTGTTATGTACATTTTCAGTGAACGTACTTCGTGGAAGACAACTAACTGGTACTGTGCGCTTTACCTCTGCGTTTCCTGTATCGATGTACCAGCAGATCAAGATGCAAAAGAGGATACTTGGGCATCTCTCTTCAGTTTACTGTGTCGCGTTTGACCGCACAGGTCAAAGAATTATTACAGTAAGTAGAATGATATACAGGGAGCTGAGATGGGGCAATAGCTCAGGCTGATCAAGTTTTTGAATCTGTGAATTTTAATTAGTTTCACACAGGAGCAAAACCTAGCTATCTAGGTACCACAAGTTAGCCTTAATTGTGCACATCTAGTTCTAATAGTTAATCTAATCTCTATATACAATTTTTGTTTTCTGTGTATATCCTTATAGCCTATAAGGGGTAATGTGTCATCATATTTAAATGTATATGGTACAAACTTTTGTGTTTTCAGAATACAAACTCTTCTACTCATTAAACACTTAATCTCCATGGTTGGGCTAGGTTTGTGGGCACTTCTTTTGGTTTTGATTGTAGTTGGCTGACCTTGCCAAAAAAAAATGATTCTGCTCCAGCCTACATATGATTGTTACAGCTCTGAAGTCTGCCGGAAATAGTTTGTTCTCTACTTTGCTTCTGTTCAGTTCTTTGACCACAGCTATACGGTAAATACATGGCTGGATGCTCACAGCTGTTATAAGCCTTCTACATACCGCAGTGTGCTTACAGCAAGTATTGTATACAACACATGTAGACAAATCTTTTTAGTCCAGAAGAATAATGAAACCCAAAAGCATTTTTGTCTTTATCGTTCTGATTGTTGCCCCTTCCCTCCCCGTAGGGCTCAGATGACTGCTTGGTGAAGATCTGGTCTACATTTGATGGCCGGCTGCTATCCACACTGAGAGGTCATTCGGCTGAGATCTCTGAACTTACTGTGAACTATGAGAACACCCTGGTTGCTGCTTCAAGCTGTGAAATGATAATCCGAGTGTGGTCTCTCAGAACGTGTTCGCCTGTGGCTGTGCTGCAGTTTCACCTTGCGCCCATTACCTCATTGCTTGTAAGCATAAAGTGGTGTTATCCAGACAGCACTCGCGCCTCTTGTTTCTCCCCATAATGTTTGTCTTTATCATTATCTCAGACAATATTTTCATGTGTACCTGAACTATTTAGCTGTTAAAACGGTTGGCTCCTTTACACAGCTGCTGTTTTATTAGCAATTGCTCCTTCTTCCAGTTTGAGACACTAAAACACTGAGGTATAGATAGTGGTGTGTGGTGCCTGTCACTTTAAAACAGAAACTTTGATCTCTAACCTCCTGGCACTTAGAAAACATTGAGGCATATAGGTGGGTGGGGAAGGGGGCAGCCCTTCTCCACCCCCAGCTGCCTATATTCCTCAATGTTTTCGAAGTTCCTGAAGGACTGGGGTGCCCTCCAGAATCACCTCCGTGAAAGAACCATCACTGTCTGTTTCTTCAGTCGCTGGGGGACATAGTTCAAATTATGGCACAAGACCTCCTTTTATTACATCTTCATACTGCTATTGTATCAAACGACACCATCTAAATTTGTACAATTATCAATGAGGGAAATAAATAGATTAACTTTATACTGTGGGGTTGATGTCCGCCCAGTGCTCCTTGTTTGAGTGGTGCTGTCCTTAGCTCAGTACAAGGGCTCAGTGAAAAGTAATGAGACTGCCTCTGTATTTCTGTCCCATAGGTAGACGTGGGAACGCTATGCTGGTTATTGTGAAGCTCATACATCGATGTGTCTGAACCTGCGGTTGGTCTGCCGTAGTCATCTTTGTTTGGTCACAGCGAGTTGAAGGTCTTTGTACATTTCATCATGGCGGATGAGGAAGACGTGTCTGTGAGATTACATCAGAGATGTGTGATTGAATTTTGTGTTAAACTTGGAAAAAGCGGAAATGAAACTCTTTAAATGTTACGGCAAGCATACGGTGGAGAAACAATGTGCCGTGCTGCAGTATTTCGGTGGTGGAAGCACTTCAAAGAGGGCAATATGCAAGTCACTGACGAAGCGCGTTCTGGGAGACCATCCACTGCGTTTACAGACATCAACATTGCCGAAGCTGCGCAGATGTTGCAAAATAACAGAAGGTAACTTTACACAAACTTTCGGCTTCACTTGGCATCTTATTCGAACGGGTTCAGCATATTGTGACAAAGGAACTGAAAATGCATTGCGTGTGCCAGGTGGGTACCCATGAATGTCACAGAAGAGCAGTTGCGACGATGAGTTGAATAGTGGAAGAACACCGCTGAAATGTCGGATAGGATACCGATTTCCTGACATCGATTGTGACAAATCGTGGATTGCCAAGTGAAGCCGAAAGTTTGTGTAAAACTGTCATTTTGCAACATCTCCGCAGCTTTGGCAATGTCGACATCTGTAACCGCGGTGTTTCTCCACCATATGCTTGCCATAACATTTCATGAGTTTCATTTTCGCTTTTTCCAAGTTTAACACAAAATTCAATCGCACATCTGACGTAATCTCAGATACATCTTCTTTATCAGCCATAATGAAACGTACAAAGATCTTCCACTCGCTGTGACCAAACAGACTACGGCAGTCCTACCGCAGGTTCAGACACATTGATGTATGAGCTTTATAATAACCAGTATAGTTACGTCTTCTTATGGGACAGAAAAACAGAGGCAATCTAATTATTTTTGAATCAGCCCTCGTATAAATTACAGCTGGTATATGTAGGAGGTGAGTTACCCCTGCAGGGCACCACTTCCTCAGCCCGCCAAAACTCTTCCTCCTCAGACACACTACCATTTTCAGAGGCTGCAGGGGAACAGACAACCTACTGCATGGAGCAGCAGAACATGTTGCGTCTGAAATCTCCTCTTCACAATGAGTACTGTGTTTTCTTCTGTAAATCTACTGCAAAATATTTGTCTGGGAGGAAATCCCACAGCCGTCCTGTCTAATAATGGTGTGAGCTTTTATGTGTTACATGTTGTATTCCAGTGTTATGTCCATGAGAGGGATATTAGTGTCTGAGGTGGAAATGTGTCAGCCTCCCTATAACAATACACTGTGAGCTATTGTGTATATATCCATCTTTGTCATTTGACTCCACCTCAGAGATTGGAGAAACCACAGATTTATTTATTAGCACTTCATTCCATCACCTATCTCTCATTCTATAATGTCTGGAAAGGGAATTAGGCCCATGGACCACTTACTTAAAATGTCAGAATAGATTGATCAGGCTAGAATGCTCTCTGTGCAGCCTGTGTGGCAGATTGCCAGTTTTCTGATTACCTGATAAGGAGCGTACACACTAGACGATATGCTCCCTGAGCGATATCGTCTAGTGTGTCCCTGGCAGGGTGTGCTCAATGTCGTTCATGACATTGAGTACACCCGGTGAATGATATCATTAACGATATCGTTCAGCGCCGGGCTATCTCCCCCATTCCCCAACATGCAGCAACCTGACGACATCGTCAGGTTGGCCTGCATGTTATCCCGATGAACGATGACGACGAACGACCCGCGGGAACGCGCGTCGTCGTTATCGTTCATCGCTTTTGTGTAAAAAAATGGACGATAAAGTGGACGACTAAACGATATCGTTATCGTTCAGTCTTCCACTATAATCGCCCAGTGTGTACCCACCATTAAAGCACTAACTGAGGCCTGCACCTCCAAGCTGTAGGGGCACTAACTAGTTAAACAGCTAGTTTTAATAGAGTGCTGGGTCGTAAGTAGGGGTGTACACTGCTATTGTTGGCAGCACCTGCCCAACTTCCTGGGGCTTGTGGCCCCACCCAGTGGCGTGACATAATGATGTCACTTGTTCGGCGTTGGGAAAGGTACAGAGCCTTGCACCGGCACCGAGGAGCAGGGCCCTCAGTGGAGCCATCGTCTAATCATTTGGTTGAGATCTGGTCCTCTCTAGTCCATTTTTCCCTACAGTCTGGGATTTGGGCACAGCAAATACTTTTTTGCCTTTTACTTGCGGAGAGTAACTACTATTCGTTTAATGTAATTGGTGCTTTGCTAATACCGGGTTTAAACATCTGGTATACAGTAAATGGATGTGTTTATCATACCGATTTGTTCGCTATTTTTATAAGTGTTTAGACTTTTATCAAGTATGCCCCATATTGGTCATGTAAGTCTACATTATGCTGGAGGCATACTTAATGCTGATGGTGCTCTATTTCTCCTTTTTAATGTTGTTTATAGGCATTCTCTTTTGTCCATATAGTGTATATTATATACAGAGTATTTGACCACACTTGTTAATTATTGAATTGAGGTGTTTCAATCAGAGCTGTTGCCACAGATTTATAAAATCAAGCACCTAGCCATGCAGTCTCCATTTGTGATACAAAATGGGCCGTTCTGAAGAGCTCAGTGATTTCAAGCGTGGTACTGTGATAGAATGCCACCTTTGCAATAAGATGGTTCATGAAACTTCATCCTTGCTGGATTTTCCACGGTCAACTGTAAATGATATTATTAGAAAGTGGAAGCATTTAAGAGCAACAGCCACGAAGTGGAAGACCACGTGAAATCAGAGTGGGGTCAACGACTGCTAAGGTGCATGGTGCGTAAAAGTCCCCAATGCTCTGCTTATTCCATAGCTGAAGAGTTCCAAACTTCCACTGGCATTAATGTAAGCACAAAAACTGTGCGGCGGGAGCTTAATGGAATGGTTTTCCATGGCCGAGCAGCTGCATACAAGCCTCACATCACCAAGCCCAATGGCAAGCGCCAGATGGAGTGGTGTAAAGCACACCGACACTGTACTGTGGAGCAGTGGAAACGTGTTCTGTGGAGTGATGAATCGCGCTACTCTGCTTGGCAGTCAGATGGTCGAGTCTGGGTTTGGCAGATGCCAGGAGAACGTTGCCTGCCTCACTGCATTGTGCCAACTGTGAAGTTTGGTGGAGAAGGGATAATGGTATGGGGCTGTTTTTCTGAGTTTGGGATAGGCCCCATATACCAAGACATTTTGGACAATACTATACTTCCTACTTTGTGGCAACAGTCTGGGAAGGCCCTTTTCTATTCCAACATGACTGTGCCCCAGTATACAAAGCAAGGACTATAAAGACATGGTTTGATGAGTTCGGTGTGGAAGAACTTGACTGGCCCGCACAGAGACCTGATCTCAACCCCATCGAGCACCTTTGGGATGAACTGTTAGGAGATTGCGAGCCAGGCCTTCTCGTCCAACATCAGTGCCTGACCTCATAAATGCTCTACAGATTGAATGGGCACTAATTTCCCACAAACCACTCCAAAATCATGTGGAAATATTGGAAGCTGTTATAGCTGCAAAAGGGGGACCAACTCCGTATTAAAGTATATGTATTTGAAAACAATGTCATTGCAGTCCCTGTTGGTGTAATGGTCCGGTTTCCCGAATACTTTTGTCTATTCTCCTTGTGTTAGAGGCATTACCTGATATTCAATTGTATGATCTGGTACCCAGTCAGCTATATAAATAAATTGCATTGTGTATAGGCATTGGCCAGTACAAAATGCTATTCTTTATATATGCATCTACGTATATTAAATGTTTCTGTAATACTGGTTGTGCATTCTCTCTTCCTGGAATATATAGCCATCATCTGATATGTTTTATTATGCTGATTATACATTAGTTTTCCAAACAAAGTTTTGTCTTGACGTTCTCTCTATTTCTGTTTATTTGGGGAGATAGTGTCCCCTGTTGAATGAAGGAGAAAGTGAGTTCTTTTCTTAGATCATATGGAGGACATTGACGCCTTCCCAGCACTTTTTTTAATTTTTTTTTGCTTTGTCATGTTGTTTGGACGCTGTTTTCGCTCCTTTTCTGTACCCCTCTTCTGTTTTTTTGGGCTTTGTAAAACAAAAAACTGGAGCATACAGGCAGTTGCAATATAGAGGGTTGGGGAGCCAAGTTCAAATGGTTTTAAAGTGCCAGGCCTCCTCACACCACTAGCTAGTGTTCCAGTGTCCCCCATGGAATCAGAGAAAATGCCACTGTTATAGATCAGTGGTAGGCAACAGGGAGCCCTCCTGGCCTTCACTTGCAACCCCTGCTTCCTGCTTTGTTGTCCTATTGATTTGTTATAGATTGTAAAGGTGCTTTTGAATGTCAGTGGACCAACCAATGCAGCCAGTGAATCAGGTTGCCGATCACTTTAGTAGATATTAAACAGTGGGATCTCACAGTTACCCTCCTTTCTAGTTCAGCCCACTGGTCAAAGGTTCTCTGAGATACTTGGTGTCTACAGGAAGGGATGATGCCGTCTGCTTTTGGCAATGGAATGTGAAAACCATGCAATTCAAGTATGTATCTTTTTTTTTTTTCTTTTAGAACTAATTACGTCATTCTTTTTTTTTCTTCTTGATATTTTTGTTAACTTTTTCATTTTTCTTAAATTTAGAGAGCGACCTGTGAAGTTCATAGATCCTGGAGCTGAGATGCTTTGCTCCTCCTGCAGTCCTGGTAAGTTAAAGTAGAGCCTGAACTGCTCAGTTTGTGAATAGAATGTTTCACCAATATGTTCTAGGATAGTGTGACCTTCAAAGTATGAGCTGCTACCTCTTCAAAACGTAAGGTGAGGTTTGACATATGTCACTTGCTGCTGGATGTATGTGAACAGGCTCCCCATACCACTGATTTAGCCCACAACTATTATTCCGGGAACCTCACTGCTAGCGTGGGATTACAATAGAATTATACCATTCACTCGTAGATGTTTTTATGCTTGCCATCAGGTGCGGTATGAAGGTGACTGAATACAGAGAGCTACAGATATGTCCTCATACATCTAGCCTCCTTGCGTGCTAAACAGCCCTTCTAGTTGCGCCATGCCATGGCCGCAACTGTAGCGCCGATCATCTCTTCGTTCGCACAGCAACATAGGCATGCTGCATATCATTTTAATCGGCAGCAGCTGCTTGTGCTAACTGTTCGCTATGTGATTAAAACGCATTTGAAGGTAAAAAGTTGCACGAAAAGACGCTCTGCGCTTCCGAGTCACACGGAGCTCCCGCGTTGTGTAGCGCACGGAGGATAGATGTATATGGACACAAAAGTACAAGTGACCCTGATAAGTCCTGTAACTTTGAAAAAAAAACGTACGGAAGTTGCATTATTACAAATGTCAAGGTAATTTATAGTTTAATATGTCGGTTGTGTAGCCTAAGCTGTGGCACTCCTAAGGGACTGTGGCCGCTTGCTGCGTGAACTAGTTTTCTGTGGATAATTTCTTTGGGGGCAGATGTTCTAAGCTCTGGAGTGTGATAAACTACCAGCCACTCAGCTCCTAACTATCATGTTACAGGCCATGTTAGAAACATGACCGTTAGAAGCTGATTGGTTGGTAGTTTGTCAATCAGCTGCTAATGGTCATTTTTCCAACGTAGCCTGTAACATGACAGTTAGGAGCTGAGTGGCTGATAGTTTATCACACTCCAATGTATCACTTCCAGAGCTTTGTACATCTTCCTCTTAGTGTGTAAGCCCAGTACAGTATTTCCAATATCTATTCATTGATCACATAATTGGATACATAACTCTATTCACCTTCCCCCACCCTTTCTAAAGTTTAATACTCCCCATTGGAGGCTTCTCACATGTTCTCTTTATTTTTCCTATTATTTTGAATTATAGGTGGTATGTTTATGGCTTTTGGTGGCAGTGACAGTAACATCAGAATATATTATTTTGGCAATGAAACCCCTGAGAAAGCATTGGAATTTGAAGCCCATACTGTGAGTATTCACAACCTGTTAATTCTACAGCGCGTTTCACTTGTAGGAAGCCCGAAGCCGCCACCCACCTCAGATTCAATATACAAATTAGACTGTTGCAGCTATGGCAGTACTGACATTGATAGACACGTGTTTAAATGCAGCACAGCTTTGGCATGTCTCGTCTGCTTGGCGCTAACGTCAGACATCCCGTTCCCCACACTCAAAAGTCAGTTCTCAGTCCGGGGCCTCCTACGAATTAAACTCCCAGTTCTTATGTATGATACAGAAATAGCATCATCTATCCTAAATCCTTTCTCTGTCATTCTATCTGGGGGACATTGGATAACATGGGATGTAGAGGGCAGGGTTCAAGGAGCAGGCACGAGTGCTAATTATACATGTTTGTGGCGCTGAGTGTGTCTTTTTTTTTTTTCTTTCCCCTGTTTACTAGGTACTATTGTTGGATAAGAACATAGAGATATGATATAATAGAGTTGCCTGGAAAGCGATGGTGCTCTAAAAACTTTTATTATCATATTGCTGTGTTTTCTAAAAGTGCATAACTCGTGTATCATAATATGATTATGTACATATAAAGGAATGCAGATATGCATAAAAAATACAGATAAATTGCAGTCAGCCGAGTCAGTAAACACCCATAGTATGGTAAATAATACCGAATTTCTTCTTCAGCGTCCATAGGGCTCAACAGGGAGACATTGGGGTGTAGATGGGACCTGGAGGACTGGACACAAACGGCAAAGCTTTTTAATCCCAGGATGCTACGGTCCTTCCCCCTATACCCCGTCCACAGCCTTCAGTTTCGTTGGTGTCTGGCAGGAGCTGGGTCACTATTGTAACAGGGGGCTGCATTAAACAGCCCAAGCTTTCATTTTATGATTTTTAAATTTTTACTATAACGGGCGAGCAGCACCAGACTATCCTCCGGACGTCTGTGCTGCCTCCCCATCACTTCTCTGTGGTGCTTTGACACCAAGCCTGCGCTATGTACGTCTGACGGGGCTCCGAGGGGGACTAGCTAGCAGGCTCCTCGGACCCCAGACTGCAGCCCAGAAATCAGGGGACAGTTAAGGCGGAGACTCTGGAGACAGACCAGAGGCGCTGATGTGGACACTGGTGCACCCTCGACTCCACTAGACCACTGGGGGATATGTAGAGGCAAGGGGATGGGGTGGTTACCGTCAGCAAGGGGAGAAGGTGCTCAACCTGCAGCCCCTGCCCCAGTCCAGGGCGCCATTCCACTGCGGTCCTGGTGTTCCCTGAGCTGCTCCTCCTTCACCCTCAGACGCGCGACAGCCATTTATGCAAGCAAGTCTCTGGGAACGTTGGGTCCAGTCTCCTTGTATACCTCTCCCATGGGTCAGGTCATACAGTGCTATATCCTACCAGCGACTGCAGTCTGTGTAGTTTATTTTAGTGCCCATTGCGGACATGTAATGTTTTTCTGCGTTTGTATGTGACTTGTGCTAGCGCTAATCACTACTTTCTAGACTGTCAGCTTATACCTTTCCCTTTATTCTACTTTATTACTCATGTAAACGTCTGATTAAAAATGCCACCTAACGCATTCATACTGCAACCTCCTTGAAGGAGGCTACAGATAGATGTATAGAAGCTTGTCATAAATCCATATACTCTTACAGGAGCTATTACTTGTCCTGCTAGGGCTACGACCTGGGCGGCAAATGCCATTGAGAGTTGGGCAGAGGCCCTAGAATATACTTTTCCCCCTGATGCTTTGAGGGAACAGCTGTCCTACATATCTCACATTAGAGATGCAGCCTCCTACTTAGATGAAGCAGCTATGGATACGGCTCTCCTGTCCTCCAGGATATTTGCCACTTCGGTATTGACCCGCCGTATTGTTTGGCTACGTTCCTGGAATGCAGATTTACAGGGGTATTCAATTTGGAGCGAAAATTTCGCAGTCGGCGATAAATTATCGCAGATGACGTCATTTTCGCCGATTTCAATTATCCACGTATTCAATTTCAAAGACTTTTCGCAGGTTCGAAAAGTCTTTGAAAAAAAATGGGGATAACTTTTCACCACTGAATAGGTGGCGAAAAAAAGTGCAGAACTGGGGTTTAGGGGTGCAGGCTTTAAAAAAATAGCCTGTACTCCTGGGAATGACATTTAAAAAATAACTGTCAAAAAAAAGTTTTTAAAGAAAAGATAGACACCCCAAAAAAATAAATAAATTAAAAAATTTGGGGTGAAGTAAAAAAAAAAAGGAAAAAAAAGTATTTAAAAATAGGGAAATAGGTTCAGGGCTATTCTGCAAATATGCGGCAGGTGTTCCATTTGCAGGTTAAAACGGGGGTACCCATAGTGATCCCCCATGTTTTGATAGCTTTAGGGGGGTCCTACATTTTATTCCAGGTAAATCCTTTGTTTTTTTTTTCGCTGATCCTATATTTCGCCGGCTTCCGCTTTTGTAGCTTTTTATTGAATACGGGAATAAAGCGGGCGCACGCCTGATACTTTATTCCAGGAAACTCAGCGATGTTTAGCGAAAAAGACCAGCACTGACTTTTCGCTCCAAATTGAATACCCCTGTTACTTAAAACAGGCTCTGGAGTCTTTGCCTTATTCTGGAGACATTCTATTTTTTTTTCCAGAAGTGTATGAAATTGTGACTACTTTAGTACCTTCTAAGACGGTGTTCCCGCCCTCTGCACATAATACTAAGCCTTGGATGTCATCCTTTCGGTCTTTTCACCCTTAAGGAAAAGCCAAGGGTCAGTCCTATTCACGACATCAGCCAAGGCCTCCAAACAGGCCTGTGCTACTAGATCTGGACTGGATCTGGGCCTCCGTCAAGCATCTCTGAAAGAGCATGTCTCTGCTTTGTCGATCTGTTTTCAGCGCAGAATTGCTACTATACCGGACCTTCACACCTTCATGCAGGGTGTTCTATGTATACAACCTCCATTTGTCCCTCCTGTGGCTCCATGAGATTTGTCAGTGGTGCAACAAGCACTTCAGGAATCTCCATTCGAACCCCTGGTATCAGTGGATGTCAAGTGGCTCACTGCAAAGACTGTTTCTTCAGGCTATAGGATCTGCCCTTAGGGTATCGGATTTAGGGGTGTTTTCATGTCGCTCCCCCTTTTTAATATTTCATCAGGACAGGGCTGTTCTTCGTACACTCCCAGGTTTCCTTCCCAAGGTGGTTTCTCTTCTACCTGAATGAGGAAATTGTGGTTCCGGCCTTTAATTCACCAGACCTCTCGGCAGGTGAGGCCTTGTTGGATGTGGTCCGTGCTCTGAAGATATACGTGTACTACACTACTTCCATCAGGAAATCGGACTCCCTCTTTGTCCTATATGGATTCCAAAAGAAGGGATGGCCAGCTAACAGACAGTGTCTGGCCAGATGGATTTGCATGATTATCTCACAGGCTTACACGCAGACTAGCCTTCCTGTGCCTACTACAGTCTCTGCTCATTCTACTCGCTCTGTGGGTAGCCCGGCGTGACGCCTCAGCTGAACAGCTATAGAAGGCTGCAACCCTGACCACACCTTTCTGATCTCCCTGTCTCAAACACGGTGACAGCACATTCTATTCGGTCTATAGGGCCATTTGCTCGTGGTGCCTCTGCTGAGCAATTGTGCAAGGCAGCAACATGGTCTTCTGTCCACACCTTTCTTAGGTTTTATGCCTTTGATACATTTTGCTTCTCAGGATGCTTCCTTTGGACATAGGGTTCTATCAGCTCAGGAGCGTTCCCGCCCTTGAACAACGGCTTTGGGACGTCCCCAATGTCTCTCTGTGGAGCCCTATGGACCCTGAAGAAGAAAAGGAGAGTTATGGTAAAACTTACCTTGGTTAACACTTTCTTCGCAGTCCATAGGATCCACAGGGCACCCGCCCTGACGCTCCTAGCTTCTATGGGTTTCTTCTCCTGGTCACTGGATTTCTTCTCTGTGTGAGTGTGATTCCTCAGTGTACCAGTCTTCCTTTTCTCCTATCCTGCTTTTGCCTTTGGCTTGTTAACAAAACTGAAGTGCCCTCAGGCTGTGGGCGGGGTATAGGGGGAAGACCGGAGCTTCCTGGAATTGAAAAGCTTTGCTGCTGGTGTCTGGTTCTCCATGTCCCACCTATTCCGCAATGTCATATGGACTTCGAAGAAAGAGAGTTAACCAAGGTAAATTTTACCATGCCTCGAACATCACTCAATATACAGGTGAGTCCACACACATCTAGCCTCCGTGCGCGTTAAACAGACCTTCTAGTCGTGCCATGCTGTGGCATGACTCAGTAGTGCCGAGCATCATTTGTACAACGTTTTACCTTCAAATGCATCTTATTCGCACAGCGATGCGAGTAGATGGCACAAGCAGCTTCTGCTGATTAAAATGATATGCAGCATGCCTATGTTCTGTGAGCGAGTGCAGGTGTATCTGCATGCGAAACGCTACATTGGTGTCAGCGGCTGTAACGTAGTGTTTAGCATGCAAATACATCTGCGGTCGGACACAACATAGTCATGCTGCATATCATTTTAATCAGCAGAAGCTGCCTGTGCTATCAATTTGCATCGCTATGCAAATGTCTCATTTCAAGGTAAAAAGTTGTACAAAAAGCAGCTCTACGCTACTAAGTCACACGGAGCTCCCGCGTTGTGTGGCGCGACTTGTAGCGCACGGAGGGTAGATGTAAGTGGACACATCTGTACACCCCATGGAATCCAGTGACCCCCCCAAATTAAGAGAAACTACTTCAACAGTCAGTACAAAAATCCTATTTTAATATCTCCACACGTTAGTATGTATGAGTAAGCAGATGACCCCATTGACCTAATGATATTTGGTTTCCCATCATTTGCCCCCAGAATTGAATCTTTGACCACATGAGCTTGTTGTAGTGCAAACTCTGACTCCTATAATCCATATTACCAATCATATTTCCTTTTTAATGGGCCGCGAATTAGAATGAAATAGGCTGATCATCCACTGGTTGCATTGTAACAGTCATTTATTTTCTCTTCATTTGTAGGATATAGTTGACAGCGTCCAATTCTCGAACAACGGAGAAAGGTATGTTTATGTGAAATTAAAATTATTTATTGTATAACCGATTCATAGAATTATGCTTGGGTCAGAACAGTATTCCTATATGTTTGCATTTGTTCAAAAATTTGTTAGAATCTGGTTACTTTGTGTGCTGAAGATTTCAGCCCTATCGATCTTTTCAAATTCATGTGCTGCTAGTCTGTATTCCCTTTCCACACCTGAATGCAGAGCTACAGGCAATCATAATGTGCTGTGCATATTAGTAGGTTCTGGAGGTCAGCTTTATCTCTCTCTCCAAAAGCTTGGAACATTGGTTGGTACTTTTTCCTATCAGCTCCTGTAAATTTTCAAACACAGCCTGTAAATTGAGGAACTGAGTGGTTGGTACTTTATTTCCATCCGCTTTCTCTCCCCAAGGCTTAGTACATAGACACCTAAATCTGTTTTGAAAACCTGCATCCTCTATATGTTTAGCCGTGAATGTTTTTCAGCAGTAATCCAGCTGAAAAATTAATGCTTAAGTATTTTCTTGGGATAGGAAGTTTCATAAAGGAAGCGTACCCCTCTGTTAATGTTATGGATCTGTGTTTTTGAAGTCACCATTGTTTAAAGTGTTAAGGACACATCTGAATGGGCTTTTAGTAAAGGTGGGTTTGTTTCAGGTTTGTCAGTGGAAGTGAAGATGGAACTGCTCGAATATGGAATTTAAAACAGCCAGAGGAGAACTGCATCATACTTCATATGGACATAAATCTGATTGACGGGTAGGGTGTTTAAATTGTATTGCTCAAGTGAGGGAGCAAATCCTCAAATTATAATAAAATTATTTGCTAGCCTTTTAAAATATTTTTTATGGGGTTTCAAGATTAGTAGGGGCATTCAATATGGGAGCGAAAACATCGTTTTTGCGTTAATATCGCACCTATGATGTCATTATTGCAGGTTTTAGTTTTACACCGTATTCAATTTCAAAGACTTTTCGCAGGTTCGAAAAGTCTTTGATAAAAAACGGGGATAACTTTTCACCATTGAATAGGTATCGAAAAAAAAAGTGCAGAATTGGGGTTTAGGGGTGCAGGCTTAAAAAAAAATAGCCTGCACCCCTGGGAATGACATTTAAAAAAAGAACTGTCAAAAAAAGTTTTTTTAAAAAATAGGGACACCCCAAAAAATTAATTTAAAAATTGGGGTGAAAAAAAAAAAAGGGAAAAAATTGTTTAACAATAGGGAAATAGGTTCAGGGCTATTCTGCATGTATGCGGCAGGTGTTTTCTAGAATAGATTTATAGCGGCAGGTGCACAATTGCAGAATTTTTAAAAACTGACTTTAGGGACATCAAAATATGCTAGTACCCATTTTCATGTACCCCAAATTTGATGGGACCACTTAAAAAAAGGAAAAATTAACCTAAGTGCTCTTCTGCAACACTTCTTCAATGTCGGGAAAAAACACCTGCTGCGGCTATTTAAATCCCCGACTTTCATTTAAAGGTTAAAACGGGGTACCCATAGTGATCCCCCATGTTTTTAAAACTTTAGGGGGGTCCTACAATTTTTTTAAGGAAAATTTCGTAACTTTACGCAAATCCCACTTCGCAGGCTTCCGTTTTCGTTAGTTTCATATTGAATACGGGGATAAGCGGGCGCGTGCCCGATACTTTAACGCAGGTAAAAGCTCCGATATGAAACGTAAACTTCGACAGCGAAGTTTACGTTTCATATTGAATACCCCTCTAGGTGTTAGATGTTAAAGAGAAAGTTAAATTACAGTTATTGATTGTCAGTACATCTTGAAACTTCTATCACTATCCTTACATTTCCCCTATTCTGGGATAAGTTATAAAGACCTGGAAATATATGTAGTTGAGTAGTTTTCCAAGGTAACCAATCAGCGTTTAACTAATTTCAAAGACTGTGCTAGATAAATTACTTACAAGCGGGTTAGTTGCTTTGAGTAACTATTCCTCTTTATCTCTAACCCAAATCTTTGCACATCTCCACCTGTGTGAGAGAACATCAGTGAATGTTGATTTACTGTTTTTATGGAGTTTTATTTAAACCGCTCTCCCACCCATCTCACAACCCTTATTCTTCTGCTTATGGCCTCCCTTGAGACCATATCGCTTGTCAGCGTGCTCACACCTCTTGGTGCCAGATTTAGGCAACTGTAACTGTGGTTGGCAGATGAGTTGGACAGCGCTCATACTTTTGATTTTGTCATGAGGCATACACACCTGTTGGCGCTTAACAAATCTACGAATATTTCCAGGTTTAGAAGCCTTGGATGAATACTGCAGAGCTTGGGGTTAGGTGCATGACAGGATGTAGTCAGGTTACCGGCAGCCGGGATCCCAACACTGAAAGCCCGACATGGGACTAAAGATAGGTGTAGAAATCCTGATGCCTATCATTAGGCCCATGCCGAAATCCCGCTGCCCGGCATACCGAACAAAGGTAAGCCGGGTGTATTAGGTTGTAGCTGTGGGGTTAGGCAAGCCGGTCTCCGGGAATGCTGGGTCCAGTCTTCTCACATACCTCTACTAGGAGCCAGGCTATGTAGCACTATTTCCTACCAGCCACTGCGGTCTGGGTAGTTGAATTTAGTGCCCAGTGCGTTTATATTTATTTTCTTCTTCAGGGTCCATAGGGCTCCACAGGGAGACCATGGGGTGTAGGTGGTACTTGGAGGACCGGACACCAAGAGCAAAGCTTTTTCTGTACCAGGATGCTTCGGTCCTTCCCCTCCCCTATACCCCGCCCACAGCCTAAAGGCAACTCAGTTTCGTTGGTGTCCGGCAGGAGCTGGATCACAGTTATACAGTGGGACTGCTTTTAAGCAGCCCAAGCTTTATTTTATGATTGTTTCAATTTACTATAATAGAGCAAGCAGTGTTAGGCAGTCCTCCGCACGACTGCACTGCCGCTCCATCACCCCTCAGCGGCACCGCAACTCCAGCCTTAGACTAGGTACTCTCAGCGGTGCACCGGGGGGACCTAGCTAGCAGAGCTCCTCGGACCCCAGACTGCAGCCGGGACTCAAGGGAACAGGTAAGGCGGGTTCCCATTCAGTCTTACCTCCGGTCTCAGGAGACAGACCGGAGGCACTGATGTAGACAGCGGTTCGTCCGGGACTCAACTAGACCACCAGGGCATAACTTTTACTGGCGAATGGGATAGTGGAGACTGTCCTCTCCTTGCGGCCCCTCCCCCAGCTCAGGGCGCCATTCCGCTAAAGTCTTGCTACCCCTGAGCTGCTCCTCCCTCACCCTCTGCCCCCTCAGAGACTCACAGGGCCATTTTCTGCCACAGGTCTCTGGGAATGCTGGGTCCATTCTCTTTGTACACCTCTCCTAGGAGCCAGGTTATACAGCACTATTTCCTACCAGCAACTGCCGTCTGTGTAGTTGAATTTAGTGCCCACTGCAGTTATATTGTATACTCTGCATTGTATCTGACTTGGGTTAGCGTTGCTGTCTTTTTCTCAACTGTCAGCTTATACCTGTCCCTTTCTTTTAATATAACCCTGGAATACTGAGGTATACGGGGTTCACTGTACTTCACATCTACTTACATTTGTGAGGCTGTCACATACTGTATATCTGTGTTGCGCACTGCACTGTGCCATAATGTACATATATCTGTGTTACTCACTGCATTGTGCCAGATTGTGTGCTATACTATCCTTGCAGCTATATCTAGCAAAGGCATGAGTAACAAGCAGGCTAATACTCATACTCTGGTTTCTTGTAAGTCCTGTTTAGCAGGTTTTTAGCTTCAGAAGATCTCTTCAAGATGGTCTTTGTGCATCTTATTATACGGCACCTGACCCATCGGCCCCTGCAGCCTCTCCTCAGGAGCCCCCCTGGGCTTCTTTTCCACAGGTTTTGGCAAAAATTGCGGACCACCTAGCAGTCCCTGAGGTAGCTCCCCCTATGGAATGGCCACAACGGTTACTTCCTGCAAATCCAGTGCCTCCTTTGCCACCTCCATGGGTAGATGTACTTTATACCTCAGTACGGAGCCTGGCAGCTATCTCTACAGCCTTTCAACAAATGTTGCAAAAGGAGAGACCCTTACCTAGTAAAACTACTAAGCTGTGTTGTCTTCCCAGTCCACTTAGCTATCAGATGCTGAGTTATTGTCTGGGAAGGCAGAAGTTGCAAACCTCTCTCATTCTGACTCCCCCCTCGGGGGAGGAGGAGCCCCCGTCTACATTGAATATACCTGCACAAGTGTGAGCTGTAAAATCAATTCTTTCAAATAGAAGATACAGAACCCACTCCTAAGGCAAAAGAGCCACTCTTTAAACGACAGAAGGTTATTTTGCCGGAGTTTCCTCACTCTGATCAGCTATCTGATCTAATGAGTGAAGAATGGAATACACCAAATAAAAAGTTTCAGCTGCCTAAATGCTTGATTTCTTTTTACACTATTCCAGCTACTGATTGCACTAAATGGAAAGTTTCCCCTGCCGTTGATTCCCATGTGACAAGCCTGGTTAAGAACTCTACCTTACCTATCCATACAGCAATCTCCTTAAAGGAGGCTACAGATGGAAAGATTGAAACTTGCCTAAAGTCTATATACTCTCTTACAGGAGCTGTTACTCATCCTGCTATGATTACAGCCTGGGTGGCAAAAGCCATTGAGAGTTGGGCAGAGGCCTTAGAATACACATTTCCCTCTCCGTAACAGCTGTCCTACATCTCTCACATTAGGGATGCAGCCACCTATTTTTAGGAGAGGCGGCTTTGGATACTGGTCTCATAGCTTCCAAAACATCTGCTACTTCCGTGTCAGCCCGCCGTATCATTTGGCTTCGTTCATGGAAGGCAGATTCAGACTCTAAAAAGGCTTTGGAATCTCTGCCTTAATCTGGGCAGATCCTGTTTTGGCCCAGAATTGGACAAGATTGTGACTACCTTGGCAGCTTCTAAGACTACGTCATTGCCCTCTACATCTACTACGAAGCCTCGGATGTCATCCTTTTCGGTTTTTTTGTCCCTAGGGAAAGGCTACAGGTCAGTCTTTCCACGGCAGTCAGCATCCACAAAGGCCTCCAAGCCTAGGACCAAACAGGCCTGGGCTACTAGACGTCCAGCCACCAAATCTGAGAACAAGCCTTCAGCCTGACTGGGTGGGGCTCCCAGGATGAAGGCTGACTTAAGTTCACCCAGTTCTGGCATTAGACCATCACAGATGGCTGGGTGCAAGATGTGGTCTCTCTCGGGTATGCCCCCTCATTCCTGAGGCGGCCCCCACAGCAGTTCTTTTGCACAGGCCCTCCATCGGATCCAAGCATAGCCCTGCTCTTCCAGAAAGCCATTCAGTACTTGCTGCACTCAGGGATAATAATTCCAGTCCCATCATCACAGAGAGGGACGGGTTATTATTTTACCCTTTTCTTGGTTCAGAAGCTCAAAGGGTCTCATCGGCTTATCCTCAACCTCAAGTCTCTGAACAAGTTTATCAGGGTGCCCAGGTTTCATATGGAAACCCTACGCTCTATTGTCCTGGCTATGGAGCATGGTGACTTTATGGTGTCTGGACATTCAGGACGCTTACCTACATGTACCTATAGCGCCCTCTCAACAATATCTCCGGTTTGCTGTTTTACAGCAACATTACCAATTTCAAGCAGTGGCTTTTGGGCTTTCTACAGCTCCATGGGTCTTTACCAAGGTTATGGCAGCCCATCTTCGTCGTCAGGGGATCAGACTGCTCCCATACTTGGACTATCTCTTGCACTTAGCAAGCTCCCCAGAGGTCATTCACCACTATCTACAGGTAACAATTGCCTTTCTACAAATGCACGGCAGGCTGATCAACTGGAAAAAGCCTTCCCTAACACCTTCTCAAGGAATGGTGCATCTGGTAGCCTTCTTGGCTTCTCAGGCTCAGAGAATCTTAGTGACAGCAGACAAAATCTCCGCACTACAGCACTGAGTGTGCACGTTACTCCACAGTTGCCGAGTGTCAATTTACTCTGCAATGCAGATCTTGGGATCCATGGTGTCCACCTTCAACATGGTGGAGTTTACTCAGTTCCACTCCAGGCCCCTACAACACCTGATCCTCTCCAGGTGGAATGAGCTGCCCCATCTGATCAGATCCCAGGTGATGGGCCTCTCTCCGGAGGTTCGCCTGTTCCTTTCCTGGTGGCTACACATGTCCCACTTAAACAAGGGTCACCCCTTTTGGTTCCCGGAATGGGTACTCCTCACCATGGACGCAAGCTTCCGCGGGTGGGGTGCAGTGACCGGCCAGCACTCCTTCCAAGGACGCTGGACACCAGCCATGGCTATCTTACTAATCAACGTCCTAGAACTCCGAGTTATCTACAGTGCCCTCACTCTGGCTCATTATGTTCTTCAGGGCAGGCCAGTACAAGTTCAGTCCGACAACACCACGGCAGTGGCCAACCTCAATCATCAGGGAGGCACTCGAAGTCTGTCAGCAATGGCAGAAGTGTCACTCATTCTCACATGGGCCGAACGCCATCTCCTAGCCATCTCCGCAGTGTTCATCCGGGGACTTTTAATTGGGACGCAGATTTCCTCAGCCGTCACGACGTGCACGCAGGGGAGTGGTCTCTACACCCAGAAGTCTTTTAGCTCCTGATGAACAAATGGGGTCTACCGGACGTGGTCCTCATGGCCTCATGACACAACCACAAGCTTCCAGTGTACGGGTCCAGCCTTTGTGGATGCATTGTCTGTGAAGTGGACCTTCCATTTGGCATACCAGTTCCCTCCAGTCTCCCTTCTTCCTCGGGTCCTTCGGAAGTTCAAGCAAGAAAGGGGCATGGTCCTGTTGGTAGCTCCTCCTTGGCCTAGACGCTATTGCTACTCCGATCTTCAGAGTCTCTCCATAGTCGTTCCTTTCAAACTTCAATGATCGGACCTGTTGTCTGAGGGTCCCTGTCTACATCTGGACCTGGCCCGTCTCTTTGACGGCGTGGCTCTTGAGACATCCTTCCTAAGGTCTTTATCAGTGTGTGGCATTTTTTTATTTCTAGTGGTGTGCTACCAGAAACTATGACCCTCCAGGTTTTTAGGGTTTCTAGAATCCTTGTCTGTCTTCAAGCTGGAATAGAACTCTGACTCCGTTTGGCCTCTCTAAAAAGTGCACGTCTCTGCTCTGTCCATCTGGTTCCAGCGCAGAATTGCTCCACTGCCGGATGTTCACACCTTCCTTCAGGGTGTCCTCCATATACAACCTCCTTTTGTCCCTCCTGTGGCTCCATGGGATTTGTCAGTGGTTCTCCATGCACTTCATGAACCTCTATTTGAACCTCTGGACTCAGTAGGCTTCAAATGGCTCACTGTGAAGACTTTTTGTTCTGGCTATAGCGTCTGCCCGTAGGGTTTTCGGATTTAGGAGCGCTCTCTTGTCGTTCCCCATTTTTGATCTTTTATCAGGACAGGGCTGTTCTTCTAACGTGCCCTGGCTTCCTTCCCAAGGTGGTCTCTCGTTTTCACCTTAATGAGGAAATTTGTAGTTCCGGCCATCCAATCACCAGACCTCTCGGCAGGTGAGGCCTCCTTGGATGTGGTCCGTGTTTTGAGGATCTACGTGGATTGTACTGGTTCCATCAGGAAAACTGATTCCCTCTTTGTCCTAATATGGATTTAAACAAGAAGGGATAGCCAGCTAACAAACAGACTCTGGCCTGATGGCATCGTATGACTATCAGACTGGCCTTCCTGTGCCGGATAATCGATCTGTGGGTCCCTCGTGGGCAGCTCCCCGTGACGCGTCTACCAAACAACTATGCAAGGTGGCTACGTGGTCTTCTGTCCACACCTTTCTTAGGTTTTTGATACCTTCTGCCTCTCAGGGTGCTTACTTTTGGACGCCGGCTTCTCCTCTCTGCTCAGGAGTGTCCTCGCCCTTGAGCAACTGCTTTGGGACATCCCCATTGTCTCCCTGTGGAGCCCTATGGATTCTAAAGAAGAAAAGGAGAGTCATTGAAGAAAGTTAACAAAAGGTCAAAGTCTGCCAAGTCAACAGGCACCCGTCCTGACGCACCTAGCTCCTATGGGTTTCCTTCTCTTTTTCACCGGTTTCTTTCTCTATTGTGCGAGTGTGATTCTTACGTGTACCAGGCTTCCTTCTCTACTATCTTGCTCTTGCTTTGGGCTTGTTGACAAAACTGATTGCCTCAGGCTGTGGGTGGGGTATAGGGTGGAAGGACTGGAGCATCCTGGTATTGCAAAAGCTTTAACTGTTGGTGTCCGATCCTCCTATCCACCACCTACACCCCAATGTCTCCCTGTGGACCGTATGGACTTTGAAGAAAGAGAGTTAACAAAGGTAAGTCTACCATAACTCTCCTTATATTAGCTTATACATAGCCTTTATAACATTCAATCTTTCTCTTAGATCCCAATGTAGCAGTCCTCCTGAGTATACAGAACCCAAAGTTCTAATGATTGCCTGGAACCTGACAGATGACTTTGTTGTGACTGCCAGCAATGGCCACCTGCTCAAGGTGTGGGATTCTCACACTGGTAAACTAATGCGTGTTCTGACGGTGAGTTTGACTCTTGCATATACAATTTTTTACAAGTTATTCTTAATATTATGTCACTTATCTTTTATTACTGAACTACGTAATTGATGTTTTTGGACACGAAGCATAGAACTAAAATGCACTGGTCATTGTTAACCTGACATCAAACTACAGCACAGGTTCTTAAACTCTGTCCTCAGGACCCCAAACAGTGCATGTTTTCCAGGTATCCTCACAGAATCAAAAGTAAGCTATTAGCTCAACAAGTGGAACTTTTAAAATGTGTCCAGTGAGTAATGAATACACCTTTGCACACCTGGGTGACCAGCAAAACGTGAGCTGTGTGGGCTCCTGAGGACCGAGTTTGAGAACCACTGAAACAGTTGTGAGGCTGAGACATCGTTGGCCATGCACCTGGGGGACCAGCAGTCTCAGGAGAAGTGGTGGGTGGTGAAATGTAAAGACTTTACTTAGCTCAGCCTCATTATTTTGCTCGGTAACCAAGATCAATATCCGCAAATTACACTTAGGGGAGGATTTCATCCAGTAACAAATTAAGGGCCTGATTCAGAGATATGTTAATTTGATGTGGCCCACTGCCAGCAGTGGATCACGGAAGCTGGCAGTGGGCGTCTTTTTACATAAGACTACTCCTGCGACCTTTTGCATAATTTCACACGGCCGCAGTGTACAAAGACACCACGGCTGTGTGAATAGCGTCCATCTCTAAATCATCCCACCATGATACTTTTTTTTTTTTCTTATTCACGAAGGAGACTAGAGTCTTTAAAACAACTGCACACTGTATGAAACATGACTTATAGTGGTGAAGCCATTCTGAAATATATAGTACACTAGTGTAACCTGTGTAAAGAAGAAAACTGTGCCACTCCCAATATCCTTAAACTGGTCAGGCTGTTCTGTGGGCAGATATCTAGTGATTACACTAGTGTGACCAAGTGTCTTATAAATGGTAGCAATTTGGTTTATCAGGCGTGCACTGAGCATGCTCTTTACACTATGCAGCCTTTTCACATTCTAATCACTGAATATCAATATTCTCCGCTCATCATGCAGACATGTGAAAAAGGTGGCTATAGATGAAGCTATACATGTATTGCCTACTGGGATACTTGGTGCGCATATGTCATATTTAAACACGGAAAAAGCAAAGGCGCTGGTGAACATTGGTCTCATGTTATTTGTCACAGGGTCATGAAGATGATATTTATGTCTTAGAGCCTCATCCCTCAGACTTCAGAGTGATGATATCTGCTGGACACGATGGAAATACCTTCATGTGGGATATTATTCATGGCACAAAATTAATGCATTCCTTCAATGCGGTAAGATCACTTAGAAGGTTTTAAAGAGCTTTCTAATATCGTAGCTTGTCTAATATCATAACATTTATTACTGTAAGGTTTTCTTTTTTTGTGTTCATGTAAAATGTCCAACAACAAACAAGAAGGAATAAGCGCACGCTTTTTGTGTAATGGAGCAGTTCATGTTTGCGTGATAACTACAATTAAAATGTTGAAGAGGGATCGACTATAGAGACAATAGCTGAAGGAAGACGAGTTACAATACGAGACAATAACCAAAAGTCAAAGTGAATTCAGTAAATTTGTCTTAAGTAGCGAGTACAGGTTGAGTCTCCCATATCCAAATATTCCGAAATATGGAATTTTTTTAGCATGACTGAGATAGTGAAACCTTTGCTTTTTGATGGTTCAATGTACATTAACCTCATTTACAGCACAAATGATTACAAATTTTGTATACAATTACCTTCAGGCTTTGTGTATAAGGTGTATATGAAACATAAATGAATTTCATGTATGTACACAAACATTTCTTGAGCCACAACATTATTGAAAATATTGTATAAAATTACCTGCAGGCTGTGTATAAGGTGTATATAGAACATAAAAGCATACTGTGCTTAGATTTGGGTCCCTTTCCCAAGATATTTAATTATATTATGCAAATATTCCAAAATACGGAATATTCCGATATCCAAAATACCCCTGGACCCAAGCATTTTGGATATGGGAGACTCAACCTGTACCACATCCTCCATATATGTCTATTCTGCTGGAACACTCTACCCATGAAGGAGGCACAGGATTTATGGCTTTTGACGTGTTTAAGTGCTTTTGAAGCAATTTCTTCTGTGTTGAAATGAGAATTTTCTAATGTAATAGGAGTCAGAATCCAGGCGAAAAAAGTGTAGCTCACCAATGCTAATAAGTCTTTTTGGTATTTCTCGTTGTTGTTCTCCTTTAGACAGTTCAGACTTTTTTTTTTAGCCTCCTGCCCTCCTCACCACCAATTGTCTTCATCAGGGTCCCTAAAACAGTAATGTGGGACATACAGTGCATCCGGAAAGTATTCACAACGCTTTAACTTTTTCCACATTTTATGTTGCAGCCTTATTCCAAAATGGAATAAATACATTTTTGCCCTCAAAATACTACACACAATACCCCATAATGACAACGTGTAAAATTTTTTTTATTTTTTGAGATTTCTGCAATTTAATAAAAAAAACAAAAACTAACACATCACATGTACATAAGTATTCACAGCCTTTGCTCAATACTTTGTTGATGCACCTTTGGCAGCAATTACAGCCTCAAGTCTTTTTGAATATGATGCCACAAGCTTGGCACACCTATCTTTGGGCAGTTTTGTCCATTTCTCTTTGCAGCATCTCTCAAGCTCCATCAGGTTGGATGGGAAGCGTCGGTGCACAGCCATTTTCAGATCTCTCCAGAGATGTTCAATTGGATTCAAGTCTGGGCTCTGGCTCGGCCACTCAAGGACATTCACAGAGTTGTCCTGAAGCCATTCCTTTGATATCTTGGCTGTGTGCTTAGGGTTGTTGTCCTGCTGAAAGATGAACCGTCGCCCCAGTCTGAGGTCAAAAGCGCTCTGGAGCAGGTGTTCATTCAGGATGTCTCTGTACATTGCTGCATTTATCTTTCCCTCTATCCTGACTAGTCTCCCAGTTCCTGCCGCTGAAAAACATCCCCACAGCATGATGCTGCCACCACCATGCTTCACTGTAGGGATGGTATTGGCCTGGTGATGAGCGGTGCCTAGTTTCCACCAAACATAACACCTGGCATTCACGCCAAAGAGTTCAATCTTTGTCTCATCAGACCAGAGAATTTTGTTTCTCGTGGTCTGAGAGTCCTTCAGGTGCATTTTGGCAAATTCCAGGCGGGCTGCCATGTGCTTTATACTAAGGAGTGGCTTCCGTTTGACCACTCTTTTATACAGGCCTGATTGGTGGATTTCTGCAGAGATGGTTGTCCTTCTGGAAGGTTCTCCTCTCTACACAGAGAAATGCTGTATCTCTGACAGGGAGGTGAACAAGAACCCGATGGTCACTGACTAGGGCCTTTCTCCCCCGATTGCTCAGTTTAGATGGCCGGCCAGTCCTGGTGGTTCTGAACTTCTTCCATTTACGGATGATGGAGGCCACTGTGCTCATGGGGACCTTCAAAGTAGCAGATATTTTTCTGTACCCTTTCCCAGATTTGTGCCTCGAGACAATCCTGTCTCTGAGGTCTACAGACAATTCTGTGGACTTCATGCTTGGTTTGTGCTCTGACATGCACTGTCAAGTGTGGAACTTTATATAGACAGGTGTATGCCTTTTCAAAATCATGTCCAATCAACTGAATTTACCACAGGTGGACTCCAATTAAGCTGTAGGACCATTTCAAGGATGATCAATGGAAACAGGATGCACCTGAGCTCAATTTTGAGCTTCATGGCAAAGGCATGTGATTTCTTAGTTTGTTTTTTATTTTTTATTTTATTAAATTTGCAGAAATCTCGAAAAAACTTTACACGTTGTCATTATGGGATATTGTGTGTAGAATTTTGAGGACAAAAATGAATTTATTCCGTTTTGGAATAAGGCTGTAACATAACAAAATGTGGAAAGAGTGAAGTGTTGTGAATACTTTTTGGATGCACTGTATATTATCTTGGCTGTTAACACTGTTGCTGACTGTACATGTTATAGTGAACATCGACCGCTAAGATTAATGTTTACATAAGGTGTGGGAACAGTCTCTGCCCTGCTTGTTACAATGTGGCACAGCATCCTTTCATCTCACAGTGGTGTAATATGTAAATCATCCTACTTTAAAATACCATGGAATTTCTCATCCATCATTGCCATTGCAGCTCCCTGGTGTGTTGCTCATTCATTGCTAGGTGCAAGGAAGAAGTATAAAGATGTTGAAAGAGGTCATCATTTATGGTAGACCTCTGTCCGATTTATCCTTTGTTACTGAGTGCCAGCATATGAAAGCAGCTTATGTAAACTTCAATGTCCATGGTATGTATGAGGTCAGTGTTATGGTAGATAGCAGTATTATGGCTCCATACTGTGTAATTATCTGTTCTTAACCATTACTGCTCATGGCCTTACCTGACTAATCTACCTAAAACAATGCTCCCGTGCTTAACTGGTGAGTTTTCAGCATCTTATTGTGAAATATCACTACGTTTAAATACCGATAATGATATACTCTTCTTTACATAAAAATATGAATAGGAATATTTTTACTCCACCGGTATAAAACGTAGCGCAACCGCTGAGGCTAACTTGTATCTCTCCCTCAACCAGTTGACACCAGACCATTTCAGTCTCTGAATTTTTACGCTGATAATGATCTGTTGTAACTTTGTGACATAAATTACTGGAATAGAGGAAAATTACGGTTTCCCAACCCTGCCCTAAGAAAGTTACTCGTCTTTGCCCCGTGCTTTACTAAAATCCAGTTTCTACAGTTTAATCTGGATGAATACAAATAATAAAAACTGAATATGATCTGCGCTGGATGTCTATAGAGATGTCATAAATATAATACATTAAAGAGCCATATTTATGAGGTCATCCTTAACGTGTTTCATCACAACTCGCGTGACTTTTTCAAAAGCTGTGTTTTTACTTCAGGGTCTATAAGGGGTCCACAGGGTTGACCTTGGGGTATAGCTGGATCTGGATCCACGGGCACCACGCAGTTAAAGCTTTGCTGCTCCCAGGATGCACTTGTGTCCATCCTCCTCTATACCCCGCCCCCGACCCACAGGCACCTGAGTTTTAGTTGGTGCCCGGCCGGAGTCGGGTCACCCTGTCGCAGTGGGGCTGCAGGAGCAGCCCCTAAGCTTCTCTTTAAAGAAGAAAAGTTTTTTTCTTGTTTTTACACACTTCAGAGCGGCAGCATCAGACTGTCCATTAGGACGTCTATGCTGCCGCTCCTACACCCCGCTGGCGCCGCGACACCAGTATAGATCTGGGGATCGCGGCGGGACCCCAGAGTCTGTACTAACCGGGCTCTGGGGACTCCCTTCGACTGCTGCTGGAAGCGCCGGGGATCAGGTAAGCCGCCCGCGAGTACTAAATGCAGTCGGAAGCCTCCGATCTCTGGGGACAGACCGGAGGCGCTAGCAGCGGCCGCGGGCTCCTCCTCTGAGGAGGCATACCCCGCGTGACCGCTAGACCACCAGTCTGGCAGCATGAACCGGCAACCCTGGGGTTAATTGCTAGCCAGGGGAGGCAGCCTTCCCTGGCTAGCATCCCCTCAGCTCAGCGCGTTTTTGCTCCTGTGCTGGCGTCGCTGTGTTGCTCTTATCTTGCGGCCACTCCTCCTCTGAGGTTTCCGGCGGCCGTCTTCTTTTGGTATAGTGACGCAGATCTCCCAGGCGGTTCAAGCGGTCCAGTCCCCCTGTGTATCTCCTCCCTGCTAAAGGACAGTGTACACAGCGTTATAGCCCTCCCAGACACTGAATCTGGGCGGTTGATTGTAGTGAAAGGTGCAGTGAGTATATCTACTCTGCATTGTATGTGACTTTTGCTAGTGCACCCTGTCTGTGACTTATTTCTACTTACTGTCAGCTTATACCTTTCCCTTCCTTCTCCTACGGACCGGCAGGTGTGTGAGGGAGGGGTGTTTTCCTGTGTACCTCACTTATATAAATCAAAGTATTTGTGAGGTCAGTCACATACAGTGGTGTGCTACTCAGTACCATTTTGTGGGCTGTTTGTGTTGCATACTTGGGAGTGCGCAGGTGTTATACGCCTCACCTCTTCTCGGTGATACATATTTATTACAAATTTATTGTGTCATGTCTGATGAGGAGAATGAGCTCTCCGTGGCTCCTGTATTGGTTTCCTGCCAACGCTGTTCGGCAGGGGTTGATAGGGAGGATTTATCACAGGATGGTCTGTGCGGGCGGTGCCAGCTGGTGCCTGGCCCCTCTAAACCCCCTATGTCGCAGGATCCTCCTTGGGCGATGTTTTCGCAGGTGCTGGAGTCAATCGCGAACAGTTTGGCGGTCCCGACTGCAGTCCCTACTAGGGCGTTGCCCCAGCCTACCATTCCCCATTCCCCGGGTGTTCTGCATTTATTGCAGTCTCCCCCCGGGTCTCAGACTGTGGGTCCTTATTCAGGGTTACCTGTGTACGTACAGTCTCCCTCAGTGGCGCAGCAGTCCATGGTGCCTTATCAGGCGGTTCCTCCACCCTGGGTGGATGTACTCTCCAGCTCTGTTCAGAGTCTGGCGGCCTCGTCTTCGGCTTTTCAGTCGATGTTGCAAAGTGACATGCCCTCAAAGGCGTCCAAGCGCCCCGTTACGGCTTCACTGCCTGCGCAGTTGACACACGGACGTGTCTTCAGATGACTGAGAAGTACATGAGGACACTAACTCGGATACCATGGCCCAGGAAGTGGAGACTAAGTCCTCCATTAAGGTGCCGGCATTGGTTAGGGCGGTGCGGGCCCTCCTTCACATAGAGGAGGATCCACCGGCTCCTAGGTCGAAGTATCCAAATTTTAAAAAGGCAAAGGTAACTTCGAATGTTTTTTCCCCTGTCTGACCAATTGACTGATCATATGGCAGGGGCCTGGCAGTCACCCAGTAAGAGATTCCAACCACAGAAACTGTTGGCATCCAATTATCCTTTTCCTGAGGCTCATTGCAGGAAATGGGAAACCCCACCGGCGGCGGATTCCCATGTCACCCGCCTAATTAAAAGCGCTACATTGCCCTTGCCGTCTATCTCTTCTCTGAAGGATCCCACGGACAGGAAAGTGGAGACTTGTTTAAAGTCTATCTACTCTCTCTCTGGGGCAGTGGCGATCTCTTGGATGGCTAAAGCCGTTGAGAGCTGGGCCAACGCTTTAGAGGATACTTTTCCAGACGATGCTCCAGATATCCAGAGAGCGTTAATAGTACAGATGAGAGATGCGGCTTCCTATATTGGGGAAGTATCGTTGGATGCCAGCCTGCTGACCTCTAGAGTTTCAGCTGCAGCTGTCTGCTCGTCGGTCCTTGTGGCTGCAGTCCTGGAGAGCTGACGCAGACTCTAAAGGGCCTGGAGGCCTTACCTTTTAATGGGGAGTTGCTATTTGGTCCAGACTTGGACAAAATAGTGGATGCTCTGGCTGAATCCAAGTCAGCCTTCCTCCCTTCGGCTTCAGCACCTGCTAAGGTGAGGAGCTCCGCTTTTTCGGTCCTTTCGGGTTCAGGGTAAGGCCAAAGGTCAGTCCTTCACGAGGCAGTTGGCGACCAAGACCACCTCTAAGCCCAAGAAGCAGGCCTGGAGTGCCAGGCGCCCTTCTTCCAAGCAGGAAGATAAACCTTCTGCCTGATGGGACGGACCTCCCTCTGGGGGACCCCAGAGTGGGAAGCCGACTTCTTCAATTTGCCAAGTGCTGGCACAATACCACCACGGATGCCTGGGTTCGAGAAGTGGTCTCCCAGGGGTACGCCCTGTCTTTTCGGCACAGGCCGCCCCACCAGTTTTTCTGCACGAGTCCTTCTCAGGACAAAACCAAAGCTTTGCAGATTCAGGAAGCTATAGAGTCCTTGCTGAAAGCAGGGGTCATTGTTTCCCGTTCCTCAATCACAACGAGGGACAGGGTACTACTCTACTCTTTCTGGTGCAGAAACACAATGGTTCTCATCGCCCTATCCTCAATTTGAAGTCTCTGAACAAATTCCTCAGAGTTCCCAAATTCAGGATGGAAACATTATGTTCCATCATTCTGGCGATGGAACCTGGGGATTACATGGTCTCCCTGGATATCCAGGACGCCTACCTCCATTTTCCTATAGCACCTTCGCACCAGTGGTATCTGAGGTTCGCTATCCTACAGCATCACTATCTGTTTCGGGCACTACCCTTTGGCCTGTCCACGGCACCAAGGGTATTTACAAAAGTGATGGCAATCATGGCCGCACATCTTCGGAGCCAGAATGTACGGCTGCTGCCGTATCTAGACGACCCTCCTTTTGCTGGCGAGCTCTCCTGAGGTACTGCTTCAACATCTCCACCTGACGATCGCTTGTCTGCAAGCGTACGGGTGGTTGATAAATTGGAGAAAGTCCTCCCTGATTCCATCACAGCGGATGGTTAATTTGGGAGCCCTGCTAGATTCTCATCAGCAAAGGATCTTCCTGACTCCGGAAAAGGTTTCCTCCCTACATCTGCGGATACACAGTTGCCTGAGCAGTTGTCGCCTGTCGGTCCATTCGGTAATGAGAGTTTTGGGGTCCATGGTGTCGGCATTCGACAAATGGTGGAATTTGCCCAGTTCCATTCCCGGCCCCTGCAGGGGCTGATTCTATCAGAATGGAACGAGTCACCTCACCGAATCCACTCTCAGATGCTGGTGTTGTCCCCGGAGGTTCGGCAGTCTTTGGCTTGGTGGCTTCAGACAGCTCACCTGGTCGAGGGGCACCCCTTTTGGATCCCGGACTGGGTCCTGCTCAACAGATGCCAGTCTCCGGGGTTGGGGGGCAGTGCCGGGCTCGTTGTCACTTCAGGGACGTTGGACTGCGGAAGAAGCACTTCTCCCCATCAACATCCTGGAACTGCGGGCTGTGTACAGGGCCCTGCAGTCATCCGGCACTGCTCTTCAAGGAAGGGCGGTTCAAATTCAATCCGACAATGCCACCACGGTGGCGTACATCAACCACCAGGGAGGAACTCTAAGTCGGGCTGCGATGTCAGAGGTGTCTCGCATCCTTGCTTGGGCGGAGTGCCACCTTCCAGCAATCTCGGCGTTCTTCATCCCAGCAGTCCTCAATTGGGAGGCGGACTTCCTCAGCCGTTACAAAGTGCATCCCGGGGAATGGTCTCTTCACCCAGAGGTGTTTCAGCTACTCGTGGACAGACGGGGGCTGCCGGAGCTGGACTTGATGGCCTCCCGTCACAATCACAAGTTGCCCGTGTACGGGTCAAGGACAAGAGATGCAGGCGCAAGTCTGGTAGATGCGCTGTCGGTGAAATGGACGTTTCAACTAGCCTATCTGTTTCCTCCGATATCCCTGCTACCTCGGGTCCTGCGGAAATTCAAGCAGGACAGCGGCACGCTCGTGCTAGTGGCTCCAGCGTGGCCCAGACGTCCGTGGTACTCCGATCTGAGGAGTCTTTCCATTGACGCTCCATACCTCCTTCCTCAGCGTCAGGACCTTTTGTCTCAAGGGCCCTGCCTTTACCCGGATCTAGGTCGGCTGTCTTTGACGGCGTGGCTCTTGAGACAGCCGTCTTAAGGTCTCGGGGCTTCTCTGGTTCGGTTTTTAGTACCATGCTCAGGGCATGCAAGCCTGCTTCTGCACGGATTTACCACAGGGTGTGGCGCACTTACTTTCAGTGGTGTGAGTCCAGAAACTATGATCCTCAGGTGTTCAGAGTTTCTAGGATTTTGGAATTTCTGCAATCAGGCTTGGACCTAGGTTTGCGTCTTGTCTCCCTGAAGGTTCATGTGTCCGCGCTGTCTGTGTGGTGCCAGATGTTCACACTTTTTTTTTTTCAAGGTGTTCTCCGAATCCAGCCTCCCTTCGTGCCTCCTGTGGCTCCTTGGGACTTGGCGGTGGTTCTTCGGGTCCTGCAGGGGCCTCCTTTTGAGCCTCTTGAGTCGGTGGAACTCAAGTGGTTAACGTTTAAGACTGGTTTTTCTCCTGGCAATTGCTTCTGCCAGGAGGGTGTCAGAATTGGGGGCGCTTTCCTGTCGTCCCCATTTTCTGATTTTTCACCAGGACGGACAGTGTGGTGCTTCGCACTCGTCCTGAGTTTTTGGCTAAAGTGGTTTCGATGTTCCACATCAATCAGGAACTTGTTGTGCCAGCTTTTCAGTCACCTGATCTTTCAGCTGCTGAGGCTTCCTTGAATGTAGTCCGTGCTCTAAGAATTTATGTAGATCTGACTGCTTCTGATTCTTTTTGCCCTCTGGTTTTCACAGGAGGGGTTGGCCTGCCAACAAACGTTAGCCCGTTGTGTTTGTTCTGTTATTTGTGAGGCTTATGCACAGGAGGGTTTACCTGTGCCAGCCTCTGTTATGGCTCATTCCACTCTTTCTGTGTGTCCCTCTTTGGCTGCTAGACGTGGCGCCTCTGCTGTTCAGCTATGTAAGGCGGCCACCTGGTCTTCCAGTCAGACATTTTTGAGGTTCTAGTTCTATGCGTTTGACACCTTTGCCTCTCAGGATGCATCCTTCGGGTGCCTGGTTCTCCTTTCTGCACAGGAGCGTCCCCGCCCTTAGTTGAACTGCTTTGGGACATCCCCAAGGTCAACCCTGTGGACCCCCTATGGACCCTGAAGTAGAAAACAAGAGATATGGTAAGAACTTACCTTTTGTTATTTGTTTCTACGAAGTCCATAGGGTCCACAGGGCACCCGCACTGACGTACCTGGCTTCATATGGGCTGTGTGGCTGGTCACCGGTTTTTCCGTCTCCCATTTCTGTGAGTATGGTTTCTTGTGTGTTCCAGTCTTCCTTCTCTGTTTAGTCTCCTCCTCCGGCCTTGGCTGCTTACCAACTGAGGTGCCTGTGGCTCGGGGGCGGGGTATAGAGGAGGATGGACCCAAGTGCATCCTGGGAGCAGCAAAAGCTTTAATTGTGGTGCCCGTGGATCCAGATCCAGCTATACCCCAAGGTCAACCCTGTGGACCCCCTATGGACTTCGTAGAAACAGAGATAACAAAGGTAAGGTCTTACCATATCTCGTTGTTTTTGGATAATTTGTGACCCCATAAATATGACTCTTTAATATATTATAGTTGTATTATATTTATGACATCTCTATAGACATCCAGCGCAGATTATATTCAGTTTTTATTATTTGTATCTTTAAACCTGCACAGAAGGTTTAATGGATCTGCTGCAGGGTATTTTAGATTTGACATGAATCATCCACTTAGCCTTATCTGTGCAGTCAAGATAGAAAACTTGGTTGCTTCTCAATGGTCATACTTTGTTTGCTTTTTTTGTTATGGTAAAGGTGTTCATTTACCGTTTGTGCGAAACTACTAGAGTGGTACAGGGGCAGGATGCTTGAAGAGGCGGCTCCTGGTCACTGGGACGGGGGTTTCACGGGGTCACCAAGCTCTGCTCTAGCACAGCGCCATCAACCTGGCTCCAAAAGTGGGCCTCCCCTGTCACTGCAGCCCGGGGACCCATTAGAGAATGGCAGTACTGGCTCCAGCCTGGCTAGTCCCCCGCTCTCCCCTAGCACATCTTGGGGGACATGTCCGGATTAGGCTGTGGCGCTGACGTGTCAGAAGGAAGTGAGAGGTGGGGAATACATCCATTTTGTATAAAACAGAAATACCCGGCTTGTGTCTGAAAGGGGTCTACCCGGGCATTTCCCGGGTAGACTATGTAGTGTGAAAGGGGGGTCTCCACCAAATACCCGGGATTTTACACAGTGGAAATTCCTGGGTCTGAGCAGGAAATTTCCCACGTCGTATGTCTGAAAGGGGTATAACACGCTTCTGTATTGTACAAATAAAAAACCAAATAAGACTGCACATGCATCTCCCCAGTTGGAGAAAAAGGATTGTCTCAAATGTTCATACTCGAGCTAGTTTATTAAAAACACATCCATATAATATATTCCATATATAAACAATTCTAAAATACATTCATATCAATAGAATAATCATATAAAAAATTAGATGGGTAATACGTAGAAATGCAGACCAATAATATAATTGCAGTTATAATCATCAAATGTGTTCCCGATCTGTTGGAACACACAAAATCCGCAATGAGAAGATATTCCACCGCTTTATATTCCGTAATATGCACAGTACCTTGGTGTAACAGGATCACAGGAATAAGCCGCTCAATAGAATTATTAATTTTGCCAGCGACATATTGAGTTATTAGTCTGTTGGTGTGGTCCTAATATAGTGATATTAAACTGTGCCCGGGCATTCCGGGCTCGTGAAGCACTGTTTCAAAGGTTACCGGCATGTCCCTGCAATGTCAGCACTCCAGGGCTGTGTAAAGGCTCTTTATATGCAGTAATTACTAGCAGCGGCGTCTCTTGCTCTCCAAGGACTGTGTGATTGCTCTATATGGTGCTGTGTGTGGCAGCTGATAACCGCGTCTTGTCTGCAGAGATTGGAGTGCAGTTAAAGACACGCGCTGTCCCTTCTTTCCAGCAGAGATTGTATTGCCCGGATTCTTAGTGGATGGCAGTTTAGTTTAGCAAGTCCACTATCATGGTCCACTGTGATAACTAGTGGAAACACTCTAAGCCCATAGAATGTCCTTTTAAATGATCGGTAATAGTATGATCAAAGGCCGGCACTTGTCCAGCGTGTTAGACCACCCACAGGTCTGGAAATATCTACTGTTGCTCAACGCTTTTCTGTACTCTGCGTCCTTTCGTCAGGAGCTTGTCCCTGATCTTCATTGGAAAAGTTTTATAGGGAGTATTAGTAACCCGAATTAGTTACTAATTTATCAATTATCCTGTATTAGAAATGTTTTAAAATAGTACTGTTCTTCCTTTATGCATAAGTATATATAGTTTATTTTTATTTTCTTCAAGTTTTATAATATTATATCTAATGTATCTTATAAGGTTTTTATTTGTGTGGTTGAATTCAACCATCCCTGCTTAAGAGTTACAAAACTTCAACATACACACTTAAACTATAAATTCTGATACACTGGTTTCCAATTGTCTTCACTTTATACAATATACAAGTTGACAACTAATTTTTCAAATGTCCATACATCTATCTATCGATCTCCAGTCAGTCCACACTCACGTTATCAGAGAATTACTGCTGGGGTAGCAATTAAAGCACAGTATCCAAACTCCAAAACATATTTCAAATATAAATTGTACTTACTAGACTTTTCAATTCAGCAGCAAGGTCCTTTATTGGTTTAAAAAAAGTAAAAAGCCATAGAGAGAATAAATGTTTGTCTTCACTTTTGTTAAGATAAAAGATAACTTGACAAAAGTCCCAGTGAGGACTTAAATTGATTTTGGCTTTTTTTTTTAAACCAATAAAGGACCTTGCTGCTGAATAGATAAGTCTGGTTATAGTGGAATTATACATAACATTTTTACCAGTTTTATGAAACAATAATGCAACTGGATCTTTATCAATATCCAAATAACTCTTAGTAATACCCCTTTCAGACATACAACCCAGGAAATTTCCTGCTCAGACCCAGGAATTTCTCCTGTGAAAAAACCCGGGTATTTGGTCTAGACCCCCCTTTCACACTACAGTCTCTACCCGGGAAATTCCCGGGTAGCACCATTCAGACAAGGGCAGGGTTTTTCAGAGTTTTACACAGTTTTATTAAAGTGGTTGGTAAGGTGCAGAGGGACAGGTGGGGAAAGTGACAGAGGGACAGGTGGGAAAAGTGACAGAGGGACAGGTCACTGAAAATATCTGCTCCTACTCCCTTTCTCCCAATACCCCCCCCCCCCCCCCGCCCCCTGCCCCTCTCCCGTATGCAGCATGTGTGAAAGAGCAGAGCAGTCTCCCTGTACCTGTAGTTTCCCAACGCAGCTCCTTGCAGCAGTGAGAATACGGGGAGGCTGTAATCTCTTCCGCCACTTCTGCCTGGTGACAGCCGGAAAGTTCCCCCGCTGGGGCTGAGGACAGGGGAGCCGCTGATCTCAGTGCTGCCGGCTGTGAGTATGGGAACGAGGGGTAGGTGCGGGCGCTGTACCGCCGGTAATTACAGGTACAGGGGGGCTGCTGCTCTCAGTGCTGCCTACCCTGAGTATTGGAAGGGGTGCGGGCGCTGTTACCGCCGCTGGTGCAGCCTGCCCAGTGGCTCAGTTGGAGCCAGGGCCAATCAGAAACTGCCTGGTGCAGCTCGGGAGTAAAATCCCCGGGTTGCACCATTCACACTAGAGCATGGTAGGTACCTTTCACACAGACATGAGACCCGGGAATTTTGGCCGAAGCAGGCCAAAATCCCGGGAATCTCAGTATGTCTGAAAGGGGTATAAGTTTAAAATTATAAGAATAAAAATTACAGTTCCAGCATAGACTTGATGATTATAAATTGTGTTTTAAAGAATAATACAACTTGAGTCTTGTGATACCCCATTAAATGTAATTTGTACAATTTCAAAACCAAAAACAGCATAAAACCAATCAGAGCTGTACCAATGTGAATTAACTATTAGTGATTAGGTATTTTACCCCTCTAACATTGTTTAATAACAAAGATCGTGACTAGCTTTTTACCCTCAGCACAATTTACTTTCTAAGAGCCCATCTGATTTTTATATATAGTTCAATAATAAATCTCCTATACATAGGGGAAGGGGATAAACCAGAGAGGGCCAATCCAACTAATGATCTTGGCTGTATCCCCACACAGGGAATCTTGGCTGTATCCCCACACAGGGAATCTTGGCTGTATCCCCACACAGGGAATCTTGGCTGTATCCCCACACAGGGAATCTTGGCTGTATCCCCACACAGGGAAACCTAGCCCCTCTCTGGGTTGTCACCTTCTAGCTATAAATTAGTTTATAGTGTTCATTCTCCCGTCTCATGTAAGATAGCTGGAGCATATTGGGTATATCCATTGTGTGAAGTTTTTCTTTAGCCAGTAATTTGTTCAAAAGTAATTTTGTATTCTGACTTCCTTTTACCCCCCCCAAGATTCACGGACAAGGCCACGGTGCCATATTGGACAGTAAACTGTCTGCTGATGGGCAACACATTGCAGCCACGGACTCTCATGGACATCTGTTGTTTTTTAGCTTTGGCCATTGTGAAGCATATGAAAAGGTAAGTGTTGTTACACAGGGCTGGCCTGTATATACCTTCAATATGTGATGTATTTGTTATGATGTTTATTGCCATTTTTCAAAGTCTGATATGTGGGAATGTGGAAACTGTTGGAGGAGAAGTATTGTGTGTGCCATCTTGTCTGCCCGTCTCACATGGTTAGGGCCTCACTTTACTGCAGCTCAGTAGAACCAAGCATGCATAATGATTAGGAAAAGTTCTGCAGGAGTTTTACATTGGGAAACCTGATGATCTGGACACCAAAGTACTCCAGTATGGACCTCCATGCCGGGCCTCAACCTCTGGGTTTGAAACTTACACGTACTCAATTGCAAAACCTGCTATCACAGCATAAGTAACTATTGGTTACCCAATACTTAACACCTGCAGCTTTACGCTACCTTACTGCCACAGTTTACCTCTGCACTTTATGTTGAAATGTATTTTTTCCTTCCTAAATGTAACTCACATTGATTCCCATTACATCAGTCATTAAGGAAGTACAAATCCCTTAAGTGCGATCTCTTTCCTCTCCTTGCCAAGGTAGTAGGCAGGAGCATGGAATGGTCAGTAATGGGAAATGCAGGACATCCAGGAGGAGCAGGAAATAGAAGTAAGAGTAAAGTTTAAATGCCTACTTTGAATATGGGTAAAACAAGGCATGCCTCCATTAATAGGCCTTTTCCACTCTCCCTAGCTCATATCTCATGTCTTATTTATCCAAAAGAGGGACACTGCACATGGAGAGAGAGCCTCCATTAGGACTTTGTCACAGTAATATTTGTAAACTGTTTAATCTCCATGCCTCTATATTTTCAACCTGCATATGGACCACATGATATAGTACTTTTTCCTGTGCTCCCTGGACAGCCTGTACTTGTGCTGAGAAAGTGCTATCCCCAGTGACTTCTCTTACTTCCTATATGGAGCAATCTTGAAGGGATAAGCTTTGCTGCCAGGGATCCTGCACTGGCAACAGGACACTCACCAGAGGAGCAGCATCATGGAAAGTCTTAAGGGATGTAGTTCCAGAGCTAGAGTCTTGGGAGTGCATCGCTCGGTGGTTCCTTGTGAGACAGTCATCAGGTTGGGGCAGCCTAGAACTGTCAGCCCTGCACTCTGTACCAGTTTGCTTTTCTTTTCTCTATTGTGTATCCTATATCTGTCCTTCTCTCCTTCCTAGCTGCCATGTCTGAGAATTGGAGTACCTACATGGCTATGATTGGTGTGTTTTTTTTCTACTTCAGGGTCCATAGGGTATCCACAGGATACCTTGGGGTATAGGTGTGACGTCAGTCGCAGGGCACCAAAGAGTTAAGCTTTCAGCCTCCCAGGATGCACTAGGTCCCCCTCCTATACCCCGCCCCCGAGCCAAGGCACCTCAGTTTAGTTTGGTGCCCGGCCGGAGTCGGGTGCACCTGTTGGAGTGGGGGCTAGAAGAGCCCCTGAAGCTTTTTCTTCATGCAGCTGTGGCTGCACATCTGGATGAACAGCATGGACAGTCAGTCCTGACGTCCATGCTGTCTTCCCTACACCCCGCCGGTACCAGAACGCCGGTACTGATCCGGGGATGCTGGTGGGCATCTGGGGTCACAGCTAGCGGTGACCCCAGATGTTCCGGACCATGGCCGGATTCAAGGGGGACAGAGGTAAGCAGCGGGGTCCCGCGGTGGGTCCCCGCTGATCACATGGTCCAAAGTCCCCAGGCAGGGGGCTCCCTGGGGACTGGCTGCAGCGTGGAGCCAGGCGACCAACCTGCGCTTCCACTACCCCCTGGGACAGCGGACAGCAGCAGAGCGGTAGCGCTGCGGCGTCCCAGGGGTTAAATGCATGCCAGGGGAGCGCGCCTTCCCTGTCTCGCAGCCGGCGCCTCCCCCGCTGCACACAGCCCTCTCTGCACTGTGCTGACTGGTCCTGTGTCAGCACTTCTCCCCCAGGCCAGCCTTCTCTCTGCTCCTCGGCGGCTATCTTTTCAGAAGCATGGTGAACGCTGCTGGAAGCCTGCATTGGAAGCATCGTGGTCTGGGTCCCCCCGCATACCTCTCCTCCGCTGTGGTCAGGTCTGTGTATGCAGCGCTGTGTCCTACCAGGCCCTGTGTCTGTGTAGTTGAGTGATCAGCGCTGTTAGTGCAGGAATTGATTTTCTTTGCATTGTATGTGACTGTGCTAGCGCTGCTGCCTGTAACTTTTCTTCTCAAGACTGTCAGCTTTATTACTGTCCCTGTTCTTTCTGCTAAGCCCTTGCGGTGCGGTGCTGCAGGGTGGTCTCTCGCCTATTTAATATATAATTGGTGAGAGGGGTCACATACGTGGTGCCATCATGTCTGAAAGTGATTTTCCCCTCCGGCTACAGTGTACCACGTGTAAAGTACCGTTAGCGGAGGGGGAGGGTAGCGCGGAGGGCCTTTGCCGGCAGTGTTTGTCCATGGCGCGGCCTCTTACGTTTACAGCACTGGTACAGGAGCCGTCCTGGGCTTGTTTCGCTCAGGCGCTAACAGCTTTAGTGGGCCAGTTAGCTCCGCAGCCCGCGTTTACTCCGATGGGTTTGGCCCAGCAGTCTGTGGTGTCGTCACCCATGCAGGGTTTCCCACGACAATTGGTGGTACCCCACAGTCTCCCTATTTCCCCGCTCCCGGTTTCTCAGGAGCCAGCGTGGGTTAACTCCCTGACGAGTTCTGTACAGCAATTGTCGGATGTGTTGCAAGGGGAGTCTGTGATGCGGCCTCATAAAAGGCCGGTGGCGTCTCTGTCCGCTCCTTATGAGGATGACGAAGGGACGTCTGATGATGGGGAGATTCTGGATCCTTACGATCAGGAACCTCTCCATACTAAGGACGCTGATGCTAAGTCCAAAGTATATATTCCTGGACTTATTCGGGCGGTCCGCACAGCCTTGGTGATTGAGGACGAAGTTCCCCCAGCGGCTAAGTCTAAGTATGCCTTTTTCAAAGACGTGAAGGGCGATGCCACAGTCTTTCCTCTTTCGGGTCAGTTGGTGGACCATTTAGAGGAGGCGTGTAAACAGCCTGGCAAAAGATACCAGCCGCAGCGACACCTGGCGGTGGCTTATCCGTTCGCGGATAATTATTTTGCTAAGTGGGAATCCCCTCCACAGGTGGATTCTCACGTGACCCGTCTTGTCCGTAGTGCCACATTGCCGATGCCATCCATGTCCTCCCTTAAGGATGCTACGGACCGCAAGGTGGAAATCCTTGCGGGGGGGGGCAGCACGGACGGCTATGGCCATTTGCTGGGTTGCCAGAGCGATGGAGCGCTGGGCGGATTCATTAGAGGCTTCTTTTGATTCCGACTGTCCGGCCGAACAGGCGGAGTTGATTGGCAATCTCCGTGATTCGGCCACCTACATCAACGAGGCGGCTCTAGACATTAGTACTTTGGTGTCTAGAATTTCTTCAGCAGCGGTAGCTGCTCGTCGCACCTTGTGGCTGCGATCCTAGAAGGCGGACGCAGATTCCAAGAAGGGTCTGGAAGCGTTGCCGTTTACCAGAGAAGTTCTCTTCGGTCCGGATCTGGATAAGATTGTGGCCACTCTGGCGGCAGCCAAATCTGCTTGTCTCACGTCGGCCGCTGCTCCTTCTGGTTCTGGATCATCGTCCTTTCGGTCATCTAGGGCCCAGGGCAGGCCCAAACCACAGTCGTTTCCTCGTCAGGCTGGCCCTAGGAAATCGGTCAAGCACCGGAAGCAGGCATGGAGTACCAGACGTCCGGCCCCCAAGCCAGATGACAAGCCTGCGGCCTGACGGTCCGGGCCTCCCTTTGGGGGATCCCAGGGTGGGAGGCCGCCTGCTGCAGTTCGCCCAGTGTTGGTCGGTCACTACGACAGACACTTGGGTTCTGGAGGTTGTCTCCCACGGGTACGCCCTCTCCTTCCGGCACAGACCCCCGGCTCGATTCTTCACCACGGGTCTACCATCAGACCGGAGCAAGGCTACGGAGCTGCGGAAGGTATTGCACACTATGCTCCAGGCTGGAGTTATAGTGCCTGTTCCATTCTCCCAGAGGGGCCAGGGTTTCTATTCAAATCTTTTTTTGGTACAGAAACCCAATGGGTCGTATCGTCCGATTCTCAACCTCAAAGCACTCAACAAGTCTTTGCGGGTACCGAAGTTTCGGATGGAGACCCTACGGTCCATCATTCTGGCGCTGGAACCTGGGGACTACATAGTGTCATTGGACATACAGGACGCTTACCTGCATGTCCCTTTTCTTTTGCGCCATCATCAGTTCCTCAGGTTTGCAATCCGCAGCGACCACTTCCAGTTTCGGGCGTTACCTTTTGGCCTGGCGACAGCACCACGTGTTTTCACCAAGGTGATGGCGGTCATGGCTGCTTCTCTGCGGCTGCAGGGAGTCCGCATGTTGCCGTACTTGGACGACCTGTTATTGGTGGCGGGATCTCCAGAGCTCCTGTTACGCCACTTGGATCTGACCATTGCCCTGCTGCAACGGCACGGCTGGCTAATCAACTGGCAGAAGTCCACTTTAATCCCGTCTCGGAGGATTCTGCATCTTGGAGCCTTATTGGACTCGGGACAGCAAAAGATCTTCGTGACGGAGGAAAAGATCTCTGCTTTACAGTCAAGGGTGCGCAGTTGTCTGCACAGCCGCCGGGTGTCTCTACACTCGGCGATGAGGTTACTGGGCTCCATGGTGTCGGTGTTCGACATGGTGGAATATGCCCAGTTTCACTCCAGACCTCTGCAGAACCTGATCCTGTCAAAGTGGAACGGGCTGCCTCAGTCTCTGAAGTCCCAGACGATTGTGTTCACCCCGGAGGTTCGCCTGTCCCTTGCTTGGTGGTTACAAACGACCCACCTCAGCGAGGGACGTCCGTTCTGGGTTCCAAATTGGGTCCTGTTGACAACGGACGCCAGTCTTCGGGGCTGGGGAGCAGTTTCGGGTCCACATCTGTTCCAGGGCAGGTGGACGCCGACAGAAGCGGAGCTTCCTATCAATATCTTGGAACTCCGTGCGGTCTTCAATGCTCTACAGCAGGCACATCGGTTTCTCCAGGGTCACCCGTTACAGGTCCAGTCGGACAACGCTACCACCGTGGCCTACATAAACAGGCAAGGAGGAACCCGAAGCCGGGCGGCTCTCGTAGAGGTGTCTCGGATCCTGGTTTGGGCGGAGCGCAATCTTCCGGCCATATCAGCGGTCTTCATCCCGGGAGTGCTCAATTGGGAGGCGGACTTTCTAAGTCGCCAGGACGTTCATCCGGGGGAATGGTCCCTGCACCCAGACGTTTTTCAACTACTGGTGGACAGATGGGGTCTTCCAGAGATCGACCTCATGGCGTCCCGGCACAACAACAAGTTGCCGGTGTACGGGTCTCGCACAAGAGATGAAGGGGCGTCTCTGGTGGATGCTCTGTCCGTCCGGTGGACGTTCCGGTTCGCATACCTGTTCCCTCCGGTCTACCTTCTTCCACGGGTAATCCGGAAATTCAAACAGGAAGGAGGGACGCTCCTGTTGATAGCTCCCGCGTGGCCCAGACGGCACTGGTTCTCAGACCTTCAGGGTCTGTCCGTGGACAGTCCTCTGCGGTTGCCGCTACGACCGGACCTCCTGTCTCAGGGTCCTTGTCGTCACCCTGACCTGACTCTGCTGTCTTTGACGGCGTGGCTGTTGAGACGGCCATGCTGAGGTCCCGGGGGTTTTCCAGCTCTGTGGTGCGTACCATGTTGCGAGCTCGGAAACAGTCTTCCGCGAGGATATACCATCGCGTGTGGCATACGTTCTTCCAGTGGTGTCGACCGAGAGGTTATGCACCGCGGGAGTTTCGTCTGTCTCGGATTCTCGCCTTCCTGCAAGCGCGACTAGATCATGGGCTTCGCCTTGCTTCTTTGAAGGTACAGGTTTCGGCCCTGTCTGTCTGGTTTCACCGTAGGATTGCTACAATCCCGGATGTGCGCACTTTTATGCAAGGTGTTGTCTGCATTCAGCCGCCCTTTGTTCCACCTGTGGCGCCTTGGGATTTGGCTGTGGTCCTGAGGGCTCTCCAAGGACCGCCGTTTGAACCACTGGGATCAGTGGATCTTAAATGGCTAACAGCTAAGACTGTTTTCCTTCTGGCTATTGCTTCGGCCAGACGTGTTTCTGAGTTAGGGGCTCTTTCTTGTAGACCCCCTTTCTTGGTTTTTCATGGGAACAGGGCAGTACTCCGCACTCGGCCCGAGTTTCTTCCCAAAGTTGTTTCCCAGTTTCATGTTAACGAGGAAATCGTTGTTCCGGCCTTTAACTCACCGGGTCTTTCCGTGGGTGAGGCCTCTTTGGATGTTGTGCGGGCCTTAAGGACTTATGTTGACCGCACTTCTTCGTTTAGGAAGTCGGACGCTTTGTTTGTCCTCTATGGCTTCCGTAAAAAGGGTTGGCCTGCTTCAAAGCAAACTTTGGCAGCCTGGATCCGTATGGCTATTTCTGAAGCTTATCTTCATGAAGGCCTACCGGTTCCTCCTTCTCTGAAGGCTCATTCCACTAGGTCTGTGGGTCCTTCGTGGGCAGCTCGACGTGGTGCCTCTGCAGTCCAGATCTGCAAGGCTGCTACGTGGTCCTCTGTCCATACCTTTGTGAGGTATTACAGGTTTGACACCTTCGCCTCTCAGGATGCTTCCTTCGGGCGGCGGATTCTCCTTTCTGCACAGGAGCGTCCCCACCCTTAAAGGATACTGCTTTGGGACATCCCCAAGGTATCCTGTGGATACCCTATGGACCCTGAAGTAGAAAATATGAGATATGGTAAGAACTTACCCTTGTTATCTCTATTTCTACGAAGTCCATAGGGTTCCACAGGACTCCCGCCCTGTCGCACCTGTGCTGCAGATGGGCTTTGCTCTGGTCACCGGTTTTCCGTCTCCCTCTGGTGAGAATGTGATTCTTGTATGTGTCCAGATCTTTGTTCTCTCTCTTCCTTCTCCTCCTCCGGCCTATGGCTTGGTAACTAACTGAGGTGCCTTGGCTCGGGGGCGGGGTATAGGAGGGGGACCTAGTGCATCCTGGGAGGCTGAAAGCTTAACTCTTTGGTGCCCTGCGACTAACGTCACACCTATACCCCAAGGTATCCTGTGGAACCCTATGGACTTCGTAGAAATAGAGATAACAAGGGTAAGTTCTTACCATATCTCATATTTTTCTACAGTAACTATTTTATTCATGTGTGAAATGCATTTGAAGATACCCAGGGGATAGTAAGGTCTGGACACTTTATGCACTGCATTGGAAGTTGAATGTTGCAAACTCCTGTGGTTTTCACCATTGGTCTGGCAGAATCAGCGTATGCCAAATCCATAATATAATCCACATATAAAGTACCAACCGATCAGCTCCTGTCATTTGTTCTTCCTCCTCTAGGTAGGGGGCACAGGGATCACTTTGGGTATAGCCTGGAGAGGGAGGCTCTGGACACCAAACAGTTACTAATTTTCTTCCCAGCAGCAACATGGTTCCCTCCCCACTATACCCCAGCCTCAGGCCAGTCAGTTTTAAGTTTGGTGCAGAGCAAGGAGCAAAGGCACCATTTTGTGGGGCTACTTTTTAGTGGTCCTCTGTTGATTCTTTTCTTGTATTTTTTATTTTACACACAGTGCGGACAGTGCAGGGCATCCTATAGGACGCCGTCACTGCCACTCCAACAACCCCAGCAGCACCTGCGACTGGATCGGTAACTTCTGCCGCATGTTTCCGGGAATGTCAGCACATCATCGCTCCCGGAGCCCGAAAGCGCCAAGAGCGGTGCTGGTAGCTTTGGTCCTGCTAGTGTTGGTCCTGGGTTTCCCCATTCTATACACTAGACCACCAGGGCGCCGGCTAACGGGATGCCACTGCCAGTGGTGAGGGCCATGTCCCTGGGGTCCACACCAGAGGGGGAAGTCGGGCTTTGCCTATTCACCCATCCCCCGCACCTGGGCATGCTTGCTCATAGCAGACAGCCTGTCCCAGTGTGATTGCGATATCTCTCACAAAACTCTCCCCTCCTGTAGAGAAGTGAGCGAAGGTGTAGTACGTTGACTCCTAGGTTCCAAAAGTATCAGTTCAGCCTTGGTTCTGTCCTGGAGAGGACCTGATTCTGAGTACTCCTATGAAGAGCACAAGTTAGCCAAGGACTCAAACCTTGAGGTTTCAACATCTCTTGTGGAGGACTCTGCAAGATACTGTAGATTATGTGATTTAGTGCAGGCAGTAAATGCTTCCAGTACAGAGAGTAGTCAGCTGAACTGATCATATATGGTTTAAGAGGAAAATATAGTTACTTTTTGCATGTTAGCAGTTGCTCAACAAGGCACGGATCAGTATGATCAGGGACACACCAGTGTCTCTTGTATACACTATGATGGTCCCCTGGTACCTTATCTATCTGTTACCAGCATGACTGCCGCATGATCTCCAAAATATATAGAGAAAAGCTATTTGTTATTGTTGGAGGCACAGGCCAGAACGATTCAGGATTGAGATTTGTTCTCTCAGAGACTGGTTTCCCATTTTCCCATCAGGGCTTTACCAGTGAGGTAGTTGAAGCCATGATTCATGATAAGGCAGTGGTCGTACCCGAAAACTCGCTGGTGAAGAGTTCTCAAAGCTTTGAAGACCTATATTACCTTGTGCAAGAATATAAGGTTTCCAACAGTTATTCTGGTTGGCCTGTTTGCTACTGTTGCTACAGCATGGTTTGGATAATGGATTGAATCAAACTTTTCCTTTCCAGTTACTGTTTCCTTAAATAGGTGACTAGCCTCAAGGTCACCAGTTTTGATTGCAAGGTGCTGCGCACTCTAATTTTCGTAATAGAATGGTGCAGGGTCATTTCATTGAGGAAATTAGATTTGTAAAATTTGTAATCCATTGGATTACACTGAATGCCCACCATTTTTTTTAATGCTCTGATTCTACATTGAAAGAAATTAAAAGTTAGACTTCTCCCCCTCTACCTCTGGGGTTTGGTTTCCGGAAATAAGCAAGTTCCCTAGAGTATGCAGCTATAGAGGAACGGGATCTTAAATGGCATAAACATTCCTCCTTCCTCCTATCTCGGGGAAACAAACTGGGCTTAAAAGTGCGGCTGAGGAGCACTAAATAGTTAATGTAGTGGGAGCTGAACCTCCTCTTCCTCTTCCTCTTCCTCTCCCTCTCCCTCTCCCTCTCCCTTGTGCTATTGCTGTCTTGGCTGCTAAAAGAACATGACCCACTAAATAAGTCAGTTTTGGGCATACCTAAAGGGTAAACGTGTAGTAGCGCCAAAGAGGGGGATGGCTGGATATTCACTTTCAATACCTTGGAAATCAAATCAAATAAATCTTTCCAGAAAGCCTGGATATGAGAGCAACTCCAAAAAATATGAAAGTTGTCTCCAACACTCATATTGCATCTCCAACAGTATTTTGATTGCGTTGGCTATATTACGTGTAATTTGGCTGGAGTGAAATATAGCCTATGGAGTTTTTTATACTGTAATTCTAAATAATTATAACATTTGGACAATTTGTGGGCAGTAGTGAAAATAGATTCCCATTGCTGGAGCGTATAGGCCTCCTGAAGATCAGACTCCCATTGCTCTTGGGACTTAGATTTAACTGGCGGGCAAGCCTCGAGACACATGGAGTACCAAAAACCAATAGTACCTTTAGAATTACCTCTTTTAATTTAGCCAAGATATCAGCCGAAGGTAATTCCAAGGAACCACATACTTTTATTATATTAACCACCCAGTGCTGAATTCGAAGATGGGAGAAAAGCTCTCCAGGAGGCAACTGAAATTGGGAATGAATTTGAGAAAACGGGTTTTAGCCGGTAGTTTGATACATTTAGATTGAAGTATCATGTCGTCCCACCTTTTAAGAGAGTCGATTATCGCTCTAGGGGTATTATTCGATAAAGGGCGCATTTGTGTGGGTGTCCAAATTAAATCCACTAAGGGATACTCTTTCAATAATGACCTTTCTAAGTCGACCCAAGGTTTAGTGTTAGGGGGAAGAAACCAGTCACTAATTTGTGAAACTAGACACACTGGCTGATGTAACTCTAGGTCTGGAATTTGTAACCTCCCTCTGGATTTTAGGTTTAGTCAAACGCTGGTAAGCTAGCCGTGGTGTTTTACCTTTCCATATATAAGACACAATTAATTTACGAGCCTTAATTAGAAAATGTTTCAGAACCGAAAAGGGAATGGTGCAAAATAAATACAACTTTGGCAAAATCATCATTTTAAATGCCGCAAGACGACCCAGCCAGGAAACCTCAAAACCCACCCAATTATGTAACAGTTCGGCTATATGTTTTATCGTTGGATCAAAATTTATCTTAGCGAAGTCATCTAGTCTGTTCGGTATGTTAATACCAAGATAGAGACGATAATCCGCTTTTCAATTATACCTGTATTGGGCTTGTAGACGTGACAAAACAAGATCAGATATGTTAAAAGGTAGGGCCTCTGTCTTGGTAGTGTTAAGTTTGTATAGGGAAGCTGCACTAAATTTGTCTAGTATTCCATGAAGGGTTGGTAATGAAGCAACAGGGTTGGTTACAATTTAGAATATAGTCTGCGAACAAACATAATTTATGTGAAGTTGAACCAACTGTCACTCCAGAAAATAATGGGGAATTTCTAATTGCTGAGGCTAATGGTTCAATGGCTAAAACGTACATAAGTGGGGATAAAGGACACACCTGTCTTGTACCGTTCCTAATGTTAAATGGGGATGAAAGAAAGCCATTACTGAAAACTCTAGCTGTGGGATTACTGTAGAGTGCCTTGATAGACTTCAAAATAGCACCCTGAAAACCAAAATGACTTAATGATTCGTAGAGGAACAGCCAATGAAGGCGATCAAACTCCTTCTCGGCATCTAGGGAAAGAAGAATGAACTCCTTACTTTGCCTCAACATCAGCTCTCCTAAATCAAAGACCCTGCGAGTGTTATCTGATGCTTGTCTGCCGCTGACAAAGCCCACCTGGTCCGTATGAATCAAAAGGGGAATAAAAGGGGCCAACCGATTAGCTACCATCTTGGCATAAATTTTGATGTCTGAATTGAGTAGGGCTATTGGGCGAAAATTCGGACAGGAGAGAGGAGGTTTACCTGGTTTAGGTAAGGTGATAATTTGAGCTTCCAACATCTCTGTTGGAAAGCTGCTCTGACCGGAAACAAAATTAAATAAAGAAGTATGGGGGAGATCGAAATCGCAAAATGTTTATAGAATGAATTGGTAAACCCGTCTGGACCAGGGGACTTCCCCATAGGCAATGAGGAAGTCCCCTGCTCCACGGGAGGTTTCTGTCCTCCCTGAGCTCGCCTTAGGACACCTACGTTATGGTTTGACAGGTGTACCGCCCCAGTCAAACTCCCCACCTGCCACTGTTCGGTCCAAGGGGCGTTTAAAGCTGCCAAAGCATCCTCTCCTAACTGAGGAAAAGTAATGTCTTGTAGAAAAGCAGAAATAGAAGCGCCAGACGGTTGAGTTATAGTACTGTCAGTATGGAGATTATATAGTCCCGTGTAATACTCAGCAAAGGCGTTTGCAATCTCGGCAGGGTTAAGTAGTTTCTTATTATTGGGTGTAATTAAATATTCAATCCTATTTCTGGCCTGACGTTTGCGCAATTTACGAGCTAGGAATTTGCCTGCCTTATTCCCTGAGTTGTAGAACTTTTGCTGAAGTTTAATTAGAGATGATTTCATACGAGCCAAAAACAATTTCTGAAGTTGATTTCGGATAGACACTAGTTCTCTCTTAAGAACACGGGAAGGACGGGCCCTATTTAGAGATTCAACCTGAGCTAAGTGTACTTCCAATTCAGATTGAGTAAATATTGTCTAAAGTCGAGAACTTGTTTGAATGGCTACTCCTCTAAGAACAGCTTTGAGGGCGCACCAGTGTGTTGTGCGAGAAGTGTCTTGTGGGTCGTTAGTTGCCAAATAGGATTCTAGTGCATCTGCTAACGGTTTAACACCTTCAGAGGAAGATAAGTGATCTGGTAAATGCCATGGTCTAGGGGGAATTCTTGTATTATGACCATCCAATTGTATTATGACCACAGCATGGTCAGACCAAACTATGGGTTTGATACTGGATTGGCAAGTATGTTGGAGTAAATGTTTGTTTAAAAGAATCAAATCAATACATGAATAAGTATTATGTACATGTGAGAAAAACGTATAGTCTTTCACATTAGGCGAATGAACCCGCCACACGTCATATAAATCAAATTCCACCAAGAGCTTCCGCAGCAGAGCTGATGTATCGGTAATGCCACTGCTCATTTCGGAAACATTAGCTGATGATTTATCTATCTGAATATCAGGGACTAAAGTAAAATCACCCATTATAATCGTATGACCACGTCTAATCTGGTGGACTTCCTCAAACACTCGTCTGAGAAACGGGATTTGAAGCGTATTAGGGGCGTAGAGAGAGACTAGTGTAACCTCTTTACCGTCCAGCTGACCTACTAATATCAAATACCGGCCGTTCTTATCTTCTACCTTTTTAGATAAAGTGAAAGACGCTGAATTATGGAACAGCACAGCTACGCCATTCCTTTTGAGGACACCGTTGGCATAATATGCAACATTATATCTCGCATCTCTCAATCGGTGGAGCCAAAGATGAAAAATTAGTCTCTTGTAGTGCTACAACTTTAGCTCTGTCTATGGAAGGTGGACAAAGCAAGCCTGCGTTTGTTAGGGGAGTTTAGACCATGAACATTTAAAGAAAAAAATTGAACTATAATCCATAAATAAGAGACGTTGGTTTGACATAAATACCCAAGGTTCTAGCGAAGACAGAATAATATGGACTATGGTACCCAAAATACAAATTAAACCAGAAAAAAAACAAAAAAAGACACATATAACATTATAAATAATAAATAGGGGAACACATAGGGGAAACTGAGATAACCCAAAAAATTAGGGTTAAAATGTTTGCCGTATAGAAAAAAAAACGGCAAAACCAAGAACATGGAGGAACGCCACAAAAGCCACCCATGGAGTATATTGGTAACAAAATACAAAGAAAGTGGACAACATAGATATGGGAGTATAGCAAAAATGATACTCAACAAGGCAAGGTGCGTAAGAACTATTCGAGTCTCTCTAGAAGTCTGAAACGCAAAATAGCTGATTCTACGAACTAATATACACTCATCCACTTTACGAACAATATAAATGTGGAGTCGCTAAACCCACAAAACAACAAAAATAACAGTATTACTATGAGAATTTTCGGAATCTGGATTACACAAGATAACATAATCAATATGCTCTAAACGTGCTTATTTAACTACAGATGTACTAGTAAGAGGGCTCAAATTAAGACTTTTTGCAATAGTAAGAAGGAGGAAAACTCTTAAGGGTTCCCTCCCCTAATTTCTTAATGGTAAATAAGGCCCTTAAACTGACAAAAATACAAGTAAACAGATTATTGCTATCCAATTTGGTGCAATCAGACAAAACACATGGTAAAACATACATAAGAAATGACTATCTCACGCAAAATATGAAATCTAATATCTCTGGTCCTATCGAGGAAACAGGACTGACAAGAATATAACATAATTAACACAGTAGATGTATGTATGTATGTATGTAGTATTCTCACGTAGCTTTAGACCAGTCTTGAGTTACTTGACCGCTGGGACCAGAAGCTCGAGTAGACACTGGGATGTCCCATTCCGCCAGAAGCTTAATTCCAGCTTCCACAGTAGAGATTACGTATGAGGAAGCCTCGTAGCTGACCAGAAGCTTTACTGGGAACCCCCATCGATAAGTGATGTCATTATCTCTTAGAGCTGTAGTAATGGGCTGGAAAGAGCGCCTTTTGGACAGAGTAGCAGCAGACAGATCAGGAACGATTTGAAGACCTCCTAAGGTGTCTGTGCCTTCAGCTTGAAGTGCAGCTCGCAAGATTTGCTCTTTGAAATTAAAGAAATGGACACGCAGTAAAGTGTCTCGCTGGTAATTTCCAGATCCTGATCTCTGTTTGGGAAGACTATGTACTCGATCAATTAACAAGTCTTGTTGAGAAGCCATAGGCACCAATTTAAGAAACAACTTTGAAACGTAATCAGGTAACTCTGCGTTATATACAGAATCTGGGATACCGCGAATCTTCAGATTGTTTCTTTGTGAGCGGTCTTCCATATCCGCCATTTTATCTCTCATAGATGAAACCTCTGATTAGAGTTCTGCATGGGCTAAGAGGAGTTCGTTATGAGATGAGACCAATTCCTGCATCTTCACCTCTAGATGGTCTGTACGATCGCCTAGCCCCAGAATATCAGCTCTGATAGATTGTATAGAAGTATCCATACCCTTTAACACATCAGACCGAAACGCCGCAAAAACCTGAAACATTGCCTGTGTGGTTAGCGGTGCATTAACATCCAGGTCTAGTCCCAGGTCAGCTGGTGAAATCGAATCACGTGAAGTGGACATAGATGATGCTCCAGATGTTGGGGAAGGCATCTGTCCGACTTTAGATATAGGGGCAGTAGGAAATCTGATTGGTGCTGGAAGTTTTTGTTGTCTTGTTTTCTTTGACGGCATAGTCGGAGGAATGAATAGAAGTCCCAATTTGAAATGAACCAGAGGACTGTTTTGGGGAAAGCGACTCAAGAAATTACTGCATGGGTAGGTAAGGCATTACCCGGGAAGGGACAACATTCTTTAGATAGGTATCTTCACATCGTCGACACAGTTGACTCTGGTAAGTATCTATTAGAATATTATACGCTTGCAAGGATGTTATAAGACACAGGTACTGGGCTCCGTCTTCTGCCAGACGACCCCTATAGAGGAGGTGACTAAGCAAGTGAGGAGAGTCCCCTATGTGACCACCAGACTCCAGAAAAACAAGATGGCTGGGTTGTTGTTACAGCCACTTTGTGGGGCAAGCAATGGGCATGTCAGGCTAGGAGACAAAGGGGCACAGGGACTCACCAATCCAGCCACCCAGGCTCCAGAGATGGGATTTTATAACCAGGAGAGCCGCTCTGGAAGTCTGGCAACCAAACTGCGTTGTACACTGTCCCGCGGCAAAGACCGCGACCCCTGAGTGTGCGGCAGCCAACGCAATCACCGGCAGTCCTGTAGGGTCAGGGGCGCTCCGTCCACGTCAACAGAGGCTGTGGTATCCCAAGTGGAGCAGGCCGCTAAGGATGTGGTGTCTGTTCCGGCCACTCACCCACGGCCGTGGGCTCCAGACGCTAGACCGGCCCCACGTGCAAAGGCACCCCAGCGGGGACCTTCTGTTTCCCCAAGGTAGCCCTGTCAGTGCATGAGCCGCTGCATCAGCATGCGGGTGTGGCAGCAGAGGGAAAGGATCCACGCTGCAGCAGCTGTCACGTCCGCCGGCACCACCGATTCCCGGCAGTTAGCCTCGTATGCCAGCAGGCACACAGGGTCTCCTGGGGGCCGAGGTGTTAGCGGAGACTGCGGGGCTAATGAAAGAGCTCACCCCGGGGTTCCGCGATGCAGTGCCAGTCCCAGCGGGCAGCGACCACAAATCCAGGTTGCGGCTTCTGGCGCCGGTTAGGCCTCCAAGCTCTGGGCGTCAGGGAGAGGTCACCGCCGTCTCTAGAGCTTACCACACAAAGGTCCGTGGGGACTAGTAGTCAGCGACCTGTGGGTCCCAGTATAACAAAGCCCCTCTCTTCTTAAAGTGACACTCTTGATGGCTGCACTGTAGGGGGAGAACAATATGCTTCAAAATAGGTGTAAGTAATTGTCATAAAGATGATAAGTTTACTTTTATGTACTTATTTGAGACCAAGATCATCTTTGGCATTTCCAATAGATTGTATGCTTAACATTACCTAAAAGTACATATAGCAGTAGTTTGGATCTCCACAAATCCACTCTTTATTTTTGGATAGAATTGTCTTCGGAAAAAAAAAACCCACACATGGCTAAGTTTTTTTCATTCTCTAGTGTTGGATCATTATAGCGATTGGGACCTACCAAATCTGGTGATTGCAGGAATACCAGCAAGTATCACTTAGTGTATCCACACAGAACTAAATATATTGTTTTTGGTAGATGTAGTACTTAACTCAGAGGATAGTCTCCTTTCATCGGTCATAAAAACGGTGTTAATGGTTCCAATCCAACATACAGCAGGTAAAATAAGTATTGAACACACCAACATTTTTCTCAGTAAATATATTTATAATGGGGCTATTATAATGAAATTTTCACCAAATGTCAGCAACAACCCATGCAATCCACACATGCAAAGAAATCAAACCGTAGATGTCCATAAATTAAGTTTTATGTGTAATAATGTGAAATTACACAGGGAAAATGTATTGAACACGGTTACTGAAATGTATCTAATACTTCGTACAAAAGCCTTTGTTGGTAATGACCGCTTCAAGACGCCTCCTGTATGGAGAAACTAGTCGCATGCATTGCTCAGGTGTGATTTTGTTTTCAAGTCTTGAAGGTTCCGTGGGCCTCTTCTATGAACTCTGATCTTTAATTCTTTCCATAGATTTTCAATTGGATTCAAGTCAGGTGATTGGCTGGGCCATTCTAGCAGCTTTATTTTCTGTCTGAAACCAATTGAGTGTGTCCTTGGCTGTGTGTTTGGGATCATTGTCTTGCTGAAATGTCCACCCTTGTTTCATCTTCAGCATCTTGGTAGATGGCAGCAGATTTTTATCAAGAATGTCTCCGTACATTTTTCCATTCATCCTTCCTTCAATCACATGAAGTATGCCAGTACCGTATGCTGAATAACAGCCCCACACCATGATGTTTCCACCTCCAAGCTTCACTGTCGGTATGGTGTTTTTGGGGTGATGAGCAGTGCCAGTTCTTCTCCAAACATGGTGTGTATTATGGCATCCAAAGAGTTACATTTTCGTCTCATCTGACCAGACTATATATTCTCAGTATTTCACAGGCTTGTCCAAATGTTGCGCAGCAAACTTTAAACAAGCTTCAACATGCTCTTTCTTCAGCAATGGAGTCTTGCGTGGTGAGCATGCATACAGGCCATGCCGGTTGAGTGCATTACTTATTGTTTTCTTTGAAACAATTGTACCTGCTAATTCCAGGTCTTTCTGAATCTCTCCACAAGTGGTCCATGGCTCTTGGACAACTCTTTTCATAATTCTTTTCACTCCTCTGTCAGAGGAGCACCTGGTCCTGGCCAGTTTATGGTGAAATTATGTTCTTTCCACTTCCGGATTGTGGCCCCAACAGTGCTCACTGGAGCATTCAGAGGTTTAGAAATTCCTCTGTAACCATTGCCATCAATATGCTTTGCAACAATAAGGTTGCGAAGGTCTTGAGAGAGCTCTTTGCTTTTACCCATCATGAGATGTTTCTTGTGTGACACCTTGGTAATGAGACACCTTTTTATAGGTCATCAGTTGGGACTGAACCATATTATGTTAATTTGCACCGACAAGGGGCAGGATTGCTTTCTAATACTGATTTCAGCTGGTGTCTTGGCTTTCCATGCCTTTTTGCACCTCCCTTTCTTCATGTGTTCAATACATGTTCCTTGTGTCATTTCACATTATTACACATAACTTAATTTATGGACATCTATGGTTCGATTTCTTTACATGTGTGGATTGCTTGGGTTGTTGATATTTGGTGAAAATTTCATTTCAATAGCCCCATTACAAATATATTTACTGAGAAAAAATATTGACTGTCTCTTGGTATCCCAATGCAATGTTTATTTCTGGAACTCTGTGGTGTAGAAGATAAATATCACTTATTTTTGAAAGCATGTGTTATATTGCTGGGTAGAGATGACTTGTCATGCATATTTACTGATTTGCTATTTAGTTCTTTAATTGACCCTACTGTGATACGTTTGATCCAATAATTACTTAGTGGGAGGTTCCAGACCTTTAATCCATTACTTTATTCTAGATTCCAGAGCAGATGTTCTTCCACACGGACTACAGACCCCTCGCCTATGATGCAAAACGGTTTGTCCTTGATGAACAGACCCAACAGGCTCCCCACCTGATGCCACCACCATTTTTGGTGGATGTTGATGGAAACCCTCATCCAACTAAATATCAGCGCCTGGTACCCGGGAGAGAGAACTTTGCAGAAGAGCAGTTGGTTCCTCAGCTGGCATATATGGAAACACGTAGGAATCTTTCCTATAGAAACTATTTTCCTGCTTCATTCAGTATTATTTTGCAGCCTCTGTTAGTTTAATAGTAGAGTCCACATATGTATGTATCGATCTGTTAGTATTTCAATATTTTTACCTGAATAACCAGTCTAATAACGTTTAGGAATGAAACTAAATTTAATTTCAGTCTGCCATAGAGAATTTTTTTTTTTGGAGAGTGGTGAATAGGTCGTCTTGTATCATACCAGAGTAGGGACCCCTTTTAGTAACGAGTTTTAGCACCAAAACGAGTGATACATTTTACTGTGTATGATAAATGGTGCTCCAGCCAATCAGCTCCCAACTTTCTAACAGTTGGGAGCTGATTGGTAGGAGCACCATTTACCATACACAGTGACATTTTTCACTAGTATTGGTGATAAAACGCGTTACTAAATGAGGCCCTAGGTGTTCTATGGGCATTCTAAATAGGTAACCACCTCCCGTACTTAAATATTTAAATATTATTCTGCTGTTGGTTATGCAATTGGAGTAACTTCTGACTTTTATCCCACAGTTTAATCTGCTATTCTTCTACTTTGTATTGGGGCAGAGAGTTGAGGGGGTCTGGTGTAAAGCAATTTAGAATTTATTATTTTCTAGTGGTAAAACCTGCTGTAAATGGGCACAAAGCACCCATGTGCAATAATCTGTGTTAGGAGGGAGAAGAGGCTGTAGGCCCATGCTGGATGGACCAGATTTGGTGGCTTGACTCCTTAATTTATGGGCTGGGTTAGTATTCATCCAGTGTGACTAATGCAGTGCTGTTTTTTCAGTAGTTGGGTACAGGTAATGAGTAGCATTCTACCCTTATTGTGACAGGAGGCTGGGCACTGCCTCATCATCCATATAAACCAGTGTCTGAAGGGGCGACTTTAGACTTGGAAACAATTTTGTTAAGATTTGCCTGCAGTGCAAACAGAGGTAGCCCCACTCCCCAAGCTGCTTAGTGGTAGCAGTAAGGACCTTGGTAATAAGAGTATAGAGGTTATGAAGATTTAGGGGTTATTACGTAAGTGGTGTCATTGCCTGTCTTTCAGTGGATGGTGGTTGGCACATGTGCATGACATCCGTAACACTACAGTATTACTACTTCTGATGTACAGAAGAAAATTGTCGGTGTATCTTTAATGACTGGATTTAAATCCAAATGCTTACCCAACAGCCAGCAGTGCATTTATCCTCTAGAAAACACCCTTAACTTGATATTTTTTCAAAATTCAGCACCCCAGATTACTGGATAACTCTCCTCTTTTGCTAAGGGATGTCTTATGTCAGATGGGCAGTAGTGCGGTCTGCAAATTTTCCATTTGCATGGATGAGGGTGACCAAAGTGGGAGGGGCTTTATCAATGATTGTTGGCTGTCGTGGTTCATTTATCACTCTCTAACTTTTGACATTTGAAATTGAAAAATATTATGAACTGTAACCTCTGTCTTTTTAAAAGCTGATGGTGATATAGTGGAACAAGTGATCAGTCAGCAAGCAAACTATTATCAGCAGCGCCAGGAGCCGAGCGTTCTGGATGGAATCATCAGAAATTTACAAGATCAGAATCCTGTGCTAGAACCTGGTTCTAGCAGACGGTCGCCTGTGGCAGACACAGCGCGAAGAGGTCTGTAAACATGGGTTGCATTTTTAGCCTTTTCCCTAAAAAATGGCTTTCTATAAATAGAATCTGCAATGGCGGGACAAGAGGACTTAGCAGGGGTGGTTTGCCTTCTGCTCCACACTAGACACATGATGTTCCTTCACAGCATTGTTTTTCAGACACAGCCACAAGGTTTGCTACTATAGTAGCGTAATGATTGGCAGATAGTGCTAGTCATTCACCAGTCAGTGTGCAGGAGAGGGAGGGGGCACTGCTAATTCTCCCCCTCTGGAACTGGCACCATGCAGTAGTCTGGTTTTTGTCTAGAGAACCAATAATTAAACATTTTTTTTCTTTTTTTTTTAACATGATCAAATAGCCTGTATATGAATTATAAAGTTTACTCTACATATATGTTGCATTTATGCATTACAGCTGTACTGTTCTGTGTTTACCTTTTACATTTGCTGGTATGACGTTTGTCAATTTCTCTATTGGTGTGAATATTTATAAGTATGTATGGACAGCCTGGGCACTGACAGGTTTCACAGATTATATATTAGTGTTGTAAAATCTGCATACACAAACAACAACATTTTTGTTACAAATGACAGTTTAGTTTTCTGATCTGATGGATCAGTTACCTTGTTTTCCTGGAGAATAAGAGATGTCACACTAGCACTTTTCAGCTATAAAAAAAGCACTTCTCTGGCTGACGCCTTTTTGAAGCGAATAGCGTACGCTTATCTGTCTCACTGGAGTGCTTTGCTCAGAGAACATTTTTAAATGCACCAATCTCTGAGCAGAGCCTTCTAGTATGATGGGATGCAGTGTGTCAGCTCAGGAGCTTGTGAGTGCTAAGGTGTGAATACTAGGACTTTTTTGGCTGGAAACCTGCTACTGTTCAGTGCGCCATTGTGACACCACCCTAATTTTATACTAAATGTAAATTGTAGTAAGACAGTCACTCTGCCTGTGTTAGATGTCTGAGAAAATGACAATTCATATAATGCCACAAAACTTAAGCATCACTAATATGTAAATTATAAATGAAACCAATTAATAGTTGTTAAGAATAGATGTACTGGACACCTTTACGCTACATGTCTTGAATGATTATTTATGTTCTTGTATTTAGATGTGTTATCTCCACCAAATATCGGCCTCAGGCGTAGTGGACAAGTTGAAGGTGTTCGCCAAATGCATTCGAATTCTCCTCGCAGTCAAATGGCTACTGAGCAGGACCTTCTTGCCTGCAAACGACGAGTTGTCGTGCCAGAGATACCATGCAGCATATTAAGGTACGTTGTTTTTTGGGTTGAAGTTGTCTGATAACTATGCAGTACATGAACAGAATCCCATCTGTTATGGGTACAGTTCTCTGCTAGTGTGTTTTCTTTAGGTCTAGAACCTCACAACAATGTATGTGCAGCTCATTATAGTTACCTTTATGAAGAATAGTATTTGGAGTCTAACTTCTATATGCTGGGGAACTTTAAGTTTTTTTTTTTTTTTTTTTGTGTGTGTACAATTCACATTAATCCGAGCTCTTTCGTTTAAGTACGTTAGTCGTTCGCAGGGCCGATGGGACATCTGCATGGCCCAGTAATGAGGGGGTGTGGCCAAATCCCAGAGGTGTGGTCATGCCCCCTCAGGAAAAAAATTAGTACTTGTTCCACCCTCAGCGCTCCTGATGGTTCACAGTGTGCTGTGACGTTTCCTCGTGAATATAGAGGCCTCTCCATCTTAAGAATCTTTTAAAATGGACAAAATTAAGAGTGCGGTTTAGTGTAAAACTCTTAAACTTATTGATAAAGTGCATAATGTTTTAAGTTTCTTCCTTTTGTCTTTTTCAATGCTCTTTTAAAAATAACCACGCTCTCTTAATACCTCTATATTTGGGTACCCTCCCTTGGGTCACTTCCAAGGACTATAATTACCAGTGGTACATTGAAATCACACTCGAGGCAATGCTATAGTGGGCAACAATATTGTGCCACTCTGCAGAAAACTCAATGTATCATAGTCCTTTAAAAAAAAGTGTGGCTTGAACTATAAGCCATTTGGGTTCGGTTTCTTCAAAGCTGCTTCTAGTGTGATGGACCTAGTGTAGGTCTAACTGAGCATAGGTAAATTAAAGCCAGTTGCAAACTCTGTACTGTCCAGCCATTGCAGTTGCCCTGGTGCAGGGGCAAGTTGCTGGGCTTTCTGTAGCGGTTTCTGACTTGTGCGTTTTGTATGTTCTTTCAAAAAGTTTTTTTTTTTTTTTAATGTACCTGTCCATTCAGGCCTTTCTTTTGGAGTCATGTCCATGTGCCAATCCCTCCCAATGAAAGATATTCAGGTTTACCCCCTTTTGAGCTTCAAGTGATACAGTTTCTGGCTATTCCCAGGATTGAAAGCCATCAACACTGCCCTCACAGTTTAGCACTTCAAAGTGTTCTTGTAATCTCTGTGTGGAGCCAATGTATAAGATACTGATCTCAATGTTTCCGTCTGCGAATAGTCTGGGCCTATTTTACCGCCAAGATATGCATCCACATCATAGCTGCCTTTTCAACGCACCTTTATTACTAGGGGACCTCAGTCTGTCCTTTCCTGAAAGACCTATTGGACTATGCTCTATCCGTGCACCTGACACTGACTTGAATCATAAACAATTCCAAAGGATCTCCTTAGTTGTAAGTCTATACTCTCATCTGGTTCCTCCCCATTTCATCTTTAGTACGTATGTGGCAAGTTCCGCCCTAATTCCACCTGTTTGCAGAGATGTTCTGCAAAGCTGGTGCTCAGACATTCTACTAAAAGTTATGGTTATTTCAGCTGGTGATCTTGAAATGTTCAGTCCTATTTGCATGAGATCTTGAGTATGCGATCGCCCTGTCCATTATTTTGTTCCTAGTCCTCTCTTTACACACAAATCGGGAGGTTATGTTGTCCGGCCTTCCGTCTTTACTCCACACTAAGGCCGGTTTTGGCTGGCCGGCAAAAAAAAAAAAAAAGGAAATTTTTTTGCCAGGTGTAAAATGTAATTAAACAAGGAACATGGTGGGTCCTTTCACACGGCACGGTCACCGTGTAACAGCCGGGAGTATCCACTGAGCTGGACGGCTGCCATGCTGTCCAAGCAACGCAGTGCAGTATAGGAAACTATGCTTCCACGCGCGCGCACACACGCACACACTGGCTGTCTGGTACTGTTGCGCACGCGCAGTAGAAGAAGGGTAAAGAAAACACATTAAAAACGTCTCAAAAGCCGTTCCATGTGAAAGGCACTGAGTGCCTGAAAAAAAAAATGTCCGGCTTCAAGTGTGAAATAGCCCTTGCTCTAATACTGAAAGTTCACTAAATAGACATTAAAAACTAATTTGGCTTCAATGTGGATATGTCTTGAGACTTTTTTTTATTTTTTATTCTTTTCTGTGCATTATAGTTATAGCGCAGTGGCTTATAATGCAGGTTCTCCATGCTGGAGCCATGAGTGGTGGTGTATTTGTGTGAAATTAATTCAGATGCTATATTCTCCTTCCACACTAATATACTGTTCGATTAATTAGGTGCTGACATAATTGACCCTTGTGTATGGACAGGAAAGAGGGGCTGTGTATGTATGCAGTGTAGAGAATGGATATTGTAAGCACACTGTTTGCACTTTGTAAATAAGAGAGAATACATTATTCTTTATTTATACAGAAGACATGTTATGCAGCGCTGTACATTGAGAGTGTCCTATCACAAACAAATTATAGTGACATATAACAGAAGGTAAAGCTAGCCCTGCACAAATAACCTTAAAACTAAGCAGTGTGGTAGAAGGTGGCTGAATAACAGATCTAAGTGCTGATGGGGAATGAATCAGTCACTGCAGAAATCTTTGGTGAGCTGATATCAACCATAACTGTCCACCATTATATTAGCTGAGCATCCTTCCTCTTCAGGTCATAGAGAAGGATTTGCATTTGTAGAAACTGTGTAGCCTGGTGTTTTCCTTTAGTGTTGTGCTTGCTGCTGTGTAGAGAGCGCCCAATTGTTCCTCATGTTGGCTGTCAGCAGAGAGCACCAGTGGAGGAATAGAGATGACACCAACAGTGACCGTTTAACTCACCGGCTTTAACAGCTGAACCGATGGCGTTCAGAATTCGTAATTTGTAATGGTTTTTTATTTGTCAAAAGAGGAAGTGGGAGGTAGGGCACAGCTGTAAAGTCACCATTAATTCTTACCATTTCCATAAAATAGTTTAATTGTCTGTTTCTCTTATCCCTGCTGCAGGAAGGAGGAGGGGTGTAAAATTGTCAGAGGTGAAGAGGAGAAATCGTTTTTTGAAAAGCATAAGGAGACACTATGTCATATTCCACGGGAGGTGAGTAATTGGACTCGTAATTGACTTGTTACATTTAAATGACGGAATACCAGGTCAGACTTCTAGAAAAAACATTAACTAGTTATTTAATAAAATGTGTGAAAAACCTTTTCTCTCCCTTTTTATATACAATGTTGAGCTGTAAACCCATAGATGTCCTGCTAGCAATTTATGCCAAAAATTGGTTATGCCCTCTTTCATCCTATCTGGGGGACACTGCAGCCAGTGAGTTTAGAGGGGAGGCTGTAGAGTAGGCACTAAATAGTTCATCTGTTGGAGCTAAAACACCACTTTTTTTTTTTTTTTAATTATTATTTTAGGTTGCCTGAACCTCTTTCTGGGATCAGGCTTTTGAGGAGTGAGCTTATGTCAGGGCCAGCGTCTCTCTCCAGCCAAAGCCTACTCGCGGCCCTGACTGAAGGTCAACAGTCACCTGCGATTACTCTAGAGCCCTGTCTGGATACCAGGAGAGGCCTTTACAGGCTGCCCTCGCAGCACAGCATCCCGGGAGTCGCGGCTTTAATATATACGGCCACCACAGCCTACAGGATTAGTGCTGGGTGGCCAGGGCGGCACAGCTCCACAGGCTCTGGATCTGACTGTGGGTGCTTTCACAGAGCACAGCCTTATGCTGGCTCCCGATTACGTTTTTTTTCTTTTTTTGCTGACTTTTTTCCAATGGTGGTCACCATCTTAAAAGCTTCCCTAGAGCAGGGGGGAAGTCCCTGCTATAGGATCCTACCTGCATGCTTTCATGGGGCTGTGATGCAAGATGTCACTTTGTGGGACATTCTCCAGAGTGCTGTGAAGCGGCGCTTACCACGTTACCGCAGTCTACGGCGTGTAGTGCTGGATGGCTGGAAAAGCACTGATGGGGAACGATGTAAGCCTCTGGGGTTCTGGTACTCCCTGGAAAGTTTTTTTTTTTTTTTGTCATTTTAAATTTATTGTGCAAGAAAGTTTGCTACTTAGCTTGTGTTGCATTGGAGGGTTGAGGTCTGTGGACCCATGACACCCCTGGACAGTTTTCTCACTCCTGAGGAGGGGGAACCCCGGCTACTTTGCAGGGGTGCTGGGTCCTAATTACCATAGTCAGTAGTCAGCAGCAGGTTGGCTATAGACAGCCACAACCTTCCTTAAGAAGCACTGGACTGTTCAGATAACCCGGTCACTACACTTGTAATTTAGGCTCCGGTGGCAGTGACCTGGGTAGGGTGTAGTTTATCATTGAGTAACAGCCCCTTCTCCCCAAGCTACAACTTTCTCATATATTCTCTGGGGTAGTGTTTTTTTATTTTTCTGGCCTGGTTTTGCAAGGGCAATGCTACGGGGTCATTCATGGAAAAAGATGGCACTGTCCAAAGTTTTTTTTTTTTTTGTTTGTGCCAATTGCAAAACAAAATTTCTTCAGGGTCCATAGGGGATCCTACGGCACCAAACAGTCAAAGCTTTAGCTCCCAGGGTGCATCGATCAGACAGTTTTTACGTTTGGTGCCGGCAGGACCGGTCGCACCTTTAGACACCGGTTATGATGCAGCTAGTTGACCACTTATCAGCCCCCACGCTGTCTCCCACCATGGGGTACCCACAGCTATTACAGTGTACTATGTCGGGACTCCTATTCAATCTCCTTGGGGGGATGGTTATACCCACTCAGTTCAGAATATGGCTCAAATGTCTGCCGGCTATCAGCAAATGTTACAGCGGATAGACTGTTAGCCACCAAAGCACATAGGCGGAGTGTATCATCCTCCCAGTTCGCCCAGCTTTCGGATTCTGACGTATCATTTGAGGAGGCAGATGATGCACAAGATTCTCTCTCCAGGCTGCACTTGGGCGAGGAGAACCGTCATTCATCAGTAGATGTCCCTTCTTTAATGAGGGCGGTTAAATCAATCCTGAATATAGAGGATGATAAACCGGCCCCTAAGCCTAAATCCCTGATGTTTAAACGTCAAAAGGTGATTAAGGCTGAATTCCCTCAATCAGACTAGCTCACTGAGCTCATGGGGGAAGCTTGGGGTACTCGTGGCAAACTGTTCCAGGTCCCAAAAAGACTAGCGTCTTTTTACTCTTTCCCCACTAGTGAGTGTACTAAGTGGGAAGTCCGTCCTACTGTTTATTTTGCATGTGGCACACTTAGTCAGAAGCTCTACTCTGCCTTTACAGTCTACATCCTCCCTTAAGGATGCCACAGATAGAAAACTGGAAACTTGTCTCAAATCAGTCTACTTGCTTTCTAGCACTATCACTAGGCTGGCTATGGCCACGGTCTGGGTGGCTAAGACTATCGAAGGATGGGCAGAGGCACTGGAAGAGAGCCTGCCATCAGATGCTACCAGGGAACAACTGGCATACATCTCCCATATTCAGGAAGCGGCCTCTTATTTGGGAGAAGCTGCGTTGGATACCGGACTCCTTGCCTCTAAGGCATCGTTAGTCGCCCACCGGGTCCTTTTAGCTACGGTTCTGGAAGGCGGACACGGGATCCAAGAAGGCACTCGAATTCTTACCCTTCTCTGGAGACAGGCTGTTTAGCGCAGAGTTGGACAAAATCGTGGCTACTGTGGCAGACTCAAAATTGCTATTCTGCCATCAGCAGCTACCCCTTAAGCCTAGGCCGTCCTCTTCTCGGTCCTTTCGACCCCAGGGTAAGGCAAGACAGTCCTTTTCCATGCAATCTAGTTCTCACAAGACCACCATGCCGCTATCCAAGCAGTCTTGGGCGGCCATATGTCCAGCTTCTAATTCTGATGACAAACCCTCCGCCTGATGCGGCGGGCCTCCTCCTGGGGGATCCCAGGGAGGGAGGCCGACTTATTCAATTTTCCGACTCTTGATGTCCTACAACAACAACAAACGCCTGGGTCCGAGAATTGGTCTCCCAGGGGTATGCCCTCACCTTCTTGAGGCGTCCCCCCCAGCTATTTTTTTTTTTGGTGCAGGTCCCCCATCAGACCCCATCAAGGCTCTCTGAAAGTTCAAGCAAGAAGCCGGCACTGTGATACTAATAGCCCCAGCCCAGCACTATGGAGTCTCTCCATAGACACTCCTTTTCCACTTCCTTTACGATAGGATATACTGGCACAGTGTCCTTGTCTGTACCCGAATCTACCTAGTCTGTCTTTGACAGCGTGGCTCTTGAGTCATCCCTCTTAAGAGCCAAGGGTTTCTCTCGCTCTGTGGTCCAGACGATGCTCAGGGCACGTAAGCCTTCCTCAGGCCGCATCTATTAGAGTTTTCACTCTTGCTTTTAATGGTGCTCCCCCAGATGCTATGACCCTACAGTTTTTAGGGTCTCCAGGGTGCTTGCCTTTCTCTAGGCTGGGTTAGACCTCCGCCTGTCCTCCCTTAGTTCTGCTCTGTCAATCTGGTTCCAGTGAAGGATCGCTCCCCTGCTTGATGTTATAACCTTCCTTCAGGGTGTTCTCCACCTTCAACCTCCTTTTGTCCCTCCGGTGGCTCCGCGGGAGTTGTCCTTGGTTCACAGGGCTCTACAGGCTCTTCCGTTTGAGCCTCTGGACTCTGTAGACCTCAAGTGGCTGACAGCGAAGACACTTTCTTCTCACTATCTCCTCTGCAGCACTCTCCTGTCGCTCCCCATTCTTGATCTTTCATCCGGACAGAGCTGTCCTCCGTACCAGGGCTGGGTACCTCCCTAAAGTGGTATCCCTGTTCCATTTGAATGAAAAGATTGTGGTTCCGGCCATCAAGTCCTCTGATCTTTCTGCAGGTGAAGCCTCCTTAGATGTGGTTCGTGCTCTTCGGATCTACGTGGATCATACTCATTCCTTTAGGAATCAGATCCTCTTTGTGCTGTACGGCTTTTACAAGCGAGGCTGGCCAGCTAACAAACAGACTCTGGCTCGATGGCTCTGCATGACAATATCTCAGGCCTACATGCAAGCTAATCTTCCTGTTCCAAATAGGGTTACAGCACATTCTACTCAGTCTGTGGGACCCTCGTGAGCGGTTTGATGTGGCGCTTATGCTGAACTTTGCAAGGTGGCCACGTGGTCTTCCGTTCACACCTTTCTCAGGTTTTTATGCCTTTGATACCTTTGCCTCTCAGGATGCTTCCTTTGTGAGTTGGACTCTCCTTTCTGTTCAGGAGCGTCCCCACCCTTAGGGGAATCTGCTATGGGACATCCCCATGGTATCCCTGTGGATCCCCTATGGATCCTGAAGAAATCAAGAATTATGGTAGACCTTTTGTTAATTCTATTTCTTGGAAGTCCATAGGATCCACGGGGTGCCCACCTTGATGCCCCTGGCCTCATTGGGTATTTTTTCTCTTGATCACAGATCCCTTCATCTTCTGGGAGAGTGTTTCTTGGGTGTACTGTTTTTCCTTCTCCTGTTTCCTGCTCCTGCCTTGGCTGGGGGCTGGGTATATGTGGAGGAGGACCAGTGTATCCTGGGAGCTAAAGCTTTGACTGTTTGGTGCCGGGATATCTCCAACCACAGATCCCTCATGGTATCCCTGTGGATTCTTTGAACTTCGAAGAAATAGTTAACAAAGGTAAGTCTACCATAATTCTTAATTTCTTCTTCAGGGTTTATAGGCTCCACAGGGAGACCTTGGGGTGTAGGTGGTGGATCTGGAATCTGGGCATCATGCAGTTAAAGCTTTCAGCTCCCAGGATGCAGCGGTCAACTCTCCCTATACCCCGCCCCCAAGCCAGAGGCACCTCAGTTTCGTTGGTGCCTGGCCGGAGTCGGGTCACAATTACGCGTGGGGATGCTTAGGAAGCCCTTAAGCTTGTAATATTTATGATTTCTTTATTTTACTTTTATACTTAGAGCGCACAGTAGCAGACTGTCCATGGGACGTCTGCGCTGCCGCTCTGTCACCCCTCTGGTGCTGCGACACCAGTACAGATCTGAGGATCTCGGCGGGCATCCCAGGGTCAGTGCTAGCCAAAGCCCTGTGGGAGGACCCAGACTGCAGCCAGACGCTAAGGTAAGGCGGGGCACCGCTTGCGGGTATCTCTGGATATTCAGGACGTGTACCTATAACACCCTCATATCAGCGATATCTCTGGTTTGCAATACTACGCAACACTTCCAATTTCAGGCTCTGCCCTTTGGACTATCCACAGCTGCACGGGTGTTTACCAAAATTATGGCTATCAGGGAGGCCCACCTGCGTGGTCAGAGTGTCCGACTGTTACCATACCTGGACAAAGCAGAAGTGCTTCACCACCGTCTGTAGTTGACCTTTGCTTCCCTGCAAAAGCACGGATGGTTAATCAACGGGAAAAAGTCCTCCCTGAATCCCTCAGAGAATGATTAATCTGGGAGCCCTGCTGGATTCTCAAGATCAGAGAATCTTTCTCCCATCAGACAAGATCTCCACACTTCAACTACGAGTGCGCAGATGTCTCCACAGTCGCCGAGTGTCGATCCATTCAACAATGCAGGTTCTGGGATCCATGGTGTCCTCCTTTGACATGGTCAAATATGCTCACTTCCATTCCAGGCCTTTTGCAAAGGCTGGTCCTCTCCAGGTGGAACGGGTTACCACCATCGGATCAAAGCTCAGACGTTGGTGCTCTCTCCAGAGGTGCGTCTGTCTCTATCTTGGTGGCTACAGACACCTGATCTAACCAGGGGTCGCCCCTTTTGGATCCCGGACTAGGTAATCATAACTGACACCTGTCTCCCAGGCTGGGACGCAGTGACCGGTCCGCACTCCTTTCAGGACCATTGGACATCGGTCAAATCAACCCTGCCAATCAACATATTGGACCTTCGAGCTGTCTACAGGGCCCTCAACCTGGCCCAGCACATACTTCACGGAAAACCTGTACAAGTTCAGTCCGACAATGCCACAAAAGTGGTTTACATCAACCATCAAGGAGGCACTCTAAGTCGGGCAGCAATGACACAAGTGTCATGCATTCTGACATGGGCCGAGGGTCACCTTCCGGTCATCTCTGCAGTGTTCATTCCTGGAGTTCTCAATTGGGAAGCAGACTTCCTCAGCCGTCACGACTTGCATCCCGGGAACTGGTCGCTTCACCAAAAGGTGTTTCACCTCCTAGTGAACAGAGGTGGACCTCATGGCCTCCCGACACAATCACAAACTGCCAGTGTACGGGTCCAGATCATGAGATGCAGAGGCAACCTTTGTAGATACATCAGTGAAGTGGACCTTCCCGTTTGCGTACCTGTTCCCTCCAGTCCCTCGTCTTCCTCGAGTTCTTCGGAAGGTCAAACAAGACTGAGACACTGTCCTTTTGCTGACTCCAGCTTGGCCCAGACGTCATTGGTACTCAGATCTTTCTACTTCAGGGTCCATAGGGTATCCACAGGATACCTTGGGGTATAGGTGTGACGTCAGTCGCAGGGCACCAAAGAGTTAAGCTTTCAGCCTCCCAGGATGCACTAGGTCCCCCTCCTATACCCCGCCCCCGAGCCAAGGCACCTCAGTTTAGTTTGGTGCCCGGCCGGAGTCGGGTGCACCTGTTGGAGTGGGGGCTAGAAGAGCCCCTGAAGCTTATTCTTCATGCAGCTGTGGCTGCACAACTGGATGAACAGCATGGACAGTCAGTCCTGACGTCCATGCTGTCTTCCCTACACCCCGCCGGTACCAGAACGCCGGTACTGATCCGGGGATGCTGGTGGGCGTCTGGGGTCACAGCTAGCGGTGACCCCAGATGCTCCGGACCATGGCCGGATTCAAGGGGGACAGAGGTAAGCAGCGGGGTCCCGCGGTGGGTCCCCGCTGATCACATGGTCCTAAGTCCCCAGGCAGGGGGCTCCCTGGGGACTGGCTGCAGCGTGGAGCCAGGCGACCAACCTGCGCTTCCACTACCCCCTGGGACAGCGGACCGCAGCAGAGCGGTAGCGCTGCGGCGTCCCAGGGGTTAAATGCATGCCAGGGGAGCGCGCCTTCCCTGTCTCACAGCCGGCGCCTCCCCCGCTGCACACAGCCCTCTCTGCATGCTGCCGACTGGTCCTGTGGCAGCGCTCCTCCCCCAGGCCAGCCTCCTCTCTGCTCCTCGGCGGCCATCTTCTCCAGAACGCATGGTGAACGCTGCTGGAAGCGCTGGAAGGAAGCATCGTGGTCTGGGTCCCCCCGCATACCTCTCCTCCGCTGTGGTCAGGTCTGTGTATGCAGCGCTGTGTCCTACCAGGCCCTGTGTCTGTGTAGTTGAGTGATCAGCGCTGTTAGTGCAGGAATTGTTATTTTTCTGCATTGTATGTGACTGTGCTAGCGCTGCTGCCTGTAATCTTTTCTTCTCTAAACTGTCAGCTTTATTACTGTCCCTGTTCTTTCTGCTAAAGCCCTTGCGGTGCGGTGCTGCAGGGTGGTCTCTCGCCTATTTAATACTTAATTGGTGAGAGAGGTCACATACGTGGTGCCATCATGTCTGAAAGTGATTTTCCCCTCCGGCTACAGTGTACCACGTGCAAAGTACCGTTAGCGGAGGGGGAGGGTAGCGCGGAGGGCCTTTGCCGGCAGTGTTTGTCCATGGCGCGGCCTATTACGGTTACAGCACCGGTACAGGAGCCGCCCTGGGCTTGTTTCGCTCAGGCGTTAACAGCTTTAGTGGGCCAGTTAGCTCCGCAGCCCGCGTTTACTCCGATGGGTTTGTCCCAGCAGTCTGTGGTGTCGTCATCCATGCAGGGGTTCCCACGACAATTGGTGGTACCCCACAGTCTCCCTATTTCCCCGCTCCCGGGTTCTCAGGAGCCAGCGTGGGTTAACTCCCTGACGAGTTCTGTACAGCACTTGTCGGATGTGTTGCAAGGGGAGTCTGTGATGCGGTCTCATAAAAGGCCGGTGGCGTCTCTGTCCGCTCCTTATGAGGATGACGAAGGGACGTCTGATGATGGGGAGATTCTAGATCCTTACGATCAGGAACCTCTCCATACTAAGGACGCTGATGCTAAGTCCAAAGTATATATTCCTGGACTTATTCGGGCGGTCCGCACAGCCTTGGTGATTGAGGACGAAGTTCCCCCAGCGGCTAAATCTAAGTATGCCTTTTTCAAAGATGTGAAGGGCGATGCCACAGTCTTTCCTCTTTCGGGTCAGTTGGTGGACCATTTAGAGGAGGCGTGGAAACAACCTGGCAAAAGATACCAGCCGCAGAGACGCCTGGCGGTGGCTTATCCGTTCGCGGATAATTATTTTGCGAAGTGGGAATCCCCTCCACAGGTGGATTCTCACGTGACCCGTCTTGTCCGTAGTGCCACATTGCCGATGCCATCCATGTCCTCCCTTAAGGATGCTACGGACCGCAAGGTAGAAATCTGCCTGAAGTCCGCTTATTCCCTTGCAGGGGGGGCAGCACGGCCGGCTATGGCCATTTGCTGGGTTGCCAGAGCGATGGAGCGCTGGGCGGATTCATTAGAGGCTTCTTTTGAATCCGACTGTCCGGCCGATCAGGCGGAGTTGATTGGCAATCTCCGTGATTCGGCCACCTACATCAACGAGGCGGCTCTAGACATTAGTACTCTGGTGTCTAGAATTTCTTCAGCAGCGGTAGCTGCTCGTCGCACCTTGTGGCTGCGATCCTGGAAGGCGGACGCAGATTCCAAGAAAGGTCTGGAAGCGTTGCCGTTTACCGGAGAAGTTCTCTTCGGTCCGGATCTGGATAAGATTGTGGCCACGCTGGCGGCAGCCAAATCTGCCTGTCTCCCGTCGGCCGCTGCTCCTTCTGGTTCGGGACCATCGTCCTTTCGGTCATCTAGGGCCCAGGGCAGGCCCAAACCACAGTCGTTTCCTCGACAGGCTGGCCCTAAGAAATCGGTCAAGCCCCGGAAGCAGGCATGGAGTACCAGACGTCCGGCCCCCAAGCCAGATGACAAGCCTGCGGCCTGACGGTCCGGGCCTCCCTTTGGGGGATCCCAGGGTGGGAGGCCGCCTGCTACAGTTCGCCCAGTGTTTGTCGACCACTACGACAGACACTTGGGTTCTGGAGGTGGTTTCCCACGGATACGCCCTCTCCTTCCGGCACAGACCCCCGGCTCGCTTCTTCACCACGGGTCTCCCATCAGACCGGAACAAGGCTACGGAGCTGCGGAAGGTATTGCACACTATGCTCCAGGCTGGAGTTATAGTGGCGGTTCCATTCTCCCAGAGGGGCCAGGGTTTCTATTCAAATCTATTTTTGGTACAGAAACCCAATGGGTCATATCGTCCGATTCTCAACCTCAAAGCACTCAACAAGTCTTTGAGGGTCCCGAAGTTTCGGATGGAGACCCTACGGTCCATCATTCTGGCGCTGGAACCTGGGGACTACTTGGTGTCATTGGACATACAGGACGCTTACCTGCATGTCCCTATTCTTTGGCGCCATCAACAGTTCCTCAGGTTTGCAATCAGCAGCGACCACTTCCAGTTTCGGGCGTTACCTTTTGGCCTGGCAACAGCACCACGTGTTTTCACCAAGGTGATGGCGGTCATGGCGGCTTCTCTGCGGCTGCAGGGAGTCCGCATGTTGCCGTATTTGGACGACCTGTTATTGGTGGCAGGATCTCCAGAGCTCCTGTTACGCCACTTGGACCTGACCATTGCACTGCTGCAACGGCACGGCTGGCTAATCAACTGGCAGAAGTCCACTCTAATCCCGTCTCGGAGGATTCTGCATCTTGGAGCCTTATTGGACTCGGGACAGCAAAGGATCTTCGTGACGGAGGACAAGATCTCTGCTTTACAGTCAAGGGTGCGCAGTTGTCTGCACAGCCGCCGGGTGTCCTTACACTCGGCGATGAGGTTACTGGGCTCCATGGTGTCGGTGTTCGACATGGTGGAATACGCCCAGTTTCACTCCAGACCTCTGCAGCACCTGATCCTGTCCAAGTGGAACGGGCTGACTCAGTCTCTGAAGTCCCAGACGATTGTGCTCACCCAGGAGGTTCGCCTGTCCCTTACGTGGTGGTTACAGACGACCCACCTCAACAAGGGACGTCCGTTCTGGGTTCCAAATTGGGTCCTGTTGACAACGGACGCCAGTCTTCGGGGCTGGGGAGCAGTTTCGGGTCCACACTTGTTCCAGGGCAGGTGGACGCCGACAGAAGCGGAGCTTCCAATAAATATCTTGGAACTCCGTGCGGTCTTCAATGCTCTCCAGCAGGCACAGCGGTTTCTCCAGGGTCGCCCGGTGCAGGTCCAGTCGGACAACGCTACCACCGTGGCCTACATAAACAGGCAAGGAGGAACTCGCAGTCGGGCGGCTCTCGTAGAGGTCTCTCGGATCCTGGTTTGGGCGGAGCGCAATCTTCCGGCCATATCAGCGGTCTTCATCCCGGGAGTGCTCAATTGGGAGGCGGACTTTCTAAGTCGCCAGGACGTTCATCCGGGGGAATGGTCCCTGCACCCGGACGTTTTTCAACTACTGGTGGACAGGTGGGGTCTTCCAGAAATCGACCTCATGGCGTCCCGGCACAACAACAAGTTGCCGGTGTACGGGTCTCGCACAAGAGACGAAGGGGCGTCTCTGGTGGATGCTCTGTCCGTCCGGTGGACGTTCCGGTTCGCATACCTGTTCCCTCCGGTCTCCCTTCTTCCACGGGTAATCCGGAAATTCAAACAGGAAGGAGGGACGCTCCTGTTGATAGCTCCCGCGTGGCCCAGACGGCACTGGTTCTCAGACCTTCAGGGTCTGTCCGTGGACATTCCTCTGCGGTTGCCGCTACGACCGGACCTTCTGTCTCAGGGTCCTTGCCTTCACCCGGACCTGACTCGGCTGTCTTTGACGGCGTGGCTGTTGAGACGGCCATGCTGAGGTCCCGGGGGTTTTCCAGCTCTGTGGTGCGGACCATGTTACGAGCTCGGAAACCGTCTTCCGCGAGGATATACCATCGCGTGTGGCATACGTTCTTCCAGTGGTGTCGACCGAGAGGTTATGCACCGCGGGAGTTTCGTCTGTCTCGGATTCTCGCCTTCCTGCAAGCGGGACTAGATCATGGGCTTCGCCTTGCTTCTTTGAAGGTACAGGTTTCGGCCCTATCTGTCTGGTTTCACCGTAGGATTGCTACAATCCCGGATGTGCGCACCTTTATGCAGGGTGTTCTCCGCATTCAGCCGCCCTTTGTTCCACCTGTGGCGCCTTGGGATTTGGCTGTGGTCCTGAGGGCTCTCCAAGGACCGCCGTTTGAACCACTGGGATCAGTGGATCTTAAATGGCTAACAGCTAAGACTGTTTTCCTTCTGGCCATTGCTTCGGCCAGACGTGTTTCTGAGTTAGGGGCTCTTTCTTGTAGACCCCCTTTCTTGGTTTTTTATGGGAACAGGGCAGTGCTCCGCACTCGGCCCGAGTTTCTTCCCAAAGTTGTTTCCCAGTTTCATATTAACGTGGAAATAGTTGTTCCGGCCTTTAACTCACCGGGTCTTTCCGTGGGTGAGGCCTCTTTGGATGTTGTGCGGGCCTTAAGGACTTATGTTGACCGCACTTCTTCGTTTAGGAAGTCGGACGCTTTGTTTGTCCTCTTTGGCTTCCGTAAAAAGGGTTGGCCTGCTTCAAAGCAAACTTTGGCAGCCTGGATCCGTATGGCTATTTCTGAAGCTTATCTTCATGAAGGCCTACCGGTCCCTCCTTCTCTGAAGGCTCATTCCACTAGGTCTGTGGGTCCTTCGTGGGCAGCTCGACGTGGTGCCTCGGCAGTTCAGATCTGCAAGGCTGCTACGTGGTCTTCTGTCCATACCTTCGTGAGGTATTACAGGTTTGACACCTTCGCCTCTCAGGATGCTTCCTTCGGGCGGCGGATTCTCCTTTCTGCACAGGAGCGTCCCCACCCTTAAAGGATACTGCTTTGGGACATCCCCAAGGTATCCTGTGGATACCCTATGGACCCTGAAGTAGAAAATATGAGATATGGTAAGAACTTACCCTTGTTATCTCTATTTCTACGAAGTCCATAGGGTTCCACAGGACTCCCGCCCTGTCGCACCTGTGCTGCAGATGGGCTTTGCTCTGGTCACCGGTTTTCCGTCTCCCTCTGGTGAGAATGTGATTCTTGTATGTGTCCAGATCTTTGTTCTCTCTCTTCCTTCTCCTCCTCCGGCCTATGGCTTGGTAACTAACTGAGGTGCCTTGGCTCGGGGGCGGGGTATAGGAGGGGGACCTAGTGCATCCTGGGAGGCTGAAAGCTTAACTCTTTGGTGCCCTGCGACTGACGTCACACCTATACCCCAAGGTATCCTGTGGAACCCTATGGACTTCGTAGAAATAGAGATAACAAGGGTAAGTTCTTACCATATCTCATATTTTTGAGTCTCTCCATCGACACACTGTTCCTGTTGCCTCAACGACCAGACCCGTTGTCTCCAGGTCCTTGCCTTTACCCAGACCTGGGTCGTCTGTCTTTGATGGCGTGGCTCTTGAGACATCCCTCCTGAGGTGTAAAGGTTTCTCTAGCGCTGTAGTTAAAACTATGCTCAGAGCGCGTAAGCCAGCCTCTGCTCGGATCTACCACAGTGTGGGGCATACATATTTCCAATGGTGTCGTATGAAAAGCTACGATCCCCAGGTGTTTAGGATTCCCAGGGTCCTGGCCTTCCGTCAAGCTGGATTGGACCTAGGACTCTGCCTGGCCTCACTGAAAGTGCATGGCTCTGCTCTGTCCATTTGGTTCCAGCCTAGACTTGCTCCTCTACCGGATATCAACACTTTCCTCCACGTGTCCTCCGGATTCAACCTCCCTTTGTCCCTCCAGTGGCTCCTTGGGATTTGTCAGTAGTTCTTCGGGCCTTCGTGGTTCCTCAATTTCAACCCCTGGATTCTGTGGAACTCAAGTGGTTAACAGCGAAGACTTTTTCTTCTGGCTATAGCATCAGCCAGAAGAGTGTCTGATTTAGGGGCGTTCTCCTGTCGCTCCCCATTTCTAATTTTCCACCAGGGCAAGGCAGTAATTTGGACTCGCCCTGAGTTCCTTCCAAAAGTTATTACTAGTTTCCACATTAATGAGGAAATTGTAGTCCCGGCCTTTCAATCACCAGACCTCTCGGCTGGTGAGGCCTCCTTGGATGTGGTCCGTGCCCTCAGGATATATGTGGACTGTACCAGTTCCCTTCGGTAATCAAACTCCTTATTTGTGCTCTATGGATATCACAAAAAGGGATGGCCAGCCAACACACAAACATTGGCTAGATGCTGTCGCGGACTATCTCACAGGCTTACACGCAGGCAGGCTTTCCTGTACCGGGTAATTTACTGCTCATTCTACTGTCTGTGGTCCCTCGTGGGCAGCTCGCTGTGGCGCCTCGTCTGTTCATCTTTTGTAAGGCGGCCACGTGGTCTTATGTCCAGACCTTTCTGAGGTTCTATGCCTTTGATACCTTCACCTCTCAGGATGCTTCCTTTGGACGTCAGATCGTGCACGGAGCGTCCCCAACCTTAAAAGGACTGCTTGGAGACATCCCCAAGGTCTCCCTGTGGAGCCTATGGATCCTGAAGAAGACAATGAGTTATGGTAAGAACTTACCTTTTGTTAACTTTCTTCGAAGTCCATAGGGTCCACAGGGCACCCGCCCTGACGCACCTGGCTTCATATGGGCTATGTTTCTGGTCACCGGTTTTCCGTCTCCTTCTCTGTGAGAATGTAATTCTTGTGTGTACCAGTCTTCCCTTATCCTCCTCCGGCCTTTGGCTTATTACGAACTGAGGTGCCTCTGGCTTGGGGGCGGGGTATAGAGAGAGTGGACCGGTGCATCCTGGGAGCTGAAAGCTTTTAACTGCGTGGTGCCTGGATTCCAGATCCACCACCTACACCCCAAGGTCTCCCTGTGGACCCTATGGATTTCAAAGAAAGATAGTTAACAAAGGTAAGTTTTTACCATAATTCTCAATTTCCTCATGCATGGACTGACTAGGGTGCAATTTGCAATTTAAGCACTGCGGAGACCCAGAGTGCTGCAGCGCTTGCGAGTGCGTTTCCATCAGTGGATACTACAGCCTGGGTGGCAAGCCTAGCTGAACTGTCGCAACAGTTAGCGGCTTCCAAGACTGCAGGGGTCTCCTACACTTGCTTTGTCAGGTTTCTCTGTGACCCTTGCCGGGCCCATCTTCTGAGGGTCAGTCTGTTTTTCAGCTTTCTCAGTCGGCTGAGTCTTCCTGGGCTCAGGATTTGGCCTGCTCTGGTTCAAATTTTGGTGCAAGTATCCTCTTCTCTTGAAAGACTGCTTGACCCTTCCTCCAGCACCTTAAGGTGAGCCTTCCAGATATAGTCTTCAAACAGATGGAGGTTTCCAGCTACACTTCGGTTATACGAGGAATCAAATTCTGAAGGTTCATTTCAGAGTAAAGAGGATCATCTGGAGGAATCAGATCTGGATCTTTATTCAGTGACTCAAAATGACGCTGCTGATGCTCAGGACATAGATGCCCAAGTCCATGCCGTCTGCCAAGTGTTAAACATCTTGCTGACTACCTGGAGTCTTGAGGTATTTCTCTTCAAGATGAAATGTAAATAACTGGCTACTTTTCCTTCTCAGTTGGAGGACTTGCAATCCGTATGCATCCACGCTGTGGAGAGCAAGTTCCAGTTATCCAAATACTTGATTTCTTTATCTGCTGCCAACTGCGGACAGATCTAAGTGGCTACCTCCCCCCTGGGTTAATCCCTCGGTTTCCAGATTGCCCAAAAGGACTACTATCCCAGTGCCTGGATTGCTTTCCTCAAGGACAGTTTTGGTTGAAAACTTGAGTCTACCCTAAAGTCGATCTTTATAGCTGCTGGAGCTTCACTTAGGCTCTTTCTGGTCTTGGCCTGGGTAAATAAGGCGGCAGAAAAAGGAGCAATTCTTCTTGCGGATCATCTTCACTAGAGTACTCTTTGGGCTGATCATGTTCTTCCTCTGGTTGAGCATATAAAGGAACCTGCTGCTTGGGAAAGGCCGTTATCAACACAGGCCTAGTCTGCTCCAAGGTTTTCGCTCCAGCTATTGCTGCTTGCAGGACTCTCTGGCTGCAGGCATGGCAGGTGGATGCTAAATCCAAGCAATCCTTGGAGATTCTTCAGTTTTTGGGAGAGATTTTGTTTGGGCTTGAGTTGGGAAAAAAAATTGCCCTAGTTATGGGGGGGGGGGGAAAGAGTTCCTTTTTACCTTCTTCTGTTCCCAAAACCAGGTCTTGCTCTTTCTTTCGCTCCTATTGACCCTCTGGTGAAACATGGTTTCGAAGGTCCTGGGGTCAGTCGTCTTCTGCCAGGGGTGGGAAAAAAAAAAAAGGTTGACAGCCCTGGTGATCCCGTCATCCTGAAGCCAGACCTCCAGAGAAACCTTCCACATGACTGGTTACCCACCCACATAGGGGATCCTGTAGTGGAGACTCATCTTAATTTTCAAACAATTTGATTTCAAGCTTGTTCAGATGCCAGGAGTGTCTTCTCTGTAGGGTACAATATTGAATTTTTAGGCCCTCCTCCCCGGAGGTTCTTTACCACAGGTTTCCTGGCCTCTTGCCAAAAACTATTGGCTTTGAAATGGGTATTTAACAATTTCATTGCAGAGGAGTGATCATTCCTGTCCCAATGGGCTAGAGATCCAAGGATTTTTATTCCAACCTGTTTGTAGCACCAAAGCTGGGTGGTGCAACCCATTCTCAACCTAGGGAGGAAGTAGAATTTCTACAATCCATGGATCTTCGGAATGCTTATTTACCTATTCTCATTTCTCATCAATCCTTCTGTTTCACGATCCGGGACTCCCACTTTTCAGTGGGCTCTCTTCTGCTCCACAGGTATTTACCTTTGGTCGCTCCTTACCTCAACAATCTCCTGATAACTGCCTCATCCTATGAGATACTTCATTCTCATGTCCTTCTGACCAGTCATCTCATAGCTGGATTGTGAATTTTAAAAAGTCCAATCTGTCTCTTGCAGAGGATTTTTCTTCCACTGGACAAGATCTGGTGGTCTCTGGTGTGACTGGTTCTCAAACGTCCACCTGTGCATGCATCTCCAGTGGAAGCTCGTTTCGTCCTTCAAGGCAGTCCCGTTTGGCAGGTTCCACTACCAGGATCTTCATTTAGATTTGCTCGCAAGGTGGGACAGGTTCTGCCTTCACCTGTGAGTAATTCACCTCTCCCCTCAGGTCCTTCTCTCCCCCCTCTGGTAGTTGGACTCTAAACATCTCGGTGCCAGTTGCACATTCACGATATGGGATTAGATGCCAGTCTCCAAGGCTGGGGCGCTGTGGTTCTCAAGTCTTCATTTCAGGGAGTTTGGTCTTGGCAAGCAGTGTTACTGGCTGTCAATGTCCTGGAACTCAGGGCAATCTTCAATGCTTTGTCGGCAGCTTCACAGCATCCGTAGGGGTGTCCAGTTGAGTCCAGTCGAACAACACAGCGCTGTACATAAATCACCAAGGGGGCACGAAAAGTTCTTTTGGCCATGAGGCAGACTGCTCACATCCTCAGGTGGGCAGAAAATCATGTACAGGCCATAGTGGCTGTGTTAATTACCAGGGTCAAACATCGATCCTATGGTGTCTCACCTCAACCACGAGTTTCCTCTTTACTGTTCCAGAACCCGGTGGCTTTGGCAGCAGACGCTCTGACAGTGCCATGGTAGTTTCACCTGATCTACCTGTTCATACCGTCTCTGATTCTTAAATGCATCAAGCGGGAACAGGCAACTATGTTCCTGGTGGCTCTGTATTGTCGTTGGTACTCAGACTTCGGGGTCTTCTGATTGACACCCCATGGCCTTTTCCACTTCGTCCAGGCCTGCTACAAGTGGTGGTCGTCCAGCTTGTCTTAACCTTGACTGCATTTAATGGTGTGGCTGTTGAGGTCACCTATTTGAGGGCAAAGGGTTATTCTGTCCATGCTGAAGGCTCAAAAGCTGGTCTTTGCAAAACCTTACCACTGAATTTGTTGGTCTTGTCTAACTGGGTGCGCCCTGGAATGGGTTCTCTCCTCCTTCCTCTAGTCCAGGGGTTCCCAACCACGGTCCTCAAGGCACACTAACAGTCCAGGTTTTAGGTATAGCCATACTAGAGCACAAGTGACTTAATAATTACCTCAGATATTTTGATTTAACCATCTGTGCACAATCATGGATATCACTAAACCCAGGACTGTTAGTGTGCCTTGAGGACCGAGGTTGGTAATCACTGCTCTAGTCTTTCCCGTCTTCTGTTTCTTTAGGTGGGTCTGGATGCAGGTCTGCTCCTGGGGGGGTTTCCATCTCCTTCCCATGGCTTTGTGGAACTTGAAACTTGTGTTTTGCAATCCGCTTTGTTCGAACTGCTTAATACTGCGGATTTAAAATACTTTGCTTTTAAAGACAGTCTTCCTCCTAGAGATTGCCTCTGCAGGAAAGGATCAGAGTGAAGTACCTTGTCATGTCAAAACCCTCATCCTTGCCGTATCCCAAGTTCCACAGCAGCAATCAGTCTATTGTGGCTCTGGGTTCTTCCCAGTGGAGTTCATATTGGGCATTCATTGGATGTGGCACAGGCCCCCTCCAGCTTTAGATTTCCCAGACTTTGGCCTTATGCATGGGCTTGGTTAGACTTAACTGAGGGCAGGTGGGTTTAGAGGGGGATGAGCTGTGTTCAAATCAACTAAGGTTTTAACGTGCCAAGCTTCACACACACCACCTACAACCTAGACTCCAGTGTCCCCTATGGAATTAGAGAGATGGATTTCACTGCAAAAATCCTGTTATCTGGCTGGCTATTTAATGGTTTTAGTTCTTCTCATGGGCTTATTTTTTTTTTTTTTAGTAATAAACTGCAGCGGAGGGACATAAAGGAGCAGTCAGGTCAGTAGTGTAGCTGTGCCCTGCTCCGGCACTAGTGCCCGCTATACCCCAAGTTGCAGTTCTGATTCAGAGAAATAGATTTTACTGCAGGTACAAAAAATCCTATTTCCTGCTGTAACAGGTCGCCATTCCATTATTTTAAGTTGCCTGTTGCAAGGTAAAGATGTGATCTCAGCAAGGCTTTATAGTAAATGGTAATTAATGTTCGCACTTCCGTTTAGGATGTTAGTTTATATAAAATGAAATAAATTAAGTTGTAGATAATATAGTCTCAATAAGGAAAGGCAAAAACTGTAGAACAGACCATCAGTTTACTGCAGTGGAATAAAAAAAAATAACAAACTTATAAACTTTTTTTTAGCACACAGGAGTTGGACAAAACCAGGCAGAGGGGATATACACATTAACAGGAAGCATTGTAAGTAATTGAAGGGTAATTTAGAGTGTAGGTGTTCAGTATAGGCCAGACAGGAGCAACAGTAGCAAACGTAACAAGGACTTGATTATGGGGAAGAGTAGAGTGAAAGGTAAGTGAAAGGTTACACAGCTATAGTGTGGCGAATGTGTGTGGAGGAGCAGGAGGGGTGTGGTGATTTGGTGGCCTACATGGCGTAGCAGAATCGTCAAGGTAAAGGATAATTCAGAACCAGAATGGTGATGTTAATAGAAGATTGCAAAAATTTGTGGTACCAGATTACTGATCAGGATTAAATGTTCTACATTCTAACACTTACCTGGCCACGGTAGTGGCATTTTGTTGTGTTGTGACCTGTAATGTGATTTCCCTAATTCTAAGCAGAACTTCTTTCCTTTTTAAGGATGCCTCTGTTGAATACATATCATCTGATCATGAAGCACAACACGGCCGTGGGGTGGAAATGTTCCTTAACCTTTCCTGCGAAGAAAGAGAAAATAGTATATCTTCTACAAATGAGGATGAGGCAAGTGTTACTATTTCTACTTCAGGGTCCATAGGGGGTCCACAGGGTTGACCTTGGGGTATAGGTTGGGAACCAAATCCGGGCACCACGCAGTTAAAGCTTTTAGCTCCCAGGATGCACTTGGGTCCACTCTCCCTATAACCCCACCCCCCAGCCAGAGGCACCTCAGTTTAAGTTGGTGCACGGCCGGAGTTGGGTCACCGTTACTGCAGGGGGGCTGCTTAGCAGCCCCTAAGCTTAAAAGAGTTTTATTTTATTATTTTTTACTACTCTTCAGAGCGGCAGCATCAGACTGTCCAATGGACGTCTGAGCTGCCGCTCCTACACCCCGCCGGCGCTGCGACGCCAGTACAGATCTGGGGATCGCAGCGGGACCCCAGAGTCTGTACTAGCCGGGCTCTGGAGGAATCCCTGGGCTGCTGCCGGATCGACGGGGACAGGTAAGTCGCGTGGTCACCGCTTGCGGTGATCCACGTGTGAATATGCAGCCTTATGCCTCCGGTCTCTGGGGACAGACCGGAGGCGCTAGCGGTGGCGGCGGGCTCCCCCTCCATGGAGGCATACCCCGCGTGTCCACAGCCCACCAGGGATTATAGCGGCAGCGGGAGCCGGCATCCCGGGGGGTTAATTGCTAGCCAGGGGAGGAAGCCTTCCCTGTCTAGCGGCTCCTCCCCTCAGCTCAGCGCGCCTTTCAATAATACAGTCTGGCGTCGCTGAGCTGCTTCCTCCGCGGGCCACGCTTCTTCTGAGGTCTCCAGTGGCCATTTTCTCTCTGTGGTGCTGCAGAACTCTTAGGATGTCAGTGAGCCCAGTCCCCCTGCGTACCTGGCCATTTTGGGTGAGTGTACACAGCGCTATAGCCTTCCCAGACACTGAATCTGGGCAGTTGAATGTAGCGACATTGTGCAGTATATTATATGTCATGCTTATGTATGTATATATATTTTTCTGCATTGTATGTGACTTATGCTAGTGCTGACTGTCTGCTTTTTCTCTCACCTGTCAGTGTATATCTATCCCTTTTCTTTATCTGCCCTAATACAGGTGTACCTGGGGTGGTTCTGAGACCTCACATATATATATTTGTTAATATCTGTGAGGTTTGTCACATACTGTTGCGTGCTGCACGTTGCCATATTTTAGATGAAACTGTGAGTTGCATACGCTGATAATGGGTCCCTGCAGCTAATCTTAGCGTCAGTCAGGACCGGTATGGCGCTGCTTAATATTTCCGTCAAGATAGTCAGATATATCTGACCAGGAGATTGCACACGATACTGCACCCATTATTGCTATCCTGCAAGTCATAGCCTGCAGGAATTAGTGCGGAGGATTTTAACTCAGAAAGGTTTATGTATGCGGCACCATCTGGTGCGGGGCCCCTTGCACGACCCCCTTAAAGGGCGGTTTATTTCTCAGGATCCTCTCCTTTGAGGATCGCCGGGCGGGCCCCATTGTCGTCACTCGCTTGGAGTTACTTCACCATACTGCCCTTTTGAACTCGGGGTATCTCGCAATTTCTTGCAATTTACCCCTGTGCAACAGACTGTCGCTCCCCGCCGGGGTTTTTCACAGTACATGAATTACCTCCGATACCACATCGGTCTGTCATTCCCCTTGCAGGGATTACCACAACGGCCACCCTGGTGGATGTCGTTTTATAGAAATACTAATTGGCGTGATATACGCCCTGTGGTTACTGACCAGTGGCTCTGCCGTGAACTGGATGGTATATTCGGCTCTTTCCCTCTCACATGGGGGGAGCCGATTTCAAGTATTATTATCCCTGCTTTGGGGCTGGTAGCCAGGTTCATTCTGGATATAGAGAATGTCGATCCTGCACCTGTATCATACATCTCCCTTTTTCTGCCCAGCGGGTGGATCTCATAGCGGGAGTCTGGCTGTCGCCAGATACGAGGAGTCACAAAGGCCTCCTGTTTCCCATTCCCTGAGGGTCCTCACAAGTAATGGAAATCCCCTTCTGGGATGGATTTGTATGTTAATCATCGGGTTACAGGCATTAATACGCCTCCCATCCCTGCCTGGACGGATTTTACGGATCCGTAGGTGGTAACTTTGCCTGAAATCAATGTACTCGTTTTCAGGGCCTGTTGCCCGTCCTACCATGGCCATCGCATGGTGATGCTTTTGTGGGATTACCTCATGGGATGCCGGTCTTCTAACTTTCAGGGTTTCGGCGGCGTCTGTATCCGCCGCAGTACCCTATGGCTGCGTTATGGGAAAGCAGAGGTGCACACTCCTTCCATGGGGAAGATCTTGTTTGGTCCTGACCTTGACAAGATCGTTGCATCATTGGCAGTATCACTAATGGGGAGATACCGTCTTTAGCTACTCCCACTACATTCGGACTAACTCTGTTAAGTCTTTTTGTCCTCAGGGTCAGCCTAAAGGCCTGTTTTTTCCTAGGCTGTTGGCCTCCATGGGGGCCACCATATCCAGTACCGAGCAGTCCTGGACTTCCGGACGACCCTGTTTCTACACCTGAGGATATACCCTCAGCCTGACGGGACAGGTCTACATCTGGGGAATTTCCAGAATGAGGTACTGATTCTCAACGGCCTCTCATTGCTCAGGCAGCCTCCTCACAGGCATTGTTACACGGGCCCTTCTTCAGACCTGATCAGGGCCTTACAATCCCAGAAAGCTATACAGTCTTTGTGGTAAGCAGAGCTATTTCGGCCAACCTCACTATCTGTGAGGGACTGGTTGTTCTACTTTCTTTCTGGGGCGGTGACCGACTGGTCCTCATTTGCCTATACTCTGTCTCAAATCCCTGAATCAGATTCCAACGGTGCCTGGACTCAGGTGGAATCGTCCATGCTCCATCATCCGACGTTTGGAACCTGGGGATTTTAGGGTATATCTGAGTATTCAGGATACGTACCTACGGGTACGTACAGAGCCATCTCATCAGCATGGGTTCAGGTTTGCTGTGCCACAGCAACACTTGTAAGTTTCGGGCTCTGCCTTTTGGGACTGTCCTCAACTCCACCGGGGTTTACCAGCCTTATGGATTTTCTGACAGTTCACCTGTTCAGGGTATCCGAATGCTCCTTTCTCTGGACGGTCTCCTGCTTTTAGCAGGATCACCAAGGTACTTTACCGCCAGGTCAGGATAACCGTGGCTTCTTCTCGGCACAGATAATTAGTCAACGGAGAAAAAGTCCTCCCTACATCCCTCACAGGGTTTTCTTCATCTGGGAGCACTGCTGGATTCTCAGACTCTGAGAATTTTTCTGGCGTAAGACAAGATCTCCACTCTTCAACTTGGAGTGTGCGGATATCTACGCATTCGACATATGTCATTACTCTTTGTGATGCGCGGTCTACCAGAGTGTCTACCTTTTGGTAGGGTGGAATGTGCTCAGTTCCATTCCAGGCCTTGCCATAATTGACTCCCCTCCAGATGGATCGAGTTTTTCCCATCGGATCGCTGTTCGAACGATGATACTTTCTCCGGAGGCGAGTTGGTCTCTGTCCGGGTGGCTATGGCCATCTCGTCCAGGGTGTTCTTTGCTACAGACAGTGTCTGGTCCGCATTCGTTTCGGGGCAGTTGGACGTCTGTCGTTTCTGTCCTGCCACTTAACTTGTTGATACTTTAGGCTGTCTTGGACCTTCACTCTGGCCTAACCCATATGTCACGGTAAACCTGAATAGGTTCAGTCCGACAGTGTCACAACAGTGACTTCCATCTAGGCAACACTGGTAGTTGGGTGGCAATGTCAGGTATGTCATCCATTCTGACATAGTCCAAGGGTCTTCTCCTGGCCAACTCTGCAGTGTTTATTCCCGGAGCTCTCCATTGGGAAGCGGGCTTCCTCAGCCGTTGCGACGTGCATCCCGGGGACTAGTCTCTTCTCCAAGAGAGGTTTCAACTCCTGGTGAGCAGAGGGGGCCTCCCTGAGGGGATTGATCCTCATGGCCTTCTGACTTGATCACACATTACCGGTGTTACAGTCCAGCTCCAGGAGTCCTTCCACTTTGTGTACCTGTGTCCTCCGGTCTCCCTTCTTCCTCGAGGTCTTCGGAAGTTTAATTCGAGACGGAGGGGCTTTCCTTCTGGGGGCTCCAGTTCGTCCCAGACATCACTGGTACTAAGATTTTCGGAGTCTCCTCATCGATACTCCGTTCCTACTGCTTCACTATCTGGACCTGTTGTCTCAGGGTCCTTGTTTTTCCCTGGACCTGGATCGTTTGTCTTTGACTGCGCCCCTACTGTGGTCCTAGGGCTTCCCTGGCTCTGTCTTCATTGAGATGTTTAGAGCAGATAGGCCAGACTTTGCTGGGATCTGCCACGGACTGTGGCATACATAATTCTTATGGTATCGTACCTGTCGATACGATCCTCCGGTGTCCAGGATTTTCAGATATTCTGGCATTCCTTCCGGCTGGCTTGGGTTTCACCCTTGGCCTGGCCTTCCTGACAGTGCGGATCTCTACACTGTCGGTATGGTTAAGATATGGAATTGCTCCGCTCTGGTATCCAGTTCATCCTTTGGAGTGTTTTCTGGATTATGCCTCCACTTGTCCTCCCTAGGGACTCCTGGGGAGTTAGTAGTGGTTCTTTGTTCCGTCCGGGGACAGTCAATGGAACCGCTGGTTGTGATAGCCATTACATGGTCTATTGTTTAAGCTCTCTCTCTCTCTCAGGGTGTTTAAATCAACCAGGAGAGTGTCTGAATTGGGAGCGTTCTCATGTGGCTCCCTCTTCTGGAGGGCATCATGTCAGGGTGTGAGTTGCTCTCGCCCTGTATTTCTTCTTAGAGTGGTTTTTAGGTTCCATATTATTCTGGAACTTATGGTACGGCCATTCAGTCCCCAGTCTTCTCGGCTGGTGGTGCCTCATTGACTGTGGTCCGGCCTCTTTGGCTTTATATGATCCGTTCAAGTTCCTTATGGTAATCGGACTCCTTATTGGTGGTCTGCGGTTTCTGGTTTTCACAGGAAACTATGGCCGGCCTATAATGAAATGTTGGCTGGATGGCCTCGTATGTCTTCCTCAGGGGCCTACCCATAGGTAGGCATTTCTGTCGTTGAGGCTTGTTTTTTCTCGGGCCATGTAACCCTCGTGGGCGGCTCGTTGTGGCGCCTCGGCTGTTTTGCCTTACTAGGTGTCCACGTGGTCTTCTGTCCAAACCTTTTTTTAAGGTTCTAGGCATTGGTTTCCTTTGCCTCTCAGGATGCTTCCTTTTTGGCGACGGATTCTCCTCTCAGCACAGGAGCGTCCCCACCCTTGGTTGAACTGCTTTGGGACATCCCCAAGGTCAACCCTGTGGACCCCCTATGGACCCTGAAGTAGAAAACAAGAGATATGGTAAGAACTTACCTTTGTTATCTCTGTTTCTACGAAGTCCATAGGGTCCACAGGGCGCCCACCCTGACGCACCTGGCTTCATATGGGCTGTGTTACTGGTCACCGGTTTCCCGTCTCCTTTTCTGTGAGTATGGTTCTAGAGTGTTCCAGTTTTCTCTCTTTTTCTCTCCTCCTCCGGCCTTTGGCTACTTACAAACTGAGGTGCCTCTGGCTGGGGGGTGGGGTTATAGGGAGAGTGGACCCAAGTGCATCCTGGGAGCTAAAAGCTTTAACTGCGTGGTGCCCGGATTTGGTTCCCAACCTATACCCCAAGGTCAACCCTGTGGACCCTATGGACTTCGTAGAAACAGAGATAACAAAGGTAAGTTCTTACCATATCTCTTGTTTTACTGTAATTGACTAAAATAAAGAAGTTCTTATTAAAAGTAGGGCAGTCACTGCCCAAAACTGTCGTGGGGTTCAACCGATAATGCTTTGCTTTTAGTGTTGCTTATAACTGAAATGTTTTACGTTTTGGGTGGTGATAATCTCACATTAAACCTTTTACGGATTTACAGACTGAAAATGAAGCAGAAAATTCAACGGTGGTCATTTCTGAGGATGAAGAGTGGAGAAATACCATAAGGTAAGACCACCGATCTTCTTATTTATGTAAGAGAGCCATCATGTAAGGCTTTTATTTGTGCGTATTGTGTACTTTTCATGATGGGCAACAATTGAGCCTTTCCTTTCTGCCTGTTGATAGTGATTCATCCAGCGAGTCCTCTGATCAGACTGATGATAAGCCTATATCTAAACGGCGCAGAGCTAAAAAGTGGGTGAGCAGCACAGATGACGATGATGAGAGCACAGCAGAGGAGAAGTCTGCTGCTGAAAAGGCCTCGCCATCAAAAAAGAGCCCTAAGAAACCCAGGGATCAAAAAGGGGTATGCTGAATGATCAGACCCTTTACTGCACCTTTTGGGCAGAAATTTCCTATTGCAGTTGCATATTTTCCACAATTATGAGTTGAATAATGCACCTATTTTTTTGTTTATAGGCACCAAGAGGTTCTGAGATGGTCCCTCTAAGCAGGGAGGTGTCACCTGATTGGCGTCCATCAGTTTGGATCACTGATACAACTCCTCATCGATCTCCTCTCGTTCCTCAGTTGGGAGATGAAGTGAGTTACTTATAAGTTATGAATGACTTTATATTTATTTCCAATATTCTTTTAAAAAGTTGTTATTTTAAAATTTTTATGTATAAATTGAGAATTATGTAATCGTGGCATTTATAGATCAAATAGGCCCTTATGTCTTCTTGATGGCCTGGTCATCCAGAATTGAGACCAGACCTGGATAGATTGTCTCGTCTTTTAATGATTTTTATATACGTCGATGATGTAGGTATATACTTATTGCTGTCATTATAGGTTGTCTACTTCCGGCAAGGCCATGAAGCATACATTAATGCTGTCAGGCGGAGCAACCTCAGTATCTTAAAATCCTTGAAAGAGCCATGGAAGAAATGTGTGCTTAGGGTAAGGCCATCTTTACTACAGTATGGAGTTGCTGATGTATACTGACATTTTGTATATTCAGATACTTTCATTTGGCCTTAATATTAACATGATGTGTTTTTGACCAGGAACAGGAATTGGTGAAAATTGTTGGGATCCGATATGATATTGGGCCGCCCACTTTGTGCTGTCTTAAACTTGCCATCATTGACCATGTCACTGGAAAGCTTATGGGTCAATACTTCGCTATCAAGTATGTATTGTTTTTCTCTGCTGTTAATTACGGAAACATAGCTAAATAAACAATTTGTGGTTGAGTGCATGTGATAAAGTCCTCTTATTAAAACAGGGTGGTATGTATTAGTTTTGTTCTCTCTGAGTACATGTCTAGCTACAGGTTGTGGTGTTCTTTGATTTGCCTGCTTGGTTAGTTTTCTCCCAAGCTCAATCCATGCCCACAGTGTCTTAAATATGTCCCATGTCTTTTGCCCATAACCGGGGCCCCAGAGGGGGCGATATGTTCTGTATGATGGTGCCAGCACGTGTCCATTAGTTGACTACACTCCAGAACGGTCAGGTTTTTTTTGGCAGGCTGTACCCATTGTACCCTATTGAAGGCATTATCACACAGAACAAAGATATGGATCATGCACAGGATATATTAATCCCTGTGTTTCTATTACAAAAATAGGGCAATAAGTGGGATTTGCTTCAGCAAGGTTTTATACATTCTGGTTCAAAGGGGGAGATGTAAGAAGAGGTGGTAAGTGCCAAATGCACTATAACCAGTACTGTTTGACACCTACATTGAACCTTTGTATGTATAAAAGCAGGTAGTGTACAGAAATGTTGTTTTTTTTTCTCTACATTATCAGCAACATTTATCGATTTCGCCAGGGTCGTACCTTATGATGGAAAACCATTTAAGATGTAAAAAAAAATGAATACATTTTTTGTGCCTTGTTGTCTATTCACATATCGGCAAGGTTACCTGCCAATATATATGTTAACCTACGGCAGCCGGGGCAGTCTCTTGCAATTTTTGCACAATCTCGCACATGCACAATGGAGCCGGCCAGGAGGTAAGACACAGCGCACTAGGCTGTGGGTACTGCACTGATCACTGAAGGTGGGAGTCTTCTCTCCCCTCACTCTGGTGGCTGGTTAATAAATCTCCGTGTTGCTTCCTGCTTTGCCCCGATAAAAGGTGAAGCAGGAAGAGCTATAGTAGAATCCACTTTTCTTATTAAGGATTCAGATAGTACCCCTTTTCAGAAGGCTGCCGCCTTCAAGCACAAGAAGCAGACTGTTCCCTTTACTTTCGCTGCTCGGCTGGAGGATCTCATTGCAGAAACCTGGACTCGTCCTAATAGGCGTTAACAGGTCTCCAGGTGTATCCTGATGTATTATCCCCACTCTTCCTCTGTCAAGGCAAAGTAGGAATTACTTCCCCCAGTGGATACTTATAGTGAGGCTTACGAGGGCCGCCATGCTCCATCTTCCAAATATGGCGTCTCTTAAAGACTCAATGGATAGGAAGATTGAGGTTTCCTTAATTTAACTTTTTCTAATGCAAGTGGAGCTCTCCAGGCAGCTCTTGCATTGGCTTGGGTTACGAAGGCTTTGGAAGTCCTTACGAAGGAATTGTCAACAGTGTCTGGGAAGCGGCTTCTTATCTAGGGGAGGCTGCTACTGCTTCCAGCATCCTGTCTGCTAAGATATCTGCTTCTGCCATAGCTGCCAGATAAGCAATCTGGCTCAGTTCCTGGTGTGCGGACTCCTGAATCCGAGGAGGTACGCGGAATCCTTTTCATTTAATCGTGCAGGTCTTTTTGTCCCCAAATTGAATAAGATCATTGCGACTGGTGGACACGTGACCATCAAATCACTGAATTTTGGATCATACTTGACCTGGCCTTCAGTTACAAAATGTGCTCTATGATGGTCCATAGAGCTGTTACTGATGGCATGGTGCGAGTTCCTGCAGCTTTTGTACATTACATGGAACAGGATATTGAGATCTCACTGTTGGTTATGAGAGTAATACCCACCTAGGTTTAGGACCCTTGAAGGGTGGTCTACCTATAGCCCTCCATTCTGTGACCAGTCAATGATGGGGTGTCTGTTACTTTTTAGAGTACTTGTGTACTTTACGGACTCATTGCAGAGAGTACCCGATGAATGTTTTAAATGGTACTTGTGTACTTTACGTACACAAGTACCAAAAGTTGTCCCCACTTAAAGAAGAAAGTTTTCCCCTCGCGGGCTCGCTGTGCTCGCCATGCTTCTGGCTCGGTGGCTCGCTATGGTCGCCACAAGGTTATATTCCCCCTCTATGCCCACTTGGATGGTAGGGAATGATGCTGCACACTGGCTGATGTCAGGGTCCTCTCTGTGAGGGGGATTTAGACATTACCATGATTGATAATAATGTGTAGGACACTTGGGTTCTCTCTGCAATGAGTCCGTAAAGTACACAAGTACCCTTTTTAGGTTGCTTTACCATGTTACATTACTGGAGGAATCTTCTAAAGAATTCAAGGGGAGAAGTAACCACTTAGCTTTGATACATCTCCCTCTTTAAGTACTTTGGCATGCTATTTATTTTAAGATCTATTTCTGCTCTTTAAAGAAAGTTGTGTTATAAATGTTATCCGTGCTATAATGTTAAGTGTGAGCTTGTCTTCCGCAGCTATCACGACATGCCGGACGTAATCGATTTCCTTGTTTTGAGACAGTTTTATGATCGTGCCTGTCGCACAAACTGGCAGGCTGGTAAGTTCTCCCATTGTCTGCAGAGATAAGAAGTCAGACATTACCTTTAATAGAAGTCAGACAAAATAAAGTAAAAGTCCAGTTGTTTGCATATATATATTGCTTATATTTAACTTCTGGACAAGCTTACATGTTCTTTATTGTGTTTTAGCCCAATGTTTATATTTTCTTTATAAAGAAAACTTGCATACTCATTTTGACATGGCTTTGATCTGCCTAGGCCAATCCTTGTAGTTCCTTATGTGCAATTATTTCTATCCATTTCGTCAAGCTCTGGTTATTTAAAGAACTAAAATGTCTCTAACATTCAGATGAGTCTTTTTTTAAACCCTTTTTCTCTTGCAGCAAGGCTGGGAAACACTGGACCATGGGGAATGTAGGTTGGGACTGGAGCTGGCACTTAATGAAATGTAGCTTTAAATCCTAAACTCCTCCCCGATGCAATCCCACAATTCCAGTCGTCTCTAAGAGCCTGAGGAGAAGGGCGCGTTTTGGATGGGCTTTTTTTTTTTTTGTTACATTTGTAAAACTTTTATCCCGGAGAGGCCGTCTGGACCCGGGGACAGAGCGTGCACTCACCCTTTTAGAGGGTGGTGGGCGGCAGTGCGGTCCTGGACGGCGGCGGCATCTTGCAGGGTTTCGAGGAGGGCGGCTCCAGTGCGAAAGCGCACATCTCACAGGCTGCTCAGACAGAGCATACCAAGTGCTTTCCCCAGGCAGGGGAGTAGCACTTGTTGCAGAAAGGGAGTGCAACCACGAATCAGGGGGCGGAGCCTGTAGCTGCCGGCCTCCCCTGCACATACCAGCAGCAGTAATGCCAGTACTGTCTGCTGTTACAAGATGGACGGCTGCTGTACCCCTGAGTGCTACTGGACCAGGCAGGCTGGGATCATTGGCTGGTGTAGTCCTTTCCTTACCGAAGTGTGTGTGTGTACATGTATATATGTATGTATATATATATATGTATGTATGTGTGTGTGTGTATATATATATATATATATATATATATATACACACACTGTATTTTAACGGAAACAATGGTTCTGCCTCCAATTGCTGTACTGAAGTACACACTGGAATCATTACACACACTGGGCGGGGCTGCACAGAGCAGTACAATCCTCCTCTGTGACACAGATATGGCCCCTGCACAGGGCTCCGTATTTGCGGCTGTGAAGCATCAGAGAGGACTATGACAGCCTACGCCAAACCCGTCCAGACGCAGGATGTGGCTCTGACAACACTGGCAGTGTAATGGTTAGCATTTTGGCCTTGTCGCACTGCAGCAAGGGGTTCGATTCCACTACAGCCCTCACTGTGTGGAGCTTGTATGCAGGGACTTTGCTGTATTCTGGATGTTTTCTCCCATCCACGGGGTGATGGCCAGTTGCGCCGGGGGGGGCTTGTGTGTATAGGAACCTGTGATGCGCAGGCATCTGGGGTGCTGCATCCACCAGGGTGGGACCTGCGTGGGCTGAGGCTATCAGCAGGTCGGTGTCCGCCCTAGTGAAGCCAGTGACGCTTCACAGGGAGACCAAGTTCAGGCGTGGTTATTCCCTCATCTCTGGCGCAGGCTTCTTTCCCTCTATAGGGTTAAGTTCCCAGCCAAGGTATGTCCCACTGGCTCTGTGCTTTGCAGAGTGCTGCATCATGAATTACGTCGGGTTCCCGGCGCGCTTTTTCAGGAATCCTCTGTTGTGTGAGGCGCAGGTAGAGGGTGGTCTTGGAGGTGTCTTCCTTCTTCCAGGGCTCCATTACACATTTCTAATTCACAGGATCTTGCGCGGTTTTGCACTGTCCCAAAGGATGAGGACCCCCTGTCCTCTTTGATTCACTGCTGCTATGCACTGCTCTTTCTAGAAGGTTTACATATGGATTCCCCAGCAGTGGCTGTGGGTCTGTACAAGCATGGGTGACGGAAAGTCACTGCTTTCCCTTTGGCAATCTCTCCAGTCTCCTCAGGGAGACTTAGAAGACGCTGGATTCAGAGGGCTCTGTTCCTCACAGATTAGCTTCCAGCGGATTGGGTGTCCAAGGGTAAGCACCTCCCACGGTAGTTGCGGCGGTAGCCGTTTAGAGTGCTCTGCATCCCTCTCTTCTCCGTTCCCGTTCTGCCCAACAGCACACGTCACTCTCCATGGATGGAGGGTTTCCGTTCTTCTCCTTCGGGTCACATCCTTGGTCCTTCCGTATTGGCTCATTGTGACCTCAGCCGCGACTCCTGAGGTGCCGTGATTTTGCTTCTTTGGCTTCGGGGCCTTTGGTTACTGTCCACGACTGCTCAGCTGTTAGAAGCACTCGAGCTACAAGCCATCATGCTGGCTCTATTGGGGGCCCTGGCCGGCCGGTCGCAGTCGGTCGGACAAATGACCCGGCGATGGCATATGTGCATCTTCCGGCATACACAAGAACACGGCGACGATCCCGGGGTCTTTCTGGGGTGGAGTCCTTTTGTTCCGTCTCTCAACGGTGGTCATACCGGTATGGGGAGATTAGACATTGGACTCAGATTTCTCCCAGGACAGTGGGTTCTCCCTCCAGTGGTCTTCCTACCGTTCGGCCGTGAGGCCTTCTGAACAGTAGGAAGAAGTCTCTGCACGTTTGCAAGGCTACACAGTTTGGTATGTGATCCGGGCATCCGCTGGCTTCCACAAGGGGCTACCTTGACTGTTACAGGGAAAGTTTTATCCAGAGCATCTGTTTCCCCCGTCCACACTGTTCCCTTAGGTCTCCAGGGGCATTGAGGCTTCCCGAGTGAGGGTAATCCTGGTGGCTTCAGGCTGGCCACGCTAGTCATGGTACGCAGACGTTCTCCCAAGGTCGGTAGGTCTGGGGTGGAGTCTCCCACTTCGTTCAGACCTGCTGCAACGGCCTTTTTCTACGACACTTACCTTGGTTGGTTTTCGCGATGTCTATCTTGCCCTTACCTCCGGGTTTGGAAACTCTGGTGGTGTACCCGTTATGTGTTTGTGCCTCTCACATTTCTTGGCCTTTTTTCTGGAGGGTTTGGATGCCGATTGACTACTTCGGTTTGGGACAAAACATGTTTTGGCCCTTTCATTTTCTTTCCAGCAAGTGTTTGGCTATTCTTCTGAGGGTCCAAACCGTTTTTACAAGGTGTGCTGTGTACTTTTAGCCACCGTTTCATCCGCAAGTGGAGCCGTGGCATCTTAATCTGGTCATATCTGCTCTCACCAAGGCTCCATTGGAGTTGTTGCATTCAATGGATTAGTTACTTGTAAGATGGTCTTCCCTAAGGCTATTGCCTCCTTTTGGCATATTTTAGTGTTTGGGGTTGGCAAGTCGCCTTTTTTTTGTCTTTCATGACTCCGTACAGGTTTTATGTTCCTGACGACACTTGCTTCGGCCTTGTACTTACACAAAATATTGTCCTCCTGGTTCGTCCTCTTTCAGCGAATTCCCGGGACTGGGATGATCTGGCTCTGCCAGGTAGGCTGAGCTCTACAGATTTCTTTGAACACGTCATCCTTGGTACGCTGCACTGTTCTCTGCGGGTTCTTTTTGATGCGTGGGAACATAGTCTGTCAACTACCCAGCAGATCCTTGTACGTTCGATCTGCTCGGTCTTTACTCAAGCCTATTCTTGTTCGGGGTGACCGCCACCAGACCTGGTGTCAGCGCCTTCCGCTAGGTCGCGCGGCGGCAATCTTATGGGCAGCATTATGCGGGACTTCAGCAGCACAAGTCCATCGTGCGGCTATCTGGTCTCCTGTCCGCACGTTTGCTCATTTTTACGGTTAGGTTTTTTTTTGCCTCCGGCGGCACACACACTATGGGCTTACATTTCTCTGGTCAGGCATCCTGAGCGTTCCCTCCCCTAGGGGCGGCTTTTGCACGTCCTATGGTCGTGTTCCCCAGCCTTGCTGAAAGAGAAAATTTTTAGGTCAATTTACCGTTGAATCCTTTTCTCTTAAGCAGGCTGGGGAAACACTGAAATCCCTCCCTCCCGCTCAGTCATGCAAGGTTTTGGTTCTTGACCGTCTGTTTTTTCCCTACGGGTTTGTTTGGTTGTTCTACACAGTTTCACAGGGTTCCTGCTACTCCGCTCCGGACTCTTTTAAAGAAGTACTGGAATTGTGAGATCGCAGGGGGGAGGAGCTTAGGATTTAAAGCTAGCTAAATTTCAGTAAGTGCCCGGTCCAACCTACAATCCCCATGGTCCATTGTTCCCCAGCCTGCTTAAGAGAGAAGCATTCAAAGGTAAGTTGACCAAAAATCCTATTTTTTGTTTTGTTTTAGTGAAACTTCCATGTAAGCAATTTGGCTCTATATTCAGCTATTCCCATGCTAGTATTTAGCAGCAAGTGATGCTCTTTTTGTCCTGCATTCCCATTTTCAGGTGACAAGATCCGCTCTATCATAGACGACGCTTGGTGGTTTGGAATAGTTGTTCGCCAAGAACCATACCAAGCGGATTATCCGGACAGCCTATTCCAGTGTTACACTGTAAAGTAAGACCTACGTTTCTCTACTTTTGTTTCATTTTACTTGGATGTCCTGGTAAGATATTGACAGCTTTGTTTCCTTCCATAGGTGGGATAATGCAGAGATTGAACGGCTGAGCCCTTGGGATATGGAAGCCATTCCTTATGATTGTATGTCATTTTTGTACAATAGTACATTTATTTAGCACATGTAGTTTAATGCATCTTTGCAGATAAAGATGTCCAAGCACAAGTATGCTTGTCCAAAAACTCTTACAGTTCTATTTATTTTCCCGAAATGTGACTGGAACATTAATTTAGCTTCAGTGCCACTCTTGTATCTATGCTCTGTTCTGTGTTATGCACACTGCTCCTAATGCTATTTGTAATGAACCCGATGACTGTATTTTAATATAAACTGAACACTGTTAGCCAGCATCCCTTGTGCAGTAATGTGCATTCATTATTCTTTTCCTACCTTGTTAGTGGTTCCACCTGTAGAACCTGGAACCAGCGTCTCCATAACCCTTGAGGAGCAGGATAATTTGCACTATCGTCCCCAGAAGGGGGAATGGGGACATGGGGATCAAGACAGTGAATGTGAACGAATTATTTGTGGCATTGATCAGCTCCTTAGTTTAGGTAAGAAATTCAATGGATTCTAAATACTGCACTGACCCTGCTGCTACTGTTTGTTGGTCTGTGTTGTTTAATTTGTTATTTGTAGCTTCATTTATACTTTGACATATGTTTGTTTGGTAAAATACTCTACCCGGATTTACAGGCTAACCCATTTATAGCACAGATAGAGAAGAGGTTGCTAATTAAACAGAATAATTGCACTTTCTGTTCTGTGAAGTTGGTTTGAGAAGTAGAATGAGGAACGTCGGGAAGTGAGAGAACAGAAAATATTGGGCCTCGTTCAGAGGTGCACGCAGTCGCCGCCCTGGCTGCGATAGTATGCAAATGCTAGTTTCAGCCTTCCCCTTGTGTAAAGTTCGAGCACTGAGATGGCCACTTTCAGCGCCCATGCACTATGCAACACCGCCAGTGGTTCTGGATAATCCACCATCCCTATGGCAGGTGAGTTCTCCAACTGAACATGGCCGCTGCGGGTCTGAGTCTGAGCCGCCCGCTACACTCCCATAACATACCCATGAAACTGATTTTTTTTATTTTTTTTGCGTTCATTTCACGCCACCGCCCAGAAACGCCCGTGGTTTTCCCTCTCCACTTTTTATACCAACTGTCCCGTACAACAGAGCGCATTTGTGTGTTGTGGGTAATTCATGCATCGTAGAGGTCTCAGTATATTTTGCGCATTGCGTGCATTTAGCATGCGCCTCTGAATCCGGCCCATTATGACCACTAGTGGTCACTGTTTTTTTTTTTTTTTTTTTTTCTTCTATGTTTATCTGTACCTGCGGCAACATTAAGCCCTGACTCTACCAGACACTGAGACAGGGAGCATAGCGTTATGTCCTACAGAGAAGCGATCTGTTATTTTAAACTGTTGCATGGACAAATTAATGAATGGATGCTCATAGATTCCTAGTGATCTGTTATTACATATACATGTAATAGATCGCTCTCTTATACACACGTTTGGATTATTTTTAATGTCATTCTTAGTTCTTTCATGAATGTATGATGCTTGTTTTATGTCACAGATATTGCTGCCCCCTTTTCTGCTCCTGTTGATTTAAATGCCTACCCAGACTACTGCAAGGTGATTCCTTATCCTACAGATCTTGGCACAGTCCGAATGAGGCTTGTGAACCATTTCTATCGGTAAGAGGTGTTTCCGCACAACCACTTATTTCCTTTTAATCCTCTTCTTTGTGTGGTGGCAGTTTTTTTGCAATAAAATGATGTCATTGAAATCCTATTGCAGTAAAAGTTGAGCAACGTGCGTCTCTAAACAGAAGGTGGTTATGTGTCCACCTTGTAGGATGGATAGTTCAGGTTTCATGTTTCTGTGCTGTTAATCGAGAACTGTTTTTATTGCAGGAGGGTATCTGCCCTGATTTGGGAAGTGAGATATATTGAACATAACGCACGGTCCTTCAATGAACCTGAAAGCAGTATTGCAAAATCAGCAAAGAGAATCACAGAGTTGCTGATAAAATTCATAACGTAAGAATTGTTATCTTCTGTATACTGTAGTAGTGTTTTCTTTTTTAAATCTGTTCTATATAAGCATTAGTCATCTTTAGTATTAAGTGATCTTGCTCTGCTTGTGATCATATTATTGTATGCTATTTTTTATTTTTTTTTCCATATTAGCTGTGACTTAATCTAATAAAGAACATTCCTCCAATCTCCACTTTCTGTTGCAGGGACAGCCGCTGTACCAGTATCACGGCGTTGTGCAGCACTGCTGAGGTACAGGACCCGTGTGGCAGACAGGTACCGTCTCCGAAATATCTATGAGGAGGGGGGGGGGGGAGGGGGGGCAAATCATAAATTGTATCACCGAGATTTATTTGCTCTAGCCATTTGTGCGCTCGTCACGACCTACAGTGAGATACTGACCATTGATACTGATGGGTGCAGTGTGCTCGCTTAGGGGTCTATGTACTAAGGAGTGAAAAGTGATAAGTCTGTGATAAGTGCCAGCCAATCAGCTTCCAACTGTCATCTCACAGGCTGTGTTTGAAAAATTAAAGTTGGGAACTGATTGGCTGGCACCTTATCACAGATTTATCACTTATCATTCCTTAGTACATAGACCCCTCAGTGCCTTGGACTCTACCTTATGAGTAAGGAAGGTGTTTGGCTTCCCAGTGTGGTGTGTGTACGTAGCACTTGTAGTTTTGACTGGTTTGTTACCTTTACAACCTCTTGCTGCGGTGCACACACCAAGACTCCAGAGCGCCAATGTTGATCTGCCGATCACCAGGGATGGCTTTCACACAATACCACTGAGTGCCAATTGGTGTGCGGAAAAGACTGATCATATCTATTAATGATGGGGTGCAGTGTTTGTGCCATTCTCTTGGATAGAAGTTCCCTAGTGAGTGTTGCTACCACTCAGAGGGGAAGAGGAAACTAGGATCCCCTTAAGGTACATAGAAGATCGATGATAGAGCCAACATTCTGGTATTCACCTGTATTCCTCTCCCCTCCACATCTTTATTTTCCCTTGTGCACCTTCCGTCACCCCATATCTTCTATAGCGGTGGATGGGATGGTGATCCACGGTTCAGGAGGGTCTTTGTGTGTCATAGCAATAGGCTGTCTAAAACATAGGAACGGAGTCTGGGGGGGATTTTTTTTTTATCTTGTTACAAGGAATTTTCCCATCGTTTTATCTTTAACGTTTATCCACGCCCCAGATTTTACATTACATGTTTTTATGATGTTACCAGTTGATCAGCTCATAATCGCTCGGTCCTCTTTATTGCAACAGAGAACGAGTAATGCCAACAGCTGGAAGAAATGCTGCATGGAGTTGGTTGACTTCATTATAGAATGTGAAGACTCTGAGCCGTTCAGGGAGCCTGTTGATCTGGACCAGTATCCTGTAAGTCTACTTTGTTCCAGTATTGTTTTTTTTTTTTTTTTTTTTTTTTTTTTTAAACACAGCTCATGTAAACCAAAATGAAACAGCTGGTTTGTAAGTAAGCTGGTTAACTTTCAAAGTCAGATGCTTAAATTGACTAAACACCATTTGTGACACGGCCATGCAGGCTGTGTTATCTGTTTGTACCCAAGTGACGTAATCACCTGTGGCGCTGCACGGAAGCTGACTGTTTGTGACCTATCCATGCTGCTCTCAGCAAATCCATGCGATGCCATCTATGGCCCTGTATTATCCCCTCCCCAAATTCCTGCCACTGGTCCCAGTGTAAAAGAAAAAAAATGGTCTGGACACTGAACTTGGCCTCTGCTGACTTGGTTACAGATGATATACTACCCAGTCAGGGCTACTGTCTAATGAATAAAATACCTATACTGTGAATATAAGGAGGAAGTAAAGATGACTCCCATATACAGCAGGACATGTGGGTTAAATAAAATAAAGTATACTAGCATCCAAAGTGTAACTCATACAGCTTGTATACAACCAGCTATGTTGTAGTATTCACAAATTTAGCACAGAGAAAAATTTCAAACCTCAGGGGCAGCCACATGGCTAAACGTTGAGGGTGCAGTTGGAGTTAACCAGCAGGAACAGCCCTTGCTGTTCAATATCTCCTATAAGACTACTGATGCGGGCTCAGGTATCCTCTATTAAAGAAGATAGTTTGATCTTTAAATATCAGAACTACTGGGCAGTACACAGCTAGTGAGCACAAAGCACATGGGGGATATCTTTCCTGACATTACTACTATGAAAAAACACAATTCTAAGCTGCTTGAAATAAGACCGATCACGGAGAAAATCAATGACCTGGCAATGAAGTCCAGGTAACGCAATTTAAAGATTGCATGAAAGCTAAAGAGGCAATTTGCTTGTGGACTTAATTTCAAAAGAGCTAGAAGATCCTCAACTGCAGTCTAAAGGTGACACAGATTGGCGCCCCATTGGGGAGACCGACAAGATGAGCCTTGGGTGGTTATGGTCAGTTGGCTGAAATAGAATTATGATGTCTGTTGAACCATGCTTTAAACCAGTCTACATTGGGAGATTTTTTTTTTTTTTTACATCTGTTAGCTGTCATTAAAATGATAACGAACAGCATTTAGAATTGCTTACTCTTTATGCCTTCAAGTAAGGAGAGAGGTCACAAAAGCCTTTCAAAGTGGCAAAAACCAATGAAATCCAAAAATAAAAGAATATTTTTTAAACTAAATTGAATCAAATTTTATTGCAAAAGCTTCTGAGGAGGATGTGAGTTGTGCTGGGTGCCTTAAAGTTCCAGTTCTGTTAAAGCCAGAAATTCATAAGGTATGATGCTTTCCAATCAATTGAAGTGAGTAGGACCATTCAAATAATCCCTTTCTTTGGGACATAGGAGTCCAACTTTGTCAGAAAAGGGGATATTATAGATATACTTTCTGACTATTATGATCCATACAAATTAGAACCAGTAGATATGGGGGAAACTGTTATTCTGGAACAAATTGTACATTCTACAGGTTTCTGTGTGAGTCTGGATTGGATCATTCTGATTTGCCACTGAAGCACTTTTGGCTGCTATTGATACACTAGAACCTTAGGTCCTGACGTTCATACTGATGTCCTTTAGGGTTAAATTCAAGTTAGGAGCAAGAGGGATGAGTTGCCATTGCAATGGCGTGGAAACGGCCGCAACGGCACAGCAACTTGCCCCCTCATGGCCCGATCTCGCCCCGAACTTGTGGATTTTTCTACACTGCCCTATGTGGCTGCGAACAAAAATCTGCAAGCCCGGAGGTAGCACAAGTGCAGCATATAGTGGTGCTTACTCGTGGCCGCGAGTAATATGCGCCTAATTGAATCATCTCCTTAAAATCGGTACTTGTGTACGTTATGGACTCATTGCTGAAAGAACTCAATGAATGTTTTAAATGGTACTTTTGTACTTTACGTACACAAGTACCGAAAGTTGTCCCCACCTAAACAAGAAAGTTGTCCCCTCGCGGGCTCGCTGTGCTCGCCACGCTTCGGGCTCGGTGGCTCACTACAAGGTTTTATTCCCCCTCTATGCCCACTTGGATGGTAGGGAATGACGCTGGACACTGGCTGATGACGTCAGGGTCCTCTCCGTGAAGGGGATTTAGACATTACCATGATTGATGATAATAATGAGTGTAGGACACTTGGGTTCTCTCTGCAATGAGTCCGTAAAGTACACATGTACCAAAAATTCCTTTTGTGTACAGCTACTAATTAAAATATATATAATATAAAAATAAATCGCTCACTAAAATTGAAAATGGGTCTGTAGCAAGTGTTTAATTGCTCAAGGCAATATATGGTGAAATTAGATAGGATTAAAGAAACAAACCAAAAACCCTTGAGTTTTGTTCTTCCTGTTCTGAAAAGCCAGTGCTGATCATACCAACCTTCTGGTTACCTCCATTTATATCAAATGACCATAACTTTTTTTTTTTTTTTGTAGGATTACAAGAACATTATAAAAACTCCTATGGATTTTGGGACCATAAAGGAAAAATTGTCAGCCAGGAATTACAGAAGTCCCCTGGAGCTGTGCAAGGATATGAGATTAGTGTTCTCCAATGCCAGGCTGTACACGCCAAACAAAAAATCAAGGGTAAGACATTCTACCACTGACTCCATATATCGGTCATGCGATCTCTTTTTTGTCTTGTGTTCATCGAAGAAAATTAGTGTGTATAGAAATGTGGTGATTCTGTGTCTGTATTATGGAAAGCCTCACCTTTACAACAATGGAGGTGTCCAGAAATCTATACTAACCCATACAAACACAGTTACCTTTTTTTTTTTTTTCATTTTGTTGGGGGGACATCCTCCATCTGTCCTCTCCTTTTCTTCCCTTTTTTTTGTGTGGGAAGGGACCTACAGGTCGCCGAGGTACGGTGCCCGCACTGAACGGCATTCAGTGCAGAGCCAGACCTCCCTATCTCTGAACGTGCCGAACCTGACGAGCATCGTCAGGTTGACTGGCATGATCAGTAGACAGTCGGGGTTGGCAAGGACCCAGCGTGCACACGCATCGCTGGTTCTTGCCGGCTATCCATTACCCGACTTTGTGAACAATGCGACCAAAACCTCCTGGTTTTGTTCAGATTGTTCAGAAAGTCGGGTAATGGATAAGGCCCCTTAAGTTGAATGTACCTGCACTAGTGAGGGCTGTCAAATCAATTCTTCAAATAGAAGATGCAAAGTCCATTCCTAAAACAAAATAACTCATTTCCCTCTGATGCTTCTCGGGAACAGCTGTCCTACATCTCGCACATCAGGGATGCACCCTCTTATTTACTATGAGCGGCTTTGAATACTGGTCTCCTAGCTTCCAAAGCATCTGCTACTTCGGTGGTAGCCTGCCGTATCATTTGCCTTCATTCATGGAAGGCCGACACGGACTCCAAGAGAATCACTGCCTTACACTGGGTAGATCCTGTTTGGCCCAGAGTTGGACGAGATTGTGGCTACCTTGGCAGCTTCTAATGATGCATACGCATGGTCAGATTTTTCTTCACATCTGAACGATAACTATTTTAAAAATCATTCAATTGTTCATATCTGAAGGAAAATCTGACATATCTGACATGTTTGAACGATGCGCGTTCCCGATTGTCAGCTAACGATATCTGATGTGTTTGCAGTCAGTTTTGGACGATTTCAGTTATTTTAATGCAGTCCAAAAATCGTTCATATCGTTCAAATCGTTCAATTGTTCATCGGTCACATCTGACAAATCTGACCGTGTGTATACAACATTAGACTGCTTTCCTGCCCTCAGCATTTACACCAAGGCCTGGGGTTTCATCCTTTAGGTCTTTTCGTCCCCATGGAAAAGCTAAAGGTCAGTCTTTTCCACCGCAGTCTGCTTCCACAAAGGCCTCCAAGCCCAGGACCAAGCAGGCCTGGACTACTAGACGTACAGCCACCAAATCCGAGGGCAAGCCTTCAGCCTGACGGGGCAGGCCTCCCCCTGGGAGATCCCAGGGTGGGAGGCAGATTTCTTCATTTCGCCCAGTTCTGGTGTCAGGCCACCACAGATGCCTGGGTACAAGAAGTGGTCTCTCACATTTACGTCCTCTCATTCCTGAGACGGCCCCCCAGCAGTTCTTTTACAAAGGCCTTTCACTCCTTGCTGCACTTGGGGGGTGATAATTCTGGTCCCATTGTCACAGCAAGGGACCGGTTATTACTCTACCCTTTTCTTGGCTCAGAGGCCCAATGGGTGTCATCGGCCTATCCTCAGTGTCAAGTCTCTGAACAAGTTTCTTGTATGGAAACCCTCCGCTCTATTGTCCTAGCTATGGAGCCTGGGGAGTTTATGGTGTCTCTGGACATTCAGGACGCTTAACTACATGTACCTATAGTGCCCTTTCATCAGCAATATCTCTGTTTTGATGTCCCACAGCAACATTTCCAATTTCAAGCACTGCCTTTTGGGCTTTCTACAGCTCCACGGGTCTTTACCAAGATCATGGCAGTTATGGCAGCCCATCTTCGTTGTCAGGGAGTCAGACTACTCCCATACTTGGACGACCTCTTGCTGTTAGCACACTCTCCAGAGGTCCTTTACCGCCATCTTCAGATAACCATGGCCTTTCTACAAAAACACGGCTGGTTGATCAACTGGAAGAAGTCTTCCCTGACCCCTTCTCAAAGGATGGTACATCTGGGAGTCCTCCTGGATTCTCAAGTTCAGAAAATCTTCCTAACAGCAGACAAAATCTCGGCACTGCAGCAATGAGTGCGCAGGTTACTCCAGTCGCAGAGTGTCAGTTCACTCAGCAATGCAGACCTGGGGTCCATGGTATCCACCTTTTTGATATGGAGTTCGCTCAGTCCACCACCAGGCCCCTACAACACCTAATCCTCTCCAGGTGGAATTGGCTGCCCCATCTCATCAGATCTTAGATGATGGTCCTCTCTCCGGAAGTTCGTCTATCCCTCTCCTGGAGGTTACGGATGTCCCTCCTAAACAAGGTTCGTCCCTTCTGGATCCCAGATTGGGTACTTCTCACCACGGACGCAAGCCTCTGCGGGTTGTTGGACTCCCACCAAGGGCCAAGGGGGTCCTACCAATCAACGTCCTGGAACTCCGAGCCATCTACAGCGCCCCCACTCTGACTCAGGACATTCTTCAGGGCAGGCCAGTAAAACTACAGTCAGACAACGCCACGGCGGTGGCCTACCTCAATCACCAGGGAGGCACTCAGTTGGGCGGCAATGGCAAAAGTGGCACGCATTCTCACGTGGGCCGAACGTCATCTTCCGGCCATCTCCACGGTGTTCATTCCGGGGATTCTCAATTGGGAAGCTGATTTCCTCAGCCGTCACATTGTGCACGCCAGGGAGTGGTTTCTACACCCAGAGGTCTTTCAGCTCCTGGTGGACAAATGGGGTCTACCGGACTTGGACCTCATGGCCTCACAACACAACCACAAGCTTCCAGTGTACAGATCCAGGACAAGGACCCCGAAACAGCCTTCCTGGATGCCTTGTCAGTGAAGTGGACCTTTCATTTGGCATACCTCTTCCCTCCAGTCTCCCTTCTTCCTCTGGTCCTTTGGAAATTCAAGCAAGAAGGGGGCACGGTTCTGTTGGTAGCTCCGGCTTGGCCTCAACGCCATTGGTACTCCGATCTTCAAAGTCTCTCCATAGACGCTCCTCTCCAACTTCCTCAATGGCCGGACCTGTTGTCTCAGGGTCCCTGTCTGCATTCTGACCTGGCCCATCTGTCTTTGACATCGTGGCTCTTGAGACATCCCTCCTAAGATCCAAAGGGTTTTCTCGCTCTGGTCCAGACCATGCTCAGAGTGCGTAAGCCGGCCTCCGTCCGTATCTATCACCGTGTGTGACATAAATACTTCCAGTGGTGTGCTACCAGAAGCTATGACCCTCCGGTTTTTCCGGTTTCTCTGATCCTTGCCTTCCTTTGAGCTGGATTGGATCTCAGACTCCGCGTGGACTCTCTGAAGGTGCATGTCTCTGGTCTGTCCATCTGGTTCCAGCTCAGAATTGCTCCACTGCAAGATGTTCACACCTTCCTTCAGAATGTCCTCCATTTACAACCTCCCTTTGTCCCTCCTGTGGGTCCGTGGGATTTGACAGTGGTTCTCCATGCACTTCAGGGAACTTTGTTTAAACCCCTGGACTCAGACGTCAAATGGCTCACTGCAAAGACACTTTTTTTTTTTTTCTTCCGGCTATCTCATCTGTGCGTATGGTGTCGGATTTGGGGGAGCTCTCCATTTCTGATCTTTCGTCAGGACAGGGCAGACTCTGGCCAAATGGCTTTGCATGACTATTTCACAGGTTTACACGCAGGCTAGCTTTCCTGTGCCGGATACAGTATCTGCTCATTCTACTTGCTCTGTGGGTCCCTCGTGGGCAGCCCGCCATTTTGTTTCTGCCGAACAACTATGCAAGGCGGCCGCATGGTCTTCTGTCCACACCTTTCTTAGGTTCTATGCCTTTGACACATTTGCCTCTCAGGATGCTACCTTTTGGATGTCTGATTATCCTCTCTGCTCAGGAGCGTCCCTGCCCTTGAACTGCTTTTGGACATCCCCATTGTCTCCCCTGTGGAGCCCTATGGACCCTGAAGAAGAAAAGGAGAGTTATGGTAGACTTACCTTTTGTGAACTTTCTTCGAAGTCCATAGGGTCCACAGGGCGCCCTTCTATAAGTTTCTTTTCTTGGTCACCGGTTTCCTTCTTTATTGTGTGAGAGTGTGATTCTTGCGTGTATCAGTCTTCCTTCTCTCCGATCTTGCTCCTGCCTTGGCTTGTTTACAAAACTGAATTTCCTTCGGCTGTGGGCGGGTATAGGGGGGAAGGACCAGAGCATCCTGAGACGGAAAAGCTTTAACTGTTGGTGTCCAGTCCTCCTAACCACCACCTATACACTATTGTCTCCCCTGTGGATCCTATGGACTTCGAAGAAAGCGTTAACAAAGATAAGTCTACCATAACTCTCCTTTTTTTATTTTCTTGGGTCAATGAGTTTTTTTTATTTTCTTGGGTCAGTGGAGAAGTGATTAGAGCAATTAGCATTGCATCTGGAATCTGACAGCCCTAAAACAGGATTTTGTATTGAACCAGTAAAATCCATTTCTCAGATTCCATGGTGGACACTGAAGATTACACTGAGGTAAATGCAGTGGAGGAGAAGCCTGGCACTTTTTTAGAATTAAGTCTAAACCTGCTTCCCCCCTTCAATACCTCGGCAGCCTAAGTGAGCCAGTTATTTAGATAAAAAATAAAGAAGCCAAAGAGAAGTAGAGGAGAATCAAAACCGTATAACAGCCCGCCTTCAAGAACCAAAACAGGCAGCCATACAGAGAACGTGGAGGGCATCTAGTGTCCCCCATGAAATCTGAGAAATGGATTTTACTTAAGTACAAAAATCCTGTTTTCTCATTCATCTACTAGAGGACACTGGAGATTACACTGGTGATGTCCAAGTACTCCTCATTAGATGGTTGCTGTATGGTAATGGTCCCTTGGTCATGCAAACAACATCAGGAGCTCTGCTGTCTACAACAGTCCTAGGAAAAGAAAACTGAGAAGAAAAGAAAAGCCAGAAGGGAGAAAAACTGTACAAAAACTGCAAGGGATTGAAAACCCAGGAAAAGAGGAGGACAAAGGCAGGAAATGCCGGACCACAGAGTCCAAAAGCAAACTGCTGCCACATCAAGTACAGGAGCCGATGCCCCAGGAGACACTCAGAGGAATAAAGAGTAGAGACCGCACCCGGCAGTCCCCTATGCAGATTGTCTAAATCTGTGCAATCAAAAAGAAGAGTCTAGGGGACAAGAGTCTTCCTGGAAGTAATAGCATTCCCGCTAGGGTGTTTTAGTGAGGCGCCGCACCCTGCCCTACTTCAAAATGCTAAAATACGCTCTGCAGTGTCTCGCGGATGGAAAGTTACTGTGAAACAGTCACTCGGGTGAATAGATATAGTGGGTATGCGCTTGCCATCTCTTCACTCTGCAGAGCCCCCTGCAGTGATGAAAATGGGGTGCATCTTAAGGATATGCCGCCGTTTGTGTGGCCATGCCCCCTTTTTGGGTGCTCCCCTTTTCACGCCATGTGCCCTGCCGCTCCCTGGCATGAACACTAAGTAAACTGTATCTGAAGCCAGTAACCTACCCCTCCAGCTGTTTAAGTTTCGCCGGGTCCCGTTTTCGCGTCCTTTGGAATTGAATATGGGGATAAGCAATGACACCTGCAAAACTTTTCCGCAGGTAAAAAGTGATGACGGCGAAAAGTCCGGCATGCGTAAAGCTGCCGACTTTTCACGGCTAATTGAATATGCCTCTTAGGCTGCTGGGGTATGGAGGGGGACGAGCCAGTTCAGACTTATTTCATTCTTGAAGTTGCAGGCTCCTCCACCACTGCCTATACTCAATTGTAATCTCCAGTGTGTGTCTCCGCCCGTCCCCCCCCAAACGGATGATGGAGAAAGCTTATTGTTCTCTGGTGAAACATACTTATTAGGCCACTAAATAGCTTTGATGTTGATATGGGGCTTCTTGAGAGCCCTACTTCTGCCTCAGCAGTTGCTGCATGCTGTGCTCTCTGGCTTCAGACATGGATGCAGGGTCTAAGTGGACTCTGGAGTCTCTTACATTGTGGAGGTCTTGTTTAATCCTGGACTGGATAAGAATCTTTACCAGGCTACAGGAGATATGCGTTCTTACTGTTAATGATCCTATATCAAAGGGGGCTGGATTTTGCTTCTTTCAGGCGTACGAGAAGGCTCATGGTCTGACAACCAGGGCTTTGTTCTTTGCTCCACCTGCTCCGAAGCCTTTTGAGAAACAGCTTGATGGGCGCTTTTACTCATTCTCTTACTGGTTCAGTAACAGGGTGGTTATTTTCTCAATCTGAAATCCCTGAATGTTCAGGGGTGTCTTTGTGGGGACAGGTACAAGATAGAACGCTTGAGGAAGATAGTCATTGCCTGTTTCAACCTGGTTTCCATCCTGTCCCAATACTTTCCGTTTCAGACCCTGTCTGTGATGAGCTTCCCTTCGCAGATCAAGGGTGGTAATAGTCGTCCATTACCTGGATGATCTGCCGGTCATGGAGAACTCCTGGCCTCGCTGCAGCCTCATGTTCTGTAAACAGTCACGACCATAGACTCTCTTATGTTTGGTTTATTAATTACAGGAAATCCACCCGGACACCTTTTCTAGGGGATGAGCTTTCTGGGGCTTTTTTTGTGTTATCCATCAGCAGAGGGTGCTAATGCTGGAGAACAGAATTCTCTCTCTGCAGGGACTTATGAAGCACATCGCAGACCAGATATTTGCATGAAAATCCTAGGAAAGATAGTTTCCAACTTGTATGTGGTTATAATCGGGGGTGTATCAGAGTAGTCTCAAAATGACAGGTCTCACAATATTTGGTCAGATTTTCAGGCAGTCTCCCTGCTGATTGCTGAGAAGCGACAACCTTAGTAGGAGTTGCCCGTTTGTCAATTGGTACTGGTCGATGTCAGCAGACTCCAGCCTTCAAGGTTGGGGGACAGTATGCTTCAGCCCTGTTTCCAGGTTCTTTGGACCATAGTGGAGTCAAAGTTTATGATAAAGGTACTGAGCACAGACCAGTTTTTTTAGGCTTTGCTCAAAGGACACTAGGATGGGCCATCAAGATTCAGGTGGTTGCTGTGCTAAATCGCCTGGGGTGCTCCAATAGTGCCTTTACACATGAGCAAGAGAAGCAGAATCATGCAATAGGCATTATATCCATCCCAGAAGGGTAGAATATATTCTCATCTGGTACACTCTTCACCCTGGGGAATGGTACCCTATTGGCAGTGAGTTTTTCAGTAGATTGTGGATGGGTAAGATTAGCAAAATGGCAACTTAGTTGAACCAAAAATGGAGTGTTACTGATCCAGGAAGCAGGTGACGAGTGCCTTTCGGATAGACGCCATATTTTGGCGCCTTGGAACTTTCATTTCATCTACTGGTTTCTTAGTTTAGTAATGCTTCTGTGTGTTCCTTTAAATAAATAAAAAATATTTGGGTGCATGTGCTAAAGTATGCCATCTTCAGTGGCAACCTCACACTACTCGATGTCATAGGTTACAGTGGAAATATTTTGAAGCCATTGTGAAATTTCAAACTGACAGTAATAGCGTGCCGCCCCTATGCAAGTGTGCCTGATGGAAATTCACCGCTGACTCTCCAAGCCTTACCTTGAGACTCACTTGCCACAATAATTTGCATATTTCCCCATAAACACCAGTAGTTCATCACTTTTTCTATTTTATGAACGAATTTTGATATGGGGTTCCTAATTTCTATTAAGGATACATAGACATATGTATAGTGTGTACACGTCTCTACTAAATTACCACTGAATGTGGGATCTTTCTAGCTTTCACCTCTGCCTCTCATGTCTGTCCATCTGTGTTATGGTGACGCCTAATACTGCCTCATACTTGCGCACTGGCAAAAATAGTCCCTGCAGAAATCCTTTTATACACCTTTTGTGTTTTCCTGGGGATTTGAGGCTGCTAAAGATGCTGTTTTACCCCACCTAGATCTACAGTATGGTCTTACGACTTTCTGCATTTATGGAAGAAAAGATGAAAGATATCCTCTCTGATTATAAAGCTGCCCAGAAATCCAGAGATGAAGGTCCCAGTACTACAAGGAGGGCAGGTGCAAAGGGCCAGCCGCATAACAAGAAACCACGTGGGTAAGCAATGTGTTGGATTTACTTGGACACGCTGGGGAGTTGGCCTTTGCCGATAGGAGTTGACTTTAATTTCCATGCACTGGTATAATGCTTTTATTCACTTTTTAGCTTGATGTCTCTTGGAGTTGGACACTCATAGGCCTAATCTCAAAATTTATTTTTTTTCTTCTTCAGTGGGCTCATCCTTACGCTGTACTTGTTTTCTACAATTAACACTGGTCCCAGGGCATGTTGCAGTAATTAACATGGCCCATAACCGAATATTTGTACTTTGTATTTGTGTAATTATGTAATCAAGGGAAGAATGGTAAAATATATTCTTGGTCTAGAATTTTACCTAGTGTTTTTTTTTTTTTGTGTAGTGCTAATAAATAATACTCAATAGCTCACCATACCATCTCCCATAGTCTCATTGTCATAACTTTCTAACCATGCATGATCTTCATGGGATGGCCTGGAGAGGACTGGGAATAGAACAGAGCAGGATGGCTGACGAGCTATTATGGTTCTTAAGAGCCTGCAGAGAGGAACAACCCAAAACACACGCTGGAATATATTATTCTCTTTTATACAGTGTTTTGGGTAAATGGTTTTAATTCAAATTGGTTAACGTTAGACTAAACTTTTTTCCAGTTTCCATGTATATTAAGTCCAGCTATGTTTTACTGGGGCAGCTAGGTGTATACTGCTTTGAGGCCGGTAAATGCTGTGATTCCGGCAAGGCGATGACGCTTTATAGGATGTCCTTTTAACCAAGTCATATTTATCATTTTTCAGCACAATCTTCAGAAAAGTCAGACAAACAAGAGTATCTCCCTGTGACAGAATGAATGGTTCCCGGCTAGAATTGTCTTCATCACAGTCTACCTCACGTGGAGTGGCTACTGTCGCTGGCAAGTTCAGCAGGACCAGCTCCTCAGCAACACACTCACAAGGACAAAGACCTGGCACCGCTCCCACCTCGATTCCTAAATCCCACACAGCAACTGCAGTGCGTGACCGCTCGCCAAGCGCTTATATGTTATCAGGTGATCCTCGCCGCTCCACTGTTACCTTCACTTTAGCACCCAAGCCCCTGCGAGTATCAGTGGTAGATATACTGGTAGTCTTCAAGGTCATGCCTGGGTGTGAGCATATTTTTTTTTTGAGATTACGCATATTCCTCTCACCAACGCAAATTCGCATGGTCGACATCTTTCTGGTGTTGACACCTGAACAACAACATTTTGTACCGCCCTTGTAGTTTCTGGTAGCCATTTATAAGCTTGGCAAAAAAGAGGTTTAGGTTACGTACGTCCAAGACTACATATGGAACGGCCTTTAAAGCCGCTATTGATATCCTCCATACTTGTGGTGACATAATACAATTAAGGGGATTGCAAGGGTGCAAGTTGATGTCTTTTTGTCACACTGGAGATATTATTTGTAATACCATAATGTGCTCCTGCAGTATTTCTCTTTGGGCATTGATAAGTTAGCTTAATAATAAACTCACATTATCTTCCCTCTTGTAAAAATGTTATTGCAATGTCTCTCGTATGAGATTGTAATTGAAGCATGGTTGTATTTATAATGCGATGCCTTTGTCTCCTGACTTTATAGACAGTGAAAGCAACTCTACCTCCATTAGCTCTGCTTCTGCACATTCCTCCGGCTCTTCATCTTCCTGTAGCTCAAACTCTCAAACCAATGACCAGACTGATTCAGGCCCTATTTCACGCAGGATTAATGGCTTAAAGGCGAAACCATCTAATGTTGGACGACCAAGATCTACTAGTACAAAGCAAGGTACGTAGTTAGTGTAACTTTTTTCTGTTGTGTAAATGGTGGTCATCAAGTGCCTCCCTCCTCCCAAGTCTCATCCTTTCACTGCTAAGGCTGCCCGGTTGCAGTTTTCATTTCTCTCGCTGTTTATCCAACTGTAGTTTTTTCATTGTTATTGGTCAAATATTACCTTTTTATTTCATGGGTGACACTGGAGAATCTAGGTATACAGGGCAACATATTGAGCTTGGATACTCTCACCACCCAAATCCCCCCCCCAAAAAAAACCAATGCCTAGGTCAGACTCCTTCCCCTCTAATTGGCCAACAATACCCTACTTTAATTGCCATTCGATCCGGGAGTTTTGTCTAGGTCAGCTGTGTTTTTTACCATTTTTTTTTTTTTTTTCATGATCGACCGGCTTTTCGTAGCATTGGGCGATGTTTAGAGCATACCCTGGAAAAGCTTTTCCTGCTTCTCCTCACACCAGCAGTCCACATCTCAGAGGGGCCTGTCCAGTACCGTTGCAGGTAGCAGCCCTTGATCCCTGATCCGCTGCTTCCATCGGGCATGACTGGCTCATGCTTCACCACAAAAATGTCGGGTATACGGTAAGTGCTCCGCTTTGATTGGAGTAGAGAAGAAATATATCGGACGCGGTCTGCTCCCGGGGCTTCTGTCCCGATACCAGGGAACCTTTGTCAGATAGCAGGGCACCCACTAAGGTTGCCCTTTCTATAGTACAATTTAGAGGTAGGAACCAGATTCTAGTCAGCTTCTTTGTTTAGAAGAGACCTGGGGGGAGTTACTATCCCTGCACAGCGCCGCCTCGGCGCACAGCCAACATTTGAAGAGCTTGCCCAAAATCCTGAGGCGCAGCGCGCTGTTTTCAGACAGCAGCATGTCAGAACCTCAAATGTGTGCTCAGTTCACCCCTATTCCTCCCTTTCCATACCTCATTGACCTGCTAAGATTTTATTTACATATTTATAGGAGATACATTTTTTTATATATATATATATATATATATATATATATATTATTTTAATATTGGTGAAGGGTGTGTCTGGGGACCATTTCAGGGTGGACATTTTGGTGGGATTGTACTTTTTGTCACCCTGTCCGCAGATCGGGGGGTAGTTGGAATACCGGCTGTTGGGATGCCGGCGCGGGAATCTCTATGGTAAGTGTTGGAGTTAGGGGTTAGGCACTAGGAGGGGGAGAGTTAGGGTAACACTTCCAAAAGTAAGCCTAAAATATAGTAGTTATAGCAAAAATATTTTGCCTGACATTTGAAGCCAAAGTCCCATGTGTTAGATTAGACCAGGGCTGATTAATGTTGACAGTTATGATGTCGACACTGTTGAAATGTCAACAGGCAACATATCGACATCCTCCAGGCTTTGGAATCTCTTCCTTTTTGGTGGTCCTATTTGAACCAGTGCTTGAAATTATACTTCAGCTGTAGTAACTAAATGTGCACCTCTACCAAGAATTACCTAAAAAGTCAGTGTCCCTTTTTCACCTTCTGGGCAGATCAAGAAACCATCTAACTCTAAGAGGTCAGCACTTTGTAGGAAAGTCTAGCAGTAAAAAGGTCCACTGTCCTGACAACTTTTCACCACCAGTCCATCAACAGACAGCCTGAAATCTGGATCTAAAGAGAACTAGTCAGACTTAGCAGTGTTCCGGAGTGGAACCTTTCTTGTCAAGAAACCAGACTAGTTCTTCCAGGCAATCGTAAATGTAAAAATTTCAATGAAATACCTTCTTTCGAGTAGAAGGACATAAAATGGAATCTTGAAGAGTGGGTGTGAGCAAAATGGGGAATTTATGGTGTCATTAGATATCAGAGATTCTTGGCTCCATGTTCCCATCTGGGGGTGGTGGTCACCAAAGCCCCCCTCAGGTTTTCAATACGGTCTCCTCTCCAATTTGAAGCCCTTCCTTTCTGTCTATCCACAACACCAAAACTGTTTTAAAAAAAAAAAATCGGTGGCATGACTCCTAAGGACCTAATGGGTAATAGTAATCCCGATCTTGATGACCTCTTTATCAAGGCAAATTCTAAGCACTTGTTGCTATCCCACGTTTGCCTGTAATTTTATTCAAAATTCTGCCTCTTACTTGATAAAATCCCTGTTGAAAATAAAGTGGGTTTATGTGCATTCCTGATTTCAAAAGTTGATGCTATCTTGCCTAGAATTTTAAATGATACTTTATCTGGAACAACCTCAAATGGAAAATCAGAAAGACATTTGGGCAAGTGGTACAAGTCTCACATGCAATTGAAGTATATCAGACCCTTATTTCAGGTGCACTGCTCACTCAAGTAATGGTTGGTCCCAACCACCCTCAGCAGTGGCAGATTATTCACTATCTGGGACTAAACCCTGGTTATGACAGATGTTAGTAAGGGTTGTGTGCAATTGTGTCCCAAAACAGGATTCAAAGCCATTGGACAGGCGTGAAGTCAATACTCACGTTCATCCTCAATCATGGAGGATTCCTGTCAGGAAGGTGGTCATAGCCCAGGCTTTTTTAGAGCACAGTGGGGGACTGGCTCTCCCCTCCCTCCCCCCCCCCCCCTCCTTCATATTAGCGGCAACGGCTTCTCCCCCGGCCTAGCACTGGGCTGCGGTGGGTCCACTTCCCCCAAGCCCCCATCAGCTGTTTGTTTTTTTTGTAGGGAGTATGGCCACACCTCTACGATTAAGCCATGTCCCCACAGTACTTAGGCCATGCCCCCACTCTCTACAGCCCTGATTCTTGCACATACAACCTCCTTTTGGTACCTTGAGATGTGAATTTGGTTCTCAAGGCCCTATAGTACTTACTTATCCTGCTTTTGGAAACAGTAGATCTGAATCTACTTATAAAGTAAACCATTTTTCTATTCGCTATATTTTCATCTAGGAGCTCTTTCCAGTCGGTCACATCTTATTTCCCATGAAGACCGGACTGTCTTTAAGAACAAAGCCCTTGATTCAACCATTAGTCCTTTCCCAACTCCATATGAACCAAGAAATAGTTGTTCTTGCCCTATTTCAGAAAGTACATGCAGAAGAGACCTCCATTTAGACTTTGGACCTTGTGAGTGTTTTTATAACCTCTAAAACAGAGGCCAACAATCCTCTAAACTAACTATGGCCAGCTAGAACACAACTGTAATCAGTCAGGCCTTATACCGCAGCAGTGTTTTTTTATTTAAAGTGCCCAACTCTCTTTGCGCCATCTCACATACCTCCAGTGCCCCCCATGGAAGTCAGAGAAAAGCATTTATTGGTAAGTGCATATTACTCTTTTTTTGACTTATGTCAATTTCTCATTATCGCTTGCCAATACTAATTTTTATTTGAGTTTTAGTAAAAGATAAATTGTAATTCATTTTTTTTTTTTCTTAAATCCTCTGTTGCATACAGCATCTCAAGACAATAACCAAAGGAGAACTACATCTAGTAAAAGGAAAGTATTAAGTTATTCTGATGAATCAGGTCCTGTATCTGCCAGAAATTCTCATCAGGGAACACGGAGGAAAATTCTTCGGAAGTGTGCTGCTCTGGCAGCCAACAAGATCAAATGCATAACGGATAGTGCCTCCACCTCAGACAGTGACTGCAGCGCAAGCAAAAATACTAGAACACTGCCCCAACGGACCGCTGCTGCAAAAGCCAAGAAACGGCTCTTGGACGGCAGTGAGGAGGAGCATGGTTTAAGTGATAGCGATCGGGAGCTTGAAACAAAACAAACTTCTAAGCCTTCACGAAGGACATCAAAAACGCGTCCAAAGTCCACCCATGGTGCATGGAAACTAAACCGCGGTTCTAGCACCTCTAGTTCAGATGACTGCATAAAATTCTCATCTCCAAAGCTATCTGCAGATGAGTATATGAGCAAGAGTGTATCTCGCATGAATGGTGAGAACCACAGCGCAGATGAGCCGTATGTATCAGACTCTCCATGTCCTAGCCCAGCCAACACTTCCCAAAAATATCTTGAGGAATCAGACTTTGGAACATCCTCCTCCAAAAGTAGCGTAACAGTATTAAAAAACAAACCGAGTGAACTCAGGAACAAACGGTCACCAGAATGTCGAGTTGTCCTAACAAATGTTTGTCCAACTGGCACTGAAGAACTGTTGCGTAAGTCTTGTGGGACTAAACGGATGCCTCCACCTGCTCGCAAGAGAATCCCCGATACAGATTCTGACTCTGATACTGAAACTCAGGACAGAAGGCGACGAAAGAAGATAGTGTCCTCGGTAATGTCACCACCTGCTAGGAAAACAAAAGTATTAAGTGACTCTAGAGACTCTTCAAATTCAGGAACTGATGAATTTGATGGTAATTGTAAGTTCTCAAGTTCTGGTGACTGTTCTACGAAAAACCTAAATGGAGCTTCATGCTCTGATTCAGAGTCCTCACACTCAGACAGTAGCAATAATGTTCGTAGTAAAATGAACGGAAAAAATCCAGTGTTAAAATCTAAAGCCCGTGACCAAAAGAGGAAGCGGGCGGAAAGCAGCTGTGACGATGAGTGGGACAAGCTAGACACTGGAAAACGAGAGAAATTAACCCGCCGATCCAAGATCTGTACGAGAAACCGGGGTAAAAGGACCGTGCGGTACAACGATGATGATGAAACCCCAGCTCAGAGTGATGGAGACTTGAATCCTTCCGTTTTGGCCAAGCGGTTTATGCGGAACTGAGAAGTGGAAGGAAGCTCCATGTTTCCATCTTGTTCAAATTCAGGGATTATACTTCTATTTTTTCTACAAAAAAAGAACATCTATAAATGTGGTTACAACCAGACTGTACTTATTTGACTTCTTATTAAAGCATTTATAGCACAGATGCCAAAATGTGCCTCAAGTAGTGCAGATGGCATCTGAAAACAAAGATTGTTTGTTTGTATTTTACAACCTGTAATTTAGAGGGTTCTTGCCGTGGGAATTAACACCTAGACCCTCATTTTACTGCTAGATTTATCAGCCATTGAACACTTATTTTGCACATTTTGTTTAAGGTTTACAAATGTCTAAAGGTTTTGTACTATTTTTTTTTTCCACAGTACTTTTTTTTTTGTTTTTTTTTTAGGTGAATTGCAGAAAATGGTAAATACCTAAACTTGGTCTTTTTTTTTCCCCCTCAAAACTCAAAACTTGAATGCAGGTTTATTCCCAAAGTCCACACTAGTGCCATGAATTTATTTTTAATCTGCAGTAATTCTATCTTCCCTCATGAATGATGTCCTTTGCGCACCCACAGGCTGCTTAGTTTAATTTTTTTGGAATGTTCTACTTTTTTTTTTTTATTATTAACTTCTGTTTTTCAGATTCAATTTCAACAAGTTCATATTCAAATTCTGCAGGCACATTTGGAAATTTTATCTTGGTTATGGCTAAGGCACCTGATCAGTTTTGCTGCAGCTGTGATAGTTTGTGTAGACAGGCTTTTGGCAAAGTCTTGTAGAATAGTTCATCAACCATTGACCATGGAAGCAATTATATCTATATACTCTTTTATATACAGATAATTTCAGTCTTCCATAGATTGCAAAGTAAGCAACAGGCCACAACATATTTTGCTTAATTTAAATCCAGCAGCAGGTGAACACACTGGGTTCTAAGCCAGCTTTACGTTTGCCACCGCCAGGTAGTCTTGTTTTGGTGTAGAAGAGAAAATAGCCAACACCTACACCATTTACCCTCGTTGTAAAGGGAGGTGGTATGTGTGCTGCTCATGTTTCATTAAAACACATTTTCTAATGTTTTAATAGGTGTATGTGTATGTGTTCAGTAGGTTCTTTTCAAGTGAAATCAAATTTTGGATTAACATTTTGCACTGTTTACAGCTTGAATCACACCTCTGTGTGGGCGTGTGAGATACTAGAAGTATGGAGGAGTTTATCTAATGTGGTGTTTGTTTTTTTTTTTTTTATGGCAAATTCATATCTAAAAGTATTTTCTGCTACAGATTAAAGATTAAGTGCAATTTGAAAGCCTTGCTTTATTTTGTATTAAAAAATAAAAAGTATGATTTGAAAGTTGATGCTGGTTGGGTATTATGAATAGCCGGCAGCTCAAATCCCGATGCTCCCCCTCTTCCCGCACCCTAAACCCCCCCTCCCTGCAGACTAACCCTCCCTGGGGGGCTGCCTAGCACTAATCTCCCCCTGGGGGTCCCTAAACCTTAACCCCTAACCCCCCCCCCAAATCCCTGGACTAGGTGTACTACTTACCTGTATACTTACTTCCGGGATGGCGGGGGTTGGGATCCTGATGCCTTTGGGATAGCATCATCGGCATTATGCCGGGCGTGGAGATTCCGGGGTCTGTTTATTGATGCCCAAGATCATGTCCGCCGGCATATTAAACTTATCCTGTTGACGTGGCAAGAGTTGTGCTGTATTGTATTGTTTTCCAGTCCTCCAGCCCACTGATCGTACTGGCCGGTAGGATTGTAGGTTTCACATTATGGAATAATTCACAGTTTCTTTTAATCGTGCAATTCTGGAGTATGGTTTTGTAAATACTTGTTTTAATCTAATCTGTTTAGAATACGACGTACAGATGTGTCCACATACATCTATCCTCGATGCGCTACAAGCCGCCGCACCACACAATGCGGGAGCTCCGTGTGCATCGGTAGCACCGAGCGTCTTTCGTGCAACTTTTTACCTTCAAATGCGTCTTATTCTCACAGTGATGTGAATAGATAACACAAGAAGCTTCTGCTGATTACATTAATATGCAGCATGTCTATGTTCTGTGAGTGACTGCGGGTGTATCTGCATGCAAAACGCTATGTTAGTGTCAGCGACTGTAGTGTAGCGTTTTGCATGCAGATACAACCGCAGACACGCACAGAATATATGCAGCATGTCTATAATTTTAATCAGCAGAAGCTGCTTGTGCTAGCTATTTATATCACTAGGAATAAGACTCATTTAAGAGTAAAAAGTCACACAAAAAGATGCTCGGCGCTACTGAGCCACGACATAGCGCGAATAGCAGGGCTGTTTAAAGTGCAAGGAGTCTAAATGTATGTGGACACATCGCTATCACTGTAGTTTTTAATATGCCATGATTATTATACAAAAATGACACATCAACTAGAGCACAGGGAGTGGCCTCAAATAGATGGTTTGGTGACATCAGGAATCTCCTAACACTTTATATTCTATAATTGTATTGTACTTACCACAAGCTTTTTATATAAGAAATTCCTCTAATATACTCTAAAAGAGAGAAACATCCCCACATGTAGGTTGCAGTCTTGTGCAATTTATTAGCATAAGAATACTTGGAAATGGTAACCCAACTCTGGTAAAATGTTGTATATGATATAAACAAAAGTGATTGGATACTGACAGCAAATGGATCAATGAGATTTTATTGATGTCAGTACGTTCCAGGCTGTATGTTTTGCCGTTCCGCCTTAAGTACATAGACCAACTGTGACACTGAAGAAGGTCGAGTCGGCCTAGAATGCAACCGTTGCTCCAATTAATCACAGAGGTTCTCAGTGGAGTTAAGATCTGGCCTCTGAGCTCGCCAGTCTGGGTTACCAAATTTTCTGTATACCAGTCCAACGTCTCCCCGGAAACATGACTGGATGCACTAAATTTTGGAGCTCTCTAGATAAGGCTGTTCGCTTATAACGACTTATTCTGTAAGAAGATTACTCTTCTCATAGTAACCAATAATCTCATAGGTTTCTTTTCTATAGTACTTTTCAAGGGAACCATCCCTAACGATAAATTCTTGACAATAATAAAATGTGTTGTCTTGTGACTGGCTCCTGTATGTAAATAAGCTCCAGAAGTGTTGCAGATAATTAGAGGCCAACAAAACTCACTGTATAATTCTAATAAGGTAGGCATAAAAATGTAAAGTGAATACAGGAGGAAGAGGTTAGCCTGATTGTGGCTCCTCTGCACATCAAATAGTAATGTAGGTCTAGTGTGTTGAGACCATCTCCAGAGTGAATTGCTAAAGTAGTGCCTAACCCCTATTCCCCCCTCTCCGCACTATACACCTAATCCTTGCAGGGGGAGGGGTGCTTGACAGCCCCCCCCCCCCCCCCCCCACTCCCCGGCTAAGAGCTAAACTTACCTTCGATTGAAAGCTGTCTTTCGAGATATCGGCAATTGGGCTCTAGATGCCTATCTTAAGTCCCGAGTCGAAATTTATACAGCTTCCCCACTGCCGATATCTCAACTACATCCCTACTTGAGGTACTATGCTAACTTCTATACTGTAAGGTGTAGGGGGGCTACTTGCTACTATAACACAATGTATTAGCTCATACAACTATGTATACCACACATTCAGAGACATAAGTGAACTCTGGAGTTGTAGAAGTATTTGTGGATGCTTAAAGAAAGCCCTGGTCACTGTATTGGTGTATTTTGGATATTAAAAGCATCCAGTGTTTAATATGACCCAGGCTTCTGAATTTACTAACCAATCACAGTGATTGCTGTAGGTCTCATTGGACGTCTGATCAATTAGAAATGTTGATCTCTAAAGTGTCTAGGGTAAAGAAATCTGCCAAATTGGTTTATGTGGTGTTTTCGGTGTTAGATTTTGATCCATAAAACATTGATATAGACAGTCCTGCTGCCTACCTTGCCTACTTTATTCAGGCTGAAGTACCTCTTGAACAAAACTCAAAATGTTCAACTAAGCAAATAATGAAACTTTTAAATGGAGTAGTTTTTGTAAAATTTTCATGACAAGCAAAATAAAACAAAATATTTATAGTATATATACAAATGGACAGCGCAAGTACTTGATACACATTTATTGGCCGACACGTGCTGTCCATTTGTATATATATTCTATTGTTTTTGGGAACCTTGCACAATCCCTTTTGGAGACTGCTGCAGCGTCACGACCAATTCTAAAACCTCCAGGGCGCCAGGTTTTGTCTATATCTTTTTGCCATAAAATGTATATACACTGTACTTGGAAGTTGGCACTTGATAACAAACATGAAAGCCATTGACAGCAACTGAGGTTGGCATGAAAAGCACAGCATGGGACACAAAGAGTAATAAGTGAACCATTATATACAAGAAAAACAACACTTCTGGAGAGTAAACCCGCACCCACGCCAACTATTGTATATTAGGCCTGTGGGCCAGAGAGGGGCACCCTACTGTATGTGGAGTTGAGCCATCTAAACCAAATACAATCAAATTTGGATTCAGCACTTGTGGCTAGATACACGCATTATTTGTGTGCAATGGTATTAACAAGGACAAGCCAAGTACCAGCAGAGCCTATAGAGGCCATCCATGAATGGGCAATACAAACTGTAGCAAGCATACATGCATTACTAACATACTGTCTAGTACAAAGGTTCTCAAACGTGGTCCTCAAGTCACCCCAGCAGTTCAGGTTTTAGAGCGATCCATGGTTGAGCACAGGTGGTAAAAATCAAATTGACTGAAGTACTAATTAAATCACCTGTGGTGAAGCATTGATTTCCTTAAATCCTGGACTGTTAGGGTGCCTTGAGGAATGAGTTTGGGAACCTCTGGTGTAGTATATTTGTCTTAAGGCTGGTAAACACTAGACGTTGGCTAGTGAACAGGTTCGCAAACTGTCCTCAGGATCCCAAACAGTGCATGTCTTCCAGGTTTCCTCACAGAATCACAAGTGAAATAATTAGCTCCACCAGTGGAACTTTTAAAATGTGTCAGTGAGTAATGACTATACCTGGGTACCTGCTAGGTGACCTGGAAAATGTAAACTGTGTGGGGTCTTGAGGACAGAGTTCGAGACCCTCTCGTCTAGTGTGTATGATCTCGGTCACATCGGGACCCAGAAGGGGGGCTGGCATTGGCAAGTGTACATGCTTGCCAATGCTGGGAGGGACGCAGCATGGCCCCCACTAACGAAATTGCCCGTGTTGCTGACTATGCACGGGAGCAGGCATTGTCAGCGAGATTGTTGGTACACACTGGCCAATGCGGACAATATGTCGGCCCAATTTGCCGGATCGGGTGCTATATTGTCTAGTTTGTTCCAAGGTCTAGTGATCCTCAGACACTAGCCCCACAGTTCAAACAGTAGGGGGGGTAAGTAAAGCACAAGAAATTCCCGTGGATGAAACCGCTCTCTGCACCCTATCCCAAAAGGCTTTTATAGGACTGTCACACAACAGAGGAGCATTACATTTGGGTCATGAATAAAACATTTAAAAAAAAATTATGGTAGACTTACCTAAATAACTAATTTTCTTCGCGGTCCACAGGGATACCATGAGGGATATTATGCTTGGTAGACCAGGCACCAAACAGTTAAAGCTTTGGCTCCAAGAATGCCACGGGTCCTCCATATATACCCTGTCCCTAGCCATAGAACTTCAGTTTAGTTAACAAGCCTAAAGGCAGGAGAAGGAAGAACAATCGTACACCAGAAACACTTACAGAAGATGAGGGAATCACCCAATGAAGCCAGGTGCGTCAGGGTGGGTGCCCTGTGGACCCTATGGACCTCAAAAAAAAGGATTTATCTAGGTAAGTCTACCATAACTATATTTCTTTGAGGTCCATAGGGATCCACAGGGATATCATGGGGATTTCCTAAAGCAGTTCCCCTAGAGTGGGGGACGCTCCTGAACAGAAAGGAGAACTTGTCGCCCAAAGGAAGCATCCTGGGAGGCAAAAGTATCATAGGCATAAAACTTAAGTGTGGACAGAAGACCAAGTGGCAGCTTTGCACAACTGTTCAACAGAGGTACCACGACCGAATGCCCACGATGACCCTACAGACGGAGTAGAAGGTGCTGTCACTGTGCTTGGGACAGGAAGATCAACCTGTGTGCACACCTGAGAGCAAGTCACGTGTAGCCATCTCGCCAGAGTATGCTTATTAGCTGGCCATCCTCGTTTGTGAACAGCATATAATACAAAAAGAGAATCTGAATTTCTAACAAAGTTTGTACGCTACACATCAATACAGAGAGCACGAACTACATCCAGGGAGGCTTCACCAACAGAAAGGGCTGGAGCCTGAAACGCTGGAACAACAATTTCTTAATTTACTTGAAAATGGGACACTACCTTAGAAAGGTAACCCCTCCCTTGTATGAGGAACCATTTTATCCTGGTGAAAAATTAAAAATGGAGAGCGACAAGAGCGCTGCCAAATATGAGACTCTGCGTGCAGAAGAGAGAGCAAGAAGAAAAAATGTCTTTGTAGATTATGAAGTGGTTGACAGCAGACTCTAAAGGTTCAAATAGGGAAGCTTGTAACCCCTTAAGAACCAAAGACAAATCCCACTGTGCTATACGGTGGAACAAAAGGAGGCTAAACTCGCACAACTCCATGGATTTAAATGCTAACATCTGGTAACGAAGCAATCTTCTTCTGGAACCAGACTGACAGTGCAGAAACCTGCACTCTCAAAGTAGCCAGGCGCAGACCATTGTCTAACCCTTCCTGCAGAAAAGCCAGTATCCTGGCAATCCTGAACACCCTAGGATTATATCCTTATGAGAATACCATTGACCAAAAGAATGGTAAATTCTGTAATGGATGTGGGCAGAAGCAGGCTTCCATGCTCTAAGTATCATTTGCATTACAGAACTGGAAAATCCCTTCGCTTTTAAGATGGAAGATTCAAAAGTCAGACGGGGCAAGTCTGGATGTCGGCAGGGATCCTGCGTTAGCAGATCCTGCCACAGAGGAAAGGATATGGATTGTCTACCGACATATGATGTGTGGGCCAAGCCAGAGCCACCAGTATTACTGCTCTGCCTTCCTGCTTGAATTTTCCTGAGAACCTTTGGGAGCAGGGAAATTGTAGGAAAGAGATACGCCAGCTTGAAGTCCCATCTTACTGCCAGTGCGTCCACTACGGCTGCTGATGGGTCTCTGCACCTGGCCCCGTACCTGGGGACCTTGTGGTTGTGGCGTGACACCAGGAGAATCTCTGGTAGACCCCATTTGTTTACCAGGAGCTGAACACTCCCGGATGGAGAGACTACTCCGACGTGTATGTCCTGGCGACTTATGAAGTCTGCTTCCCCCAGTTTGAATATTGCCGAAAGATGACGTTCTGCCCAAATCAGAACCTTTGTCACTTCTTCCATGTCTGCATAACTTCTTGTGCCTCCCTGATGATTGAGGTAGGCCACTGTAGTCGCATTGTTGGACTGAATCAGGACTTGCCTGCCCTGGAGCAGGTCCTGTGCCTTGATCAGTGCTCTGTATACTGCTCGTAGTTCCAGAATGTTTATTGGCAGATAACTTTCTTTATTTGTACATCTTCTCCAGAATGGGTGCCCTTTGTTTAGATGATCCTTTCTCAGCCACCACAGGAGGGAGTGCTTAACCTCTGGAAGAATCCTCTGAGACCTTATAAGATGATGCTGTCTGTTCCTGCTGGAGAGAATCAATCTTTGTAGAGGCTTGGAATGTAACTGGGCATATTCCACCATGTTGAAGGATACCGTGGACCCCAGGACCTGTATTGCTGAGTGAATGGATAGCCTCTGATTTTGGGGCAATTTGCACATCCACAATTGTAGAGCCGAAAACCTGCCCACTGGTATAAAGATCCTTTTGTGCCTGGGAATCCAGTAGCATCCCCAGATGTACCATCTTGTTGGAGAAAGGGAAGACCTTTTCCAACTGATTATGCAGCCCTGCTCCTGTAGACAGGCAATGTTCAGCAGAAGATGATATATTGACAGTCTACGGAGGTTTTACAAGGAGGTCATCCAAGTATGGCAGTATCCTCTCCTTCTGAAATAAGCAGTTATGACCGCCATTATCTTGGTAAACACCTGAGGGGCTGTGGACAGACCAAAGGGCAAGGGTAATGTTGTTGACTAACAGCAAAACTCAGAAACCCTTCGTGGATTGTGCAATAGATATACAGTATGTAGATATGCCTACTGTATGTCAAGGGAACCATGAAATGCCCAGGTTCCATTGCCAGCATAATTGACGCTAGGGTCTTCATACGGAACCTGCTGAGAAATTTCAGATTCAGAATAGAGCGGTACCCATTTAGCTTCTGAATCCAGAACAAATCTGAGTAATAACTCCTTCCTTGGTAGCTAAAGGAACCGGGAGTTGTGCACACAACCGTCAGGGGAGTAACTCTTTAGGAAGGAGTCACGTAAATTTCCCCAGTAGGGAGGGGGATTTCACCTAATGCACTCTCGCTGTGGGAGAGTGTAAAAAGACACTAGTCTTTTTGGAATCTGGAACAGTCTACCTGGAGTGTTCCATGCTTCACCCATAAGCTCAGTGAGCAGTTCAGATTGAGGGAAGCCAGCTTAAATCCCCTTCTGGTGCTGAACACCAGGTTTATCAGGGTTTAGGAGCGGTACTTCATCTTCTATAATGAGAATTGAATAACTGCCCCTGTTAGAGAGGAACATCCACTGATGAATGGTGCTCCTCCTCTCCGAGATAGGCCCAGAGGGGGAAAACTGTATACTCTGCCTTCTCGAATGATATATCAGAATCTGAAAGCAGGGTGGACTGAAAGAATGATGCAGGCCATCTCTATGCGTAGATGGCTGATGCCTTATTCGCTTGTAACATCTGCAGATACTTCAGAATCTGGTTTTTAGTGTACATAATTCTCTATCCAGGAAGGATGTATGGGAAGAAGAAACATAGCAGGCTGTAATAACTGTGGGATATCCAAAATGGGAGGCAGTGTGGGGGTTGATAAGCAGTTCACTAACTGCATCATAACCTGAGACCAGGAGGACATACAAGGTGACCCCTGAACAAGTGCTGGCGAGGTGAACTGTTGTGGTGTATAACAATCAACACACAGTCCATTTTGTATGAAATCCTGAGAGGCCAACTGGACAGGATTCACATGAAACCAGCACAGGGACAACAGTCTCATGTTTACCATTGTCCTGCGACATGGGAAACAGGGTAGGGTTAACAATGCAATGTGACCCCACTTCACAGATAAAAATAAATGTAAAATACCAGGTATTTGGGGGTTAGGAAAAACAAAAGAAAACCAAAAATAATTTTTTTTCAGCAGAGTTGGCATAAGTCACATAAAATATACATAATATATTTGCAGTAGGGCATTAAAATCATCTACCTAAACACATAAGTTTGGTAGGATCTACATATAAATATCACATTAATAAGATATAAGTGCAATGCATACAAATATACTTACAAGTCGGCACCAAATCAACTTATACAAACACGAAAGTTGGTAGGATTCCAGTGCTATATACCTTGGTCCTAGGAGAAAGGTATACGCAGAGAGAGACCAAATCTCCCCTCGGCAGACATTTCCATGATCAACTGCAGCAGAGCGTCTTCAACTAATTAGGAGAGGGGGATGGTAGCTCTGTCTTCACAAGTAAAGCTGCATACACACAACGATTTAGTAAATGAGCAATTTTAGTAAACTATTTTCGTTCATTTTTTCAAGAGAAAAATGAACGAAAATCGTTTACTAAAATTGTTCACTCACTAAATGTAATGAACGATTTTTTTTGAACCACAAACTATTTTTGCATATTCCCTTATTGAAAATCGTTGAGTTGGTCAGTCTGACTAAACTACAAACGTGAACGCGCATGAACGATAATCGTTCATCGTTTTAACTCAGAAAGTGAACTATTTTTTGAAACGATATTGTTAGCGATAATTGTTAAATTGTGTGTATGCACCTTAAATGTGAAGTACAATTTAACCCCTACCATCCTGGTAGTTGAGGGTCAAATGGAGCAACAGCAGTGATAAATAAAACCTGCCTGAATTCCTCTTTCCCTTTACGCTTAGCATATATACGTATAAAGGTAACAATGCAATGTGATTACAAGATGGTTCTTATCCAACAACAGGTAACCCGGACTGGTAAGGTGGCACTTTATAACAGTCAACACACAAACCCTCCTTTATGTTCTGTGAGGACACACAAGCATTACATGATTTACATGACACCAGCACACGTCGCTCCCCCTCCTGTTTCCCTTTATCTTTTGACATACTCAAAGTAAAGGCAAAATCGCAAAGTGATGTGACACCCTTCATAAAATGTCAATGAATGTGAACCATACTTGCCTACTTTTGAAAACTAGTTTCAGAAAGATTAAAGTCAGCGCTGTCGAGGGGGTGTACCATGCTCTGCCCAAAGGGCGTGTCTAGCTTCACCCATGGGTGCGTCCTGCAGTGGCAGTCCACTGGCACTAGCCCTATGCGCGCGGTTCTGCGTCTGAGTCCGAAACTACCCCTGCAAGACTTCCACTACACTCCAATAACATGTGAACCAAGCGTTCACCTATGGTAACTAAATATTGGTGGTGGCTGGAGAATGTATGTTGAGGTACAGAAATAAAGATGATAAAAGGTACCATATACATAACTATAGGACATGAGTATGAGACCACATATATGACTATAGGACAGCACATACATGACTATATAGGACATGACTATGAAACAGCACATGTGACTATAGGACAGCATATACATGACTATGGAAAACTACTAACATAACAACAGGACAATACATACGAGTATAGGATAGTCCATTCATGACTATAGACCACTACATACATGACTGAGGACATGACTATACCACAGTACATGCATGCCTATAGGACAGTACAGACATGACTAGAGCACAGCATATAAATGACTAAAGGACAGTACATATTTAGTCCTCTATATAATAGAACACACACATAGGACGTTTCCCCACACCACTTCCCACTGACCACACCCTCACCAACTTGTGCTGTCCATTCCTGGCTAGCAGCCGAAGCCCAGACTTCCCGCCCATAGACTGAATGACAGCCGAGGCAGCCAATGAGAGAAGGACCAGCTGTCACACCACGCACCCTGCTCTCATGGACCTCGGGAACTGCGGAGCGCTGGGAGCTGGCTCACCCACCTGCTGGAAGTGCGGCCACCTTAACATGAATGGATGGTCATCTGCCATGTCCGCCCCCGCCGCGAGTGGGGGAAGAGGCGGGTGTGACCGGAGCTGCAGACCTTGCAGGGAGTCCCCGACTGCCTGCCCTATTCCCCGGCTACTGCTCCCTTGTGACTGGAGGAGGAGCCGCCCGGGCAGAACTGCTGCCTGCAGTGCAGTGTGGGGGATTATCAGACACATCCCCGTGGGCTGACGGAAGATGTAGTCCCGAGGCCCTTTTTTTTTTTTTTTTTTTAAGGACCCTATGCCTCTCCCCGCGGCACTGCTGTTTATTGAAGTGTCCATCTCCTCTCATGCAGACCCGCCCCCATCATATCCGGACTTGTGCAGTCCGGATTCCGATAGAGAAATGAGGAATCTGGGGGATTTATTTCATTTTCCGGGGTAGCGGGAGACTCTACAATGAACCGGGAGTCTCCCGCAGGAAGCGGGAGTGTAGGCAACTATGATGTGAACTACTTCAGAAGGAACTGCGTATGGGTCGGGGGAGGAGCGCCTACCTCCCCTAAGTTGCACTAACCAGCCGGGTACGCTTGCCTCGTGGTAGCAGATTGCGTCTGCTGCCGATCCCCGGTGACGATAGGGCTCCAGCTGGTGTAGTAAGGATGCGGACAATCCCTGGTCCTTACAGCAGTGGCTTCTGGTGCGTCTCAGACACCAGAAGCAAGGACTGCTGTGCGCAATTCCCTGTAAGCGAGGAATCGCCTTACCTGACATCTCCGAGCATCCGGTGCAGTCCAGATCACAGCCTTGCTGCTAGCTAAGTAGATGGAGTCGCAGTACATGCGTCTTAATACAGAGGCTTGGTACTGCCAACTCAAAAAATTTAGGATTGCCTGAGCAGTCCCGTTACAACAGTGCGCCTGAATCCTGCCGCACCAAACAACAAACTGAAGTCCTATGGCTAGGGGCAGGGTATATATAAGGGAGGACCCGGGGCATTCTGGGAGTTACAGCTTTACCTGTTTGGTGCTTGGTCTTCCAACCATAATATCCCTCATGGTATCCCTGTGGATCCCTATGGACCACGAAGAAGAAATATATATCTCACAATAGTTGTGCAATTGTTTAATGCAATGGGCAGTAGCTTAGTATAAATGTATCCTGGCTGCGTGATGGTTAGAATACATTTACAAACATTACGGTACTCCTAGTATGAATAAGCACTAATTGTGTAATTCTTAAGAGCACGTGTCTATAAATATTTAAGGTTTATTTGTTGTTCTTCGTACACAAGGGACCATAAGCTAAACAACCTGAAAATCTGGCTGCTTGAGGATTCTGCCCCATTGTGCAGTTACTGGTAACCGCACCAATTATTCAATATATGCCGCAGTCATAAAGATTGTGTTGGTGATTTACCGGACATTATCCTCTTTCCTTCCTCCCTGCATTGGTGAACAGCAATATCGCTCATATATAAACAACCTTAAGGCTATACAGGAAGAGGATTCACAAATGTTTCCAAGCAGCCCAAACTACTCAAGTGATGCCTCAGACATATGCCTAGGCCGCAATAAGCGTGCTGACGCAGACTAATAGCAGTGGGCTTTATAAGCCGCTTATCTCTGTATAACACTTTTTTTTTTTTAATGATATGCTTTAACAAAAGCTACACTCTACCGTATTTCAGTAACATTTATTATACCTCTTTAATGCACACATGCAATACATGCACCCAGTTTTCCCGTGACTTTGCCAATCCTGTAATACAGTCATAGTAAAATATATGATAATGCAGTTTAAAAGGAAAAAGCACTTTGCAGAGGAATTTCCCAGAGCCTGTGTCCTGGCTAACGCCTTCCAGGATCTGCTTTATACCAATGCTAGGCGCTCGGACAAGGTAGCGGAGGCTGCGTCCTGGCTAACGCCTTCCAGGAGCTGCTTTATACCAATGCTAGGCGCTCGGACAAGGTAGCGGAGGCTGCGTCCTGGCTAACGCCTTCCAGGAGCTGCTTTATACCAATGCTAGGCGCTCAGACAAGGTAGCGGAACCTGCGTCCTGGCTAACGCCTTCCAGGAGCTGCTTTATACCAATGCTAGGCGCTCGGACAAGGTAGCGGAGGCTGCGTCCTGGCTAACGCCTTCCAGGAGCTGCTTTATACCAATGCTAGGCGCTCAGACAAGGTAGCGGAACCTGCGTCCTGGCTAACGCCTTCCAGGAGCTGCTTTATACCAATGCTAGGCACTCGGAAAAGGTAGCGGAGCCTACATCCTGGCTTACGCCTTCCAGGAGCTGATTTATACCAATGCTATGTGCTCGGGCAAGGTAGCAGAGCCTACATCCTGACTAATGTCTTCCAGGATCTGCTTTATTCCAATGCTATGCGCACGGACAAGGTAGCGGAGCCTGCGTCCTGGCTAATGTCTTCCAGGATCTGCTTTATACCAATGCTAGGTGCTCGGACAAGGTAGCGGAGCCTGCGTCCTGGCTAATGCCTTCCAGGAGCTGCTTTATACCAATGCTAGGCGCTCGGACAAGGTAGCGGAGCCTGTGTCCTGGCTAACGCCTTCCAGGAGCTGCTTTATACCAATGCTAGGCGCTCAGACAAGGTAGCGGAGCCTGCGTCCTGGCTAAAGCATTCCAGGAGCTCCTTTATACCAATGCTAGGCGCTCAGACAAGGTAGCGGAGCCTGCGTCCTGGCTAACCTCTTCCAGGAGCTGCTTTATACCAATGCTATGCGCACGGACAAGGTAGCGGAGCCTGCGTCCTGACTAATGCCTTCCAGGAGCTGCTTTATACCAATGCTAGGCGCTCGGACAAGGTAGCGGAGCCTGCATCCTGGCTAACGCCTTCCAGGAGCTGATTTATACCAATGCTATGTGCTCGGGCAAGGTAGCAGAGCCTACATCCTGACTAATGTCTTCCAGGAGCTGCTTTATACCAATGCTAGGCGCACGGATAAGGTAGCGGAGCCTGCGTCCTGGCTAACCTCTTCCAGGAGCTGCTTTATACCAATGCTAGGCACTCAGAAAAGGTAGCGGAGCCTGCGTCCTGGCTAATGTCTTCCAGGATCTGCTTTATTCCAATGCTATGCGCACGGACAAGGTAGCGGAGCCTGCGTCCTGGCTAATGTCTTCCAGGATCTGCTTTATACCAATGCTAGGTGCTCGGACAAGGTAGCGGAGCCTGCGTCCTGGCTAATGCCTTCCAGGAGCTGCTTTATACCAATGCTAGGCGCTCGGACAAGGTAGCGGAGCCTGCGTCCTGGCTAACGCCTTCCAGGAGCTGCTTTATACCAATGCTAGGCGCTCAGACAAGGTAGCGGAGCCTGCGTCCTGGCTAAAGCATTCCAGGAGCTCCTTTATACCAATGCTAGGCGCTCAGACAAGGTAGCGGAGCCTGCGTCCTGGCTAACCTCTTCCAGGAGCTGCTTTATACCAATGCTATGCGCACGGACAAGGTAGCGGAGCCTGTGTCCTGGCTAATGCCTTCCGGGAGCTGCTTTATACCAATGCTAGTCGCTCGGACAAGGTAGCGGAGCCTGCGTCCTGGCTAACGCCTTCCAGGAGCTGCTTTATTCCAATGCTATGCGCACGGACAAGGTAGCGGAGCATGCGTCCTGGCTAAAGCATTCCAGGAGCTCCTTTATACCAATGCTAGGCGCTCAGACAAGGTAGCGGAGCCTGCGTCCTGGCTAACCTCTTCCAGGAGCTGCTTTATACCAATGCTATTCGCACGGACAAGGTAGCGAAGCCTGCGTCCTGGCTAATGTCTTCCAGGATCTGCTTTATACCAATGCTAGGTGCTCGGACAAGGTAGCGGAGCCTGCGTCCTGGCTAACGCCTTCCAGGAGCTGCTTTATACCAATGCTAGGCGCTCGGACAAGGTAGCGGAGCCTGCGCCCTGGCTAACGCCTTCCAGGAGCTGCTTTATACCAATGCTAGGCGCTCAGACAAGGTAGCGGAGCCTGCGTCCTGGCTAACGCCTTCCAGGAGCTGCTTTATACCAATGCTAGGCACTCGGACAAGGTAGCGAAGCTATGATTCGTATTAGTTGATCTTACAAGCATACATTTTACATTTTTTGTCATGTTTGCAATCCTGTAGCATGAACATCGTGTATCACTGAGGGCTAAAATTTTACATATGAACGTTACTTTATGCCATCTACCATCCTACCAAATTTTACCAAAATCTGTGATGAGTTGGCATGGAATGACCCTCTCGGACAACCTGTGGCTCCCCAGCTGTTGTGTAACTACAAGTCCCAGCATGATTTACCAGCTGATCAGTGGGAGGGCACGCTGGGACTTGTAGTTTCAGAATAGCTGGAGAGCCACGGATTGGCCAGGCCTGATTTAGACAAATGTATTGCATCATAAGACCGTATGGTTTTTAACAAAACTAAAATAAATGGGACGATTATAGTAAAAAAATTTTTAAAAATAGATAAACTTTATTAAAACAAATGTAAAATATATAAATAACTTTACATATTAAAATCAGGCTTGCCTACCCTCCCGAGGTGGACAGGAGCCTCCCGATATCGGGCGCCGCTCCTGGCCCCCCGGAAATGCAGGCAAACCTCCCAACCCCCCAGAGTAAATAGAGAAACCCCCGCAACGGAGGGGGCCCAGTGACGCCGTTCGCGCTGAATCGCGTCGTGGCCCCGCCGCGTCATCGCGTTCCCATGGGAACGCCTCCGTCTGGCAGCCACGCCCCCGGCACGCCCACCAAAGGGGGCGTGCTGTCACTCACCATCGACAGCACGCCCCCTTTGGTGCGAGACCCCGTTGTTATTTGGGTCTCGCGCATGTGCACGACGGAGCTCCCTCCGTCGTGCGCATGCGCACTAGGGCACCATCGACCCGCTTGCGAGCGGGTCAGAATCAGGCCCTCTGTTCCTTGACTTCCCTTCAGGGGCATCAGAATGTTTTTAGGTTGGGCGCGGGCTGAAGACATAATTTTGGCGCTCTTAAATCAGATGTCTGTCTGCCTTGTGAGGACTGAGGAGTCACCGGGATCACCGGGGAGAAGAAGGGGCCCCTGCATATGATACAAGATTAAATGGCTGCTTCAACATGGTCCGTCTCCTCCCCCTGGGACTGCCAGTCCGGGCTCTGCCTTTTGGGCAGCCCTACAGGGCTTCTCTGGGCTGCTAACAATGCATCCCCAAGAAGCTGGTGTTATGCGCATGCGCGGCACCACCACAGTTTATGCGCCGGACCCGGCGCCTGCCAGATTCATTGAGCAGGTGCTGGGACCCAGGCCAGCAGTAGCCCCCCTCAGGTAAGAGGGCAGGAGCCGCTGCTGATAGTGACCATTAGTTAAGCAGTAAAGTTTTGTCGTTTCATCTCTATACTCAGGTCCTGTCTTCTGCTTCCCTTTTAATTTACGATGCAGGAACAGAGCATTTTGTACATGATGGAAGGGGTCATGCTGGAGGGTCTGAATTTGTTATTTCCATGATTCACGCTAATAAAGTAACGGTGCTTTATAGGGAAGAAATGCTATTTTCCTAATACATTGGCACCTTAGACATAAATGTGACTGGTAGGGAAGGTATCAGATCACTGTGCAACAAATGAACTGAAATATTGCATTGATAATCTGCAAAACGAGGGTTCTTTGGTGCCCTCTGGTGGCCGTTAGTGACCACTGCCAATATAATCTGCAAATGTCATCGTGTAGTTCTTTGGTTCACTCTAATGGCCGCTTCTGATCATTGCATTGCTATAATACAAAGCATCCCATCCGGAGATGTGCTTGCGTAATTCTTTGGCTCCCTCTAGTGGTCACTGCTGATAATTATCTATATAATCTGCATCCGTTTTTGTGTGATTTTTTAGCTCCTCCTAGCGGCCGCTGTATGATTATTTGGCTCCCTCCAGTCGCTGCTACTGATCATTGCCGATATAATCTGCTGACGTTCTTGTGCGGCTCTTTGGCTCCCTCTATTGGCCGCTAGTTATCATTGTCAAAGTAATCTGTAGCCATCTTTATGTGGTGCTTTGGCTCCCTCTGTTGGCCGCTGCTGATCATTACATAGATTTAATCTGAAAATGTTTAGGTGATTCTTTGTCTCCCTCTGGTTGCTCCGCTGCTCATTGTCGATATAATCAGCAGCAGAGCTCTATCTAGTGGTAGCTAGTGATCATTGTCAAGGTAATCTGCAGTCGTGCTTGTATGGTTCTTTGGTGGCTGTTTACTGATCATTGCCAATATACACTGTATAAATGTCATTGTGGGATTATTTGACTACTTCTAGTAGTGGCCACTGCTGAAAATTACCTATATAGTTTGCTGCTATGCTTGCGTGGTTTTCTTGCTCCCTCTAGTGGCCACTGTTGATAATTGACGCTATAATCTGTAGCCGTTTTAGTGTGGTTATTTGGCTCCTTCTGGTGGTCGTAGCTAATCAATGCGCCATGATTTTGTTGTTCTTTGGCACCCTTCTGTTGGCCATTGCTGATAAAATCTGCTGCTGTTTTTGTATGATTACTTGGCTCCCTCTAGTGGCCGCTACTGATCATTGCGGTATAATCTGCAGCCGTGCTTGTGCTGTTCTTTGGTTCCCTCTAAATAACCTCTGCTGATCATTGCAAATATAATCTGCAGCGGTGTATATGTGGCTCCTTGGCTCCCTCTGTTGGACGCTGATAATCTGCAGCTGTTCTTGTATGATTATTTTACTCCCTCTTGTGGCCGCTACTGATTATTGCCAATTTAATCTACAGATGGGTCCCCTAGTGACCACGCCCTCTGCTGATCATTGCTCTGGAGCCGTGCATGTGCGCTTCTTTGGTTCTCTCTAGTGGCTTCTGTTGATATACTCCGCGGTCTTGCTTGTGTGGTTATTTGGCTTCCTCCCTGTAGCTGTTGTAGAACTAGACATCCCAGCATGCCCTGCCACTGTTTTGCTATTTGGCCATGCTAAAACGGTTGCAAGGCATGCTGGAATATGTAGTTCAACAACAGCTGAAAGGCCGCTTATTGCCCACCTGCAAGTGGTTGCTGCTGATCATTGAAGCTATAATCTGCAGCCGTGGTTATTTGGCTCCCTCTAGTGGCCTCTGCTAATCATTGCTGATATACTCTGCGGTTGGCTTCCGCCAGTGGTTGCTACTGATCATTGACTCTATAATCTGCTGCCGTGCTTATGTGGTTATTTGGCTCCCTCTAGCGGCCTCTGCTGATCATTGCTGATATATTCTGCAGCAGTTCTTGTGACGTTATTTGGCTCCCTCTAGTGGTTACTGCTGATCATAGACATTATAATCTACAGCCGTGCTTGTGCTGTTCTTTGTCTCCCTCTGGCGGCCGCCGCCGCAAGCTCTCTCGGTCTCTCCCCCTCCAGTCAGTGCGGCCTGCTGTCTGTGTCATGCTGTTGTGCACCGGCCTGGGCTGATCAGGGAGCCGGCACTTCCTGCTGCAGAGAGGAGGCTACAACATTGAGACAGCACCGCAGCGATGGCCACGTTCTTCGGGGAGGTAGTGTCTGTTTTCTCCCGGGCTGTGGATGATGATGACGAAGAGGAGGAGGAAGAAGAGGACAGGGAGATCAGGAGGGAGTTGGAGAAGAAAAGGTAAATAATATTCTGTATAATAGGCAGCAGCTGCACAGGCATCCCCATGGTCTGGTGGTTGTCACGTGCGTGTGTGTGTGTGTGTGTGTGTGTGTGTGTGTGTGTGTGTGTGTGTGTGTGTGTGTGTGTGTGTGTGTGTGTGTGTGTGTGTGTGTGTGTGTTCTCTGAGCTCAGCTGCAGTCAGTGTGAAGTATAATTTATATTGCTTGTTATGTTCCAATTACTACTACTGATCCTCTGCTGCTGTCAGCTCTGAAACCACTTTCTCCAGGGACACTTTTCTGCTGAGCCCCAGCCAGGCATGTTATAGTCGGGATGCAGTCAGGAAGCCGATGGTCGAAATGCCGACCGCTGGATTCCCAGCTGTCTAATCCCGACAAGGTACTAATGACAGGCGTCGAAATCCCGACACCTGTCATTAGGCCTATGTCGGGAGCCCGGCATACCGAACGAATGTAAGCTGGGCATGGACAGCCACGGGGGAACAGGATTATGGTTAGGCCCCCCCTCCCCTCCCCCCCGGGAGGGTTGGGGTCAGGCTAGAGGGAGGGGCGGTTAGGGTTAGGCACCGTGGTGGGAGGTTAGGGTTAGGCTCCCTCCCTTGAGACTTAGGGTTAGGCTGCGGGGAAGGGGAGGTTAGGTTTAGGCACTTAGAGGGGGGTTAGGTACTGGGTGGGGAGGTTAGGCACCCCTAAGGGAGGGTTAGGGGGGGGGGGGTTTAGGTTAGCGATACTTACCTTAATTAACGATCGGGATCTTTATCTCTGCCTGGCTGCCGCTCTTGGGATTACATGCGGCCGGCGGTATTGCATACTGATTCTGCTGTAGTCGGCCGATCTCATAGTATTACAACCCCCATCCTGTTCTCTGCACTGATTTGCTGAGTGCCAGCTCTTTGCGTTTGAATTTCTTAGTCCTGGAGAATAGATGGTGAGAATTGCACCTAACAGGCAGAATGGAGGCGGGTGGTGCTAGACAATAGTATTTATAAATAAATAGGGACAACTCTTGTTCCAGGACATTAGGCACAGTTAGCAGCTACAATATGGAGTACTAGTTTTACTATCCTGGGAGCTGTATACAGGGCCTGATTCAGAGCCGGACGCTCTGACAGAGCGCTCGCTCTGAATCAGGGCCGGCCTTCTGTGTTTTTAGTGCGGCCTCCTGGCCGCTCACATAGCTGTGGGTGACCACCCACAGCTATAGCGAGCGGCCAGGAAGATGGTCGCGATGGTCAAAGCCATTGCGACCATCAGGCTTGCGACAAGACCCTTGTGGTAGGGTCTCGTTGCCGCAAGCCCTAGAGTGCTTTCGGCTCTACCAGAGCCGAAAGCACTCCCACTGACATCACTTGTGATGTCAGTGGGGCCGGCACCGTCTGGGCAGCCACGCCCCCGGCCCGCCCACCAAAGAGGGCGTGCTGTCATTCAACATCGACAGCACGCCCCCTTTGGTACGAGACCCGGAGCGACGGCTTGCCCGTCACTAATGGGGACTCGCGCATGCGCACGACGGAGCCGGCTCCGTCATGCGCACTGGGCCACCATCGACCCGCTTGCGAGCGGGTCTGAATCAGGCCCACAGTTCCTAGTACAAGTTCTGTGTTCTGAATGAATAGACCGCTGCACAGTACAACTTCTCATGTGGTTTTAACAATAAATGTATACTGCTATGGCATTTCTGTATGCTGGAGGTCAGCCACAGAATTCGCACAGTACCACTTCCCTTGTTATCAAACGTAGGTATCCTCAAAATGTAGCTTTATACAGTATCAATGATAAATTAAAGCCGTTTAGTCTCCTGGTTGGGCGCACTCAAAGACGTCACACCGTGTTATAGTGTCATTTATCAGCGGGCTGAAATCATCTGAATTTTTTTTTATTCTCCAGTGATTTTTGGGTAAATAGTCTGACACCCTGTGTTCTCATTACAGAGAAGTGACTCTCACCTGGAATGCTGAAACCAGCGCCGCTATTGAAAACTCCGCAGACCATAGACTTCCCTGCACCAGCCTAATCCTAGCTGTTGGTGACAATGCCACAGGTGCGTTTGATGTAATCCTAGAATGCTGTGGTTCTCAACCCCAGTCCTCCAGTAACCCCAACAGGTTGTGTCTTCAGGATTTCTGTCTGGGGTCACAGGTGGGATAATTACTGATAAAGCAAATTGTGCATGCCTAAAGAATCCTGAAAACATGGCCTGTTGAGGTACTTGAGGTTTAGAACCATTGCTATAGTGCTATGTACTTTAGAGTCACAAGTGTACGCAGTGCTGTGCAAGTACATACACCTGTGAACTACATTGTGTGCTAGGGGTCACTGACATTATTGTATATTTTCTGTCTCCAGGGTTTGTGTCGTCCTATTTCCTGAGCTCTGGAAGTTGGGAAGTGTCTGGTTCTATCACTTTGTGGAATGAGATGTGTCGGGACTACACACCCAGAAATGACTGCACAACGTCCCCATCATGCGTCTTCTACAGATTAATCACAGATCCAACGGTGAGTAAGGCCCAGCGCGTTTTATTTATAAAGGAGAAAAAAAGGAAAAATCCAGCTTGGGCTGAGAGACTGAACACGTTACGGAGAACATATCAGCCATGATGTCTCCACAGCAAATGAAAGAACTTTACTTTCAAAGAACCTTGTATTGAAGTTATTAATTTTGGACAAGCAAATCTTCCGAAGGTCTCTGGTACGGTATTCAGGACATAAAGTGCTTTCTAAAGCCAGCCAGGGTTTGTGGTACGCTGGTCGGGCCCAGTCCGTGACAGGAATACGAGCTACTCCCCATCGTGTTTAGGTGTGAGGCCCGCAAGCTTTGTCTTTAGGGAGGTTATTAATGGTGTAATCTGTTTCTTGTGCTGTCTATGGGATGTTAAATGCATCTATGTCATTCTTACCCAACTATAGAGGTTCCAGGACTATCAAAAAGACTAAATGAGTTCTACGAGAGATTGGAGCTTCTACTCGTCCTCCCTCAAATTCTATAAATAAGATTAATTTCTACTTCAGGGTCCATAGGGGGTCCACAGGGTTGACCTTGGGGTATAGGTTGGGAACCAAATCTGGGCACCACGCAGTTAAAGCTTTTAGCTCCCAGGATGCACTTTGGTCCACTCTCCCTATAACCCCACCCCCCAAGCCAGAGGCACCTCAGTTTAAGTTGGTGCCCGGCCGGAGTCGGGTCACCATTTAGTGCAGTGGGGAGCTGATTAACAGCCCCTAAGCTTTATATTTTTTTGTAAGAACAGAGTTTTTTATTTTTACTTTGGACTTTTAGAGCGGCAGCGTTGGACTGTCCATAGGACGTCTAAACTGCCGCTCCGTTACCCCGCCGGTGCTGAGACGCCAGTACAGATCTGGGGATCTCAGCGGGACCCCAGAGTCTGTACTAGCCGGACTCTGCGGGCGCCCAGGACTGCTGCCGGATCCACGGGAGCAGGTAAGGTCGCGGATCACCGCTTGCGGTGATCCGCGCATTTAATATGCAGTCCTGTGCCTCCGGTCTCTGGGGACAGACCGGAGGCGCCGGCAGTGGCGGCAGGCCCCCCCATACCCCGTGTGTCCACTAGACCACCAAGGACTTACTGATCGGCGCTGGGAGCCGGCGTCCCGGGTGTTAATAGTCGGCCAGGGGAGGAAGCCTTCCCTGTTACAGCGGCTCCTCCCCTCAGCTCAGCGCGCCTTTCAGTATGTATAGTCTGGCGTCGCTGAGCTGCTTCCTCCGCGGGCCACGCTTCTTCTGAGGTCTCCAGGCGGCCATTTTCTTGTGGTGCAGCAGAAATCTCTGGAGATGGCAGTTGGTCCAGTCCCCCTGCTTACCTCACCATCAGGTCAGTGTACACAGCGCTGTAGCCTTCCCAGACACTGAATCTGGGTTAGTTGAATGCAGTGACATAATGCAGTATATTGTATGTCATGCTTATGTGTGTATATATATATCTGCATTGTATGTGACTTATGCTAGTGCTGACTGTCTGTACTTATCTATCCCTTTTCTTTATCTGCCCTAATACAGCTGTACTTAGGGTGGTTCTGAGACCTCACATTTATATATTCGTTAATATTTGTGAGGTTTGTCACATACTGTTGCGTGCTGCACGTTGCCACATTTTAGATGGAACTGTGTGTTGCATACGCTGAAAATGGGTCCCTGCGGCTAATTTTGGCATCAGTCAGGACCAGTATAGAGCTGCTTGATATTTCCGCAAGATTGGTCAGATATGTCTGACCAGGAGATAGAGCATTATAATACACCCATTTTTTACTATCCTGCAAGTCATGTGCTGCAGGTGTTAGTGCGGAGGATTTGTTTCATAAAGGGTTCTGTGTGTGGCGTCATCTGGCGCCGGCCCCTTTCACGACCCCCTTGGGCGGTTTGTTTTCTCGGGATCCTCTCAATTGCGGATCGCCGGGCAGGCCCCATTGTTGTACCTCAGTTGGGGTTACTTCACCATACTGCCCTTTTTCATCTCAGGGTATCTTGCAGTTTCTTGCACTCTTCCCCTGTGACACAGACTACCGCTCCCGGCAGGGTTTTTTCGCAGTATATGAATTCCCCCTGGTGCCACCATAGTCTGTCATTCCCCTTACAGGGATTACCACAGCCACCCTGGGTGGATGTTGTTTTCTACGACACGCAAAGTGGCGTGGTTGACGCCCTGTGGTTACTTCCCAGTTGGCTCTGCCGTGAACTGGATACTGTTTTGGGCTCTTTCCCTCTTACACGGGGGGAAGCCTATTTCAGGTATTATTATCCCTGCTTTGGGGCTGGTAGCAGGTCCATTCTGGTTAGAGTGAATGTTGACCTGCACCTGTATCATACACCCTCAGTCTTACGTGCCTTCGGGTTCTCTGTTGCTGACTAGCGGGTGGATCGCATGGCGGGACTCTGGCTGTTGCCAGATACGAGGTATTGCAAAGTGTTTGGCCTCCTGTCCCAATTTCCCGGAGGGTCATCACGAATCCCTCCTGGGGTGGATGGGCGTGTTACTCGTCTGATTACAGACGTTGACGCCTCCCATTCCTGCGTGGTCGGATTCTTCGGATCCGTAGGGGGTAACTCTGCCTGATATCAGTATACTTGCTTTCAGGGCTTGTTACCCATCCTACCATGGTTATAGCATGGTTGGTTAATACTATTGCATACTGAGCTGATGCATTTGTAATGTTTTTCCCCTCCAACACGTCTGGGGTTCAAATGTATTTGGTCGCTCACGTAATATATGCAGTTGTCATAGGTGGAAATGCCTATATTGGATATCAGTCTCCTAACTTTCAGAGTTCCGGCTGCGACTGTATCCTCCGTAATACCCTATGGCTGCGCTCTGGGAATGCAGAGGTGCAGATACCATCTATAGGGTAGATCTTGTTCAGTCCTGACCTTGACAGGATTGTAGTAACATTGGCAGTACAAGTTTACCGCCTTCAGCTATGCCCACTACAGGGCCTCAGACTAAGTCTATTAAGTCTTTTTGTCCTCTGGGTTAGCCTAAAGGTCTGTTTCTTCATAGACTGTCGGCCTCTACGAGGGCCGACATATTCAGTACCGAGCAGGCCTGGACTGCCAGCTGATCCTGCTTCTGAGCCTACGGATATATCTTCAGCCTGACGAGACAGGCCTACCACTGGGAGATGGCGATTTTCTCAGTTCGCCCGGTACTAGTGTCAAGTTGCCGCGGCTATGTGGGTAGGAGGGTACGCCCTCTCTTTGCTCAGGCGACCTCTTTCCAGGTGATGGTACGCAGGCCCTTATTCAGACCCGAACAGGGCCAAACAAATCCAGAAAGCTATACAGTTGTTGCGGTAAGCAGAGCTCATTAGGCCATCCCCACTTTCTCAGCAAGGGACTGGTTGTTCTGCTTTCTTTCTGGTGCGGTGGCTGAATGGTCCTCTTTGGCCTATTCTCTGTTTCAATTCCCTGAACCAGTTCCTAAAGCTACCTGGGCTCAGGAGGCAATCCCTATGCTCCATCATACTATGTTTGGAACCTGGGGACTTGATGGTATCACTGGATATACAGGACGCGTGCCTACGGGTACTTACAGAGACCTTGCCTCAGCATGGACTGAGGTTTGCTGTATCACAGCACTTACAATTTTTCGGGCTCTGCCTGTTGGGACTGTCCTCAGCCCCACAGGGGTTTACCAGCGTTTTGGATTTTCTGACAGTTCTCCTGTTCAGTATCTCCCAATGCTCCTGTACCTGGACGGCCTCCTGCTCTTAGCAGGATCGCCGGGGTACTTTACAGCCAGGTCAGGATGACCGTGACTTCTTCAGGGTGCAGACGTTTAATCAACGGGGAAAAAGTCCTCCCTGCATCCCTCTCTGGGTATTCTTCGCCTAGGAGCCCTGCTGGATTCTCAGATTCTGAGAATTCTTCTGGCGTAAGACGGCATCTCCACTCTTCCATTAGGAGTACTTGGATGTCTACGCAGTCGACATATGTCTTTACACTCTGGGATGCATGGTCCACTATTCAGTGTCTGCCTTTGGAAGGGTGGAATGGGCTCAATACCATTCCAGGCCTTTCCATAATTGGCTTATCTCCAGATGGAACAAGTTTTTTCTGTCGGATCACTGTTCAAACGATGATGCTCTCTCCGGAGGCAAGTCGGTCCCTTTCCGGGTGGCTATGGTCATCTCGTCCAGGGTATTCTTTGCTAAGAACAGTGTCTGGTTCGCATCCATTTCAGTGCAGTTGGACGTCTGTCGATTCCACCCTGTCAATTAACTTGTTGGAACTTTAGCCTGTCTTGGGCCTTCACTCTGGCATAACTCTTGTTTCCCGGTGAACCTGAAAAAGTTGAGTCCAACAGGGTCAGGGCAGTGGCTTCCTTTTTTAGCAACACTGTTCGTTGGGTGGCAATGACAGGTATGTGACACATTTAGACATAGTCCGAGGGTCTTCTCCCGACCGTCTCGGCAGCGTTCATTTCAAGTCCTCAGCCATCACGACATGCATCCCGGGGACTAGTCTCTTCCCCAAGAGAGGTTTCATCTCCTGGTGAGCAGGGGGGACCCCCTGAGGTGACCCTCCTGGCCTTCTGACTTTATCACACTATGGTGTTACACTCCAACTCTGGGGATTCTGAAGCAACCTTTAGTGACTCTTTGTCGGTGAAGTGGTCCTTCCAATTTGAGTACCTGGGTTCTCCGGTCTCCCTTCTTCCTCAAGGGAAGTGTTTCAATCGTGACGGAGATGCTTTCCTGCTGGTGGCTCCTGATTGCCCCAGATGTCAGGGGTACTTGGATTTTTGGAGTCTCTCCATCGATACTCCATTCCTGATGCTTCACTGCCCGGACCTGTTATCTCAGGGTCCTTGGTTTTGCCTTGGACCTGGGTCGTTTGTCTTTGACTGCGTCCCTATAGTGGTCTTACGGCTTCCCTGGCTTTGTCATCGTTGGAATGATTAGAGCACATGGATCAGCTTTTGCTGGGACCTACCACAAACTGTGGCAGCCATAATTTTTATGGTATTGTACCTGTCGATACAATCTTCCGGTGTCCAGAATTTCCTGATATTCTGGCATTCCTTCCGGCTGGCTTGGGTTGCACCCTCGGCCTGGCCTTCCTGACAGTGCGGATCTCTACACTGTCAGTATGATTAAGATATGGAATTGCTCCGCTCTGGTATCCAGTTCATCCTTTGGAGTGTTTTCTGGATTGTGCCTCCATTTGTCCTCCCTAGGGACTCCTTGGGAGTTAGTAGTGGTTCTTCGTTCCCTCCGGAGACAGTCCATGGAACCGCTGGTTGTGATAGCCATTACTTGGTCTATTGCTTTGGCGCTCTCTCTTTCTCTCAGAGTGTCGGAATTGGGAGCGTTCTCATGTGGCTCTCTCTTCTGGAGGACATCATGTCAGGGTGTGAGTTGCTCTCACCCTGTGTTTCTTCTTAGTGATTTTTAGGTTCCATATTATTCTGGAACTTATGGTACGGCCATTCAGTCCCCAGTCTTCTCGACTGGTGTGGCCTCATTGATTGTAGTCCGGCCTCTGTGGATTTATGTGATCCGTTCAGGTTCCTTACGGAAATCGGACTCCTTATTGGTGGTCTGAGATTTCTGGTTTTAACAGGAAAGGATGGCCGGCCTATAGCCAGATGTTGGCTGGATGGCCTCGTATGTCTTCTTCAGGGGCCTACCCATGGGTAGGCCTTTCTGTTGTTGATGTTTGTTTTTTCTCGGGCCATGTAACCCTCGTGGGCGGCTCGCTGTGGCACCTTGGCTGTGTTGCCTTACTAGGCGGCCACGTGGTCTTCTGTCCACACCTTTTTAAGGTTCTAGGCATTGGTTTCCTTTGCCTCTCAGGTTGCTTCCTTTTTGGCGACGGATTCTCCTCTCAGCACAGGAGCGTCCCCACCCTTGGTTGAACTGCTTTGGGACATCCCCAAGGTCAACCCTGTGGACCCCCTATGGACCCTGAAGTAGAAAACAAGAGATATGGTAAGAACTTACCTTTGTTATCTCTGTTTCTACGAAGTCCATAGGGTCCACAGGGCGCCCGCCCTGACGCACCTTGCTTCATATGGGCTGTGTGGCTGGTCACCGGTTTTCCGTCTCCCATTTCTGTGAGTATGGTTATTGAGTGTTCCAGTTTTCTCTCTTTTTCTCTCCTCCTCTGGCATTTGGCTACTTACAAACTGAGGTGCCTCTGGCTTGGGGGGTGGGGTTATAGGGAGAGTTTACCCAAGTGCATCCTGGGAGCTAAAAGCTTTAACTGCGTGGTGCCCGGATTTGGTTCCCAACCTATACTCCAAGGTCAACCCTGTGGACCCTATGGACTTCGTAGAAACAGAGATAACAAAGGTAAGTTCTTACCATATCTCTTGTTATTTGGCAATCTGATTAGCAATTTCCACTGGGTCGATGATTTTGGCTTTTTACTGAGAGTTATTATTATTAATAATAATAATAATAATAATCTATGTTTAGAGGTGTTTTATTTGCTCTTCTAGTTGGGCAGGTGTAGCTTCTAGATTAGCTTGTTGGTTTGTAGCCTACAGAACGCGCACCAATATGTCTACACTGAGGGAAGGCTGCTGTTACTGATTTATACAGCTAACTCTATGCCATCTCTGCCTATTAGGTGTCCAGGACAGCCAATAGGTGATGAGGGAGTCTCCGGGGCCTAGAGTGTATAGCAGATTGCATGATGTCCTATGACCACAGTAAGGGCGCGTGGTGTGACCATCAGAAGAGTTTGGTTTGACTGTAGGGTCCATCTGTCTGAGAGTAAGACATGTGAGTGTGAATAAGCTTTATGTGGCTGGAGAGAGTGTAGAACGTTCTCGCGGTTCTTTTGAAGTTTACAAAATGCTACAGAAGGATCAGCTGTGCCAGGATTTGGTCTATTCCGGGGGACGTCTCATTTATCAAGCTTAGGCTATAGGACAAGAGTAAAGCTGGCCACACACTAGACCAGAGGTTCTCAAACTCCGTCACACAGGTCACATTTTCCAGGTCACCCAGCAGGTGCACAGGTGTAGTCATGGGTTGGGTATGAAATCCCGGGTGTCGGGATGCCGCTGTTCAGAATACTGACAGCGTAATCCCGACAGCCAGAATCCCCACTCCCATAGGAACTGCCGGTAAGGATTTCCCTACCCTATCCCCTACCCTAACCCTCCCTCCCTAGTGCCTAAACCTATAACTCCCTCTCTAGTGCCTAAACCTAACCTCCCCCTCCCCACATCCTAAACCAAACACCACCCACCCCTAGTGCCTAAATCTAACCTCCCCCTCCTCGCATCCTAAACCGAACACCCCTAGTGCCTAAACCTGACCTCTCCCTCTCCGCACCCTAATCCTAACACTCCCTCCCCGGTGCCTAACCCTAACTCTCCCCCTAATGCCTAAACCTAACCCCGCTACCTAACATTAACCTCCCCCTACACCCCAATACTTACCTTCTGGGTGCCAGGATTACAGCGCTGGTATTTAGACCGTTGGCATCCCGCATGCCGTAGTCATTAGTCACTGACACATTGTAAAAGATCCACAGGTGGAGCTAATTATTTCACTTGTGATTCTGTGAGGATACCTGGAAAACATGCACTGTTGGGGGTCCTGAGGACAGACTTTGAGAACCTGTGCACTAGACCAACTTTCATCCTACTAGTTGGCTGGTTAGAATAAAAGTCTGGTAAGCTATGGGAGCAAATGATAATCAGCAATATGCTCCCAAACGGCGGAAAACGGATATAATGGTCGTTCAGACAAGTTGGTTAAATGTTTGATTTAAACAACAGTTTTCGTCTGTTTTCAAGGGTTTGGGAGCAAATGGTTGATTGTCATTTACTCCCATAGCTTACCAGGTTTTCATTCCAATCAACTAGTCGTATGGTTAGATGTAAATTGATCTAGCACAGGGGTGGGGAACCTTTTTTCTGCTGAGGGCCATTTTGATATATATAACATTATTCGCGGGCTTGGTGCAGCCCACGCCCCCTCCGTGTGACGTTACACAGGGCGGAGCTACAATCGCCGGTGATTACAGCAATGCCAGGAACATCTTAAGGATGCTACAGGCGGCACTGCTGCATATATGCTGGATGCCATTCTAGGCACCCTGCTAGCCAGATGAGGTTAGCAGAAAAAAGCTCTGAGGGCCAGACTAAATGATTCCGAGGGCCTTATACGGCCCCCGGGCCTGAGGTTCCCCATCCCTGCTCTAGTGTATGACCAGCATTAGTCACCTAGAATTATGAGGTTACCTTTACTGAGGTTTTGGTTATCTTCCCAGACTACCCTACGGGAAGTAACTTGCCTGGAGTGTGGCGCATATAGTGAGACAACCGTTATCCATCTAACTTAGAGTGGTCCCATAGTGTTCAGTATCGTCCTTTTATTTGTCTTCTGGTTAGGGAGTGAGATTGGAAGACGACCTCTCGTGTAGCTAATCCGTTCCCCTCTGATGGGCTGTTAGCAGGGAAGTAAGTAGGGGGACCTGTGGCCTCTGGGTAGTGGGAGGGTCAGGGAGGAATTATGTGTTACATCAGCCTTATATAAGGACAAGCCTCCGCTCGTTAGGGAAGACGAGTCCCTTTACATGTAGTGAGAAAAACGTGGCCATGCCTGTTATATGGGGTTAGGGCAGGAAATGACGTTCAGGTTATGCCAAGTATGAGAGGCATGGCGATGTGTAAGTGCTTCCCCTGGGAACTGATGTGACCGGGAACAAGTATGAGAGGCATGGCGATGTGTAAGTGCTTCCTCTGGGAATGGATGTGATCGGGAACAAGTATGAAAGCGGGACGGGGACTAAGCTAGCCCCGGTACACATTGTGGTACATGAACGCTGGAACATGTGTTTGGGGAGAACGCAGATCACTATGTCTGTCAGCTGCGATATTGTCTGGAGGTTCTGCTTTATTTGTAGCGAAGGTCCCAGTATCCCTAAGGTCAAACAGAAGCAGAATTACACTGTTACCAAGGTAGATATGACTGTGAGTGCCAAGGCATGTACAGTTGGATAGATGATTTGACTGTAGGCACAGAATGCTGTAATAACTATTGACCACCAGAGGGCGGCAGATGCGCACAGAACAGTTGATACTGTATAATGTACTAACTGGTACAATAGCCAGAAATTAGCTTCACACCATAGAAAGCCGAAAAGAGCGTTAAATAAAGCAGAATTGCCAAACTCGGATGAGCTTGTAGTTCACTCACTGGTTTGAAGGGTTCTAGGCTGTGGGGCAGCGGAAGCTGGTGTCTCTTAGCTGTCACCCCTGTCATATAGATAGTCGGTGTGGAGACGCTGTGTGTATCAGGGGCAGGTCCTCTCTTTATTAATACGGGCCCCATGTAGCAGCTGGGGGCCCACTTGATGAGGTATAAATTGGGAAGGTTGGGAGTCTTCCTGTGCCAGTTAGCTGAACTCCACCCAGCACAGTAAAAGGCTGTTTGGGACACACCGGCCTATGCAAGGTACAAAGTAGGAACATGGCAGGGTGGAATTAGGCTGAGCCGCGGCCGGTAGCTATGGGTCACCAACAACCAACTGGTCCGTGCACCAGGAATGGTGGCAAATCCTGAAACGGCACCACAGCTCGCTGTGTGTGTGTGTGTGTGTGTGTATAAAAGTTTTCTCTATTTTCAACTGGATTGGTGAGTGCCCTTTTGCTTTAATTTATTATATGTTTCAGATATTTTACAGTAACAAATGTAAGGGAGGAGGATTCTCTGTAATATTGAGTTCTGACAAGATCCTGAAACTCTTACAATTCAATTTAGAAAGGTTTCATACTTCCATTACTTGTATCATTGTCCTGCTCTCTGTGTAATGTTCTGTGTTCGCCTTCCTCCCATACAGTAATATGGGTATTGCCAGTAACTGTGTCTCTTTGTGTTGCAGGTAATGCTGTGTCAGTGTAAGTGTTTTGTGGCAGAGGATCAGCAGTCCCAGTGGTGTGAGCAGGTGAGAGCCAGCAATCTTACTTCTGATGCTTATGCTGTGGATGAGCACGCCATGTGCTTACAGTGCTGTATAACGTTCCTACCCTCATAGTGTATATGTAAAGTGCCACACAGGATGGGCAGCATGCCAATTGGCGTGGGAAGGGCCGCATGCTAATCACAATACATAGATGAACAAAGAAACCTAATAACATAACATGGGTGTGCAGATACATATCACACAAATAGAAAACCACCTGCTCCATTCGTGTTATACAAAAGGTGCTGACATGATACATTTAAGGACATCAATCACAGCTTCCTCTAATCCATGAGGGTTTTCCCAGCAAGATCTATGATCTTTATTGTGCTCCCCACAGTATAATATTGTTTCCCCCCCACTAAAGTATGGAAATAGCGGTCTGCCGTCTTTTTTATTACACTGCAATACGCTCCACTTACCACCATATTAGACAACATCATTGTGTAAAGGCATTATGATGATATGACATGGAGCACTTCTCCTTGGAGGTAAAAGCAGAGGGGGACCCAGCTGCCAGGACCAGTCTGGAGGAGACATCAGGAGGGGTTTGCTTTTCAAACTGGGGGAAGAGTAACGGGCAGGCTCAGGACGATACATCCCTGCTGCACCCAGCGCCTGCTTCTGGCTGCGATCTACACTGGCACCCCAGGACTGGAGCACAGTGACACCCCAGGACTGGAGCACAGTGACACCCCAGGACTGGAGCACAGTGACACCCCAGGACTGGAGCACAGTGACACCCCAGGACTGGAGCACAGTGACACCCCAGGACTGGAGCACAGTGACACCCCAGGACTGGAGCACAGTGACACCCCAGGACTGGAGCACAGTGACACCCCAGGACTGGAGCACAGTGACACCCTAGGACTGGAGCACAGTGACATGCCAGTTTTGGAACTGGAGCAGTGACACCCTGGACGGGAGGTCTGCGACACCGACACCATGACCCTCTGCAGTTCTAACTGGGCTCTCTGACAGACCACACACGCATGACCTCTAGAGATGAAGATTGTGGGATCCCCCTGTGCTCCCCAATGTCTTCATTCCCATTAACAAAACAGTAAAATTCAAAGTCATTTTACTTTGACACCCCTAGTGTGACACACTCTCTAACTGACCCCTGCATAGATCTGACACCCCTAGTACACACTAACTGACCCCTGTATAGATTTGACCCCCCTAGTGTGACACACACACTGTAACTGACCCCTGCATAGATCTGACACCCCTAGTGTGACACACACACTGTAACTGACCCCTGCATAGATCTGACACCCCTAGTGTGACACACACTCACTGACCCCTGTATAGATCTGACACCCCTAGTGTGACACACACTCACTGACCCCTGCATAGATCTGACACCCCTAGTGTGACACACTCTCACTGACCCCTGCATATATCTGACACCCCTAGTGTGACACACTCTCACTGACCCCTGCATATATCTGACACCCCTAGTGTGACACACTCTCACTGACCCCTGTATAGAACTGACACCCCTAGTGTGACACACTCTCACTGACCCCTGTATAGAACTGACACCCCTAGTGTGACACACTCTCACTGACCCCTGCATAGATCTGACACCCCTAGTGTGACACACTCTCACTGACCCCTGCATATATCTGACACCCCTAGTGTGACACTCTCACTGACCCCTGCATAGATCTGACACCCCTAGTGTGACACACACTCACTGACCCCTGCATATATCTGACACCCCTAGTGTGACACACTCTCACTGACCCCTGTATAGATCTGACACCCCTAGTGTGACACACTCTCACTGACCCCTGTATAGAACTGACACCCCTAGTGTGACACACTCTCACTGACCCCTGTATAGAACTGACACCCCTAGTGTGACACACTCTCACTGACCCCTGCATAGATCTGACACCCCTAGTGTGACACACTCTCACTGACCCCTGCATAGATCTGACACCCCTAGTGTGACACACTCTCACTGACCCCTGTATAGATCTGACACCCCTAGTGTGACACACTCTCACTGACCCCTGTATAGATCTGACACCCCTAGTGTGACACACTCTCACTGACCCCTGTATAGATCTGACACCCCTAGTGTGACACACTCTCACTGACCCCTGCATAGATCTGACACCCCTAGTGTGACACTCTCACTGACCCATGCATAGATCTGACACCCCTAGTGTGACACACACTCTCACTGACCCCTGTATAGAACTGACACCCCTAGTGTGACACACACTCTCACTGACCCCTGCATAGATCTGACACCCCTAGTGTGACACACTCTCACTGACCCCTGCATAGATCGGACACCCCTAGTGTGACACACTCTCACTGACCCCTGCATAGATCGGACACCCCTAGTGTGACACACTCTCACTGACCCCTGCATAGATCGGACACCCCTAGTGTGACACACTCTCACTGACCCCTGCATAGATCGGACACCCCTAGTGTGACACACTCTCACTGACCCCTGTATAGATCTGACACCCCTAGTGTGACACACTCTCACTGACCCCTGTATAGAACTGACACCCCTAGTGTGACACACTCTCACTGACCCCTGCATAGATCGGACACCCCTAGTGTGACACACTCTCACTGACCCCTGCATAGATCGGACACCCCTAGTGTGACACACACTCACTGACCCCTATATAGATCTGACACCCCTAGTGTGACACACTCTCACTGACCCCTGCATAGATCTGACACCCCTAGTGTGACACACTCTCACTGACCCCTATATAGAACTGACACCCCTAGTGTGACACACTCTCACTGACCCCTGCATAGATCGGACACCCCTAGTGTGACACACTCTCACTGACCCCTGCATAGATCGGACACCCCTAGTGTGACACACACTCACTGACCCCTGCATAGATCTGACACCCCTAGTGTGACACACTCTCACTGACCCCTGCATAGATCTGACACCCCTAGTGTGACACACTCTCACTGACCCCTGTATAGAACTGACACCCCTAGTGTGACACACTCTCACTGACCCCTGCATAGATCTGACACCCCTAGTGTGACACACTCTCACTGACCCCTGCATATATCTGACACCCCTGGTGTGACACACTCTCACTGACCCCTGTATAGAACTGACACCCCTAGTGTGACACACTCTCACTGACCCCTGTATAGAACTGACACCCCTAGTGTGACACACTCTCACTGACCCCTGTATAGAACTGACACCCCTAGTGTGACACACTCTCACTGACCCCTGTATAGAACTGACACCCCTAGTGTGACACTCTCACTGACCCCTGTATAGAACTGACACCCCTAGTGTGACACACTCTCACTGACCCCTGCATAGATCGGACACCCCTAGTGTGACACACTCTCACTGACCCCTGCATAGATCTGACACCCCTAGTGTGACACACTCTCACTGACCCCTGCATATATCGGACACCCCTGGTGTGACACACTCTCACTGACCCCTGCATAGATCTGACACCCCTAGTGTGACACACTCTCACTGACCCCTGCATAGATCTGACACCCCTAGTGTGACACACTCTCACTGACCCCTATATAGAACTGACACCCCTAGTGTGACACACTCTCACTGACCCCTGCATAGATCTGACACCCCTAGTGTGACACACTCTCACTGACCCCTGCATATATCGGACACCCCTGGTGTGACACACTCTCACTGACCCCTGCATATATCTGACACCCCTGGTGTGACACACTCTCACTGACCCCTGTATAGAACTGACACCCCTAGTGTGACACACTCTCACTGACCCCTGTATAGAACTGACACCCCTAGTGTGACACACTCTCACTGACCCCTGTATAGAACTGACACCCCTAGTGTGACACACTCTCACTGACCCCTGCATATATCTGACACCCCTGGTGTGACACACTCTCACTGACCCCTGTATAGAACTGACACCCCTAGTGTGACACACTCTCACTGACCCCTGTATAGAACTGACACCCCTAGTGTGACACTCTCACTGACCCCTGCATAGATCTGACACCCCTAGTGTGACACACTCTCACTGACCCCTGCATAGATCTGGTACTGGATGACCCAGCTATAACATCAGACAAGACACAGACACCTCTTTGATCAGTCCCAGCGATATGTTTGTACCCTGAAGCATGTACCATTTGCTTTTACATTTGAAGACGTTGCAAAGCCATCACAACAATTCCGTTCAGCATGCATCGATAACCTGACAGCACTATACTGGGGTTTTTATTTGTAATCGCACAAGGGGTGAGTGATAATAAATCACTAGAGAAAAATATAAAACTATTGCAGCAAAATGATGAGATGCACTATGATAATTACCGGTGAGCACAAAAAACTATTAATAAATCGAGCAATTAGGGTGCAGGAGCCTGATCCTGAGAGCTTACAACCTAGAGAGTGGGAGAAACTATGATTAAATGTAGTCATGGCAGGAGAGCCGGTACAGGGTGAGGTGCAGGGTGAGCAGGCAATAATGGGGGGGATTTCACATCTATTTAAAGTTGGGAAGTTGCTGGTGAGCCTGGCGGAGCGAGGCAGAGATTTCCTTAGGTGAGGTTCAGTGCAAGAGCAGTCTTATAGGCAGGTGGTAGAGGTGGGAGAGGTCTAGCTCAGGGGGAAGAGAGGGTGGGTTGAGGTTTCATCACCGATGGTGTCAATTTTACGGTAAAAGTAAGTGATGAGGGGAGAGGTGGAGGAGGGAGATGTCCGTAAAGAGGCAATAAGATTGTTGGAGGTTGTGGGGATTAGGTATCTGACGTAGATTTGCAGAGCAATAAGAAGACAGTATGAACCTGTAATGGATGAGGTCCGAGTCGTTGCACAATTTTCTCCATTAGTGCTCGGCAGAATGGGAACACTCTTGTAGATGCCAGGGTTACAGGCTGAAGAGAGCTGGCAGCACTAGGGCAGGGCCTGGGAGAATATATAGCACCTGGTAGTTTTAGCGTCAGACCTTTGGTTGTTGTTTTTTCTTTGTACCCAACTGAACCCCTTTGTAGGTGAAGAAAACCGCCCCATCTCTTCCCCGGCCTGTATCCTACTGACCTTTTATGGGTGTCACCCAAAGAGTTACGTTCGTAGAGGTTTCCCCACCCCCCTCCCAGCGATTATACAGACACCTGGACTCTTACACTACATTCTGCTCCAACTGATGTATTTTTGTACAAGCATGAGACTCCGCTAGACTCTACACCCCCCCCCCTCCCAGCGATTATACAGCAGATGAACGGACTCTTACACCACATTCTGCTCCATCTGATGGGTCTTTGTACAAGCATGAGACTCTGCTGGACTCTACACCCCCCTCCCAGCGGTTATACAGATGTCTGGACTCTTACACCACATTCTGCTCCATCTGATGGGTCTTTGTACAAGCATGAGACTTCGCTGGACTCTACACCCCCCTCCTAGCGATTATACAGAATATGTTCGGGCTCTTACACCACATTCTGCTCCATCTGATTCAAAGAAGAATAAAACTGGAGTTTAATATGAACCAGGCGTTTGGCCCATTACTCGTAGCCCAAACAAGCTGTCGTCATGTCCATCAGATGTTATGGAAACTTTGGATAAATTACATCTTTACAAATGTTTACATACACCAGCGGCGTTTTCAAACACGGTCATGTATGTTTTGAAGTGATGTAAACAAGTTTGATTGCGTTTGGTTTCCTTTCAAAAATACCACAAAAAGACGAGCGTTTAATTGATGTAACCTTCTGTCTAGCGAGGGGGAATAATAAATAAACCTGGAGAAAAATGTCAAACGTTCGTCTTTCAGTTCTGCAATTTGTACGGATTCCAGCGCAGATAGCGGAGTGTGACTCTTTCCAGTCTGTGTCTAAAATAAAGGCTGATAATCAACTTCAAAAATAGTTTAGTTTCAGTGTCACCTCATGCAAATCTGATATATAGGCTCGGGCGAAAAACACAGAAGGACATGAGGAGGTTTCAGTATTTAGTGTTAACTCCAACACTTTGATTTACATCTGCAGAGTAACATAAGGAAGAGATCATTTGTTGGAGAATGTTACTCTAAGGGGTCGATTCCATTAGCCGCAAGGCCGGCTCGCCCCGTGAGTAAGTCCGGTCATATGACGCACTTACAGTAGCTGCAAACTCACCTCAACTCGCCCCCCCATGACATATTCTCGCATGTTTTTGTGCGCAGCACAAAAACACGTGAGTACGTGCTGCGAGGAGGGCAAGTTGAGTTGCTGCTTCCACGGGGTGTAGTAGGTATTACCGCCTGACGCATGGCCGGCGGTTCAAATCCCGACAGCGGCAGCCCAGCAAGGGTGAAAATCCTGATCGTCCCTAAGGTAAGTATCGCTAACCTAATTCCCTCCCCTAACCCTCTCTTAGGGGTGCCTAACCCTAGTCCCCCCTCTAAGTGCCTAAACCTAACCCCCCCTCCCTCCCCGCTGCCAAACGCTAACCTCCCCTAGCCTAAACCTAACCCTCCTGGGGGGTGCCTACCCTAAGTCCCCCCGGAGCCCTAAAAATAACCCCCCTTCCGACCGCCCCCCTCCCTCCCCCGCAGCTGCCCGCGCCCGGCTTACCTTCATTCGGTATGCTGGGAGTCGGTCTTCTGGCATCTATTTAATGCCTGTCATTAGTACCACGCCGGGATTAGAAAGTCTGGAAGCCGGCGGTCGGCATTTAGACCGTCTGCTTCCAAACTACATCCCCTTCCACGCCATTGCAACAGCAATTTGCCCCATCACTGCTAATTGATTTGATCTCAAGTACAGTTTTTAATTATTATTATAATCATTAATTTATATGGCGCCACAAGTGTTCCGCAGCGCCTTTCAAAGTAAGGTGACCAGTGACTTACAGTACAATACAATACAATACAATACAGGACAAGGACATGGATAATATACATTGCTACATTAGCAACCATAACACCCACATAAGCAGCCGAGCATAAGCACCCAAGTGTTAGGTGCCCTAGTGGTGAGTAAAAAGTAGATGAAAGTAAGGAGAAGCACAAGAGGGTAGAGGGTCCTGCTCGTAAGAGCTTACATTCTAAAAGAGAGGGGCAGACAAACAGGTGTGACACAGATGGGGTAGACAGGGAGGAAGGAAGATGTAGTAGCGGGTTAGGAAGAGAGCTGGAAAGCTTTGATGAAGTAGTGGGTCTTGAGAGCCCGTTTGAATGATTGTAGAGAGGTGGAGAGTCTGATGGGGAGAGGGAGAGAGTTCCAGAGGTGGGGAGCAGCGCGGGCAAAATCTTGGAGGCGGGCATGGGAGGAAGTAATCAGTTGGCATGAAAGGCGGCGTGCATTAGTTGAACGAAGAGGGCCGACAGGAGAGTGAAGGGAGATGAGATCAGAGATGTAAATGGCGTATCTCTAATGGATGCACATGGACCCACACTGCTTACTCTGCACCCATGTATTCAGTACTTACCGCCGAAGCGGAACATCGGAGAGGTAACCATTTTCCTGCCATGTTGTGCATGCGCAGCAGGGAAATCGCCGGAAAAATGTCCGCCACGCCATTTCTCCGGTGGCCTGTGCATGCGCAGTAGACTCTGGCACAGCACTAGAATCAACTTGTGCCTCAGTACTCTGTCGGCCGCTGGGTAGAAAGGAGGGGGTCTCAGGCGGAGACTCCACACGGACCCCCTCCACTCTTAATATGCCCCTGTTTAGAATGGATGGACAATGGCCATCCCTAGCTGTAGGTTGATATAATGATGTGTATGGTGGTTTATGCTGCAGTGGAAAAACTCGTTACATAGAAAATAAAGGCCGGATTCTGTGATTATACATTTTGGTATTTCTGTTTTTACCTAATGCACCACAATTGCTCTTACAGGTTCTCGGCTGTCTGCAGAAGTCCAGTTTAAAGGTGACTTTACTTTCTGCCTGTCCGGTCTCGGACTATAAGACTCCAGAATCCACATATAATCTGCCAGTCCCATTCCTCAAAGTGATCAAGACAAAGCGATACACAGACAAGACGCCCTGCAGTCCCCTGGAGCAGCCAAATATTGTGGATGGACTGCCAGCCGCAGGTATTATCATTATTATAGTTTTAATATAAATTGCGCCATCAGGTGTCTGTAGCTCCATACATGGAAAGTGACAATAGTATAAACAAACCATTGTATGTATATTCAAACAGGCAGCTCAGGGGGAACAATCAGTGAGAGAATTCTATAGCAGAATGATTGACCGGTAATAACCGTAACACTCAATGAGCCAGTTCTCTGGGAAGGGTGGGCAGAAAGGATCCGGGTCGCTCACTGGAGATATTGGTAGTGCAGGGTGAGACCCATGAGGGCCTTGCTCATGGGAGCTATTACAGTGTATGGACGTGTGGGTGAAACTGGGAAGAGATGAGCGAGTAATAAGAGTGAGAAGAGATCTGGGGGCCCATTTATTAATGATCGCATTTTGCAATGCGATCAGGGCATGCAGTACTGCCCCTGATCGCATTGCAAAATGCGATCCTATCTGCCGGATGTATTATCCGGGACATGCAGGGAGATGGGCTCCGAAAAGAGCCCGTCCCTGCGATGTCTCCGGAGGGCAGTCGGGGCTTCTGCGCATGTGCAGTCCCGCGGACTGCACATGAGCGGCGCCCATTGCCGGCGGAGGGATCTGGCAGATCCCTCCGCCGGCTGATATGCGGTAAGTGCCCATAGGAAACAGCGGCTAACGCTATCTTTAGATAGCGTTAGCTGCTGGGGCCAATATCGGGAATGCTTCGCATTCCTGATATTGATACATTTGGCTGCATCGCATCCCCCATAGAAAACTATGGGGGAGGCGGCTGCCGGCGGCAATGGAGGGATCGCAGCAGGTATCGGAAATACCTGCTGCGGTCCCTCCTTCATACATTCGGGGGATACTAAGTATTTGAGGTAAACCCCCGAAAACAGGTGTTTTTGGGGAATTTACCTCAAATGCACTTTGATAAATGGGCCCCCTGGTGAGATATAATGAACGTGTGGCTTTTCAGGGCATGTTTTGAATTCATGTATGTTGGTAGATATAATGAAAGGGAGTAAGTTCCAGAGGAGAGGGCAGCACAGGAGAAGTCTTGGACGTAGAAGTGGAAGGAGCTAATCGGCTCGGGAATAAGGCAACAACCGGAAGTAAGTGCAGAGAGGACCAGCAGTGATAACATAATAGTTATGAGACGGGACCTGTGTTTGTATATTTTATATTAAATTGTGAGTTTTCAGGATAATATGATCCTTGTAATTGGTACCACAGAAAATGACTGTCTCTTGCAGTGATGACGTACTGTCAGGTCTGGGGGATTCCTGCTGTGTTTTACCAGTGCTACACCGACATTACTAAGCTGGATTCTGTTACCATCGAAGCTTTCCGCCCCGTCTTGTCCTGTCAGGGCATGAGCCGCTTGGCCGTGGTAAGATTCGGTCATATCCGCTGAGTGCACAGATATCTTTGTCATAGAAAAGCCTGGAGATACACATTGGTCTTATACAGAATATTACAGTGTAACACATTCATATAGTCCCTATTGTAGATTATCGCTGTATACTGAAGGTTTTATGCTGCCACACATGGGCTGATCCTGTCTCCTTGGCCGGGCCAGCTAAGAGCGGGAACCATTTTTGCCTTTAAGATCCGTCTGTTCACTGGCCCATACTATGTTACCGTATGACATGAGGGCCTTGTACAGTCTGTAGCTGGACACACACACGTCGCAGTCACCTCCCGACGGACTTCCTGGAAGTGACCTGAACAAAATATAATTCTGATCGTTTTGCAGCCATATCTGTTCCGTTGCACAAAAAAGCTGGTGAGATTGCTGTATGGGCTGCAGAAGTCATTGACTAAACCTCTGATAGTAACCATAATACTGCAAGCTATCATAAGCCAATAACCAGAGCTAAGAGGGGCAGCCCTACAGCATGTTGGATAACCCTTTCAGAGCCATTGTTGTTTTTTAAGTTTCAACATTTTTGCTCAACCAAAAAATTAAATCTATTAAATATTCCCAGTGAAAATAAGACAAACGACATTAAAGCCGGAGCATTGAGAGCACTAAATAAGCCAAATACTATTTTACTTTCAGAAATCTGAAAAAATTGAAGAAAACCTGAAGGAGATGGGGAGAAACAACGGAGTGCAAAGCAATCTGTATATATAGAGAAGGGACCATGTATGCCGACATGATGGGACTTGTAGTTATACAGCTGGAGCGTCTGGTTTCCTATCATTACACAGAATGGGTGGAGGAAACACACTGGTCTTTTTACATAATGCTATTTAGTAAATGTTTGGTAATAAAACTTATTTTCATTATTTGCTCTTAATGTGCGTTTTTTTTTTATTGCTTAAAGCAACCTTTTAAAGACATTAGAGGTCTATTTACGAAGCCTTGGAGAGAGATAAAGTACCAGCCAATCCGCTCCTAACTCATTTTTCAAAAACACAGCCTCTAAAGTGACATTTAGGAGCTCATTGGTCGGTACTTTATCTCGGTCCACTGTCTCTCACCAAGGCTTAGTACATAAACCCCTAATTATTGTCATGATCAACTGCACCCGTCTCCTACACCTACTGGAGACCGACACTAGGAGCTGTAATGTGAAGTCTATCTGTAGCTGGTATGTGATATGTTGAGTAAGTGGATGTCCGGAGTGGTGGATCCCATAGAGCCTCAGCCCGTTTTGGAAAATTATTTATGAATGGAAACAATTATTATTGGGGCTGTCTATCTGTCTACAAAGGGATAAGCCATTAAAAATGTACATTTCATGGGTTTATGCCATGACATTTTAAATTAATTATTTTACATTGTCTGTACATTTACATTACATTACATTTCAGTAGTTCTCTGTAATTACACTAGATGGCAGTGTTGATGCACGCTCTTATCTTGGACATACTGTTGATCAGCTCACAATACCATGGAGGCTTATGTGCACTTCTAGGGGCCTATTCATGATGTTAATTATCTGGGTCTGAACGGACCCCGATAATTAAAATTCTAACTCGCCCCAGAATCCAGAGCAATTAATCATTGCTCCGGCGCAGTGACTGCTGATGCGAAAGGAGACTGACAGGGGCGGAGGGATACGCAAGGATCCCTCTTTGCAACACGGGCCTCTTTCCCATAGGGAAGAAGCGGGTTGTGATCCACAAGTGGGAGCATTCGCCATCTGAAGGTGGAGAGAAAGGTAAGCAGGAGATATCTGTGATACTAGTGTATGGGGAATGTGGGCCATTTCGGGAAAGAAAGGCAAGCAGGAGATATCTGTGATACTAGTGTATGGGGACAGCGGGCCATTCCTGGAGAGAAAAGTAAGCAGGAGATATCTGTGATACTAGTGTATGGGGACAGCGGGCCATTCCGGGAGAGGAAGGTAAGCAGGAGATATCTCTGATACTAGTGTATGGGGACAGCAGGCCATTCTGGGAGAGAAAGGTAAGCAGGAGATATCTGTGATACTAGTGTATGGGGACAGCGGGCCATTCCGGGAGAGAAAAGTAAGCAGGAGATATCTGTGAAACTAGTGTACGGGGACAGCGGGCCATTCCGGGAGAGGAAGGTAAGCAGGAGATATCTGTGATACTGCAGTATGGGGACAGCGGGCCATTCCTGGAGAGAAAGGTAAGCAGGAGATATCTGTGATACTAGTGTATGGGGACAGCGGGCCATTCCAGGAGAGGAAGGTAAGCAGGAGATATCTGTGATACTAGTGTGTGGGGACAGCGGGCCATTCTGGGAGAGGAAGGTAAGTAGGAGACATCTGTGATACTAGTGTATGGGGACAGCGGGCCATTCTGGGAGAGGAAGGTAAGTAGGAGACATCTGTGATACTAGTGTATGGGGACAGCGGGCCATTCTGGGAGAGGAAGGTAAGTAGGAGACATCTGTGATACTAGTGTATGGGTTGTATATCTGTGATATCTCCTGCTTTACCTTCTTGATAAATTGCCCGATAAGTTAATTTTTACAATTGCAGGTGAAAATGTTCACTTTCACCTGCTTTTGTAAAACTAAGTGATGATGAATAGGCCACATCCGTTTTATAGCTGAGACGTATTTGTTTATTTCTGCAAGAAGGTAAATGAATAACTGCTGTGTCTGTAGGTTATAGTGTGGTTATAGACTGCTACACATTTGGGGTTCTGGGTCATTATAGCAAAGCTCCACCTTTGTTTTATTATTTAATTGAAATTGTCTGTTTTTAGATCTTTGTTGAAAGAACAAAAACATAAATTAGCATTTTTGTATAATAAGAAATGTGTTAATGCAGATAGATTTTTCCCGCACACATTAAGTTCTTGTAGACTGTCTTTTAATGTGTCATGGAAAGAATATTTCTTTTATTTTATTGAATCCCATGATGAATAATATATTGGGGATTACAGTTTGTTCAGGAGTCATAGTAGCCATACAAACCTGATTAGACTTATTGTGCTAAAAATAATAGTAAAAAAAAAAAGTTAGATTTCAGGGTGAGCCTCTTAAGGCCCCCATACACTGTGATACGCACCTTGCCATCCGACAGTCGAAATATCGGGCGGTTCCCACACACGGAGCGATTGGGTGGCCGATATGCCGGCACCCCCCCTTCCCCACCTGCATAGCGCTGCATATGATCAAACATCGCATCCCCAGATGAAGTAGGAAGATCAGGAGGGGCGATGTATGACCTCACGAGAGCGCACACTGGCTGATATGCCCACACACGGCGATATCGTACCAATCCTTTAGAGCCACAGAGAGTGCCCTCAGTGGTGTCACTGTTTTCTGCTACGTAGACGGGCAGCGGTCTCCTGCGTAATGGCTCAGACTGCGCAATGTGTGTTTAGGCGAAGGGAATTTTTGTTTTGTCTATTCGTTTCCTACAGCGTGACCTCTGCATTATCATAGGTTACTGCACCCTTTGACCACTGGACATAATCAGAATATAATTGTTGAAACACTTAAGTTTTAAAGGGAGCTAATAAGAAAAGAAAACAAAAAACAATATATGTACAGTACTTTCCTTAATTGATGTAGCCTATCCTGCTGCTGGTCACTTCTGACTAGGGGTGTTTGCAGACCATCGATGTTTTTCATTTGATTGTGGGTTCCGATGTTTGCCACCATCAAATGGTCTTTCGATGGTAATTTGTTCTTTTTTAAATCCTGATGGCTGCACCGCCTCAGGCTCCTTCCTGGCCGCTGCTGGTGTTTCTGTACCGGCCGCGGCCTAATTTAGCCTCAGCTCACCGGCAACCGCGTCCCCCCGTCATGCTCCACCTCCTCCAGTGACACCGCTCCACTGCCAGATGCACTGCGGGGGCATTGCGTAAATCCATATATGCCCATGCGAGAACCATTGCAATGGATTTACCATCTACTGCTTCTGATGTGGTGGTTAGCTACCATCGCAGCTCAACATTTGATTGCGGAATCGGGGCCTGATTCAGACCCGGTCGCAAGCGCTCGCAACCGGGTCGATGGTGGCCCACAGCGCATGCGCACGACGGAGCTGGCTCCACCGTGCGCATGCGCGAGACACGGCTAGCGAGGGCACTCCGTCGCTCCGGGTCTCGCAACAAAGGGGGCGAGCTGTCGATGTTAAGTGACAGCTCGCCCCCTTTGGTGGGCGGGTCAGGGGGGGGTGGCTGCCCAAACTGAGGCGTTCCCATGAGAACGACTGTCGTTTGGGGGCGGCCCCACTGACATCACAAGTGATGTCAGTGGAGAGCTTCCGGCTCTGTTAGAGCCGAAAGCTCTCTGGGGCTTGCGGCCACGAGACCCTACCACAAGGATCTTGTCGCAAGCCAGATGGTCTTGACCATCGCGACCATCATGGCCTCTCGCTGTTGCTGTTGGTGGTCACCCACAGCTATGTGAGCGGCCAGGAGGCTGTTCTAAAAAAATAAATAAAATAAGCCCGGCCCTGATTCAGAGCGAGCGGGTCTGAATCAGGGCCTCTGTCCATCCGTACTTCTGACGGAAGTTTGGAAATCCGAACCATTCCAGTCTCTGCTTTCTAATTGCAAGGCAGACCATGTAAGCTTCTCGGACGAGGCATGAGATCTCACCAATCCAGGAGACAGAGCTGTGTGCATTTTGTCTATACGTATAGAGTAAGACCAGAGACTTGGAGATTAAAGAGGTGTACACACCGGAAGCGATAATGGGCACTTGTCCAAGCACCTTATACAAAATGGAAATGCCGTATAGCGCACGCTGAAAGCTTACTGCAGCAGTGGGACCGTCACCAGCATGAACTCTTTAATCAACTACGTTATTACCTTTTGTGAACATTTTTTTTCTTTCCTTGAGTTAATATTCGGAGGAGGAAAAGGAGACCTCTGGAGCAAACTTTCATCACATTTCTAAAGGCGCACATCCACTAGCAGATATTAATGGACGATTGAATGATAACATCGTTATCATTCAGTCGTCCATTAATCGTGCATGAATCGGGCACTAAAATGTCAGAAACGACCAGTGATGCGTGCTCCTGCGGTCGTTTCCGACATCAATCATCACCCGAACATTCCCGGTTCTGCCGATAACGACAGATTGACCGTATTCGGGGATGATGATGGGTGCCTACACTGAACGACTAATCGTTCAGTGTAGGCACTGCAGGGGATGGGGAACGACGGTACGATTACGATGTCTTAATCGTACTGTCTTCCCTGGGTCGCGTAGTGGATACGCATCTTAAGTACCTTTTATTTTTCGGCATGCGTTATATGCCAATTGCATTTTGTATAAGATAGTTATTTGTATTTTATTGTTGGATATGTTTATTGATATTTGTGTCCTGATAGACTACAAAAAGCGCAATATATCTTGTTATATGCACTTGTCCAAACATGCTTTATAAGTCCTGAACACGTGGTCTGTATTAATAATTGGGGTCAGATCTTTTTGACAAGCAGTCATTGGAAATTGGAGACAGTTGACACCCTCTGTGTATATGTACTAATTCACTTACGTCCTTTGCCTGCAGATTGTTGCTATATAACCGTTTAAGTTGACCTGAAAGACTGGATTGTTGTCCAAATCGATGACCTGTGTTGGTGGGCAAATTGGGTGAGATGCAACCAATGGGTGCAGCAGCTGGGCTACCTGCCTGGTGTTTCATGAATATGCCACCATAGAGTCTGTATCTCGTAGTGCATGGTTACTATAATATGCTGAGAAACCGAACTCCACCGACTTCTCACTGTGTTTCCAGAGCTCTTGCTCAACCTTTTCACACAAATCCGACATTGGTAATCACCAGACTTCCATTTAACCCCTTCAAAGACCCCGGGGGCATCGTAATGATTAGAGAAAAAAAATAATAGAAACCCCAACAAACTGACATAAAACCAGCTCCGTAAAGTGTTCCTGTGACGGGTTTGTTCTTGGAGGTGTTGACATATGGGTGCCAGACTCCGAAACTTTGTACTTAAAACTTTAAAAGCCGCTACATTTTATGGAAAAAAAAAAAAACTGCGGGCCATGAATGCAAACCATATTTTAATAATTGGGCCACCTGCAGAATGTCCCAATGATCCAAAAATAGCAATCTGGATGTCCTCCTTGGTGTGCTGTGGAGCAGATGTCCTGAAGCTGGTGTGTTCTACACGTTTACATGCTGTGAGATATTAAACGTAGCCAACTCCATATCTCTTGATGTAAATTGGGAGGCAGAGTGCCCGTCTCTCAGATCATGAGAAATAATGTTTTTACAGTCCCAAGACAAGCGGAAAATGTCCTGTTCTTGTGCTTCCAAGTAGCCAAGAGTGAGGGGTGCCGGAATGTCCACCAGGAGCGTACTGTGGCGCACACACTGGTAGCGCTCCTCTGTGATGTTTTATCCCCCCCTTTAATATTTTCTTTTTCACCTTGTTTGAAACCAAATGAGCATCTGAGAAATAAGGGAGAGATTCATCAGACTTGGGTGTTGCCCATAGCAACCAATCAGATTTAGCTATAATTTATCTAGTACATTCTGTAAAACATGATCTACTGTAGAAGCTCATTGGTTGCTGAGGAAGACCTCCACTAGTCCCCTTTAGAGGGTCTGATACATCTCCCCTAATAAAACATTCTATTCTCTGTTTCACCTCTGCGGAATGCATGGGAATAACTCCTTAGCCAAGTAGAGACAGGGAAAATAAATGCTCCCGGAAGATATACAGTGTGTAGGTAGATGTCTTATGTATTTCAGTGGAGTGAGGCGAGTGTGTGTAGTTTTATTGTACAGTGTTTATTTTCTAGCTAAGTGGTTTACCTGTTCCCAATGAGTGCAGATGGTCCCAGGAATGCACCTCTTGGAGTGCAAGCAGGGATAGGGGTGCATAGTTGCTACAATTGGTTTGGAGACTTGGGTCTCTTCTATACTAGGAAGCATGCTGGTAGGTCACTTGCCCCCTATGTGATATCACTTCCAGCCTCCAGGTCACTCTGTGCTGGCTGGTGGAGAAGCTGTACAACGCTGATGAACTGATCTGGTAAACTGCAGTTTCAAGAATGATTTCTACAACATGGAGCATGAGGCCAACCCCTAAAGCCGAAGTGCAACCTTTCTGGGTAAACCCCAATCTTAGGAGTTCTTACCTGGAAACTTTTAAATTAGTTCTAGTACTATTTCCTTCTCGGTTCTCGTTCAGAGACTTCTGAATGGAAGAAAACAAGCAAAACTCATCACTGTGTTGGGTGAAGCCTATGATAAAGCTTTAGCAGATGATAATGAAGGGACTTTGGCCCTCATTCAGACCTGGTTTTAAGCGCCGAGCGCTTGCAACCGGGTCGATATGTAGGCCCTGCGCACGCGCAAGCCCCGAGAGTGAAATTCTCTCGCTCCGGAGCTCACTGCAAAAGGGCCGGCTGGCAATGTTGATCGACAGCTTCGCCTGTTTTGTAAGCGTGGCGGGGGGGTGGTTTCACAAATGGAGGTGTTCCTTAAGGAACGCCTGCCATTCTGTGGACGGCTGCACTGACATCAGCAGTGACATCAGCAGTGATGTCAGTGGGGAGCTTCCTGCTTGATCAGAGCAGGAAGCTCCCTGGGGCTTGCGGTTGCCGAGACCCAACCTTAGGGTCTCGTTGCAAGCCCCGAAGGTCGCGATGGTCTTGACCATCACGACCATCAACCTGGTCGGTCGCTAAAGCTGTAGGTAGTAACCCACAGCTTGGCTAGCGACCAGGAGGCCACACTAAAAAATACAAGCATCCGCCCTCATTCAGAACGAGCGCTTGCTTCTTGCGTGCGCCTCTTAATGAGGGCCTTTGTGTAGATTTTGTCCCTCAGCCTAAAGAATTCATGGTCCAGCATCTTGAACAAATGAAAAAGGAGATATCAGAAACGAGTCATGGTCATTCAGCCCTGATATTGTTCTACTCCATATAAATGAACAAATACATGGTGATGGGTGATGCCTCAGGCCAGGGTCTGTCCAACATTTCCTGTTTGTGGGTCACCAAAGAAAAGGCAGCGTGTTTCTGGTACGCCGGGTTATTAATGATCTCGTTCATAAAGAATGGGAACAGATGGATATATGTAATTTTAGTCTTAAGCGATTAATGTTATGTATCCCTTTCAGGCTGAAGAAGCTTCTGACTCTTAAGTGGTGGTCAGTGCCCAAAGCTGATGTAGCTGTAGCCAGTGTGGACAACTATTCCACTAGAACAGAGGTTCCCATACTTAATATAATTAGTACCTCAGTCAATTTGATTGGTTATCCTTAAAACCAGGACTGAGCTTGGGAACCTTTGCCCTAGAAGATGGTGGTCCACTGAGAGATCCTATGGATATGAAAGTGGGAATCTTTTCTAAGGAACTTCATGTTTCCTGGAGCAGTACAGCCTGGACTCGCTATAGATATAGCTACTGCTCCCATGAGGCTCAGCGTATTGGATAAGACCCTTCATAAGGATACAAAAGAGAAAATAAATACAGTGGTGTGAATTCTTTTTGCACCCTTCCTGAATTGTATTTGTCACACTTCATTGTTTCAGACCTTCAACCAAAGCTGAATGTAAGACAAAAACCCTGAGTAAACACAACATACAGTTTTTAAATGATCATCTAAATTATTGAATAAAAAAAAAATATATCCAACACCTATATCACCCATGTGAAAATCCTCCCCCCAAGCTTAACAATTAGGTTGTGTCCCCATTAGCAGCAACTAGTGCAACCACACATCACTAGTGGGGGCCTGCATAAGGTGTATCACTACTGGGGGAGCACTATATAAGGGGTACTAATGGGGGCCTGCATAAGGGGGACCACTACTGGGGGAGCACTAATGGGGGCCTGCATAAGGGGGATCACTACTGGGAGCCTGCATAAAGGGGACCACTACTGGGGGCACTGCATAGGGGGTCTGTATAAGGGGCACTGCATTAAGGTGCACATGGAATGGAAAGGAATGTTCCCAGAGTGCCGAGAAAGGGGTGTGTGTCATGTTAACATGCCCCATTGTTCAGTGGCTACACCCCTTGTGGCATGTGACCATGTCCATTTTTAGGCACGCGCACATAGAGTGGGTGCAGGGGGATGCTCCTTTTCTCAACTTGCACTGGGCTCCACATACCCTAGTTACACCACTGCAACCACACATTTCCGATAACTAAAGATCAGTCTTTCACATTGATGTGGAGGAATTTTGGCCCATTCTTCTTTGCATAATTGCTTTAAGAATTGTTTTAATTCAGCTACATTGGAGAGTTTTCGAGCATGAACTGTCTGCTTAAGGTCCTACTACAGCATCTCAATTGGATCCAGGGCTTGAATCAACAGTGCACGCAAGTGCACAAGTGAACGCAGATTCCCAATTATCGGGAATCTGCGTGTGCGCAGGACCCATTCTGCGAGTGTGAGGCATTTAAGGGACAGTGCTGGGGTAGCCGGCGTTCCTGGAAATGGGGCATGTCTGCCTCGTTTTCCGGGAGTGGCCAGCCCAGAGACTGTGTGGACTTGCAAGCCGGCCAGCCTGAGTAAACTGAGGCTTACTCAGCTGGCCGGCCGTCCACCATCGTGACCATCGAACACCGATGGTCGCGATGGTGATCCGGTCTGCGACCTCCATGGCAGTGCTGGAATCGCAAATGCAGCAGGGGGTGTCATACACCGTGCATACATCATATATCTATAGCCTGCATGCATACATCATATATCTATAGCCTGCATGTAGCTTTGCAATTGCAATCCTTGCTGAATCAGGCCCTCAGTCATGACTTTGACTAGGCCTCTCCAAAACCTTAATTTAGTTTGCGTTGAGCCATTCAGCGTTGGACGTGCTCTTGTGCTTTGGATAATAATAAACACAGCTGCCAATCATTTTATTAAAGATGCTCCTCTGATTACCCCCCTCCCCCGCCCTGGACCCAGATGCACACCTGCAGCTATCAGGACCAGGGCCGTTGCTAGGGTAGTGTGGCCGATGCCATCGCACAGGGCACCACAGGTCGGGGGGAGCTGTTTGGGCCTGTCAAATTTCTGTTTATTATCATTCTCACTTGTAGCTTCCTCTTATTTCATCCCCAGCATCTCCTGGTCTCCCCTATCTCTTCCCCATGAAGCCATGGCCTTTTTTTGGTGCATTATGGGTGCATTATGTCCCTTTCTGGCACAGGGCACCAAAAAGTCTAGTTACGGCTCTGATCAGGACAGAGTAGAAGGCGGCCAGTACAACCATTTACGTGTTACGTGGGCATGTTGGGGAAAGACTATGATCAGCTGTCAGAGCACATTTATCACCATAGGAAGCCTCAGCATATTGTATATCTATATAAGTGAGAGTGTGTGTGTCTGTCTGTCTGTACTTTATACACGGCCAGAGTTTTGTACCTAGCTCCACCAAATTTGGCATGGTAATGTGGTTTGACCAGGATTAGGTTTTTCCCTAGGTTTGAACAGAGCCACATACTATCTCACCATAAAACCGTGGATACTCTTAATTTACACGTGTTCTGGGGCTGAGGGCTGGCTTCATACACACTGTCACACTCTGGCAGGAATTGGTATGAAATACCGCCGGCCGCGGTTCGATTCCCGGCAGCGGCAGCCCAACAGCAGCAGAGATCCCGGCAGCGGAAGCCCGACAGTGCTGGAAATCCCGATCGTGGATAGATAAGTATTGTCTAATCTAACCCCCCTAACCCTCCTTAGGGGTGCATAACCCTAACCTCCCCCCCAAGTGCCTAACCCTAATCCCCCCTCTAAGTGCCTAACCCTAACCACCCCCTTCCCCGCTGCCTAAACCTAAGTCCCCCGGGGGGGGTGCCTAACCCTCCCTCCCCCTAGCCTAACCCTCCCGGGGGGATGCCTAACCCTAAGTCCCCCCTGGGAGCCCTAAACCTAACCCTCTCCCCCCGCGGCTGTCCGCTCGCGGCGCCTGGCATCACTACGATCGGGATGCCGGGTGCCGGTTTCCCGGCGTCGGGGAAATGCCGGGCGTCTACATCTAGACGCCCGGCATTTCACCCTTGCCGGGATATGACAGTCGGGAAGCCGGCTGCCGGTATTTAGGCAGGCTCATGAGCAGCTCAGCACTTGATACATTCCACTTGATACATTCAGACTGTAGTTATCCACGTTATAGATGAGGACAATGTAAACAAATAAAGGCTCCAGGTGTACTTCAGGGTCCAGTCTTTAACCCAGGCAACGCCGGGTACCCAGCTAGTGTTTTATACGAGCTGATTTGACAAGCCAACTCAGAGGCAATATGTCACCTAGCTCCCTGCACCAAAGCGTATAAATAATCTCAGCTTCTACCCCACTTTAACATTGGCTTTTACAGATTCAGAATACAATCAGGAAGAGCCTTAATCCCATCTGTTTAGTTTTTGGGCTTTGTTACAGAGAGGAAGCTTGGGTAACTTTTCTAGGTAACACGGATACATGTGTGGTAACACAGGCTTCCATGTGTAAGTACCTAAACTACACCCACTGCAGACTATCGCGTTACCCCGATGTCATTGTCCGCCAAGTATAGCACACAGTGACCTGCACCCCCTAAGTGCTAGCAACCGTTACCCTGATGTCATTGTCTGCCAAGTATAGCACACAGTGACCTGCACCACCTAAGTGCTAGCAACCGTTACCCTGATGTCATTGTCTGCCAAGTATAGCACACAGTGACCTGCACCACCTAAGTGCTAGCAACCGTTACCCTGATGTCATTGTCCGCCAAGTATAACACACAGTGACCTGCACCCCCTAAGTGCTAGCACCCGTTATCCTGATGTCATTGTATGCCAAGTATAGCACACAGTGACCTGCACCACCTAAGTGCTAGCAACCGTTGCCCTGACGTCATTGTCTGCCAAGTATAGCACACAGTGACTTGCACCCCTTAAGTGCTAGCAACTGTTACCCTGATGTCATTGTCTGCCAAGTATAGCACACAGTGACCTGCACCCCCTAAGTGCTAGCAACCGTTACCCTGATGTCATTGTCTGCCAAGTATAGCACACAGTGACCTGCACCCCCTAAGTGCTAGCAACCGTTACCCTGATGTCATTGTCTGCCAAGTATAGCACACAGTGACCTGCACCACCTAAGTGCTAGCAACCGTTACCCTGATGTCATTGTCTGCCAAGTATAGCACACAGTGACCTGCACCACCTAAGTGCTAGCAACCGTTACCCTGATGTCATTGTCTGCCAAGTATAGCACACAGTGACCTGCACCACCTAAGTGCTAGCAACCGTTACCCTGATGTCATTATCTGCCAAGTATAACACACAGTGACCTGCACCCCCTAAGTGCTAGCAACCGTTACCCTGATGTCATTGTCTGCCAAGTATAGCACACAGTGACCTGCACCCCCTAAGTGCTAGCAAACATTACCCTGATGTCATTGTCTGCCAAGTATAGCACACAGTGACTTGCACCCCCTAAGTGCTAGCAACTGTTACCCTGATGTCATTGTCTGCCAAGTATAACACACAGTGACCTGCACCACCTAAGTGCTAGCAACCGTTACCCTGATGTCATTGTCTGCCAAGTATAACACACAGTGACCTGCACCCCCTAAGTGCTAGCACCCGTTATCCTGATGTCATTGTCTGCCAAGTATAGCACACAGTGACCTGCACCCCCTAAGTGCTAGCAACCGATACCCTGACGTCATTGTCTGCCAAGTATAACACACAGTGACCTGCACCCCCTAAGTGCTAGCAACCGTTACCCTGATGTCATTGTCTGCCAAGTATAGCACACAGTGACCTGCACCCCCTAAGTGCTAGCAACCGTTACCCTGATGTCATTGTCTGCCAAGTATAGCACACAGTGACCTGCACCACCTAAGTGCTAGCAACCGTTACCCTGATGTCATTGTCTGCCAAGTATAACACACAGTGACCTGCACCACCTAAGTGCTAGCAACCGTTACCCTGATGTCATTGTCTGCCAAGTACAGCACACAGTGACCTGCACCACCTAAGTGCTAGCAACCGTTACCCTGATGTCATTGTGTGCCAAGTATAGCACACAGTGCCCTGCACCACCTAAGTGCTAGCAACCGTTACCCTGATGTCATTGTCTGCCAAGTATAACACACAGTGACCTGCACCCCCTAAGTGCTAGCAACCGTTACTGGGTCATTGACAAGTTATAGAGTTTATGACAAAAGCAACTCTGCATTTCATACTGATAATATTATATTAGTAACTATGGGTAAGATACGATAATATTATCATTACAGTGTGCTTCAGGTTTTTACTTTATCCAGCTTTGAATGATAAATATCAATCTATTTCTCAATTGAAAACATTAGAGAATATTTAATTTAATACTGAAACGCTGCCCCACGGACAGGCTGCTTTGTGCTATCAGTCAGCATACTGTACAATCTGAATCATTTTTTAATATTTGCTCTAACGTGGTTACATTTTATTGTGTAAACCTCTGCATAATATGGAGTTGACTTCTTCTATTATCTACAAGAACCCAGGTCTGGCATTTTTTTTTTTTTTTTTAAAACTGTTTATTGAACAGCAAAAGAGAAAAGTCACATATTGTATGAACGTACATCTCCACCAATCGGGATTTTACATAAACACATACAAACAATGTTAGTTTTAAAGACAAATACAATAATTACTGTCCCTTTTTTTTTTTTTTTACAATAGAATGGAAATAGAGGTGATAAAAGTAACCAGAAAATAAGATAATAAAATAAAATAAGATCAATAAAATATAATAAAACAACATGTGTATCACATAATAATATTTCGGTTGATACAACAAGGTTTACATTCCTGTGAGAATTTCCAGCAGGGTTATCCGAAAAATTCCCACGCCACGCTCGGGCCAAAACTTATAATATCAGAAAGTGCATTTACAAGTCTAAGCACCTAAACTCTCAAACCAAGCACCTAATCATATAAGAGGTAGAGAGGAAGAAGTGGTGAAAGTGTAATTAAACAGGTATCTAAACAATTTGTCTTCGTAAAAACCAATCCGTATGTTCGAACACCTTCCAGATGTTATCTTGTAAATGATCAGGCAACTGTGCAATATATATTTCCCACTTTTGGGAGAAGATCAGAACATCTCTTTCTATATCATACGTCGCCATCCGCCTCTCGTGATATAACACTTCCAGCATAGCAGACCTCCACTCAGTTAATGTAGGTGCTGAACTAGAAATCCAATGTTTGAGGATCAAATGCTTAGCCACTGTGGCCATAACAGTCAGCAGGGATTTCCAAGGTTGCAAAGGATGGATAACCTCCCAAGAGGAGAATTCCGCAAATATGAACGGCGCAGCTGTTTTGGGTAATCGTGCATGTAACATGGAATTTATGTATTCTAATAGTTTATTCCAAAATTTAGCAACTTTACCACAGTGCCAGAAATTGTGCGATAGCGAAGCGTCAGACGGACCACATTTAACACAGTTGCTCGAATCAGAGGGAACAAAATACTTTCTTTGGATAGGAGCTATATAAGTACGGTTTAGGGTACGGATGTGCACTTCCTGTAAACGAGCGGATTTAAGGGCTGGCAAAATCTTGTCTAAACAATTGAGAATGGATTTGAAATCCGGTAAGTCAGTTAATTCTAATTGCCATGCCTGGATGGTGGATGACCACGTATGAGGAGATGCTTCAACCAGATGGGAGTACAGGTGTCTGATACGAAATTTAATTAGTTTTCATGAAGACAATATTGATAACAATACATCTGGAGAGCCAAAAGTAATCAGAGGAGAATCCAAGGATTGAATGTAATGGCGAATTTGTAAAAACATGAAAAAGTGCGTTTGGGGAATATCATACTTTTCTCGCAAATCTGAAAAGGAAAGGAGATGACCACCTGGGTCAAATACGTCTTTGATAGACATTATGCCTTTCTGATACCAGGCTCGGAAATTCGGATTAGCGAGGGAGGGGGTGAAAGATGGGTTGCCCCAGAAGGGTATATAGGGAGATGAGAAGGGGCACCTCTTTAGACTTTTATTTATGTTAATCCACGCTCTATAGGTGTCCCTAAATAAATATATTAGATTTGATCCCTGAGGGGATTTGTGCAATAGGGGTATGAAGTAGAGCTGCCGGTGCATACGGATGGAAAAGGGCCTCCTCTAGGACAGGATCAGTGAAGTTACTAGTATGTAACAGCCAATCAGTTATATAACGGAAGAGGGCAGATCTGGCAAACCCCTCAATATGTGGCACCCCGAGTCCACCTCTGGTTTTGGATAGATAAGTGCGAGATCGACACATCCTAGGTTTACGATAGTGCCAAATCCCAGGTCTGGCATTTAATGAAAACAGTAAAAATCCAATACTTGTACATATACATATTACAAATGTATTATTACTTTTATTTCACTTCAGAAGGGAATATAATTTTACATAATTGATGATGACTTCCACTTAAACTCATTGTGTCAAAGTATTTCCAAAACCATAAGCGTACAGCCCAGAATGTAATGAAAGAGTCCTGAGGTTAATCTGAGGAAGATAAATGATAAAAGTCCTACATATGTCATAGAAAGGACCTGACATTCTCATTTCACAGTGCTAGTAACAAAAGCACCAAATATAAAACCACTCTGCGGCTGTTCTCTTCATTTTCAGTTTAAGGGCCATATTCAATTTGGAGCAAAAAGTCCGTTGACGGACCTCGCCGTCATCTGAGGTTTTCACGTCGAAAACCTATCGCGCGCATCCCCGTATTCAATTTCAAATGTGCGAAAACGGAACCCGGAGAAAACAAAATCGTCGAAAAGTCCTGACGTTTTTTGGGGAAATCAGCCTGATACCCCCCTAAAGATGCTCTAACATGGGGGTTCACTATGGGTACCCCTGAATAGCCCTGTTAAAGGTATTTGGGGTCTTTAAATGGTCTCAATAGGAGCTATTTAGCGTCTTTGGGAGAGTGGTGAAGAATAGCATTTAGCAACTTTTTTTGTCCAAAATTAGTCCCATCAAATTTGGGGTACATGAAAATGGGTGCAAGCATATTCGAAATCACTAAAGTCAAGCATCAAAAAACGCACCTTCAGCAAGCACCTGCAATCAAAAATACACCTCCCCCATACTTGCAGTGGGGGAGTGGGGCCCCCAGGGTTGTTCTGGCTGGACCTTTCTCATGGCATCACCACTTAATTCACATAGAATATTTTTTCACTTCTCTAATCGTTTGTATATTGTTTATGTCATTTTAATTATTTTACATTTCATTAACACTTATTGATTTATCTTTACACATCTATCCTTTACACTTCACTATCACCTTTTTTCTCCTTTCGTGTGATGCCCTGGGGATGGTCCTTGGCTGAAATTTTTTTGGGTGCCTTGCTTCCTGGACGTGAACCCCTTAATGTTAGGGACGCTGGTATAGAGGAGCCTTGACGTTGGCCCAGCGCTTATTCATATGTTTGCAAATGTATGTAACCAATACCTCTGAATTTCTATTATTATGTAGGATTCAAGTATTTTTGATTTAGCTGCAGTGTGCTGGAGGGAAAATCCCTTTTTTCTGTAGTTCAGTGTAAACCCCGCCCTTTACAAGCACCTGCAGTATGTCATTAAGCTGATTGAGCAAATACCATATTTTTTGCTTGCAATCTATATTCCCTACCATATGCTCACACACATATACACAATGGGGTTATATTTTGGGGGGAATCAACCTACCAGTATAATTTTGGAGTGTGGGAGGAAACTGGGAGAATATACAAACTCCACACAGTTAGTAGTGGGAATCAAACTCACAACCTCAGTGCAGAGGACATCACATACTGCAAGGTCATAATCATTATTTTATGATTTGCAGTTTAATGTGTCTACAAGTTTTGCATTTTGTTGTTTGGTTTCATTTTTTGACAGCTGCTGATAATCAAACAGATTTCGCACACATATGGATTTTATGAGTAACGTACAAAGTTGGGCTTTTTTGTGCTGTTGCCATAATAGACAATTACAAAGGGGCACTTTGAAAGGCAAGAATAACGTTTGAGTTTTTTTACACTAACACAACTTTATTTAAATTAGACAGTAAGTATGGGTGGTACGGTAACTGTACTGTAACCACAGGCAGTATGTCTTATTTTTTATATGTATTTGCTGCTGTTAATCACCAGACAACAGAGGACAAAGGGCCTCATATAGCAGTGCACTGCTGATTGAAGATTCCGATTATCGGGAATGTGCGCATGGACCCATTCTACGCATGTGCAGGATGGGACCTGCAAAATCGATTGACATGCGGGGTGGTGTGGGGGCGGGAACGGCCTGCATTCCTGGAAACGGGAGAGTGTCACCCCTCGTTTTCCAGGAGTGGCAAGGCCAGAATCTGCATCCATGGAGACAGACTTCCTGGCCTCACAGGCTGACATTACCCAGTCAGGCTGCGATAAGCTTTGGCTATCCCAGCCTGTCCAAAGGGGCAACCATTGCGACCGATGTTCATTATGGTTGTGATAGTGATCCCAGACTGCGATGTCGGTCACAGCGCTGGGATCACAGATACATACACCTCCTGCAGCATTTGCTTTTTTGCTGGACAGAATTGTGCAGCCACTTTGTGCAGTCCGCAAGAAAAGTTTGTGTGTTTTACATTTGTCTTTACACACCATTGTTATTATTACACTCCGTAGGTATATGAATGGTGTTGCTATGATACCAAAGAGGCAGTTTAATATCTGGCTTATTGTTTATATTAATTTGCTGCTATTAAGCAAACAACAGAGCATCAAGCGCCTGAATCAGAGAAGTATGATAATCTGATGGTTAGCGTACATCTCCGATGTATAGGGCTCTGTGCAGGTGCAGAATGGGTCCTGCGATCTCACTCACAGCATCCCCATAGCCGCAGCAAGATTGACATGCTGCTGCATTTGGGGGGGGTGGAGCGGGGGCTAGGCTAGGGGCATTTCTGGGAGGACGAGGCCAGGGACTGTGTCGGTGTATACAGATTTCCTGGCCTCGCTAGTGATTTGCGAAATGCCTTCCAACCAGGCGCTTCCTCAATGGTCCAAACACATGTAAATCACTCTGTGCCAGGTCAGGGGGGCTGTAGGGATGATGGTCCAGTACCTCCCAATGGTAGCGCCGTAACAACTCACGTGTGGTTGTGTTGCCTGGTGTTATTGTGCAGCAATACGATGCTTGTCCGCAGCAACCCAGATTGCTTTCAACGAATTGTCCTCCGCTACCGGCTCGCTGTGGGCCTGATTCAGCAAGGAACGCAAATGTGCACAGGCACTCGGCACCTGCGAATATATGCTAATCAATGCATATGCACGGCAACCGCAGCATAAGATGCAGACGCCCAGCACTACACAATGCCGCACACTTCCCTTTACTCAAAGCCTGAGTAGCCCGCAAGACAGCAGTAACATCGAGAACCATCGGAACCATACGCACAATACAGGTTAACCTTATCTCGTGCAGGATTTTGGCCACTTCCTGAGTGCATCGAGTTGTCTGGCTGCCTTAATTATGCACGCCCATATAACGATGTCCCAACGCACAGGCACGCCTGCGTTCACCCGATAACGCCCTGTCACCACCCACAAACAGCACTTCCTGTCTATATCGTAAGGGTTTGCGTGCACATTGCATGTAGCCTGCGTACCCTTACCCGCTCGCACTGGCTAGTTCGCGCACGCACCCTACGATGCATGCGCAGTGCAAAAACATCGGCCGGGTGTGTGCGAATTCTTATCTGTGTTCCCTGCTAAATCAGGCCCTGTGTCACAATACCGGGCAGCATTCACAGTATATCCCTTGGTGAGGAAAACAGGATTTTGGAACTTACCGATAAATCCCTTTCTCCGATTCCACAGGGGACACTGGAGTTCAAGACAATGGGGTATAGACGGTGGTAGAGTAGAGCCTGGCACTTTAAATAATTCAGAAGTGTGACTGGCTCCTCCCCCTCTATGCCCCATCAGCCCCAGTTTAAGAACTGAGCCCAAGAGGAGACGGAGGACAATTAGGAAAAAGAGGAGAAGGAGAGGACCACAGAACGGAACAATACCGACTGAAGGAGAACAGAGGAAACCACTGCAGGGAACACATGCAGCCACACAATCATAGAAGGAACCAACAACACTGCAGGTACGCAGCGCCGGGCGGGCGTCCAGTGTCCCCTGTGGAATCGGAGAAAGGGATTTATCGGTAAGTACCAAAATCCTGTTTTCTCCTTCATCCACTAGGGGACGTCCCAAAGCCAACCTCCTGGGTGGGAAGCGCGGAGAACTTGTAGACCCTTTGGCAAAACCGAAAACCAGGATCGCCAAGAACTGTAGGCCCAAAGGAAAGGCAAGAGCTGAGGATCAAGTGTCACAGAGCAGAGGAGACAATCAGAACCCCCTGCCAAACAACCACAGAATTCCAGAACGTATATTGTAATTCGAATGGAATAACGGCTAGCGAGAGAACACCCGCAGATGAAAGCATTAAACAGCGTAGTCGAACATAGGAAGCAGTATAATACACAGACAGCAGACCCCCAGCAGTGCTGGACAGAATACATATAGATATAGGTAGAATAACACCATCTACAGAAACAGAGCTGATCCTGTCCACAGACTCCTAACAGGAGTAAACAGGGAGGCAAAAGTCAAGACCGAACAGTCGCCCAGGACCATTCTCGAGGCCCAACAACCACAAGGTTTTAAAACCAGCGGAAGGAAGTCTCCAACAAATAGAGATCTCACTGGGTATGAAGCAGAGGCGGCTTAGAAAGGAATTGTGGTCTCAATTCGTTCAGAGGGTCAGACAGCAGTACAACCACTCTGAACAGAGTGATCAAACAGCAACTGAAAACCTGCAGTTATAAATCCCCGTACAGCCCACTGGCAGAGTGTCTGGCAGCCCATCAGTTGCCTGCCTATAGAAACATCAAAACCGCTTGGGGCGGGAACTACACTCATGTATGAGGCACTCCGGGTGGGGACTATATGACACACGCCCTGTGCCTGCCTGAAAGAAATCCACAGCAACGACCCCAACCAACAGACAACATGATGGAAGTGTGTAGACAGTACAAACTGCTGGCCCGAACATAGTATGAAAACAACCCGGATACCCTGCCAGTTAAAGAGCACGGATGCAACAGCCACCCAGGGAGAGCTACCAATATAGGGAAGCATCCCATACAGCAAGGCTAGAGAACTAGGACAACCATAAAGGTACCCATCAGGTACCTGTCAGATGAAAATATCCACAGAAACTGAATAGGAATCGGGCTCCCTGCGCAGAACATAATGACTGTCACACTTTAATCTAAATATGTGCCTTAACCCATAGATGTGCTACAGTCCTTGATAACCCCAACAGATTTTAGTAAAATAAAGTGACAATTCATCTGGAACGCTTCACGAATTTGCATGTCAACTTAGTGCAGGGGCTATGTTAATCTTCTATGTAACGTTCCAATTTTTAGTATATGTGCTGCCAAAGCGAGCACTCTCAATGTTGGAACTACGCACCCACACGCCAGGAAAACTCTAAGGTGTAGTAGAGCCACTGATTACAAGAGCGGATGGCTGCTAGTACTGCAGCTAGGGTGCGGAAGGGAGACTTGTAATGTTGGGTTGCATGAAAAGGGAGCATCTTCCGAGGCATTAGTGAGGTACCGCTTACCTGTGAGCAACCAGAAGCCCTCTAGACGCTATTCACTGACCTTTTCCATCTCACGGCAACCCGACCAGTCAGGTAGAGAGAGTAGTTCGGTGAGCTAAGAACAAATGCTCTACAGCACGAACTTAAGTCTGGCGATGTTCTCTTCGGAAATACTGTAGAAAACTAGCAAAATGTTTGTGGAGACAAGAAGGTTGTACAACAGGACTGTATACCTGAGCTTGTTACATTAGGGATGTGTATACATATAGAGATTATATATATACCCCAATTACGGTCTGCTAGTGCATCAATACATGTATACCTATAATGGTGAAGTGCGTATTAGTTAAAAGGTGGATTTAAATAAGACCTTGTACCGGTAAAGATACACACAGAAATTTACCTATTTGATGATGGATCCCCACCAGTGACCCTTGAAAGTTATAGTGATGACAACAAGAGGGATTCAAAATTGAACCGCAGGGCCAAGGATTTACTTGATACTCACCATCTGATAAAGCCAGACCTGACCCTGCCTATTCGGCGGGTGGCCCTAGGCCTTCAGGCACGGGAGCAGTAACTGCAGTCTGTTGTCATTTAAATAATTAGGTCCTGAGGATGTGTGGATTTTCTATGTACTGATAGGAAGTGAACCTAGGGGCCACTTTATAGCCTCATTTTATCGATATATTGACTAGACAATAATATTGAGTGCTGGAATCTATACTGAGAAAGGCACCTGTACATAGACAGAGTGCATAAGGTATCCCAAGTAAAGAAGGGATATATATATCTGTAGAGAAAACCCCAGTTAGGGTTAAAAAACAAAAAACAAAACAGGTTTTCCCAAATATTAGGAAATATTCATACAAGGAATGTGAATATATATATGTACATAACTACATATACACAAACACACAACCGTCAAACATAGTTGCAAGAGAAGGCAATCTCTTTGACGGAAGAGGGAAGTTAGTACCAACATGGAAAGTTTACTTGTTAAGACTCCTGCACCAGGAGATCATCATTCTATAATAAATAAATTTTATATATATATATATATATATATATACATAATATACACATATCCATACATATATGTATCCATATCCACATATATCTACATCTCCTATAAGTTTGCTCCACTATATCCATGTGTGGACATACAAGAAGGCCCCAGGACATGCATAGGGTCCATACTAGAACAATGCCTGAGGGAATTGTGACTATCACAATGTAAGCTGCAGAACATGACTGTAGTCTATAGAGCCACCATATTATATATACAGTATATGGATATAGTAATTGTACCAAACTACCGCATCAGGAGAGTCCAGCCTCCAATCGCAGGATCCTCCTTTCTAAAATATGCTAGATATCAGACAAAACTGATAACAGATCCTCCACTGTCTTTACGGTAAGGATCAGAAGCGATACATACATATATTTCCATAATGTATACGCGTACATACATCCAGATCAATAGGTGACAATATTATTTAATATGAGCAACAGTAAAGCCATGGAAGGATAAGCCTACAGCACCTGGTACTCCAAGGCAAAACTCCCATTCAAGTACTAACCAGGCCTGACCCTGCTTAGCTTCCGAGATCAGACGAGATCGAGCGTGTTGAGGGTGTGTGTCGTAGGCACTGAGCCAAGACCTTGGTTGAGCCCCGGACAATTCACTCCAGACATATATATATATATATGTTCCAAAATAGGGCTTATGTATAAAATACAAATATATACATACGTGTGGCTTACCTCCTTGCAGGGAGACTGCTCATGTGCCGCGTGTGGCCGTCATTCTGCTACGGCGTTGGGGCCTGGAAATCTTAACAGTGCGATGTCCCAGACTGGTTTAGATCCTGGGATCCTTCTGTCACTGGTGTACTCGCCTTATCAGGTGAGCCATGTGAGCTCCAGTTCAACCCGCTTTTTCAAAGTGGGAATCAAAGACAACTTCAGAGCAATGAAATATACTGCAGTATACTTGATGTATACAGGCCTATGTGACACAGACATAGATCAATCGGCAGATCATGTGGAGGGCAAGTGACACGGACACAGCCTCTATATTAGGCTGTGGGAATGTTCCTCCCTGAGCTAGTGTCAGGCCCGGACGCTCACTCTATAATAGTGGCGGTGGGTCCTGTTATATGTAGAGGTGTTGCTCTTCAATATGAGTACTGATTAATACTTAATCAGACAGACTCCTGCAGCCATCTTGAGATAGACAATTGTTAACTAGTCATAACTATCCTCTACACAGTAACATCACAATGACGTAAGGCAGCAGTTAGGACAGTTGTGGGGCCGGCTGTTTTCAGTGCTCTCCCATCTAACAATTCACTGTGGAATCTGACCACCATATAGGAACTACCGAGATATATAAAGTTTTATTTGGAACTTGCCGCTGCGTAACTTGGTAAGCAGGAAGACTGCTACACTGCGCTCAGTATGCCATCAGCATAATCTATCCCAGCATTATAGTATAATAGAGACCAACTAGGTTCCATCCAGATTTGCAGCTGCCCATATATATATATATATATACACACATATATATGTATATACATATATATATACATACATACATACATACATACATACATACACACACATGCACAGGGCAGAAGACAAAACTGGGTAATAACCGACAGGCACACATATATGCATATATACATATAAATACACACATGCAGGGATGCCGCGCATATACATATAAACACATGCATACCCCATGTAGGTATGCATGCACAGTGTCATATACATTAGGAAGAGCGATGCTTTAATAAATCTGCACTGTACAGCGCGTCATGATAGGCTTAGCAGATGCCCTGGAGCAGTAATGGCCGCCAGACCTAAGCCACGCCCCCGCACCGCCGGGTATAGCCCGGCGCTAACTCGCCCAGTCTGAATCGGCATATTTTTATATATATATATATATAGCTTCCGCTAATCGCGGCCGTTTAGCACGCCTACCGCGGCACTACACCTCCCGTTCTTTGGGGAGGACCCGATTGCGACGGGTCAGTCAGCGCTGCACTGCCTTGGGATCAGCGGTGCGGCGTCTCCTTAACAAGAGGGAGAGAAGAATGGCGCTGTTATTAGCGCGCCTCAACAGCCACGCGGGAGTTGATAACAGCTGCTCAGTCAGTAAACAGTGCGCGCTTGAGTGGTGTCTAAATGCTCCTCTCAATGCCGTCGCCGGAGCTTCTACAATACAAGCCCCAGCGCGGCTAATAGCAACACTGATTATGTGTTTCCTCCCCTCATTAAATAGGAGGGGGGGATCAGAGCTAGGCCTAAGACAGAGACCCGGACGCTGACTGCCGATCCGGGTCTCGTCAGCAGCTCTGCAATGCCAGTTTTCTGGCAGAAGGAAGGAGGCTGTAAAAGTCGCGCAGCGCGCGCTTCCCTGAGCCCAGCTTTTGGCCCACCACTCCAGCTAGGCAGGAGTGGTGGGATATACTTACGGGCTGCTGCGGCCGGGATGCTGGGCTTGAGGGGGCGGCGAGGAACCCGGACACATGCCGGTGTCAGCAGTGGCGGGTCCTCGCAGGGTCCGATGACCCCATCTGCTGGTGCCCCCTCCTCAGGGTCACCGGACACAGGCTGCAGTAGCCGTGGCGGTGCCCTTCCCGGCGGCTCCCACGTAGCAGGCAGACTGCCACAGCAAGTTGTCTGCCTGTCCTCAATGCTTTAAAATTATATGAAAAGGCTGGAGACAGCTTGATGTGCGACCGGCTCTCTCGGGCACATTCTAAAAACTGGGGCTGATGGGGCATAGAGGGGGAGGAGCCAGTCACACTTCTGAATTATTTAAAGTGCCAGGCTCTACTCTACCACTGTCTATACCCCATTGTCTTGAACTCCAGTGTCCCCTAGTGGATGAAGGAGAAATCAACAAGAAGCACACCCTTGTGGTCCCAAAACACGGTCGCCATGACCTTCTTTGCCGATGGAGTTGTTTTGAATTGCTTTGAAGGTGGGGACGATGCGTCTCTCCATGTCATGGATGCTTGCTTCATCTCTGGTGTCACACGTTTCATCGCCTGTAACAATACGCTGCAGGAATTGCACTCCCTCTGCATGGTATCGCGCCAAGTACACGAGAGACAATCCCATTCTACTGGTGTTGTGAACGTCTGTGAGTTGCTTCGGTTCCCGCGTACACACTTTTTCCTGAACCCCAGTTGCTCATGAACGATGTTGTGCACAGTACCCACTGAGATGTCCAGTTCGTCAGCAATATCACTAACTCTAATGCGTCTGTCCTCCTGAATCAGACCTTCAATGCGGCACAAATTGTCATCTGTGGTGGACGTGCTTGGCTGCTGGATCACTGCTCAGCTTGAACATCTGTCCTGCTGTTATCAAAGGCAGTGCACCAAAACCCAAACCTGTTCTCGTGAAATGACGTTATCACCTTACACCTTGACAAATTGGCGATGAATTTCAGCTGCTGATGTGCCCTTTAGGTGCATAAATCTGATCACACTACCTACCTCAGTGTGTGACCATGTTCCCGCCATTTTACAACTGATGTTGGGACAGTATGACTGATATGAGGCACAGTCTAATGGCTGTGAGGGGAAGCAATGGTCTACCTGCTCTGGCCTGGTGGGGTATTAGAGTGAAATAGAGAACATTACACATGTGAGAGGTCTTATTATCTTACTTATTGAATCCCCCTCGTATATAGATATATCAAATTCACACAAGGCCCATTTATCATTTGGCTCATCTTCTGAGTGACAGTGAAGGAGAACATTTAAAGTGTCAAAGACCACGGATAAGATTTATTTACTCATTTCAAAGTGCGCACATTAATTATTTTTGCACAAGCTTTGAATAGTTCAAACACTGTGAGGTCTATTTCCTAAGCCTTGGATGGAGATAAAGCGAAATAAGATAAAGTACCAGCCAATCAGTTCCTAACTGCATGCCACAGGCTGTGTTTGAAAAATGACAGTTAGGAGCTGGTTGGTTGGTACTTTATCTCCATCCAAAACTTAGTAAATAGACCCCTATGGGTGCCTTCCTGTTTTGTCTTATCATATCTGTTGTTAAGATCTGTGGGCGACACTGAAAGGAGGCATTCACGGACTGTAAAGGAAAAGAAAACTCCTTGCCCTAAGGCAATTCCAACGTTTCAGGTTATGAAAACTTTTCTCAGGGATGCAATACATATATTACAAGGCTTACCCTATATAGGTCAAGACAACCTGGTGCAGTATACCCTGGTTGCTCCAAGAGTGTTGGATGCACAACGTGTAGGTACCATGAAAGTGGTAGCACGTTTGTGCACCCCTATTCAGGAAAGCAGTTTCTAATAGAACTCATTAACATGTAAACTTCATCCGCTGTCTCTGTGACCCTATCTAGAATACTGTGTTCAGTGCTGGAGACCATGGCCCTGATTCAGACCCACTCGCGAGCGGCTGTCCGCTCGCAAGTGGGTCGATGGTCTGCACTGCGCATGCGCACGACGGAGGGAGCTCCGTCGTGCGCATGCGCGAGACGCGACGAGCGAAGGACAGAGAGGAGGGGACCCGTGTTGGAGACTGCACATGGGCCCCCTCAGCTGATTCTATCGAATGCCTTCTCAGTGTCTGTTGAGAACATCATCACGGGAATAGGGCCACCCGAATCCAGATGAATATGATCTATAGCTTTAGAAGTATTGGTCCATGCCTCCCTCCCGGGTACAAAACCTACTTGGTCCGAGTGTATTAGATGAGAGAGCAACATCTTAATTCTATTAGCAATAAGTTTTGCAAACAATTTAACGTCGTTATTGAGGAGGGAAATGTTTTCCTTGCCCAAAAAGGAAATGGGTCTTCACCCTATATTGTCATACATTGTTTCTGATACTTATTTTAGTGCTCTTTTGCATTCCCTATTAATTTTAGTAATGCTTTTGATGTTCTCTGTGTGTATTAGTAATTTCTACAAAGTATAGTTCTTTTTGAGATTCCCTGAGTAGGAGTTACTTATATATTTTTCTGTATTTATGGGCTGCTGTTGATGCCGTCCCTCCGAACCCCCTCAGTGCTGCATTCCCTCACATCCTGGACATGGAGCAGATTTTTGTCTCCTGGTCGTCCAGATGCAGCATTCTGATATTCAAATTTCTACCTATATTTTCAAATTTTACAGTGTTTTTCATATTTATGATTATGTTGTTACCTTTTTTTTTTCTTTAATTTTTCCTACCGCTCTTTCCATCCTTTTCCCTTTTCCCCAGGTCTTCCATTTCTTAAGAGCGGCCTATTTAGCTGGGTATTCCAGGCCTTGTTCCGAGGGGTGAGTTGTTATGCTATTTTTACATTAAAAACATATGTCTAGTCATAAATCTGTATTACGGATTGTTACTATTAACGCCAAAGGGTTAAATGTCCCAGAGAAGAGATCCCAAATGCTTCGGTCCTTTCGGGCTGATAAAGTAGATGTAGCTCTGGTACAGGAGACGCATTTTAAGAATGGGCACGCCCCTCCCTTAAAAAACTACTATTACCCACACACTTTTTCTAGCGATAATTCTGCTGCTAAAACCTTAGGTGTTGCTCTTCTGTTTGCTCGACACCTCCCGATATGTGATATTTCTGTTCGTAGGTGTATAGAGGGTAGAGGTATTTTTGTCAAATGTGCAATAAACTGTCAGCGTTTTTCCTTTTTAAATCTTTACGCACCTAATTCTGGCCAACCTTCTATTATTTCTTCTGTCTTACATAAAGGAGACTTTTTTGGAAGGGATTACTGTTGTTGGAGGTGATTTAAATTGGCCTCTTGACCCTCTCCGTGATACTTCCAATAAAGCATCTCATAGGCCAGGAAAGGAGCTCAAGCGAGTAAGACGCACCCTTCACGATCATCAATTAGCTGACTCCTGGCGAATCGCGCATCCGGCTGAGTCTGACTTCACCCTCTTCTCCCGTCCACACCACACCTATTCTAGAATTCTAGAATTCTGACACTTCAATAGGATCGTTCACGTGGTCCGACCATGCCCCAGTTTTTCTTACACTCTCCTTTCCGCAGCGCTCGCTCAACCCATGGACATGGCGTTTTAATGATCTTCTTTTACAAGACGCATATTGCAAGTCCCAGATCGAGTCCTCCATAGACTCTTATATTGAACAGAATGACCAGGACGACATCTCCAATGTAACGGTTTGGGAGGCGCATAAATGCATTTTGAGGGGCACTTGTATACAATTAGCTCCATATTTAAAAAAACAGAAAACACAACAAAGAGATGCCCTTCTCACTGAGATTAAATCCCTAGAGACTTCTCACAAACCGTCCTTGTCTAAACATTATTACTCTAAGCTGGAGGAAGCTAGGTCCGCTCTTCATAGACCTTCTAAGGATAAAATTAAGTTATCTTACCGTAAGTGCCGTAGCAGATTCTACCAATGGGGTAATAAACCGGGTAAGATGCTGGCTAAGACTTTACGGGAGCAATGTGCTGTCACATTCATTCAAGCTATAAAAGACGATTCTGGTCAGACCCACTATGAAACTAAACGTATCGCGGAATCCTTTCGTTCTTATTATTCTAAGCTTTACAATTTGAAGAACTCCAGTCGAGATTCGGACATCTCTTCTCACCGAGAGGCAATATCGTCTTATCTTCATTCACTCGACTATCCTACGCTATCTCAAGAAGAGATTGATACTCTCGAATCGCCCTTTCTCGTCGAGGAGGTAGACCAGGCGATATCCTCTTCTCCGGCTGGTAAAAGCCCAGGCCCGGACGGATTCTCAACTGCTTACTACAAGGCCTTTAAGGGTACACTGATGCCTCTCCTGACTCATGCCTTTAATTCAATTTCAGATAGGGCTCGATTCTCCAAACAATCGCTGGAGACTCATATTACTGTCCTACCTAAAGATGGTAAGGACCCCAGCTTATGTCCTAGTTATAGGCCTATTTCACTACTAAACATTGACTTGAAACTTTTTTCAAAGCTCCTAGCCAACCGGTTGAGGACTCTTTTACCAAAATTGATTCATGATGACCAGGTTGGTTTTGTCTTGGGTCGTGAGGCTAGAGACAACACCATTCAAGTTATCAATTTAATACACCAAGCATCTCTCTCTTCTTCTCAGTCCATTATTTTATCGACTGATGCAGAGAAGGCTTTCGACAGGGTTGACTGGGAGTTTATGTCAGGTCTTTTGCACCATTTGGGTTTGGGACATGCTTGTTTACAGAGAATTTTATCTTTATATGACACCCATACAGCAAAAATCAAGGTAAACGGGTCTCTTTCTGATTCTTTTGCTATATCAAACGGCACGAGGCAGGGGTGCCCACTCTTCCCACTTTTATTTGTCCTATGTATGGAGGCTCTGACGAGGGCCATTCGACTAAATACGAATATCTCAGGTATCCACTTAGGTGGCCAGGAATATAAATTAGCTCTTTTCGCTGATGATCTTTTAGCATTGATTACTAATCCAACTACCTCCCTCCCAAACCTTATACTAGAATTTCAGAGATTTGGTAGTTTTCCAACTTTAAAATTAATCACTCTAAATCTGTAGGTAAGAGCTTGACCGCACCTCCATCCTTGGTAAATTTTTTGAAACAATCTTTCTCTTTTGTCTGGCACCCTACTAGACTTAAATATTTGGGAGTATATCTGACTAAAGACTTATCTCAATTGTTCTCGAATAATTTCACGCCATTATTACAAGCTATACGTAATGATTTCACTAAATGGCGTAATTTACGTTTGTCCTGGATTGGCAGGATTAACGTGGTGAAAATTAATTCTCTTCCAAAAATGTTATACTTAATGCAAACCCTTCCAATTCACATTCCTCCATCATGGTTTATTGATATGGAATGTAGTATTTGTAGATTTGTCTGGAATAACTCTACACCACATTTTAAACATTCTATCCTATAACGACATAAACATGATGGTGCCTTACAGCTTCCCCACATCACTAGCTATTACCACGCTATCATGCTTAATCGAGTTCTGGAATGGACTCGGGCTAAGGGTATCAGACAATGGATTAGGTTGGAGGAAAGTAGCCTGGCTCAGGCTATAGAAATAGTTCCTTGGCTTCCTAAGCTCCCAACTGTTTAAACACCCCACTATAACACCCAAAGTTACGTTGTTGGAAGAAACTGAGACGTCTCCCTCATATTTCATCTACTATCTCCCCTCTTACTTCCTTCCTGGGCAACTCTGATTTCTCTCCGGGATACTCCTCACGGCCCTTTCAAAGTTGGTTGATTGAGGGCCATTTTAGATTGGGTCAGATGGTTGGTCCATCAGGGGTGCGTCCGTTTGCAGAGCTCCAAGAATCATGAAACTTACCCAAGTCTGAATTCTGGAAATACCTTCAGGTACGACATTTTATTTCCTCCTCATGTAAGCTTTCTGATCTTAATAGGTCTCTCACTTTGTTTGAATCCTTATGTTCAGCTTCTCAAACACAGTCTCGTACTATATCTACATTATATTCACTAATTATTGAAAATCTGTTTGATTTACCCCCGGTATTTACTAAAGTTTGGGAAAAAGAATTCCATGATAAAGTTCAAGACATTGATTAGGAGTTAGTATTTAACAACACTTTTGCCAGTTCCTCCTGCATAGCTACTCTTGAAACACTTTATAACGTTATATCACGCTGGTATAGATATCCTGTAATTTTAAATAAAATGTTTCCACAGGTAACAAAAACCTGTTGGAGATGTAACTCTGTTCCAGGTAGCATGCTCCATATATGGTGGGATTGTCCCTCTCTAGTCCCATTTTGGTTGAATGTGTTTGAGTGTTCTAAATTAATACATGGAGGAGAAGTCCCTAGAGATCCGGGTTTCTGACTTTTAAATATTACCTCATCTTCCACGGCTTCCTACAAAAATTCTTTATTGAGGCATTTAAACAATGCGGCAAAAGCTGTCATACCTGTTTTGTGGAAATCTACCTCCCCTCCCTCCATCAAAGACTGGTTTAAGAGGATAGATTATTACATGGATATGGAGGATATTATATCTTTCTCTAATGGTAATCCTACCGACTCTACAGATGTCTGGCTTCCCTGGCTGTTGTTCAAAGATTCCGCACAATACTCCAAGTTTAATGGGTCACATAATGTTTCTGTATACGTTTTTCCAGGGACTTTAGGCTTGTTTTATTAGGAGGCAATTAATTATTGTATATTTGTGCTCTCTCTGAAGATATGTTTGGGTAACCCATTTAGACTGTGTTCTCTTTGGTTCAACCCGCTCAATCCCCCTTTTCCCCTCAGACTTTCCTCCCCGATCTTCCTTCCTTTTTTCTGGTCTAAATTTTTTTTTTCTATCAATTTAATGTTTATTATTTTTCTTACACTGGTTTTCTTATTGATTTATTGTATAATAATATTGAGATCTTTTTATATTAGATTACGAATTTAATTGCATTATTCAAAATGGAATGATTTACTGTTATTAACTGTATCCACTCCATTTCTTTTCTGTATTTTATTTGGATTTGCTTGGTCCTCTTTCAATAAAATCAGTTTGTGTAAAAAAAAAAAAAAAGTACAGTGATTCTCTAAACGGCTAAGTGGTGTAAAATTTCTCACCCCTTTCCCCCTGCTGCCTGATCTCCCTGCAGTGGTGCCTATTTTATATTCATATTATTGCTCACTTCCTGATTCCTGTGATTAATATCTCCGGGTGACTGGCTAGGACCTGTAGTTCCCCCCTTCTGGATTCTTGCTGTGCTGTATTTCCTGATTTAATGCTGTGCTGCAATTTGATCCTTCTATATTTACTGGACTTTCTGCCTGCATTAATATTCTACTTCCCAGTATCCTCTGGTGATCCTTTTGTGGTATAATGGGGAAAACCGGCCATTCCTCTGGGGCGGCCTCTAAATTGGAACGCTTTGCCCGTACCGTTACTCCTTCTCCGCTGGTCGACCCTCCTCCTATCATTCCGCCACCATCTCCTCCGGCTGCTGCGTCTGATTCTGCGAGTGACTCTCAGCTTTCACGTATCTTACACGCTATTGCGGAGTCGGAATAGAGGGTCACTGACAAGATAGGTGAAGTACAGATTGATCCCTGATCAGTCATGATCTTCAGAAAATATGGGAACGAGTTGGGGAGGCTGAACATCGTATCTCTGCTGTGGAGGATCTTTCAGCGCCAATACTTGGGCAGATTGTGGCCTTCTCCACTGAAGTGACTGCCTGTCGTTCCAAGCTCTCTGATTTGTTGGGACGCCTCCGAAGAAATAACCTGCCCTTTGTAGGCCTGCCGGAGTGGGCTGAAGGTTCTGCTCCTGAGCAGTTCCTGGAGGATCGGTTGGTGAAACTCTTACCTAAAGATGCCTTCTCACCGCAGCATTCTGTTGAACGGGGCCACCGCCTCTGGGAGCCCCACCGAGGACATTTATTGCCCGCATGCTTCATTACAAGGACCGTGATGCAGTCTTGCAGCTGGTCCGTCTCCATGGTCCTCTCAAGTTGGATAATCACTCTATTTCAGTGTTTCCTGATTTTGCTGTTGAGGTACAAAAAGCCGTTCTCAGTTTATGCCTGTTAAATGCAAGCTACGGGAGCACCAACTCCAATATTCCATCCTTTTTCCGTCCCGTCTTCGTGTGGTGGCAGATGGCATCACTCATTTTCTCAATACACCTGCAGATGATGAGGCCTGGCTGGCTGGACGTCCGTGGCCTCCTTATTGACTTTTTTGCCTTGGACTCCTTGCTGTTTCCTGATGCCGATCTGGGGGTTTTGTGAGTCTGTTACTGGTTTCCCCTGTCTTAAGTGCTCTCCCTATTTTGTTTGATCATTTAATGTATTTTATTGTATATTGTGGTCCATCTGCTGTTTTGTTGTGATTTTTTCATTTATTCTCTGGTAATGGGGGGAGTTGGGGCAGTTTAGTGGACTCTAGTTTGTTTTGAGGGACAACCGCTCCACTATAATTATTTGGAGGGCCCCTCTAGCAATAGCTTTGTCTACCAGCCCTAGTTATTGTTTGCTTACTTTAGTCTATGTTTGTTAATTTAGACTAGGGAACTTTTCTCTTTCTTTATCGGGATTAGGTATGCCTTAAGTATGATGAGGTATGCAGGGTGGGTTCTGGATGTGGGTTAGTATGTTATTTTTCTAATGTTGTTTTAATTTGAATTATTTTTATATGTGTTGCTGTTTTTTTTTTCCTGATATGATGGTATATGTATATGATGGTATATGTGCCGGCCTGTATATTGCTTGCGCATGGGGGTATCTTTATTGTCTTTCTGTCTGTTTCTTTATCCTTTTTGCTCTCTTATGTGATTAATTATTATTATGGCTGCTGGGGATAATTTTGGGGGCATTCGTTTGCTCACCTGGAATGTTTGGGGCCTTAGTGATAAGGTTAAAAGAGCTTTAGTTCTGTCACAGGTTAAAAAACTGAATGTTTATATTGTTTATCATCAGGAGACTCATCTCTCTGGTAGCTGTATAATGGCTTTGAAAAAGCCCTGGGTGGGATGGATGTACCATTCCACTTTCTCTCATAATTCTAGAGGTGTCTCTATCCTGGTTCGCAAGCGTCTTCATTTTAGTCTTGATACAGTCCAATTTGATCCCATGGGTAGATATGTTTTCCTTAGAGCATTTGTTAATTCTCTGTGCATATACTTGCGGTCTATATCCCCCCACCATATTCTAATGATTTTTGGGTAAGGCTGCTGCCTTTATTGCACTTTCTCCCTCTATCCCTGTTATTTGCTTGGGTGATTTTAACAACGTATTGTATCCATCCCTGGACCATTGGCGAGAGTCCATTTCTTCCCTACCTCCATCCCCATCTCCCTTTTCTAAATTGATTGCTGAATTGGGCTAGTCAGAAGTCTGGCGTGTCCGTTATCCTGCTGTCTCTGCTTTCTCCTGTCAGTCCTCTACTTATCTTACTTTTTCCCGTATTGATATGGTTTTTCTTTCACCTATTTTGGTTCCCAGAGTTTCGGCAGTTGATTATTTGTCGAGGGTTGTCTCCGACCACTCTCCGTTGTGTATTACTGTTGGTTCCTCCCTTTCGGAGGGTGCCCATTTTTGGAAGCTTAACCCATTCTGGCTGGACCTAATGGGTGCCAGCTCTGAGTTGGAGGCTGGTTGGGTGTCCAATTTTGAAGATAATGCAGGTACTGAGGTTTCTCTCCTTTGGGATTCCTTTAAGGCTTTTTTAAGGGGCACCTTTATTAAGCGTATTGCTAACATTAAATTATATCATAGGCAGTGGGAAACAATTCTGGAAACTGCTTATAGGGATGCTGAGGCCCAGTACCTCTTGTCCAGAGAGATCTCAGACTAGGAGGTTATGCTTTGTACCCAGCTGGAGTGGTCGGAACACCTGAGTGATAAATCCAAGCTCAAACTGTTATTTTCGCGTCATAGACAATATTCACAAGCTGATGTTGGGGGGAGTTATTTAGCCTTTTTGGCAAAAGAGGATGGTGCTTCCAGAATGGTATCTGGTATCCTTGATTCTTCTGGAACGTTGCATACCTCTGCTCCTTCTATAACAGATGTATTTTTGCAATATTACTCCTCTCTTTATGCTACTAAGGTATCATATTCTCCCTACCAGCTTTGTGCCTATTTAGAGGCAGTCTGTCTGCTCAGTCTTGAGATTGAGGCAGTGGATTTGTTGGATGCTCCTTTTACAGAGGAGGAACTGGAGATTGCTACAGTATCTCCTCCTTTCCACACTGTAAAGCTCCCGGAGTTGATGGTGTCCCGATAGAGGTGTATCAGAAATTTAAAAACTTCTTTATTCCGCGTCTCATTTAAACTTTTGATGCTTTTTGGAATGCTGGTTGTCACCTGCCATCCATGTCGGTGGCCTTGGTTGTAGTGCTCCCAAAGCCTGGGAAGGACCCCCTCCATCCAGACTCTTATAGACATATTTCCCTTCTCACCACTGACATTAAAATATTGGCTAAACTGTTGGCTGTTCATCTTAATTCTGTTATTACTTCTATTACACAGCCTGACCAGACCGGCTTCATCCACTACTCAAAATCTTAGGCGATTATTTTACCATGTGCAAATGTACCATAGGGATGCTTCTGAAGCGGTGGTGGTCTCCTTAGATGCAGCCAAGGCCTTTGAATCTGTGGAATGGGAGTATTTATGGGAGGTCTTGTCTAAGTTTGGTTTTGGTCTTCGTTTTATTAGCTGGGTCCATCTTTTGTACTCTTCCCTGGCAGTCAGGGTGTCGGTGAATGGTTGTGTCTCCTCTTCTTTTCAACTTGGGCGTGGCACTCGCCAGGGGTGTCCTTTATCCCTTGCATTGTTTGCACTGGCTATCGAGCCCCTGGCGTGTCTCATTCGCTCAGATTCCGCTATTCCGGGCCTGCGGGTGGGCCATATAATTGACAAATTAGCTCTTTATGTGGATGATATGCTCCTGTTCCTGGAAAACGTGGGACCAGCTTTGGAACATTTGATGGATGTTATTAAGGATTTTGTTTTTCTTTCGGGGTTGCTGATTAATTGGTCCAAGTCTAGTATTTTTCCTTTGACTGGCTCCCTGCCTCTACCCCCCTCTCTCTCCTGCCCTTTACAATGGACTCTCTCCTTTCAGTATTTGGGTGTTTCCATTTCACCTAACCCTGCTGATTTTGTAGAATTTAATGTGATGCCCATTACCTCAGCTTTTAAACAAGAGATTCATGTGTGGAAGAAACTTCTGCTTACAGTGACAGGTCATTTTAATTTATTTAAAATGTCCATTCAACCTAAATACCTGTATGTTTTACAGCATTCCCCTGTATTTTTTCCTAAAAAAGTTTTTTCTCATATTGATTCTATTTTATCTTCTTTTGTGTAGGGGGATAAGAGACCACAGATTGCTCTTCGTACTCTTTGTAGATCTAAATCTTCAGGTGGGCTGGCCCTTTCTAATTTACGTATTTATTATATGGCTTCACAGCTGTCACACTTGGTGCCCTGGTTATCTGCTGGTACTGATACCGCTTTGGCAGGATTTCTTAGTGGGCACACAGGCTCCCCTTTAGCTAAATTTTGTTATCTGTAAAATTGCTGGCTAGATCTCCCCTTTACTTCGACAGGCTCGACTGGTTTGGCATTTTGCTCAGTTATTATTTGGGGATGAGGGTGCGGATCCAGATGTCCCCCTGTAGTATAATGGTGGTTTTTCTGAGCTGGGAGTGCTGGGATCGGAGTCCTTCTGCATTTCATATGGTATCAAAACCCTTGGCAATTTGTTTCATAATGGGGTGCTTCACTCCTTTGATCATTTGCGCATGGAGTTTGGCCTTCCTCGTACGGCATTTTATAGATACCTTCAACTCCGTCACGCCCTGCACTCCCAGTTTGGATCTGATCCTATTTTATTACCTTCTCTTCTTAAACTTGCACTTGTCAATTTACCTGATCGTAAGACAGTCTCCTATCTTTATAGTGATCTTATTTCTCATAATTTGCCAGATACCCTACTTCACCTTAGGAATAAATGGGAATTAGATTTGGGTTCTCTTCAGGATGAACAATGGTCTCAGTTGTTGGGCTCTATAAGATACACTTCCCATTGTGTTCATTTCCAACAAATCCATTATTTTATTTTGCACAGGTCTTACCGGTCCCCTGTTTCTATTGCACGTATTGATACTAATGATCCAACTAATTGCCCCAAATGTTACGCTCTTGATTGTGATTTTTGGCATTTGTTATGGGATTTCCCTAGGGTTAATGATTATTGGAACTTAGGGCCTGATTCAGAGCCGGACGCTATTTGCGCTCGCTCGTTCAGAAAAAGGGGCCGGCTATTTAAATTGAGCGCTCGCTCTTTGCGGTCTGTTGACGCCTCTATGTCTGAGCGAGCGAACGAAACATGCGCTCGCTATATTGTAAAGACGCCCCCTGGCTGCTCGCATCCTACGTCATCTCCGCTATTTATTAGATTAATCGAGTACATCGAAAGGCGTCTGAACTGCTCGCAGTGCTTGTGGTTGGATTTTCCTACCGCAATCATGCGAACAGTTCAGGCTAAGAAACAACCAAGTGACGTGGCCGATGACGCTGCTTTGTTAATTATGCACACCCTTAAAACGCCCGTTTTGACCGTTTGGCACGCCTGCGTTTGGATCTCCACTCCCCGTTTTCAAGCACCTTCCCCTGTTACCACCCACAAACGCCTCATCCTGTCACTCAAATTAGCAGGCACTCGCAATTTTGCGAACACACGTTTTCCAACTGCAATGACTGGTTGGCGCATGCGCATTACGACACATATGCATGCGCAGATGTGCGAACATCGCTCGGAGCGAACGAGCGGCCGCTTACGAGCGGCTCTGAATCAGGCCCTTAGTATGGTCGGATATGCAGTTTACTTTCCCATCACTACCTCCCTTAGAGGCAAAACTTTGTTGATTCGCATTGGATATTGAGGAATTGTTTAATGCAAATATTTATCGTTATGTTTTAGGCTTATCCACCTTAGCAAAAGTAATTATTGCCCGTTCCTGGTGTGCTCCAGATTCCCCCGATATACACAAATGGAGAGCACTTGTTAATGATACCATTGATCGTGAACAGTATGTTTATACTAGGGGTGTGCACCGGCCACTTTTCGTGTTTTGGTTTTGGATCTGGATCTTTCTTCGTGTTTTGGATCTGGATTGGTTTTGCCAAAACCACCCTTCGGTGTTTTGGGTTCTGGGTTTTGTGTTTTGGATCTGTATTTTTTTTAAAAAAAGCATAAAAACAGCTAAAATTACAGAATGTGTTGATTTTTCTGCTCCTATGCTATTATTAACCTCAAAAACCTTAATTTCCACTCATTTTCAGTCTATTCTGAACACCTCACAATAGTGTTTTTATGTCCAAAAGGTTGCACCGAGGTAGATGGATGACTATGCTAAGCGACACGAGTGGGCGGCACAAACACGTGGCCCATCTAGGAGTGACACTGCAGTGGCAGACAGGATGGCAGTTTGAAAAACTAGGTCCCAAACAGTACATAATTCAAAGAAAAAAAAGAGGTGCAAGATGGAATTGTCCTTGGGCCCTCCCACCCACCCTTATGTTGTATAAACAGGACATGCACACTTTAACAAACCAATCATTTCAGCGCCAGGGTCTGCCACACGACTGTGGCTGAAATGATTGGTTCGTTTGGGCCCCCACAAAACAAGCTGGCAATTAATCTGTCCCTGCACAAACTGGCTCTACGGAGGCAAGATGTCGTCCTCATCCACCGATTCCTCACCCTCTTCAGTGTTGTGTACATCCTCATCCTCACAGAGTATTAACTCGTCCCCGCTGGAATCCACCACCACAGGTCCCTCTGTACGTTTTGGAGGCTGGTCTCCCTGGAAGAGTTGATAATTCATTTTTATGAACATCATCTTCTCCACATTTTGTGGAAGCATGCCTTTCGCTGACAAGGTTCCCGGCTGCACTAAACACTCTTTCGGAGTACACACTGGAGGGGGGGCAACTCAGGTAAAATAGAGCCAGTTTGTACAGGGGCCTCCAAATTGCCTCTTTTTCCTGCCAGTACAGGTATGGACTGTCTGACATGCCTACTTGGATGCTGTCACCGATGTAATCCTCCACCATTCTGTCAATGGTGATAGTATCATATGCAGTGACAGTAAACATGTCAGAAATTGTTGCCAGGTCCTTCAGTCCGGACCAGATGTCCAAACTTGGTCCTGCCTGCCCTGCATCACCGCCAGCGGGTTGCTTAGGATACCTAAGTTTTTTCCTTAGAAATGTGTCCTCAGTGTCCTGAAAAATGCAGTTGTACCCAATTTCCACTTAACCACGGACATGTAGACAAGTGGAACAGGGCAGACTAAGGACTATATGACTGTGACAGCCCACTGGGTAGATGTATCACCTTACGCAGCAACAGCAGCAGCGTCACCAGTAGCAACATCTCAGAAACGCCAGCTCGTTCCAAGGCAGGCTACGCTGTGTATCACCGGTTTCAGTAAGAGGCACACTGCCGACAACCTCTTAGAGAAACTGAGGGAAATCATCACCCAGTGGCTTACCCCACTTAGACTCTCCTGGGGATTTGTGATATCTGACAACGCCACCAATATTGTACGGGCATTACATCTGGGCAAATTCCAGCATGTCCCATGTTTTGCCCACACAATAAACTTGGTGGTGCAGAATTTTCTGAAAAGCGACAGGGACGTGCAGGAGACGCTTTGGGTGGCCCGAAAAATTTCTGGCCACTTTCGCCATTCAGCGACTACGTGCCGAAGACTGGAGCACCCCCTGGACAACACTACAGCACCCCTTTAGGACTGGGACACTGCACAGGACTTTGGAGTGGACACAGCCCCTATGGAGAACTGACTGCACAACACAGTACAGCCAGCCCCTATGGACTTTGAAGTAGTGGACACAGCCCCTATTAACAACAGCAGCACAGCACAACACAGCCAGCCCCTATGGACTTTGAAGTAGTGGACAACAGCAGCACACCGCAGCACAGCACAGCACAACACTACTCTGCACTACACTACACTACACTACACAGCCCAGCCAGCCCTAACTCCCACCCTCCCTCTTCACTGTCCACAGCCGAGTGAGAAAATGGCGCCGACGCGGGTACCTTATATAGGTTCCAAAACCCGCGAGACTCGGAAGGCGGGATGATGACGTTTTGCCTCGATTTCAGATCCGAGTCAGGCGGGAAAAGTCGAGCCTGACTCGGATCTGCCTCGGAGCGGGGGGGGGCTCGGGGGGGTTCGGATTTCAGAAATCCGAACCCGCTCACCCCTAGTTTATACTAGTTGTAAAGCCCTTTCTAAATTTCAAAAATTATGGGATAGATGGGCTCTTTCTTTCTTGGGCCTTCGTAGACCGGTTGGGGATCTTTTCGTGTAATCTATCCTTTTCTATTCTCCCTCTTCTTTCCTTTTTTGTTTTTGCCCCGTTATTGTTTTGCTTTCTATTTGTTCTATTATTTTATTTTACTTCCATGCGCGAGCTGTCTATATGCCATATTTGTGATCTCAGGTTGGGCTTACTACTGATATTTCTTTGGTTGTATATTTTGGTACTTAATTGTGCCACTGTTTTTTCCTTTTTCACTGGCAACACTTATGTTTTTTTGTTTGTTTTTGTTCTGTTTACAATATGTAGAACATTTTCTAATAAAAATGTACATGATTTAGATAGCAGTGTGGCAACTCCTAGGGATTTGCCTTTAGTGTTGTTATTATAAAAGGAGACCGGAAAATTATGGTCTTTAAGGATAGAGGCATCAGCAGACCTAAAGTGTGTTTCTTGGAGAAATGCCACAACTGCCTTAGCTGCAAATAGGTCATGTAGAACTCTAGATCTCTTCTCTGGCAAATTTAGACCCTTTGCATTAAGCAAAACCACTTTAATGGTTGTAGTTCTATCACTTGTGATACTGAACTCGAATCATGAAGGAGCACTCCAACTCTCCCGGGGAGGGGAATCACACTGGGGAGAAAAAAAATAGGAAGAAATAAAACAATAAAACAGAGAACACATAATAAGATTCATACAGAGAAATAGCTAATGAACACTACCACCACTTGGGAGCTCGGGTGTGAGGAGCACGACCGAGGCCAAGAGAAACCGGGCAGTAAAGGGGGATCATCAGGGGTCAGTGACACCAGCAACCCTAATTAACAAACCAGCGTGTACAAGGCACCCTAAATACATTGCAGAGGAGACATTACAGATATAGTCAAATTGGTACCTCGTAGTATAAAGAAACAACAATGAAATAACATAACCAGACAGATCAAACCAAGGGTGCCCCTTAGGGAAAGGATTATTGGTCAATATTTGACTGAAACATACATAATATAACACAGATAATGCGATAACACATTTAAAAGGATATGCAATCAGAGTAGGTCCAAAGGGGAGGATTAGACTCGCCAGTTTCCATACAGTACACCATCCCACCTAGAAAACCTAGAAAATAAGAAACAACAAGAGAGAGAAACAAAGAAAATTCTTTTTCAACAGAAACATCTGAAAATTACATTGAGTCCCCTTGCTAGGTGTATGGTAGGCAGTTCAGATTATAGGAAGACCATCACTCAGGAGCCAGGGGTACAGACTTGCGGTGGTTAGTAGGAGGTTTAGGGTTGCGACACAACAGTTGCCAGTCATTGTTAGGATGAGAAAACTCCGGCGGGATAGAACCCAAAAGAGACTCTTGCCAATCCGGAAGGGACACCAAAGGAATGCTCAGGGTGAAACAGAAGGAGGGGAGGTCAGCTGGGTCTTTGAAGGTAGACAGCTTGCCGTTGGGGAAGACTTGAAGGCTGAAGGGGAATCCCCATCTGTATTTGCTCCCAAGCTTCCGTAGTTCAGAAGTAAGAGGTTGCATTTTTGGAGTATCAACCAAGATAAATCTTGAAAGATCTGAATCTGTTGACCGTCTATGGCATCCAAACGACTAACCTTACGTACGATGTCCTTCTTCTGGGAGTAATAATGTAGCCGGCAGATAATATCTCTCGGGCAGTCAGACGGGGCTCCTCTGGAACGCAAGGCATGATGGGCTCTATCAAACTCTATCAGAGAGTTGGGATCTCGGCCCAGGAGGTTGTTGAAGACCTTGGTGAGGAAGTCAACAAGGCCCTGTGGCTGGATATCTTCCGAAACCCCTTTTATCCACAAATTATTCTGCCTCCCTCTATTGTCCAAGTCATCAAGGCGATCTTGAAATTGCTGAAATACAACTGATTGTCTGAGGACGGCCGCAAGGAGGGCATTATGCGCAGCAGCAGAGTCGGAGGTGAAGTCTTCTAAGTAGGCAAGACTATTGCAGAGATGGGATACGTCCACTTGAACCGAGGTAATATCAGAGCGAACAGTTTCATGAATCCTACATTTCAACTGCTCAAAATCTTGTTTTGTTGGCATGGACCGAAGCAACTCCAGGACCTGTGAGATCCCACCCAGTCCCATGGTAGCGTCTGGACCAAGGGAAGGATCTTCAGTCCGAGAGGGAGAGTCAGAGGCCACAGAAAGCCTGGGAGAGGGCGGGGCAGATGACATGCCTGCCTGGGCAGAGCCCTGGGGTCTGAGAAATTGTCACAAATCTGAGGAGGAAGAAGTAGTCATGAGGCAGGCAGAGTCTTTCTTCTGGTATCTTTTCTGTTCCATCTGAGAGCTTTTCCTACCTCTCACCATGAGGCAGGTAATAAAGAACAATGGAAGGGCAAAAAAAAAAAGAAAAGGGCACCAATGATTCCAAACGTGAGTAGAGTATAAAGCAGTCAGGGTAGCTGTTGGCCCATTCCCCCTAGAAAATGGCTAGGCCAACATCAGTATATGAAAGAGACCATCCTAAAACGGTATTGGGAGACTCCAAGGGGTTGTCCACACTCCAATCTCCGACTTGTAAAGTAGTAACCGAAAATAATGTTAAGCAGAGAAAAGGCAATGGCTGCTGTAGTTCCAAAGTTCACCACCAGGTGTCACCAGCATACAGGAGTTGACATTCCATGAAAAAACTGGTAAAGCCAGAGTCGGTACAGTGAAAATATAATGGTGAAACACACTGTAAAAAGAGCAGCAACTTGAAATCCAGTGTAGTTGTAGGTAACAATATATTAGGTAGTCCTGGGGGTTAAGCAGGGTATATAGGGATCAGACATACAGAGAGGATATGTAATGACAAGGAACAACCTCCCACAGGACTCACCAAGAGCTGGACATACAACACAGAAGCAATGCTGTCCCTCCACTGCATGTACGAAGGGCAGCTGGCACGAGGGACAGCAGACCCAGGTCAGGCATAGAGGAAGAGCCACAGGCAGGAAGGAGTCCAGAGGGAGCCCGCGCCGTCGGCAGCCCGACCCTTCCGGATCGCAGGCAACGAGGGAATACTCCAGAGGTCCAGGTACCAGTAACCACCGAGCGGAGGAGGGCTCAAGAGCGGGAGACCCGCGGGAGGCACACAGGCGCAGAGGAGTCCAGGCAGGAGTGCTGTAGCCGGGCACTGCGGGAGTCAGACCGCCAAACCAACTCCACCAATCGAGGCCCCGGCTCCCACATGTACATGACATATGGAAACATCCCCTGATTCTGTGCACCTCAACACAAGGTGGGTGTAGGGTACTGGAGCAAAGGAGGCCGGCCAGGGAACTCGGGCAGCACTGCAGAAGGAGTCAAGTGGGGGTTTTCAGGGATGTCGGTCAGGAGCTCCGGTAAAAGCATGTCCAGCTCCGATGCCAGCCAGGCCACGCCCCGGGCCTTATTTGTTATGAATCGCTATTGCGATCACAGTAATGTTGCTAATGTTTGCAAATTCTCAGCCAGCATCAAGAAGCCCACTACTGCTTTCTCACATCCGTAAGACCTTACAGTCCTACGTATACATCAGTAATATCGAGTAACATTGGACCCTCATGCAGAATTACAGCAAGTCTGACCTGTCTCAGAAATTGCAAGTCTCATTTCACGCAGTGAGTACTCAAGCTGCATATGCGGAGAAAATCTTTCTGTTCTACAATTAAAATGGCCGCATGCCCAGTAGCACAGTTTCTCCCATGGGCCTTTGCAGAGCTCATGCATCACACCTCATGGTTTCGCCTCCAGCAGGCTTCACTCCACACATAAAGGAGCCGGGATAAGCAGGGGAGGCCTTGGCTGCCTGTATTTACTATCCCTGTGCCCTATGATGAGTATTAAGTCACCTGTACTGTGAATAATGGGTGAGGGATGCTGCTGACTGTACTGTGAGGGATGCTGTGATTTGTGTTGTACCGAGAGAGGGGTACAGGACTGCTGGGAGAGGGGTGCTGGGTGAGGGGTGCTGCACTGGGAGAGGGTGCTGTGCTGGTGGGTGAGGGGTGGTGTGCTGCTGATAGAGGGGTGGTGTGCTGCTGATAGAGAGGTGCTGGGTGAGGGGTGTTGTGCTGGTAGAGGGGTGTTGTGCTGGGTGAGGGGTGCTGTGCTGGGTAAGTGGTGTTGGGTGAAGGGTGCTGTACTGCTGGGAGAGGGATGCTGGGTGAGGGGTGCTGTGATGGGTGTAGTGCTGGCATCTGTGCTGTGCTGGTGGGTGAGGAATGGTGTGCTGGGTGAGGGTTGCTGTGCTAGGTAAGGGCTGTTGCGCAGTGAGGGGAGACGGGTGCTGGGAGGGGAGAGCCTGGGTTTCTGTGCTATGAGGGGAAAATGTGCCCTATAGAATGCCTTCTGAGGTGGGGGTATAAGGGTGTTTCCCTAAATCCTGTCCCTTTTTTCTTTAGTTATAGCAGTGTGCTGTGATTGGAGAGTCTGGGGTGCTGCGGTGTGAGGGGTGCTGTACTGTTATGGGTGATGGGGCCTGTGCTGAGAGTGGTGCTGTGCTTTGAGGTTGGCAGTGACGGGGGCAGTATGTGGTGCTGTGAGGCTGGCAGTGACTGGGGCAGTATGTGGTGCTGTGAGGCTAGCAGTGACGGGGGCAGTATGTGGTGCTGTGAGGCTGGCAGTTATGGGGGCAGTATATAGTGCTGTGAGGTTGGCAGTGACGGGGAAAGTACGTGGTGCTGTGAGGTTGGCAGTGATGGGGCAGTATGTGGTGCTGTGAGGCTGGCAGTGAAGGGGTCAGTATTTGGTGCTGTGAGGCTGGCAGTGAAGGGGGCAGCAGTATGTGGTGCTGTGAGGTTGGCAGTGAAGGGGTCAGTATTTGGTGCTGTGAGGCTGGCAGTGAAGGGGGCAGCAGTATGTGGTGCTGTGAGGCTGGCAGTGAAGGGGTCAGTATTTGGTGCTGTGAGGCTGGCAGTGAAGGAGGCAGCAGTATGTGGTGCTGTGAGGCTGGCAGTGAAGGGGCAGTATGTGGTGCTGTGAGGCTGGCAGTGAAGGGGTCAGTATTTGGTGCTATGAGGCTGGCAGTGAAGGGGTCATTATGTGGTGCTGTGAGGCTGGCAGTGAAGGGGGCAGTATGTGGTGCTGTGAGGCTGGCAGTGAAGAGGCAGTAAGTGGTGCTGTAAGGAGAGTCAGTGAGTGCTGTGAGGTGAGCAATAACTGTGTATGTTGGAGTGCTGTATATATATATATATATATACATACATGGGGGGGTAGGCACCAGAATCTTGCCTAGGGCATGAAATTGGTCAGGGCCGGCTCCGTAAGTCTTCTTAGACCTCTTGGTCAGTCTGGCCCTGGTTCCAATGCAAACTCTTTGTGCTACCAAGTACCGCTCTGCTCTAAAACATTTAAACAGTCCCCACAGAGTTCATTACTATATATATATCTTGTTCCCTCGGAAATACTTATTTAAGAGCACAATTTGCTGGCCAAATGCTTTGCACATGGCAGACAGCTTAATAGCTGTGGTGAGTTTGTCTGGCAATCTTGGGTGCTATAATAATCCATAGAAAATCTGCAGAAATAGGGAAATAGGTTTTAATTCACACAAAATACTGAGAATGTGGATTTGGCACCCAACATTAAACCCAGAGAGACCTGGGCTGTCTGGACAGATTATGCTGCAGAATCCCTTATAAGACCTGTGTGTGGGTCCATTAACTAGCACAGACTACTGTTTTAAGTTACATTAAACCCATTATTTACTGTGTTGGTCGTACAACCTGATATGGCTGTATAATAATATCATACATATAATGTGCTCGGAGGAAGCGGGTAATCACAGAAACCGCCTCCGTAGCACTTTCCCAGGTTTAGTTGGATATTTTATGGCTCAGCGGAGGCTCCGGAATATGTGTGGTGTATACCTGACTCCCACAGCATTATCCATGCTGCTAAGGAGCAATTCACATTGAACAGTCTTTTTACATATTGGTATGTACAGTATCTACATGCGGTATATACATACTGGTATGTATATAGCAGGAGTGGTGTGAATACAAGCATAAATAACTGATAATAACCTCATCTCACCTTCTGACATCACTAGGCATCAAACATAACAATATCGTAATCATGTGACACCCGCTGTGGCGTTGACATTCTGACTGTTGATAAGACATACCCATCCCATAGGTACATGTACTGTAGGTCCTCATTTAGCGTTAGGACTAAATCCAGATAGAAGGTGCAGTTTTGCACCCCAACAAATGCTTGTTGCGCATCATGGCAATAAATGTAAAAATGTGCAAACAAATTTCAATTTTGGAGGGGTGAGAGTCTATAAAACCCTCCCCGGCCTCCCAGTGGTGCTGCAGGGTGAATTAGGCCAGACCCATCTGCCTTGTGGGCCGCATCCAGCTCTTGAGCCCATGTCACAGAGGCAGTTGCAGGGCTCCCAGGTGCTCCATCTTGTCTTATGGCACCTGGAAGTGCCCGCTAGCCGAAGCAAATGATGGCTTCCAGTTTGCGTTCCACAGTGGCAGCCTGCATGAATTGGCCAGATGGGAAGGGGGAGGGGGGGCAGGAGCTGTGGCAAGCCACTGTGAGGACCCGGAGATTGACCCAGTGAGAACTGTCCCATGCTCCTGGTGGCACTACCTGCCCCTGGGTCCGTTGGACAGCTGATCTCACTAGTCGGAGGCAGGTGCCTGGAACACAAATTCCACTGCCTCAGTCATCTCTATGCCCCTGCCAGTGTCTCATTTCAACAATCTTACCCCATAATATTGGGTGAACCCTTTTCTGTCCATCTCTTCCTTGTCAGCTGGTGCTCTGTAAGTGCCTCCATCTTGTTGTGCAAACCCATGTGCATTGGTGGAAAACTGCCAGCACTAACAGAGGATTTGCTCTATATTGCAAGCTTTGTGCAGCATAATTGACCTCTGGCTCCATTGTGCTAAGAACAGGACTTGGGGGCCTATTCATTAAACAGAAAAATTCAATGGAGATAATTAGCTTTAGAACTCTCATGGAGTTCTAGCTAATTATAGGTGGAATTCATCATTCCACCTCTCCATAAGTATCTATTCCGAAAAGCTGTCATTTTTGCGATGACAGCTTTTCAGGAAATACAAACTTTTCCCTGCCTACACTACCTTATCGCATCTGGAAACAGTGCTGCGCATGCGCTGTTACATCTGTAAAACCAGCGCATGCGCAGCACTGCCTACAGATGCGTTAAGTTTCGTACCCCCCCTCCCCCCCCCCGACTTACCTGTCCGCGCAGCAGCCTCCGGCTCCGTCCTGCTGGTCTGTCATGTGGTTTCCCAGCAGACCACATGACAGATTAGAAAAAAAAATAATTTTTTTTTTCTTTTTCTAAACTTTCTTGTGCTCTGCCGGGGAGCACACATGACAGACCAGCCTCCGGAGCCTGAGGACGGAGCAGAGCGCTGGAGGGACTCGTCGGGGGACCTGCACACGCTGATACAGGTAATGGATTCTGCTATTCGCCACCTCACAGTGGCGAATAGTAACTGCATCAAGTTCCGAAAATTGATAATTTTCGGAATTTGATGAATACCATAATTTCCACATCCCCATACTAATGTATGGGGAGTGTGGAAATTAACGCAGGGGAACTTAGCAAGGAGATATCTGTGATATCTCCTGTGTTAAGTCTGTTCATGAATACCAAAATAACGTTATTTAAGGAAAATGTCCTTAAAAACGTTATTTTAGTGTTGATGAATAGGCCTCTTGCTTCTTCTATGATTTATTAATTTCTTCCTCCTTTACAGTTTCCTCAGCCAAACACTAGGCCCCTGGCTCAGACCATGCACCCAGTCCTGCCAAAGCCCCTCCCCATGCAGACTGTTCCCAGCCAGAGATGTCTGTCAGACTGACTACTTCTCTTCCTCTTATTACTCTGGAATTAAACATAATTTAGTAAAAAGTTAATAAAAATACTAATATTGATACTAATTTTTTTTTTTTTTAAAAAGGGCTGATTATGTTTTATTTGGATAAATTCACACCTGAATTGTAATATTCTTAAATTGATAAATGATTCAGAGTTTATTTGAGTAATATGCAATATTAATTAAAAAATGTGAGACATATCTGGGCACTGTGCACAATTAATTCATGGGCTATTTAAAATTATGTATTAAAAACATTAAAATTAATTTATTCAGGGGTGGGATCCAGTGTTGGCCCAACCCCCTTGGATCTGACATTATGACATATCAGCCTCCTACCTTATTCTAATACTTGTGCCCTATTAGTGAGGTTGTATATTGTTTCTTCACTGTGATGTCCTGCTAGCTGCTATATCACTTATCTTCTAAATGAGGTCTCAGTACAGCTCTCAGCAGTGTCACATACTCCTTTGGCCATTACTGGATGCCTGAGCATCACTCTGGGGCCTCAGACTCACTCTGGGCTTTTGACAGCCGATTCAATATATCTGTCATCCGTCAGCTACAGTTGGACGGGAATAGTGACATGCTTCACAAAGGTAAGCTTACTTGACAAGGAATGGTAGGATGGAAATCGTTCCCCAAGGGAACATTACCCAGGCACCAGAATGGGCATCTTAATACTCTGGTCCCATCACTACACTTCAGTCACACCCCATGGCATATTCATATATCAATTGGGGGTATTGGTTATACTTCTGCATTAAAGGGGGCATTATACAGTATGTTCCTCATACATTCTAGTAATACTTTGAAGCTGTTTGTAAAATGATACACATAAGTAAGGAGGGGGGTTGGGTATTCCATGTTAATTTATAAAGTGGTGGATTCTATTAGGGACAGACGGGATACAGCTTTTCTCTATTAGATATCCAATCCATATGGTAGTAAGTTTGAGTCTCACTCCTCTTGTGAATGATCAGCCACACTGCATAAAAACTGTAGTTCCTGTGGCAGGGTCTCTCTTCATCCCCCAATCTCTATGTATCAGACATGCTGGTTATATGGCAGCACAGACGGTGTAATGGTTAGCGTTACTGCCTCACAGCACTGAGGTCATGGGTTTGATTCCCACTACCGCCCTAACTGTGTGGAGTTTGTATATTCTCCCTGTGCTTGCGTGGGTTTCCTCCGGGTACTCCGGTTTCCTCCCACACTCCAAAAATATACTGGTAGGTTAATTGACTCCCCACAAAATTGACCATAGTGTGTATGTGTGTGTGCATGTGATAGGGAATATAGGCCCTCATTCAGACCCACTCGCAAGCGGGCGCACGTACGTTAGGCGTACGTACAAAAATATTTAAATTCAATGGCTCGCTCGTATTTTCGTTCGCATCTAAAATTCCTCCCAAAACTCTGACGACCCCTCCTCTAACTAACGAGCGTACGAAATAGCGAGCGTACATCCCCGAAATGGCTTGAAAGGAACGCACGCACAAGTATAAACAGGAAGTGGCCTTGTCAGATGTCGATTACCTGCTCCTTTATTCTGCCTACCTCCATCAATCGTATCATGCCAATCAATGTATCAATTAGCTTAATTGTTTGTTTTTTTCAACACAATGCAAGAAACTTTACTCTTGTCCGTGTTTGTGTTTACCCGCAGAATACGTACGGATGAAACATTCGCTTTTATTGTTCAAAAAACATGTGAACCACAATTAAACAATTGTACTATTGCTGTGGATCCCCGCATATTTCCCTGGGTTCATTTCTTTATTTAAATTTGCTTACGCATGTCACTGCATCAAGCCTATCATAACTCTCCAGAGATTTCTGGCCCTGTCGAACACATGACTCATACACTAACCAATAAAATTGCTCCTGTTAATTTCCAAAATACATTAGCCAATCAGAAAATTTTTACACACTTTATCAAAAATGATTTTTAAGAAAAACACCATTGCCATCATGAGAGCCTCCGCATTCACCAGGCGCGAGCTGCTGGTGCTTACGGAGGTCATGGATCGCCGGATCACCAGCCAACCTCAACCCATGACCAACCGGCAGAAGCGCTCCGCGTATGCGGAGGCACGGTCCCGCCTGCGGTCCTTCGGCTCACGCCGCAACATCGGGCAGCTGGAGCGCAGGTGGTCCGACCTGCAACGCGAACGCACCGCTTGCTGGCATGCTTTCGCATGCAGATCCTGGCAAGTAAGTGTTATGTATTGTGGTTTTAATGTTTGTGTTTGTGGGGCAAACTGCGTGTGCATGTTTTCCTGTCTGTTCTATTTATTATTTGTACTCATATCTGCGTGTGCATGTTTTCCTGTCTGTTCTATTTATTATTTGTACTCATATCTGCGTGTGCATGTTTTCCTGTCTGTTCTATTTCTTATTTGTACTCATATCTGCGTGTGCATGTTTTCCTGTCTGTTCTATTTCTTATTTGTACTCATATCTGCGTGTGCATGTTTTCCTGTCTGTTCTATTTATTATTTGTACTCATATCTGCGTGTGCATGTTTTCCTGTCTGTTCTATTTATTATTTGTACTCATATCTGCGTGTGCATGTTTTCCTGTCTGTTCTATTTATTATTTGTACTCATATCTGCGTGTGCATGTTTTCCTGTCTGTTCTATTAATTATTTGTACTCATATCTGCGTGTGCATGTTTTCCTGTCTGTTCTATTTATTATTTGTACTCATATCTGCGTGTGCATGTTTTCCTGTCTGTTCTATTTATTATTTGTACTCATATCTGCGTGTGCATGTTTCCCCTCTATTTCTGATTTATTCATTCTACTGCTATTTGGCTTATTTGTTTTTTTTTTTTTTTTTTTTTTTTTAGTTTGGTTGCCCGGATTTGTCCATAAACTAACCGCAATTTCTTTGACATATTTTAGGGGGACAGCCAAGACTCCGCCGTCACCGTCCGTCCAGACGGCGTTCCCGGCCACTATCCCCAACCCCCAGCCAACACTCCACCCCAAATCTTTCCCCTATTCCCCACTCCTCCCCATCCTTCCCAGACCCTCTCCCGGAAATGTCGGGCCTCCTTCCCCTCCGTCCCACTTCCCCCTCTCCTCCACCCACCCCTCTTCCAATTACCCCCTCCCCGGAGTCCATCATAACTCCTCCCCATTCTTTGTGTAATGACGGATCCTCCGAGGAGGATCATGGAGGTTTTTCCGGAGCTCCCGTTTTGTCTCCCGGTATGTTTTTTTTTTTTTTTTTTTTAAAGCACAAACTGTTTGTATGTAATCATGTGTCGTGCCTTTCTTCGTGTTTTTGTGGCTTGACTTTTGGTGATTGTGAAGGTTTGCCTTTACCTCTTCCTGGTGATTTAAACATACACATATCATACCTGTGGGAATTTGTACCTAGGCCTTGTATTTTTGCCAGCCCCCCCTTTTTTTTTTTTGGTTTGGGTTTAGGAGTGATTTGGTTGTGTTTTTTTTTTTTAATGTGGATTCCCTATTGTTGTATTAACCCACACACTTTTCTCACCCACAGAGGAACAGAGGCGTCGGCAAGAGGTGGCGGATGTTGTGGGGCAGATGCGCCAACATGTCATCGGCATTCTGGTGGCCCTCGACCGGCTGTCTGGCCTCCTTCGGCAGTAGTTTTTTTATTTTTGTTATATTTTCAAATTAAATTTATTAAGACAAATATACGTTGTGGCTCATTTTTAAAAACCCAAACCAAGATAGTTTAGCATGACATAAGTAGACTGTTCCTGCAAGGATTTCCCTTTTTTAAAAGTTAGATTGTGTTTTGTCTTTGTATGTCAAACAGACACAAGAAACACATAACAGTAACAATGTCATTTCCCTTTTTGGGTGTAGTGTCAATTACATATTTCTACATTTTCCAGGTTCCTACTTGGTGCGCAAGCTGCTTAGGCCAATCTTACAAATCCCAAGGTTGGGCCAGGCTTCCTTTTGGTGTGGATTGGGAAGCTGAAAACATATTTCAGTTTAGCTCAACTGGCGTCAGTACTGGTTTACCCCTTAGTCAAATGTAACTTGTGTTAACCTGGTTACACTTGCTGTTAACGTCCCAAAAAAGGAAGACCATTTCACTCTCCAAACATTTATTCACAACATAACAGAGAAAACAAAGTGGTCACTCCCAAAAAAAGAACACAGTGATAAATTCAAATACAACACATACCAAGAAATAATTAAATAAAAACAAAAAATCAAGAACTGGTTGACGAAGGACCATGCCAACATGATTCCACAAACATGGCGTTGTGATATGGGTTCCAGAATATATGCCCAAAAGGACCAGATCCAGGTTTGGTAAGGGTAGCAGGAAGTAGTGAGCGTTGGAGTGCCAAAGATTATGTGAACAAACAGAAGATGGTGAGAAAAAAAAAAAAAAATTAGATGTTCGCAAACAAACACAAACACATTAGGTATAAACACTGGAGTTTTGTTCAAACTTACCTAAAAAATCTGGCCACCACATCATCGCGTATGGCCCCCCCACATACTGACCTTCGACCAACCTCGGGGGGGCCATCCTCAGGTAAGGCATCCTCTGGCTGCATTGGGACACCACTCCTTATGGCAATGTTGTGAAATATCCCACACAGGACCACAATTATCGACACCATATCCGGCACATACATGAGCTCGCCACCAGAGCGGTGGAGGCATCTGAATCGGCCTTTTAAAAGGCCGATACAGCGCTCCACCACTTGCCTGGTGGCTGTAAGTGCGGAATTATACGCACTTTGTGGCCCTGGTGTGGGAGCCAAATAAGGAGTGAGCAGCCAGGACATGCAAGGGTATCCACTGTCTCCTGTGAACAAAAATAGACCACATCAGGAACACTGTGTATCAAGCTTAACATTGTTATGTACTAAAGGTCTCCACTTACCCAGAAGCCACGCATCACCAGCTTGTAGGTTGGTTAATTTCTGCCATATCCCTGATTGCCGGATGACGAAGGAGTCATGAGCACTTCCGGGTAATTTAGCATTCAGGGACAGGATCTGGAGGGAGGCATCACATACCACCATTACATTCAGGGAGTGATAGTGTTTCCTGTTTCTAAATATTGCCTCCAGCCGTGCTGGAGGCTGAAGTGGTATGTGAGTACCATCCACAACCCCTATGATGTGTGGGAAGCCAGCTATTTGGTAAAAATTGGCCTTGGCCACACTAAGGGCACCCATATCCAAAGGCATTTTAATAAAATGATGGAGGTGCTTGAAAAGTGCCTCCATCACTGCCCTCAGGATCCGGGAAAAGGAGGATTGGGAGATGCCCGCCACTATTCCCACCGTTGTTTGAAACGATCCTGAGGCACAGAAATGTAACACCGCCATAAATTGCGTCAGTGGTGGTATTGCTGTTGGACTGTCAATTTGCCGCTCAAGATCACTTTCTATTAATGAGAGAGTGTCTATGATGATTTTGGGAGGTAGACGGTAGCGTCTTAAAACCTCATCATCGGGCATTCCAAAAAGGGTGACACGTGTTCGAAATATCTGGGGCCTTGCATGCCTACGATGCCTACGCCTGGGACGAGTTTGAGGTTGGTCGTCTTCCGGGAGCAGGGCCAGAACAATTCGCCCCAGATCTACCTGAAATTCAAAGTTTACAATGTAAGGCTTTTGAGCCACCCCAAAAGTAACAAAAAACAACTTAGCTTTCTGATACCATCCATAGCTGCTTACATGCCGGGGTATTGTCATGATATGTATAAACTGTAAAAAAGCCAAAAATGAGACATCAAAAATTTAGAGGGTGAATTTTTGGTTTTCAAATTGTTGCAAGCCAACACATAAAATAGGCGAAACACACATTTGGCCATCGATGAAAACGACATTGCACACCGTACGTCAAATAGGGTTCAAATGGACCCCAAAAATGGAAAAGGGAAAAGCAAAACTGGTTTACATGATGAATAAGCCGCCAAAAATGCGGTAATTAGTTCGCAAATGCAAGTCACTACACCAACAGTCAAAAATGCGGTAATTAATTCGCAAATGCAAGTCACTACACCAACAGTCAAAAATGCGTTAATTAGTTCGCAAATGCAAGTCACTACACCAACAGTCAAAAATGCGTTAATTAGTTCGCAAATGCAAGTCACTACACCAACAGTCAAAAATGCGTTAATTAGTTCGCAAATGCAAGTCACTACACCAACAGTCAAAAATGCGGTAATTAATTCGCAAATGCAAGTCACTACACCAACAGTCAAAAATGCGGTAATTAATTCGCAAATGCAAGTCACTACACCAACAGTCAAAAATGCGTTAATTAGTTCGCAAATGCAAGTCACTACACCAACAGTCAAAAATGCGGTAATTAATTCGCAAATGCAAGTCACTACACCAACAGTCAAAAATGCGGTAATTAATTCGCAAATGCAAGTCACTACACCAACAGTCAAAAATGCGTTAATTAGTTCGCAAATGCAAGTCACTACACCAACAGTCAAAAATGCGTTAATTAGTTCGCAAATGCAAGTCACTACACCAACAGTCAAAAATGCGGTAATTAATTCGCAAATGCAAGTCACTACACCAACAGTCAAAAATGCGTTAATTAGTTCGCAAATGCTAGAAAAAAAATGGACTTACCCAACTCGAATATATAAGATTTCCAAAAAAAAGGTCTTTGGGTCCGAAAGCCAAAACAAACTAAAAAAGATGAAATTAGTGTTAAAAAAAATTAGCTAACCAAAAAACAGAAGTAGACACCAATTGGCCACAAATTAGACTGCACAAAACTTACCAAATCAGGAAAGGATGTGGAAAAAAGCAAAAAAATGCGAACGGAAAACCAAAACAACTGTAGCAAAACCAAACAAAAAACCAACTCTGCCAAATCCTCCAACCGCAAACAACCAAATCCAAACAACTTAACCGCCAACAATCCAACAACCCAACCTCGACTCCACACACACCAAGCCATAAATAGTGTTTATTTTCCCGCACAAATTAAGGATGAATCATAGGGACGCACAATCAATGATGCGGCCGCAAACAAAGGACGCATGTATAAATACGTCACGAAATCACATTGAATTTCTGTTTGATTTCATTCTGGAAGCAGAGACATGGCTTCAGACCAGGGAAACAATGGCCAAAAATCCGGCGGTAAGGCCTTCATGCATTTTGTCTCAATGATTATTTTAAAACAAATATATTGGTCAAGTTGTGAAGTGGCTAAATCTGCATATTTACCCAAATAGGTGAGGAGGATGACATGGAAGAGACTGCTGGCCCCAGTCAACCCGCCAAAGCTGCCCAAAAAAAAAGGCAGCCACATTTCACAAGCAAGGAGATGGAGGTTTTGATCCAGAAGTGCGTTGACATCCTGCCCCAGGCAGCCAGGAATATGAGCCAAAGCCAGAAGTGGAGAATGTGGGAGGAGGTCGCCGTTGCTGTCAATAGGGTGGGTGATTATGTCCGTCTAGCCCGGGATGTCAAACGGCGGTAAGTAAACACTTTCCCATCCTATAAACAAACCCCATTGTAAAAAAAAGGATAATGGGTCCAATTTCATTCTACAGATGGGCAGACTTCAAATATCGTCTCAAGCAAAAACTTGCCGACAGGGCTAGGCATGCAAGGGGGACAGGTGGGGGTCCCACCCCTGTGTCATTGGAGTTGACAGACTTAGAAGAGCTGGCACAGGGGTGTGTGCAGGCTGTGGAGGTGTTTGGCGTGTCCAACATGGATACGGACATGCCAGACTTTGCGGCTCCTCATGTTGGCCAAGGTAAGTCTTGTGATGTCACCAACTCTGAAATGCTATTGTGCCAATATGTAGATTCTAATGTGAGTCTTTTCGCAATTTTCCTAACAGAGACAGAGGTGGATGAGTCTGCTCCAGAGGGGAGCCTTGGCCGCAGAATTTCTGCTGGCTCTGCAGGGGAGGAACCAGTACATCCGGCTGAGGACCCTGCAGAAGCCAGTCCAGGGCGTGCCCCCTCGCAGGCAGTGGGCCTCCTCACAGAACTCAATTTTAAATCGGATTGCCATACGGAGATTCTGCAGAGGATGGACGCCAGTCTGTTACGGGTGGCTGAGGCCCTGGAGCAAAATGCTGCGGCCAACGTGACCATTGGTCAGGCCCTGGCGGAAAATACCAGGGCCAACATCCGCATCGCCGATGCCCTGGAGCAGCTCGTTCGCCAGCACATGGTGGAGCCGACCTCCCTTCCTGCCGGAACATCCGGATCCTACACCTCTGGCACAACATCAGCCAATCCTCCAAATGTGCCTAGCCCTGTGCCTAGTCCAGAGGCCACAACATCTGCCTCTGGACAGGCCAGCCCGATGGCATCCCGGACCCGGTCTGGCGCCCACCCTCACCCAGCCAAACGGGCGAGAAAACGGTGACAGCAATGGCGACTTTTCCCACACTCCTTCTGTGCTTGGCTCATATTCCTTTCTGGTCAAAACTTCCCTCTCCTTTCTTGTGAAATGTTTTTAAATTTTGTATTTACGCTTATGTTAGCAGTTATGGTTTTTTTTTATTTTTTAACAAATATCTTTGCCACAAAAAAAGGCAACAAAATATTAGGCCAATTTGTTTGTGTTTAAACAATAAATTTTAAACAAAAAAATGAGATTGTATTGTGACATTATTGTACAAATGGGTTACATTTAATCCTGGCCGTAAAGGCAAAAACTGACCCTCTTAAAAAAAAAAAAAGGCCTCTTTAAGGAACGTTTAAAAAATCACATAGCGATGCAAATTCCACAGTAAACCAAAAAAAAGGGGAGCTAATTAAAACATGATGACATTATTGTTACAATAGGCCATAACCAACAAATTGTGGCCAAAATAAAACCCCAAAAATGTACGCTAATTGATTGTGTAATCATGACATTAGCAGCTTTGATTTCCACCTGCGTACGCTTTTGTGCTATCCCAATAAACTGCTTTCCAAACACATACCAAGCCGGTTTTCAATCCAACACTAATTACTTTACTGACCAGCCGCGATTAATCGCAGCACCATCGTTGAGTCCCGGGACGGAGGAGAAGGCCATCGCCAATGTGGTCGAGTAATCCTGACCCTAAGCTGTGCGAGCATTTTGAAGGGAAAGCGGATGTTCCAGTGACGTATGAGACGGTCCGAACACATTTGACGTTCGCATCTGCTAATGTATGTACGCCCCAAAAACGCCTCGCCACGCCTGCGTTTTTTCATCTCCACCCCCGTCAACACCCAAAAACGCCCTGTTCTGTCAATCACATTTGACATGTCACTTCCTGTACGCTATTTTAGGAACGAGAGAAAAAAAACTCGCAATCTGCCGTACGCACATGCGCAGTGTAACACCGACGCATGCGCGGTTAGTCAACATCGGAACGCAACGAGCGTACTGTTGTTAACGTGCGGCTCTGAATGAGGGCCATAGGCCCTCATTCAGAGCCGTACGCTCTGAGCAGAGAGCACGCTCTGAATGAGGGCCGGGCTCCATGAAAATGGAGCGTCCTCCTGGACGCTCGTATAGCTGTGGGTCACCACCCACAGGCTATACGAGCGTGCATTGTGATGGCCGCGATGGTCGTGACCATCGCGACCATTGAAATTGCGAGCCGGAGCCTGCGGTTGAGGTTTTCAACCGCAAGCTCCGGAGTGATTTTGGCTCTATCAGAGCCAAAATCACTCCCACTGACATCACTAGTGATGTCAGTGGGCCGGCTTTTGATGGGAGGCGTTCCCGTGGACAGCACGCCCCCTTTGATCGGACACAACAAGCGAAGGACTTTCCTTCGCTCGTCGCGTCTGGCGCATGCGCACGACGGAGCTCCCTCCGTCGTGCGCATGCTCAATCCATAACATCGACCCACTTGTGAGCGGACAGCCGCTCGCGAGTGGGTCTGAATCAGGCCCATAGATTGTAAGCTCCACTGGGGCAGGGACAGATGTGAATGGTAAGATATTCTCTGTAAAGCGCTGCGGAATATGTGTGCGCTATATAAATAACTGGTAATAATAATAATAATAATATGTAGATTCTGGACCATTTTGTGGTATTAGCATCTGTTTGTGTTAGTATTACTGAGGGGCTGATGCAGAGAAGGGTGCTGTCATACACCTGCTTCCAAAATACTCCAATCCCTAACCACTGTCCATAACTTTATTAGGAACTGCTCTCACTTGAACCTGCGTAACGTGGGTCTGACACAGTTAATAAAAAAACAACAACCTGATTTTATAATTTTATATATATATATATATATATATATATATATATGAAAAAAAGAATAAGAATGACATGTCTTAGGCAAATAATTTTCTCATAAACAAAAAGGAAAAAAAATAACAGTCTCACTTACTTGAATCTGTTTGCAGAGAGATACAAGACGATGAATCAATTCACAATGTCAGATTAGCTCACAAGAATTGTACAACATTTTTCATGTGGCATATGGTATTCATCTTTATCTAGGTGTCAGATTGCGCCCCCTCCCCACCTTCCTTGGCTTTCTATGTCAATGCAAATGAGCCAAGATCCTGCTTGTTGACACAATATTCTTTTGGGGGGCATTTATTGACAGTAATAATGGGCTATACATAAATCTGCCAGCCTCTCCCTCACATGGCATCTTCTTAAACAAATAATTAAGCCTGCAGCTGGACATTACACATCAAGGGTTAATTGTAGGTCACCATGCTGGTAATTAAAAGAAATACACTTAATAAAAATAAAGGGTTACATGTTGCCTAATATATCGTGATCCATAACATAATCATTCACAACTCAGTCGCATCTCCACTTGCAGTTGAAGGGTGTGTAAGCAGATTTTTGCTGGGCTTTTGCATGTACTCTAAATTGTGCATTCTAGTATTTAGAGCTGGTGCAAGTGCGTGCTAATAATGATGGAGGCTATGAAAGCCAGGTGTATATATAGGGGCAGTGTGGTCACTACACATAGATGCATACAACTCAGTATATGAGAAAATACAGTATCCATCTGTACATGCAATGTGAGTGCACTTATAGCTGACTTGAAACTCTGATTGGATATTGTGCATGGCCTCCACCTCTGCATGTCAGGAGCTATTGAGCCATGCTCCTGCTTACCTCCAGCAGTATGGTATAACTCAGGGGTTCCCAACCACGGTCCTCAAGGCACACCAACAGTCCAGGTTTTAAGGATAGCCATAGTTGAGCACAGGTGACTTAATTAGTACCTTAGCTATGTTGATTTAACCATCTGTGCTTAAGCATGGATATCACTAAAACCAGGACTGTTAGTGTGCCTTGGGGAACGAGGTTGAGAATCAATGGTATAACTGCTAAAGAGGAGCGAATCCTGGGTGCATAGTTACTGTTGTGGTGCTAGAAGTGGGCTCGGCACCTCTGCTAGTCAATAAGTGGACTTAGGGAACATCTGCACACAGGAAAGACTTTCCACCATGCCAACATGTCTTGGGATCAGCAGTGGCAAAGCACAACTCTCACCCCGACTTCTGCAGTAGAGATACAATGCCCACCTAGAACGGAGCTTCTGTCAGCCTGAGTTCTAATTGGTCGTCCTGTACTACAGAAAATTGTAAAGTCTAAGCCCTTCACAATTATACTAATTACCGGTGGCATACTTCATTTAGTATCACAGTAATACTTACAAATATGCAGCTGGTTTTTACCATTGCTTACCTGTCCCGTGAAGTCCAGTTGCCCTCCAATTCAGTAATCTACTCTGCCAAGCTCCCAGCTGCCTACCTCTGCAGTCTGAAATGTGTGGGAAGTAGATGATAATAAAGTTACTTTATTATATGTATATATGTTTTAATTACTGTTACTTATTACTTTACCGTTATTACTGTTACTTATTATTCCAAATAACATAAAAAAAGCAAAAACCAAAAATTTTAATAATAGATCTTATACCGTCATACTTTATCCCACATATGACATCTTAATTGTCTTTCCTTAGTGTAATTCTGTGCCATTTTCCTGCGTAGTGTATCTAACCAGTAGTGTGAGCACTTCCACATCACAAATCCACAGGAAGTTCATTGTTTGGGTTGTATTCAGGTATGTGTGAGGTGGAGGCTAAGGTTGTATTTTTCTCAACTAATGTGTTAGGAATTCAAGGTCAGACCTGCATCGTACACAATGTGAGACTTAAACACTGTTCTGCAATGAAGGACAACTTGCCTTTCTCATCGTTCACCTATTGTACCAGCATAGTTTCTGTAGAACAAATAATTCAGTGATTTGAGAGACTCTAACTTGCATCATATCTGTTATTTTCATTGCTTCCTCCTGTTCGCATCATGTAATAGATTTTATGCTGTAAAAAATAATAATAACAAAGGACTTTAGACGCCACGTTTGCAATACAAATTGGGTGGCTGTTGCTATATTCACTTAGTTACCAACATTTCAAAATATTTTCCAATGATACTTTGAACTAAAACAGTCACTGGGGCTGATTCTGACGCAAACCTCTTTTCAATGATGCAAATAGCGAGTTATAGAGTATTGTCGGAAGCGATTTTTACACATTTTTGTGTATTTCCAGCCGGATGTGAGTTAGAAGGATATTGGGTGGTCTATCCGTGTGAAATGGGAGTTTCAGGGCGGGAACTGAATGGCAATAATGTAATCCGGCTTTTGGGAGTGTTCTGGGCGTGTAGGTAGAGTTCAGTGATATTCTGAGTATTACATACAGTATGTAGAAAGTGAAGTTTGCTTCTCACGGATCTCTTGCACTTAGCATAGGGTGGTGCAAGTGCTGATGATGGCAGTTGCAGCTGTGGACTTAGCATTGGGTGGTGCATGTACTGATGATGGCAGTTGCAGCTGTGGACTTAGCATTGGGTGGTGCATGTACTGATGATGGCAGTTGCAGCTGTGGACTTAGCATAGGGTGGTGCAAGTACTGATGATGACAGTTGCAGCTTGGGTGGTGCATGTGCTGATAATGACAGTTGCAGCTGTGGACTTAGCATTGGGTGGTGCATGTGCTGATGATGACAGTTGCAGCTGTGGACTTAGCATTGGGTGGTGCATGTGCTGATGATGATAGTTGTGGATGTAGCACAGGGTGATGCAAGTGTTGATGATGGCAGATATGGCTCTGGACCTAGCATAGGGTGTTGCAAGTGCTGATGATGACAATTGTGGCTGTGGACTTAGCATGGGGCTGGTGCAAGTGCTGATGATGACAGTTGCGGCTGTAGACCTAGCATGGGGCTGGTGCAAGTGCTGATGATGACAGTTGCGGTTGTGGACCTAGCATGGGGCTGGTGCAAGTGTTGATGGTGACAGTTGCAGCTGTGGACTTAGCATGGGGCTGGTGCAAGTGCTGATGTTGACAGTTGCGGCTGTGGACCTAGCATGGTGCTGGTGCAAATGCTGATGATGACAGTTGCAGCTGTAGACCAAGCGTGGGGCTGGTGCAAGTGCTGATATTGACAGTTGTGGCTGTGGACCTAGCATAGGGTGGTGCACATGCTGATGATGACAGTTGTGGCTGTGGACCTAACATAGGGTGGTGCACATGCTGATGATGACAGTTGTGTCTGTGGACCTAGCATGGGGCTGTTGCAAGTGCGGATGATGTCCGATGCTGCTGTGGACCTAGCAAAGGGTGGTACAAGTCCTGATGATGACATTTGTGGCTGCTCAGCTAGCGTAGGGTGGTGCAATGCTGGTGATGACAGTTGCAGCTGTGGACCTAACATAAGGTGGTGCAAGTGCTGATGATGACAGTTGCGGCTGTTAACCTAGCATGGTGCTGATGCAAGTGCTGATGATGACAGTGGTGGCTGTGGACCTAGCATAAAATGATGCACATGCTGATGATGAGAGTTGCGGCTGTGGACCTAGCATAGGGAAATGCAAGTGCTGATGATGACAGTTGCGGATATGGACCTGGCATGGGGATGTTGCAAGTGCTGATAATGACAGTTGCAGTTGTGGACCTAGCATAGGGTGGTGCACATGCTGATGATGGCAACAACTGACAGTTGCAACAGCTGTGGACCTAGCATAGGGTGATGCACATGCTGATGATGACAGTTGCAGCTGTGGACCTAGCATGGGGCTGGTGCAAGTGCTGATGATGTCAATTGCAGCTGTGGACCTAGCATGGGTCTGGTGCAAGTGCTGATTATGACAGTTGCAGCTATGGACCTAACATAGGGTGGTACAAGTGCTGATGATGACAGTTGTGGCTGTTGAGCTAGCATAGGGTGGTGCAAGTGCTGATGATGATAGTTAGAGCTGTGGACTTAACATAGGCTGGTGCAATTGCTGATGATTACATTTGTGGCTGTGGACCTAGCATGGGGCTGATGCAAGTGTTGATGGTGACAGTTGCAGCTGTGGACCTAGCATGGGTCTGATACAAGTGCTGATGATGACAGTTGCAGCTATGGACCTGGCATAGGGTGGTACAAGTGCAGATGATAACAGTTGTGGCTGTGGACCTAGCATAGGGTGGTACAAGTGCTGATAATGACAGTTGTGGCTGTGGACCTAGCATAGGGTGGTACAAGTGCTGATGATGACAGTTGTGGCTGTTGAGCTAGCATAGGGTGGTGCAAGTGCTGATGATGACAGTTGTGATTTGCACCTAGCATAGGCTGGTACAAGTGCTGATAATGATAGATGGTGCACATACTGATGATGACAGTTGCGGCTGTGGACCTAGCGTGGGGCTGATGCAAGTGTTGATGGTGACAGTTGTGGCTGTGGACCTACCATGGGTCTGGTGCAAGTGCTGATGATGACAGTTGCCGCTGTGGACCTAGCATGGGGCTGATGCAAGTTCTGATGATGACAGTTGCAGCTATGGACCTAGCATAGGGTGGTACAAGTGCTGATGATGACAGTTGTGGCTGTGGACCTAGCATAGGGTGGTACAAGTGCTGATGATAACAGTTGTGGCTGTTGAGCTAGCATAGGGTGGTGCAAGTGCTGATGATGACAGTTGTGGATGTGGACCTAGCATAGTGTGGCACAAGTGCTGACAATGATAGGGTGGTGCACATACTGATGATGACAGTTGCGGCTGTGGACCTAGCATGGGGCTGGTGCAAGTGCTGATGATGATAGTTGCAGCTGTAGACCTAGCATATGGTGGTGGACATGCTGGTGATGACAGTTACAGCTGTGGACCTAACATATGGTGGTGCAAGTGCTGATGATGACAGTTGCAGCTGTGGACCTAGCATAGGGTGGTGGACATGCTGGTGATGACAGTTACAGCTGTGTACCTAACATACGGTGGTGCAAGTGCTGATGATGACTGTTGTGGATGTGGACCTAGTATAAGCTGGTGCAAGTGCTGATGATGACTGTTGTGGCTGTGGACCTAGCATAGGGTGGTGCAAGTGCTGATGATGACTGATGCGGCTATGGACCTAGTATAAGCTGGTGCAAGTGCTGATGATGGCTGTGGACCTAGCATTGGGTTATGCATGTGAAAACTTGTATGTGAATAAGGTAGTAAATCTGGCTTCCACGGCACCACCGAAATACAGCAACTTTGTGTCTGACATTAGAGCACCCATTCCCCATCAATCAATAGATAAATTAGATCATAGCCTACTTCTCTTTGCATTGGAAATGCACATCAGGACACAAATACACATATATGGAGTTCCAAAAAACTTTACTGGTTTGTGCTTATGGCATAATCCAAAACATTCTTTTTATTGCTACAAAAATAAATCCACATTTAAACAATTTACTAAAGACCTTTGAACACACAAATGTGTAAAAAGGGTAATCTTAAATTCCCTACAATCTCATGATTAATACAATTACAGTGGTGCTAGAAAGTTTGTGAACTGGTGGCAGTTTCAGGGGGAGAAAACACCTCCTCTAGTTCTGTGTTTAACTACTAATTGCTGCTACAGCTTGATTTGATGGAAGGCACTAGTTATAGGTTTGTAGCAGAAATCAGGAGGCGTGTTTGCAGTAAAAATGACAATATCTATTGGTGTAATAAATGTAGCAAATGTCAATATTCAAACTGGATAACCAGTACTTCAGATGTACTGTACTGTAGGTAGGCATGAACAGAATATATATGCACTGCAGTACATCAATTGCAGGACGTCACTTGTAGAGGATATGGTAGATAAATGAATGTCACAACACAATGCAGGAATAATGGTGGTAAAGTTAGAGAGTCACAGTATAATATCAGCATAAACAGAGTCCAGGTAAATCCAATGACTGAGATGGACCCAGTGCCCTTCAGTGCACCTGGCAGGTCTAGCACAGTTCTTAGCACACTAAGTAAGTGGATGGGTGTGGTATAAATGATTGCCAATATAAAGGTCGACAGGGACAAAAAGTCGACTGATAAAAAGTCAACAGTGCAAAAGGTCGACAGGGTTAAAAGGTCAACAGGTTCAAATAGTCAAACCCAAATTTTAAAAATGTAACACTAATCCTCACTCTAACCCATACCCTCTCCCCATACATGCCTACCCTCCCGGTTTTCACGGGAGGCTCCCGATTTTTTGGGGTAACCCCCCGCACCCCCGGAAGGGTAGGCAGTTCTCCCGCATTCTGCCCACTTCCTAGGGTGCGTGTAGGGTGTGGGACTTAATGATGCGATTCTTCATGAATCGCGTCATTTAGCCCCGTCCCTATGCAATTTTAGCCAATCAAGGCAATTTACTGCTAAGGGGGTGGGGCTTAACGACGTGAGTCTATAGGCTCAGCACCCATAACAAACCCAGCTGCTTCTCCTCCCCAGGCTTCTCCCGGGGAGGAGAACAATAAGGTAGGCAAGTATGCCTCTCCCTAGTGCCTAACCCTCCCCTAGTGCCTAAACCTAACCCTCCCCCTACTGCCTTACCCTCTCCTGGTGCCTAACCCTAACCTTCCCCTAGTGCCTAAACCTAACCCTCCCCCTACTGCCTTACCCTCTCCTGGTGCCTAACCCTAACCTTCCCCTAGTGCCTAAACCTAACCCTCCCCCTACTGCCCTAACCTCTCCTGGTGCCTAACCCTAACCTTCCCCTAGTGCCTAAACCTAACCCTCCCCCTACTGCCTTACCCTCTCCTGGTGCCTAACCCTAACCTTCCCCTAGTGCCTAAACCTAACCCTCCCCCTACTGCCCTAACCTCTCCTGGTGCCTAACCCTAACCCTCCCCTAGTGCCTAATCCTAACCCTCCCCTTACTGCCTTACCCTCTCCTGGTGCCTAACCCTAACCTTCCCCTGGTGCCTAAACCTAACCCTCCTCCTAATGCCTAACCCTTCCCTAGTGCCTAACCCTAACCATCCCCTCCAGCAGCCTAATCCTAACCCTCCCCCAAGTGCCTAACCCCTAACATTAATCTTAAAAATTTTGAAAAACCATTAACAACATGTCAACCATTTGTACCTGTCGACCCTTTGTCCCTGTCGAACTATTGCATTCGACCATCTGGTGTCGACCTATTGACTGTCATACTATTCATTGTTGATCTTCTATCTGGCTACAAGGTGGATGCCTGTAACTGAGATGAATGCAGATGCGGCAATATAGGATATCTCCAACTCAGCCAGGAATGGGCGCTGAGCACCTGGAAGCCAGACTGGAAACAGGAACATAGATGGCCGGCCGAGAGCTATTCCCATGTGCCAGGAATCAGAACTAGGGATTGTAGTTAGTGGAAACCAGGCACAAAATCAGATAAGATAAAGCGGCCTCATATTTATATGATCTTTATTCTGTTCGCTATCAGAGCCCTGTCTAAAACTCCCACCTCCGAGTTCATTTCTGTCTGGCCAGTTAATTGCTAGCACACACACCACCTGCACTTTATGAAGGGGTTACTTAAATCCTTTAGCAGACCACACACGCTGCGGAGGGGGCTCCTTACTAATGTTCCTTGCCAATCGCTTTTGTTCTTTGGGGTTCTATAAACCATTTCAGAACAATACTTGCTGGACTGGAGTGCTATAAATTCCTAGACAAACAGTCCAAATGTGGTGTGGAGCGATTTTACTGCCTTATTCCATACAAGCATCCTGCCAGCTTCCTTTTATATACATAATGTACTCACATTTAATATGAACTGAATGAGTGTTAATGAAATTATATGAAGTTGACTATATTCAAACATTAATATACTGTTATAACATTGCTAGCGGCGTATTCGTCTTTGGCATAGAAAAGGAACAAATCACTTTTATTAGAACAAAAATAGGCCGGGCTGCATTACAGCTGAATGAGTTGTTACTCCCATTGTTTGACATTATTATATTACAAAAATGTTAAATCTTACAGATAAAAATAACTGGTTGGGAAATTATGAATTGCAGTACCAGTAGCTACCTGCTGGTGGCCATCTAGCCCTTCGTGGACAGTGCAGATACTATACAGACTGAGATTTACTGTAAAGATGAATGAAAGCACCAGACCTTCTGTTCTCAGAAAACATTAATGAATAAAATGTTAAAAGCCAAGCGGTAACATTACAAGATTCTACCAGCTCAGGACTTTGTAACTGTTTTAGACTCGCGCTTTTTGAAGGCTACAAAGTAAGCAAAGCTAATATTTGACATTATCATAAATTAAATAGTGTATTTTACTGAGCAGAATTGTATTATATAATTGTATAATAACTGGATTGTTTACTAAATATGTACATTGTCTTCCTTTTCACTCTTCTGCAGCAGGCTGCTATAGTATGTTGGAAGGGAATCGGTATGTAATGCCGCCGGATGAATTGCCAGCGGTTCAAATCCCGATGCTGGAATCCCGATGGTGAAGTATTCTGACAAGAGCAGGTAAGTACCCTAACCCTCCCCCTCTCTCCCCCTAACCCCCCCTCTCTCCCCCTAACCCTTACCTCTCCTGGTGGTGCCTAACCCTAACCCCCCCCTCCCGGTGTTGCCTAACCCTAACCCACCGTTCCCGCACCCCAAACCTAACCCTCCCTGGGGGGTACCTAACCCCCAATCCCCGGGCTAAGTGTGATACTTACCAGCATACTTACGTTCAAGATGCTGCAGTCGGATGCCGACGTCGGTATCCTGATGTCTTCGGGATGTCGGCGTCGGCATTATGCCGGTCATCGGAATTCTGGGGCGGTATATCGACACCTGGGATCCCATCTGCCGGCATCTTGAACGTATACCGTTGGAAGGAGGTGATAATTCAACTAAGCAAGCAGTGACTGATGGCAAGGTGTGGATTGGTTGCAGAGGCAGTGATGTCACATTTTCATATTCTTCACCTGTGTCTCTTCCCATTAGTGGGAGGAGATTACAGCTGTCTGTATAGAGCGAGGAGATTAAACTTTACTTTTTAACTGAGCTGCAACACAATGTCATATTTCCCACACTCTCTCAGGCAATCAACATTCCTTCATTGACTTCAACGGGAATGACTGGCAGTGACCTGGTCATTTCGCGTAACACACTGTACAATGGCCCTGATTCAGATGCGCTCGCAAAAAGCGAGCGCTCGCTCTGAATCAGGGTGGCCACTTTATTTTTTTAAACCGGCTGCTAGTTTAGCTGTGTGTGACCACCTACAGCTTTTGCGAGGGGCCAGGTGATGGTCGCGACCATCGGGCTTGCAACGAGACTCTTGTGGTAGGGCACCGCAAGACCCAGTGAACTTCCTGCTCCATAAGAGCAGGAATGCCAACTACTGACATCACGTGTGATGTCAGTAGGGCCGCCCCCAAACAGCAGGTGTTCCTTCAGGAACGCCTTCGTTTGACCAGCTACCCCCCCTCCCCGCCTACAAAACGGGGCGAGCTGTCGATCAACATTGACAGTCACCCCGTTTGTAGCGAGCCACGGAGCGAGTGAATTTCTAACTCGCTCCGGGGCTCGCGCACGTGCATTGCGCACGCTGCACGTGCGCAGTGCCCCACCATCGACCCACTTGCGAGCGGGTCTGAATGAGGCCCAATGTACATTATGTGTCCTGTGTTTGTTAGGTATCCGATCCATAGTATGGAGGTTTTTTTTAAATTTTAACAAAGGACTTCCACATTCGGTGAGCGTGTTCTGTCATTTTTTTAAATGTTTCCTGTATAGTGGGGTTACAGGTGCCAGGAGGCCCTGAATGTCTGGCAAGCTGGCACTTGTTCCACAAGGCAGGCTTGCTGGTACCTGTAGTCCCACTGTAAATAACAATATTATTTTCTATAATTTACACAATTATCCCCGCATCCACTGCCTCAAGGGATGCAGGGAAAAGCCCTTGGCTTTCAGGGCCTGATTCAGAGCCGGACGCTCGCTCTGAATCAGGGCCCTCCTACCTAAAATTGGAGCGGCCTCCTGACCGCTCGCATAGCTGTGGGTGACCACCCACAGCTATAGCGAGCGGCCAAAAAGATGGTCGTGATGGTCAAGGCCATCGCGACCATCGGGCTTGCGACGAGACCCTGCGGTAGGGTCTCGCTGCCGCAAGCCCGGAGTGCTTTTGGCTCTATCAAAGCCAAAAGCACTCCCACTGACATCACTAGTGATGTCAGTGGGGCCGGCCCCAGACGGTAGGCGTTCCCATGGGAACGCCTCCGTCTGCTCAGCCATGCCCCCAGCACGCCCACCACAGGGCGTGCTGTCACTCACCATCGACAGCACGCCCCCTTTGGTGCGAGACCCATAGTGACGGCGGGTCTCGCGCATGTGCACGACGGAGCTCCCTCCGTCGTGCGCATGCACACTAGGGCACCATCGACCCGCTTGCGAGCGCTCAGCGCTCGCGATCGGGTCTGAATCAGGCCCTCAGTCCAGGTCTGGTTGATCCTCAGGAAGGTGGACCATTTTACTTTTGGGGTCCCAACCATACTTGCCTAACTTTGAAATGTGCAGGTGATGAGACAGGGCCGGACTATTCGCGTCATTAGGTCCCCGTCCCCACATAATGAAATGCCTCAAATCGCGCAAATTTGAGTATGGGGCGGGGCGAATTGTGTCATTAAGCCTCAAGTCTCCCGGCTGGACCGCAGATTCCCGGTAAGATTCACTAGGAAGTGGGCAGGATGCGGGAGAAGTGTTTACTCTTCCGGTGGTGCGGGGGCCTACCCGAAAAATCGGGAGCCTCCCGCAGGTTCCGGAAGCGTAGGCAACTATAGCCCCAACTTCCAGCCTTGGGCTTAACAGTTTGGGGCTGGTTTTACATTATGGCAGGGGGACTGCACGATGTGTGTCTCCCTGCTGTAATGTAAGCCCCCAACTGGTTCAACCCAGTGCTGGTTACTGGAAAAACAGGGGCACACAGCATTGGTTTTTCGCCCAATTTTCCAGTAGCAGACTGAATCAGAGACTCGGGACTGGTTATGTTTTTGGAGGGGGACCTGTGCAGTGCTTCTGGTAAACCATTTGCTCACAGGCAGCTCTTTTTATTTCTTCTATTCAGATGTGCAGGGCTGCCATCAGGGGGGCTGCCTGGACTGTAGTCCTGGGCCTGGACACACAGGCATAGAAGGGGGGCCTGCCCGCTCCTACTGCCTTCCCCCCGCTACTATCCCCATATACAGTGCGGGCGCCGGGCTGGGCTGGGGTACAGGGTGCCGTCTGTCTCCCGGCCACTGTTTTGTTTCCCCCCTGTGCCTGTGCTGCTGAAGTGATCAGCAGGCGCAGGCTGGCATGAACATGCGGCCGGGTAGCTGGTACATGGTGTCCCAGTGCAAAAAGTTTTTATTGTTTAGTTTTAGGCTCAGCACTCGTGATGTCATGATGTGCACGCACTGCCACAGAAAAACAGAGGAGCCACTGGCATGCTGCTGTTATGGGGAGCTCAGAAAAGACCAGGCCAAGGTAGGAGAGGAAAGTGTCTGCTGGAGGGAAGGAGCTGAGGGAGGTCATGAGGGGGGGATACAAAAGATGGGAGCTGAAGACCATGGAGACACACAGAGGGGGGTGGGGGGGCTGAGACCATGGAACCACACAGAGGGGGGAGGGGGGGTTGAGACCATGGAGACACACAGAGGGGGGTGGGGGGGCTAAGACCATGGAGACACAGAGGGGGGTGGGGGGAGCTGAGAGCATGGAGACACACAGGTGGGCTGAGACCATGGAGATACACAGAGGGGGGTGGGGGGGAGCTGAGACCATGGAGACTCACAAGGGGGGGGGGAGCTGAGACCATAGAGATACACAGGGAATAATATTGAATAATATTACACAGGGAGGGAGTACATAATGCACTCACACAAAACAAGATTGTAAAAGCATATCATTTAGGAATCACAGCAGGGTCATTCTGTTCAAGTTGGTTCGCCTACCAAGTATCGATGTTTAAAAAACATCTCAGAATGATAAAGAGGTGCTCCGGAAGGATGTTCCCCTAAAGTCCCTCTGAACGTCCTGGCAGATGGTGAATAGAGTGATTACCTAGATCCCTGCAATGGTCTCTTGCATCTGCTTGTTGCATTTTGAGTGAATATTTTTTACAAAAGCATTGGAAAAAGAGTATCAACGGGACAAGCGGACACAAGGGACCATTGCAGGGATCTTGGTAATCGCCCTTAAGCTGGGGAGACAGAAGGGGGACTAGCTGGTGAGAGGGGTCTGAAGAGACAGAAGTTGACTCTGTGGAACTGGAGAGACACTGCAGGGCTGGAGTTTCAGAAACACGGGAGTGGGGCCCTGCTGGTTTTGTCAGTCCCAGGCCCCACATTTTCTGATGGCAGCCCTGCAGATGTGATTTTGATCGTATTTGACATCACGATTCTTAGTAAATCCGTGATTTCTATTCTTGTCTACGTAAACCGTACAAAATTGGTTCCCGAAGGGTCAAATGAAGTCATGCGAACTTAATGCTAGTTTGCCTTTCGTAAATCTCAGATTTGCCAAATCATGGGGATATCATAGAAAAAGCCCAAATTGTTTATGTTCAGAGTTTCCATTGTATCCCTGTCTTCTGTATATGACACTAATTAGATAAGGGTGTGCAACAAATGTCCAAAACATAGATATAAGCAAGGAGTATGACACTTATCATGGTACCGCTGCAGTGTAGTGTTAGTAAGAGAACTGTTCTTGTCAAATCTGTCATCCCATCAATGCCATCACCGTTTGTTACTGCAATATGTTGTCATCATTGATTGTCATTATTCAGTGCTAATACTAAATGCTATAATGATTCAGTTCATCCTGTAAGACAGTATTGTCATTATTCAGTGCTAATAATAAATGCTATAATGATTCAGTTCATCCTGTAAGAGAGTATTGTCATTACAAGTTGAGATTCATGGTTACAGTTACATGAATCTCAACCACATTAGCCTTATCAGAGAAGAAATATTTTACCATTTATATATCAGGTTACCGGCCCTCACATTACACAGACAAGTAATAAACGTGCCAAGTGGCTTTACCCCATTCCCTGGGGGTTGGGTATGTGATCTCTGATAATACCAGCTGTCAGAAACCCAGCAACATAAACCCCAAGGTTGGAAATCCTGACGTATGCAGGTAAGTATTCTAACCCTTCTACTAATGCACCTTTCCAGCAGCCTAACCCTAACACTCCCCTTTCACAGTTTAACCCTAACTTTCCCCCTAGTGCCTAACCCTAACCCTAATACCATCGGCATAGCAGCTGTCGTAATTCTGGCGCCGGTATTCTGACCGACTACATCCCTTTCCTGGTATGTGTGTGTGTGAGATACCACCATCTATCTGTAGGGAGTCAGTCCTTTGCCCAGATCTCCACACCGAGGTGAGACCAGGGCTTGGCTGAAGGAAGTAGACTTGACAAATTGAGAAAGTGGTAAGATTACCCTAAACATGACATTTCTCACCCCTAGCGGCTCTGCCACCCAGATATGCTAAAATACCCGACGGCACAGATGCTACAACATTAATGACTGTTATCTGAAAATGTACAATTTATGGTTTAGTAGTCCTTTATACTTTATGCAAATCCCAGGCTTTATATTTATTACTTGTATTGAATTTAATATTATATTTTTAATATAAATGGTCAAGAACTATATTGATAGTGACCTTTGCAAACCTAATGCCACTTCACAGTTCCGTTTTGTGCACCAGGATGGATGAATCACGTGCGCCTTTCACATATCACATGCTAAGGGCCAGTGGTGTAACTAGAGTATTTGGAACCCATGGCAAGATGAAAAATGGATCCCCCGCTAATGAAAAGTGGGCATGGTCACATACCACAAGGGGCGTGGCCATGGGGGAATGGGGGCGTGTCAACATGACCTCCCCTTCCCCCCGTTTCTCATCCCTCTGCGAACATTCCTTTTCATTCCATATGCACCTTAATGCCCCCAGTAGTAGTGCCCCTCTTTCGAAGTAGAATTCAGTAGGATTGACCAGGAGAGCTTTAGGGGAGGATAAAGGGATTATGTGGAAGAGTAGACAAACAATAGTATTTTTTCTGAATTGTGAGATATGCAAGCATGCTAACTGGTACCCATATAGAAACTGTAAAGAAAATGTAAAGTTCTGTAAAATAATAGACTTTCTCTGGTGTACAAAGGGATGGATGGGAACTGTTTAATTGGGCTCAAGCCTGTCGGACAGGCCCTAGCTAGCTGCTGAGGAGGAACATACTGTCAGCGCACTGCACCACAAAGTAATTTTCATTTGTTTTGGAGGGGACATGGCCATGCCCCAAATTTAACTACGCCGCCTGTACTCGGGGCCCTGTTGATCTCTCAACAGCCCTGGATGTACAGCACTGCGTAATATGTTGGTGCTATGTAAACAAAATATGGCCTTTGTCCATCATTCATTTTAAATAATTGTCTTTGGAAAAACTGTGAGAATGTCTGTCTGTGCTATTAGAGAAGTGAGGCTTTGCTGTGTCCGCTCAGTGTGTTAGAAAGTAATCCAGACTAACTGCATTATTTGCTTAGATAAAAATAAGTATCCAGTTTTTTTTATTTCACTCCATGGATTTACGGGTTTTTGGACGTCCTGTATATTATGCCAGGGAAAAGTTGGTTTAAATTTAGACGTGACCTATTTTTGTAGAAGGATTTAGATTAACAGACAGGAAACCTTAGTGACGCAGTTTGATCCTGGCCAGTTCCCTGTTGAAGATTCTATTCAGTAATATCGCCCCAAATTCCAGAGATTTGTCACTGAGGCACAATCATGTTACTCAGATACCTTTGTGCCACCAGTGTCACATAACTTCTTCTGGCACATAAGGAAGGAAATGATTGTTGTACTATTAATGTTCGCCAAAATATATGTTAATCATTTTTCATGGAAATCCTTATTACTCAGCATTTAATCATCATTTAAAAAAAAACAAAAACCCTCGCATCTCCCTAACCGCCCGAATCACTGCTACAACAATTATAGTTAATATGAGGAAAATACTAAATTAGTGAGTTGCAATAAAAGACCTATTTATAAAATTTTGCAGCTAAGCCCTGAATGGTAACGTTCTTTATCACCGTTATTTGGAAAGTAGTTTCTTGGCTAATTAGAGGCCAACTGGAGAGAAGACTAAAAAGTAAAGTGATAGCGATAGCTTACCAGTGGCAAATCCATCATGGATGCAGGGTACTCCCTGCACTGGCTGATCCTCCATTGTGGCTGTGGCATCCCTATACTCCTCTAGTGGCACCCTCTTTTCTGTGGTATATTTGGGCACATGTCTCCGTGCAGGACTCTTCTGGCACTGCGCTAATGTGATATTAAGTGGTTAATGTTCTAATAAATTATAATATAATAATATGTGAAATCAGGGTTGCCTACTCTCCCGACTCGGCCGGAAGCCTCCCGATAAACGGGTGCAGCTCCGGACCCCCCGGAAAGGCAGGCAAGCCTCCCGACTGCTGCTGATCCCCTCCCCAGTCCCTCCCCGCAAACACCTGTTAAACCCCCGCAGCGGGGGGTGGGCAGGGTGGTGACGTCATTTTGGCCCCACCCCCTGCTTCACAATGCCTGTTTTATTGGCATTGTGTAGCGGGTGCGGGGCCAAAATGACGTGATTGCGTGATCCTGCCCCCGTCACTCTCGCAAATGACATCTGCCCGTCTGGCCACGCCCCCTTTTGCAGGGCCATGCCCCCTGCCCTGAAGATGTGGCTGCTCCCTCCCGAAAGGAGCAGCCAGATAGTCGACAAGTATGGTTAAAATGCTGGAAAGATATGCACAAGTGTTAGAAATGGAGTCATCATGGGGCAGCAGCGTGCCTACACTGGTTACATTGCCATCTCACAGCACTGAGGTTAATGAGTTTAATTTCCAACTAAGGCCCTATCTGTGGGGAGTTTGCATGTTGTCCTTGTGTTTTTTGGGGGTTTACAACAGGTGCTCTGATTTACTCCAAATAATATACTGGTAGGTTAATTGGCTTCTGACCCAAAAAAATTACTCTACTGGGCGCGATGTACTAAAGGGGAAAATGAGGTAAAACCCCTGAAAATGCAGTTTTTAGGGGTTTTACTGCATTTTTCATATGTACAAAGCAGCGGAATGCATCTTCAGGTGGTGTTACCCAATAGAAGCCAGCATCTAAAGACACAGTTCCACTGACACAGCCATAGACCCACGGACATTCTGTGCGGTGTCCTATAGTGCGTCTTTGTATGCACATCGCAGACTCGCGCTGCAACCGGTGGGCGTCTCAGTAGGATGCCCATCAGCCGCGACAGTACATCCACCCGTGGATACAGGAGAATTTATTTTTCACTCCTGGCTATTAAATAATACCTCTTTTCCACAAAACCCGGGTCCGACCGAGGATTTCAAACATGGTTCCAACCCAGGTCAGACACCGTTTACACAGCACCATCGATCTGGGTTATTCTCAGGTCAGCCCCGTTCACACTGAACCTGGGTCTTCCCTGCTAAACTTGTGAGATCATAAAAAGTGGGAGGTGACTGCTCCACAACCACCAAATAGCTCATATTAAGCATGACATAGGTCAGATAACCTGGGTTGTGCCGTTTACACTGCACCATTACCCAGGTCCTTCCTGGGTCCAACCATAGTAGCTACCTGGGTTAGATTGCCAGGTCACTTGACCCCGGTTATTTTTCAGGGACCCTTTTACACTGAGCTGCGACCCGGTTAGACCCAGCAATAACCTGGGTTTTTGCTCTGGTGTAAAAGGGGTATAAGTGACTCTGCAGGGTATCTTTCCCTACCACACCAACAATAGTAAATGAGCTGAGTAGTAGCTGGCATATCTGGTGCTACTCTGTGAAGGGTGCACTAGATCAATCGACCTAGTGGTGGCCCATTTATATTGTGACCACATCCCAATGGGACGCTATTACCAGCAGGGGGCACCGTAATGAATATGAAGCAGAATTCCAGGACTATAAGCAGCGCTCTTAGAGATTTATCACACTGTTACACTGTGCCTTCCCGTACCGTCACAATTACTGTAACACGTCAGTCTATTGTATCTCCATCTGATAAATTGGTCTTATTTTCCAACAAAAGAAGAAAAAACTAACTACATGACATGGATGGTCAGAAAGCCTTCAGGGACCAGAAAAGTTTTGTGACCAATACATGGAAACTGGACACGTGTTAATGACCTGGGAAGGAATAGGTTAAAGGTTAAGCAAGATGGTGACCTTGTAAACTGGTTTCAGGACACATGTTAATAAAAGCCTGTTTCCTGTATTTAGTGATTGTGTTTGCCCCATTTCCTCTGTGACCTTTGACATCTCCTTATTATGGCAGATTAGCCCTATTGTCACTGCTGCGTGTTTGTGAACATGTGACCCCCGTAGATGGATGCAGGACCGCTCGTTGTCTTGTCTGCTGTTAAAAACTACTAATCAAACCTACTAAAGAGGACAAGTGTCGGTGTTACCTATAGCAGCCAACCAATAAGGTTCTAGCTATCATATTATAGAATTAGGGGTGAGCGGGTTCGGATTTCTGAAATCCGAACCCCCCCGAGCCCCCCCGATCCGAGTCCGATCCGAATCAGGCTCGACTTTTCCCGCTTGACTCGGATCTGAAATCGAGGCAAAACGTCATCATCCCGCCTTCCGAGTCTCGCGGGTTTTGGATCCTATATAAGGTACCCGCGTCGGCGCCATTTTCTCACTCGGCTGTGGACAGTGAAGAGGGAGGGTGGGAGTTAGGGCTGTGTAGTGTAGTGTAGTGTAGTGTAGTGCTGCTGTTGTCCACTACTTCAAAGTCCATAGGGGCTGGCTGTGTTGTGCTGTGCTGCTGTTGTTAATAGGGGCTGTGTCCACTACTTCAAAGTCCATAGGGGCTGGCTGGACTGTGTTGTGCAGTCAGTTCTCCATAGGGGCTGTGTCCACTCCAAAGTCCTGTGCAGTGTCCCAGTCCTAAAGGAGTGCTGTAGTGTTGTCCAGGGGGTGCTCTGTCCATCAGGGGTGCTCCCCCCAAGTGCTAAAAAAATAATATATTTTCTGTGTTTGTGAATTGTGTGCGCAGTAGCCGCACGTGCATCAACAAAGTAGTGCCAAGCGTGCGCCTGTGTCATAAGTAAAGGGCCGGCTGGCTTGACCGTTAAAGGGTGCTGTAACCCCCGAAAGTACACTCCAGTCCAAACCAAAAAAAAATTATTTTCTGTGTTTGTGAATTGTGTGCGCAGTAGCCGCACGTGCATCAACAAAGTAGTGCCAAGCGTGCGCCTGTGTCATAAGTAAAGGGCCGGCTGGCTTGACCGTTAAGGGTGCTGTAACCCCCGAAAGTACACTCCAGTCCAAACCAAAAAAAAAATTATTTTCTGTGTTTGTGAATTGTGTGCGCAGTAGCCGCACGTGCATCAACAAAGTAGTGCCAAGCGTGCGCCTGTGTCATAAGTAAAGGGCCGGCTGGCTTGACCGTTAAGGGTGCTGTAACCCCCGAAAGTACACTCCAGTCCAAACCAAAAAAAAAATAATTTTCTGTGTTTGTGAATTGTGTGCGCAGTAGCCGCACGTGCATCAACAAAGTAGTGCCAAGCGTGCGCCTGTGTCATAAGTAAAGGGCCGGCTGGCTTGACCGTTAAGGGTGCTGTAACCCCCGAAAGTACACTCCAGTCCAAACCAAAAAAAAAATTATTTTCTGTGTTTGTGAATTGTGTGCGCAGTAGCCGCACGTGCATCAACAAAGTAGTGCCAAGCGTGCGCCTGTGTCATAAGTAAAGGGCCGGCTGGCTTGACCGTTAAGGGTGCTGTAACCCCCGAAAGTACACTCCAGTCCAAACCAAAAAAAAAATAATTTTCTGTGTTTGTGAATTGTGTGCGCAGTAGCCGCACGTGCATCAACAAAGTAGTGCCAAGCGTGCACCTGTGTCATAAGTAAAGGGCCGGCTGGCTTGACCGTTAAGGGTGCTGTAACCCCCGAAAGTACACTCCAGTCCAAACCTAAAAAAAAATTATTTTCTGTGTTTGTGAATTGTGTGCGCAGTAGCCGCACGTGCATCAACAAAGTAGTGCCAAGCGTGCGCCTGTGTCATAAGTAAAGGGCCGGCTGGCTTGACCGTTAAAGGGTGCTGTAACCCCCGAAAGTACACTCCAGTCCAAACCAAAAAAAAATTATTTTCTGTGTTTGTGAATTGTGTGCGCAGTAGCCGCACGTGCATCAACAAAGTAGTGCCAAGCGTGCGCCTGTGTCATAAGTAAAGGGCCGGCTGGCTTGACCGTTAAGGGTGCTGTAACCCCCGAAAGTACACTCCAGTCCAAACCTAAAAAAAAATTATTTTCTGTGTTTGTGAATTGTGTGCGCAGTAGCCGCACGTGCATCAACAAAGTAGTGCCAAGCGTGCGCCTGTGTCATAAGTAAAGGGCCGGCTGGCTTGACCGTTAAGGATGCTGTAACCCCCGAAAGTACATTCCAGTCCAAACCAAAAAAAAAATTATTTTCTGTGTTTGTGAATTGTGTGCACTGTGGCTGCACGTGCATCAACAAAGGAGCAGCGCCAAGCGTGCGCCTGTGTCCCATAAGTAAAGAGCCGGCTGGCTCATTTCTTAAAGGGTGGTGTAACCCACAAAGTGCACTACTCTCCAGCAAAAATAAAATAATATTTTCTGTGTTTGTGTGCGCTTTAGCCGCACGTATATATATCAATATAACATAAATGGAGGACCAAACTTTCTCCGATAAAAATAAAATAGGGAAAGATCAAGAACCTCTTCCTCCTAGTGCTGTTGCTGCTGCTGGGAGTTGTTCATCATCCCAGAGAGGAAGTAGGAACATCACTACTTTTACTAAACAATTGACCCTCCAACAGTCCCTAGCGATGAGGATGAAGTACGACAGCAGTCATCCTGAAGCAAAACGTATAACTGAGGCCTTGACTGCTATGTTGGTGTTAGACGTGCGTCCGGTATCCGACATTAGTGCAGTGGGATTTAGACAATTGATGGAGGTAGTGTGTCCTCGGTTCCAAATCCCGTCTAGATTCCACCTGCATCCTCAAAGCAGCAGCGACAAGCGTGCGTCTGTCTGTTAAAGGGTGGTGACACCCTCAAAGTGTTCTACACAAACAATTAAAATATTGTTCTTTTTTTTTCGGTCTTTGTGAAATGTGTGGGCTGTAGCCGCACCTGCATCCTTAAAGCAGCAGCGACAAGCGTGCGTCTGTCTGTTAAAGGGTGGTGTAACTCTCACAGTGTTCCAAAAAATAAAAAACTATTTTTTTAATGTGTTTGTGACTTGTGTGCGATGTAGCCACACTTGCATCCTCAAAGCAGCAGCGACAAGCGTGCGTCTGTCTGTTAAAGGGTGGTGACACCCTCAAAGTGTGCTACAGAAACAATTAAAATATTGTTCTTTTTTTTTCTGTCTATGTGAATTGTGTGGGCTGTAGCCGCACCTGCATCCTTAAAGCAGCAGCGACAAGCGTGCGTCTGTCTGTTAAAGGGTGATGACACCTCAAAGTGTTCTACACAAACAATTAAAATATTGTTCTTTTTTTTTTCGGTCTTTGTGAAATGTGTGGGCTGTAGCCGCACCTGCATCCTTAAAGCAGCAGCGACAAGCGTGCGTCTGTCTGTTAAAGGGTGGTGACACCTCAAAGTGTTCTACACAAACAATTAAAATATTCTTCTTCTTTTTTCTGTCTTTGTGAATTGTGTGGGCTGTAGCCGCACTTGCATCCTCAAAGCAGCAGCGACAAGCGTGCGTCTGTCTGTTAAAGGGTGGTGTAACCCTCAAAGTGTGCTCCACAAACAATAAAAATATTCTTTTTTTTTTTCTGTCTTTGTGAATTGTGTGGGCTGTAGCCGCACTTGAATCCTCAAAGCAGCAGCGACAAGCGTGCGTCTGTCTGTTAAAGGATTACATCGGTGACAGCATCCAAGTAGGCATGTCAGACAGTCCGTACCTGTACTGGCAGGAAAAAGAAGCAATTTGGAGGTCCCTGTACAAACTGGCTCTATTTTACCTGAGTTGCCCCCCCTCCAGTGTGTACTCCGAAAGAGTGTTTAGTGCAGCCGGGAACCTTGTCAGCGAAAGGCGTAGGAGGTTGCTTCCACAAAATGTGGAGAAGATGATGTTCATAAAATGAATTATCAACTCTTCCAGGGAGACCAGCCTCCAGAACGTACAGAGGGACCTGTGGTTCCAGCAGGGACGAATTAATACTCTGTGAGGATGAGGATGTACACACTGAAGAGGGTGAGGAATCGGTGGATGAGGAGGATGAGGATGACATCTTGCCTCCGTAGAGCCAGTTTGTGCAGGGACACATTAATTGCCAGCTTGTTTTGTGGGGGCCCAAACGAACCAATCATTTCAGCCACAGTTGTGTGGCAGACCCTGGCGCTGAAATGATTGATTTGTTAAAGTGTGCATGTCCTGTTTATACAACATAAGGGTGGGTGGGAGGGCCCAAGGACAATTCCATCTTGCACTTCTTTTTTTTCTTTGCATTATGTACTGTTTGGGGCCTAGTTTTTCTAACTGCCATCCTGTCTGCCACTGCAGTGTCACTCCTAGATGGGTCACGTGTTTGTGCCGCCCACTCGTGTCGCTTAGCATAGTCATCCAGCTACCTCGGTGCAACCTTTTGGACATGAAAACACTATTGTGAGGTGTGAGGTGTTCAGAATAGACTGGAAATGAGTGGAAATTAAGGTTATTGAGGTTAATAATAGCATAGGAGCAGAGAAACCAACAAATTCTGTGATTTTAGCTGTTTTTATGCTTTTTAAAAAAAAAATACAGATCCAAAACACAAAACCCAGAACCCAAAACACGGAAGGGTGGTTTTGGCAAAACCAATCCAGATCCAAAACACGAAGAAAGATCCAGATCCAAAACCAAAACACAAAACACGAAAAGTGGCCGGTGCACACCCCTATATAGAATGCACTAGATAAATGATATCTAGAAAATCGAATATGATAATGCAGTCAAAAATCGTTCAATCGTTCAAATCGTTCAAATCGTTCAAAACTTTGGTAAAATCGTTCAAATCTTTCAAATCGTTTAATCGTTCAGTCGTTCATCTGACAAATCTGACAAGTCTGACAAATCTGACCGTGTGTACGCTCCATTAATTTTTGACTGCATTAAAATGAATGGAATCGTCCAAGTCTGACTGCAAACCCATCAGATGTCAGATATCGTTATCTGACAAACGGGAACGCGCATCGTTGATCGTCCATCGTTCAGGCATGTCAGATATGAACGATTTTCCTTCAGATATGAACGACTGAACGATTTTTAAATCGTTATCGTTCATATCTGAAGGAAAAATCTGATCGTGTGTATGCACCATACGCTGCATACACACACAACGATTTTTTGAACGATTATCGTTTAACGATATATTCGTTTGAAAAAATCGTTCAATTTCTGAGTCAAACGATGAACGATTATCATTCATGCGCGTTCACGTTTGTAGTTTGTAGTTCAGTCAGACTTGTCAACTGAACGATTTTCATTAAGGGAATATGCAAAAATCGTTTGTGGTTCAAAAAAATCGTTCATTACACTTTAAAAAATCTGACAGATAATCTGACAGAAAATCGTTCATAAAATCGTTCATAAATTCGTTGGTAACAAAATCGTTGTGTGTGTATGCAGCTTTACTATTCAGGGCACTATTATAGGTATGTTATTATCAGGGAGATGGAGTATTGTATTCTGTTGCTGTGACTCATTCTTTGTTACGATTGATTAATGAATTCATGTGTCACCTATCATAGGTCGTGTATCAGTTTCATTCCTAATTGAGGTATATTACTTGGTAACTAATTAGTAACCATTCAGAGTTGCAGCAAACAAGTGCAGTTACAGATTTGGAGGGGATCAGTCTAATAATACCCCTTTTACACCAGAGCAAAAACCTGGGTTTTTGCTGGGTCTACCCAGGTCGCAGCTCAGTGTAAAAGGGTCCCTGAAAAATAACCTGGGTCAAGTGACCCTGCAATCCAACCCAGGTAGCTACCAGGGTTGGACCCAGGATGGACCTGGGTAATGGTGCAGTGTAAATGGTGCAACCCCGGGTTATCTGACCTGGATCATGCCTAAAATGAGCTGATTGGTGGCTTTGGAGCAGTCACCTCCCACTTTTAATGACCTCACAGGTTTAGCAGGGCAGACCTGAGTTCAGTGTGAACAGGGCTGACCTGGGAGTAACCCAGATGAAAGGTGCAGTGTAAATGGGTCTGACCAGGGTTGGAACCATGTCCAAAAACCCAGGTCGGACCTGGGTTTTTGGTGATAAAGAGGTATAAGACTCATCCTAAATCTGGCAATATGTGCCCAGCGAGGGTGATCTGTAAATTATACCCTTTTCCACCCAAGACCCAGGCCTGACCAGAGATTTGGAACATAGGGGGTCATTCAGACCCGCTCGCGAGGGAAGTTCGCTCACAAGCGTGTCGATGTTTGGCAAATGCGCATGCGCACGACGCAGGGAGCTCTGTCGTGCGCATGTGCGAGACCCGGCGAGCGACGAGAAATACGTCGTTCGGGGTCTCGCACCAAAGGGGGCGTGCTGTCGATGGTGACTGACAGCACGCCCCCTTTGGTGGGCGTGCCGGGGGCGTGGCGGCCAGACGGAGGTGTTCCCATGGGAACGCCTACCGTCTGAGTCCGGCCCCACTGACATCAGTAATGATGTCAGTGGGAGTGACTTTGGCTCTGATAGAGCCAAAATCACTCCTGGGCTTGCGGCAGCGAGACCCTACCGCAGGGTCTCGTCGCAAGCCCGATGGTCGCAATGGTCTTTGACCATCACGACCATCATAATGGATGCTCGCATAAGCTGTGGGTGGTAACCCACAGCTATGCGAGCGTCCATGAGGACGCTCCAAAAACAGATAGGAGGGCCCTGATTCAGAGCGAGCGCTCTGGTCAGAGCGTTCAGCTCTGAATCAGGCCCATAGGCCCTGATTCAGCAAAGGAACACAGTTGCTAAAACGCACGCAATCGGCCGATTGTTGCGTTCCGCGCATGCATATGCATCGCAGTGCGCAAACTGGCCACTGCGACCGGGACTGCGATCACAGTGACTACGTAGACCCCTCACAGAGTGATTGGCAGGAAGTGCCATTGGTGGGTGGTGAGGTCTCATAGCGTGCGATGAAGTTAGCAATTTCTGAGTAAAGTCAGAGCTTGTTCAAGTGTGCGTGAGGCTGCGATGGTAATCGATTGTATCGATGGTTTTGTAGTCTTGCTGAACATTACGGATGTGTGTAAGGTAAAGTGGGCGTCCTTATGTAGTGCTGAGCCGGCATATCAATCGCAATGAATTAGCATACTATTGCAGTTGAACTGCGTGCGTAGTCGCTATTGTATTTGCAGTTGCATTCCGTAGTGAATCAGGCCCATACTTCCAAACCGGGACAGACCCCTCTTTCCAGATCGGTGCCGTTCACACTGCACACGGGTGCAGTTCTGGCGCTTGGAGATGACATTATCTCCTTGTCCCAGAATGTGGCTCTCCCCTTGCTGTAAACGGATCATGGGTCAGATGACCCTGGTTACCCGTTTACACTGAGCCTTTATGGGGCCTGCTCACTAGCAGGGCTGGCTTCCTGGGTGACTGGACCCGGGTGGAGCCTTTTCCACTGACAAAAATCCCGGGTTGATGCATGTTCACGTGTAATAACCCGGGAGTTTCAGGTCAGCGGAAAAGGGCTATTACTGTTCCTGATATATTGTAGTAGTACTGCTATATTGTGCTGACTGTCCACACTCAGCCACAACTAATGGCCTCTATCCTTGGTCTGTTGTTAATATAATAGTTATTGATCATTGCACTGAATTTGTGCACCAATGAGGCAAACAATGGAACCATCAATGTGTGATTCGCTGTTGCTGCATGTGGCAGGGGCATCTCAGACTATGGCAGGACTCAGGAGATGAGTGATATGTTAGTGAGGACAGGGCTGCATGCACAGGAGCAGTGACATGATTGGGAAGAATGGAGGAAGCAGAAGCCACAGACTTAGGGCCTGATTCAGACTCGCTCGCAAGCGGGTTGATGGTTGGGCAGTGTGCACGCGCCACGTGCGCGAGCCCCGGAGCGAGCAAGAAATCAGTCGCTCCGGGGCTCGCAACAAACTGGGGCGGCTGTTGATGTTGATCGACAGCTCGACCCGTTTTGTAGGCGGATCAGGGGGGTGGCTGGCCAAACGGAGGCGTTCCCGAAGGAACGCCTGTCGTTTGAGGGCGGCCTTATTGACATCACTCGTGATGTCAGTAGTTGAGCTTCCTACTCTATTAGAGCAGGAAGCTCATTGGGGCTTGCAGGAACGAGAACTTACCACAAGGGTCTCGTCGCAAGCCCGATGGTTGCGATGGTCGCGACCATCGCGACTATCACCTGGCCACTCGCAAAAGCTGTGGGTGGTCACCCACAGCTTAGCGAGCGGCCTGAAAGAGCGTCCAGCTCTGAATCAGGGCCTTAGAGTTATATAGTGGAAAGAGCAAGGTCCCCCCAGCAGCACAGGCTGTGACAGGAGATGAGTGATGTGTTAGTGAGGACAGGGCTGCAGGTGACAAGGGCAGTGATATGATGTGAGGAGGGGAAGGGATGCAACAGGAAGCCACAGACTGAGAGTTATATAGTGGGAGGAGCAGGTTCCCCAGCAGCACAGAGTTTATCAGGAGATAAGTGATGTGTTAGTGAGCACAGGGCTGCAAGCACACTAGCAGTGACATGATGTTAGGCGAATAGAGGAAGCAGAGGCAAGTGACTGAGGGGCCTATTCATCAACACTAAAATAACGTTTTTAAGGAAATTTTCCTTAGTTAACGTTATTTTAGTATTCATGAAGAGATTTAACACAGGAGATATCACTGATATCTCCTGGTTAAGCCCCCCTGCCTTAATTTCCACACTCCCCATACATTAGTACATTAGTATGGGGATATGGAAATTATGCTATTCATCAAATTCCGAAAATTATGTATTTTCTGAATTTGATTGAGTTACTATTCTCCACTGTGAGGTGGCGAATAGCAGGTGACACTTACCTGTGTTAGAGTGGACAGGTCCCCCGGCATCTCCCTCTGGCTCCGGTGGCTGGTCTGACACGTGTTCTCTCAGCAGAACGCAATAAAGTTTAGAAAAGAAAAAAAAAACACATTTTTTTTTTCTAAACTGTACTGTGGTGTGCTGGGAGTATACATGTCAGCATAGCAGACGGAGCTGGAGGCAGCTGCAGCGGGCAGGTAAGCGCGAGGACAGGGGGGAGGTGAGTGGAGGGGGGAGGGGGGTGGTGAGGAGGACACAAAATTACCTCGGCTGTAGGCAGTACTGCGTATGCGCTGGTTTTACAGATGTAACGGCGCATGCGCAGCACTGATTACAGCTGCGGTAAGTTAGTGTAGACAGGGAAAACCATCTATTTCCCGAAAAGCTGTCATCGCAAAAAATACAGCTTTTCGGAATAGATACTGATGGAGAAGAGGAATGATGGATTCCTCCGGTAATTAGGTAGAACTCCATGCCAGTTCTAAACCTAATTACCTCCATCGAATTTTCAGGTATGATGAATAGGCCCCTGAGGGGTCTATTTATTAAGCAGTGAAAAGTGTGGAGAAGTGAACCAGTGGATGCCCATAGCAACCAATCAGCTTTTAAGTAGCATTTATCAAGTACAGTCTATAAAATAATAGGTAGGAGCTGATTGTTTGCTATGGACAACTTCACTTCTCCACACTTTTCACTGCTTGATAAATAGACCCGTGAGAGTTATACATACTTGCCTACTTTTGAAAACTAGTTTCAGTGAGAGTAAAGTCGGTAGCAAAATGCGCCGGGAGCATAGAAGGGGCATGTCATGCTCCGCCCAAAGGACCTGTCTAGCTCCACCTATGGGCGTATCTGTTGCCACTCAGGGGTGTGTCCTGCAGTGGCATTACTAAGATCAGCATGTGTGAAAACATATAACTTTCACACAGCTGCCCCCTCCTGACTCCAGTCCATATATACCTAACCAACAACTAATGTTACCACCAGGACAGCCACAGGCCCAAGTTCCAAAGCCAACAATTTTACATGTACGCTGAAAGGAGAAAGGGAGGAGGCTGGGTGCTGAGTGCCACAGACATGACCTGCCCCGCAGATAGGGACCTCTATGACAGCCATGGACCACATAACGCAGTCCTGGTGGTAACTTGAGTCAGTGCTGCTTATCTTTTTTTTATTATAGGCCACTTTGGGCTTGAGGGGAGCAGAGGCCACTGCTGCTGGCGCTACTGAAGGTCACTCACTCCCTTCAGATGCTTTCCAGTCTGCTGCGTGTGCTCTGTGCTAGGCAGGCACCGCTACCCACAACCCCATGGTGGCTGGCCTATTAACTATCAAAACTTCACACGTCATGAGGCGTTGTGACGTCATGATGTCTTTCATATCCGGATTCGCACTTGCGCAGTCCAGGCTCTATGCAGGGACAGTGGGGAACCGGGAAATTTAGTTTAGTTTGTGGGGCAGCGGTAGACTCCACAAGGTAACAGAAGTCTCCCGCAGGAAGCGCCTCTGCAGCCTGGCACAGGACCGGCTGAGTGCATTGCTCCGGCCCTACCTGCAGGATGGGGGAGGGTAGGCAAGTATGGAGTTATATAGTGAAGAATGTGTTAGTGAGGATGTGGCTCTATGTGACAAAGGCAGTGACTGATTTTCGGGAGCCTCCTGGTCATTTCGGGAGAGTAGGCAAGTATGATTATATAAGGAGATTAGTGATATGTTAGTGAGGACAGGGCTACATGTGACAGGAGCAGTGACATTATGTGAGAAGGGGAATGGAGGCAGCTGGAAGCCACAGACAGAGTTATATAGTGGAAGGTGCAGGGTCACCCAGCAGCACAGAGTATCTCAGGAGATGATGTGTTAGTGAGGACACAGGGGCAGGGGAGTAGCGAGGGCGGTTCCAGTGGAGCACGAGCTCCGGGCACCAAAATGATCAGAGGGCTCCATCCAGGGTTCTGGAATTCATGGAGCACTACATAGTATGATGGCCGACAGTTTTATCTCAGTTTGTTTGCTCTATGTTCTAAATAAGTTACGGATCTGAGATCCGTTTCTACATTTCATGCTCCCTCAAGCTGCCCAGATTGCCTCCCCTCCAGCCCTCCCTCCTCTGTGATCATCTTCTGTCATCTCCCCTTTCCTGTCACATTGATTACATTCACTTCTCACCTCTTTAATTCCCTCCCCTCTCTACCCTGTGATCGGCTCTTTGCCCCTGATCACTCCTTTCTTATTGGCTTCTGTCACCACCCCTCTCTGATCGACTCTCTGCCCCTCCCCTTTCTTATTGGCTTCTGTCACTACCCATCTCCTCTCCTTTTCTTATTGGCCTCTATCACCTCCCCTCTCTGATCGGCCCTTTGCCCCTCCCCTCTCCTTTCTTATTGGCCTCTGTCACCTCCCCTCTCTGATCGGCACTTTCCTCTCCCCCTCTCCTCTTTGATCCCCTCCTTCCTTCTCTCCTCATTCTGTGCTTCAATGGACTTAAAAGTGACAAATCTGAGGTAAAATCCTAAACTTCAATTATAAGGTATGAGTTTTAAAAAAGTTACTACTTTGCTATTTAAAGTAATGGAGGTGTTCCAAGGCATGACCACAAAGTGTTATTTGAAAGGTCTTTTAAAAAAATATTAGGAGACCTGGAATAATAATAATGGTGGTAGAGAGAACATGATTATTAGTACCTGTACTCACATTAATATAGGTGCAATTTATATTTGTGAAGTGGGAGAATAGCTGAGAAGGGATCTTCCCATAGTTGTCCCCACTCCAGTGATAGCTGCTTGGGGTAGTAATTGCAGTAATAAGCTGTGCACCCTGTGGAATCTCACTCTAGCACATGTATTCTGTCAATTTAAGTTAAATGATCACAATACAGTATATAATACAATCTCCTCTATTGACTAATAACCATGATTTAAAGGAAATAAAAATCAGATCCTAGGTGCTATACATAAATAAAGCAGTGCCAAAGCAGCTACCCCTTAATGTCAGATAGTGGATCACCGAAACATTCCATTCCCCCAATGGGACCTCAATGCCACTGTTTGCTGTTTTTCTCTTCACTTCAGTATTCCCCCGCAGGCTGGCCATACCAAACTGGCACAGTTCAGTACAGGGAGGGCACGCTATTACATTTACTTTCTCCGGGCGCTATGGTTCCATGCTACTCCTCTGCACAGGGGTGCATGTGACAGTGGCAGTAACATGATATATGGGCCCATTTATCAAGGTTCGCTTTTGCAATGCGATCAGGGCATGCCAGTAACGGCCCTGATCGCATTGCAAAAAGCAATCTCTTAGGCCGGATGTATCATCTGGGAAATGAAGGGACATGGGCTCCGAAAGGAGCTCGTCCCTGCGATGTCTCCGGAGAGCTGCCGGCCAGTGCAGGGGGTGCACATGCACATCCGCCATAGCTGGGGAGGGTTCCGGCGGATCCCTCCGCCGGCTAGTAGTGCGCGGTGTAGCCTGTAGGCTACAGTTGTTAACGTCATCTTCAGATGGCGTTAACTGCGGGGGCCAATATCTGTAATGCATCACATTCCGGGTATGGTAACTTTGGCAGCATCGCATCCCCCATAGAAACCTATAGGGGAGGCGGCTGCCAGCGGTAATGGAGGGATCACAGCAGGTATTGGAGATACCTGCTGTGGTCCCTCCTTAATACATCCGGGGGATACATAGCATTTGAGGTAAATTCCCGAAAATGGGTGTTTTCGGGAATTTTACCTCAAATACACTTTGATAAATGGGCCCCATCAGTGGCAAACGCAGGATTTCCAGAGGTGGGTTTCCAAATGCTTATTTATAGAGTGAGTGTGGCCAGTCCATGAAGAGGGCAGGATTAGTACTTATCCAGCTTTAATAAGCATCATACAAGTGTATTGTGTGTATTCATTCCAGCATATACAGGACCAGAGATCACAGTAAGTAATTAGATGCGCCAGTAGGGCCATCCTGTCTGAGCTGAACGTATTTATGTTAGATGTGGGCACCATTCCAGACTATTGGAGACTGGAGGAGCAGCAGAAGAACCTAGCACTGCCCTGGACATACTGTATATGTACATATTGGGCTCTATAGCAGTGCACCTCTGACAGTGCATGTTTTCCAGATCTTCTAGTTGGTGCACAGGTTATTTATTACTGGCTGATACATGTTAAAAGATCCACAGGTGGTGCTAATTATTTCAATTGTGATACTGAGAAGAACATGCAGCACTAGTAACAATATATTATATTACTATTTCTATTGTGGTCATGGTGTGGGCTGGGGAGGGGGGGTTTCCAGGCAGACAGAAACCCCCCCTGCGTTTGCCTATGCCCATAAGAAGAAGTGGAGGCTGCAGGAAGTCACAACTGAGAATCATATAGTGGCAGTAGGCAGCTGCTGTTAAACTCACTTGTTTTTATTTTATTTTTATATACTAGTTCTAGAGGTTTCAGTATGATTTGTCAACAATCACAGTGTTGCCAGGCATTATATAGACGTTATAATGCTAACAGGTACAAAATGTCGACAGACACAATGTTGACTTGCAAAATGTTGACACTGTAAAAATGTCGATTTGTTCCTAGTATCAACAGCCAAATTGTTGACAGGTACATAATGCAGACACCCAATATAAAGCCTAACCCTAAAATGTGTATTGTCCACATTTTAACTGTCAACATTTCATGCGTAAACATTTTCCATGTGTTGACATTTTCCATGTGTTGACATTTTCCATGTGTTGACATGGGTATCGACATTTTTAACCATGTTGGCTTTATGATATTTGACATTATGATGTCGACATTCTGAGTTTCAACAGCGTGATTGTGGCCATGATAACTACATCCTCTTTCATGTTTAGGTAAACTAATTTTTATATATTTCTGTTTCTATTATTCATATTTATGTTTTTATTAATAGAGCAAAGCATCTTTCCTGCTAACTCTCTACATCCCATTGAGAATAAGAGTATATTTACTAAAGGTCGATTTTAATCGATTTAAATAAACCCCTAGGACTCTACATTATTGGCTAGGAATACTAAGATCCAGTTCCAGTAATAAATACTTTATATAGCAGGAACTGGACAGACGGCATTATTTCCAGCAATGATGGCACAGATACTGTACTTTTAAAACTTCTTTTAATGGCTACAGTAAAGTTTCTCATTTAGACGGCACCACAAGTGCGTATTATAAATTATGTGCGCTGTGTATTTAGGATTAAATATCTCCTAAATATATTTCCACTTTTATCGCTGTAAGCCTCTGACTGGCTGTGTATTTCAGAAATCTTATAAGGAACAGACATGTTATTACCAGCCTCACGTTCTCCAGCAGCACCGCTTGTGATTTACAATTCTTAGCTTTGGAAGAAAATGAGCCCACAAGCAGATGTCCTGTACCACCTGCACCGCTGGCTCGGAATCTCAGTTTTCAAAGGGATTTTCTAAATTTCCCTTAGTTTACAATGGACAGATCGCGCTACTTTGCCAACTTTGGCCCGATGTGGAGGTAAACCTATGTGGATCGTGGATCATAGCTTGCCAGTTTGCACATGCTCTGTGGGCGGGTGCCCGATGGAGCTATCCATTTTTTGCTCCAATCGGACACGAGTATCCTGAATGATCAAGATTTCTGCTCGCACTTTCCTGAGGCCCCCAACACAGTACTTTAGACGTGTTTAGCTGCTTTACACGGCTAAACCTGGTGCATTTGGGCACAACAAGTGACAGATAAGAAATGTACTCTTGCGCCCGATCAGAGGAACAATTGAATAATGGACACCGAAATAGTGCAGTGATGAACATGATTAGATTGAAACCAAGCGTACGGATAAGGGGTGGGCACCCCTTGTCTCTAGCTCCGTGGAAACATACTAAGTTCTGCCATTATTAGCAAATAAATCCATGCATCATACAAGAATCTGAGAAAAGGGATTAGTGCAGTGAAAATTTGAGATGATTCTTTGTACCACAAATGGAAGAGAACAGTTCTAGAAATTAAATATGTTTTCACTGGCATTGCTACACCTGGATGTCCAGGGACACTGCTGTATGAAATTATTTAATGCAGGTGATGTGTGATGGTTCGAAGTCTGGATGTATCGCTCCCTTTATAAGTGTGTCTAAAACAAAGTGTTTCTTCATTGCTGGAAACATTAATGGCTTTCTCATAACCAGCCGTGGAGTCAGTTTAGTTGTGTTTGTCAGCTGGGTTATATGACGGCGTTATATTTTTTCACTCTACAATGGGGTTATTGAAAAGTCTGCTTCACATCTAATTGATTGCAGACCCTCTGGAAGGCTCCACTCTGAGGGTCTGGAAAGGTTCCAGTCTGGATTTTCTTTAGCCCGTGGTTCAATGTTGAGAACGATAAATCTCTGCTGGCACTGACCTGAGTGACTTTACCAGCGTTGTCACATTTAACAAGTTTAATAACCAAGGGCCTGATTCACTAAGGATCGCAAAATAGTGTACACACACAGGACCTGATTCAGAGCCGGACGCTATTTGCGGACGCTCGTTCAGAAAAAGGGGCTGGCTATTTAAATTAAGTGCTCGCTCTTTGCGGTCTGTTGACGCCTCTATGTCTGAACGAGCGAACGAAACATGCGCTCGTAAGCGACAGTACACTCGTTCCGAGCGATGTTCGCACATCTGCGCATGTTTACGGTTTTTAGTACGCATGCGCGAACCAGTCAGTGCGGCCGAAAATCGTTTGTTCGCTATATAGCGAGGGCCTGCAAATTTGAGTGACAGAATGAGGCGTATGTGGGTGGTAACAGGGGAAGGTGCTTGAAAACGGGGAGTGGAGATCAGAACGCAGGCGTGCTTAAAGGTCAAAGCGCGCGTTTTATGGGTGTGCATAATTAAAACAGCAGCGTCATTGACCACGTCACTTGGTTGATTTATAGTCAGAACTGCTCACAAAACTGAGGTAGGAAAAACCAACCACAAGAATAGCGAGCAGTTCATACGCTGTTCGATGTACTCGATTAATCAAATAAATAGCGGACATGACGTATGATGCGAGCGGCCAGGGGGCATTTTTATCAAAATTTCGACCGCAAGTTTTGCTCGCTCGTTCAGACTTATAGGCGTGAACAGACCGCAAAGAGTGAACGGTTCATTTGAATAGCCACCCCTTTTTATTAAACGAACGACCGCAAATAGCGAGCGGCTCTGAATGAGGGCCTTAATCAGCAGGAAGCTGCTCTAATGCTGGCCATACACTAGTACGACCAGCATAAGATGCGATTCATCATATGATTTCCTTTGAACTCCCCGCCAGCTCCCTGGCAGTGCCAGCCTCATGATTTGGTGCTTTTTGACATACGATGTACATACGATCTCACGTACGATCATTCGCCGCTATACGATGAGTCGTGATACAGTCGATCATGTGCCTCACTAAAAACATGCGATCATAATAGATTTAAATAGAGGAAAATGTCACTTAGATGACGCAGCTCAGAACGGTCGGACGCATGATGCATCAGATGCGCAAATACATGGCATGATCTGCATACGATTATGACGGATATGGGCTTCACGTCTGATCATAAGATACGATAAGAGCGGCAGGAGCGTGCATCGGATCGTATTCCTACCTAAATACTACACAATTTCCACACATTGCGTCATACGAGGTGTCTAAAGTCGTGCAATCGGCCCGAAATTGCGCTAGTGCATGGCCAGCATAAGTAGTGTATGCAGGCTCCGACATGTGCAGTCTGCTGAGAATCACGAGATCCGCACGCATACAGAATTACATACATGCGCAGTCCCCTAACAATCGGAGATGTGCGCTACCATCAGGTTAGCGTACATCTTTGAGTCAGGCCCTGAGTCTTTTAATATAGATAAAATGCGTGCTCAAAAGAAACTTTCAGAAAAGACAAATTCATTCTTTTTCGACAGGTCGATGTTGAGGACCTGCGCATGCGCAGCGGCCGCATTGCGCGTGCGCAAGCCCCGGAGTGAGAGATAAATTCTCTCGCTCCGGGGCTCACTACAAAAGGGGCGGCTGTCGATGGTGATCGACAGCTCGCACCATTATGTAGGCGGGGTTGCTGGCCAAACTGAGGCATTCCTGAAGGAACGCCAGTGGGGCGGCCCCACTGACATCACTGCTGATGTCAGTGATGAGCTTCCGGCTCTATTAGAGCCGAAAGCTCACTGGGGCTTGCGGCAGACAAGACCCTACCACAAGGGTCTCGTCCAAGCCCCGATGGTCTTGACCATTGCGACCATCAACCTGGCCGCTCGCTAAAGCTGTGGGTGGTCATCCACAGCTTAGTGAGCGGCCAGGAGGCCGGCTCTTAACAGAGAAGCGGCCGCCCTCATTCAGAGCGAGCGCTCGCATTTTGCAAGCGGCTCTGAATGAGGTCCTTTGTCCATCTGTCAACAAGCTTTTATATTCCCTCATTAAACAATGTTTTAGGTTGAGCTGCGATCCACAAACGAACTGTTGTCTTCACCTCTTCATCAGTGCATTGTCATGCAACAACACAACACCTTTGGATAGCAGTCCTCTGCGTTTTGTTTGAATTTTAGGCGTCAGCTCTTCAGTGAGCATCTCACTGTAATGAGCACTGTTGATTGTTGAACCTTTTTCCTGATGATGTTCCAATATTGGCCCTTCAGAATCCCAGAAAACTGTAAGCATCAATTTTCCAGCTGATGGTTGACTTTTGAACTTTTTCTTGCTCGGCAATTGAGGATGTTTCAATTCCATACTCTGCCATTTACTCTCAGGCTCGCAGTGATGAATCCATGTCTCGTAACCATGATGATTCTTTTTAAGAAACTTTCATCTGCCTTAGAGCATTGGTCCAAATTTTGTTTGCAGTTGTCCAAATGCTTCTGTTTGTGCTCTTCCGTGAGTTGTTTCGGTACCCATCTCGCACAAACCTTTCAAAACCCGTCTGTCATGCATTATTGCATAGGCAAAGCCATGGCTGATTTGCAAATGATTTGCAACATAATCCACTGTCACTTTTCTATCCAACAGAATCAGTTCACGTGCACGCTCAGTATTCTCATCAGTTGTGGATGTGGACGGGCATCCGGATCCTTCTTCATGGCTGACACTTGTGCGACCTTCTTCGAACCTCTCTATCCATTCATACACCCTTCTTCACGACAAAACACTTTCTCCATACTGTGCACAAAGTCTCCGATAAATATCGTCACCAGACATATCCTCAGACCACAAAAAACTAATCACTGCAACCTGCTCTTCACAAGTGGGGCAGCCATTATTTCTTCACTGCAGACACAGATGAACTGATGTAACATGTTCAAACCTGCACAGCAGTGACTGGGGAGACAGCTACCTAGTATGGAAAGCGTTGATAAGATATATATATATATATATGTATATATATATATATATATATATATATGTCCAGTGAGTCCGGCTCTCCCAGTATTGGAAATGATCTGATCCCGGAGCCCTATATTCATTAAATTCTGCATTTATTATTCTCGAGTGCTGCGTTCCCTGGCTGTATATATATATATATATATATATATATATATGTAAATAAAGACGTAGAGGCCGGCACTCCTTGCCTAAAAGAATGAATTGCGTCCGGTGCCTTCCATTTACCTCTCCAGCAGGGAGGAAAAATTATATAGTATGGCGTCAGGCGGCACTCGAGACGACTTGTAAATAATACACAGACCGCAATACAATGTGAGAATCAACGTTTCAATGCTACTGCATTTTCGTCAGGATACAAAAGAACAATGTGAAATGATCTTACCTTTATACATCAAGACACCCATGTGCACAGACGCCACCGGAGCCCGCCGAAAACGGAAGTCCTGTGACGTCACAAGTGATTACCCTTCACCATAGTAACAACAGACGGAAGCCTGCAGGTATCAAATTTAGAGAAAAGGCATAACCTATACACTTGTTAACTCTGCTGAATGCATGTACATCGCCTAGTGGCTGAAGCATGCCAGTACTGACAAAAGTATATCAACATTTGCATGGAAAATAAAAGTCAGTACACAAAAAAATGATAAAACACTGCATAAGGTGCACATGATGAGGTGCACATAATGACATCTATAATATTGTCAAAAATCTTGTCTAAGACACAATATGCGTTGCATATTTAACTGTGGCATTATAAAAAGCACTGAATACCTGATTGTTCATTTAACCCTTTTGGGGTCAATGTATCTAATTTGTGTATCCATTTACACTCAGATTGCAACAGCTGTAGCGATCTATCGCCTCCCCTAATTAAAGGGGGTACATGATCGATTATTCTATACTTGAGAGAAGCCAAGCTATGCTTTGCCTCAACAAAGTGTTTGGCTACTGGCTGTTCTGCATGTCCTTTCTCAAGAGCCAGCCGTATGGCACTCCTATGCAGAGCCATGCGTTCTTTGAACATTCGATCGGTTTTCCCAATATAACATTTGCTACACGGGCATGTAATCATATACACCACGAACTTCGTGGTACACGTCACAAAATGCCTGATAAGAATCTTTTTACCTGTTTGCGGATGGTGAAAGCTCTCCCCACTGATCATGTACCTGCAGGTCATACAATTTGCGCATTTAAAACAACCTGGTTTAAGTGGTCTGATACGATTTATGAGATTGACAGACTTAGATGAAGTTATGTCGGATTTTACCAACAAATCTTTCAGGTTTTCTCCGCGTGTGTGGCAATGTAAAATAGGTTGTTGGCCCAATGTTGGTAATTCTGTATCTGTAGCAATGATTGGCCAGAACTTACGTACCTGGTGTTTTACCACAGCACTACCTGTGTTAAATCTAGTTACCCATGGGGTACGTGCCTGTTTCTTAGGTTTGCTGGTCAATTCCAATAAAGTCGCCGGGGTTGTAAAAGAGCTTTCATTTTTTGTTTTTGAAGAGTCTGATAATTATAACCCCGTTTCTCAAATTTCGAAATCATCAAATCAATCTGTGTACTCGCTACTGTAGCATCGCTGTTGATTCTACAGCAACGAATAAACTGAGAATAGGGGAGACTGTTTTTCAAACTGGGAGGATGGAAGCTATTGCAATGGAGAATATTATTCCGATCTGTGGGTTTTGTATAGACCGTGGTGTTGACTGCGGAACCATTTTTAGATATTAATACATCTAAATAGTGTATAGAATCCTGACTGATCTCAAATGTAAATTTGACAGGATGTGGCGAGTTGTTATGCCTGTCCAACAAACTAGTAAGAACGTCACTTGGACCTGACCAAACAATCAGTAGGTCATCTATGTACCGAACAAATACGATGATATGTTTAGAAATATTAATGTCAGAGAAGAATAAGTCATTCTCTACACTAAACATGTAACTGTTGGCCAGGGAGGGGGCCACCGCTGAGCCCATGGCACACCCTGTAAGCTGGAGATAGTATTTACCATTAAAGTAAAAATAATTTTTCTTCAAGGTTAATTCCAATAAAGAAATGAACAAATTGATATCAGGTCCAGAATACACTGGATTATTAGTAATGAGAAGACGGACTGCTATTAATCCTGCCTGCTGGGGAATACAGGTATAAAGATTTTTTACATCTATAGTACACAAAAATGTCTCTGATGATAATGTTGTTAACGTACTTAATATTTTCAAAAGAGAAGTCGTGTCCTTAAGATAAGTTTTTTCTTTTTGGACACACAACTGCAGAAAGTGATCTAAGTAAATGGCAACCGGCTGATAAAGTGAACCTCGGGCAGATATAATAGGTCTGCCCGGGGGGTTAACCAATGACTTATGCACCTTTGGCACAGTGTACAAAAGTGGGGTTATAGGGCAGTCCGTGCTAAGAGCCTTCTTGGTTGTAGAGGATATGAGTCCTTCATCCGCTGCGTGTTCCAACAAGGTATCCAACTCCTTCTTAAAGATGAGTGTGGGATCACCCTGCAGTTTCAAATATATTTCTGGGTCTGATAATTGTTGATTTATCTCTGCGATATAATCGCTTTTGTTAAGGATAGTGATCGAACCCCCTTTGTCCGATGGACGGATTACGATGTCCTCATAACTAATTAAATCCTTGAGAGCTTCTCTTTCTTCTCTTGGTAAATTCGGAGACCTGATCTTAGCTCCTTTAATTTCTGACTGTACTGAATCTTTGACCAGTCTGGAGAAAGTTTTAATTGAGTGACTAGCTGATGGCGGATCAAATTTAGAACTGGCCTGAATGGCCAATAGTTTATCCGGGATCTCTTGAGACTGCTGAATATTGCAGGGATTCTTTTGAAAATCCCGGATAAACTATTGGCCATTCAGGCCAGTTCTAAATTTGATCCGCCATCAGCTAGTCACTCAATTAAAACAGTCTCCCCTATTCTCAGTTTATTCGTTGCTGTAGAATCAACAGCGATGCTACAGTAGCGAGTACACAGATTGATTTGATGATTTCGAAATTTGAGAAACGGGGTTATAATTATCAGACTCTTCAAAAACAAAAAATGAAAGCTCTTTTACAACCCCGGGCGACTTTATTGGAATTGACCAGCAAACCTAAGAAACAGGCACGTACCCCATGGGTAACTAGATTTAACACAGGTAGTGCTGTGGTAAAACACCAGGTACGTAAGTTCTGGCCAATCATTGCTACAGATACAGAATTACCAACATTGGGCCAACAACCTATTTTACATTGCCACACACGCGGAAAAAACCTGAAAGATTTGTTGGTAAAATCCGACATAACTTCATCTAAGTCTGTCAATCTCATAAATCGTATCAGACCACTTAAACCAGGTTGTTTTAAATGCGCAAATTGTATGACCTGCAGGTACATGATCAGTGGGGAGAGCTTTCACCATCCGCAAACAGGTAAAAAGATTCTTATCAGGCATTTTGTGACGTGTACCACGAAGTTCGTGGTGTATATGATTACATGCCCGTGTAGCAAATGTTATATTGGGAAAACCGATCGAATGTTCAAAGAACGCATGGCTCTGCATAGGAGTGCCATACGGCTGGCTCTTGAGAAAGGACATGCAGAACAGCCAGTAGCCAAACACTTTGTTGAGGCAAAGCATAGCTTGGCTTCTCTCAAGTATAGAATAATCGATCATGTACCCCCTTTAATTAGGGGAGGCGATAGATCGCTACAGCTGTTGCAATCTGAGTGTAAATGGATACACAAATTAGATACATTGACCCCAAAAGGGTTAAATGAACAATCAGGTATTCAGTGCTTTTTATAATGCCACAGTTAAATATGCAACGCATATTGCGTCTTAGACAAGATTTTTGACAATATTATAGATGTCATTATGTGCACCTCATCATGTGCACCTTATGCAGTGTTTTATCATTTTTTTGTGTACTGACTTTTATTTTCCATGCAAATGTTGATATACTTTTGTCAGTACTGGCATGCTTCAGCCACTAGGCGATGTACATGCATTCAGCAGAGTTAACAAGTGTATAGGTTATGCCTTTTCTCTAATTTTGATACCTGCAGGCTTCCGTCTGTTGTTACTATGGTGAAGGGTAATCACTTGTGACGTCACAGGACTTCCGTTTTCGGCGGGCTCCGGTGGCGTCTGTGCACATGGGTGTCTTGATGTATAAAGGTAAGATCATTTCACATTGTTCTTTTGTATCCTGACGAAAATGCAGTAGCATTGAAACGTTGATTCTCACATTGTATTGCGGTCTGTGTATTATTTACAAGTCGTCTCGAGTGCCGCCTGACGCTATACTATATATATATGTATATATATAAAATGCAAAAGAAAGTAATAGAGTGCATTCACTAGGAACTTTTCTAAACAGATTTTATTCTTCAAAAGTGGTAGAACATAATAGTGAAGTTGATGTTTCGCCCATAACCTGGCCATCCTCAGGACAAAACCCACATCAAATAAGGTGCAATAAACTGGGCGCCCCGGGCAATAGTCCTGCCAGCTCGCCCCTTAAACCGTATCTGCTTGTGTGCGACTGTGAGTCAGCTCAATATTCAATACCCATAGTAGCCCACTCTCCATTCCGGGAGACTCCTACATTTCGGGAAGTTCACCGGGACTTCTGAGAGAGAGGAGCAACCGACTGGATGGAAAGCTTAATGACATGAATTGTGCTATTAAATGGCAGGGGGTGGAGCCTACATGCCTACCCTCCCGGTATTCGCGGGAGGTTCCCGATTTTTCCGGTAACCCCCTGCACCCCCGGAAGGGTAGGCATTTCTCCCACATTCTGTCCACTTCCTAGTGAAGTGGGCAGAAAAAGAATTCCAGCACCGATCGCAGGTCTCCGTGTAGGGGGTGGGGCTTAATGACGTGTTTGTGCATGAATGATGTCATTTGGCCCCGCCCCCTATGCAAATTATAGCCAATCGTGGTCATTTTACCATGAGGGGTGGGGCTTAATGATGCGACTCATCAGGCCACGCCCCCATTGCCACCGTCTTGCTTCTCTTACCCGGGCTTCTCCCGGGAAAAGAGCTTTCAAGGTAGGTAACTATGGGGTGGAGCGTCCGCGTCATGTTCCCGGTGACTTCTCTACACATGCTGAAATCTCTGGGAAAATGGCCGCCATGTCATTTTCCCAGGGATTTCTGTTGCTGCAGCAGCGCCAATGTGGGACTCCGGAGAGGTGAGTATAATTATATGCGTGCGGTGTGGGCCCCACTGGACCCATTATAGATGCACCAATGTGCACGTGACTCTGTTAAATGAGCTGGTTTTAGACGACTATGGTGTAGTACAAAGTTATTTAGTGTAAATGCTGCTGTGCTCAATACCGGTATGAAAATAAATCCTCTTGCTCTTATAAATATCACAAATCACTTGGAAAAGCTTCCAAGACCAGACAAGATTTACATTGTATATAAAATATATAATACACTTCTTCATTGGACAGAACAGTTACTAGAAGGAAATACTGTAGAGGCTTATTATAACACGTGTCGGTCAGTTCATTCATTATACAAAAACAAATAAACTACTGTGCACATCTCTACGTCATAGGCCCGGAGCATTAAATGTAAGTCTCACATTATCAGATAGAGTGTAAATCATATGCTTCTTGCAGCATCCCTCCAGGGAGATTGTATGGCATGAAGAAATGTTACTATCTGCAAAGAACCCATTACTCGTACTTGCCACGGTAGAAGTATTTTGTGTTTCATGTGGTTGTAGTAGATTATTATCAAACAAAGAGGCCAGTTCATTACAAAAGGCATTTCAGCTTATTTTAGGCTGTCTGCAATGCCTTGCTGATTCTTACCGTAATCACTGATCAGGGCATTCCAGTGCAGGACCCTGAGGGTACCTTGCCATAATACTGGTATAGATAGATACTGTATAGATATAGCATAGCTTTCTATATTTCAATCTATATTTATTTGTTTATTTACTTATTTAGCGCTACCATATTTTGTTGCACTTAATGCTGGCGCTATATACCCAGATGTATTCTGTTGGCTTTACAACTTGGAACAAACAGTTATAAACAAGACTGGATAATTAATAATAGACAAAGAGCCGTATTCAGTTTGAGCGGACCCGCAATACTTTTCCGCCTCCTGGACTTTTCGCCTACATCGCCTGTTTTGTAGGTGGAAAAGTATCGCGCGCATGCCCGCGTATCCCCGTATTCAATTTGAAAGTACGTGAAAACGGGACCCGGCGCAACTTGAACAGGCGGAAAGTACTGTCAGTTTTGGGGAATTCAGCCTGACACCCCCCAAAAGATGCTCTGACATGGGGGTTCCCTATGGTACCCCCCGATTTGGCTTGCTGAAGGTATTTGGTGTTTTTAAATGAGCTCAATAGCTGCTAAATAAAGTTTTTCTATACGTGATGCAGAATAGTATTCAGGAGTTTTTTTGTAGAAAATAACTTATCCCAGCAAATTTGGGGTACATGAAAATGGGGGTCAGCATATTTTAAAGTTGCTAAAGTTAAGTTAAAAAAATTGTGAAAATTCCACCTGCCGCAAGCACCTGCGATGAAAAAAACACTTGGGGCGTACTTGGGGACCCCCCCCAGAGTCAAGTTCGCAAATTTTTAACTTTGTCCCCCAACATTTTTTTTTCGCCCCCAAATTCAAAGTTATTTTTTGGGGTGTCCTTAAGTGTTTTTTAAAAATGTTTTGACACAGATTACCTTTGGGGGACTGTCTGAAGGCTGCACGGGGGTTCCCGCAATGTTGCACCCCAAAACCCAAATTCTGCACTTTTTTCCGCCTGCTATTCATAGGCGAAACTTTTCCGCCTATTACATTGCATTGACTTTCCGGCTAGGCAGAAAGTCTTTCAAATTGAATATGGCGATACTTTTCCGCCTGGCGAAATGACGTCATCAGCGAAACTTTTCAGCGGATTCCGGCTTTGCCTCAAATTGAATACGGGCCAAAGGGGTAAGCGATCCCTGCTTGCAAGCTTACCATCTATAGAACACTAGCTGGGATACCCACTGTTACCCGGGTTGAAGACTGAACCCTGAAGTACACCTGCAGCCTTTATTTGTTTAAACTGTCCTCGCTTATAACCCCATTCCAATCATCCTGAAAAGGACCCCACTGTTTGCTAACATGCATGCACACAGTGGGGTAACTACCGTGGGTGCAAGGGGTGCGGCGGCTTTGGTGCCCAAGCTGCCTCTGTGGCCTGCCGCTCCCCCTGCACCCAGTCATGTACACAAGGTGGGCTGATCTAGTCAGAGCCGCCAAGGGGGGCCCAGGTGGCAGCGGTGTTGATTTGGTTTGATTACAGCTTGCACACCCACAGGAAGACATGGAGAGACAGCGCTGCTGGTCGTGAGGCAATCAGAGCTCGCGGAGCAGCAGCTAATCAGCAGTGGCAGCTCCTGATTGGCTTCGGGTCCGCAAGCTCTGATTGGCTCGCGACCAGTGATAGATTCAAATTGGGCCGGCGCTGTCTGTCCATGTCTGCCGTTGCCTGCCAGTGCGCTAGCCCCCAAATCCACAACTGCTGGCTGCTGATGGCACACAGCGGGAGGAGAGATGCCGCTGGAGGGACAAAGGGGGGTGAGTTTCTGGGGGGGGGGAGCATAATGTGTAAGAGGCATTTCTGTGTGGCATAATGTGTAAGAGGCATTTCTGTGTGGCATAATGTGTAAGGGGCATTACTGTGTGGCATAGGGCCTGATTCACTACGGATCGCTATTCTGCTTATACACACGCAGCGCAGTTGCTAATGTCAGCGGTGACATATAAATGTTTGCATTCCCATTGCGATCGCAGCCTGACATGAGGACGCCCACTTCCCCTTACTCACATCTGTATATTTTAACAACATCGAGTAACATCGGACAGTTAGGAAAGCCCATACCTTACCCAGGAATTGCTTACTTCAGGGCACGCTATGAGACCTCAGGCAGCGTCTGGTATCACAGTGACTGATTTATGTATGCCCATGCAACAGCATTGAATTGCACTGGCACGCCTGCGTTGCTCGACCACCCCCACATCACCACCGCCAAACGGCACTTCCTGTCAATCACTCTGCCATGGGCCTGTGTATCCTCTGCAATCGCAGTCCTGAGCATACGCATTTGCAGCACGCAACAATCGACCGATTGCATGCATATAAGCAACTGCGTTCCCTGCTGAAACAGGCCCATAACCCAAATGGGCCCTGTGTGGCATAACATGAATGGGGCAAATCACAATGTATATGGGGTTTTTTTTACCTCTGGGAGGGGGGCTTTTTAAGATCTTGCTATGTGGGCCTCAAAGGCCCCTTGCATGCAAACACAGAGGGATGACTAATATATATGGTCACTTTAAAAAGGACTATAGGGCCTATTCATCATCACTTATTTTTCACAAAAGCATGTGAAAATTAAAATTTTTGTGAAAAGTAAGTGTCAGGGCTATTCATCAAGTTCCGAAAAAGCATTTTTTTCGGAACTTGATGGTGTTACTGAACGCCACTTTCAGGTGGCGTTCAGCCCCCGATAACCTTCACAGGCTGCTGTTTTACACGGCAGCCTGTGAAGATTAACATGGCAGCCACACAGCACAGAGATCTATTCAGATCCCTCCCTGCTGTGCCTGCACTGCCGTGCCCGGGGCACAGCGGACATGTGGCCCGGCTCACTGAAAGAAAACAGGTGAGCCGGCTAAGGATAAATTAAAATTTTCACATACTTTTGAAAAAATAAGTGTCAGGGCCATTCATCAAGTTCTGAAAAAGCTTTTTTTTCGTAACTTGATGGTGTCACTGAACGCCCCTCTGAGATGGCGTCCAGCCCCCGATAACCTTCACAGGCTGCTGTTTACACGTCAGCCTGTGAGGATTTACATAGCAGCCACAGCAGAGGGATGCACTGCAGACATGTAGCCCAAACTCATCGAAAGAAGACAGGGGAGCCGGGCTAAGGAGAGGGGAGGGGGAGGGGGAGGGGGGGAATGAAGCTCGCAGCCTGTCTTCAAGCTGGACATGCACAGTGGACACAGCAGTTTTTCAGAAGTGATAGTTTAAGGCAGGAGGCATGATGAAATAGGTATGATGAATGAGGCATGATTAATGAGGCATGATGAATACCTCCTAAACTGTGTTTGAACTTGCATGGAGTTCAAACCATAATTATCACATGTGATAATTATGTTTTGATGAATAGGCCCATGGATTTAATATGAGCTTGCATGAGTCATAAAGTTTGACACTTGCTCAGACTGTGAGAATAAAAGGATACTTTTGTAGCTTTCACACAGGTTTTTGGCAGACTGCCAATTTCCATTTGAGACAGCCCCGGAACCTGTGTAATTTGAAAGTGTCCCCATTTTTAGGGATTGTGTGACAGTGTGTGGCCCTGACGAGGTTCAAACCTAGGCAAAAACCTAATCCTGGTCAAAATACACCACCCTGTCAAATTTGTTGGAGCTAGGTCCAAAACTTTGCCCATGAATACAGGACAAACAGGCAGACGAACACGCTTTCTCGCTTATTACAGTATATATAGATATGTGTGTGTCTGTGTTAAAACGCTGAAAGTGTAAATAACAGGAATACTTGGGGGGCAATTCAATTGTTTTAGCATGGCTATTTCTTTTGGGCAACCGACAGAGCAATTTATTTGTTTCTCCGTTCGGGTGCTGATAACCGCGGCTGCACACATTTCTGCTGGCAGCCTCCCGGGGTAACGAGCATAACTGTGCGATTATTGGGCTTTTTGGGCACCTAAAGCAGGACTTTGGAGGGGGTTGGCTGGAATACGTGTCTCATCCCTGTGCTTCTGGGTGTGCACATGTGGCACTGACGCCCAGAAGCATATATTGCATAAGGCAAATATGGAACAAACAGAGACACATTCCCACCAATGTGTCACCAACACAGTGATGGGCAGATAGAGCGGAATATGAGTTGGAGCCAAGGCCATTAGCTGACTGCGCAGCGTTCACTGCTGCTCTCTCACCATCACAGGAAGGAGTAACCGCCACAATTCCCAGTAACTTGGTGATCAGAACTATCATTCACTCCCTCATTATCCATCATCTCAATTAACCTCCTTCTTTTTGACCTCCCCAGGTCCCACCTTGTACTTCTTCAGGCTGCTCCCAACATCTAGGAGCTCATTCAGACCCGCTCGCTAAGATGCATACTCTCGCTTCTGCCGATGGTATGCAGTGTGTATGCAATGTGCGCATGTGCGCATACCATAGCGAAAGTTCAAAATGCATTCGCTCGCTGCGTATAGACAGCCCAGCAGAGTGAGTGACAGGGGAAGCCATTTGTAGGTAGTAACAGGGGCTGGCCATTAAAAACAGGGGAGTGGAGGTGCAAACGCAGGCGTGCCTGAGCATCTCAACACGTGTTAGAGGTGTGCATAATTATAAGACAGCATCGTAGTACACGTCACCTGGCTTGTTTTTACACTGAAGTGCTCGCAGTGCTTGCGGCATTGTATGGTCAACCTCAAGCGCTGCGATAGCATCCGATGTACCGATGGTTGCATACACTTCCTGGACATTACGTACACAAGTGGGCATCTTAAAACAGGCTGGTGGGTGTCTGCATACACTATGTCACTATGTGATCGCTCTCTAAGAAATACTGGGTGTGCTAATGCATTGCTGTGCGGTAGCACTGTCTACGCAATTTGCATACACATCGTGTGGGCGATCGCTTCTAGCGAGTGGCTCTGAATCAGGCCCGTAGTCCCCAAGCATCAACAATGTCCTCAAAACTCTTAACTCCTTTACCTTTGCTGCCATCTCTACACACAACTTAGGGCCATCCAATAACTCGCTTTGGGGGAGATGTACTAAGCTCTGAAAAGTGATAAATTGGAAAGTGATAAACTACCAGCCACTCAGCTCCTAACTGTCACCTTACAGGCTGAGTTTGAAAAATTGCAGTTAGGAGCTGATTGGTTGGTAGTTCATAACTTTGCAATTTATCACTTTCTAGAGCTTAGTACATATGTGTGAGAGAGCACTCTGGTGCCCCCTCATCCTAGCATCGGAGGAGGTGTAGCCAAACTACTGTGAGGTACTCTATACTGTATATGAGGACTCTCTCCTCCTGACCTGCCTACATCAGATCACTAGCACCCACTTTTACTGGTGTGGTACAACATTTTGACATTCACCTCTGCAGCCTAACCCTAATCCTAACCCTAAGTGCAGCCTAACCCTAACCTTAACACTATAATGGACTGTAACCATTCTGTCTGTTGAAATTCGCGATGTCGACATTATGCCTATGTTGACACTATGAATGTCAAAATTTTGAATCTAAATATTGCAAGTCTAAAAAAATTACATGCAGCACTAATCAAATTGCGCGGGTCAATGAAACGCATCAGTATGGCATAGACTGATCACAGGGTAGCAATCTCTGTTTTGATAGATGAGAATAAGAGCTCTTGCATATTCCATCCTAATTACCATTACACTCCATGACACTTGGACACCTATCAGAAATCTGTTATGTGTGCACAATATTAAGTTGAATCCCGATCTAACCAAGGAAATGGCAGCAAAGGGTGACTGATGAAAAGACTGAGAGCAGGACCTATAGCTTGGTGAGACCATCTCTGCTCAACCACCTAATTATCAATGTGATCGGTATGAAATGTTCAAATCCCGACGCTGGAAGACCGGCAGTGAAGATCCTGATAGGTAAGTATTTTAACTATTTACTAACCTAACCTCCCCCATAACCCTAACCCTCCCTTAGGGGTGCCTAACCCTAACCTCTCCCCCAAGTGCTTAACCCTAACCCCCCCTGTAAGTGCCTAAACTTAACCCCCCTTCCCCGCAGACTAAACCTAAGGTTCCCGGGGGGGGGGGGTGCCTAACCCTAACTCCCCTTCCTCTAGCCTAGTCCTTCCGGAATCGGTAGAGTTCCCGGCAGCGGAAGCCCGACAGCGCTGGAAATCCCGATCGTGGATAGGTAAGTACTAACTAACCTAAACTAACCCCCTAACCCTAACCCTCCTTAGGGGTGCCTAACCCTATCCCCCCCAAGTGCCTAACCCTAATCCCCCCTCTAAGTGCCTAACCCTAACCCCCCCCTTCCCCGCTGCCTAAACCTGTTCCCCCCGGGGGTACCTAACCCTAACCCTCCCTCCCCCTAGCCTAACCCTCCCAGGGGGTGCCTAACCCTAAGTCCCCCCCGGGTGCCCTAAACCTAACCCTCCCCCCCCGCGGCTTTCCGCTCGCGGTGCCGGCGTCGGGGAAATGTCAGGCGTCTACATCTAGATGCCCGGCATTTCATCCCTCGCCGGGATATGACAGTCGGGAAGCCAGCTGCCGGTATTAAGGCAGCCGGCTTCCCGATTGTATACCATCCTCCCTGGGGGGTGCCTAACCCTAAGCCCCCCCCGAGAGCCCCTAGCCTAACCCTACCCCCGCCCGCGGCTTGTCCACGCCCGGCTTACCTTCGATCGGTATGCTGGGCGTCGGGCTCCCGGCGTAGGTAATGACGCCTGTCATTAGACCCCTGCTGGGATTAGACAGTCGGGAAGCTGGCGGTCGGCATCCTCACTGCATCCCTTATCAGCCAGGTCTGAGCCTTGATTGGAAGTTTACATTGCTGCACATATGTACAGTAGTAGGAAAGTTTAGACAATAAGATCTGTTTTGTGGAGTGACTGGGATAAACAATCCTGTTGTGGAATATTGTCTAGCTATATGAGATCTGAGCAAGATATATCAATATTGTATTTATGAATTGATATTACATGTCTATGGTGATTTTACATGAATACGTTTAAAATATTTGTGGATGATAGAATATTATCCAGGGCATGGGATTCGGAGCAGTGCAATTGCAAATCTTTTTTTTCTGTTTAAAACCATCTACAAAGTGCAACCAACCTCGACACTGAAAGGTGCAGGTGCTATTTCTGTTTCCCTTAAGAGATCTCTTAAGGATCCTAAAGACACCCTGCTCAGTACTAAATGGATCCTGTGCTAGCCGACAGGGGTTGTCCACAATGATTTTGGATTGATCCACAGCATTGGGTTCCTACCATCATGTCAGCCAGCCCCTTGCTTACTTAGGGCCTGATTCAGAGGCGCTCGCAAAAAGCGAGCGCTCGCTCTGAATCAGGGCGGGCGCTTGTTTTTTTAGATGCGGCCTCTTGGCTGCTCGCATAGCTGTGGGCTATTGCGAGCGGCCATGATGATGGTCGCAATGGTCAAGACCATCGCGACCATCAGGCTTGCGACAAGATCCTTGTGGTAGGGTCTCGTGGCCACAAGCCCCAGAGAGCTTCTGGCTAAAATAGAGCCGGAAGCTCTCTCACTGACATCCTGGTGATGTCAGTGGGGCCGCCCACAAATGGCAGGCATTCGCATGGGAATGCCTCCGTTTGTGAAGCCACCCCCCCGCCACACCTACAAAATGGGGCGCGCTGTAGATCAACATCGACAGCCGCCCCTTTTGTAGTGAGTCCCGGAGCGAGTGCTTTTTGCACTCGCTCCGGGGCTCGTGCACGCGCAGTGCACATGCCACGCGTGCGCACTGGGCCACCATTGACCCGCTTGCGAGCGCAAAATGCTTGCGAGCGGGTCTGAGTCAGGCCCTTAGTGCTGTAGTAATTACTTTTAGTAAAAAGGAGCAAACTAAATAGAGTTGTTCTCTCTAGGGTAATGTGAGACTTGTAAGGGCTGTCATCTAACCCTACCCTGTGGGTTGGTGGCACATATGATGTGGGGGTAGATATGTCCCATGGCCCCATATGTGGCATATTATGGTGGTGGTGGGCGATTGCAATGACCAATAGCTTGTTATTGGCCCGCAATGGCTCAACACGCCTAAAGGGGCCTATCCGTTTGACAACCTGAAAAACTGAACGTCTAGCGTTCAGTCCTTCAGGTCGCCAGGTGCGGTGCCCGCACTGAACGGCGTTCACTGAATGTCATTCAGTGCAGGAAACTGACCTCCTATCTGTGAACATGTGGAATCTGGCGCTCGTCGTCAGGTTGACGAGCATGTTCCACAGATAGTCGTAGTTGGCAAACATCCAGCGTGCACGCGCATCGCTGGTCCTTGCCGGCTCTCCATTAGACGACTTTCTGAACGTTCAAAAAGTTGTCTAATGGATAGGCCCCTTTAGTTGTGCACAAAGCACCATTGCCAAAGCTGTTTGGAGGGGTTGGTCCTTACTTTCTCACCCCCTTAGGAAAGGGTAGCACTGACTTTTGCCAAGATTGCCCAAACAACCTAGGGGGAAACCCAAAAAGTTACTCACGGTGGCCATGATTCTAAAAATAACACAATAACACAATAACACAAGGACATCAGTCTTGATACTGGGTAATAGATTTACAGGAGCGAGCTTCATAAACAACATCTTGTTCATTTAAGATCATTAAGGATTACTGGGCACATAGAGAATGTTTCTTGTCATATTTACAACAAAGTCAGGACAGTCTCTAATGAAGACTTTAAATTTATTGTTATTCCTCGCAAAACTTTACCTTCAGATAATAGTTGGACTTCTATCTAAGTACTACTTCAAGTTAATTTCATTTTAGGGCACTTGAAACATTACAAAAAAGAATAATCATAAATATCGGCATTGCAATATGGGAGGAGAAGTGAAATAAGTCTCCTGTATAGCAGTAGTGGCTCTTGAGATGTGGATATAAAAGTTTTTTTAAAGAAATAAATATAATCCTTAAATATAAATATATAGTCCTGGTTTTATTTATAGGGGGAAAAATTGCGTAGGGGTCCCCCTATAATTAAAACCAGCACCAGACCATTTCTAGTGGGGGCTGATGCCACAGCCAGCAGAGCCCTTTCACTGGGCTACCCAGCCACAGCATCAATCCCCACCGCTAATCAGCCCCAATAACCAGGTCACCCCTGGCCAAGGCTGATAGCCCCGGGCTATCACCGCCACCCCTGGGAGGTGGGTGACGGGTTGATAGTGTATGTGGTGTGTAAAAAATAGAAGTATCAACATTGTCTTTACAATCAATCTGCAGGTCCCAGCAAGCCTCCCTCACATGCTGGTACTTGGAGAACCACAAGTACCAGCATGCGGGGCATTAAGGGCCCGCTTGTACCTGTAGTTTACCTGTAAAGAAATGTCTTAAAAAACACAGAACACACACACACACCATGAAAGTACAGTTTTATTGCAAACATACACACACACACACATACTCACCTACATTACCAGGAGTGGTCCCCTTATCCAAAGTAGGCATCCAAGGTCTTCTTAAAACAAAAAAATGCAAATCACGATCCATGCAACAGTATCTGAGCATTCATTGGGTGAGAGAGGTGAGCCCCCGCCTCTCTCAGCCAATGAACGGCTCCTCCATTGAAGTCAATGGTGGGAGCCGCAGGACAAACTTTAGTAACCTGCGGCTCTCCATTGACTTCAATGGAGGAGTCCACCTCACCTACATTACCAGCACTCCTTGTAATGTAGGTGAGTATGTGTGTGTGTGTGTATGTATGAAATAAAACTGTACTTTTACGGTGTGTGAATTGTGTGTTTTTTTACACATTTTTTTACAGGTGAACTACAGGTACCAGCGGGCCTTTAATGCCCCGCATGCTGGTACTTGTGGTTCTCCAAGTACCAGCATGCGGGGGAGGCTTGCTGGGATCTGTAGTTCCACTGTAAAGACAATGGACCTCATTCAGAGCCGCTCGTTGCTGGCGGGCGCTCGCTTTGAATGTGGGTGTTTTCATATTTATTTTTTTCTCTGGCCACTCGCAAAGCTGTAGGAGACCACCCACAGCTTGTGCGAGTGGCCAGGAGACTGTCACAGTAATCGCGACCATCGGGCTTGCGACGAGACCCTGGGGTAGGGTCTAGCTGCCGCAAGCCTGAGTGGGCTTCCTGCTCTAATAGAGCAGGAAGTCCACTACTGACGTCACTAGTGATATCAGTAACCCCTCCCAACAAACGCCAGGTGTTCCTAAGGGAACGCCTGCGTTTATCCGGCCACCCCCCTACCCCCCACAAAATGAGGCGAGCTGTCAGTCAACATCGACAGCCATCCCGTCTTCTTGCGAGCCCCGTAGTGACTGAATTTCAGTCGCTCAGCAGAGCTTGCGCATGCGCCCGCCGGACGCGGCACATGCGCAGGGCATTAACACCGAGCCGTTTGCGAGCGCACAGTGCTTGTGAGTGGTTCTGAATCAGGCCCAATGTTGTTAATTTTATTTTTTACACACTACATACACTATCAACCCACCACCCACCACCCTAGAGTGGCAGGGATAGCCCTGGGCTATCAGCCTAGGCCAAAGGTGCCCTGGAGAGGGGGACTCCATATTGGGGGGGTCCTCACCTCCCCTGGCCTGAGCTGACTAGCGGTCAGGACAGATGCTGCAGCTGGGGGGCCTGGTGAAAGGGCTCCCCTGGCTGTTGCATTAGCCCCCCGCTAGAAAGGGTCCAGTGCTGGTTTTAGTTGTAGGGGGACCCCCACGCAATTTTCTCCACCCTATAATTAAAACCAGGACTGGCCCTGCAGCCTGGTGCTGGTACTTAAATTACGGTGGAACCCTACTCATTTTGTTCCCCGTAATTTTAGGTACCAAGACTGACTGGCAAGTCCGGGGCTGGTTAAGATTTAGGGAGGGACCCTATGTAATTTTTTTAAAATAACATTTAACCCGTTATTTACCAGTCTTAGCACACATGCAGTCAGCACATATCTCACTGATATGTGCAGGCTGCTAGCTCTGGAGAGATTTGCAGAGAGAAAACACTGCAATCTCAGGCGAGTAATCTCATCTTCACTTACAACTCGGGGGAGATATCTCAATCTGCTTCACCATCGGCCAACTCACTTTCAGCTAAACTCACTTCTTATTAAATTTGCGAGATGAAAAACTGGAAAATCGCCTCAAATTTGACGATGCAAATCGAGATGAAAAAAAACAAAACTCGACCATTCTCGATTCTTAGTAAATATACCCCTCTCTCTCTCTCTTTCTCTCTCTCTCTCTCTCTGTCTGTCTCTCTCTCTCTCTCTCTCTCTCTCATAAAGTTCCTGGTTCTGGGATCTGTGTGTTCGTTAGAGCTAATCTCTTCAACTACTGGACAGATTTTGATGGGATTTTCACTGTTCTATACAGCATTGGTCAAGGTAGGTTTAGGTGTATGAACCAATTATCTGTGACAAAAGGGAGCTGATCACTGATTTACTGAAGCAGTCACAGAAAAAAATTGAATGTTATACCAAATACAGTAACTGCCCATAGTGCTGAAACAGCAAAGTGAGAGACAATTAGAGCTAGCATGGTGCCCAGTTACTCAGCAGCAGCCTAGAGGGGGTAGGGAGTCAGGGACTGGAGCAGAATCACGTCTCAGGCAGACAGAGGACCTGATTCAGATTTGGAAATACAGTAAGAAAGAGCAAGTAACTGCGCATCTTGGTAAAACCATGCTCACTGCAGGTGGGGCAGATTTAAAATGTGCAGAGAAATTTAGATTTGGGAGGGGTGTGTCCAAACTGAAATCTTAATTCCAGTTTAAAAATAAAGCTGTCCAGCATTTGTAGGCTACATGCAAAAGCAGCCAGTATTTACCCCACATGCAAAAAAAAGGTATGTATTTGCACTCCTTGCATTACAACAGGGTTTGCCCAGGTACAGAGTTACTTTCTCTATCTTAATCTATTCCCAAATCTGAATCAGGCCCAGAGAGTGAGAGACAGCCTCCAACCAACCCATGAAGATGCCCTGATGCCGTCACAGTAGCCAGGAATGAGCCAGGAGAGGCATAGATATCAGGAATTTTATAAAAACAAACAAACATCGGCACACCATGCTGCTGATAATGCTTACGGTAGCTGCAATACAAATCTCTCATCTGTGATCCTCCTGCCCTTCCCAGCGTGTCCCAGTGGCCGGGCCCCAGCCAGCTGCAGAGCAGCAGCATTGGGGGTTGTAGTGACATTGATGAGATGCAGGGGGCAGTAGTAAGAAGCAGAGGGCTGTGGTGTGATGCAGGGGGCTGTGGTAAGAAGCAGCATTGAGAAGCAGGGGCTGTGAGATGAAGGAGGCTGTGGCAAGATGAAATTGCTCCTGTGCATCAAATGTTAAAAACTCTACCTTTGCAACAAAAAAAATGGTCAGTAACCATCTGAATCCAATGTTCATCCTTACACTGAACCTCAGACTGGGGCACTATGGCAAAGAAGCTCAACAGGCAGCCCAGGAAATACAGGGTACATTGTGCAAAGAGGACATTGTCCATCGCCATGTTTGGCAGCTGTGGATGGGTGTACATGGAGGCTGTGGAAATATGCACAGGTGCCCCAGCCCCCGGGACATACTGCTGATAATGCTTATGGTAGCTGCAATACAAATCTCTCATCCATGATCCTCCTGCACTTCCCAGCACATCCCAGTGACCAGGCCCCAGCCAGTTGCAGAGCAGCAGCAGTGGGGGTTGAGGCATATTTGCCTACCCTCCCGATTCGGCCGGGAGCCTCCCGAAAATCGGGTGCCGCTCCCGCCCCCGGAAAGGCAGGCAAGCCTCCTGGCGACCCATCCGCTTCCCCCCGTTACAGTGTAAATCCCCGGTAGCAGGGGGCCGGTGACATGATTCGTGCTGAATACCATTAATATCGGCATTGTGAAGAGGGGGCAGGGCCATGACGACATGATCACGCTGTCATGCCCCAAGCTCCGCCCCCCCCAAAATAATGTTATTTCCATGGCCACGCCCCTTTTTTACCATGACCTGCCCCCCACCGAGAATGCCCCACAGCTCCATCCCGGAAGGAGGGAGCGAGAAGTCGGCAAGTATGGGTTGAGGTGACACTGGTGAGATGCAGGGGGTAGAAGTAAGAAGCATGGAATTGGGGTGAGATGCAGGGGCCTGTGATATTATACAGGGAGCTGTGGTAAGAAGCAGGAGTGAGAAGCAGGGGCCTGTGGTGAGATGCAAGGGACTATGGGCCTGATTCAGAGCCGGACGCTATTTGCAGACGGTCATTCAGGAAAAGGGGGTGGCTATTCAAATGAACCGTTCGCTCTTTGCGGTCTGTTCACGCCTCCATGTCTGAACGAGCGAACAAATCTTGCGGTCGTTTTTTTGATAACTACGCCCCCTGGCCGTTCGCATCTTACGTCATGTCCGCTATTTATTAGATTAATCGAGTACATCGACCAGCGTATGAACTGCTCGCTAGTCTTGTGGTTGGTTTTTCCTACCACAATCTTGCGAGCAGTTCTGACTATAAAATAATCCAGTGACTTGGTCAATGACGCTGCTGTATTAATTATGCACACCCATAAAACGCCCGTTTTGACCTTTAAGCATGCCTGCGTTCTGATCTCCACTCCCCGTTTTCAAGCACCTTTCCCTGTTACCACCCACATATGCCTCCTCCTGTCACTCAAAATAGCAGGCATTCGCTATTTAGCGAACAAATGATTTTCGGCCGCACTGACTGGTTCGCGCATGCGTATTACGATCCGTACGCATGCGCAGTTGGGCAAACATCGCTCGGAACGAACGAGCGGCCGCTTACGAGCGACTCTGAATCAGGCCCTATGTTGAAATATAGGATGCTATGGTGAAATGCAGGGGTCAGCAGTGAGAAGCAGGAGGCTGTTATAAGATGCAGGGGGCTGTGTGAGATGCAGGGGACTGTGGTGAGAAGCAGGGGGCTGTGGTGAGATGCAGGGGACAGTGGTGACATGGCATAGGTTGTTATGAGATGCAGGGGGCAGTGGTGAGATGAAACTGCTCCTGTGTGAAGACGGGGTGGGTCGGTAGTATATATCTAAAGTAAAGTCAATTGTTTAGGGGTCTGTTTGTTCATTCGAGCTAATCTCTTGAACCACTGGACAGATTTTGATGGGGTTTTCACTATTCTATACAGCAATGGTTGAGGAAGGTTTAGGTGTATTAACCATTCATCTGTGAGAAAAGGGAGCCAAGCAGTGACAATTTAAGTGCAACATGTCTCAGAAAAATATTGTGCACCAAGCTGCTGTATAGGAGCTGGCCAGGGTGCTGAAACATCAAGAGAGCATCTGAAAGCTGAGGCTTGGAATGAAGCAAGTTACAAAAAAACTATTGTGCTGTGTGAGTAAGTGACTGCTGATGCGGGACTGAAGGCTGCTCTCTGATTGGCTCTCTGAGACAGTGAACGTCAATCAGAGATAGTAATGTGCCCTGTTGCTTAGCAGCAGCCTAAAGAGAGGAGTCAGGGACTGAGCAGGGTCATGTCTGAGGCAGACAGAGAGTGAGAGACAGCCTCCAATGAACCCATGAGGATGCCCTGATGCAGACACAATAGCCAGGAAGGAGCCAGGGGAGGCATAGCTATCAAGAATTTAAAATAATACAACCATCAAATGATTTCCATTGGATGGTAGCAAATGTCGGACCTCCACGATGAGATGGTAAAAACACTATAATTGGAACAGGTAGGTTGTAATGAGATGCAGGGGACTTCGGCAAGATGAAATTGCTACAGTGAGAAGTCGGGGTAGGTCACTAGTATAATATAAAGCGCAACTAACTTTTGTAAATTTACCTAATTGTCTACCTAACACATACATACATTATATGGCCAAAAGTATACTCCTTCTAAATAGTGTGTTTGGCCATGTGAGCAACAAGTGTTGCTAACAGGTGAATTAAATCAAGTAGATAGCCATGCAATCTCCGTAGTCATACCTCAACTGGAGTGGTGTAAAGCAACTGCCACTGGACACTGGAGACGTTTCACGTCCTCTGGAGTGACCAATCACAATTCACCATATGGCAGCCTGATGGAACAATCTAGGTTTGGCATATGCAAGGAGAACAATTTCGGAATGAGGAGTGCTGACTGTAAAGTATGGTGGAAGAGAAAAATGTTTTGGGAGACTTTTTCATGGTTTAGTTTGAGGCCCATAGTTACAGTGAAGGGAAATCATAATGCTAGAACATACAATAACATTGTAGAGAATTATCTGCTTCTAACTTTGAGACAACTGTTTGGAGAGGGCCTTTTCCTATTTCAGCATGACAATGCCTCTGCGGGCAAAGCAAGGTCCTTCACATAATGGTTTTCAGAGTACTGACTCCAAAGCCATTGAACATCAATGCCCATCCTCACTAAAGCTCATGCGGCTGAACGAATGTGAATCACAATGTTCCAAAATCTAATGGAAAGCCACCTAAGGGAGTTGAGGCTCGTATTGTAGCTAAAATGAAGGTTTATCATTGAATGTCCAAGGCCCCATTCCCTCTCATCTCTTCAGTTTACCTCTCTCTTGATGTCTGCTCCCACCTCATCCACCTCTTCAACCTCTCCCTCTCATCCAATACAGTCCTCGCTTCCCTCAAACTTGCCCTTGTCTCACTCATCCCCCCAAAAAGCTAACTTGACCCAAATTCCCTCTCTAACTTCCGACCTATGCGCTTATTTCAGAGCTGTATGTTAATATGGCTGCGATTTTTGCAGCTGTGAATGTAAAAAAAATATACTAATGCAACAATTGCCGGGACTTGTACTAAGACGCACACCTGAGCCATCGCAGCTGTCCACAACTGCGTGTACGCAGCATCGGACGCAAATCATGCAAACATCAACTCCTGAGTGATGCTATGGTTACTCAGAATGGTCACCATAACTGAGACGCCGGAGCCATGGTTTCCTGCTCACAGGAACACAGTGTTTGGCTAGTACATGCCCCAAAGCGGTTGCGACACACCCACGTTTTTCTCCCCACTTCCCCTTACTACCCACAAAATGGCCCCTGCCCATCAATCACTTGCTAATAAATCCTCTGGGCTAATGTATTCTCAGTTCTTTCACCGCACTTGCGCACTGTGGCTGTGACGCATGCGCAATTGGACGATAATCATGCAACTGTGTGAACACTGGCATGGCTTGCAACTCTCTATGTCTCTTTTGCATTCAAGATCCTTGATCCACTTTTTTTTAATCACCATATCACCACTTTCCTCTAATCCCACTCACTCCTGAGCCCACTTCAATCTCGTTTGAGTTCCCTCCACTCCAGTAAAATTGCCCTCACTAAGGTCACTAACGACTCCTCACTGCTAATTCCAAAGGTATTTTCTCTTATCTCATCCTCTTTGTGCCTTTCATCCTGTCACCCTCTCCTCCGTCATACCACTTGTTTGGTTTCCATTGCTCTGTCCTCTCATAGTTGATGTCCTAGCTTTCTAACTAGCACGTCTCTTTCTCTTCCACTGATCATCTCCCCCTCTCTAACTGGCAGTGCTCCTCAAGGTTTCTTCTTGGCTTCTTTCAGGTCCCTCTACACTTCTTCCCCTGGAAATCTCATCAGCTCCTTTGGCCTCCAATACCACCTCTATATTGATGACATCCAAATGTATGTCTCCAGCGTCCTCTCTCATGTCTCTAACTATCTTTCTGCTATCTCATCCAGGAAGTCCCTAACTCAACATTCCCCTCCATCCAGGATCCCTCACCTCTCCTCTTCTCTCCATCCTCATCTCTGGCCCCCAATTTGTCTGGGTGTAATCCTCAACTCTGCCATTTCCTTCACTTCTCACATATCTCTAGAATCATAATCTTTCACCATGGATACCACAAAACCTCCAATCCATGCACTTGTCATTTCCTGCCTGGACTACTGCAACTTTTTCCTTTCTAGACTACCTCACACCCGCCTCTCACCACTTGAATCTATACCTAATGCTGCTGCCCATATCATTTACCTCTCCAGCTGCTCTTTGTTGGCCTCACCCATTCCAACTAATTCACTGGCTCCTCATTCACGTCAGAGTACAAATCAAACTCCTCACACACACATATAAAGCCCTTAATCATGGCACCCTCGCTGCATCTCCAACCTCACACTGCCTCCCACCCACTCTGCTCTTCCTCAGATCGCAATAGGTTGACAGATACAAAAGGCAGATGCACAAAAGGTCAACATGGGTTTAAGTCGACAGGTACAAGGGGTCGACAAAGGAATGGTTGATACAAAACTGGTTGACACATGTTTATTGTTTTGTTAGGGTTAGGTACTTACCAGAGGGTTAGGGTTAGGCACTAGGAGGGACGGTTAGCATTACTGTAGATATCACGTGGAGGGTTAGGTTTAGGGGGAAGATTAGAGTTAGAAAAAAAATAAGTGTCGACTATTCTTTTGTGCCGACCAGTCCCATGTGGACCTTCTATACCTGTCGACCTTTTGTTTCTTTTACATCCATGTTGACATTTTTGTGTGTCAACCTTTTTTTACCCGTCAACCTTTTGTCCCTGTTGACCTATTGAATGTCAACCATTTGGTGTTGACCTATACACTGTCGACCCTTTCTCCAGCTTTGTGAATGACCCTTAAGAGCTGTCATTTATTTTCTATCAGATAATAATAATCATGGATATTATTATTATGTGTGTGCTTACCTTTATTATAATTATAACCATTATATTAGCAGCATTATTATTTATGTCTATATAGTGCCAAGCATATCTATATTATTTAGCACTGAACAGTCGGGGAGATTACTGTCAGTTACGGGTTTGTAGGTTAGGGACCGGATATAAATGACCCAGCCTATGCTGACAGGGAGGTTTGTAGTTCTGTGACTGGACCCTAAATTTATTTTGCCTAATTCCCGAAGATATGTGGGTTATCCAAACAAATAAAAATAGAACACTGGATCAGGTAAATGATGTCTGATGATATCAGCTTTAGAGATTATGTTCTCTGAAATCCACCCTGAAACACTAAATATAGCTTAAGCCGCAGCTCCACAGAGCTCCACACATATGCTCTGGTTTCCGGTTTCCATAAAATGAAAAGCAAATACCAGGCGGCACTTTATACTTGTCAGCTATTCACCCAACCTATAAGCTGACCATGATAAACATGAATGAAAGTCTCCACAGAAGGAATACAAACACACGAGCATAGCATTGCTGCTTTTACATGCAGAGTATTTGGTACTCAAGCAAAGACGGCCAGTGGCGGAACTAGCGGCGGTGCAGCCGGTGCCTTGCACTGGGGCCCGCTGTGGTGCAGGGGCCCATAGCTGCCTACATCCAACAGCACCTCTGCACCCGCCGCCAGTGTCCCCCGGGCCCCACAGTATTTACGTGTAGTGCGGACCGCAGTGAGAGTGGTCCACACTACACAGTAACAAACACACAGTGGCGGCTGAGACAGACTCTCATTGGCTACTGTGTCCACGGAGGGAGCCGGGCTGGAGCTCACTCATGAGCTCCGCCTTCCAGCTCCCGCAGTGGGTGATGGGAGAGACGTCATAACGTCTCTCCCATTGTGCAGAGCAGGAGGACAGGGGAGCTGACGGCGGCGGGCGCAGGAGCGGGGATTCATGTAAGTGTGGGGATTTTTTTTGTGTGTGTGTGCTTATCTTATAAATGTAGGGGGGCCACTACTGGGGGCACTGTATATGAGGCACTACTGGGGGCACTGTATATGGGGCACTACTGGGGGCACTGTATATGGGGCACTACTGGGGGCACTGTATAAGGTGCACTACTGGGGGCACTGTATAAGGGGCACTACTGAGGGCACTGCATAGGGGGACCACTACTGGGGCACTGCATAGGGGGGCCCAAAGCATATTCTTGCACCTGGGCCCACCACTCTCTAGTTCCGCTACCATTAGGCAAGCCGTGGCACTACCATTAGGCAAGCCATGGAGATTGTCAAGGGCACCAATTATTAGGGGTGCATGGTCCCCATGATGCCACAACACTGAGAGAAAATTGATGACATTAATGAGCATTAGCTGGGAACTTTTTAATTGTGAAGCTGCTGCTCCTCTATGATACGCTGGCAGTGTAATGCTAGGTTATGATGTCACAGCCCAGTGCCACACTCTCAGTAGGAGGAGAAGAAAGTGCTACCCCACCTCTCCTATTTAGGTGAGCAGCCCCATTGGGGAGAAACCTAGGGTGTTCATGAATCTACCACTAGCAGTAAGCTCAAGGTACATCCAGTGAAATTATATAACACATAGGGCATATAACATACACATGCCACACAAGGCCATTCTACCATGATGCACTGGTGGTCAGGTGGGAGAGGGCAGGAGACATGAGGAGAGAGGACCCTGCATGTTATAGTTTACAGTCTATTTGGGAGTGGCGAAGCAGGAACCAGAGAGCTCTCCGTCACGGAGTAGGGTAGCCTGGGCCAGCGAGAATGGTATTAGATGGGTGATAATGGGTAAACAATTTGTTATGACTCATCTGCCACAAGTATTAAGCGATTCTATTGGTATTTTTTGGTAATTACCTTTTTGAACCTACTGCAGCCTGATGTCTTGGACTGTAGACAACTAGGAGATGGTTGTGTACAGATGGACATGTGCCGGCCTGCATTGAGGGACCACTTCTAAGGGCAATGCTCCTATGGCCATAATCAGCAGAGTATAAAAAAAGATGCTTCAGGCTGCTACAGTATATCTTTTTTGAAATATACATAGTTATCCTTTGGCACAGTGGTACTTACTGTATATGGGACTTTTTGAAAGGTTATAAACTCTAATGGCTGCAACCTGATTGTCAATGCGTTTTTTTTTTTTTGGTCGAGGATGATGTTTAACTCCCAAATTGTTGTGGTTGATTCTTAGAAAGGAGCAGGGTGGCGTGGGAGATAAGAGCCGGAGGAAGCACACAAGGTCGAATGTCTTCCGAAATCTGCTAAGAGGAAACACTCAGGGAGGAACAGATCCTGGTACTTCAATAAATAATGAGGGTGTCTGCAGAATGCTAGCCATGTATGAGTCTGCAGAACACAGCACATCAAACAATATAATGGCCTCTTCTTAACTGGATTAGTACAGCTCTAATTGACCTTTAATGTAAAAGGAAAATATCTCGGAGATACTGTAACAAGGCTTTCATTCTCCATAAGATGTTTAGAAAATTAGCTATTGGCTTAATTGTGAACATCTCTGAATTAACAAGGAAAAGAAAAAAAAACAATGTTGACATTAAGTTTTTATTTCTATAGTCCCTTTTTCTTGCCTGAATCACCGTCCACCAGCTGGCAGGACCGCCTGGTGCCATGTCCAGTATATCAGCAACAGAGAAACTCACCGCAGACAGTTGCACTCGATTCTCCAAAGCTGTCATCTTGGTGATGTTTGACGGAATATACTCATCAGTGTAAATGTGTCACTAAGACTGAATGGTTTCCACAGTCCTGGACATGGCACTAATTGGAGGTAAAGAAATAGAGGGGGGGAGCTGTATCAAATCTTGGAGAGAGACAAAGGGGGAGATTTATCAAAGCTTGGAGAGAGATATAGTAACAACCAATCAGCTCCTAACTGTCACTTTACAGGCTGTGTTTAAAAAATGACAGATAGGAGCTGATTGATTGGTACTTTATCTCTCTCCACGTTATCTTTCTCTAAAGCTTTGATAAATCTCCCCCAAAGTGCCAACCAATCAGCTTTTAACTCTCAGGTTACAGGCTGTGTTTGGAAAATGACAGGAGCTGATTGGTTGGTACTTTGGTGGTCTATTTACTAAGCCTTGGATGGAGATAAAGTGAATGGAGATAAAGTACCAGCCAACCAGCTCCTAACTGCCATGTCACAGGCTGTGTCTGAAAAATGACAGTTAGGAGCTGATTGCTTGGTACTTGATCTCTCTCCACTTTATATCTCTCCATCTCCGACACAGTCTATATACAATATGTACAGCTATCACAGCAGTTTCAATAATATTACTGTAAAAGTGCAAGGTATGGAACAATAATATACAATACAAGGTAATCTCTGGCTCTGGCTTTAGTGTATATAAATGTAAACACCTTAATTGTGGATAAATAATACATTGTATGACCAGGACTTTGTCTGTCCAATGAACAACCTCCTTTACTCACATTATGGGTGGTATTCAATTGTTTTAGAGATCTCCCGTCCAAAGAGATCGCGGGGTTCTATTCAATTGATGCTTGTTATGGTGCTAATCGCGCCCATAGAGGTCAGGTTTAGCTGCGTAAAATGGCTACCCCCGACCAAAGTGATGGGCGCGTTTGCGAAAAGTGTCTCTGGGGGGGGCCCAAACAAGTAACTTTTCGCCAATTTAAGCTAGCACCTCCCGGGGGGTGCGAGCTGAAATGGTGCGCCGGCAGCTGATCGCGCCCAACAGGAGCAATATATGAACAGCTCCTGTTGGGCGCGTAGGAGGGCGAAACAGTTAAATTCTGCCCTATGTGAGCTGCTCAGACAAGAGAAGGAGAATTGTCCACAACAAAAGTTTAGGTGTGAAGGAAATGTATTTTATTTTTAAACTATACATTATATAGGAAATAAATATGTATTGGAACCCAATTCTTACAACAGACAATGACTAATTTAATAAAAAAAAAAAATACATTTAACTAGGCTATTGGCACTAAAAACTTAAGTCACATAATAAATACAAACACTTTAAAAATGTGAATCAATCAAAATAAAAAATAAAACAATAAAAACATAATGAGTCTTACTTATTTGTACTCTTGCAACGTGTTTCACAAAACGCTTCCTAAGGCCGTCAATAATAGCTATTTACGGGATCAGTATGAAATACCGCCAGACGCACGTCCAGCGGTTCAAATCCCGATGCTGGAAGACTGGCAGCGAAGAAGATCCCGACGAGTATTTAAACTATTACTAATCTAACCCCCTCCCCCCTAACCCTCCCTTAGGGGTGCCTAACCCCAACCTCCCCCCAAGTGCCTAACCCTAACTTCCCCTGTAAGTGCCTAACCTCCCCCCAAGTGCCTAACCCTAACTTCCCCTGTAAGTGCCTAACCCTAACTTCCCCTGTAAGTGCCTAACCTCCCCCCAAGTGCCTAACCCTAACTCCCCTGTAAGTGCCTAAACCTAACCCCCCCTTCCCCGCAGCCTAAACCTAAGTCTCCTGGGTGGGAGCCTAACCCTTACCTCCCCCCGGCGGTGCCTAACCCTAACCCCCCCCTTAGTCTAGCCTAACCCTAACCCTTCCAGTGGGGTGCCTAACCCTGTCCCCCCTGGAAGTCCCTAACCTAACCCTCCCCTGGGGAGTCTGTCTGCGCACGGCTTACCTTCGATCGGTATGCCGGGCATCGGGCTTCCAGCGTAGGTAAAGTGACAGGCGTCTGGATTTCGACGCCTGTCATTAGACCCCTGCAAGGATTAGAAAGTCTGGAAGCCGGCGGTCGGCATTTCGACCGTCTGCTTCCTGACTGCATCTTGTTATTTACTGCATACAAAATATACAGCACAATTAGTTTAGCCCAAATGTGCTTATATATCTGCTTGTGTATGACTCCTGATTGTAAAGTAAGACACCTGGCCACCTGCACACTCTTTCTGCAGGGAGAAATGCCCTGTGGTCAGACTGCTGCCTCTATAATTGCAAAATGAAATCTTGTTTTTTCTTATGGGTCCAATAGAAGTCTGATGGGTGCGCTCAGCCTGCAGTAGCTAGCAATACCCCGACCAGCCCTGATCCCTTAGTTAAGAAGAAGCAAAATTTATGCTCCACCCCCTTTATGCATAAATCTGTGTGTTTCCTGTATAAATGGATAAATGTGCACAAGAATTGTAGGTGCATGACGTTATAAACAGGGATATGTTGCTTAATATGAGCCCTCCTCATCCTGACCTAACTTCTTGCTCTAACTGATAATAAAAATAAGTACCTGATGTTTTTTTTCCAAATGTTCCACAGAGTTTAGTATATAATCCGGGGTACCTGCACCTTCCGATGTTTTCTATGTAGAGCTGATCTGTCTCTGAAAATATGTGTTCTCCTTGTTTTTGTTTTTTATTCTAAAATTTCATACAAATATTTTGCACTATAAATCAGTAACATTAATTTATGGCTAGCAATGTTAGATGTTGTTTGCTTACAGTAGTACTCTGCAGATGTACGAGTGCATGCAACACAATGCAGGTATGTATTTATGGGAGGTAAGAGGAAAATGGGGATAGCTTAGGGCTTTAGAAATCCTGGGAACGACCATGGGGACATGGCATGGCACCATTACAATGCTGCCAACGTGACAAGATCCTACCTCCTTTTTGAAGGTATGGCCACTCTGGAAGGTATACAGTGTACTATTGAGATAACAAACATTATACATAGCACCTACTCTGGAATATACAAATCAATTGCCCTACAAAAAGGAATCAGTGCATTTGTTGTACAGTGCTAGAAATTGTAATATATACTTTATTATTTTATATGTCACTATGTCTTTATTCCTGTTCAGCAAATGATGTTACATGCACACTAAGGGATGGGTACAGGATACTGGCGCTCGGGACCCCGGCAGTCAAAATCCTGACACCTGTATCCCGGCAAGGTTAGGATACCGACACCTGTCGGAAGGTAACCTAACCCTCCCCCTGTCCCTACCCTAACCCTCCCTCCGCGGGGCCTAAACCTAACCTCCCCCTCCCTGCACCCTAAACCTAATCCCCCCCCTAGTGCCTAACCCTCCTCCTAGTGCCTATCCCTAACATCTCTACATACTTTCAGGATGCCGACGGTCAGGATTTTGGCACCAGTATTCTAAGCCTCGGCATCCGCTATGTCGGGATACTGAACGTTTCCCTCCAAGTTTGTCCATGAGACAGTCCCATATCTTTATATTAAGCACCTGCATTGTATAATTTCACTCACTATTTATTCAAGTCTCATTGTTAATTCTGATTCTCTAGGATTTATACATTATATTTATATAGGAGTTAAAATAACTAAAATATAATATTATAGTTATGTTTCAAAGAATACAGTATATCATGTTGGTGTTTGTAATGCTTCACAGGGTCAGACCAGAACTCAAAGTCATCTATTATAATAAGCACAGCCGCCCACATACAGTATGTGTGGGGATACGTTTAGTATCCTGACACGGGATGGCAGCGCTTAGAATACTGGCGCCGTAACCCAAACACCTGTCAGAATCCTAGCTCTGGCACCCCGATAGCCGGTATCCCGAAGGTAAGTAGCGAGGTTGGGGGGAGGGTTAGGGGTAGGCACTTGGGGGGAGGTTAGGTTTAGGCACCAAGAAGGGAGGGTTAGGGGAGGGGGAGGGTCAGGATACCTACCGACAGATGCCAGTATCCTAACCCTGTCGGGATGCCAGCGTCGGGATTTTGACTGCCGGGATCCCGAGCGCTGGCATCCTGTACCCATCCCAACTTGGAATTACCAATGGAAAGGAGGAACAACTGGCATATGTGTTGAGACACTGGTTGTAAGAAGCAGCCAGAGTCGTTTGGATCTGGCTTATGCCACTGTCATGGGTTGTGGCTACCAGCAGGAATACCAGCTCCTGTCAGACCTCATGTCTCAGACACAGTGTCCTTTATACTGCATACATATGCAGGACGGTATGCAGTCGGGAAGCCGGTGGATCTAATCCCTACAGCCGGCTTCCCGACTGTCATAACCCATCTAAAGACAGGTGTTAGGTTTAAGCTAGGGGATGTGGGGGTGGGGGTTAGCGTTAGGCACCCCCGGGGGGACTTAGGATACCTGGATATGGTGGGTAGGCCCATAAGCTTGCACAACTCCAAATCATCAATAATATATATATAAATGCAATAAAATTAATCAATAGAGGTTTTTAGCATAATCATGGCCAAGCTTATGGGCCTACCCACCATATCCAGGTAACCTCTTTCGGGTAGGTCCCTAACATACTAAGGTTCAAATCCAGAGTGCAGGACCCCCCAAAACCGGCCAGGCTAAGCCGCCCCAGGACACCACCATAGTAAGAAAAGTGCAGTGTAAAGAGATAGTTAGGAGCAGCTGCTGCTGCATATAAAGAATGAAAATAAAAAAGTGAAGTACATATATATTAGACACAAAGTGAAGGGTTAAAATGTGTTATAAAGGAAAATGTGTTAGGCCCCCCCCCCGGCGGACTTAGGTTTAGGCGCTGTCGGGATTCCAACCGCCAGGCATGGGTCCGGCGGTAAATCATACTGATTCCATGCAGGACAGACCCAACTACAGGGAATATATGGTAAATAACTACAACATTATGCATATCTGTTACAAAAGACAAATTAATTGTTCTGCTATGTTGTCTCGAAAAGACCATAGAGGTTTATGCGTAAATATTTAGTAAATGGGTGTAATGTTACCCTGTGTCCCCCTCACTCCAGAAAATACAAAGTTATAATTTACCCTGGGAAATATTTAACAGGAAATTCCAGGATAGAGCCAACAGGAATGATTCAAACAAAATATCAGATTAATCAGCTCAGTGTAAAAAATAAATGACCATACAAGGTAAGTACATAAACGTTTGCCACACTCATTGGCTGACGTCACAGATATCACAGTAAAGTGACAATCATTTGTTCAAAATATTACTACAGGTTGAGTCTCCCATATCCAAATATTCCGAAATACGGAATATTTTAGCATGACTGAGATAGTGAAAACTTTGATTTTTGATGGTTCAATGCACATAAACTTTGTTTAAGGCACAAAACTATAAAAAAAAAGTATAAATTGACCTATAGGCTGTGTTTATAAGGTGTATATGACACATAAATTAATTTCATGTATGTACACAAACTTTGTTTGAGCCACAAAATTATTGAAAATATTGTATAAAATTACCTTCCGGCTGTGTGTATAAGGTGTATATAATTATAAACCATAAATGCATTCTGTGTTTAGATTTGGGCCCTATACCTAAGACATTTAAATACGGTATGCAATTATTCCAAAATACGGAATATTCCGATATCCAAAATACCCCTGGTCCCAAGCATTTTGGATATGGGAGACCCAACCTGTAGAGCAAAGTGTAGAATTCCTCTGGAGAACTTTTCTGTGACACCTCTAGAGGGCGCTCACAACACAATTTTACTAATGTAATAATTATTGTTCCACTGGAATAATGGTCATTTCTGTTCCTATTCTGTATTTTGGGATCCTCAATTTGTCTTGGGAAATGGCCATGGTAAATCCATGGACATTCCACCATTTAAGGGAATACCAATACAGAGTTGCACACACGTCAGTCGCAATTGCACTCGTATTGCAGGTATGGAACTAAATGTGTACAGTATATTTGCCCATATGCTGAGTTGTACATATATATATATATATATATATATATATATATGTCACCTCACCACCCCTATCCATACACTTGGTATTAGTACACATTTGCACCAGTCCTGTCTTTGGTGCAGGAGACCCGTGACCGTCTGAGATCTATCTGAATGGCCGCCATAACTCCTCTGCAGGGTCCAGGAAATCTACATTGTCTCGGCACACCTACAAAACAGGGGGTGACACTCCCCAGTTCTGTTAAATAATCCCCGTGGCAGCCCCCTCCCTGTCCCCAAATAGCAGCAGCATGTCACTCATGCTGCAGCTTAGGGAGCTCTGCGAGCGATCTCGCAGTACAAGATCTGCACATGCTCAGTACAGATCCTGTACATGCGCTGATTATGAACTATCGGAGATGTACGCAAACCATTGGGCTTACATACATATCTGAGTCAGGCCCATAGTCACAGTGCATTCTGGGACATACCGTAGAATATTACGCTCCTAATATAACCGTAACAATGGACACGAAGAGGCTGCTCCTCCTTCCCCAATGGCAGGCCGGGGAGCAATCAGAGGTCCCCAAGCATGCTCCATTGGTCCTGAATGAGATCTTGCGCATGACCAGCGAGGCCGACATTGCTGCAGTAAGCTCAGATTTACTGAACACATGGAACAAGAGGTTTAATGCTGTGCTTACATAATAGATCATACTGAGAATAGTGTACCCTGCATAAAGGTCCAAATAAGTGGCGCTGTGCAGTTACACATGGATATAAACTAAAAAAACTATTTTGAAAATCGTCTCCAGCTCACGGAATAAGAGGTTCTTAATGTCGGTCAATACTGAGACAGTGAATTTTACAGAGACAAATCACTACAATTGTGGTGGCAAATTAGGAACAGTCGAAGCCATTATATCATTGGGTCGTTTGTAGCCAAATTCAGCAGTTTCTTAAGGAGCAGAAAACCCATTTTCCCCATAACACTGTGCTTATATTCTGCACTGGGTAACCTGTCATACATCAAGAGACTGTGGCATTTCTATCTGTTTCTGAGGGTGTGGAAATGATACTGTATGTGCTCTGGATGTGACCAAAGAACTTCCGCTCACTAAAACCTGTTATTCCGACAAGATGTAGGCTGGCTATTGTTACATGGAGGCTGGCTATTGTTATATGAAGGCTGGCTATTGTTACATGGAGGCTGGCTATTGTTATATGAAGGCTGGCTATTGTTACATGAAGGCTGGCTATTGTTATATGAAGGCTGGCTATTGTTAAATGGAGGCTGGCTATTGTTACATGAAGGCTGGCTATTGTTATATGAAGGCTGGCTATTGTTAAATGGAGGCTGGCTATTGTTACATGGAGGCTGGCTATTGTTACATGAAGGCTGGCTATTGTTACATGAAGGCTGTTTATTGTTACATGAAGGCTGGCTATTGTTACATGAAGGCTGTTTCTTGTTACATGGAGGATGGCTATTGTTACATGGAGGCTGGCTATTGTTACATGAAGGCTGGCTATTGTTAAATGGAGGCTGGCTATTGTTACATGGAGGCTGGCTATTGTTTCATGGAGGCTGGCTATTGTTTCATGGAGGCTGGCTATTGTTACATGAAGGCTGGCTATTGTTACATGGAGGCTGGCTATTGTTACATGGAGGCTGGCTACCGTTTTCTTGTACAAATGGTTAAGAAATATGCATTTGTTGCCTGTATTTGTGCAAATCTTTACATATCAACAGAGGGTGCAACATATATTACCCCTCAAGGCATGTCACGTCAGAAAGGATTATTGCTGACAAACCTGTGACTGCTTAAGAAATCTTGGAAATACTGAAAAACACATTCTCCTATTGTATAATAGCTCTGTGCGCTAAATGAATTCCAGACCTCTTACTAAACCTTCTATGTCCTTTTCACAAGAACACACGGGGGAATTCAATTCAGCACTAAGTGCCTGCACAATGGTCATCACTAATTTTCCCTTAATATCTGGTAAAGGGGCATATTAATCATATTACACAGGTCTGCGATGAAAAAGCTTTTTTAACAAATTTATGTGATACATATAGTTTTTTGGCTTCTGAACACGAAAATGACTCCCGATTTTGCCTATCACATCACGTTTTTCTGCAAAATGTGTATTTATGAATAAGTAATTTTTTTCATATTCTTTAAAGTAATAAATGTATTCTGCCTACATTTGTTATAAAACATTGTCTTAAATGAATTCAGTCGGTAGTATAGAATGTTGCAATTTAGTTCTCTTCATAAAACTTCCCAGACTAAGGTCCACATGGTCCTGGAGCTGAAATTTACAAAGGGCCTAAACCCCACTGTCTAAAGGAACATTACACACACACAACAACTTCATCTACAAGGTGAGCTGGCGAAGGTGGAACCAAATACAACAGATGTAACACAGTTTTGCCCTCTGCCGGCTCATTTTAACCCCTGCCTAAAAAAGTTTAGAAGTTGGAAAAAATAATGTTATCAAATGCAGTTTAGTAGAACCAAATAAAGTTTTCTATCCACCTCTACATATAATATTAGGACTGATGAAACAATTTTTAAAAGCACTGTCTAAAGATGGAGAAACTTTCAAATATCTTTGCACCAAATTCCCTAACCTATCCAATGCTAAACTGAAGGAAGGCATTTTACAGGCCCTGACATTAGAAAGTTAATAAAAGATGAACATTTCAGGCGTGTAATGAATATTGTACCCTTATGTATGTCTTTTATGTATGTATGTATGTCTTTTACAACCCAGTATAATGTTAATGTTGATTAAAATTGTAAAACGTGACGGAATTTGCTGCGCTATATAAGAAACTGTTAATAAATAATAAATAAATATTGTGGAACTTTCGGTGTGGACTTCGTTTAAACAAGTGATTTCAAAATTTTTAGGCAATGTCAAGGATCCAAACTACAAAGAAATTGTAGGGAAATGCTTAATAGTTACAGAAACCTTGGCTGGAATATTAGTTTTAAGGTACATTTTTTGAATTCCCATATTGAGCATTTCTCAAATAATCTCGGTGACTACAGTGAAGAACAGGGTGAACGGTTCCACCAAGACGTTAAAGATGTAGAAAGAAGATACCAGGGTCGTTGGGACGTCAGCATGATGGCTGGCTACTGCTGGATGATACACAGTGACGACACAGAAAAAGCTTACAAGCGAAAAGCGACAAAACAAAGTTTGAAGACAATAAAAACAAGATAGTAATGATTTTTTCAATAATTATGGTTTTGTTTCTATTATTGTTTGATTTTATTATTTTATTATGTAATTAAGACAAAAACACAGTGATATCATCTACGCTTCTTCATATTTCACAATAAATATGTCAAAAACAATTAAACTTCTTGTTTTTTCTTAAAAATGTATGTAACCCCCTTATAGGTAAATGTGATGTGGTAATTTTTTTAATATACTATTTCTTGATGTACACAGGAGTATAATTAAGAATATAAAAGTATTATTAAAAAAGCTTTCAATACCTTCAATATCGCAGACCTGTGTTATCAGGCTGTAGACCCTGTAATTGTAATCTGTTATCGTCTCTATTAAGCAAATTCTATCAATATACACACATAGGGTCAGGGGCTCTGAAAGAAGCCCTCCCCTGCGATGTGTTCGGAGTGAAGTGACCACATCAGCGGTCTCTTAGCTTCTCTATCGGGACATCTGTGCATATGCGGTCTAATGATCTGTGCTGTGGAGGGTTTCGGAGGAACTCTCTCCAGGATTTTTTTTCAAAATGTAGCCTATATGCTACTACCGGATAACGCTATCTGGAGATGGCATTACTTATTGGGGCCAAATTCCAGAACGCTTGCATTCCAGAGCTTGGTAAATCTGACAACTTCCCAGCTCCCGTAGAAACCTATGGGGGTTGCGGCAGAAATGGAGGGACAGCAGCAGATATCAGAGATATCTTGGTACATTCAGCTGATACATAATATTTGCTGGTATCTCCCGAAAACATATTTTTCTTGGTATATCCTGGCGCAAATATTAATTGATAAATAGACCCCAAAGTGCACAGCCAGAACTTTGCATTTATGTATGGTGGCACATCGCGCAGAACTGAATTCATGCGGCATTATAGATTCTACTATATACTATATATACAGGTATAGTACTATAGAATGTGTCATGGAATGGTCGTATCCCATTTAGAGACAGGTACAGATAATGGAGAAGAAATTGATTATATTCAGAACGAGAACTGTAACATGTTGGAATTTGTAAGCTGGATATAAAAGAGAGAACTGGCTTGCTCATTTAACAGTACAATTAGGATAGTTCCCTTATTAATAGATGCAAATGGGAAACAATTTAGTTTTATATCCGATACAGTCAGCTGCACCTTTTAATGATAAACATCATTGATCTCCATATAAAAATATTGCCTGTACACGGTAAAACACAGAGTGCACCAAATATACTACATGCTATGTTCCAAGTCCATCCTGTGCTTCAATCTGTACATTTACTCAGGGCCTGGCTAGGGGTTACATGGGCCTGGGTCTAAAAATGATCATGGGCCTATCATGAGGAACTGAGTATCTGTGACCAGTTTTGTGTGGGCATGGCCAGTGCGATGTGGGGGCACACCACATACACTTTCAGCCCTAACGTCTCCCTAAATATGTGTCAGTAGAACAGATGTATAATTTTTAACACTTAGAAACTTGCTCCATCGCTCATACTGGCCCTGTCAATCTTTGTTAGGAAATGTCCAGGTATTTAATGAAGTAAATCATCATTGGCTGCCCCATTTCCATGCCTGTTAGTTAGAATTGTTGGCTATGCAGAAAGTTGGCAAGCCCAGTGCCATAACAACCAGCACTGGCCACACCCCTCAACTGCATGATGTCATGATGAGCAGGGCCGGATTAAGGTCTGTGGGGGCCCCTGGGCCACAAACTTGTGGAGGCCCCTATATACCACCGTCCCCTGTAGTAATGCCCCTTATGCAGTGCCCCCAGTTGTGGTCCCCCTATGCAGTGTCCCAGTAGTGCCCCCAGACCCAGTAGTGGTCCCCCCCTATGCAGTGCCCCTTATATAATGCCCCAGTAGTGGTCCCCCTATACAGTGCCCCCAGACCCAATAGTGGTCCCCCTTATATAACTCCCCAGTAGTGGTCCCCCTATACAGTGCCCTCAGTAGAGCCCCTTATATAGTGCCCCCAGACCCAGTAGTGGTCCCCCCATGCAGTGCCCCCAGTAGTCCCCCCTTATGCATTGCCCCCAGAAGTAGCCAACCCCTATTCAGTGCCGCCAGTACTTGTCCTATACATTGCCCCCAGTACCCCCATGAAGCGGCCCCCCTATGCAGTGGCCCTTACACACACAAAAAAACCCCCACAACTTACCTGAAACCCTGCTGCACCGCTGCTAGTGGGGGCCCTCTGTGTGTGGGGGCCCAGGGATGATCGCCCCTGTCGCCCCCCTTAATCCGGCCCCTGATGTTTAGAACAGCAGCGCCCGGAGTGTCCACAGGATGCTCTGGTGGGGCTGTATAGGCTGCAATGTCCATGTCTGGAGCGTCCAGAGGATGCTCCAGGTGGCACCGCAGCAGTGATTCTGGCTGTAGGGTGCCGTTCCAGACACAATGCTAGCCAGATGCAGGGCCGTGGGCCAGCGACAGTGCCACCCATAGGGCCCTGGACTCTGTGCAGCTGCACCGCCTGCACACCCCTAGCTATGACCCTGGCCAAGCCTCCCTTATTGAGTTAACTAGTTTCTGCACCACATCTGTATCCATGAATTCATATATAGTAGATGATGCTTAAAGCAATTCTGGCATATGTTAACAATTCTGAATTTTATTTAAAAAAAGGACTCCAGATTTTACCCCTTGCTTTGGCATATGTTCTGTGACTCTGTGATGCTATTGGTTTGTAGTGGATTGATAGCCTACAATCATACCTCCCTAGTGTTATAACTAGGCTATTTGGCGCCCAGGGCAAGATGAGAAATGGCATCCCCCAACTGTGTGCGCGTGCCAAAGGTAGGCGAGACAAAAAGTGGGTACTGACAAATGGGGGCGTGCAACATGACACGCCACTGTTTCTCGTCACTCTGGGAATATTGCTTTCCATTCCATATGCACCTTAATTCCCCCAGTAGTAGTACCCCTTATGCAATGCCCCTAGTAGTAGTGCCCCTTATGCAATGCCCCTAGTAGTGGTGCTCCTTATGCAATGCCCCTAGTAGTAGTGCCCCTTATGCAATGCCCCTAGTAGTAGTGCCCCTTATGCAATGCCCCTAGTAGTAGTACCCCTTATGCAATGCCCCTAGTAGTAGTGCCCCTTATGCATTATTGTATAGTGCCGCTGTCGGACTCGGTGGCCGTGGACGGTGCGCACCCCCCACCACCACCAGGTCCGACACCACCCAGGGCACTTGCCCCCGCTCGGCCCCCCCTATTTGTGCCACTGTACCTCCCAACATTTTGACATGAGAAATCAGGACCAAATAAGCCCAGCCCCAATTCACCCAAAGCCTGCCCCAATCTACCCACTTTTGTGCGACACTCTATCTCTTTCAGGGTCTGTTATACAGGACTGACTATCTATAATTGGGAGGTGAGTCATAAATATTGGTTCGCGCCACAAATGACTGTCTGCACTGGCGGTAATTTATGAAGCACAGAAAATCCATTGGGCAGTGCAGATCCATCTTTGCTCCCAATGTGCACTTCAATTTGTGCAAGTGCACTTGGATATCCGCCAAAGTCCTTAGTTTTGCAGCATCTGTGGAGTAATGCGAGTTTCAGTGGAAGAGTTGGGTGATAAGTGCTGTGGTGTGTCTAGTTTTACAGAGCAGCACAGAAATGAGATTTCCTTTTACAGATCTAGTTTATTGAAATATCAAAAAGGGGTGTCGAAGGCGCAATTTTGTAGACGGTCTTTGAATGACAAGCATCATTCAGTATGAGTTACAGTACAAACTATGTACTCACTTTCCCGTGAGAGAGAACCTGAGTTCCGCGTAGGACAGAACCCAACGAAGGGCAAAGAGAAGTCAGCCTGATATGTCAGAGAAGCAAATGTGAGCGGTTCCCTGAGTGGAATGTGTGTGTAAATACTACGGATAGAGCTGGCTGGTTACTAAGCGACAGATACCGCAGTTTAAAGCATATCTATGAAATATTGCCACATACTGCCACTCCCTACTGTCACAGTACTTGTGTATTATGGACACACAGAGGGCTAAGGCCCAAGGAGTCATGGTGCTTGTATACACAGAGGGCTACGGCCCAAGGAGTCACTGTGCTTCTATACGCAGAGGGCTACAGTCCAAGGAGTCACGGTGCTTATACACACAGAGGGCTATTGCCCAAGAAGTTACAGTGCTTATACACACAGAGGGCTATTGCTCAATTGAGTCATGGGGCTTGTATACACAGTGGGGTACAGCACCAAAAAAATATATATATTTTTTTTAACTTTTAACTTTCTTGAAAGTTTTTACTTTTTTAAACTTTTTTGTACACAGAGCCACTTGTGAGTCTCGACACTTTAATAAGCAGAGTGTAGCGCAGCATACATCGGTGTGCAGTGTGCCCCCTATACACAGTCACTTTGCCAGAAAAGCCACTTGTGAAGGTGCCTACACACTAGACAATGTGCTCACGATGCGATATCATGAGCAATTTTCCTTGAACTCTCCCCAGCACTCCAGGACACAATGTGCAGCAAAGCTGCATGATGTTTCACATGCATCTGTCTGTAAAAAAATAAACACAGATGCACGGATGGAATCAGTGAGACCCATCCATCCTACTGTTTAAAAAATTAAAACCTGTCTAAAAGCAGCATGACTCCTCCCCCAAAAGAGCAACCAGCCCCAGGCTTTAGTGGTTCTGCAAAATACGGGGGACAAATGACATATGGGTCCCCCGTACTTAAGCACAACCAGCACCGGGCTAGTCAGAACCAGCCCTGGTAGCCAAAATAAGGCGGTCAAACTACGTAGGGGTCCCCCGTATTCTGCGCAACCAGCACTGGGCTCTGATCCGGTCCTGGTTCTTGAAATACAGGGGGGAAAAAAGGTGTAGGGTCCCCTTGTATTATCCAGAACCAGCACTGGACTTTTTCTAGTGGGGGGCTAATGCCACAGCCAGGGGAGCCCTTTCACTGGGCTCCCCAGCCAAAGCATTAACTCTGGCTGCTAGTCAGCCCAGGCTGGGGATCCCTGGGGAGCCCCCCATTAAAGGGGTCCCCTTCTCCAGGGCAACCGTGGCCGAGGCTGATAGCCCGGGGCTATCCTCGCCATCCCTGGGCGGTGGGTGGCGGGTTGATAGTGTAAGTGTAGTGTAAAAAAGAAGAGTGTAAACATTGTCTTTACAGTAGAACTGCAGGTCCCAGCAAGCTTCCCCCACATGCTGGTAGTTGGAGAACCACAAGTACCAGCATGCGGGGCATTAAGGGCCCATTGGTACCTGTAGTTCACCTGTAAAGAAATGTTTAAATAAACACAATACACACACACCATGATAGTAAAGTTTTAATACATACATACACACTCACACATACTCACCTACATTACCTGGACTGGTCCATTTCTCCCCGTAAGCATCCATGGTCTTGGTAAAACAAAAAATGAGTAACACGATCCACGCAACAGGCAACAACCACGATGGTTGTTACCTCCCGAATGAAGAGCTGAGACGCGGCTTCTGCCTTTGTAGAGCCGTATCTGAGCGTTCATTGGCTGAGAGGTCAGTCCCCGCCTCTCTCAGCCAATGAACGGTTCTCTCCATTGAAGTCAATAGTGGGAAGCGCAAAATAAACTTTAGTTACCCTGCTACGTCGTTTGTCCCCCGTATTGTTCTTTTGGGGGAGGGGTCATGCCGTTGTTTTGTAACACAATTTTATTAATTTTTATTAGACACAGATGCACGGACGGAGATCCATCCATTCATGCATCACGGAACTCCTTGTTCCAGCCTGCAAGCATTGTATCCGGTCTCGACGCTTTATGTAGGGCTGAACTCTCGCAAGAATCCGACATCAGCAGGATGACATTCGGCCTCGCAGTGGGATCCGAGTCAGACGGGAACTCGGATCCCTGATGTTCGGAGCGATTCGGATTCCACAGAATCCGAACTGCTCATCCCTACTATACACTATACGCCACAGCGTGGTGAGAGCAGGGCAAGGGGAGTGACTTGCCTAGACTGAAGACTCACATACAGAGTGTCATTTCAAATCAAAACATTTTTCGTTCTTCATTGAAAAAATCGTTCAAAAAATCGTTCATTACACTTCAAAAAAATCGTTCAAATTTTCAAAGGAAACACTGAATGAAAATCGTTCACTAACAAAATCGTTACGTGTGTATGCAGCTTCAACCTGCAAGAAGGTGCTGCCGCTAGATCCTGAGATACAGAGAATGAGATCCTGGGATACAGAGAATGAGATCCTGGGATACAGAGAATGAGATCCTGGGATACAGAGAATGAGATGGTGAGTATGAGGATCTCCAAAGGTAGGCACCTGAGAATATGCAGCTACACTGCTCCACAGGCAAGAGAGTATTTTGTTCTATGAACTATTATGCTGTGATCCTCATGAGGTCCTAGAAACAAGGAAGAACAGACAGATTGAAAGCAGCAATTACATGACTACAATCAGGGAGGTAATCCTCTTGTTGGGTAAGTGATGTGTTGAGTGCACACAGAGTGTTGATGACTTCCTTGTGCATGGGAATGAAATCACCTGGTACTTAATGGTGTGATTGATCACTTATGTAAACATCACAAGCCACTCTTATGCAGACTGACAATACCTTTGAAAAGTTACTGTAATGTTCTTCTGTCACTTGTATGTTTATGTAAGACACGTCTGTAGACTTCGCTCTGGTACCCGTAGAGAGGCGTGACTCCATCACACCAACAATTTCTGGCATGGACATGCTGGGTGATCTCATGTTCTACTCTTCATATTGTGTGGGTGGGAATACAGATCTATTCATATAGAAAGATTAGGTTTTTTTTTAAAAGCATAAATTTTAAAATAAATTATTTTTTAAAGAAAAACTTTAACTTCACCAAACTATGGGGCATACTTACCTACTTTTCAAAAAGCATTTCAGGCAGATTGTGAAAGCAGCACCTATGAGCGCGGCGGTAAAGTGGGCGTGTACAGCTACATGTCATAAAATTGATTTACATCTCAATGAGCCCCAAAGCTGTTAGTAAGATTTACTTGTTGATGAAAACACACTGATACTTTTCAGACCATACAGGTAGCCGTAGGGATCATTGGGCCTAATTTACTACAGAACGCAACTGAGAATGCAATAGTGATTACGCACGCAGTTCAACTGCGATAGTATGTTAATTCATTGCGATCGCAATACCGCCGCAGCACTACATAAGGATGCCCACTTCACCTTACACACATCCGTAATGTTTAGCAATACTGCGAAACCATCGGTACAGTTGAGTACCATCGCAACCTCACGCACACTTGTGCAAGGTCTGACCTTACTCAGAAATTGCTAACTTTGTCGCACGCTATCAGGCCTCAGGCTGCGTAGGGCATTGCAGTGGGTAATTTATGCACGCCACCCCTACAACTGCATTCAAATGCACTGGCACGCCTGCGGTTCCCCAACCACCCCCCCGGCACTTCCTGTCAATCACTCTGTGATGGGTCAGCGTAGTAACTGCAAACGCAATCCCGAATACAATGGCTAGTTCGCGTTGGCGCACTGCTATGCATACGCATGCTCAGAACGCAACAATCGGCCGAGTGCATGCGTATTAGCAACTGCGTTCCTTGCTGAATCAGGCCCACTGTGATCTATAACCAATGCAGGGAAATGATACTAATAAACCCATTTGAATGTACATAACTCTGTTTTTTTTTTTATATAACAGCTTCATAATGGATGGGAATCGGTATGTAATGCTGGCTGTCAGGATGCCTCCTGTCACAATACCGACAGCGGCCTCCCGATGGCTGGTACCCCGACAGGGGTCTGGGGAGTATACATACCCTCCCCCTTCTCCCCCTAACCCTCCCAGTTAGTGCCTAAACCTGTCTCCCCCCTTCGTGCCTAACGCTAACCCTCCCCACTTAGTGGAGCCTAACCCCCCCCAGTGGTGACTAAGCTACCTAAACCTAACCCCACCCCCAGCGGCTAACACTAAGGGCACCCGAACTTACCTAGTTCGGGCTGGCGTCCTTCTCTGTTCTGGTGTCGGGATTAAGATAGGCGTCGGTATTTTGACACCTATCTTAAGTGCCTTTTTGGGCTTCCCCCGTCGGGATTTAGACTGGTGGCCTCTTATAACTACATCCTGTTAGTTGCAATCAGGAAGATTGCTAGACCCTTCAGGGAGTCAGGGAGATTGCTAGACCCTTCAAGGAGTCAGGGAGATTGCTACTATTTCAGAGAGTCTCACTGACAATCTGGCAGAGTTGGCAAGTATGCTATGGGCCCTATTTATCGTAGAGATGAGCGGTTTGGTTTTGCTGAAAACCAAATACCACCGAACTTTGGGGATCCAGGTAGAATCGAGTTCTGACTTGTAACTTCTCTGATCTAAAAAATGGATCTGGCATGTTTTGGATTGTGTGTAAGTCCCTCCCTCGTGATTTCAGGTGCTGTGAAGTGGTCAAAATTGACTGGAAATTAATAAAAATGAATGTTATGAATGCTAATAATACAATAGGATCAAAAACAGGTCCAAGTTACATGATTTTCGCTGTTTTTATAATTTTTTAAAGAAATCGAAAACCGAAACAGAACCAAAACACTTGAGGGTGGTTTTGCCAAAACCAAAATGCAATGATAAATTAGAACCAAAACCAAAATGAAAATACGCGGGTCTGCGCACATTTCTAATTTATCATTGGTGCCAGTGACATTCATTACCATGTTACCATGTCACAGTGATAAGGAATGGTTTCTGGGGGTTATTTATTTTTCAGGCATGTTAATTAAATTGCTGTAGCCCACAGTCCGCATTGATTGTAATGGGGACTACAGTCTGTGACATTAGCCTCACTCGTGAATATCTCTGATATCTCCTGACTACATAGGGCCTCATTCAGGTTGGATCGCAACTGTGATTGCGGCTGCAATTACGCACGCAGTCTCACTGCGAAGATATGCTAATCCACTGCGATCGCTATGCCATCGCAGCACAACATAAGGACTAGAGATGTGCACTGACCCCCGTGTTTTGGTTTTGGATCTGGATCTCCCCTGGTTTTGGATCTGGATTGGTTTTGCCAAAACCTCACCTCTGTGTTTTGTTTTTCGGTTTTGGATCTGGATTTTTTCTTTAAAAATTCATAAAAACCGCTAAAATCACATAAAATTGGCCTTTTTTTGTTCCTACATTATTATTAACCTCAATACCATTATTTCCACTCGTTTCCAGTCAATTTTGACCACCTCACAATATTTATTTTTTTCATCTAGTTAAAGGGCCAATAGATTGCATCCAGATAGCTGGCTGAAAACTGATTGATAAATAGAGTTGAGGACTGTGCAAAGATGATGGTTGGGGTACCCCTTGAGGATTGAAGAATTGATAGTTGATAGCTGGCGCAGCCACTGGCTGAAGTAAGAAGAGTTGATACTTGATAATTGGTGCAGCCACTGGCTGAAGAATTGATAGTTGTTACAGACACTGGCTGAATTGATAATTGGTGCAGCCCCTGGCTGAAGAATTGATAACTGGTGCATCCACTGGCTGAAGAGAATTGATAATTGGTGCAGCCCCTGGGTGAATAATTGATAATTGATGCAGCCCCTGGCTGAAGAATTGATAATTGGTGCAGTCACTGGCTGAAGAATTGATAATTGGTGCAGCTGCTGAAGAATTGATAATTGGTGCAGCCCCTGGCTGAAGAATTGATAATTGGTGCAGCCACTGGCTGAATTGATAATTGGTGCAGCCACTGGCTGAATATATAATTGGTGCAGCCCCTGGCTGAAGAATTGATGATTGGTGCAGTCACTGGCTGAAGAGAATTGATAATTGGTGCAGCCCCTGGGTGAATAATTGATAATTGGTGCAGCCCCTGGCTGAAGAATTGATAATTGGTGCAGTCACTGGCTGAAGAATTGATAATTGGTGCAGCTGCTGAAGAATTGATAATTGGTGCAGCCCCTGGCTGAAGAATTGATAATTGGTGCAGCCACTGGCTGAATTGATAATTGGTGCAGCCACTGGCTGAATATATAATTGGTGCAGCCCCTGGCTGAAGAATTGATAATTGGTGCAGTCACTGGCTGAAGAATTGATAATTGGTGCAGCCCCTGGCTGAAGAATTGATAATTGGTGCAGCCACTGGCTGAATTGATAATTGGTGCAGTAAGTGGCTGAAGAATTGATAATTGGTGCAGCCACTGGCTGAATTGATAATTGGTGCAGCCACTGGCTGAAGAATTGATAGTTGTCGCAGACACTGGCTGAATTGATAATTGGTGCAGCCCCTGGCTGAAGAATTGATAATTGGTGCAGTCACTGGCTGAAGAATTGATAATTGGTGCAGCCCCTGGCTGAAGAATTGATAATTGGTGCAGTCACTGGCTGAATAATTGATAATTGGTGCAGCCCCTGGCTGAAGAATTGATAATTGGTGCAGCCACTGGCTGAATTGATAATTGGTGCAGTAAGTGGCTGAAGAATTGATAATTGGTGCAGCCACTGGCTGAATTGATAATTGGTGCAGCCACTGGCTGAAGAATTGATAGTTGTCGCAGACACTGGCTGAATTGATAATTGGTGCAGCCCCTGGCTGAAGAATTGATAATTGGTGCATCCACTGGCTGAAGAGAATTGATAATTGGTGCAGCCCCTGGGTGAATAATTGATAATTGGTGCAGCCCCTGGCTGAAGAATTGATAATTGGTGCAGTCACTGGCTGAAGAATTGATAATTGGTGCAGCTTCTGAAGAATTGATAATTGGTGCAGCCCCTGGCTGAAGAATTGATAATTGGTGCAGCCACTGGCTGAATTGATAATTGGTGCAGCCACTGGCTGAATATATAATTGGTACAGCCCCTGGCTGAAGAATTGATAATTGGTCCAGTCACTGGCTGAAGAATTGATAATTGGTGCAGCCCCTGGCTGAAGAATTGATAATTGGTGCAGTCACTGGCTGAATAATTGATAATTGGTGCAGCCCCTGGCTGAATTGATAATTGGTGCAGCCCCTGGCTGAAGAATTGATAATTGGTGCAGTCACTGGCTGAAGAATTGATAATTGGTGCAGTCACTGGCTGAAGAATTGATAATTGGTGCAGCTGCTGAAGAATTGATAATTGGTACAGCCACTGGCTGAATTGATAATTGGTAGAGTAACTGGCTGAAGAATTGATAATTGGTGCAGCCATTGGCTGAATTGATAATTGGTGCAGCCCCTGGCTGAAGAATTGATGATTGGTGCAGTCACTGGCTGAAGAATTGATAATTGGTGCAGCCCCTGGCTGAAGAATTGATAATTGGTACAGCCACTGGCTGAATTGATAATTGGTGCAGTAAATGGCTGAAGAATTGATAATTGGTGCAGCCACTGGCTGAATTGATAATTGGTGCAGCCACTGGCTGAATTGATAATTGGTGCAGCCCCTGGCTGAAGAATTGATAATTGGTGCAGCCCCTGGCTGAAGAATTAATAGCTGATAGTTAATTGTTGATGCAGCCTCTGGGCTGAGTAGTTCTCCAACTCTTTGAACTTGCCACATGTGAAGTTATTTCAGACACTGCCAGCTTGATTCAGGTCATTCCCATAATTAGACTTTTGCAAAAGCAGCTGGGGAAACTGAAGCTGAAACGGAGTGATTCCGCTAAGTATGTGGGACTGCAATGGGAGAGCAATGATTAGTCCTGCAACAGCCTTGAGGCCTGGAACTCTTGGCAAGTTGCGGCCATTACAGCCTTGAGGGCTGGTGAGGAGTGACGACAGCTGGCCTTTGGGCCGTGAAGCAGGATGTGGCCTTTGGGCCATGTAGCAGCCTTAAGGGCTGAGAACCCTTGGCTGAATGTCACTTTTGTAAGACTTGTGCCATCGGGTTGACACAAGCAGCAATTTGTTCAGCATTTTCTTTAAAAAAAATGAAAGGGGCATGCAGGAGATGCTGTCTGTGGCCATTACAATTTCTGGACATTCAAAAACCATAACATTAAAATGTCAGGTAGCAATGACCCAACCAGCACATAATGGAAAGGAAAAAGGTGTAAGATGGAACTGTCCTTGGGCCCACCAACCCACCCTTATGTTGTATATATGAAACAGGGCATTCACAGTTTAACAAACCAATCACTTCAGCGACAGGGACTGCTACTTGTGCCTGAAATGATTGGTTTGTTTGAACCCCCCACAAAACAAGCTGCCAAGTGGACATTGGTGGCAATGATCCCATACACAAACTGGCTTTACAATACATTAGATTATATATTGTCATCCCCATCAGTGTGTGCATCCTCCACTTCTTCACACAATATGAATTTGTCCCCGCTGGAATCCACCATTACAAAGTCAGACGCTTCTGTATTTTTTGGACTTAAGTGCTGGTAAAGATCTTCCTTGTGGAATTTGTAATTCATTTTGATGAACATCATCTTTCCACATTTTGGGGAAGTAACCTCCTACGACGGTCACTGACAAGGTTTCCAGCTGCGCTAAAACTCTATCAGAGTACACACTGGAGGGTGGGCAACTTAAGTACAGCAAAGCCAGTTTGTGCTGTGTCACGTTCCGCTTGAGCTGACAATTTTTTCACCACCAGCTCTATGCATCTTTTCAGATTTATGTCCATCAGAAAGAAAGACACAAGGTATGACTTAAACCTAGGATCAAGTATGGTCGCCAAAATATAGTGATCTGATTTCAAGAGATTGACGACTCTTGGATAATGTCGAAGCGAATGAAGGGCTTGATCTACAAGTCCCACATACTTAGCGGAATCACTCCGTTTCAGCTCCTCCTTCAGTTTCCCCAGCTGCTTTTGCAAAAGTCTAATTATGGGAATGACCTGAATCAAGCTGGCAGTGTCTGAAATAACTTCACATGTGGCAAGTTCAAAGAGTTGGAGAACCTTGCACAACACGGAAATTATTCTCCACTGCGCTTGACTAAGGTGCATTCCCGCTCCTGTCCCTATGTCATAGGCCATAGTGTAGCCTTAGATGGCCTTTTCTGCTCCTCCATCTGCTGAAGCATATAGAGGGTAGAATTCCACCTAGTTACTACCTCTTGCTTCAGCTGATGGCAGAACAAATTCAACAGTTCTTGCTGGTTCTGCAGTCTCCGACACACAGTTGCTAAATGTCGAAAATGTCCAGAAATCTTTCGAGCAACAGAGAGCATCTCTTGCACGCCCCTGTCATTTTAAAAAAAAATGTTGCACCAGCAGATTAATATGTGAGCAAAATATGGGATGTGATCAATTCGCCCACATGTAATGCTCGCACAATATTGCTGGCATTGTCAGAAATCACAAATTCTGAGGAGAGTCCAAGTGGGGTAAGCCATTTTGCAATGATTTCCCTGAGTTTCTCTAAAAGGTTCTCAGTGGTATGCCTCTTACTGAAACCGGTGATACACAGAGTAGCCTGCCTCTGAATGAGCTGGCATTTGTTAGCTGCTGTTTGCACTTTTGGAGGCAATACACATACCCAGTGGGCTGTCACAGTCATGTAATCTTTAGTTTGCCCTGTCCCACTTGTCCACATGTCTGTGGTTAAGTGGACAGTGGGCACAACAGCAATTTGGAGAACATTAGTAAGATTATTTTTAATGTCCTTTTACAGATTGGGAATTGCTATTCTAGAGAAGTGGAATCTAGAAGGCACATTGTAGTGGGGAAACAGGACCTCCATTAATTGTGTAAAACCCACCGCATTAATGGCCGACACTGGACGCACAGCTAATACCAGCATAGTTATGGCATCAGTAATCCGCTGTGCAGCTGGGTGTTTGCTGTCATACTTGTTTGCCAATACAAAGGACTGTGTGACAGTCAATTATTTGGTTGAACTTCTTGAATTACTAAAAGTAGTCTTCTTCCTGGTCCCCATCTGGAATGAAGATCCAGTTATAGCAACAGCAGCAGGCGTAACACTCAAGGATCCTTCTGAGGAACAATGGATAGGAGAGGAGTCAGTCCTTATGATATTGGATGCAGGACTACTTCCGATCACGAATGAGGATGTTGATGATGATGCAAGTGTTGGTAGTGGATATTGCAGGTGCTTGGATCCAGATAGCCGAGAGCAGCTTGGTGACACTGGACTGATTATTGTTTGTTTTTTGTCCCCAAAGTTTCAATACCCTTTCCAATTTGATGAATGCGCTGCAAGTGACATAACAGGGTGGAGGTTCCAAGATGGTTAAGGTCCTTACCTCTACTCACTGTTACGTGGCAATGGTTGCAAATGGCTTGGCAATGGTTGTCCAGATATAGGTGGAAACGATTCCATGCATGAGAAGTGGATTTTTTGGTCCTTTGCCCAGGCATGGCAACAATGGGATTTTTCCCACCATGGGCAACAACTGTTGCCTGATTTACAGTTTTTACACAAACATCCTCGCCATCAACATCCTCATCATCCTTGTTGTTATTGCCAACTAGATAAATATCCTCCTCATCCTCCTCGTGCAATTCCACACAAGCATCCTTGAATTCTACGTCAGAAGGTACACAAATTGTCAAAGGAGGATCCTCTTCAAGTACAGTATTACTAGAAAGGTCAGGCTCACACATGGCAACAGCAGACACACTTGGACTCTCCTCGGGGATTTGTGATTTTTCAGAGCACACAATTGGTTCCGGTGTCTAACTCGTCTTAACAATTTCATTTTTTTTTGTACCTCTCCTACAAGCAGTGGGGCTTAAATTATCATTAGAACCATCAGTCATCATAAATACAGGCCAATACCTTATCCTGTTCTTTCCACTTTGTGTAGTGAATGGCATATTGCCATTTTTTTGTTTCTCTAAAGCTGACTTAGCTTTAATTTTTTTTTGCTTTAACAGGGTAAAAGTAGATTTTTTTTAGCCTGACTTTGTGGTCTGACTTAAGCCCTGGTACATCGGCCTTCATAGATGATGTTGACGGCATTGCATCGTCATCATGACTGCTACTGGCAGCTACAAGACTGGTATGTGGCTCCTGCTTTCCAGTCATGTGACTGTCCTCCATACTCACTACGCACACAACCACACAAAAAATTTTTTTTACATTTTTTTGGAACACTGGGGTGAACCCCTGAAAGAGACAGCAGCCCCTTGACATATCGCAGCACAGCACCCCTGCTGTGTAAAACCCACTGCATTAATGGCCGACACTGGACGCACAGCTAATACCAGCATCACCTACACTGATGACAGGTGTGGCTAACATGCACACAAATTTTTTTTTTTTTTTTTTTGGGGCAGCAGCCCCTTGACAGACAGCAGCACAGCACCCCTGCGCACCTACGCCAATGATAGGTGTGGCTAACACGCACACAAATTTTTTTTTTTTTATTTGAACACTGGGGGTGAACCACTGAAAGAGACAGCAGCCCCTTGACAGACAGCAGCACAGCACCCCTGTGCACCTACGCCAATGACAGGTGTGACTAACATGCATACAAAATAAATGTGTTTTTTTTTTAACACTGGGGTGAACTCCTGAAAGAGGCAGCAGCCCCTTAACAGACAGTGGCTAACACACAATTTAATTTTTTTTTCACACTGGGGTGGGTGAAGAGCACCCCTGAAGGACAGAGCACCCCCAGGACAATACAGCACTACAGCCACCCCCCTATGGACAGCACAACAGCCAGCCCCTATTGGCAGGACAACAGCAAGCCAGCCAGTCCCTATGGACAGGACAACAGCAAGCCAGCCCTCATGGACAGTACAACAGTACAACAGCAAGCCCATATATGGACAACGGTAGCCAGCCCCTATGCACAGCATCAGCGTACAACAGCACAGATCAAAGATCCCAGCTCCCTTGCCCCCTCTTCACTCTCCACAGCCGGAAAGAAAAAATGGCGGCGATCACGGGACCTTTATAGAATCCAACACCAGCAAGAAACTGCAGTGGGATGATGACGTTTTGCCTCATTTTTAGATCTGAGTCAGGCGGGAAAGCTCGAGCCGACTCGGATCTGCCTCGGATCCCCATAGTTCGGGCGGGTTTGGATCTCTGATATCCGAACCCGCTCATCCCTAATAAGGACACCCATTTTACCTTACACACATCCATAATACTTTGCTAGGCTGCAAAAACATTGGTAACATCGAGTACAATCAGAGCCTCATGCACACTTGCACAAGGTCTGACCTTACTCAGAAATTGGTAATCTTCTGGTATGCAGTGAGAGCTCAAGCCGCGTCTGCCATCGCAGTGGATAATATATGCACACCCCTCCAATGGCGTTCAAATGCACTGGCACACATGCATTTTTACGACCACCCCCCCATCACCTCCCCCAAATGGTACTGTTAGGATCCGCGGGTAGCGGATCATCTTGTGGCAGGTCCCAGCCATAGTTGCGACTGGGACACTAAATCATGTCCTGTCCTTGTTCCGGTTGTTGCAGGTGGCTGTAAATCCTGTCTTGTCTGTGTTTAGCTCATAGTCTATCATTCCTGTCTGCCTGTTTTGTCTCAGGTGCTCACTAATCATCATCTGTCAGTGTGCAGTTCAGGTGCACACTAGCCTGTGATTTGGAAAGGCATTCCTATGGTATTGGTTCTGATTGGATCCTGCATTTCACAAGTTACAGCCAGCCCTGCACTCTGTGCCAGTTATACTGTCTGTCGTCCTGAGAGTATGTTTGTCTGTACTCAAAAGACTGAGGGCCTAATTCAGACCCTGTTTGTTCAGCAGCACCCGAATGCATCACTATGGCCGATAGTTGCCTGTCTGCACATGCATATGCATCAATATGCGCATGCGCGAGTCACTGACTGTGCTCGGCAATTGTGCACTCATTGTACACAGATTGGATGCTACTTTGAGTGACAGTGCCATTTGTGGGTGGTAACAGGGGAAGGTGCTTGTGAACGGGGGAGTGGTGCTGCGAACGCAGGAGTGTCTGGACGTGAAAACAGAGTTTTATGGGTGTGCATAATTAGCATGGAAGCATCATTGTACACGTCACTTGGTTGTATTTCTGTCTGCAGTGATTACAGTGCTTGCGGTGGGGTAGGGTCTCCCTCAAGTGCTGCGTGCGGCTCCGATGGTTCTCAGTGGTTCTGATTAATCATACACTTCCTGGAGATGACGTGTGCTAATAAAGAAAAGTGGGCGTCTTTATACTGGCGTACGCTCACTCTGCTGTTGCCCTCTAAGACATATAGGGCGTCCTTACACCAGACAGTGTGATCGTGGAATTTGCATACCCGGCCCCTTTTGTATGCAAGTGATCACGGCTTAACGTCCGGGTCTGAATCGCCCCCTGAGTCTTAGCCGGTCTTGCCTTGTACCACAATCCTGTTTATGGAGTCACTTTCCCAGTGTCCAGTACATGTCTGTTTGTTCTGCAGCACCCGTGCATCATACCTTGCCGCTGCCTGTGGCAGCTTCATACCTCAGTCCTGCTAAGCTGTGTCTGTTTGTGTCCACCGGAGTCTGTCTGCAGTGTACTCATCCTTGCTTCTTCCAGTCTATATACCTGCCACATCAAGTTCATCTGTTTGCTGTATTGTTCTGGATGCACCTCGGCCGCATCACCTGGGTCCAGTCACGCCATGGACCTCAAGTCCGCATCATCCAGCTCAAGTCTTACGTCAGCCCTCAAGGCTGCACCATCCTGTCTCAAGTCGCACCTCAGCCCTCAAGGCTGCACCATCCTGTCGCAAGTCACATCTGTCTTCAAGTCCTGTCTCAAGTTGTTCCTCAGCCCTCAAGGCTGCACCATCCTGTCTGAAGTTGTACCTCAGCCCTCAAGGCTGCACTGTCCTGTCTCAAGTCACATCTCTGTCTTCAAGTCCTGTCTCAAGTTGTTCCTAAGCTCTCAAGGCTGCACTGTTCTCTCTGAAGTTGTACCTCAGCACTCAAGGCTGCACCATTCTGTCTCAAGTCGCACCTCAGCCCTCAAGGTTGCACTGTCCTGTCTCAAGTCACATCATTGTCTTCAAGTCCTGTCTCAAGGTGTTCCTCAGCCCTCAAGGCTGCACCGTTCTGTCTCAAGTTGGACCTCAGCCCTCAAGGCTGCACCATCCCGTCTCAAGTCATACCACTACCTTCAAGTCCTGTCTAAAGTTGCACCTCAGCCCTCAAGGCTGCATAGTCCTCTCAAGCCTTCTAGTCCAGTTCTGCCTGTCCTTGTCAGTCCAGTCTTGCCTGTTTTGTCCTTGTCAGTCTATGGGTGTGCATAATTAGCATGGAAGAGTCATTGTACACATCACTTGTTTGTTTTTCTGCCTGCAGTGATTGCCTGTTTTGTCCTTGACAGTCTAGTCTTGTCAGTCTTGTCCGTATTCAAGTCTTGCCTGTCTTGTCTTGTATCCTGCATACCATAGTCTTTGTACTCCTGCCCGGCAGCTATAGTCACTGTCCAGTCTCTATTTGTCTAGTAACCCAGCTGCTATATAGTTCCGAGACACTACGCTGACCATAATGACCTGGCGCTGTTTGTACCATCTCTCTGCAGCATCACTCCACTAGTCTTCGTAGCAATCCCATCATCGTGTGGGATTCGTAACAGATACTTTGTGTCAATCACTCTGCGATGGGTCTGCTTATTCACAGCGATTGCCATCCCGATCGCAGTGACTAGTTTGTGCACGCACACTGCGATGCATGTGCAGTACAAAACAATTGACCATGTGCGTATGCTGTTGCGATCCAACCTGAATAAGGCCCATACTTTGTTAAATTGCCCTGATCCGTAAACCACATGCAAACTACCATCTCAGCATGGATTTGCCATTGATAATTAAAACCCAAGGTTTATAAATTGCTTAGACCATAATGATTGTTTTGCAAACAGCTGACTACAAAAGTGCAGCTAAAGCCGGCATCACGAACAAAATTGGGTAATTGGCCAAATACCGCAACACATTTGGACACAAGATAATAAGTTATAACAATACATTTATTTATATAGCGCTTTCCTCCAGAAGGACTACAGGCACTTTACAGAGATCATGGTTCAGATTTGTAGAAAATACAGAAACCATGAACATTATACAGAGGTTTAGATTTGTGAGTGACTGGGTCACCTAATCTGACTACCCACATGCGTAGCCAAACTGATAACTGATCCCTGATGCTGTTTAATTTTTATCCTGCTAACATGCTATAGAGCAGTGGTCTTCAACCTTGGCCCTCCCGCTGCTATGGAACTACAGATCCCAGCATGCCCTGCCACAGTTTTAGCATGCTGTTATATCAAAACGGTGGGAAGGCATGCTGGAATGTGTAGTTCCACAGCAGCTGGAGGGCTAAGGTTGAAGGCCCATGCTATAGAGTATACTTGCCGACTTTACTAATTTCCTTTCCAGGGATTAGCCCGGAGAGAAGATACAGGTGGGCGGAGATGGGAGCGGGACCAGACTACTCGTCTTTAGGCCCCACCCCTTCCTCAGACCGCGGATTCCTGGTAAGATTCTTCCCATTCTGCCCACTTCAATAGGAAGTGGGCGGGATGTTGGAGGAGTTTTAGGTAGCGCCTCTTCTGGGGGTGCGAGGGGCTACCTAAAAAATCAGGAGCCTCCTGCAGGTTCCAGGAGAGTAGGCAAGTATACTATAGAGGCTTCCTATAACTTTTATAATTAGATTATTTATTAGAATTATGTCTATGCATTATGGTTTATAGACAGTTTAGTTTGAAACAACTTGGCGCAATTTGGAACCAGTAGCCCTCACTTGAAATCATTAATGTACATAAGCTAGCAAATCTTCAAAAATATGTCTTACTGATTTTTGCTGACATATTATGTATTTGATATGAGAATGATCTAAGAGCAGTAAAATCAGGATAAGCAAAAAATTGTAAATAAGCAATTTATGACACCACTCAGTTCCAAGGCTATGGTGAAATTGATGTTACGTGTGGTTTAGTAATTTTAATATCAGTAAAACATCAGACTTTTTAATTGAAAAACAAATATATGGCTTTTTATAGGTAAAATAAGTTAATGCATGTCTAGAATCAGCCATAATATATTGTTATGAATCCAAAAGCCTGCTCCGTGTGAACCCCCTAGAACTCAGGCTAGCGAGGTCTTCCACCACTAACAGCCACCCAGTGTTCCCTTAGACCTATAAATGATCACCGGTACTTAGGTGGCCGCCTGGTCTTAATACTCGAGGTGGAAGCGGTTCACACAAATGCACAATGGAATCCGATGGTGAGAGGAACAGCAGGAATAGGAACGGTCAGTGTTTTGGCTTGGGAGCCGATGAAGCGACTTGGGAGTCGATGGTGCGGTTGAGAGCTGGGAGCAGAAGTTTGTGTACAAGTGGTGCGGCTTTGAGAGATGATGATGCGGCTTAGAAGCTGATGATGCGGCAAGAGCCAGAAGCAGGAATTGTTTAGAAGTGGTGTGGCTTTGAGAGCCGAGGATGCGGCTTTGGAATCGATGGTGTGGCAGAAGCCGGTAGCAGAAATAAGTGAGTTGATGGTGCGGATTTGAGAGTCATTAGTGCGGCTAAGGTGCCAATGGTGCAGCTTTGAGCTGGTAGTAGGAGTTGGTGTATTTGAGATGTTGCTTTGTAAGTCAATGGTGCTGCTCCGGAGCCAGTACACAAGTTGGTGTACTTGCGATGCGGCTTTGTGAGCCAATGGTGCGGCTTGGGAGCCAGTACACAAGTTGGTGTACTTGAGATGCAGCTTTGAGAGCCAATGGTGTGACTTGAGAACCAGTGCACAAGTTGGTATGCTTGCAATGTGGCTTTGAGAGCTGATGGTGTGGCTAGGGAGCCGGTACACAAGTTGGTGTACTTGAGTTGCTGCTTTGAGAGCCGATGGTGCGGCTTGGGAGCCGGTATACAGGTTGGTGTACTTGAGATACGGCTTTGAGAGCCAATGGTGGGGATTGAGAGCCGGAACACAAGTCGGTGTACTTGCAATGCGGCTTTGAGAGCCAATAGAATGGCTTCGGAGATGGTGGCAGCATGGAAGCTGCTGGTGCGGCTGGGAAACCGCACCAGCAGCTGGTGGCTGGTGAGCCGGTGGAAGCACAGAAGTTGCTGGTGCAGCTAGGGAACCGACGGAGAGGCTTGGGAGCTGGTGAACCAGAATACGATACCACGTGGAGATATCGAATGCTGACTATACAGCAGAGCCAAGAGAAACTACAGGAATGCTATAGTCGGCGAGGCGGTAAAAGGCCAGTGTGCACAAATAGGAGGAGGAATCAATCACGCCGTGCTGTGGATAACACGTGACCTTCTGTGGCGTGCGGATCACCTAGCAAGTGAGGGAACCGGAACAAAAGCATCATGAGAAGGTAAACTGCTAGAGGAAGACAAGTCGTGACCGCGACTTGTAACATATTTCCCGTGAAATATTAATGTTCCCCATTAGTATCTACAGTATATTATTGTAGGTACATTAGTTACTATACCTGTTTCACAGGCTTGATGCTGTTCTGTACATTTCTACATAACAACACTTTCTCTAAGTGCTGAAGTTAATCAGTGTCAGAGTACAATTCATATGTATATTATGTTGCATGTTGTTAGGCAATAATAAAATATCTACGGTCACTTATTTGCTCTTTTGCCCCAGGTTAGTAAAATAGCAAATGTACTCCTGAAGGAGACTACACTGACAGGTAGCTCATCTGCCGCACCCCTGTGTGACACTCCTTTTACTCAGAATATTTTCTTACTGGAAAGGAACCAGATTTGTGATGTTATAGATATGAACGCCTCGGGCAAGGGTTATTAAGGTTTTGTTACTCTTCCGCTTTCCATATATGGTCACAGGAAAGTGTCTATCTCTGCAAAGACCAATTATCCTCTGTCCTCAAGATAAGTTAGACACAAGGCATCAATAAATCCAGTTGTTTAGAATGAGTAATAACAGAGCAGAGTAAAAATGTGATTATAAAAATGCTACACGTTAAAAAGGTGCAATGACAGGTTTGTTTTGTTATCTCCCTGATAGAAATATTCCATCAAATGTCAAAGTCAAGAGAAGGAGCGTGTGTGTGAGATTGGTAGAGAGGGGTTTTTAAGGTGGTATATTGGTAGAGTGGAGTTTCTAAGATGGTATATTGGTAGAGTGGGGTTTTTAAGGTGGTACAGTAAATTGATAGAGTGGGGTTCCTAAGGTGGAATATTGGTAGAGTGGGGTTTCTAAGATAGTATAATGGTAGAGTGGAGTTTCTAAGATGGTATATTGGTAGAGTGGAGTTTTTAAGATGGAACAGTATATTGATAGAGTGGGGTTCCTAAGGTGGAATATTGGTAGAGTGGGGTTTCTAAGATGGTATAATGGTAGAGTGGGGTAGATGTGTAGTTGGCAATGTTATGGGCATCAGTGTTTAGAGCAGTTTAGGGAAGGCGAACAGGTAAATATCAGAAATCAAATTTGGATAGACATGAAATGTAGGCGTCTCAGAGGATAATAATAGATGAGATACACGAAAGCACAATTAACTGTAGTTTGCAAGAATGAAGGGAAAATGATTAAGAAAATAATTGAATATTAGAAGTATGAGAAATAAATGCTCCACCCTCAAAAGTATCATATTTGTATGGTAGCTTGGGATGTTTACAATTGGCTCAAGTATTTGTCACTTGTACACTCGTTACTGGAAGGAAGAAATATTTAGGTTAGAAGACGTCATTTAATTAAGTGCCAAACATGAGGGTACAGAACTTCTCATTTTACTGACATGCCTCTATTTGTCTTCCTCATGTATGTAAGGAGCACGGCTTGTATGTAAGGAGCACTGCATGTATGTAAGGAGCACGGCATGTATGTAAGGAGCACGGCATGTATGTAAGGAGCGTGGCATGTATGTAAGGAGCGTGGCATGTATGTAAGGAGCACGGCATGTATTTAAGGAGCACGGCTTGTATGTAAGGAGCACGGCATGTATGTAAGGAGCACGGCATGTATGTAAGGAGCACGGCTTGTATGTAAGGAGCACGGCATTTATGTAAGGAGCATGGCTTGTATGTAAGGAGCATGGCATGTATGTAAGGAGCATGGCATGTATGTAAGGAGCACGGCTTGTATGTAAGGAGCACGGCATGTATGTAAGGAGCACGGCATGTATGTAAGGAGCATGGCTTGTATGTAAGGAGCATGGCATGTATGTAAGGAGCACGGCTTGTATGTAAGGAGCACGGCATGTATGTAAGGAGCATGGCTTGTATGTAAGGAGCACGGCATGTATGTAAGGAGCACGGCATGTATGTAAGGAGCATGGCATGTATGTTAGGAGCATGGCTTGTATGTAAGGAGCATGGCATGTATGTAAGGAGCATGGCATGTATGTAAGGAGCGTGGCAACACTGCTGTTTGGGAATCGCCCCTGGAAGATGGGTTTACACCTAATTTCACAGGATTATGGATCTGGATATTAATTTGCACTTTTTATGTTACTAAACTACCGCTCAGCCCAGTATAGCTTTATATATGTCTTATATATATAATCAGACTCAGGAGACATTGGAACTCTTTCTTTTGCATGTGTCGCTTTTCCTGTTTAAAGTATTTTCTAACATTAGAGAAATTGAGAGATGAGATTCACTAAAAAAGTGTGCCCGGAAGGTAACCCACCTCCAACATAAAATAAGGAGAGCCCAACATACGCCTTTCCCATACATAGTATTTACTTTATATAATCTCATCCCACAAAACAAAATCTGCATTTTGCAAGTGGTTACAAGTCTATTGTCTAGCCTGTACTCAGTAAGGAATTCCCCAGTCCAACACACTGATGTATTCATTCCGGAATCTCATTCTTACGTCTATAATTTGCTTATGTTCCATGGGAATGGGATTAATAGTCGCCGGTTCTAATCCCAACAGTGAGAGACCGACGGATGAAGATCTTGACGGGTGCCCGTAAGTATTATAACCCTCCCCTCTCCCCCCTCTAACCCTAACCATCCCTTTGGGGTACCTAACCCTAACCTCCCCCCCTAGTGCCTAACTCTAACCCCCCCAGGGGTGCTAAACCTAACCCTCCCTCCCAGCAATCTAAACCTAAGTCTCCTGGGGGGGGTGCCTGATCCTAACCTCCCCCCATAGTGCCTAACCCTAACCTCCCCCCCAGGAGTGCCTAAACCTAACCCCCAATCGCCACACCCTAAACCTAAGTCTCCCGGAGGGTGGTGCCTAACCTCCCCTCCTAGTGCCTAACCCTAACCCCCCCTTTCCCTAGCCTAACCCTAAACTTTCCCAGGGGGTGCCTAACCTTAAGTCCCCCTGGGGGTCTCTAAACCTAACCCCCCCATCCCTGGGCTAAGTGCATACTTACCTGACAGGACGACGATTGGTCTGGCGTCCTTCTGCGTCGGGATTAACATAGGCGTCGGTATTTCGAAGCCTATATTACCTTGCCAGGATGACACTGTCGGGATTGAGACCGGCGGCCTCTCATAACTACATCCCATTCCATAAGGGCATCATGCATTTATATCTAGTACATTTAGGTACAAGCAATTTTATAGTTTAAAATCAAATTATTCAATAAAATACAATTTATTATAATATTGGAGTCATAGCAGCTGATTCAGAGTCACTCACTGTTGCAACCGCTTTACCATAGTCAAATCTGCGACTTTATGCTAATTCTTGCATAACTCCTTACCTGGTGTACAGCCATGTGTTTGGATGTGCAAGGATTGAGACGCCCACTGTGAGCATCTTTAGGTGCCGCGTTTCGGTTGCATCATGGAAACTTGCACCTCCCCCCACGCTATGTGCAGAATCTCCATCGGAGTATGCTCTCCAGTGTCAGCGATTAAGCATCTGATTTCGCAACCCGTTTCGCGACAATCCCAAAACAAGCCCAGAACTTGGACCATCTTCGTGCACCTGAATAGTCACCTCCCAGTCAAAAACCAGGAATGTCCAGCATATTTCCAAGACACTTCGGATAGTGTGCGTCTCAATTGCAACTGCGCCTCGCTACGTACACACCGTGGGACGCATGCATTGTGCGACTTTTTTGTGTGACTTGGAAGTATGCGCACTTGAAAAACACTGAACCTTTGCGTGAATGTCAGCAATGCTTGCGACTCAGACAAGCGGTACACTATCCTTTATATCTTGTCTGCAGGTCTGCACGTTTAGGCAGAATTAAGTATATTCTGAATTGAGTAATATTGGAAAGTCTCAAAGGAAGTGTTTTACCATCATCATACCATCATCAGACAGCAGAACGGAGAACAACATTTCAACATTATATATTTTTATATCTCTACCTTTGCTGATAGAAGATCTGAGTCTGTGCAAGTCTTACCCTGCACTAGGCAGTGTTGTCTGACTCCGCATGTGGCTGCATCTACCCAATCGTAGTAAACCGTTGGGTGGTACTGTCATTGGTCTGGGATGCCTAACATAATAACTTGAAGATTTAAACACAGGCAACGTACTTCAGCTAATACGGTATATATCTGCATATTCCCCCAATGTTCTCCGTGAGCCATACTCGGCCCTCTTGATATAGTTCTGCCCTCCGTCATTTGTAATGAAAACTCTCCTCTGAGCAGGTCCCTCCGAACCTTTGATTTCATCTCTCCATTCATTTTGTCTACCTTGTATGCTAATGTTGTAAGTATTCTCTATTTTTAAGTGTACAATTATAATCATTTGAAAGCTCTATGCAGATCAATGAGTTGTTTAACTATGAATGCAATATTGTGGTCTCTCCTCTTCCACAAAAGGTAAACAAGGTCTGATGACTGTATAGTGTAGTCTGGCCTTACCACCTTTATGTACTCTATGAATGAGTAATCATCAATGAAACAGCACCTGCTTGTTTACTGCTAGTAACATTGAAGATTTATTTTGCCAATTGTTTGCATAAACTTGTCCTTCACGTCACATTATATATTACATGTTAAACTTGGCTGGAGACCAAAGTCATTATGTATCAGCAACAGCATCTCTGCCTTCTGGAAGCCACCACGGAAATCTTGCAATGAGCTTTGTTCAGTGTTCTTACACCTACGCCTTAGTTCTAGTTAATCATGAACTGTTGCAATATTATATTATCTCTGCAGTAAAATGCATTACATAAGTTTTATAGAAGTGATATAGATTCAATATTTTTTCATAGAAGTTACAAAAGAGTTATCTTAAGTAGACACATAAAATAGTTGTTTTCTGTATTCATGTGTAATGTATGCTGCCATTTAAGAGGATTAAAACAAATAAATATAGATACATACAATACATATATACATGCATATAGTGACTGATGTACGTAAAATGCGCTTTAACAAAAATGCATTTTCTGCAGAATGCTCAGTTGGATGCAACTCAAGAGGGATCCAGCTCTGCAAGGGTAGTATATGCGCCAGGTTTATGCCAGGAGAGAATCATAGCATATGTGCCAGGTTTATGCCAGCAGAGAACAGCAGCATATGTGCCAGGTTTATGCCAGGAGAGAATCGTAGTATATGTGCCAGGTTTATGCCAGGAGAGAATTGTAGCATATGTGCCAGGTTTATTCCAGGAGAGAACCATAGCATATGTGCCAGGTTTATGCCAGGAGAGAATCGCAGCATATGTGCCAGGTTTATGCCAGTAGAGAATCATAGCATATGTGCCAGGTTTATGCCAGGAGAGAATCGTAGCATATGCCAGGTTTATGCCAGGAGAGAACTGTAGTATATGCGCCAGGTTTATGCCAGGAGAGAATCGTAGCATATGTGCCAGGTTTATGCCAGGAGAGAACCGTAGTATATGTGCCAGGTTTATGCCAGGAGAGGACCATAGTATATGTGCTAGATTTATGCCAGGAGGGAACCGTAGCATATGTGCCAGATTTATGCCAGGAGAGTACGTAGTATGTGGGCCAGGTTTATGCCAGGCATAGGCATATTATCTATAATGGGTGCGGGGTGTGCGGTGCACCAGGGGGGCCCACACCACACAATGACAGAATCTACTTGGAGAATGCTTGGACAATGTGCTAGCGGGACGGGCGGGCCCAAACAGAGACACTCACTCAGTGATGCCACTGTGTCTGCGTCTGGACAGTTATTAAAAGTAATAAAGTTGCATTTGGTGTGTAAAATACAATTAAAGACAAATCCAAAATAAAAGTATGAAATAAGTTCATATGCAAGCATCCAATGTCTACCCCTACATCAGGGGTGGGGAACCTTTTTTCTGTCGAGGGCCATTTTGGTATATATAACCTTATTTGCGGGCATGGTGTAGGCCACGCCCCTCTGCATGATGTCACATGGGGGGCGGGGCCACAATTGTCAGTGAGCACAGCAATGCCCAGAGCATCCTTAGGATGCTCCAGGGAGCTGTAAGAGCAGCGGTGTGACCATCTGAAGCGTCCCAAGGATGCTCCAGGCGGCACTGCTGTATAGATTCTGGCTGCAGGATGCCATTGTAGGCACCCTGCTAGCCAGATGAGGCTATCAGAAAAAATCTCAGAGGGCCAGACCAAATGATTCCGCGGGCCTTATACAGCCCCCGGGCCTGAGGTTCCCCATCGCTGCCCTACATCATTATTAATTACACAGGTCTGCGTTGAAAAAGGTAAACAAATTTATGTGATACTTATATATTTTTGGCTTCTGAACACGAAAATGACTCCCGATTTTGCATATCACATCACGTTTTTCTGCAAAACGTGTATTGATGAATGTCATTTTTTTCATATTCTTTAAAGTAATAAATTTATTCTGCTTACATTTATTATAAAACATTGTCTTAAATTAATTCAGTCGGTAGTATAGAATGTTGCAATTCAGTTCTCATCATAAAACTCTCCCCCCGCCCATTGCCAGATTAAATACAAAGGGCCTAAACCCCACTGTCTAAAGGAACATTGCACACACACAACAACTACATCTACAAGGTGAGCTGGCGAAGGTGGAACCAAATACAACAGATGCAACACAGTTTTGCCCTCTGCCGGCTCATTTTAACCCCTGCCTACCATCACATACACACACACACAGTACACTACAATACAGTGAAGAACAGAGTGAACGGTTCCACCAAGACGTTAAAAATGTATAAAGAAGTTACCAGGGTCGTTGGGACGTCAGCATGATGGCTGGCTACTGCTGGATGATACACAGAGACGACACAGAAAAAGCTTATAATTGAAAAGCGACAAAACAAATTTTGAAGTCAAATAAAACAAGATATTAACGATTTTTTCAATAATTATGGTTTTGTTTTTCTATTATTGTTTGATTTTATTGTTATTTTATTATGTAATTAAGACAAAAACACAGTGATATCATCCACACTTCTTTGTATTTCACAATAAATGATAAAAACAATTAAACTTCTTGTTTTTTCTTAAAAATGTATGTAACCCCCTTATAGGTAAATGTGATGTGGTAATTTTTGTAATATACTATTTCTTGATGTACACAGGAGTATAATTAAGAATATAAAAGTATTATTAAAAAAGCTTTCAATACCTTAAATTTCGCAGACCTGTGTTATTACAGTATACTTTATACACTATGGGAGGAATCAAGACGCGCTAAGCCAGTGAGAAGCAGCTGTCAATCATCAGCAGTGTGTATTTGGCACCGGGGTCAAACACCTGCATTATATATGTCTCCTAACAGGTGGGTATGCATCTGAGTGCTTGGTCGCAACACGCTATTACTATTCTTGGCCTGCATTTGCACACCTCTTCCCTCTGCAGTTCCTCGTCTCTTAGGGGTGTATTTACTAAAGTGAGAGGTTTAAGAAGTGGAGATGTTGCCCATTGCAACCAATCAGATTCTAGCTATTATCTTCTAGAAGGTGCTAGTTAAATGTTAAGTAGAATCTGATTGGTTGCTATGGGCAACATCTCCGTTTCTAAAAACTCTCACTTTAGTAAATATACCCCTAAGGGGCATATTCAATTGGGTGTGAGAATAGCTAAAATCCCTCACCTGTGAGGTTTTTCCTGCAGGTGCGGCTTTTTGCTATTCAATTAGGTGCGTGGTTTTTTTTTTTTTCGTGCCGGGAGGTTTCTTTTCACGCACCTCCTGAGCAAGCCTGATTTTTCCTAAACTCTTTAGTTTTAGGAAAAATTAGTGGGACTTGCTCTGGCACCCTGTCGGCACCCCCCCCCCTTAGGACTAATTAAGCAATTGGAAGTTTCCAATTAGCTTAATTAGTCCTTAATTACTGACCTGTATTCTTCATCCAGCATCGGGAGCCGGCTCTTCTGCAGCAGGGTGAGTATTTCAGTGTGTGTGGTGCTTGTGAGTGTACATGAGTGACTGTGTGTGTGCATGAATGTGTGTGTGTGTGACCCCCGGTGTTTGTGTGGCCCCCCTGGAATGGGCACTGGGAGAACTACATCTCCCAGCAGCCCTTGCCCTTCCCACCAGCCCCTGGAGCCTTGCAGTGGCCTCCGGGACTCCCAGCAGTCCCCTCTCCAGTAAGAAGAGAGAGGGGAGGCCACCAGAGACGCCCGGCTAGGTAAGTGAAGATTTTTTTTTTTAAATTTGTAACCCCCCCCCTTCAATGGCTGCTGGGGGGCTTTTATGCATAAGGGTCTCTTCTGGTACCTTCACAGTAAGGCTCCTGGGAAATTCCTCTTCCCCATCTCTCCAACAAATATACTTGCATCTCTTACCCCTCTCATGGGTGCTAAACACTTCACTTGGCTGCTCATGCTGCAACCTTACAGCTCTTTCTCTGTGGTCTCTCACAGACTTTATCTCAGTGTTCTCACTCCAGACCTCTGTCTCCTTGGGCGTTAGATGGGCATCGTGGCAGCCACCACGGCCCTGCCAAACCCCCTTGCTGCCAGTGGGCACAAGGACTACATTTCTTCTTCCAGCTTTGACACTCCCCAAAGATGTCTGCCCTTTCCCAAATTATTCTTCTCAATCCCCTTTGTTCTTCTCTGCCTGTTACACACCCAGTCTCCAGACCCCTGTGTGTCTATCTCTCCAGTCCCTCCTTTACCTGAAAACTGATCCCCAGGGTTTCAAGAATGTAATATCTACAGCAGGAAGCAAGCTTTAACACTGACAGGGGTGTATTTACAAATACCATCCCCTAGATGGTGTTACATATTATTTACGTGGTGCAGGGTTTTCAGAGCCAAAAACCCCGTGACCACTATTTATTTAATTGAATACCGCGGGTAGCGGGAGCGCGCATACCCGCGGTGTTTCTAAATTGGCCACGAGGGGTGCTAGGTTTTTGCCTCACTAAACCTCGCGCCCAATTGTATATGCCCCTAAGTGTAAGGAGACATGAGAACAAGATGCAACTGAATCTGCCCATTTTTGTCAGTATGAAATTTTGTATTATACGCAAAAGAAGACGTGTACGTCCTAATACACATCAGGCCCACAGTGTTGTGTAAAGTTACATTTAATTAAACTTTGTGACTGATTGCATAAAAAACTGTGTTGACTCATTTTTGCAAATTTGTGTTTTCTTATCATACAGAGCAACCCAGACGCAGAACTGCAGGCACAGAGCGAATGTTTAGCCGGAGTTCAGAAGGACGAACGGCACCAGCTGGTCATAGGCTGGTGCAAGTGCCATCTGCGGCTGCAATAGCGCCCACCTCAGAATTACCCCTTTATATATTTTTGGTTATGTTATTTTTTTTCATAACCTGCAGGTGACACTGTTACTATTGTCCATTATGAATGTATTACAGGCCCTCAGCACCAAAACAATGCGCTAAATAGCAATACGTGTGTGTGTGTGTTTTGTTTTTATTCATTGGAATAAATGTACTTTAATTTTTCTTAATACACCTGATCACTGGTCCAGTAACAGCAGATTGACAAATCAAGTTACACAGAAAAAAAACCAAATGATATAAAGTGTTTACAACTAAGGGTATCTATAGTATGTTCAGAATTAATTAAAACGTAATGAAAGTATTTAACCTTCAAACAGGGAAAGAATCACTGTAGTATTAACCCCCAGGTTTGTATATATATAACACATTCTTCTCAGTGTGTGTTATGGTTCTAGTTTGGTCCTCAGGCAGCATGAGGTTGTAGAACGCCCCCTGCATCCAGTGTCTGACGTCAGTAACGTGAGAACTGGTAGATCATGGGGAATTCATCTAGTGAACGTGACCCTGGGCGACATACCACGGTGGGCGTACACCTCCCAGTATGAGCCAGAGTTATTTATTTTGTACTGTTTTAGTGCTGGAATAAAGCTATAAAGCAGCAATCATCATCTGTAATACAGAGCTGGTAGTTACATTATATATCTGTGTTATCACTAATCAGCTGATATCTGCAATGTTTGTCATGTCCAACTTCTTCAATATAATGGGTTACATTGTTTAGGGCCAACTTGGTGGAAAGCCAGAAAGCAACACTGTACTCACATTAGTAGCCTAATGCCCACCACTTATAGTCCCATGCCTGTATGCGTCCAACTACTGCCCTGTGTCCTGCATGAGAGCGTCATACCCATCATTATAGCGCTGTCACCAGGCAGTACAAAAGCTTCATATTCATTGTGTACCATCTTGTGCCCATATTAGCAGGACCTTGCACACTCTCTCCTATGCCCGCTATTACAGCACTATTCTTAGTTTAAAAGCCATCTGCCTAGTTTTATGCCTGCCCAGATTAATAGCCTCATGTGCACCACATAAAGTCTTGTACCCAGACTGCCTTATGCCAACCACAGTCTTATGCCCACTACTTAGAGTAATAGCCCCATAACCAGGTGTAAATGCAGGGGGGGAGGGGGGTTCTGTTTATATATGCAGCTGTGGGGGTGCTCCTCTATTGAACCTAGGAGGGATTCCTAATAGTCCAAAATTCACTTTAAGCCAGCAATGGAGGGCACTCACCAATTTTCAGTCCAAAACATCATTATACAGGTCGACGTTTCGGGCCTCCGCTGGTCTTTGTCAAGACAGGTCATGAAGAGAGATACAGCACCAGCAGTAACTAGAGAATTTTGGACCAGCTGCATGCAAAATTTGGAAAGTAGATCAGGCGTGAGGTGTGCAGTCGTTGGGAGATAATGCACGGTCATGTAACCTAGTGTGTCCAATCATGTTGGTGAGATTTTTCTCAATATACTACACCATTATATATATATATATATATATATATATACTCTGTATTTATCGTACTGTGCAAAAGTTTGAGGCAGGTGTGGAAAAAATGCTGCAAAGTAAGAATGCTTTCAAAAATAGAAGTGTTTATTTTTATCAATTAACAAAATGCAAGTGAATGAACAGAAGTGAAATCAAAATGTAATCGAAATTTGGTGTGACCACCCTTTGCCTTCAAAACAGCATCAATTCTTCTAGGTACATTTGTGCAGTTATTGAAGGTACTCGTCAGGGAGGTTGTTCCAATTATATTGGAGAACTAAGCACAGATCTTCTGTGGATGTAGCTTGCTCAAATCCTTCTGTCTCTTCATGTAATCCCAGGTAGACTCGATGATGTTGAGATCATGGTTCTGTGGGGGCCATATCATCACTTCCAGGACTCCTTGTTCTTCTTTACACTGAAGATAATTCTTAATGACATTGGCTGTATGTTTGGGGTTGTTGTCCTGCTGCAGAATAAATTTGGAGCCAATCAGACGCCTCCCTGATGGTATTGCATGATGAATAAGTACCTGCCTGTATTTCTCAGCATTGAGTACACCATTAATCCTGACCAATTCGCCAACTCCATTTACTGAAATGCAGCCCGAAACTTTCAAGGAACCTCCACCATGCTTCACTGTTGCCTGCAGACACTCATTATTGTACTGCTCTCCAGCTCTTCGGTGAACAAATTGCCTTCTGTTACAGCTCACCAGTCCAGAGCATCTGCTGCCTTTTTTCTGCACCCCAGTTCTTATGTTTTTGTTTCCACGTCGAAGGTATGGCTTTTTGGCCGCAATTCTTCCATGATGACCAATTCTGACCAGACTTCTCCAGTAGATGGGTGTACCTGGTTCCCACTGGTTTCTGCCAGTTCTGAGCTGATGGCACTGCTGGACATCTGGACATCTTCCGATTTCGAAGGGAAGTAAGCATGACGTGTCTTTCATCTGATGCATTAAGTTTCCTTGGCCGACTACTGCGTCTACGGCCCCCAATGTTGCCCGTTTCTTTGTGCTTCTTCAAAAGAGCTTGAACACCACATCTTGCAACCCCAGTCTGCTTTGAAATCTTTGCCTGGGAGAGACCTTGCTAATGCAGTATAACAACCTTGTGTCTTGTTGCTGTGCTCAGTCTTTGTAGCAGAGTTTGGCTGTTCCTCACCCAGTTTTAAGCCTCCTACACAGCTGTTTCTGTTTCAGTTAATGACTGGGTTTCAACCTACATATGAAAATGATGATCATTATCACCTGTTTGGTATGATCGGTTAATCATACACTTGACTATAATCCTACAAAATCCCTGACTTTGTGCAAGCATACCTTGATGCTGTTTTGAAGGCAAGGGCTGGTTACAAAAAAATTTGATTTGATTTAGATATCGCTTCTGTTCATTAACTTTGCATACGTATACTTACCTGACCCCTGTTGGGATACCAACCATCGAGATAATGTTGACGGTATTCTGACAAAAGGCATCCCGACAGCCGGCATTACATACCCATTCCTTTCAAACTACCCAACGTGTTTTGTCAATATTTTAACTTCATCAGGGGTATATTTACTATCCTGATATCTCCAGGTTTTTCAGCAGTCGCAGAGGATGTATGCCTCATGTATTAACATATTGCTTTTATTATCCTGATAACTCCCGTTTTCCAGCAGCCACAGATTTGCAGCAATTCCTCTGTGTCTGATGATGTGTCCTGGACTCTGTCTAAGTAGTGAATGAACCAGCAGTAACCAGCAAATTTTGTACAATTAGATTTTTAGCTGTGACCAGCTGCATGGGAATTTTTGAAAGTAGATCATGCGTGAGGTGTGCAGTTATTGGGAAATAATGCATGGTTACGAGGCCTAGTGTGTCCAATCATGTTGGTGAGATTTTTCTTAGTATACCACACCAATTTTTATATATATATATATATATATATATATATATATATATGTAATCAAAACCTCATCACAAAGCCACGACTGTATCACTCCACAGCTGCAAACAATAGCTGGCGGGTCCCCGGCTGACCCAGTTCCCCCTGTTCCACTTCTTCCCCTGCCACTGCTAACTGCTAATTTAAAGTGCCCACTCTCAGGTGGCGTATAGCGGGTTACACTTTCAGCTGGGCAGGTCCTCCTCGGCTCCCTCCGTTGCTCCCTTGTCCCTTCACTGGCTTAGGTTTTTTTTTAACTTTACTGTTTTCTCCTCTTCAGACGGGAGGTCGGGGGTCCGCAGCTGCAGCGGCCAGGTAGGTAGGGGACAGTGATGTGAGCGGAGGGGGTAGAGGGAGGGGGGACACAGAATTACCGCAGCAGTAGGCAGTGCTGCGCATGCGCTGATTTTATGAATGTAACAGCTCATGCGCAGCACTGATTACAGCTGCGGTAAGGTAGTGTAGAGAGGGAAAATAATCTATTTCCTGAAAAGCTGTCATTGCAAAAATGACAGCTTTTCGGAATAGATACTGATGGAGAGGGGGAATGATGAATTTCTCCGGTAATTAGGTAGAACTCCATGCGAGTTCTAAACCTAATTACCTCCATAGATTTTTTAGTTATGATGAATAGGCCCCTCAGATACATACACATCACTGCCTCACTGACAGAAATACACATCACTGCCTCACTGACAGTAATACACATCACTGCCTCACTGACAGACATACACATCACTGCCTCACTGACAGTAATACACATCACTGCCTCACTGACAGACATACACATCACTGCCTCACTGACAGACATACACATCACTGCCTCACTGACAGACATACACATCACTGCCTCACTGACAGAAATACACATCACTGCCTCACTGACAGTAATACACATCACTGCCTCACTGACAGACATACACATCACTTCCTCACTGACAGTAATACACATCACTGCCTCACTGACAGACATACACATCACTGCCTCACTGACATACACATCACTGCCTCACTGACAGACATACACATCACTGCCTCACTGACAGTAATACACATCACTGCCTCAATGACAGAATACACATCACTGCCTCACTGACAGAATACACATCACTGCCTCACTGACAGACATACACATCACTGCCTCACTGACCGACGGGCAGCAGATACATTGGCCGATCAATTGATCGTCCAATGTATCTGTCAGTGTGTACCCAGCTTTAGGGAGCGCTGGCCTTTAGGCCTGATTTAGGCAACTTAAATAGACCGCGAGTGATCACCAAATGAGACAGCCAGGCTCTAGGGGAAGCAGTTAATCATCATACACGAAAAATAAGCACTTGAAATTTTATTATTGCAGCATTACTTACTGACACCTACCCATAATTAAAAGCATAATAAACTTTACAGAAATACAAGCTGAATACATAGTTGCTAACATTTTAATCCAGTTTCCAGGTACGTATTGCCGCTGGGCAGGTGCATGTACACACTTTATGTAGAGTGCAGTCTAGGTGAGTCTCGGAGTACTACACCCCAATCATATGTTTAACAATCGTATGATTATGATGTCACTCATATAATTATTATGTCATTATATTTACAGTTTTGCATAATTATATATAGAATAAAAACCCCATGCAGCTGGTCAGAGGTAACAACTAGGAAATTACGAGAGACAAAAATAATTCAGGGACAAAGGGGCCTATGTATTAAAGTAATTATTGCAGTGAATTCTTCAAAAGTGCCATTATTTATAATCATGCCCATTTACCATCAGACATTTCTGAAATTTGCAGCGGCCTATTCTCGATTGTATAAGATTTCTATGGGGACTACAAAAATGGACAATACACTAAGTTTCCGGCACCCAGTAACTAAGACCATCTTTAGATGACATTAGACATTGTACCTTATAAATCTAATCAATGAGAACATAAATAAAGTCTGAGGCAGCGCATGTCTCCGTATACCTTGCTGGGAGTTGTAGTTCAACTGCATCATTAGAGCTTCATGGTCCTCACCCCCCTACCCGGGTACATTTTATATTGTACACTGATCATACATTGATCAGATGTGCTGTTCATCCTGTCAGTAGCACAGAATAAATACATTTTATATGAAGAGCTTATTTACTTACAAACCCAATAACCTGCATTGGCTTAAATCCAGCGTTCAATTAAAGCTTGTTAATCAGCATTAGGTGCAACAAACTAATAATGTCAGCACTGCAGCCTGAGGTTCTTCTTGTGTCATTTTGTTATACACACTTAATAACTTGCAGATGTTGGCAGTTAGTTCCCATCGCCTCTGCTTAGTCGCTTAACATTTGCCAAACCAGGCTCATTTTTACATTTTACAGATACACTCAGACACAAAGCAGGAAGAATACTGCATACTGTCCCCCTGCAGACAATACGCAGTACATGGTGTGTACTATATAATACACAGGGAGTCAGGCACCTGCAGCCTGTCTTACAGTCACTGACCCCCAGTTGGACAGCTGGAAGGTTATGGTGATATTTCTTACCTGTTCCCTTTGGTAATATAAAGAACATCGGGCCTGATTCACTGTGGATTGCTATTGTGATTGCAGCTGCGATTACGCACAGAGGTCTGCTGCGAAAATATGCTAATGAATGCAATCACAAAGCCATCGCACAGCCAGTATAGAAATGCCCACTACCGCTATCTCACATCCGTAATACCCTGCAGTCCTGCATATACATAGGGAACATCGAGTAACATCGGCCCCTCACGCAGAATTACAGCCGTGACCTTGCTCAGAATTTGCTAAGTACACAAGCTGCGTATGCCGTTGCAGTAGCTAATTTATGCACACCCATGTAACCGTTCAAACGGACAGGCACGCCTGCATTTCTCCGACCACTCCCAAACGTCACCACCTCCAAACGCTGACCTCCCGTCACTCACTATGCGATGGCTTTCTTTCTGCGTGAGTGATCGCAGAACGATCGCAATGCTAACTCACACACGCGCAGTGCAATGCATACGCATGCGCAGTACGCACCATCGACTGATCTGCGTACGCTGCTGTAGTTGCGGCCCATTGTACCAGTGTGGAATCAAATTTCCAGAATTTTTGGGAGGGTTCTCTTTTTATGGGGCTTTTATGTAATTTGGAAGGGAACACCATATTTCATTGTGTCCTTGGTAAGCAAACAGGCAGCAATGCTTAATTAAACTCAGTTTATTAAATATTAAACCTTTAAGGACAATAAATGCTGAAGTCAATAAGCTGTAAAATGTTTCTTGTAACAACTGCTACGAGCTGGAATATCATATCAGCTTAGTCAAGTTCTGTAATAATATTTAAAAGCAGTTATTCTTAGTAACATAGTAAAGTAGTTTTTAGAAAGTTTTGTACAATAGTCTGTATGGGGCATGTGAGGTTGTACGGGGCATGTGAGGCTGTATGGGGCATGTGAGGCTGTACGGGCCATGTGATGCTGTAATGCTTGTCAGGCTGTATGGGGCATGGTAGGCTGTATGGGGCATGGTAGGCTGTACAGGGCATGGTAGGCTGTATGGTACATTGTGGGCTATACGGGGCACGTGAGGCTATATGGGACACCTGAGACTTTGTGCATGGTAGGCTGTACGAGGCACATGAGGCTATATGGGACACGAGAGTCTGTATGTGCATGGTAGGCTGTACAGTGTATGGTAGACTGTACGGGGCATGTGAGGCAGTATGGTCCATGGTAGGCTGTACAGGCCATGTCAGGCTGTGCGGACCATGTAAGGACCGGTGTAAGGGAGGCTGTATGGTGCATATCAGGTTGTAATGGTCACGTGAGGCTATACGAGACATGTTATGCTGTACGGGGCATGTGAGGCTGTATGGGGCATGTGAGGCTGTATGAGACATGTGAGGTTGTACTTGACATGTGACATGTGAGGGTGTATAGTAGACTGTACAGTGCATTTGAGGCTGTAGGGAGCATGTCAGGCAGTATGGGCATATGAGGCTGTATGGGTCATATAGGGATCTACAAGGCATGTTAGGCTGCACAGGGCATGTGAGGCTGTACGGGGCAGGTTTGTGTGCGCCTGTACGGGGCATGTGAATTTGTACGTGGCATATGTTGTTGTATTGGTCAGCTTATATGGCTTATGATGCTATTTGGAACATGTGAGCCTGTATGAGCCATGTTAGGCTGTACCAGGGGTGTTAGACAGTATGGGAAAGTGAAGCTGTATGGGGCATGTGAGGATATAGGATCCATGTGAGGCTGTAGTGGGAGTGGGAAACTATATGGGGCATGTGAGACTGTATGGGGCATGTGAGGCTGTATGGGACATATGAGGCTGTACTTGGGGTATGAAACTGTATGGGGCATGTTAGACTGTATGGGGCATATAAGACTGTATGGGACATTTGAGGCTGTATGGGGTATGTAAGTCTGTATAGGACATAAGGAGCTTATAGGGCTTATGAGGCTATTTGGAACATGTGAGCCTGTATGGGCCATGTTAGGCTGTACCAGGGGTGTTAGACTGTATGGGAATGTGAGGCTGTATTGGGCATGTGAGGATATAGGGTGCATGTGAGGCTGTGCTGGGAGTGTGAAACTATATGGGGCATGTGAGACTGTATGGGGCATGTGAGGCTGTATGGGGCATATGAGGCTGTACTGGGGGTATGAAAGTGTATGGGGCATATGAGACTGTATGGGGCATTTGAGGCTGTATGGGGCATATGAGGCTGTACTGGGGGTATGAGACTGTATGGGGCATATGAGACTGTATGGGGCATGTGAGACGGTACGGTCATGTGAGACTGTATGGGGCATTTGAGGCTGTATGTGACATGTGAAGCTATATGGGGCATATGAGACTGTATTGGGCATGTGAGGCTGTACTGGGGGTGTGAAACTGTATGGGTCATGTGAAGCTGTAAGGGGCATGTGAGGTTGTATGGGACATGTGAGGCTTTATATATTTTTACTTACGTGCTGCAATGATTACTTATTCTTTTGTCATACCACTCATGTAAGGCATTTTGTTTCCCACTATACTGTGCGCTGTGCTCTGCAATGCTCACTACGTACTGTATATTGTAATCACTGTAATGGTGTACCAGTTTATTTTTTCTGTGATGCATTGGATGCCACACTAATTTAACATGCATTTCTGTGAAAGGAGAAGGCGGCAGAAGGAAGGCACAGATGATTCCCAGAAGGGGAAGGAGGACCATAAGGAAACAAATAGACAGACCTAGCAAACCATCTAAAAATACCTCTCGGTAGTCCTGATTTGGAAGTGCCAAACCCGTACTTGCCTACTTTTGAAAAAGCATTTCAGGGAGATTGTGAAAGCAGCACCTATGTGCGCGGCGGTAATGTGCGGGCGTGTACTGCTACATCTAAATGTAAACAAAAGCAGTTAAGGTGGGCATACACGGCAAGATAAAATGTCTGTCAGACCGACAGACATTTTGTCTGGCCGGCTGCCAGCCGCAGATGTCCACGGCATACACTGTGAGAGAAATCTCACAGTGTATAGCCCGACATCTGCGCTCCGCCCCCGGGGGAGGAGACATTTCCCTGTTCCTTCCGTAGGAAGGAACACAGGAAATGTCTGTCTGTCGGCCGCGCTGGGCATACACTGCCCGATGCGGCCGACAGTTACCGGGTAAATATCGTATCGGACGGGCATGCTGGACAATCCAGCCTGCCCGACCGAGCAATATTTAACTCTCGGTCGCCCCCCCCACGCTACAATTATCGCCGCGATCCGCCGATATCGGGCGGATCGTTCCGATAATTGCAGCGTGTATGGCCAGCATTAGTAAGATCTATTTTTTTTATAAAAACACACTGATACTTTACAGAAAATACATGTAGCCATAGGGATCATAGGCCCTGATTCAGAGCCGCTCGCTATTTGTGGTCGTTCGTTCTAAAACAAGGGGTGGCTATTCAAATGAACCGTTCGCTAATTGCGGTCTGTTCACGCCTCTAAGTCTGAACGAGCGAGCAAAACTTGCGGTTGTAATTTTGAAAAATACGCCCCCTTGCCGCTTGCACCATACGTCATGTCCGCTATTTATTAGATTAATCGAGTACATCGAACAGCATATGAACTGCTCGCTATTCTTGTGGCTGGTTTTTTCAACCGCTATTTTGCGAGCAGTTCTGAGTTAAAAAAAACCAAGTGACGTGGTTAATGATGCTGCTGTATTAATTATGCACTCCCTTAAAACGCCCGTTTTGACCTTTAAGCACGCCTGCGATCTAATTCCACACCCTCGTTTTCAAGCACCTTCCCCTGTTACCACCCACATACGCCTCCTTCTGTCACTCAAAATAGCAGGCATTCGCTATATAGCGAACAAACGATTTTCGGCCGCACTGACTGGTTCTCGCATGCGTATTAAAAACCGTACGCATGCGCAGATGTGCGAACATCGGTCAGAACGAACGAGCGGCCGCTTACGAGCGGCTTTGAATCAGGGCCATTGTGCCTTATAACGAATGTGGGGAAATTATACTAATGATCCCAGTTGAATGTAAATATCTGTTTATTTTTATATATAATATCTTTATAATAGGGGTAAGGTGCAATCGGGGAGATTGATAGGCTCTTCAGGGAGACAGGGAGATTGCTGCTGTTATGTATGCACTACCGCACGTCCAGGCGATATGTTAACTTTAAATAGTTAACAATCTAACAACTGAACGATGCAGGATATGTCGTTCAGGTGTTTGGTAGATTGCACAGTGTGTATGCACTATATCGCTTCTCAGGGAGTACAAGGGACATATGTACGACCATCGCATCGTTTGCTGATCGTCTTTTATCCAGCATTACACTCATATAGCCGATCCGTCTGACTTCTGTGTGAATCTGAATTGCCTGCAGATGACACAGAGAGGTGCATTTACGCCTTTCATGGTCTTGGATGGACGTGTGCGCAGTGTGAAAGCAATGCTGATGAGCCTGCTGTATATAACAGAGGTGTTCTGAAGGGATGAAAGAGCAGGGTGGCTTTAATCTGAAGTTATGTGATTTGATAAGAACAGCATTACACATTCTCTTTAATGTATAACAGCCCCCTTTGCGAAAATAAAGTTCGGATCAGGTCAGAAAATCATTGCCACAGCTAATATCAATTGAATCTATAATGGATTTTATTCTATTATTTAGCAATCTTTATTATTTATTTCCTTGTGTATGTTTTGTCAATGTCTTCACAGTGTGCAGTGAGTCCTTAAGGGCCGTGCAGCACAATATTTGAATAACGGGACTGTTTCTGGAATGCGTGCTATAGTAACAGTCCTACACAAAAAGTTAGAGAATTAGCAATAGATAACCTCTCAGGCTGCCAGTGACAGCTGTCCAGGGTCTCATCAGAGGTTTCAGCCCACAATCAGAAGGGAAATCAAAGCCTACTCGACCTATTAATACATTTCTGCTTTTTGCTGTTTCTCTCCCCGGGGCCTATTCATTGTAACTAAAAGTTCTCTGGAGGTAATTAGGTTTAGAACATGGAGTTCTACCTTATTACCGGAGGAATTCCTCATTCCGCCTCTCCATAAGTATCTATTCCGAAAAGCTGTAATTTTTGCGATGACAGCTTTTCAGGAAATAGATAGTTATCTCTATCTACACTACCTTACCGCAGCTGGAATCCGTGCTGCGCATGCGCCGTTATGTTCACAAAAGCGGCGCATGCGCAGCACAGATTACACCTGCGATAATTCTGTGTCCCCCCCCCCCCCTCACATACCTGGCCGGCTATAGTTGCAGATCCCGATCTCCGCCCGGCCACCGTCTGCAGCAGACAGCACGGACAGGCAGAGGGGGTCGAAGATTTTTTTATTTTTTTTAAACTTTATTTTGTTCTCACAGCAACAATGCTGTGAGAACACAGAGCGGCAGCCGGAGCCTTGGAAGGGACCAGAGCGACGGAGGGAGCCGGCGGAGGACCTGCCCAGCTGGCAGCAGGTAAGTGTCACCCGCTGTACGCCACCTGAGAGTGGCGTATAGTAACACCATCAAATACCAAAAATACATAATTTTCAGAATTTGATGAATAGCCTAATTTCTACATCCCCATACTAATGTACTAATGTATGGGGAGTGTGGAAATAAGAGATCCATTGGTTTATTGCTTCTAACCTTAAACAACCTTCTTAACTTAATTTGCTTAACTAATAAATTGACACAGACACCAAACAGCTTGGCTAAAAGGTCACAGCTTTTTATTAAATAATTAATTAATTTACCTAACCAGGGTGGCAAGAGACGCTGCAAGCTCAGTTCTAGCTTTCAAAATACAAATGACTCGGGGGACGACTAAAACGTCCCCCCCTCTAGACGCACTTACGATGTGAGGGTCCCGCTTCCCTCCTAGGCCAAACCGAAATGCTTCCGTAGAAAAGCGCTCAGGTCCCCTCGCACGGAGGACAAATTTGCCACGCACATCGAGGGCAAGCGCCCCCACAATGCTTTCTTGCGCCACATAAAGCCACTGGCCTGCAGCGTACTCCCGCCTGCTGCACCTCCCCTAATTTTGGAAAGAATAGTTAACACACAACAAATATAAGGGTGGGATGGTGGGTTTCATAAATCCAGCAAAAGAGGCTGAACCCTGACGCAGCCTTTCCTTATATACCACAAAACCAACCACACCTACCACAAACATCAATTGGCCCAAACCAACCATCTGACCCACTGACATCAACTAAGTCACCTGACCCACAAGGCTGTCAATCACTGCCTCAGCAAAAAAACAGTCTTCTTATTTATTCTTAAGCTTAAACAGCTTTCACCTGCTATTAACGCAGGTGGATTTAACCAGGAGATATCAGTGATATCTCCTGTGTCAAGTGTCTTCATGAATACTAAAATAACGGTAATTAAGGAAAATGTCCTTAAAACCGTTATTTTAGTGTTGATGAATAGGCCCCCCAATTGCAAGTACATAAGTGTTATGATATAATGAGGAGGGCCATAACACCGATTTGTGATTAACAGATTTATTACAACACTTTGATTTCTGTCCTCAGCGTAAAACAAACATTGAGGGCCTCACTTACGAAACCTTAGATGAATACCACAAATACTGCTTCTGCCTGGATGCACCTGTGCTTAACTTTCAGGCAAAGCTAATGGATTTGTGGATCAACATTATGGACTTTAGGCCTGATTCAGAAATTTATGATAATACAATCGCAGCTGCATACTCTCACAGATCGTAGTTGCTAAAATATGCTAACGCCTTCCAAAACACAGCCCAGCATAGGGATGCCCACTACAGCCTTCTCATATCCGTCCAACGTTGTGCAACAGAGTAAATGTCGGTAACATCGATGCACTTTCAGTGGTCACTCAACAAGTAACTCAAGTCTGATTAGCCACAAACACTGCAGCTCTCCTACTGTGAAAGCGATTGCAATGGCTAATTTCTGCACGCCATGAAACGGCGTTCAAACGGTCAGACACGCCTGCGTTTTTCTAACCACCCTGAAACGCTGACTACCTGTAACTCACTTTGCGAGTGGGTCCTGTGTACAAGAGTAATCTCAATGTAATCGCTGCAGGTGAACAGTGGGTTGTTCCCGCATACGCAATAGAAAACAGTCAATTGTTCTGCAAATATATCGTCAATGCGTCCGTCTCTGAATCAGGTTCTTTGTGCTTGGGTAAGGTGATCATGGTATTCTCAAATGAGTACTGTGTGGGTGCATCGATCTGTGTGCTTGCTTCAGTGGAACACTGCTAAATTTTCTGTTACAGAGTCAGCTTACTTAACTGAGATGAAAAGTTGGAACTTTAGGGACATTTCTGACATAGGGCCGTATTCAATTAGAAGCGAAAAGCCGTAATAGGCAACAAAAAGTTTCGCCTATTGCCGCTTTTCGCCTGGTCGGAACTAATCTCCAAATTCGATTCCAGCCGAAATTTGCCTAAGCGGAAACTCAATACAATGTAATAGGCGAAAAAGTTTCTCCTAAGAATAGCAGGTGAAAAGAAGTGCAAAATCTTTATTTTGGGGTGCAAACGTGGGGAAACGACCCAGAACCCTTGGCACAGTCCCCCAAAGGACAAATCTGGCAAAAAAAACCCCAAATCAAAACAAAAAAAAACTAAGAACACCCCATAAAAGTACTCATTTTTGGGGCGAAAAAGTAAAAAGGGGGGGGACAAGCATGAAAACTAGCGAAATAGACTTCTTGGGGTCTGCAAGGATGGATCAGGTGATTTTAGGATTGCAGGTGCATGGTGCAGGTGTGTTTTTGACGTTTTTTAAAAGTTCACTTTAGAGAGATAAAAATATGCTGGCTCCCATTTTCAAGTACCCCAAATTTGACTGGACGTTTTCACCAAAAAATACAGCTTTATGCCATTCTTCACCACTTATACAAAGACGCTACTAAGAAGCCAACTAAACAACTTAAGTACCCCAAACAATTTTATTAGGGCTATTAGTACACATTTACATTGATTCACTATGTTAGTACATCTATTTTTGGGGTATGGACTGATTTCCCCACTTCTGACAGTACTTTACGCCTGTTCCGCATTCACCGCTTTCCATTTTCGCCTGTTTAGGAATTGAATAGGGCGAAAAGCGGGGAATGTTTTCACCTCAGAAACAGGCGAAGGAGGAGGAAAGTTGGACAGGCGAAACCTTTCCGACTTTTCGCCTCTAATTGAATACGGGCCATAGCTGGAGGACGCAAAGTAATATTCACTGCCCAAAATGAGAAAAATATTGTATGTATCAACACACAGGGAAAACTGGGATAAACTTTGATGTAACCAATACATGTAAAACTTCATAACAACACAACATGGGGAATTTACAAAGAATAGTCTACAATAGAGTACACCAGGCTTTCTTGAATCACGGCACCCTGGAAAAATTGTGTGCTTACCCGTCATCCTAAGGTTCCGCTATCTGGTGGTGGACAGAATTGTGATTCTGTTTGCCCACCTATTTTATGATTGGCAGTCACCAGCCTTGGCTTTGCCTATCACATTGACCATAAATAATTTATTTGGTGCTAGACCACCATTGGCGGGTTGGCGCTCCTGCAAATGCCCTGTGAAACCCCAGTACTCTGTAACAAGAAGAAGAAGCAGCGCCACTTCTTATACCACTAGTGTAGCTAGTCAAGTCTACTTAGACTTTAACAATTGCTACATTCCAACAAAAAGGGGGTAAAACACAAACTTCAGACGCGCAAAACTGCCTAGATGGTCCACTCATTTTGAGATCCCACTGCTAACTAGAAGAACACCTAGATTTGCGTGCAGGCAGACAAATCTAAGGAGGTGCCCTCTGCACAAGGGAGAACATTTCATCACAGTCCAACTACAGTGCATAACACATTCAGTTTAACTTTTCCATTTTATCCTAAATGATTGCTTTCTTTAGCCTCATTTATGTATTACAAAAATTAGAAGAGTAAAGGGATTTCAGTATTGTCAGCCCTCTCTTCCACCTGATATTTTGTTCCAACATGATAATGCCCCCAGACCCAACTTGTCTGCACCCGAGGCTCCTGGCCTTGCTACCTTCCCAGGATACATCTGGCCCACAGAGAAAATGTGCTGTTACCTAACAGCTGATGGTGCTACCACATTTCAGAACACTCAGCTCTGATTACTGTGCTAAAGAGAAAATATAATACAAAAGACAAATAAATTATATAATATTTGCAGGGGACATAGAGTATTTTGTCCAACTGGTGGCCTATGTACTCATCATGTTTGGTGGCCTATGTACTCATCATGTTTGGTGGACTATGTACTCATCATGTTTGGTGGCCTATGTACTCATCATGTTTGCCCTATGTACTCAACATATTTGGTGGCCTATGTACTCATCTGTACTCATCATGTTTGGTGACCTATGTACTCATCATGTTTGATGCCCTATGTACGCATCATGTTTGGTGGCATATGTACTCATTATGTTTGGTGGCCTATGTACTCATCATGTTTGGTGGCCTATGTACTCATCAAGTTTGGTGGCCTATGTACTAATCTGAACTCATCATGTTTGGTGGCCTATGTACTCATCTGTACTCATCATGTTTGGTGGCCTATGTACTCATCAAGTTTGGTGGCCTATGTACTCATCATGTTTGGTGACCTATGTACTCATCATATTTGGTGACCTATGTACTCATCATGTTTGGTGACCTATGTACTCATCATGTTTGGTGACCTATGTACTCATCATGTTTAATGACCATTCCATATACTTTTGTCCTTCAACAAAAGCCTCCAAAAGTACTGATAACTTAGAAAAACCATTTAAAAACCACAGCTTACAGTACGGCGCTCTGTCTTTCTCCATCTCTCTCTCTAAGCAGCTTTTTCTCTCTCACTCTCTCACCATCTATCTTTCTCTCTTGCTTTCTCCATCTCTCTCTACATATTTCTGTAATTCACTCTCTCCATCTTTAACTTGTGCCATCTCTCACTATCGCTTGCACTCCCCATCTCTCCTCTCTCCATATTTATCTATTGCACTCTCCATCTCTCTCTTAACAACTTTCTCTCTCTCCATTTCTCACTCTCATCAACTCTCTCTCTACACATTTCTCTTACTTGCTCTCTCCATCATTAATTCTTACTGTTTCAATCTCTCTCTCTAAATATGTTATATCTATCTATCTATCTATCTATCTATCTATCTATCTATTATCTATCTATCTATCCTGTATATATACCAAACTATGTAAATTCATTGGCTCTCATTTACAGTTGAACGGTAGTCAATCTTATGACACGCCTCTCAGATGGTGCAGTACACGCCCTCTTCTGCACTTGGGACATGAGTATTTTACATTCTTACTGCAATGCTTTTTAAACAGTAGTGAAGTATACTGTGTAACTTTTATCTACATTATGGTTCTAGTATTCAATTTCTGGCAAATCGTGCTTCTAGAGAAAAAGGAAAGTAGGAAGTGTTTTAACAAAGAATGCAAGTAGGCTGATACTATGCAAAGATCGTTGGCGTAAATATTTTGCACCCACCACTGGGATCCTTAGCCAGGTACTTTCACACACTACAGGAATTCTAAACAAAGGCTTTTTCTTAAAGGGGCCGGTGCATCCCCATGATGTAAAGGTTCCTGTAGGATCGCTATATGAGGATGGTCCTGGCTTACTGTGCGATGTGACAAATTCTGGGAATTTCACATCGCTGAGCTATAAAACAGGAAGACAAAACTCCCCTTCTGGAGCCTCTCCCCTAAGATGGAAAAACATGAGTCTCTCTTCTGCTGGCTGCATCTTTCATTAATAGGTCTCTGAATACCTTATGCCAAAGTATCATTAGAGTATAAATTATTATTTAAGACCCTCTGCACGTGCTCACTTCCAAGACCCATAGCGTCTGCACTCCTGCACTGGTGGTGGGTCATTGCTATTATTCTCAGTAACATGTAACATGTTTACATATTGTATGTAATATTAGCTGAAATATCTCTCTAATGTTACTTTCATACTAATATTTTGCTTACTCTCCATGGCCAGTGCTACCATTAGGTGAACCCCGGGGTACCAGTGGTCATAACACTGCAAGAGTGTTATAATATCACTTACTGCATGTAGTGTTTATATGTCCCTGCAGTGCCTCCACAAGGAGAACCAGCTGCTGGCATGAAGGAAATGGACTTTAATACATCTTGGACCTTTGGAGAGAATAGAGCAAGAGACATCCCAAGCAGAGACCTGACTACGCACAAATATCTTGTAGCGATACAGATTCACATTTTATTTTTGGAACATGGGTTTCGGGGAATTACCCTATATTTAAAATAATTTAAAAAAAAGCAGATTTTGAGTTTTTCATCTATAAATCTGAGCTAATTGCACAATAAAGTGCTTCTACTTCTTTTCCGTTAACATTTTCCTTTTGGCTTTGCTTGGATGAGACTGAAATTCTGCAGTTAATTACTGTAGGTAAATGTTTATCAAGATCTGACAACTTGTAGAATTTATTATCTGTTTTGTTTCCAAACATAAACTTGGAAAATAGAATATTTAGGAAAGTATCCATAACATGCAGGAACTTGGAGGAGAGTTCTTAGCAACAAGGCTATTTCTTTTATTTTAAAGTAGAACTGTTACTAAGGGGCCTATTCATCATCACTTAATTTTTACAAAAGCAGGTGAAAATACACATTTTCACCTGTAATTGTAAAAATTAAGTTATCGGGCCATTCATCACGAAGGTATAGCAGGAGATATCACAGATATCTCCTACTTACCTTCCTCTTGCGGAATGGCCCGCTGTCCCCATACACTATTATCACAGATATCTCCTACTTACCTTCCTCTTGCGGAATGGCCGGCTGTCCCCATACACTAGTAGCACAGATATCTCCTACTTACCTTCCTTTTGTGGAATGGCCCGCTGTCCCCATACACACAGATATCTCCTGCTTACCTTCCTCTTGCGGAATGGCCCGCTGTCCCATTACACTAGTAGCACAGATATCTCCTACTTACCTTCCTCTTGTGGAATGGCCGGCTGTCCCCATACACTAGTATGGAGACAGAATTCATCAAGCTCGAAAATATTTTTGGGGATCTTGATTGCGGTAGCATTAGCCATTTTCATCTACCGCTACCCGCTCCTTCCTTATGGGAAAGAGTCCCGAGTCACAAAGAGGGAGCTGAACCATTATTTATAACATCCTATCAATTCACAAGGGTCCTAGGGCAACCAGTTAGGGTTGGGAGCAATGAATAACATGGGTAACTTTGAAAATCTACCATGTTTTGCCCACCGAATCAACTTGGTCTTTTTTTTTAAATGAAAGGGGCATATAGGGGATGCTGTCTGGGGCATAAAAAATTCTGGACATTTTTGGCATTCAGCAACCACATGTAGAAGATTTCAACGGCTGTGGCAGTTCAACTTCCAACATGGCACATCAGGAAACAAATGTTTTTATTATTCAAGAGGCCTCAGGGAGTTGGAGTATGTATGTATTTGAAGGCAGGGAAAGTAAGGTTTGATTAGAAGCAAATGTAATTACATTTTTTGATTCCAAAGCAGGAGGAGGGGAGGCATTTACAAAAAAATATTTAAATCATTCACATCAGCTCTTGCCCAGAAGAATCCTTGAGTGCTACGCCTGCTGCTGGGAGTGGATCTTCATTCCAGAAGGGGACCAGGAAGATTACTAGTAGTAGTTAAAAAACCCCCAATTGACTGTTAAACAATGGGGAGCAAGTATGACAGCAGTCACCCAGTTGCACAGCGGATCACTGACGCCATAACATCTATGCTGGTATTAGATGTGCGTCCAATATCCACCAATAATGCAGTAAGTTTTATAGACAGTTAATTGAGGTCCTGTGTCCCCACTACCAAATCCCATCTAGATTCCACTTCACTAGAAAAGCAATTCCCAGCCTGTACAGGGACGTTAAAAAAACTTAATTAGTCTCCTTCAAAATGCCGTTGTACCCACTGTCCACTTTACCACAGATATGTGGACAAGCGGAACAAAGCAAACACAAGATTACATGACTGTGTAACAGCCCACTGGGTGGGTGTATTGCCTTCAGTGGCACCAACAGCAGCAGCAGCATCTAAGAAACGGCAGCTCATTCAGAGGCAGGCTACTCTGTGTATCACCGGTTTCACTAAGAGGCATTCCGCTGACAACCTTTCAGAAAAACTCAAGGAAGTCATTGCAAAATGGCTTACCCTGCTTGCACTCTCCTCAGGACTTTTGACTTCTGACAACGCCACCAATATTGTGAGAGCATAACAGCTGGGTGAATTCCAACACGTCCTATGTTTTTCTCAAGCAATCAACTTGGAGCAAATTTTTTTTTAAATTACAGGGTCATGCAGGTGATGCTTTCTGTGGCCCGAAAAATTTCTGGACATTTTTGCCATTCAGCAGGTGCATGTAGAAGATTGTGGCACTTGCAAGAAATGTTGAATTTGCCCTGCCACCAGCTGAAGTAAGAGGTAGTTACAAGGTGTAACTCCATGCTTCAGCGGATGGAGGAACAGCAAAAAGCCATCCAAAGTTACACAGCGAACTATGACATAGGAAGAGGAGGGGGAATGCACCTTAATTATCAGTGACAAATACTTTCCATGTAGAGCAAAGTGCTAAAACCCTTTGAAGTAGTCACCTGTGAAGTGAGTTCAGATACTGCCAGCTTGAGTCAGGTAATTCCCCTATTTAGACTGTTGGAAAAGCAACTTGAGAAACTGAAGGAGGAGCTGAAACAAAACGATTCTGCAGCTAAGTTTCCCTTTGATGTTTTTTTGTTTACCAATTTAAAAGATTGCTTTTTGATTTTTAGATGCCCTGACTTAAGCCCTGTATGCACATCGGCTTTAGTAGATGATGTAGACGGACTAGTATCGCCATGTCTGGTGGCACTGGCAGCAGCTCCAGCACTAGTATGTGGTTCCTGCTCTCTCAACTGATTGTTCTCCATATCAACAAACACGAATGAATTGGGGTACAGCACACACATCAATTTGTACCAATTTTAAATATTACACTGCTGTAGCAATGAGTTAGTGTCACAATATGTGTTAAATATTACACTGCGTTTCCACTTAAACTGTCACAATATTTTTTATGAATACACTGCGCTACCACTTACAGTGTCACAATATTTTTTATGAATAAGAGGAAAAGAATAATACACTTTGCTAATCACTTACAGTGTCACAATATTTTTTATGAATAAAAAGAAAAGAATAATACACTTCGCTACCACTTACAGTGTCACAATATTTTTTATGAATAAAAAGAAAAGAATAATACACTTTGCTACCACTTACAGTGTCACAATATATTTTATGAATCAGAATAACACACTGAGCTACAACTTATAGTGTCACAATTTGTGGATGATAAACTGCGGTCAGGCCGGCAGTGTCACCAAACAATAATAGCGTAGCTAGCACACACACACACACACACACACACACACACACACACACACACACACACACACACACACACACACACACAAAACTGAAAAAAAGATCTTTTTTTTAATTTTTGGTGGAATGATAATATTATTTAACTTTTATTTTTTTACACTGGGGAAGAGCACCCCTTGGTGAAAGAGCACCCCTGGATGACACAGCACCCCTTTATGTACTACAGCCCTAGTCCTTTGATGGACAGGACAGCACAGCAGCACCCCGTTATGTACTGCAGCCCCAGACCCTTTACTGTTGGCATGACACAGGACTGATAGTAGCGCTCACCTTTCCTTCTCCGGACAAGCATTTTTCCAGATGCCCCAAACAATCTGAAAGGGGATTCATCAGAGAAAATAACTTAACCCCAATCCTCAGCAGTCCAACCCTGTACCTTTTGCAGAATATGAGTCTGTCTCTGATGTTTTTCCTGGAGAGAAGTGGCTTCTTTGCAGTATTGCCACCTTATCAATAAATGAATATTAGTACTACTATCTATATCTATAAATATATATGACATCTCTCAAGGGATTTATTAGCTATGTCTAGTCTTAGAGACAATACATCGTTGGTATAAGGCAGTCTCTTAACAACTTACACCATTGTTCTCAATAGGACCATAGAATCTTTTATCTTTCCTGTCATATAACTCAGAATTGAATACAAAGGATGAATACACTCTACTATAGTCTTAATTGTCTAACATAAGTTATTCTATTTGAATACATTCCTAAGTGCTAGAATAGATAGATAAGGAATGAGGCCCTTCTCAGGCACAATGTCTCACGCAGAATATCATTTCTTCTTACCATTTGAACACAAAATGGAGTCATGCTTTAACATGATTCTTCACTTTATCACCGCACATCCCTCCCCTGCATGTGTGATATGTGAAGTATGATATTGTTAACTGAAACATATGCCAGCATTTAAATAAAGTAAAAATACACTGACTTACCAAACTGCCTCTCTGTTACCAATGATACAGGCTGTAGTTCTTGTCTGCCATCTCTTGCAAGGTCTTCTTAATGTCAGTGCTGTGGATGCCTCAGGGGTAGAAGGGATAGGGTCTGCAGCCAGCCATCCTCAGTCCTCAGTCCCTCATCACCTTCCTCAAATTCAGCCTCTCATCACCATCCTCAGCCCAGAAACCCCCCATCACCCTCCTCCGTCCCAGCCCCCATCACCTTTCTCTGCCCCAGTCCCTGTCACCTTCCTCTGCTCCTTCACTTTCTTCCATCTCCAGCTCCATCACCTTCCTCTTCCCCAATCCCCATTACCTTCCTTTGCCCCTTCATCTTCCTCCATCCCCAGCCCACATCACCTTCCTCTGACCCCAGCCAGTGTCACCTTCTGCCACAGCCACCGTCACCTTCCTCTGTCCCTAGCCTTTATCACCTTCTTCTGTATCCAGCTCCTATCATCTTCTTCTGTCCCCAGCCCCATTATCTTCCTCTGCCCCAGCCCCCATCAGCTTCCTCTGACCCGGACCCCATCAGCTTTCTATGTCCCAGCCCCTATCACCTTCCTCTGCCCCAGGCCCTATCAGCTTACTATGCCCCCTTCACCTTCTTCCATCCTCAGCACCCAGCCACAATTCCTCTATCATCCTCTATCCCCAGTAGCAACCATCCCCGAAACAGCGCAGCGCAGCCTACCTGATGGCTCAGCATGGAGAATGTGTGGTGACGTGACCTATGACGTCCCAGGCCGCAGATGAGCCACCTGAAGAGCCCAGCGCTGCCCGGGCCAGGTTGCAAGGGACTCGGGGCTGAGGCTGGGCGGTGACTATGGGTCCTGGAGGAACAATAAGTCTGCGGCCTTGTGTTGTGCCAGTCCGTTTCTTGGGGCCCCTCTGGACCTCGGGGCCCAGTATGGGTGTACCCGTAGTCCCCCCCTGTCACTGGGCCTGCTAAGAGTCCATGGCCAAGAAACTCCCCAGACCTTAATCTCATTAAGAACATGTGGTCAATCCTCAATAGGCTGATGGACAAACTCCAAGCATTGTTTAGGCAAGAATGGGCGGCCATCAGTCAGTATGTCTTCCAGAATTTGATTGACAGCATGAAAGGTCTTGAAAAAGAAAGGTCAACACTGCAAATATTGACTCTTTGCATAAGCTTAATGTAAATGTAAAAGCCTTTGACACTTATGAAATGCTTGTAATTTTACTTCAGTATACCATAGTAACATCTGACAAAAAGGACTAAAAATGTCTAAGGGGTCTCTGTACTAAGCAGTGATAAGTGACAGAGTGAAAAGTGATAAGTCTGTGATAAGTGCCAGCCAATCAGCTTCCAACTGTCATCTCACAGGCTGTGTTTGAAAAATTACAGTTGGGAGCTGATTGTCTGGCACTTATCACAGACATCACTTTTCACTCTGTTGCTTATCACTGCTTAGTACATAGACCCCTGAAGCAGCTAACTTTGTGAAAACCAATACTTGTGTCATTCTCAAAACTTTTGCCCATGGCTGTACATCGTTTAATGTATAAAGCTTTATTTGTTCCATAAACTCTTTGCCTTTATCACTGTTATTTGCAGATTCACTTTAAAGGGTTTCAATGTGATTTACAAATGTATCTGCTATTTCCTGTGGGTCCATTGTGTCTTTATTTTGTTTTAATACTTATTATTTTCTTTTTTTGGTGACACATTCACTCTTATAAAATTGCCCATTAACTCTCCATGTCAGTTTCCCCATCTGAAATAACTGTTCTATTGGAAATGGAGATACATTTGTGTCTTTTCTGGATATAAGTTGTCAATTAAAAGTAAATTAGTTTATGCCTTACCTGATGAAGCCTGTGTAAAGGTGAAACGCGTTGGTCCCACCAACCTCCACTACCCTCCTCTGGAATTACCCAGTTTGGAACAAACTAGACTGATTTTGTCACTGCAACATAAGCACCACTTTTTATATTGTGTTACCTTTTTGTAGTTTGTATTGTGTAAATAAATGTACCTATTTTTTAAACAGATATACTGCACTATGGCGGTACTTCATTTATTCTAGTATGGTTGCTTATAATCATCTGTGATTAAGGAGACTCTGGGCCTGATTCAGACCCAGTCGCAAGCGCTGTGTGCTCGCAACAGGGTCGATGGTGGGCCAGTGCACATGCGCACGACGGAGCCGGCTCCGTCGTGGGCATGCGCGAGACCCGGATAGCAACGGGCACTCCGTCGCTCCAGGTCTCACAGCAAAGGGGGCAAGCTGTCAATGTTGAGTGACAGCTCACCCCCTTTGGTGGGCGGGCCGGGGGAGTGGCTGCCCAAATGGAGGCGTTCCCATATGAATGCCTCGGTTTGGGGGCGGCCCCACTGACATCACGAGTGATGTCAGTGGGAGAGATTTCGGCTCTTTTAGAGCCGAAATCTCTCTGGGGCTTGCGGCAACAAGACCCTACCATAAGGGTCTCATCGCAAGCCCGATGGTCGCGATGGTCTTGACCATCGCGACCATCTTCCTGGCTGCTCGCTATAGCTGTGGGTGGTCACCCACAGCTATGCGAGCGGCCAGGAGGCCGTTCTAAAAAAAATAGCCCGGCCCTGATTCAGAGCGAGCGCTCTGTCAGAGCGTCCGGCTCTGAATCAGGGCCTCTGTTCGAGGTTCTAAGTGACAATGGTTTTCTTGTGGAGCACCACAGTTGGATAACAGAAATTTTTTAGATGCTATTGCACAAGCGTATGTACGGTACGCAGAATATTTGTAACTTTCTCACACATAGGTGTTGTTTAAAATTACTGCGCTATCAGACGCATGTCCTTTTTCACTTCTTTTTCTAGTTTATGCCTCTGTTAAAGTTTTACTTATTTTTTTCTAAATTTTGTTGCATTACCCTTTTCTTATGTGTTATATGCTATTATTCGTCCTCTCATTACAGGTTTTAATGCAGATCAGAATAATATATATCTTGAGTATGGTCTTTATTATCTTCAATATACTATTTTCCAATTCTTTTGTCAAATATTCAGAAGAAGATAAGTAATTAATCAGCTAATCTCCAGTTAACTGATGAAGTTTGTTTCTTAATTTAGGTGTAAACCATATTGGTGCATGGTCTGATAGTAGGATGGCATCTATACCTGAATCTTTTACTCTATAGGGTAAATTGTCTGAAATAAGACAATCTAATCTTCAAAATGTACAATGTGGATGGGAACAGAATATGTATTCTCTAGTTACATGATATACTGTATATTTCCATGGGTCTACCAATTTTAGAATAGCTATAAGCATAATTAAAGTGGGTGGTGTTTTCCCCTTCTCTTTCTGTACCATAGTCCTTTTTGATCTATCTAATTCTGCTGATATTATATTATTGAGGTCACCCCCAAAATCATCTGACCTTCTGCTCAATCTTGTAGATTTGTAAATATGTTGCCTAAGATCATTATCTTCACAAATAAATATCGTCCCTGGGGGTTCTACTATCTCTTCTAATGTTTCATATAAGATAAATCAATGCTTATTTCCTGTTTTGTAGTCTTGCAGCAGATTCCTAAGAAATTGTTTATATTTGCTTTTACGGTTTGTTAAATTCTAGTAGTATACTAATACTAATGGGTTGTGATGCTTTTATGTATACAGAAAGGCTGTTTTGTGTTTAACGTTGTATTTGGACCTTTGTCTCATAATTGTCATAATGGAAGTGTTAAGTGATCATGTGACAAAATGTATTTTATATCCATTATATAAAACAATAATTTGACAGTAGATATAGTAGGTTGCACAATTTTAATTCTGCATTGTATACTAATATACATATTGCTTATCACATGTAATATATGATTATACTACTTTTGACTTATTGTAGGTCTTTGCTAGACTTTGTGACACCAAAGATAGAGAGGGAATAATGACATTGTTGTAATTACATCCTGTATTATAATAAAAAACTTTTTGAGTTTTGTTCATTTTATACTCTTAAATGTTGTTTTACATATTGTGTTTCTTGAGTAAAAGGATAAGCATATCCCACTACAATGTTCTGTGTATTGTAAAGCAAGGCTGAAACTAGGATTTTTGTCACCCGGGGCAAGACAGTAATTTGGCGCCCCCCTGGTAATTTCCGATAGTAATGCCCCATGCAGCAGTGCCCCTATAGTAATGCCCCCTTCAGCAGTGCACCTATAGTAATGCCCCCTGAGATAATGCCCCTGTAGTAGTGCCCATATAGTAATGCCCCTGTAGTAGTGCCCACATAGTAATGCCCCTGTAGTAGTGCCCATATGGTAATGCCCCCATAGTAATGCCCAAAAAGTACTGCCCCTGTAGTAGTGCCCATATGGTAATGCCCCTGTAGTAGTGCCTATATAGTAATGCCCTCATAGTAATTCCCCTGTAGTAGTGCCTGTATAGTAATGCCCCTGTAGTAGTGCCCATAAAGTAATGCCCCTCTAGTAGTGCCCATATGGTAATGCCCCTGTGGTAGTGCCAATATAGTAATGCCCCCATAGTAATGTCCCTGTAGTTGTGCCCATATAGTAATGCCCCCATAGTATTGTTGTGCCAATATACTAATGCCCCCATAGTAATGCCCCTGTAGTAGTGCCCATATAGAAATACCCCTGTAGTAGTGCCCATATGTTAATGCCCCTGCAGTAGTGCCCATATGCCCATATATAATGCCCTGTAATGCCCATATGGTAATGCCCCTGTAGTGCAGCTTACAGAAAGAATGAAAAAACATTACTTACCTTAAACCCCGCTCCGCCATCCGATCCGCCCAGCTGCTCCACAGAACTATGACGTCTCTCCCATAATGCCCGTGGGATTCAGGAGAGAACTCCAGCCTCTGACTAACGCGGCGCTGCAAGGTAGGAGCCAGGCGCCCGCTGGTAATAAAATCTCAGCAAGAGTCTGGCTTGGAGCCTCCACCTCCATGCGGCGCAGGCTGGAGGACACTGGCGGCGGGTGCAGCGGCGCACCCGGTGCACCTCCAGCCCCCCCCCCCTAGTTGCGACCCTGTGTAAAGCAATCACTAAAATGTTTTTGGGATTATAAATTGGTCATTGGAATGCTCTATGCATGGTATACTGTTATTAGGATGCTCCCTGTATTGAACAGATATTAATAGAATGGTATCTGTATTGTATAAAGGTCACTGTAATGCAGGGCTTGACAAATGAAAGTGTAGGAACCACCATCCCCCCAAAAAAATTACAGGAGTGAGTGAGGAGCACAGCTCTGTGTGTTATGCAACACACCCTCATTAGATAAACTAACACTGCACGGTTTTCATCGCGCCCATTTTTCCATTGTAGAAAAGCCTGGGTCACTTGTTTGTGTGTGTCCCCAGTTACCAGCCAGCCCATTGAGCTTAGCCCTATGTGGTAAACACAGAATAGTCATTTTGTGGTCTGAAACAATATTTATTACATTGTAGCCTGTAAATGTATTAGGAATTACTAGTAACCAGTGATATGACTCAGACACACACCCCTAAAACAAAAATAAAATGCATTGAGTATGGTCCTTGATGAACCCTCTAAAACGCCACGGTTAATTTAATTCCCCCCTAAGCTTACTAAACGGATGACAATTGTAGGACTTGTGACTGGATAATTCCTAAGCCTTGTGGCCGGACCATCACTCAGCTTCTCATACATCTTTAAGCTTAGTTTACCATGTCTGGGAATGCAGCCATTTGGACACAGATCAGACTCACCACTAAAACCAATCCTTCATACTAAGTAGTCAGCACTTAAAAAGAATCTGCAATTTATATCTTTAACCCAAATGTTGAGTGCACTTTTGTACTATAGCAAAGGTACTGAAAGTTTTTCTGTTGTGTTTTGATTTATTTTCCATTATACCATCAAAACATTTCAATCATTAATGCACCACTTAACTTGAAATACAGTTGTTTATATGGAAGAGTTAATGATCACAAATATAAATGCAACATTTTGAAAGTATTTCCAATAAAGTTGGGACAACAACAGGAGAACAATGTTCTGCTACAAAAATAGAAGCAGAGACAGCAGAAACAAAGACTGCGGCAGCCAGGAACATCCTACGGGGACTACCAAGGGACTGTAACAGCCTAACAGTGGCATAACTAGGGTATTTGGAGCCCAGGGCAAATTTGAAAAGGGAGCCCCCCCCCCGATGTGCCCGCGCCTAAGGCGCGCACGGCAAAAAATGGGCGTAGTCACTTAAAAATGGGGCGTGTCAACATGACCCACCCCTTTATTTTCACACTGAACATTCCTATCCATATACACCTTAACCCCAGTAGTACCCCTTATACAGTACCCCTCGTATGCAGTTGTGGTCCCTCTTATGCAGGCCCATAGTAGTGCCCCTTATACAGTATCCCCAGTAGTGGTCCCCCTTATACAGCCCCCAATTAGTTCCCCTTTCTCAGTACCCCCAGTAGTGGCCCCCCAAATGCAGTGCCCCATGTAGTGTTCCCCCTTATGCAGTGCCCCCAGTAGCAGTCCCCACAATGCAGTGCACCCAGTAGCGGTATCCCCTTATGCAGTGCCCTTTATATGGTGCCCCCAGTAGTAGTCCCACTCATGCAGTGCCCTTTATATAGTGCCCCCAGCAGTAGTCCCCCCCATGCAGTTTTCCCAGTAGTGATCCCCCCTATCCAGTGCCCCCTGTAGTGGCCCTTCCTATTATTGCCCCCAGTAGTGGTCCCCCGAGTGCAGTGCCCCTAGTAGTAGGCCCCTTTTATAATGCCCCCAGTGGTAGTCCCCCCCCAAGTAGTAGTCCCCAGTAGAGGTTCCCCTTCCCAATTAAGTGCCTCCAGTAGTAGCCCCCCCCAGTAGAGGTCCTCCCAATAATGGTGCCCCCAGTAGTAGCCCCCCCCAGTAGAGGTCCTCCCAATAATGGTGCCCCCAGAAGTAGCCACCCCTACCCCGTTGTGCCCCCACCACGAGTAGAGGTCCCCCCAGTAGTAGCCACCCCCCTCCCCCTTTGTGCCCCCAGTAGTGCAGATAGGTTAAAAAAAAATATATATAAAAATATACTTACCTGAATCCATGCTGCTCCGGCCCGCGATGCCGCTTCCGCCGCCGCCGCCCGCCAGTCCTCCCGGGCTGGTGCGCTCAGCATTATGGAACAGACGTCATCATGTCATGACGTCTGTCCCATTACCCACTGCAGGAGCCGGACAGAAGTCCGGCTCTTGCAGTGGGTGCTGCAGCAGCCAATGAGAGTCTATCTGACTCTCATTGGCTGCTGTTTAACACACACATCGCCGCCAGCGCTGGCGGCGATGCGTATGTTATGCACAGCCTGAGCCCGCCTCCTAGCGCTATTGGGCAAGCGCTCAGGGGGAGGGAACGGGCTCAGGTGTGCAGCACAGGACCGGCGCTGGAAGCCTAGCGCCGGTCCTGTGTAAATGTGTAGCGCTGACCGCACTAATTGCGGTCGGCGCTACACTGGCTAACTAGGGCGGGTGGGCCGATACCGTGGCCGGCGGCGCCCCCCCGCGCCGCCGGTCCAACGGAGCCCAGGGCACGCACCCCGTTCGCCCTGCCCTAGTTACGCCACTGCAGCCTAACCATCCTAGCACTACAGGAAAGGAAGCCAATATTGTGAATTCACACACCTTTCCCAGGAGGCTTTAGACCACTGGCAGATTTCCATGTTATCAGGACTTAAGGAAAAGAGGATAATTGGTACCACTTGACTCAAACACTTTACATTGCTCTCACAAAATATCTGGCACTATAAGTCTTGGCGTAATGGACAAGCTCCTACATGTTTATATACGTACAAAGACATTGCTTAAACTGGAGGGGAAATATATATTCTTAATTAATATATTAACTCATTAACTCAAACGAGAGACATGATAATTAATTTGCTACAGCAGTGATTTCCAACATTTGTCAACTCGAGGCACACTACACAAGAATTTTAAAATTGCCAAAGCACACCATCTGGCGATATGGGCTTTGTTATCTATGAAAAAACATACATATTGGCTCCCACATAAAAAACAACACATACATTGGCCTCCACAGGAATAAAACACATACATTGGCCTCCACAGGAATAAAACACACTACATTGGACCCCACAGGAATAAAACACACATGCATTGACATCCACAGGAATAAAACACACATGCATTGACATCCACAGGAATAAAACACACATACATTGGCCTTCACAGGAATAAAACACACTACCTTGGCCTACACAGGAATAAAACACACTACTTTGGCCTCCACAGGAATAAAACACACATACACTGGCCCCTACAGGAATAAAACACTCATACATTGGCCCCCACAGAAATAAAACACACATATTTTGGCCTCCCCAAGAATAAAACACACATACATTGGCCTCCACAGGAATAAAACACACTACATTGGCCCCCACAGGAATAAAACGCACATACATTGACATCCACAGGAATAAAACACACTACATTAGCCTCCACAAGAATAAAACACACTACATTGGCCCCCACTGGAATGTAACACACATACATTGACATCCACAGGAATAAAACACACTACATTGGCCTAAACAGGAATAAAACATACTACATTGGCCTCCACAGGAATGAAACACACATATATTGGCCCCCACAGGAATAAAACACACATACATTGGCCCCCACTGGAATAAAACACACCACATTGGTCTCCACATGAATAAAAACACTATATTGGCCTCTACAGGAATAAAACACACATACATTGGTCCCCACAGGAATAAAACACACCACATTGGTCTCCACATGAATAAAACACACTATATTGGCCTCTACAGGAATAAAAACACACATACTTTGGCCCCCACAAGAATACAACACACATACATTGGCCCCCACAGGAATAAAATGCACATACATTGCTACCCTCAAAGAAAAACAATCACAATGGCTAGCCACACATACAAATATAAACCATATTGCCCCCAACAAATATATAAAATATATCAACCACATTGATCTCCACCAAAAACAAAACTTTACACTGGCTCCCACATACCTACCTGTCCCTCACACACAGTGCACACAGGGCCTAATTTAGACCCGCTTTACGAGTGCTGAGCGCTCGCAAGCGGGTCGATGTTCGCCCAGTGCGCATGCTCACAACGGAGCCGGCTCTGTCGTGCGAATGCGCGAGACCCGGATAGCGACCGGCAAGCCGTCGCTCCGGGTCTCGTACCAAAGGGCGCGTGCTGTCGATGGTGAGTGACAGCATGCCCCCTTTGGTGGGCATGCGGGGGCGTGGCTGCCCAGACAGAGGCGTTCCCATGGGAACGCCTACCGCCTGGGGCCGGCCCCACTGACATCACTTGATAGATAGAGCCGAAAGCACTCCAGGGCTTGCGGCATCGAGACCCTACCACAAGGGTCTCATCGCAAGCCCGATGGTCGCGATGGTCTTGACCATCGCGACCATCTTCCTGGCCGCTCGCTATAGCTGTGGGTGGTCATCCACAGCTATACGAGCGGCCAGGAGGCCGCTCTAAAAATTAAGAAGGACGGCCCCGATTCAGAGCGAGCGCTCTGTCAGAGTGTCCGGCTCTGAATCAGGGCCACAGTGCACAGCTGTCAGCAGCATGCGGGCATGCAGGCGGACGGGCAAGAGGGAGAGCGGGCTGGCTGGCTTGCGGAGCAGGTAGGTGGGCTGGCAACGCAGCGTGCGTGACCTGTGATGTCATGTCACTGGGGCTAGGCAGGTCACGCCCTGAGCGAGCCTGAGCCTCCCAGAGGAGCTCAGCTGCAGCACCGCAGTTCTATAATGTGACCGGTGGCTCTGACAATGCTGCGGCACACTTCACTAGTGTCCGCTGTGCTAGAGAGAATCTATAGTACTACTGATCCTCATTACTGTAACACAATCTGGATTAAAGCCATACAGTATATGTGTTTACCATAATATTTGTCATTTACAGCTAAGTTTTGCTTGATAGCTAAGTAACTGTTAGAGGAATCATTTTCAAAGGTTTACGGGATAAGAAACAAAAGTGATTTTATAATTTATGAAGTATCCTACTGAATCATGTGTTTATGCCCAGCCCTTCCAGTGGATTCCCTTCCTTACATTTCCCTGATAAAGGCCATCCTTTTAAAAGTATATATTTTTTTTGGTCTTGTTTGATTGGGCCCTTTTTCTACATTGGGGTTGGTGATCACTGACAACCACGAGTACTATATATGTCTGTATGTCAACGCTTAGTTAATTAATATGTTAATATGTAAATAAATATAAATTCATGTACAAATTGAGCAGGAGAATGCCCATCCCCTGCATTCCCTCGGCCCTACGGGCTGAGCCTTGTGAGTTTTCCACAGATCCAGTACTGGATGGGAGATTTAAACGGCATAGTAGAGGAGGTGGGTATTGAGTGTGGCACCTGATTGGACGGGAGTGCCGTAATTCATCCAGGTGCTGCTTCTGAAGTGCTCTGTGTCTTGAAAGGTTATAACAACTTCTTCTGACCATCAATGCTGAATGGCAGCTCGTACAAAGGGGGAGATGTAGCAAGCCTTGGAGAGAGATAGAGTAGAGAGAGATAAAGTACCAACCAACCAGCTCCTAACTATAATTTTTCAAACACAGGGGCTGATGTATCAACACATTTTTTCGGAAAAAAAAGTGATAAAAAGAATTTTCGAGGAATTTCTTTTTCTATTGAAAATGAATGAGACCCTTATATATTGTTGTTTTATTGTGAATTTGTTACGAAACTTATTCATTTTTTTAGTCAACTTTTGTTGCCATTAATTGTACTAGAGCATCATAGATCTTGCTGTAAAATTATAAAATTATTTATTTTTTTCTTGTTTTTTTTGTGAAATAAAGTACTTTTTTTTTATAATCAAATGACCATTGACTATTATATATATATGTATATATATATATAAATATATGTAATATTATATATATATATATATATTCATTTAAAAAATGTATTAATTATAATTTATATTGTATTTTCTTTTTATCGTTAAAATGTCTATTTGTTTATCGTTAAATTACCAGAATGGAGTTGTTTTGTATTATGATGAGTGGTGAGCTCTGTGATGTACAGTTGAGACCCATAGAAGAAATGAAGAAGTTTTTTGGAGGGAAAATCAGGAAAAACTAAAGAGGAGGGGATATCTTCCTAGTAACAAGGGATTTCTTTATTTTGAATAACCACTAGAATTCCGCTCGTCACCCACGCAGAACTAGCGTTCACTGTGGATGTCCAAAACTGAAACAGAGCATGCGCAGTTGTTATTTTGTTATCACAATTCGAAAAACTCAACTACGCAGTTGTTTTTCCATAATCGAAATTCGAAAACTAAAATGTGAAAATGATCATAATTTAGTTTTTTTTTTTGCATTCCCACTTTTGCAGAAAATACATGATACATAAGACGTTAAAAAAAAACGAAAAGGTGGCGAACAATACACAATGTCTGACCAAAATAAACGGGATGTTTCCGCATTTTTGATACATCAGCTCCACAACCTGTAACATCACATTTAGAAGCTGATTGGCTGGTACTTTATTTCTGTCCACTGTATCTCACTCCAAGGTTTGATATATCTCCACTAAAGTACCAACCAATCAGCTTCCAAGTGTCACTTTACAGGCTGTGTTTGAAAAATGACAGGAGCTGATTGGTGGGTACTTTATCTCTCTCCACAACCTGATACATCTCCCCTAAAGTATATGGTTGATAGTCGATATTATGCAGTTCAATGTAAACCGCCACACCGGTTGAAAAGCCAGTTTTCATGTAAAACTTTGGTACAATATCAGCCGGATTGCTTTTGATTACAGATTGTATCCTGTCACAGTCCTGCAGGTGCCACCAGCTTTAGAAAGGAGTAACTCTAACGCCCATGTTTATATTTATATACCTGTTTTTTTCCGCCTTAACTGGTACGTGTGGGCTCTTACGTTATGCCCCTGGCATGGGGAATAATACTAAGGAGGACCTCCCTGCTAACACAAACACAATTTGTGATTATCCTACTAGGGTTTTTATACTAAGCATGTTCTTTAAATTGTTGATCAACTAGTGCTGTAGTTTTCCTTTATGCAGTTGTCTCGTTGCTCTAGACATAATGCATCTGGCTCACCCTTTCCCTGAAGCGGGCGTTTCTGTCCCGTCTCGTGGGAGTGGCATGGGATTGTAAAATCTGTGCGCGGGATAGGCTTCCACATGCAGATGCCCGCATCTTTGGTATACATGGGCAAATTCTCGCATTAGCATGAAGGAGTAAAGGTGCCTACACACGTTACGATGTGTAGGCACCGATGTGACCAACGATCCCAGGGCCAATATATCTGGCAGTCCCTACACACAGGGTGATCTGGTGCCTGACCGTCCGATATGCCGCCCCTCCCCCCGCATAGCACTGCATAGGATCGTCAGTCGCTTCACTGATCTTTTGAACATGCAGAAAGATCAGATGAAGCCACTGATGACCCCATGGGAGCGCGCAATGCATGATATCGTGCATACACACGGATATTGCCGTTTGGTCGCTCTGATGCGTCGGATCGTTAACAACATTGTTCCGTGTGTAGGGGCCTTAAGTAGCCTGCCGCAGATGCGCGAGACTCAGGAACAGGACAACTATGGGGCTGATTCAGAGATGGGAGCAAAAAAGAAAGAGGGTAACCTCACACCTTGGCAAAGCCACGCTGCACTACAGGCGGGGGAGATGTATAATGTACAGAGAGGATTTGGGAGTGGTTGTCCTCGCACAGAACTAATGGGGCCCATATGGATTGCCTCAACTCCCCCTTCTGCCGACGCCAGGGAATCAGGGAAATTCAACATGTTGAATAATCAGCAGAACCATGAACCGCAGTTGTATAGCCCAGCATCTATGGCCTACACGAAAAAGCAGCTGTATTTACCCTGCATGCAAAAAAACACCCCTCTACATAAGCCCCTATATATCTACAGCACTTTATTTGAATTTGGGATTGTTGCCAAAATAATTAAAATTGATGGACACACTAATATTTTGCAAAATGAGGGAGAGAATAATCTAAAAAAAGAAATAAAAAAATAAACAATTATTTTTCTCTGTAAACTTCCAGGTGCTGAAAACAAGCCAGTCTGTAATTAGTGTTGTTACATTAACAATACATGTTTTGTGGTATTGAGGTTACTGCTCAGAAGCCAACACTGCTAGTGCATACTGTACTTGGCCAACGTCAACACACAATACACCATTCGCAAAACTCAGCTACTGCCTGTGGTGTTAACAACTAAACCCGTAATTCTTTATCTGCGAGGTTCTTTTTATTTATGTTTTTGGAATAATCAAAGCCAAGGAAGGGGTGCAGGAGGAAATAATGTGAAAGGGGGGAGGCAATATGGGGCATGCACAAAATATATACTACAGCAAAGGAACAGATACAGTATCTTTGACATTACATGCTATCAGAGGAGTAGCGTGTAGCCAGGGCGTCTGGAGCACGTACATGCTATGGCGCCCCCCTCAAGGGAGGAGGCGGGTCCATATGGGATTAAAGTAAAGAGTAATAAAAATAAAGATTAGGGGCAGCCCCCTGTAGTGGTGCCCATATGCAGTGCCCCCTGTAGTAGTGCCCATAAGCAATGCCCCTTGTAGTGGTGCCCATATGCAATGTCCCCTGTTGTGGTGCCCATATGCAGTGTCCCCTGTAGTTGTGTCCCTTAAAGTAGTGACCCCCCCCATACTGTACCCCCTGTAGTAGTGCCCATATCCAGTTCCCCCTGTAGTGGTGCCCATATGCAATGCCCCTTGTTGTGGTGCCCATATGCAGTGGCCCCTGTAGTGGTGCCCATATGCATTGCCCCCTGTAGTAGTGCCCATATGCAGTGCCCCCTGTTGTGGTGCCCATATGCAGTGTCCCCTGTAGTTGTGTCCCTTAAAGTAGTGACCCCCCCCATACTGTACCCCCTGTAGTAGTGCCCATATCCAGTTCCCCCTGTAGTGGTGCCCATATGCAATGCCCCTTGTTGTGGTGCCCATATGCAGTGGCCCCTGTAGTGGTGCCCATATGCATTGCCCCCTGTAGTAGTGCCCATATGCAGTGCCCCCTGTTGTGGTGCACATATGCCGTGCCCCCTGTAGTTGTGCCCCTTAAAGTAGTGACCCTGTAGTTCTGCCCCCCATACTGTGCCCCCTGTAGTAGTGCCCATATGCAGTTTCCCCCCTGTAGTGGTGCCCATATGCAATGCCCCCTGTTGTGGTGCCCATATGCATTGCCCCTGTAGTGCCCATGCAGTGCCCCCAGTAGTGCCTCTGTAGTTCTGTCCCCCCCGTAGTTCTGCCTCCTCCCTCCCCCTTCCCTAGTACTTACCTGATCCATCGCGGCCGTCGTCTGTGCTGTCACTGGGAACGCTGGCCTCTGAAGCGATTGGAGGCTTCCTTAGCCTCCGATCGCTTCAGAGGCCAGCTCTCACAGTTCAATGCTGGCACCCGGCAGGCTGTCAGCTAAGACAGCTGCTGGGTACACAGCAGCGCGCAGCGCCTCCGGACACCTGCAGCGCCTGGAGCTTGCGCACCACTGGAGCCGCCCCCACTACGCCCCTGCATGCTATATATCTTTTTTTGGAATTAGAGGGATATTTTTTAATTCTTCAAAAACAATAAAATTGAAACCCAAAATATTCTAATTAATCCCCATGCTGGGACCATATATAAATAGGTGCCTCCTATCCCTCCACATTTGTTACATGACAGAGATTATGGAATATATGATGGGAGACTGATAAATTCTATGTAGCATAAACAGCAGCAACAAATGGTTTTACGAGGAGATCTTTTTAGGTAAAAGGAGTAAGGGCCAGATTCAGAGCCGCTCGCTGCTAGCGAGCACTCGCTCTGAATCAGGGCGGGGAGTTTTTCTTTTTCTTTTTCTGCATGCCGCTCGCTAAGCTGTGGGTGACCACCCACAGCTTTTGTGAGCGGCCTGGAGATGGTTGAGCTTATCGCGACCATCGGGCTTGCGAGGAGACCCTGTGGCAGGGTCTCAGCTCTCGCAAGCCCGAGTGGACCTCCTGCTTTAATAGAGCAGGACGTCCACTACTGACATCACTAGTGATGTCATTAGGGCCGCCCACAAACGCAAGGCGTTCCTATGGGAATGCCTGCGTTTGCTCAACCACCCCTCGACTCGCCTACAAAATGGGGCGAGCTGTCAATCAACATCAACAGCTGCCCCGTCTTGTAGCGAGCCCCGGAGCGACTGAACTTCAGTAGCTCGCTGGGGCTCGTGCATGCGCACGCCAGACGCGTCGCATGCACAGGGGGCAAACATCGACCCGTTTGCGAGCGCTGTGCGCTTGCGAGCGGATCTGAATTAGGCCCTAAGTACTCTGAATTCACATCAGCAAGTTGTCCAATATGATCTTCCCACCTGGCTCTATGCTTTACAAATAGAGCTATAGGAAGGCACAATTACCTAGCTCCATTGCATGTTGCAATTCTAAATACTTTCCATTTTCATCCATACTTATTATTTTCTTTTAATTTAACTTTAACATCTCTTATCATTGGGTAAATTTACTAAAGTAAGAGTTTTTAGAAGTGGAGATGTTGCCCGTAGCAACCAATCAGATTCTAGCTATCATTTTCTAGAAGGTGATAGTCAAATGTTAAGTAGAATCTGATTAGTTGCTATGGGCAACATCTCAACTTCTAAAAACTCTCACTTTATTAAATATACCCCCATGAGATGTATATTTCATTCACACCTCTCCTGTATAGTGTTCGTGTTTTATGGATTTAACCTCTTCCTAACTGCCTATTCTGGTGCATGCTAACATCTCCACTTCTCCTCCTCGCCCAGGCTCCAGTATGACACTACTGCCACACTTGTGTACTTTTGAAAAAGCATTTCAGGCATATTGTGAAGCAGCACCTATGAGCATGGCTGTAAAGTGGGTGTGTCCTGCTACATATGAGAGGCGTGTTATAAACTTTACTTACAGTACATCCAAATGTAATCGAGCCCCAAAGCAGTTAGTAAGATTTACTTGTTGATAAAAACACACTGATACTTTTAATAAAATGCATGTAGGGATCACTTCTACAGAAATATAACCAATGCAGGGAAATTATACTAATGATCCCATTTAATGTATATATCTCTGTTTTTTTCTCTCTAATATAACAGCTTCATAATGGGGGTAAGGATGAAATCAGGGAGATTGCTAGACTCTTCAGGTAGACAGGGAGATTGCTACTATTTCAGGGAGTCTCCTTGACAATCAGGGAGAGTTGGTAAGTATGTCTACTACACACTTCAGCCTACAGCACATGTAGGATCACACACAGCACCCCATGGCAACACAAAGGTAAGATTTTGATCTGGGAAATCTAGGAGGGTCACTTAAGCTACATAGGTGCGCCGGCCACTAGAGGGCGCTTCTGAGTCCGCCTAACTACGGAGGGTGGAGGGGGTGCGGTTGTTTGGGGCCTGGCGGCTTGAGGGGCCCGCTGAGGGGCCCAGCGATCGTACCCCCTGCACCCTCCATTTGCCAAGCGCTTGCTGAGATTGTGTTCCCAGCGGGCGCCAGGCTCCTTCTCTCCCACCCCGACACCAGCGGCAGCCGGAGCTCACTCCTGAGCTCTGGCTTCCGGGTCTCGCAGTGCACTATGGAAGTGATGTCATGACGTCACTCACATAGTTCCGAGGAGCGGGCGCCGGGGACCGATGGCAGCAGACACTGGAGCAGGGTTTAAGGTAAGTATTTTTTCTTTTTTTGTAAGTATGTGCGCGGGGGGGGGGGGGGTGTGTGGTTGCTTACTACAGGGGCCTTACTACTGGGGGCATCATATGGGGACACTATTGGGAGCACTACAACTGGGGGCACTACAAGGGCCCTTGTACTGGGGGTACTTCAAGGGGCTTTACTACTGGGGCACTGCAGGAAGCATTACTACTGGGGGCACTACAAGGGCATTACAACTGGGGGCACTACAGGGGCCCTTACTACTGGGGGCACTGCAGGGGGAATCATCCCTTTAATTCAGGTCATGTGAATATTATTAGGGCGCTGTGTATGTGTCTGTGATCTGGGCGGAGGGTTTGGGGGAAAACAGGGGCGGCATTGTGAACCTTTGCCTAGGGCGCCCTGAAACCTTGCACTGGCCCTGGGTTACTCCTGCATTGCACGTAGACCTTTGGAGATTTGAATCTATTAGTATAATTCTTGGACACTCGTACAGTAGGTGAATGTTGGGAACTACAAGACGTTAGGGAAATGTTTCATTTTCAAATTCACCTTTTCTGTTAAGTGAACATTGGTCCATTTTAGTTTGAGAGTCAAGAAGAGCTTTTCGCATATTTATATGATTGGAGTCCTCAACAGATCTGTCCTCTATGAATGCACAGATATCATAAAGATGGGACCAGTCTCACGAGACAAGAGGGACATTTTTCTAATTCCGTTCTGAATTCTGATGTAAAAATAAGTTACATGTTAATAAAGCTAATCCTGGGAAATCTCCAACTAATTGGAAAACTTTAATTTCTAGCACTGTATTATATAATATTATTTATCTATATACGTTTAATATTTGCAATATTTTGAATGTGCTACAGGCAGATTCTTTTTTCCACTTAAATCTCCTGGGGGTAAATTTACTAACTGTCGTTCTTTAGTTCTAAGCCAAAACCGATGGACAACAACGCATATCACTGCCGTCTAGAAGTGCACAAAACGTCTATTTATTGGGTTTCAGCTTCAATTAAAAAAAAATAATGTCGGCGTCAGATGTTTTTTGCAGCTGCAAATGGCGTCGGTTTTGATATTTCAGTTCAAAACCAACGGCAAATAGAAGTGAAAAAACAAAGGCAAACTAGTCCAAACAGAAGCACTGCACAGATCTGTATGATCTGTGCGGGTTTCATTATGTTAAAAAGCAATGAAAGTGTAAAAAACATATGTAATACACTGCGTGGGATCCCCCCCAAATCAGTAACTAGGCCTGATCCTCTCAGCCTGGGCTGGTACAGGAAAATAAGGGAAAAAATAGGCACCAGGTCCTCCCTATTTTCCTATAACCAGCACTGAGTTAAACCAACCGGAGGCATAATGCTATAGCAGGGAGACACACAGCATGGGGTCCCCCTGCCATAACATTAATCAGTGCTATGTATGTTATGCTCACGCTCTGCTCCATCATCCAGATACTGAGTGTATGTAACAGTGAGTACGGCTGTACAACTGTATACTACTGCTTAATAAACCATCCTGCTGGTTAAGTAGTGGGCCGTTTGGTGACATTGGATCCGCTGGTGAATACTATTACTCTGCTTATACCATCACTAAATTGTACACACATATTCAACATAAATACATTTTAATCTAGCAAAGCCTGCACAGATCATTGTGATCTGTGCAGTTCTCCCAAACTCGCCTGCCACAGGCTATTGTTTGGGCGGGCTTGCCATAGTTTTGCTCTTGGGTTTTGGTCGGGTTTAAAATCGACCATTAGTAAATCTCTGATTTGTATAGTTGTCTGTCTAACAGTATTGATTGTTGGTCCGATGTTCTAAAGTTTTCTAAAGTCGGGTCTTTGGTTGACTTTAAAATTGGCAAAAAATAACAAAACCGACTTGTAGTAAATTTACTACTAAATGTCTATACGGGAGATTTATCAAAGCTTGGAGAGAGATAAAGTGTAGAGAGATAACGTACCATCCAATCAGCTCCTGACTGTCATTTTTCAAACACAGCCCGTAAAATGACAGTTTGAAGCTGATTGGTTGGTACCGTATCACTCACCAAACTTTAATAAATCTCCCCCTATGACAGTGCACAAGTCCATATATTCTTCATTTACAGGCACATATCCAGTTTGGTCACAGTGTAAACCAACTGGGATAATCACCCTAAATTTTGGAAATGACAATTTTTTGTTAGGTCTTTGAGGAACAGATTTTTTGCTGCCTTATTGCTATTTGGTTATGATAAGAGCCTATGGGGTAGATGTATCAATCTTTCGAGAGAGAAACCAAACATCTTCTAAATGTATTTTTATAGACTATACTACAGTATATAAATGATAGCTGGGAGCTGATTGATTGCTATCTGCTACTTCTCCACTTTATCTATCTCAAAAGATTTATACATACAGGGCTGTAACTATCTATCGTCTCAGCCCCGTGGCCTTTGCTCCTGGCTAGCAGGGTGTTTGGAACGGCACCCTGCAGCCAGGATTGTCGCTGCAGCACCCTTGGAGCGTCCTGTGGGCACGCTCACAGTATATAGAGCCGATAGCACATCCTGAGAGCGCCTGGTCAGCACTTCACTTACTGGAGCTGCCGATCACGCCCCCTTCTATGCAACATAATGATGTTATGATGTCACGCGTTCAGGGGGCGGGGCTGGCACAGTGCCCTATTACTGCTCTGGATACATACAATTAACCACTAGTGTATGGTTTATAAACGTCCAAAACTATATGTGGGGAGGCAGTACTGTATTTCTATTTACATTCAAATAGTAGGCAATACGTTCAGGTTTCAAAATATATTTTACTCTTAGCACTTTTTCACCATATAGGGTCTAACCTCCATAGTCAGTTCCTGTCTGTCATTTTTCAAACACAGCTTGTAACATGACAGTTAGGCACATCTCCCCCTAAGAGAGAAGATGGGTGAATGGTCAGAAAAATATTGGGCTGCTATAATTCTGAGCATCCAAATTTCAGTGAGGAATAAATATGTAAGAAGTTCATGGCACCGATTGATACAGGAGAACCCCATTCTGGGCTTATGGAGGGGGGAGGTTCCTGTAAAACATTGTACATAGGAAAAAAAATAACATTAAAAAAGGGATCTTTATTTAGTTTATACTAGGGGTGAGCGGGTTCGGATTTCTGAAATCCGAACCCCCCCGAGCCCCCCCGATCCGAGTCCGATCCGAGTCAGGCTCGACTTTTCCCGCCTGACTCGGATCTGAAATCGAGGCAAAACGTCATCATCCCGCCTTCCGAGTCTCGCGGGTTTTGGATCCTATATAAGGTACCCGCGTCGGCGCCATTTTCTCACTCGGCTGTGGACAGTGAAGAGGGAGGGTGGGAGTTAGGGCTGTGTAGTGTAGTGTAGTGTAGTGTAGTGTAGTGTAGTGCTGCTGTTGTCCACTACTTCAAAGTCCATAGGGGCTGGCTGTGTTGTGCTGTGCTGCTGTTGTTAATAGGGGCTGTGTCCACTACTTCAAAGTCCATAGGGGCTGGCTGGACTGTGTTGTGCAGTCAGTTCTCCATAGGGGCTGTGTCCACTCCAAAGTCCTGTGCAGTGTCCCAGTCCTAAAGGAGTGCTGTAGTGTTGTCCAGGGGGTGCTCTGTCCATCAGGGGTGCTCCCCCCAAGTGCTAAAAAAATAATATATTTTCTGTGTTTGTGAATTGTGTGCGCAGTAGCCGCACGTGCATCAACAAAGTAGTGCCAAGCGTGCGCCTGTGTCATAAGTAAAGGGCCGGCTGGCTTGACCGTTAAAGGGTGCTGTAACCCCCGAAAGTACACTCCAGTCCAAACCAAAAAAAAATTATTTTCTGTGTTTGTGAATTGTGTGCGCAGTAGCCGCACCTGCATCAACAAAGTAGTGCCAAGCGTGCGCCTGTGTCATAAGTAAAGGGCCGGCTGGCTTGACCGTTAAGGGTGCTGTAACCCCCGAAAGTACACTCCAGTCCAAACCAAAAAAAAAATTATTTTCTGTGTTTGTGAATTGTGTGCGCAGTAGCCGCACGTGCATCAACAAAGTAGTGCCAAGCGTGCGCCTGTGTCATAAGTAAAGGGCCGGCTGGCTTGACCGTTAAGGGTGCTGTAACCCCCGAAAGTACACTCCAGTCCAAACCAAAAAAAAAATTATTTTCTGTGTTTGTGAATTGTGTGCGCAGTAGCCGCACGTGCATCAACAAAGTAGTGCCAAGCGTGCGCCTGTGTCATAAGTAAAGGGCCGGCTGGCTTGACCGTTAAGGGTGCTGTAACCCCCGAAAGTACACTCCAGTCCAAACCAAAAAAAAAATTATTTTCTGTGTTTGTGAATTGTGTGCGCAGTAGCCGCACGTGCATCAACAAAGTAGTGCCAAGCGTGCGCCTGTGTCATAAGTAAAGGGCCGGCTGGCTTGACCGTTAAGGGTGCTGTAACCCCCGAAAGTACACTCCAGTCCAAACCAAAAAAAAAAATATTTTCTGTGTTTGTGAATTGTGTGCGCAGTAGCCGCACGTGCATCAACAAAGTAGTGCCAAGCGTGCACCTGTGTCATAAGTAAAGGGCCGGCTGGCTTGACCGTTAAGGGTGCTGTAACCCCCGAAAGTACACTCCAGTCCAAACCAAAAAAAAAATTATTTTCTGTGTTTGTGAATTGTGTGCGCAGTAGCCGCACGTGCATCAACAAAGTAGTGCCAAGCGTGCGCCTGTGTCATAAGTAAAGGGCCGGCTGGCTTGACCGTTAAAGGGTGCTGTAACCCCCGAAAGTACACTCCAGTCCAAACCAAAAAAAAATTATTTTCTGTGTTTGTGAATTGTGTGCGCAGTAGCCGCACGTGCATCAACAAAGTAGTGCCAAGCGTGCGCCTGTGTCATAAGTAAAGGGCCGGCTGGCTTGACCGTTAAGGGTGCTGTAACCCCCGAAAGTACACTCCAGTCCAAACCAAAAAAAAAATTATTTTCTGTGTTTGTGAATTGTGTGCGCAGTAGCCGCACGTGCATCAACAAAGTAGTGCCAAGCGTGCGCCTGTGTCATAAGTAAAGGGCCGGCTGGCTTGACCGTTAAGGGTGCTGTAACCCCCGAAAGTACACTCCAGTCCAAACCAAAAAAAAAATTATTTTCTGTGTTTGTGAATTGTGTGCGCAGTAGCCGCACGTGCATCAACAAAGTAGTGCCAAGCGTGCACCTGTGTCATAAGTAAAGGGCCGGCTGGCTTGACCGTTAAGGGTGCTGTAACCCCCGAAAGTACACTCCAGTCCAAACCAAAAAAAAAATTATTTTCTGTGTTTGTGAATTGTGTGCGCAGTAGCCGCACGTGCATCAACAAAGTAGTGCCAAGCGTGCGCCTGTGTCATAAGTAAAGGGCCGGCTGGCTTGACCGTTAAAGGGTGCTGTAACCCCCAAAGTACACTCCAGTCCAAACCAAAAAAAAAATTATTTTCTGTGTTTGTGAATTGTGTGCGCAGTAGCCGCGCGTGCATCAACAAAGTAGTGCCAAGCGTGCGCCTGTATCATAAGTAAAGGGCCAGCTGGCTTGACCGTTAAGGGTGCTGTAACCCCCGAAAGTACACTCCAGTCCAAACCAAAAAAAAAATTATTTTCTGTGTTTGTGAATTGTGTGCGCAGTAGCCGCACGTGCATCAACAAAGTAGTGCCAAGCGTGCGCCTGTGTCATAAGTAAAGGGCCGGCTGGCTTGACCGTTAAGGGTGCTGTAACCCCCGAAAGTATACTCCAGTCCAAACCAAAAAAAAAATTATTTTCTGTGTTTGTGAATTGTGTGCGCAGTAGCCGCACGTGCATCAACAAAGTAGTGCCAAGCGTGCGCCTGTGTCATAAGTAAAGGGCCGGCTGGCTTGACCGTTAAAGGGTGCTGTAACCCCCAAAGTACACTCCAAACCAAAAAAATATATATTTTCTGTGTTTGTGACTTGTGTGCACTGTGGCTGCACGTGCATCAACAAAGGAGCAGCGCCAAGCGTGCGCCTGTGTCCCATAAATAAAGAGCTGGCTGGCTCATTTCTTAAAGGGTGGTGTAACCCACAAAGTGCACTACTCTCCAGCAAAAATAAAAAAATATTTTCTGTGTTTGTGTGCGCTTTAGCCGCACGTATATATATATCAATATAACATAAATGGAGGACCAAACTTTCTCCGATAAAAATAAAATAGGGAAAGATCAAGAACCACTTCCTCCTAGTGCTGTTGCTGCTGCTGGGAGTTGTTCATCATCCCAGAGAGGAAGTAGGAACATCACTACTTTTACTAAACAATTGACCATCCAACAGTCCCTAGCGATGAGGATGAAGTACGACAGCAGTCATCCTGAAGCAAAACGTATAACTGAGGCCTTGACTGCTATGTTGGTGTTAGACGTGCGTCCGGTATCCGACATTGGTGCAGTGGGATTTAGACAATTGATGGAGGTAGTGTGTCCTCGGTTCCAAATCCCGTCTAGATTCCACCTGCATCCTCAAAGCAGCAGCGACAAGCGTGCGTCTGTCTGTTAAAGGGTGGTGACACCCTCAAAGTGTGCTACACAAACAATTAAAATATTGTTCTTTTTTTTTCTGTCTTTGTGAATTGTGTGGGCTGTAGCCGCACCTGCATCCTTAAAGCAGCAGCGACAAGCGTGCGTCTGTCTGTTAAAGGGTGGTGACACCCTCAAAGTGTGCTACACAAACAATTAAAATATTGTTCTTTTTTTTTTGGTCTTTGTGAAATGTGTGGGCTGTAGCCGCACCTGCATCCTTAAAGCAGCAGCGACAAGCGTGCGTCTGTCTGTTAAAGGGTGGTGACACCCTCAAAGTGTTCTACACAAACAATTAAAATATTGTTCTTTTTTTTTCGGTCTTTGTGAAATGTGTGGGCTGTAGCCGCACCTGCATCCTTAAAGCAGCTGCGACAAGCGTGCGTCTGTCTGTTAAAGGGTGGTGTAACTCTCAAAGTGCTCCAAAAAATAAATTTTTTTTTTTTAATGTGTTTGTGACTTGTGTGCGATGTAGCCGCACCTGCATCCTTAAAGCAGCAGCGACAAGCGTGCGTCTGTCTGTTAAAGGGTGGTGACACCCTCAAAGTGTGCTACACAAACAATAAAAATATTCTTCTTCTTTTTTCTGTCTATGTGAATTGTGTGGGCTGTAGCCGCACCTGCATCCTTAAAGCAGCAGCGACAAGCGTGCGTCTGTCTGTTAAAGGGTGGTGACACCCTCAAAGTGTTCTACACAAACAATTAAAATATTGTTCTTTTTTTTTCGGTCTTTGTGAAATGTGTGGGCTGTAGCCGCACCTGCATCCTTAAAGCAGCAGCGACAAGCGTGCGTCTGTCTGTTAAAGGGTGGTGTAACTCTCAAAGTGTTCCAAAAAATAAAAAACTATTTTTTTAATTTGTTTGTGACTTGTGTGCGATGTAGCCACACTTGCATCCTCAAAGCAGCAGCGACAAGCGTGCGTCTGTCTGTTAAAGGGTGGTGACACCCTCAAAGTGTGCTACACAAACAATTAAAATATTGTTCTTTTTTTTTCGGTCTTTGTGAAATGTGTGGGCTGTAGCCGCACCTGCATCCTCAAAGCAGCAGCGACAAGCGTGCATCTGTCTGTTAAAGGGTGGTGACACCCTCAAAGTGTGCTACACAAACAATAAAAATATTCTTCTTCTTTTTTCTGTCTATGTGAATTGTGTGGGCTGTAGCCGCACCTGCATCCTTAAAGCAGCAGCGACAAGCGTGCGTCTGTCTGTTAAAGGGTGGTGACACCCTCAAAGTGTGCTACACAAACAATAAAAATATTCTTCTTCTTTTTTCTGTCTATGTGAATTGTGTTGGCTGTAGCCGCACCTGCATCCTTAAAGCAGCAGCGACAAGCGTGCGTCTGTCTGTTAAAGGGTGGTGACACCTCAAAGTGTTCTACACAAACAATTAAAATATTGTTCTTTTTTTTTCGGTCTTTGTGAAATGTGTGGGCTGTAGCCGCACCTGCATCCTTAAAGCAGCAGCGACAAGCGTGCGTCTGTCTGTTAAAGGGTGGTGACACCTCAAAGTGTTCTACACAAACAATTAAAATATTCTTCTTCTTTTTTCTGTCTTTGTGAATTGTGTGGGCTGTAGCCGCACTTGCATCCTCAAAGCAGCAGCGACAAGCGTGCGTCTGTCTGTTAAAGGGTGGTGTAACCCTCAAAGTGTGCTCCACAAACAATAAAAATATTCTTTTTTTTTTTCTGTCTTTGTGAATTGTGTGGGCTGTAGCCGCACTTGAATCCTCAAAGCAGCAGCGACAAGCGTGCGTCTGTCTGTTAAAGGATTACATCGGTGACAGCATCCAAGTAGGCATGTCAGACAGTCCGTACCTGTACTGGCAGGAAAAAGAAGCAATTTGGAGGTCCCTGTACAAACTGGCTCTATTTTACCTGAGTTGCCCCCCCTCCAGTGTGTACTCCGAAAGAGTGTTTAGTGCAGCCGGGAACCTTGTCAGCGAAAGGCGTAGGAGGTTGCTTCCACAAAATGTGGAGAAGATGATGTTCATAAAATGAATTATCAACTCTTCCAGGGAGACCAGCCTCCAGAACGTACAGAGGGACCTGTGGTTCCAGCAGGGACGAATTAATACTCTGTGAGGATGAGGATGTACACACTGAAGAGGGTGAGGAATCGGTGGATGAGGAGGATGAGGATGACATCTTGCCTCCGTAGAGCCAGTTTGTGCAGGGACAGATAAATTGCCAGCTTGTTTTGTGGGGGCCCAAACGAACCAATCATTTCAGCCACAGTTGTGTGGCAGACCCTGGCGCTGAAATGATTGGTTTGTTAAAGTGTGCATGTCCTGTTTATACAACATAAGGGTGGGTGGGAGGGCCCAAGGACAATTCCATCTTGCACCTCTTTTTTTTCTTTGCATTATGTACAGTTTGGGGCCTAGTTTTTCAATGCCATCCTGTCTGCCACTGCAGTTTCACGCCTAGATGGGTCACGTGTTTGTGCCGCCCACTCGTGTCGCTTAGCATAGTCATCCAGCTACCTCGGTGCAACCTTTTGGACATAAAAACACTATTGTGAGGTGTGAGGTATTCAGAATAGACTGGAAATGAGTGGAAATTAAGGTTATTGAGGTTAATAATAGCATAGGAGCAGAAAAACCTACAAATTCTGTGATTTTAGCTGTTTTTATGCTTTTTTTCAAAAAAATACAGATCCAAAACACAAAACCCAGAACCCAAAACACGCAAGGGTGGTTTTGGCAAAACCAATCCAGATCCAAAACACGAAGAAAGATCCAGATCCAAAACCAAAACACAAAACACGAAAAGTGGCCGGTGCACACCCCTAGTTTATACAGTTCATTCCTTGCAGTATTGTCATCAGGACTGAAAATAGCACAGTACTAAATTGTCCTATATAGACTAATTTGTATATATCACATGGCTGCATATATAATTCAAAGCAATATCACAGTTACATAAATTACTTACTACGAAACAATGTTAAACTGAGTAAAATAATAGCTAACTGACATTACAGTGTTAATTAATTTTCTAAAATAGCATTTTAGTGTAATGATTAAGATAGGGGATAAAGAGCAAAGAGCACATACAGTCAGGTGCATAAATATTGGGACATTGACAGAATTCTCATATTTTGGCCTCTATTCACCACCACAATGGATATGAAATGAAACAAACAAGATGTGCTTTAACTGCAGTCTTTCAGATTTAATTTGAGGGTAATTACATCCAAATCAGGTGAACGGTGTAGGAATTACAACGGTTTCTATATGTGCCTCCCACTTTTTAAGGGGCCAAAAGTAATGGGACTATCAACTCAAAAGCTATTTCATGGACAGGTGTGGGCTATTCCCTCGTTATTTCATTATCAATTAAGCAGGTAAAAGATCTGGATTTGATTCTAGGTGTGACATTTGCATTTGGAATCAGTTACTGTCGACTCTCAATATGAGATCCAAAGAGCTGTCACTATCAGTGAAGCAAGCCATCAATATGGCTGAAAAATCAAAACAAACCCATCAGAGAGATAGCAAAAACATTAGGTGTGGCCAAATCAACTGTTTGGAACATTCTTAAAAAGAAAGAACGCATCGGAGAGCTCAGCAACATCAAAAGACCCGGAAGACCACGGAAAACAACTGTGGTGGATGACAGAAGAATTATTTCCCTGGTGAAGAAATACCCCTTCACAACAGTTGGCCAAATCAAGAACACTCTCCAGGAGGTAGGTGTATATGTGTTAAAGTCAACAATCAAGAGAAGACTTCACAAGAATGAATATAGAGGGTTCACCACAAGATGTAAACCATTGGTGAGCCTCAAAAACAGCAAGACCAAATTAGAGTTTGCCAAACAACATCGAAAAAAGCCATTACAGTTCTGGAACAACATCCCATGGACAGATGAGACAAAGATCAACTTGTACCAGAGTGATGGGAAGGGAAGAGTATGGAGAAGAAAAGGAACTGCTCATGATACAAAACATACCACCTCATCAGTGAAGCATGGTGGTGGTAGTGTCATGGCGTGGGCATGTATGGCTGCCAATGGAACTGGTTCCCTTGTATTTATTGATGATGTGACTGCTGACAAAAGCAGCAGAATTAATTCTGAAGTGTTTCGGGCAATATTATATGCTCATATTCAGTCAAATGCTTCAGAACTCATTGGACGGCGCTTCACAGTGCAGATGGACAATGACCTGAAGCATACTGCAAAAGCAACCAAAGAGTTTTTTAAGGCTAAAAAGTGGAATGTTATGCAATGGCCAAGTCAATCCCCTGACCTGAAACCGATTGAGCATGCATTTCACTTGATGAAGACAAAACTGAAGGGAAAATGCCCCAAGAACAAGCAGGAACTGAAGATATTTGCAGTAGAGGCCTGACAGAGCATCACCAGGATGAAAGCCAGCGTCTGGTGATGTCTATGCGTTCCAGACTTCAGGCTGTAATTGCCTGCAAAGGATTTGCAACAAAGTATTATTAGTTAGATTTAGGATTGTTTAGTTTGTCTCATTACTTTTGACCCCTTAAAAAATGGGAGGCACATATAGAAACCGTTGTAATTCCTACACCGTTCACCTGATTTGGATGTAATTACCCTCAAATTAAATCTGAAAGTCTGCAGTTAAAGCACATCTTGTTTGTTTCATTTCAAAGCGATTGTGGTGGTGAACAGAGGCCAAAATATGAAAATGATGTCAATGTCCCAATATATATGCACCTGACTGTATAAATGTCAGTTTTATAAACTTATGATTATCATACATTTCATTACATGTTATGTGATGATAGTGTATACCAGGGGTGGCCAACCAGTCATAAGCAGAGAGCCCAAAAATATCTGTTGGTATATCAAAGCCGATATCATGCGCAAGCCGAAGTCGTATGCACAAAAAGGGGTGTAGCCTTGTGTCAGCTAGGCCATGCCCCTTGTATGATGTTTGTAGGAGCATGTAAAAATGCATACACATAATCACTGTGGAGGTAACTATTAAAGGGAAAGAAAAAGCCAGAACAATATAAAAACCATTGAAAAAAAAACAGATCCACATAAAATACACTGAAAAGCCACATCCGCAAATAATACATTTAAAAAGCCACATCCACAAAAAATACATAAAAAAAAATAAAAATTCACATAATACAATCCAGCCCCCCATGTGTCACTCCAGTCCCCCTTGTGTCACTTTAGCAGCCTCTCATGTGTCATTTTAGCCCCCCATATGTCACTCCAGCAGCCCCTCCATGTGTTACTTCAGCAGCCCCTCATGTGTCACTCCAGCCCCCAATTTGTCACTCCAGCAGACCCTCATGTGCCACTCCAGCCCCCTCTCTCTCCCCGGGCCACTCCAGTCCAGCCACCTTCCCCTACACTCCCTCCCACACCATGGGCCACTCCAGCCCCCCCACATGTCACAAATAAAATGAAAAAAACAAATAAACCCCCCCACAGCTCTTACCTTGTTGTGGATTGTCTGTGTCACGTAGGTAGGCTCTGGCATCTGCGACCGGGTCCTCCTCGTGGCTGCAGGTACAGTTACAAGTTGAACTACGCCTGCTGTTTGCGGAGTGACGTCACTATGTCGCCCATACTGTACATGTCTCCGGAGCGGAGAAGACTGCTGCAAAAAAGGACGAGCCTCCTCTGAACAGCTGTGCTCCTATCTGAGAAGGCAGCCAGTGTCAGTCAGGGGAGCCGGATCAGAATAACGGAAGAGCCACATGTGGCTCAAGAGCCACCGGTTGGCCACCGCTGGTGTATACAGATGAACACATTGGGGTAGATTTACTAACCAGTGGGTTGTCAAAGCCTATGACCAATATATTTAAAATCATAACAGAATTTTTATTGCTGATTTAAATCTATTTGATCAGTGTCTCTGACAGCCCGCTGGTTAATAAATGTGCCCCAATATCTGAGTCAGTTTCAGGACCTCACACTTGTCTGCCGTATGATCAGGATTTTAGTGCAGATTACACTAGGGAACAAAACAAATTTTTTTTTTCTTGCCAAGGATTTAAGGGCCTCATTCAGAGGCGGTCGTAGGATGCAAGCAGTCGTTCTGAAACAGGGCCGCCGCTTGCATCCTGAACGGCCGCCTCCATGTCGGTCATTAGGCTATGGGTTAACACCCACAGCTCTAACGACCACTAAGGGTGATGGTTGCGATGGTCAAGACCATCGCGACCATCGGGGCTAACGATGAGACCCTAAAGGAGGGTCTCGTCAACCTTAAGCCCCAGGGAGCTTCCTGCTCTGTTTGAGCAGGAAGCTCCCCACTGACATCACTGATGATGTCAGTGGGGCCGCCCCCAAACGGCAAGCATTCCGACAGGAACGCCTCCGTTTGGCCGGGCACGCCCCCGGCCCGCCCAGCAAACGGAGCGAGCTGTCACTCAACATCGACAGCTTGCCCCATCTGCTACGAGACCCCAACGACGGATCACCCGTCGTTAGCCGGGTCTCGTGCATGCGCACTGGAGCAACATCGACCCAGATGCGAGCTCGTAGAGCTAACGACCGGGTCTGAATAAGCTCCTAAGATCGGTTTGAAAGTTCCCACAGGTCCTATTTTCGCATTAGATCTTCGCTATAGCTGAATTGGTTTCAGTTTTCAAATTAAATGAACAATTATAAAAATCTATTATTTTCTCCATTTGAAGTACCTTACTATTCTAGGCCGGAGGAGGCGTGGCCACTGCTGAGCCTGCTGGGACATCCTCAGACCACAACCATGCCTCCTCCCAGCATACAGAGAGGAGCAACGGAGAGGGCAGAGTGACGCAGTTAGCACCTCCTGCTCCTTTGCTCGGCCCTCTCTCTGTCCCACCTCAACCAATTTCTAGACGTTTGGGTTTGTTTTGTTCAGTACGTCCTCGGCTTTTGTTGGGAGTTAGCACTAAATGTGTGAAACAAAACAATTTTGCCGCAAAATTAGTTCTTCTTGTAGACGGTGTACTAACAACACTGATGTTTTTTGTTATATTTGTGGCAAATATAGTGTTGCAAAAGAAAGAAAAAATGTAACTGTATTCGGAAAACAAGCGTATCAGGCTTATTTTGGACGCCACATAAGCCAGCAAGACAAGATTTGGGTGCCTCACAAAGTTTGTAAAACTTGCATGGAATCACTCCGCAATTGGACTAAAGGTTATCGAAAAGGACTGTCCGCTCGCAAGTGGGTCGATGTTATGGACTGAGCATGCGCACGACGGGGGGAGCTCCGTCGTGCGCATGCGCCAGACGCGACGAGCGAAGGAAAGTCCTTCGCTCCTTGTGTCTGATCAAAGGGGGCGTGCTGTCGATGTTGATTGACAGCACGCCCCCTTTGGTAGGCATGCCGGGGGCGTGCCTCCCTGACGGGGGCGTTCCCACGGGAACGCCTCCCATCAGAAGCCGGCCCACTGACATCACTAGTGATGTCAGTGGGAGTGATTTTGGCTCTGATAGAGCCAAAATCACTCAGGAGCTTGCGGTTGAAAACCTCAACCGCAGGCTCCGGTTCGCAATTTCGATGGTCGCGATGGTCTCGACCATCGCGGCCATCAAAATGCACACTCGTATAGCCTGTGGGTGGTGACCCACAGCTATACGAGCGTCCAGAAGGACGCTCCATTTTCATGGAGGCCGGCCCTCATTCAGAGCGTGCGCTCTGCTCAGAGCGTACGGCTCTGAATGAGGGCCTTAATTTCGGCATACCTATGATGTGGTGTGAGCCAAAAAATCACTTGAGTGACTGCTATTTTTGTGCTGACTGCTATTTTTGTTTCTTAGATTTAAGAAATGCAAATGGGAATACCAAAGTATGAATTCTGCAAAACAACCGATAACACATAGCGAAGATTTACCTGTACCATCATTCAGTACTTTGGGCCTGATTCAGAGCCGGTCGCTATTTGCGCTCGCTCGTCCAGAAAATAGGGGTGGCTATTCAAATGAACCGTTCGCTGTTTGCGGTCTGTTCACGCCTCTTGGTCTGAACGAGCGAACAAAACTTGCGTTCATTTTTTGGGAAACTACGCCCCCTGGCCGCTCGCATCCTACGTCATGTCCGCTATTTATTAGATTAATCGAGTACATCGAACAGGGTATGAGCTGCTCGCTATTCTTGTGGTTGGTTTTTGCTACCACAATTTTGCGAGCAGTTCTGGCTAAGAAAAACCCCAGTGACGTTGTCAATGACGCTGATGTTTTAAATATGCACACCCATAAAACGCCCGTTTTGACCTTTAAGCACGCCTGCGATCGGATCTCCACTCCCCGTTTTCAAGCACCTTCCCCTGTTACCACCCACATACGCCTCATTCTGTCACTCAAAATAGCAGGCATTCGCTATTTTGCGAGCACGCGATTTTCGTCCGCACTGACTGGTTCGCGCATGCGTATTACGATCCGTACGCATGCGCAGTTGGGCAAACATCGCTCGGAGCGAACGAGCAGCCACTTGCGTCCGGCTCTGAATCAGGCCCTTTGTGCGAAGTTGAATGTGATGATGTGGAAATGTTAATTTCATCCAGTGCAAGTGACAACACAGATGAAAGTGAGTTTGAAGAAAGTTCCCCTACTCCCTCCAAACAAATTTTCTCAAAAGGAACTAAACAATTTAATTCCTGACTTTCGAAGAAAGGAACTGAGGTTTAAGCATCCAGTCTTCAAGAAAAGCACTGTCTTGAGCCAGATCAGTGGCGTATCTATAATGGGTGCAGGGTGTGCGGGGAACACGGGCCCCTGGGTCCAGGGGGGCCCCGCACCGCACACCCTGCACCCATAATATTACTTACCTCTCGTCCCACGTTGGCGCTGGCATCCGGCACTGTAAAACTACTGGATAATGGCCACGGCAGCCATTTTCCTGTCATTTGCGCATGCGCAGTACAGGGAAAATGGCCGTCACGGCCATTTTCCTGGTGATCTGTGCACACACTATAAACTCTGGGCACACTCTAGTGCCCAGAGTCTATAACTCCGGCGCTGGCCGCGCACAGCTCAGTGCGCTGCAGGGGAGGAGAGGAGGGGGCCCGTGTCGGAGTCTGCACACGGGCCCCCTCCTCTCTAGAAACGCCCCTTAGCCGGATGTTACTATAACATCGTATCGAAATATAGAGCAAACCATATTGCCGTTCTTTAGCCAAGATAACAATTGTGTATTGCAACAATATCCCGGAACTTCTCCATATGATGGGCTTACCAGAATATTGAGCAGAAGACAGGCGGCTCTTTTTGGATAGTTCTAAAAGGAGCTTAAAATGTTTATTACTGCACAATGGAAATTAATTTGCATCGATTCCTATCGGTCATTCAACAAAACTTAAAGAACAGTATGAAAATATCAAGTTAGTCTTAGAAAAAATTGCTTATTCTCAGCATCAGTGGTCTGTTTGTGTCGATTTAAAAATGGTAAACTTTCTTCTTGGGCAGCAAAGTGGATATACTAAGTATCCTTGGCCCTCATTCAGAGCCGTACGCTCTGAGCAGAGCGCACGCTCTGAATGAGGGCCGGCCTCCATTTTCATGGAGCGTCCTCCTGGACGCTCGTATAGCTGTGGGTCACCACCCACAGGCTATACGAGCGTGCATTGTGATGGTCGCGATGGTCGAGACCATCGCGACCATCGAATTTGCGAGCCGGAGCCTGCGGCTGAGGTTTTCAACCGCAAGCTCCGGAGTGAATTTGGCTCTATCAGAGCCAAAATCACTCCCACTGACATCACTAGTGATGTCAGTGGGCCGGCTTCTGAAGGGAGGCGTTCCCGTGGGAACGCCCCCGTCAGGGAGGCACGCCCCCGGCACGCCCACCAAAGGGGGCATGCTGTCAATCAACATTGACAGCACGCCCCCTTTTATCGGACACAACGAGCGAAGGACTTTCCTTCGCTCGTCGCGTCTGGCGCATGTGCACGACGGAGCTCCCTCCGTCGTGCGCATGCTCAGTCCATAACATCGACCCACTTGCGAGCGGACAGCCGCTCGCGAGTGGGTCTGAATCAGGCCCCTTGTCACATATGCTTATGGGATAGTCATGCAAAACAAAAGCACTGGCAGCAAACCGTATGGCCTACAAGAGAAGTTATAACTACCGTGTTTCCCCGATAATAAGACACTGTCTTATTTTTTTTTTGGTTCCAAAAAACACCATAGGGCTTATTTTCGGGGTAGGTCTTATTTTAACTAACATTGACAGCAGTGCCCCTTATGCAGGCCCCCTTGTAGCAGTGCCCCTTATGCAGGCCCCCCTGTAGCAGTGCCCCTTATGCAGGCCCCCCTGTAGCAGTGCCCCTTATGCAGGCCCCCCTGTAGCAGTGCCCCTTATGCAGGCCCCCTTGTGGTAGTGCCCCTTATGCAGGCCCCCCCCTGTAGCAGTGCCCCTTATGCAGGCCCCCTTGTAGCAGTGCCCCTTATGCAGGCCCCCCCTGTAGCAGTGCCCCTTATGCAGGCCCCCCCCTGTAGCAGTGCCCCTTATGCAGACCCCCCCCCTGTAGCAGTACCCCTTATGCAGCCTCCCTTGTGTAGCAGTGCCCCTTATGCAGGCCCCCCCCTGTAGCAGTGTCCTTTATGCAGGCCCCCTTATTGCAGTGCAAGTACGGTACTTACCTGAGTCATCGCCGTCCGGGATGTCCCTCTGACTTGCGCACTGACTGGATCTAATATGATCCAGCAGGCGCGGCCGCACAGGATCCTCAGCGCGCGGGTGACGTCATGACGTCACCCGCGCACTGCATGACTGGGAACGCTGGTCTCTGCAGCGTTCCCAGCTCAAAAAGAAAAAAAGGGGTAGGGATTATTTTAGACAGGGCTACAAAAGTAAGGGTAGGGATTATTTTCAGGGTAGGTCTTATTATCGGGGAAACACGGTAGGTTAAGCCAACATCATTCATGAGCTCTTAATTGACAGGAAAAAAATCATACTGCCGCATTTCCATATCAAACTGGGTTTAATGTAACAATTTGTAAAAGCATTGGACAAGTCAGGCAATTGTTTCACGTATATTTGTTGAACATTTCCATCTCTTAGTATTGAAAGATTAAAGGCAGGAATTTTTGACGGCCCACAGATACGGAAATTGGTGAAGGATCCAAATTTTACCACATTTATGACTAAAACCGAATCTGAAGCATGGCTGAGTTATGTGTCTGTCATTCAAAAACCTTTTATGTTTGTAATGTGATATGTATGGTGTGACACTACTATGGTATGTATGTACTGTGATATGTATGGTGTGACACTACTGTGGTATGTATATAGATGAGAGGAGCAGCACACATATGCATACCTCCCAACATTTAAAGTTGTTAAGGAAGGACAGGTTGCGCGCTGAAGGCGTGTGCGGATGAAAAGGGGGTGTGGCTTAAGTAAAAGGGGTGGTGCTTCCGGAAAACTGGGCGGAGCCTTGTGGCTTCCCTCGTTTTTGTCACTTTGGAGGCGTGCCCAGTACTCTCTGAGACACTGGGCGGCCCCCAGGCTCTCCCTACAAAAGAGAACAGATGCCATGCTCATGCGCACGGCATCTGTTCTCCTCCTGCACACCCGCTGCTCTGCATGCGGTTTGTGCTCTCCCCAACTTCCCCCCCACCGCAGGACACTGCGGCCCGCAGGCGGGACAGCGGGACAGTCCCAGAGAGACGGGACTGTCCCGCTGGAAGCGGGACAGTTGGGAGGTATGCATATGTATGTATATAAATGAGCGGAGCAGTGGACACATGTATGTATATAGACGATAGCAGCAGTGCACATATGTATGTATAAAGACGATAGCAGCAGTGCACACATGTATGTGAGAGGAGCAGAAATGTCAACATGTTAGAATGTCGACATATCGCCCCAGGTGAACCAGCGGTGACTTACCTGCTCCTGACGGCTGCAGCGACTACAATGAGACTACCAGGTTTTGGCAGCCATATGACTGTGAATCAGGATCAGAGCTGTGTTCCTCCGCCGTTCCGTTGAGTATTTCTTTCCTATCGTTAACCCTGATCCCTACCCCAATCTTCCCTCTAGTGCCTAAGCCTGACACCCTCCCAAAAGCCTAACCCTAACCTCCCCTGTAGCCTAGCCCTAACCCCCCTTGCAGGCTAACCCTAACCCTCCTGCCCATAGCCTAACCCTAACCCCCCCGCAGCCTCTCCCTCCTGCCCACAGCCTAACCCTAATCCCCCCCACAGCCTTATACTACTCCCTCCCTGTACCCTAATCATCCTGCCCACAGCCTACACTAACCCTCCCATCTGCAGCCTAATCTGAACACCCCCCCACAAACTATCCCTAACCTCCCCCGCAGCCTATCCCTAACCCATGCCCCCCCTCCCCCAAGCAGCCTAACCCTAATGACGACATTCTGGCAATGTCGACATTTCACACGTCTACATTCTAAGAATGCTGACACGTTGCTTGTTGACATTTCAACAATGTCGGCATCATAACTGTCAACATTGTGGTGTCCACCTTTTGACTATATCCCCTTTTAAATCCCTCTTCACCACCACAGAAAAACCAGCATTTAGTAGAGATGTGTGGTTTGGTTCTCCAGAAATCCAAATCCACCTGAATTTTGGGAATCCGGGTAAATCCGAGGTGCGGTTCTGATCTCCTGAGGAGATCCGGGTATCGGTTCTGATCTTTTTGCGGTTCGGAATTCGGATTTTAAATCCGAATTTCGGTTTTGGATTGCATAAATTACATGATTTTAGCTGTTTTTAAAACTTTGTATCTATTTTTTTTTTTTTAAATCCAGATCCAAAACCAAAACACTTCGCAACCCAAATCCAGATCCAAAACCTTGAAGGAGATACAGATCCAAAACCAAAACCAAAACACGGGTGTCGGCGCACATCCCTAGCATTTGGTGAATATCTCTCTGTGTGTTTCAGGTCATGTTAAGGACACAGAGTAGCTTGCTGTAGCAACACCATGAATCCATTTACAGCTTACAGGCATATTGTAACATCATTTTGTTTTCCAGAGGTATCTTACCCATGTTTAATAAATATCATTATGTAATGTGTGGCCACGTGTTATTCTGCAATAATGACATTAGTCATAATTATTGTAATAGAAAATGTGTTACATGCTTTATGAATGTTATCAATTCCATGATACAGCTATATGCAAAGATGACTTTAGTAATAATTAATGTAATAGAAAATGTGTTACATGCTTTATGTATGTTATCAATTCCATGATACAGCTACATATACAGCTTACTCAGTGTGTGATGTGTAATCTCACGTTTCATTAATTGCTGACTCTTAATTGTCTAACCTGTCATGAGATCTATTATTAAGATACTGTTTAGGGCACCACTGCTATCCCTCAGTTACGGTGGTCACCTGTATGTAATTCTGGGTAACAGCATGTTTAAAAATATATAATTACTTTATAATAAGAGCATTTAATTAACCTGAGTGTGAGTTATGTGTGAAAATGAAGTGACCTCTCTGAACATCAGCTCTATGCTATTTCACTCTTGTGAATATTCTTTATCAACTGGCTTGGGAGGAAGGCGTCGCAGTGCAGTAATAAATTCCCACTCAATAAAGCTGTGTTTTATTAGAAGTCCTGACATGTTGTATTTGTTGATATGTCCTGTTGGTGTAGAACAATAGGCACCAGCTGATGAAAAGGAGGTTGGCCCAGATAGCTTGTCCTTACCCAGATAACTGGGTTTATTGTGCAACAGCAGGTACAGGGTTATGGAGGGTAGATGCAGGGGCTAACACCATGGGCATAACTACCATAGGTGCAAGGGGTGCATCTGCAATGGGGCCCAGGGCTGAGGGGGGCCCATCTTCCTTGTCAGAGTTACATGTGTTATATGCATTTTTCACCTTGGGTGGTACTTTGAGGTCCTTACAAACTTTTGCTATGGGACCTTCAAATGCTTATTTACGCCCCTGGTTAACACACAGTGCTATCGTGCAAGTACACAGTGCTGGTATTGCAGTGTCAGCCTGGAGCAAGCAAGGGGTTACCAGGCATTGTGGTGTGCCTGGCAGAGAATGCACCATCAGGCTCTGTAGTCACTGTGGGGCCAGCAGTATGCTAATAGAGCTAATCAGTGATGGTACAGTGGGCATAATGCTCGCAAGCGGTTCAATGGTGGGGTACTGCGCACGCATGCTGCGCGCATGCGCAAGCCCCGGAGCGAGAGAGAATTTCTCTTGCTCCGGGGCTCACTACAAAAGGGGCGGCTGTCGATGTTGATCGACAGCTCGCCCCATTTTGTAGGCGGGGAGGGGGGGTGGCTACACAAACGGAGGCGTTCCCGAAGGAATGACTGTCATTTGTGGGAGGCACCACTGACTAGACTGTAAGAGCAGGAAGCTCTCTGGGGTTTGCGACGGACGAGACCCTACCACAAGGGTCTCGTCGCAAGCCCCATCACCTGGCCGCTTGCAAAAGCTGTGGGTGGTCACCCACAGCTTAGCGAGCGGCCAGGAGGCCGCAACAAGAAGAAGAAGAAAAAACGCCCTGATTCAGAGCGAGCGCTCTTCAAGAGCATCCGGCTCTGAATCAGGCCCAGTGTGTGGCTGCAGTCCTTGTGGCTGTAGCAATGTCGAGGGAGCCCGGAGTGCATCCCAGTCTAATGGGCGCCAGAGGTAAGATGGCCGCTCATGCACAATAGCAGATTCAGCAGGACGGACCTAGTGCCCTCCGGTTCAAGCAAACAGTATTTAGATAGCGCAGAGCACCTATGATCTCCTTCCAGCAGTATTATGATTTCCAAAAGGCCTCTTCTGAGGGACTGTCACTCAAGGTAAATCTACTGTAGGGCCACCTATATTTAGCAAGGGTTATAGGTGTAACTTAATTTAATGATTTCACCTCACTCATCCAAAATATCATGACCTAATGCACTTATCTCGCTCATAGGAATATGTGTGGAAAATGAATTAAAATGGGGATTATATAGTCTTATTTTCATAATGTGTTACGGACACATTTGACACTGAGGATGCTGCGGGAGAACCCAGAGCTAAAACCTTTACCCTGACTGACAAGTGAATGGGCATGATGGGCAGAGCCGGATTAAGCTGTTGCGGGACCCTAGGCAGAAATCTGGCTCCGGGCCCTCACCTATGTGAGTGTACATATGAGCAGGCCCGATCGCACCTGCCACACAGCAGGTATTTACCCGGCAATCTACACATGCACGGTAGCAAAACTGCAGAATATTCTGGCACAGCGCCAGAGTCTCCTCGCTTGTGTCGCTGGCTAGAGAGAAGGGGGCTTAGACCGAGACTGCACACATGCCCCCTCCTCACTTCATACGCCCCTGTCAGTTGTTCATCAGCACCTGCCTGAGACAAATAACTGACATCCACATGCCTGCTGGAACTGGAAGCCTGACTCTATACAAATTAAATGTAAATACATTTAGTTAAAAAAAAAAAAAGAGAAGTTAAAAATAAACAAAACTAATGTAAATTGTAAAAAAACCTTTTAAAAAAAGTCTATATTTTAATAATAAATATTATTCCCTTTGGACAACCATTTGCTATTGCCATCCTGATAGGGCAGCTGCATTCCTTGAAATATCACTAGCCAACAGCTGCAGTTATTACTATTTCCTACAGTTGTACCCCTTTTATACTGACGCGAACGTGCATCAACCTGCAATTTTTGTCAGTGTAAACGGATCATCCCGGGTCCAGTGACCCGGGGGATCCAACACGGCTAGCTTACAGGGTTGGGCACGGGTCTTTCCCGTGTCTCCCTGCAGTGTAAACAGCGTAATCCGGGTCACAAAGACCCAGATTGTGCCGCATGCCGTTGGCCGGCTTCAGTGGCGCTTGGAGATTACATCATCTCCAAGCGTCCACTGCAACGTCAGAAGACCCGGGTCACTGCACACCCGGATCCGGTGTGAACAGTGCCGACCCAGGCATAGCCCGGGTTGGCTTCGCATTAAGAAAGGGTTCTGGCCCAGGTCAGACCCGGGACTTTGGTGTGAAAGGGATATAAGTATGTTTGAGGAAACCAGTTTTTTCATGTTTTTTTTTGACCCCTGAAATGCTGAGATTGTATTGATGTATTAGCTGGACAAACGCGTCATCTTCGAATGTTGTCTGCATTACTTCTATTTGCCAACGATTGTCTGTATGCATAATCTTAGAGAAATGGCAGTAACAATAGCTGGCATATTTTATTGCCCTTATTTTAATTTAATAGTTTTGAGAGGCTAAAATATTACGTAATATGTTTTGCAGCAGTTCCCTGTGCTGTGGCTGCAGTACTCGGATAGACTTTGGGCCGGATTCAAAGATTTATACAAATCCGATATTTTCTCAAATCGAGCAATTGTTTGCAAATGCACATGCATGAAAGCCACACTGTGCATGACAGCGATTGCATTGTGATTACTCTTGTACCTAGAAACTACTCGCATAGTGAGTGACAGGTACTCAGCGTTTGGGGGAGGGAATGGCTGTTGGTTAGGAAAACTAAAGCATGTCTGGACTGTTTTCTGGGCGTGCTCTAGTGAGACGCTGCAATTTCATCCGTAGCTGCAGTTGCCCGTGGCGTCTACGGAAAGCCGCTCTGTCTAAGACAGCATAGACTTACTAAAAGGTACGATGTGCGACTGATAATTTCCAGTTTTGTATGTGAGCTGCGGATGTCAGACGCCGGAGGCGGGCACCTCAGTGCACAAGATGGCGACTGAGACATTAGCATATTTTCGCAAGTCTGCTGTCTACGGAATCGCAGTCGTGACAGGATTTGCGTCTCTCTTTGAATCAGGCCCTTTGTAACTGACATTAGCAAACAGAAGAAACCATATATAAACCTTGTTATATACACATAAAAGCCACACATGATCCTTTATCTCCTTATATTAAACAGTTTTTACAGTCTTGCTTTACTGTCTTCATTACTGGCGGCCCAAATGAAAAATATGGTTCGTGGTCGTAAAAAAAGTTTAGAACCCTACAGCCGCTGGCTAAGAGGGTATGCAGTCCTCCAAGTGAACATTTATATCTACCATTAGAATTCATGGGGTTATTCAAATATATGTGATGGCAGCATAGTGCCCCTGGAACGGTCGGGAAAATACACTTTGCAAACAGCATTTTCAGTGATTTTTCCTTGCACCCCATAGAGGTACTTAGCAAAGGTAGAGACAATTGTCTAATATAATAGATGGTAATGTTTGCAGCCAGACATTGTGGTGATGGTTGGTGGCATATTGTCAGGAATAGAATACCCTTCAATATGACAGGCATGTATTTCCACGCTGTATATACGTAGAAGGATCAAAACGTCTTTTTATTAGAGATGTGCGCCGGCCATCGTGTTTTGGTTTTGGATCTGGATCTCCCCTGGTTTTGGATCTGAATCTGGTTTTGGATTTTTTCCTTGGTGGTTTTTTTTTTCGTGTTTTGGTTTTGGATCTGGATTTTTTTCTTAAAACAGATAAATCACATAAAATGGGCCTGTTTTTGTTCCTACAGTATAATTAACCTCAATAACATTTATTTCCAGTAATTTTCAATCAATTTTGACCACCTCACAATATTATTTGCTTCATCTAATTAAGGCCAAAAGGTTGCATCCAGCTAGCTGGCTGACTAAGCCACCCTTGAACAGATGAGCCAGCCGGCCCTTGACTTATGACACAGGCGCACACTTGGCGCTGCTACTTTGTTGATGCACGTGCGGCTACAGCGCACACAAACAGAAAAAAAGACATTTTTGTTGCACTTGGGGGGGAGCACTCCTGATGGACAGAGCACCCCCTGGACAACACTACAGCACCACTTTAGGACTACAGCCTTTATGGGACACTGCACAACACAGAACAGCCAGCCCCTATGGACTTTGGAGTGGACAGTCCCTATGGACAACAGCAGCACAACTCCCACCCTCCCTCTTCACTGTCCACAGCTGGAGTGAAAAATGGCACCGGCGCGGGGACTTTTTATAGAATCCAAAACCTGCGAGATCCGACAGTGGGATGATGACGTTTTGCCTTGATTTCGGGTCCGAGTCAGGCGGGAAAACCCAAGCCTGACTCGGTTCCCACCTCGGATCGGGGGGGGGGGGTTCGGATTTCAGAAATATATATATATATATATATATATATATATATATTAGAGATGTGCGCCGACCCTCGTGTTTTAGTTTTGGATCTGGATCCCCCCTGGTTTTGGATCTGGATTGGTTTTGCCAAAACCTCACCTCCGTGTTTTGTTTTCGTGCTTTGATTTTGGATCTGGATTTTTTTCTTAAAAAATCATGAAAACAGCTAAAGTCACATAAAATTGGCCTGTTTTTGTTCCTACAGTATAATTAACCTCAATAACATTTATTTCCAGTAATTTCCAATCAATTTTGACCACTTCATAATATTATCTACTTCATCTAGTTAAGGCCAAAAGGTTGCATCCAGCTAGCTGGCTGACTAAGCTAAGTGACACAATGGGCGGCACTAACATGTGGCAGTTCAGCTTCTAATTTCCAACATGGACACAGTGTGTTATACAGTGTGGGTTGGATACACCAATAGTGCACTTACTGTGACAGCAGTGTCGGCAGAGCGGGGGTGCCAGCGGTGTCTTTAGTGCAGATTTGCTGGCTGTGCCGGCAGTGCGGGGGTTGCTGACGGTGTCCTCAGTACATGGAATGGCATTGCGGGGGTGCCAGCGGCGTCTTTAGTGCAGGTTTACTAGCTGTGTCGGCAGAGCGGGGGTGCCAGCGGTGTCATCAGTGCAGGTTTGCTGACTGTGTCGGCAGTGCAGGGGTGTTGTCAATGCAGGGTGTCGGCAGTGTCGGCAGTGTGGGGGTTGCTGACGGTGTCCTCGGTACGTGGGGCAGCAGTGCAGGAGTGTCAGCAGCTGTGGTGTCGGCACCAGGGGGTGCCAGCAGTGTCAGGTGGCAGGTGCCATCTTTTTCTCTCTCCTAGTGCATTTTCAATAGGCTTAACGCTGATTGGCTGAGTTATAAAATAAGATTGAGCGCTAAAAGAATAATAAAATAAAATAAAAAACAATCACATATTTAGATGTTTATAGTCTATTTAGACTAATTTGAGGCAGTGAGCGTCCTGTTGGTATTCCGCAGCTATAATAGTCCGTGATGCCAATCCCTAATCTGACTGTCCCTACCTTACTGTCAGTGATGGATTCCTTCTCTCATCGGGGGCTTCTCCTTCGATCGCCGGAGTCAGCCGCTGGGTAACCGCTTCCTCCGGAGACTTCTTCCTTCCAGCCCAGCCTTGCACAGTCGCGGCGCCGGGTAGTGACATCAGACGCCGGGTGGCACGATCGGATTTGGCGGTCAGGTACTGCTGCTGTCCTCTTCTAATACTCAATCTGTACCAGAGACTCCGGGCTGCAATTTTTTCTAATCTAAAAATGTTCATTCCAGGGTCTGCGTGGTGTCAAGCTCAGGAGATCTGATCATTGCTGATTGGCTGAGAGCTGTGACAGACGGCTCTCTCAGCCAATCAGCGTTAAGCCCGCTCAAAACAAAACCTTGCGACCCGACAGTGGGGTCGCAAGGTTTTGCCTCGGGTGAGGGATCCGGGGCAGGCAGGGAGATCCGAGCTGCACTCGGATCGCCCCGGATCCCCGAAATTCGGGTGGGTTCAGATCTCAGATCCGAACCCGCTCATCTCTACTTTTTATACGTCAAGAGTAACTGGTGTGATAATAGTTCCCAATTTAAGGTCTCCTCAGTGCCAAAATCTCCATAGCCGCTAAGGACCTGATTCTAAGTCTAACGCTATTCCTATATTCACGTAAACTACCGATGTTACAGAGCCGTAACTAGACAGTTTACTGCACTGTGCCAGAAAGAGCATTGGTGCTCCCCCCCATATTGTAAACAGGGACAGTGCGTGTCACAGGTGCACAGCTGGAAAAAGGGCTTGGTCTTGTAGGGAAAGGGCGTGGCCACACTATAGTACCCCCAATTCACATTACGAGACACAGCAGTGCCCCTTATTTACATTAAACTACATAGTGTCCCTTACATGTTAGGCTTCACAGTAGTAATGCCCCTTACATATTATGACCACACAGTAGTAATGCCCCTTACATATTATGACCACATAGTAATAGTGCCCCTTACAGACTACGTCACATAGTAGTAATGCCATTTACCCATTATGCCCCACAGTAATAATGCCCATTACATATTATGACCACACAGTAGTAATGCCCATTACACAATATGACCTCACATTAGTAATGTCCCTTACAGATTACACCACACGGTAGTAATGCCCATTACACAATATGACCTCACATTAGAAATGTCTCTTACAGATTACGCCACATGGTAGTAATGCCCATTACAAATTATGACAACACATTAGTAATGTCCCTTATAGATTACGCCACACAGTAGTAATGCCCATTACACATTATGATCACACATTAGTAATGTCCCTTACAGATTACACCACACAATAGTAATGCCCCTTACAGATTACGCCACACGGTAGTAATGCCCATTACACATCAGTACCACACAGTAGTAATGCCCTTTACAGATTACGCCACACAGTAGTAATGCCCATTACACATTATGACCACACATTAGTAATGTCCCTTACAGATTACACCACACGGTAGTAATGCCCCTTATAGATTACACCACACGGTAGTAATGCCCATTACTCAGTATGACCAGACAGTAGTAATGCCCTTTAGAGATTACGCCACACGGTAGTAATGCCCATTACACATCAGTACCACACAGTAGTAATGCCCTTTACAGATTACGCCACACGGTAGTAATGCCCATTACACATCAGTACCACACAGTAGTAATGCCCTTTACAGATTACACCACACAATAGTAATGCCCATTACACATTATGACCACACATTAGTAATGTCCCTTACAGATTACACCACACGGTAGTAATGCCCCTTATAGATTACGCCACACGGTAGTAATGCCCATTACTCAGTATGACCAGACAGTAGTAATGCCCTTTAGAGATTACGCAACACAGTAGTAATGCCCCTTATAGATTATGCCACGCGGTAGTAATGCCCATTACACAGTATGACCAGACAGCAGTAATGCCATTTATAGATTACGCCACATGATAGTAATGCCCATTACACATTATGCCTACATTAGTAATGCCCATTACACATTATGCCTACAGTAGTAATGCCCATTACACAGTATGACCAGACAGTAGTAATGCCATTTACAGATTACGCCACATGGTAGTAATGCCCATTACACATTATGCCTACAGTAGTAATGCCCATTACACATTATGCCTACAGTAGTAATGCCCCTTACACATTATGCCTACAGTAGTGATACTCCTTACATATTATGCCCACAGTAGTAATGCCCCATACACATTGTGCCATACAGTAAATATCTCCCCTCCCCCAGGGTCTCTCTCCTAAAAGCAGCACATCTTTGTAACAAAGTTTCTCAGCATCAGCAAGTCACTTTGGGAGCCAGAGGGGGGCAGGGCTGCTATCAGAAATTGTGGGGCCTGAGACTGTCAAAATAAGCATGGCCCCCCCATAGCCACATTTCCCTCTGTCTTTCAGTGACCCCCCCACACACATTTCCCTGTCTCTCAGTGCCACCCCATATTCCCCTCTGTCTCTTATGACCCCCACATGCACATTTCTCTAGTAATCCCCCACATTCCCCTATGTGCAGGTTCCTCTATGACCCACTCACCTCTTGTGTGTCCTGGATTCTGCCAACCCCATCTTGTCTAGGCTGTGCCTGTTCCTCCCTTATCCGGTTCGGTGCTGCACTCAGGACCTCATTCAGAGTCGGTCGTAGCGGCCGCACAGTCGTATGCATCCGATGTTTTTCTTTCTGCGCCTGTGCACGGCTAGCTGTGCGCATGTGAGTACGAGCTGTACCGATGCAAAATACTGTCGGTCGTAGGGCTTCCGAAACGGAAGTGGATTGCGAAAGTTGATTGACAGGAAAGTCCGTTTGTGGGTGTATATGGGGGTGGTGGTCTGCAAACGGAGGCGTTCTTCAGCATTTCCAGGCGTTTTAGGGGAGTGCATAAATTATCTGCTTCGTACGACCATGAATTGCGGATGCATGATAACGTCACTCTACGAACAGGATGATCGTCCAGGCTAAGGTAGGCAAGAAGCGTCCGTAAGCCACAACAGTACAATCGTTAATCCGATGTTACTTGTGATGTTTCTAATTGGAACCACACAAACCAAGCAGCTAAGATTGGTGCATTGTAACTATTAACACTGCTAATTACCTTGTAAATGATTTCACTTGCATGTGCATTAGGGAATTTGTAACACAAATGTTTATTTGTGCTTTTTAAACTTATTTTGTTCGGACATTTTTTAAAACATCTAGCATTGTGTTTTGCGTAGCAGCCTTTTCAGATACCATACTTTTTAAACCATGTATACATTGATATAGTTAAATTTAGACATTTTGTAATAATTTTTTTTTATTTTTAGGAAATTAGCCTTTAATCAGAATTTTACTTACAATTGTTAGGGCAACATTTGCCTATAAATAAAAAATAAAAATAAAAAACACAATTCTAAAAAAAAATTAATAAAAAAAAAAAAGCTTGAGACATTGGTGACAAGAAATATGGGGACTGGACAAGAGGTGAGGGAGGAGATATCCAGGGCTACTTGCGTCGTTTGGGCCAGCTCAGAGGAAGAGGTAAGCTACGGACAGCCGACTGGCGTGTAACACGCCGACTGGCCTGGCCAGAGGTAAATGGGATTTCCTCAGGCCTAGGCATAGGGCTCTCCATGCTTGCGGAGGTGGCTGTTGGGCTGCCAGAGGTGGTGGTCCTGGGAGGAAGGGAGTCTCGCTCCATCATGGCAGGTGGGTTGGCCTGCTCCTGGGTATTGGCCCAACGATCTATGGCCCCAGCAATGGTCTCCAGGGCCACCACCACCCTCACCAGAGTGGTCTCCATCCTCAGAAGAACACATCTGTTCTCCTGAGTTTGGGAGACCAACCTGGTGAGGAGAGGCACTGCTCGTTCCGATGGTTGCCCTGGAGTTGACTCCACAGGGTCCCTAGATGGAGTACTTGGATCCTCCCCTGCAGAGTCTCCATCTGTGCTGGACCCAGACCTGACCTCAGGAGAAGGCACTACCTCCTCTGAGTCTGGAAATAATAAAAAAAAAACATTAGTATTTTTTTAAAATAAAAAAACGCATACACGTTGGAGCTTTATACTTTTTTGCTTCCAAATAATATTTACATTCTTGCACATGTGGAGCGTTGAAGTCGGCCATGTCAGTGTCCATAGTGGACACGCCGACTATCTCCTCTTCCATCACATATCCCTGAGCCAACGTCTCCAACCATGTCAAGGTCAGCTCCTCAGGGATGGGACCACCACCTGTCCCCGCAGCATGGTCCACCCTACTCCGTAGCTTCCTCTTCAACTGGTACTTGAAATCAGTCCATCTGACAATGTGATTTAGCATTTTTTAAGGTTTAGTTTATTTAATTAAGATCTCGCTTTTGATTTAGTACACTCACAATATCATTTTCTTACCGTTTTTTCACGACTTTCATGGTTCTGTGGGTTGTCCCCACAGCATTAACAGCCCTGGATATCTCCTCCCAAATCCTGTCTTTGGCTCCAGCCCCCTATTTCTTGGGGCATGGACAAGGTAATCCATTGTCATGGTCACCAATGTCTCAAGCTCTATCCTTGAAAACAGAGGATTTCTTGGCCTTGGCCTGCTTGGCCCCGCCTCCTCCTCCTCTAGTGGTGGTATTGGATTCCCAGAACCTACAATATTTTTAAATTTAGATTAAATTAAAAATGCATAATTTGAAAATATGAACAGTTCTTGTGTTTTTATCAAAATGTGTTTAACACTTACCTGCCTCATTTGGCCTCTGCCCACCATGCTCCTCGCTTGCCATTTTCCAAACTTGTGAGAGAGCATGAAGAATAGTGCTTGTGAAGACTATTTTATAGATGTGAGCGCATCCCTGGATTGGTTACCCGTGCATCCCTATTTGCCTATGTACAATGCACACCTTGCCTGCATTCCCTAATCACTGCGTGGGTTGGGCTAGATGTGAGCGCATCCCTGGATTGGTTACCCGTGCATCCCTATTTGCCTACGTACAATGCACACCTTGCCTGCATTCCGTAATCACTGCGTGGGTTGGGCTAGATGTGAGCGCATCCCTGGATTGGTTACCCGTGCATCCCTATTTGCCTACGTACAATGCACACCTTGCCTGCATTCCCTAATCACTGTGTGGGTTTGGCTAGATGTGAGCGCATCCCTGGATTGGTTACCCGTTCATCCCTATTTGCCTACGTACAATGCACACCTTGCCTGCATGATTCAATCATTGTGTTATTTTTGGCCTTATTTAAGGCAAAGCCAAATGTTCCCTTACTTGTGGGTTGTAGTTGGAGTGATTTGTGGTGCAGGAAGGGATTGCTAGTGTTTACAGTGTTTGGAGTTTTTGAGTGGTGCTTGTGTGTGTTTTTGGAGTGGTGCTTGTGTGTGTTGTTTGAGTGGTGCTTGTGTGTGTTTTTGGAGTGGTGTTTTTTTTAATTTGTTTTTGTTTTTTGGGTGGTGGGTTTTTTATTTGTTTTATTTGTTTTTTGTTTTTTGGGTGGTGGGTTTTGTATTTGTTTTATTTGTTTTCTGTTTTTTGGGTGGTGGTTTTTTTTTTATTTTTTTGGGTGGTGGGTTTTTTTTTTGTTTTTTGGGTGGTGGGTTATTTTTTAATTTTGGTTTGTCCATACATTTCCCAATGTGTGTTTGGGTGGCCGTGTTTTTTGAGGAACAAAATAACAACGTTCTTTGCAGACTCCAGTAAGTGTGCCAGCCTGCTGCAAGCTGTTTGTTTTTTGGTTGTTATTTAAAACAAAAAAAAGGACATTATTCAAACAATTATTGTCATGTTCTATTGTTTTGTTTTAGGTGTTTAACAGTCCAGTTTGTACTTCATTCAGGTAAGTGTCTATTTTACAAACCTAAAAGTTTGTTGTATTTAATAATGAAGTGTTTTTTGCAGTCTTTTTTACATTTAATAATGCATTTGTGGATTTTATTGTTAAAAAAATAATTATGTTTTCAATTTTTAAAATTGCCCAATTTCAAAGTTAAGGATAGTTTTAACAATAATAGTAGTAATAGTGGTGTTTTTTGCATAAAATATTATTATTTTTTTCTTCCATAAAATTAAAACCCGTACACAAACAACACCTGTAGGGGTTCCCGAAGATGGCACAGCCCGACCCTGTAAGAATAGGCACCATTATTACTAAGCTAAGTATTTTTGTAAAAATATTGAAAATTCATTCTCAACAACACTATTTTTTTTATTGTAACTTTACAGAGCGATATGGGCCACCTAATAGTGGCCATGTTGCCCCCCACCAACCTTCCTCAGCCTCCTCCTGGGCATAGGCATAGGAGGCGTGCAAGGGCCAAGATATATAGAACACGTGTCACCCTTTTTGGAATGCCTGATGATGTGGTCGCCTGCCTCCAAATATTATCCTAGACACTCTTTCAATAATAAAGAATGATCTAGAAAGTCAGATTCACATTCCTACAGCAATCACACCACTTACACAGTTGTTGGCAGTGTTACATTTCTGCGCCTCAGGGTCCTTCCAAACCACTGTGGGGCTGGTGGGTGGCCTCTCCCAGCCCTCATTTTCACGGATCCTGAGGCGTGTGCTAGATGCATTCTTCAATCATATAGCACATTTTATTAGTATGCCTTTGGATACGGAAGCCCTTGATGTAGTAAAGCAGAAGTTTTTTGAGATTGCAGGCTTTCCACACGTCATAGGGGTAGTGGATGGCACTCACATAGCACTTCAGCCCCCTGCATGCGTAAACATTTCCATTCGCTAAATGTAATGGTGCTATGTGATGCCTCCCTCCAGATCCTCTCCCTGAATGCCAAATTTGCAGGCTGCAGCCATGATGCGTATGTGATCCAGCATTCAGGGATTTGGCCAAAATGAAGCAAGCTTAATTTCACACTGCAAGCTGGTGATGCGTGGCTTCTTGGTAAGTATAAATCCAGTATGTAGCTATAGTAATAGTATAAACATGTTTTCATTGACAATTTATGGATCTTTTGGTGTCCCATTTCCATCAGGTGACAGTGGATATCCTTGCACGCCCTGGCTGCTGACTCCTTATTTGAATCCCACACCAGGGCCACAGAGTCAATATAATGCCGCATTTATTGCCACCAGGCAGGTGGTGGAGCACTGTATCGGCCTTTTAAAGGGCCGGTTCTGGTGTCTCCATCACTCTGGTGGTGCACTCATGTACTTGCCGGATATGGTTTCTCGCATTGTGGTCCTGTGTGGGATTTTACACAACATTGCAATAAGGAGTCGAGTACCCATGCAGCCAGAGGATGCCTTGCCAGAGGTTGGCCCCCCAGAGGAAGGTGTGATGCTGTCGGGGGGGGCAGACGCGATTCTGTTGTTTCCAGATTTTTTATGTAATAATTTTTAAATTTATTTTTAATTTTACAGTAAGAGCAAATGTATTTTAAGGTGAACCTAATTTTTATTTTTTTTCCTCCAAAATCACAACACTTTCCAAAAATGAAAAACTAATGGAACCCATTGGCAATACCCTGTACTGTTTTTGGACAACTAACATAATTTTTCCGGATACACCACCACATGTTTAGTTAATTTTTTTTAAAAATTGTCTGTTAAAAAGAAAAATTATGTTTGATTTTTGCTTTGGTTGTTTATGTCTGACTAAGCAAGATATTTTATTTTTGAAAACCCTGAGGCCATTTTTTTTGTGTGATTCTGTGATGAAATGCTTTTTACAATTAAAAGCATGTTGGCAACATGTTTGTTATTTAATAAATGTTTTACAAAAAAAAAAGGTTTGGTGTAAATGTATTTTGAAAGCCATTTTGAGGTGGATAATGTAGGGCAACCCCAAACCCAAAAAAAAGCAAAACATTAATGCAAATGTTCTTAAGGTTTACATAAACATTTTTGTATTAGTTACACTATGGAAAGGCACTCAGCTTTGTTCACAAAGTATTTGAAATGCAGAATTACACCATTTAATTTTTAAGAAAAAAGAGGACAAATGTTTTTCAAACAAAAACTTTACTGGAAATAACAGAAATTATAAATGTACAAAGAGAAAAAAAAAGCTTAAAACATTCCAGACTCCCCACAATCCTCTGTAGGCAGCAGTAGGCCTCCAACAGATGGCCACTTGTTCGAGTTAGCTCCTCCCGAATTCCCACAAGTATGTTGGTTAGATCTGTGGACAGAAAAATGTATTTGTAGGTTAAAAACATCTAAAAAATGACCCACATTTTAACATTAAACATTATTCAATGTCCCAAACAGTGGGTAGACACAGTGATGTTAGGGTGTGTTCTAAAGTTTCCTCCACACAACATTATTATTATGTCGAAACTTTTATGGTGTAAAAACACTTTCAAACCCTAACTATGTGGCATAACCAAAAAAACCCTAGGATGATTTATAAACAACTGGGAGGTGTATTCTTAAGTCATGATGACCATATCCTTAAAACACACTGCACGTATTCACTTCTAGAATGTTCTTGAAACTACAATGTGTTTGTTTGCTATGGCTAACATCACTTTTCCTAATGAAGTTACATATTAGTACATTTTAAACACAGTGTACACAACATTAACAAGGTTAGTCTGGTTCCTATCACCTTACAAAGTTCTATGACATGTTTTATTTAAATCTAAAACACAAATCCAAATGTAATCAATTTTTACACCAAATAAAAAGCATTTTGTAAACCCCAAAAGGCATACATTTTTGGGCACCCCAAAAAATAAAAGGGCCCAGGCACAAAACATAAGCACAAAATATTGAATAACAGGATTACTGCGCAATGATTATGACACCCATACTGTAAAAATGAAAACAAACACACAGCCAAAATATAAAAAAAAAAACATGGAAAACAACAACACTCCACAAAGATAAATAAACAAAAAAACATAATACCGTGTTTCCCCGATAATAAGACACTGTCTTATTTTTTTTTTGGTTCCAAAAAACACCATAGGGCTTATTTTCGGGGTAGGTCTTATTTTAACTAACATTGACAGCCCCTTATGCAGGCCCCCCTGTAGCAGTGCCCCTTATGCAGCCCCCCCCTGTAGCAGTGCCCCTTATGCAGCCTCCCTTGTGTAGCAGTGCCCCTTATGCAGGCCCCCCCCTGTAGCAGTGCCCCTTATGCAGCCTCCCTTGTGTAGCAGTGCCCCTTATGCAGGCCCCCCTGTAGCAGTGCCCCTTATGCAGCCTCCCTTGTGTAGCAGTGCCCCTTATGCAGGCCCCCCCCCCGTAGCAGTGCCCTTTATGCAGGTCCCCTTATTGCAGTGCAAGTACGGTACTTACCTGAGTCACCGCCGTCCGGGATGTCCCTTTCACTTGCGCGCTGACTGGATCTAATATGATCCAGCAGGCGCGGCCGCACAGGATCCTCAGCGCGCGGGTGACGTCATGATGTCACCCGCGCACTGCATGACTGGGAACGCTGGTCTCTGCAGTGTTCCCAACTCAAAAAGAACAAAAGGTAGGTCTTATTTTCGGGGTACGGCTTATTTTAGACCGGGCTACAAAAGTAAGGGTAGGGCTTATTTTTGGGGTAGGTCTTATTATCGGGGAAACATGGTATTAAAAAACACATACCATCAGAGCGTGGCAACGAAGCACCCGATGGAGATGGTGCTGGAGATGGAGATGGGGAGAAAGTTGGAGTTGGTGGAATGGTGGGAGGGGAAATGGAGGTGAAAAAATCAAAGGGAGGGGATATTTGGGATGAGGACTCGGGCACGGGAGTGGTAATTTGGGATGAGTGGACAATAGGGACAACATACAGGAGGGTTTGTTTTCATTTAATAAAAGAATTGGAAAAGGAACAGACATTTTTAACCGTCCAATAATTATAACTTTTATACATACTTACGTCTGCGTAATCGCGCCCGCAAATTTCCCAAAAGGACTGGCGACCGGTGGTGCAAATCCGACCACCGCCTCTCTAGTTGCGCTATATTGCGCCTAAATCCCGCACTGCGAAGGGTTCTCCTCACCTCCGCATAGGCCGCACGCTTTATGCGGTTGGAAATTGGAGGCTGGGCGTTTGTAAGCCGCCTGTCCATAATATTTACGAGGATCATCAATTCCTGATGGGTAAAGGCCGCGGCTCTCATGATGGCAATGGCCGATTTTACAGAAAACATGAAATATACATGGGGTAAAAGAAAGATGATTGGCTAAAATATTTACTCAGTTTCCTAAAAAAAAACACTATTGGCCAATCCTTTAATCATGTGACCCGAAAAAGATTAAGGTAAGATTTGATTGGATAAAACACGCAGTGTGCAATTGCAAACATAAGAGTGCAAATGATCCTAACGCAAAATGCACATGCATTTTTAAAGTTAACACAATTAGCAACAGTACATTCACAGATAATAAACATTACTTTGTTTTGGAAATTTTTAAAAAAAACGAGAACGGGGAAAACACTCACAAAAAACATGACATGTGACTATCAATACAACACATACGGCCGCAACCATCACAACATAATTAGCATACAGCGACTGACAGCGCCTGACTACGACTGCCTCGTTCGTTCGATCAGATCAGTCGGTAGCTAGAGGAGGTGCAGTGTTAACGAATGGGCGTCACTTGGTTTACGATCGACCAGCCGTACGATCGGATTTTGCGGCCGTAGCCCGTACGACCGTGCGGCCACTACGACCGACTCTGAATGAGGTCCTCACTGCTGGAGGACACCAGGGAAGAAGATTTCCGGCCAGCCCCAGCAGAGAGGTGTCATTGCACATCCAGCTCCATCACCATGGGTCCCTCTTCCTCGTCCTCCCTAGTCTCAAAGAGCCTCCCTGAAGAATATGATACTACTACCGGAGACTGGGATGGGGCGGACCACAGGGGCAGGCAGCTGCAGCACTGCCCGGCCCGCTGTAATGTGTATTAGTAGCGGTGCGTCCGGCAGATAAAGAGCCGGGCACACCGCTACTATTATACATTATAGCGGTCTGTTGAAAAGGTAGTGCCTGTTCACGGGTGGAGGAGGCCGGTTCCGCCCACAGGCATGTGCGCTCTGGGCCTGATTCAGAGCCGGATGCTCTGAACGAGCACCCGCTCTGAATCAGGGCTTTTTTTTTTTTGTTGCGGCCTCTTGGCCGCTCGCATAGCTGTGGGTTACCACCCACAGCTTATGCGAGCGGCCATGATGATGGTCGCGATGGTCAAGACCATCGCGACCATCGGGCTTGCGACGAGACCCTTGTGGTAGGGTCTTGTTGCCGCAAGCCCCAGAGTGCTTTCGGCTCTAACAGAGCCGAAAGCACTCCCACTGACATCACTTGTGATGTCAGTGGGGCCGGCCCCAGACGGTGGGCGTTACCATGGGAACGCCTCCGTCTGGGCAGCCACGCCCCCATCCCGCGCACCAAAGGGGGCGTGCTGTTACTCAACATCGACAGCACGCCACCTTTGGTACGAGACCCGGAGCGACGGCTTGCCCGTCGCTATCTGGGTATCGTGCATGCGCACGAAGGACCGGACTCCGTCGTGCGCATGCGCACTGGGCCACCATCGACCCGCATGCGAGCACATAGCGCTCGTGAGCGGGTCTGAATCAGGCCCTCTGTGCGGGCGCACCTGCCGCACCACCCTAGTTACGCCCATGGATATTTATTCCTCTGCACATGTCTTAGCCGCACTGCGCATACGTTCCTATTGTGTACGTACAGAGGGCCTGATTCAGACCCGCTCGCGAGTGCTATGCGCTCACAAGCGGGTCGATGGTTGCCCAGTGCGCATGCGCACGATGGAGCCGGCTCCGTCGCGCGCATGCGCGAGACCCAGATAGCGACGGGCAAACCGTCGTTCCGGGTCTCGTACCAAAGGGGGCGTGCTGTCGATGTTGAGTGACAGCACGCCCCCTTTGCTGGGCGGACTGGGGGAGTGGCTGCCCAAATGGAGGCGTTCCCATGTGAACGCCTACATCACAGATGATGTCAGTGGAGAGATTCACAAGTGATGTCATCACAAGTGATGTCAGTGGAGAGATTCACAAGTGATGTCATCACAAGTGATGTCAGTGGAGAGATTCCGGCTCTGTGAGAGCCGAAATCTTTCTGGGGCTTGCGGCCACGAGACCCTACCACAAGGTCTTGACCATCACGACCATCTTCCTGGTCGCTCGCTATAGCTGTGGGTAGTCACCCACAGCTATGCGAGCGGCCAGGAGGCCGCTCAAAAAAACAAGAAGGCCGGCCCTGATTCAGAGCGAGTGCTCTGTCAGAGCGTCCGGCTCTGAATCAGGGCCAGAGTCACAGTACAGATTTGGAAGCACAGTAGCAGAAATGTAAGGGGTATTCCTGGGCGCTGACTAGGATCTAATGGGGGTGGCTAAATGGATGCATTGAAAAGGTGCATCATTTGGGAGTGTCGCAGATGTGTTGCATACATAAATGCTCAACTGCCCACAAAGGAAGCCATACTCAGACAGAGCAGGTGCAAATTTCCATGGTGAGACCGATGGCGGGTCTAAAGACACACCAATCACTATTTCAGCGTCTATGAATGCTGACAGTGGGCGTGTCAGTCCTTGCACATACGCACAGATGTACTCCAGGGAAGGGCCTTGTTGCGGCAATAATAGACGCAGCCTCGGCCGCTCCTGCATCCAATTAAAGTCCTAAATGCGTTATACTATTAGATCTCTCAGGCTTTTTGAATAATCAGATAACAAACAACTGTTGAGTTTGTCATTGGTTAATGCTTTGTTTTGGGGGTCTAAGTTCGGGGGCATCATATTACTAATACAGCTGGAGGAGACGTACTTATTCTGACTGCTATTAATGTGACCTAAATTCATCCGTCTTAATACTGTATAAAGGAAATTGCCAGGAAACATCTCCTAGGCTACAAATTGCAAGAATGTAATTCATAGCTTCTATGTCCTCTACATTTGCTCTCTGAGTGACCCTTGACATAAAAACATGTTGAGAAGGATTGTAATGAATGATGGATATAGTACGCAGACGTGAAGTGTGCGCCTTTACAGGAACAATATGCATGTCACTGCGTAGTTAGATAAGGCAACAGAATATTGTAAGACTCATATTAAATAGATACGTAAATTGCTGATGCTAGGGAAAGGGCAAATTCTGTAATGTAACTGCGTGATGCTAATGATAACCCCCAGGTCACAGAGTGTCCGCCATGGGCAGTGTAAGATATGTGGGGCGTGTACAGATGTCTGTGGGCCCCCTCCTTGCTGAAAAAGAATGACGCTGATGCAAATACTCTGAAACTCTGCCATGCATCATAGTTCCAGCACTATCTGTGGGCATATGGGGCCGGTGGCATTGTGTCTGTCATTTCTATGTAATTATGGTGCTGTGCCATACTGGCAAATAAATTGGTGGAATAATGGCAGGTTAGTAAATACAATGGGTGCTAAGTGTGCAGTGTGTGACCCCCTTGACCCAGGAGCTCATGTACACCCTGCACACATTATAGATACGCCACTGCTTTACTGTATCTGAATAACGGTCTGGTGCCCATTCTGTTGTGTCAGCTGTACTGTTACTGCAATGTAAACACCATATCATTTGCAGGGGTACGAGGACAAGTGCTAATGAGGATGACGGTTGCCAGCTCTACCCAACCGTTTCTGATCGGCTGATCGGAAATACATCTCAGAAGCTGATGTCTAGCGTTGCACATTCTTTATTAGAGGGGATTTCTAAAATTTTAATTAAACTCATATGAATGTGTATTTCACAAGCAAAATAAATTGTTAATAACATAGGTGTAACTTTATGTGACACAGGCCTTCTCCAACTAATGGGTCCTACACACTCTGTGATATAAAATTTGGACATGAATTTTTAGGGGTTAATTAATAATGATGGGATAATATTGTATAGTGGCCACAAAATGCTGTCTGGGACACTGACTGTATTGTATGGCAGTCACTGAGATGTTCTCTGTAGTGAATTGAGGTCACTATAATGCACTTTGTATTGTACGCTGGTCACTGGAATCAGCTCTATATTTCATGGCAGTCACTGGGATGCTGTCTGTATTGTATGGCAGTAACTTTGATGATATCTGTATTGCATGGTGATCTCAATATTACTCTTTATAAATGTTATAATTCCCAAAGCATGCTCCGTGTGAACCCCCTAGAACTCAGGCTAGCGAGGTCGCTTGCCAATAACAACCGCCCATTGTTCTCTTAGAACTAGCATATGTTCACCAGTACTTAGGCGGCCGCCTGGGCTTATAACTCGGGGTAGTAGAGATTCACACGAAGGTACAATGGGATTCAGTGGTGAAAAGGATTGACAGGAACAGAAATAGGTTCAGGTAGACTTGGGAGTCGATGATATGATTTAGTGAACTAATGGTGCAGCTTGGAGCCGGTAGCAGAAGAAAGCATATAATTGATGAGGCCTCGAGAGCCAATTGTGTAGCTTGGAGCTGGATACAGAAGAGTGTGCACAATTGATGCGGCTTTGAGAGCCGATGGTGCGGCTTGGAGCTGGTAGCAGAAGAAAGTATACAATTGATGCGGCTTTGAGAGACGATGGTGCGGCTTGGAGCCAGATGCAGAAGTGAGTAATAATCAATGCGGCTTTGAGAGCTGATGGTGCGGCTTGGAGACGGTTACAGAAGATTGTACACAATTTATGCGGCTTTGAGTGCCAATGGTGCGGCTTTGAGAGCTGATGGTGTGGCTTGGAGCTGGATGCAGAAGAGAGTAACAATTGATGCTGCCTTGAGAGCCAGTACACAAGTTTGAGTACTACTTTGTGTACTAAATAGTGTACTGCGTACATAAGAGTTGGTACACAAGTTGGTGTACAAGTTTGTGTACTGATTAGTGTACTGCATCCATAAGAGTTGGTACACAAGTTGGCATACTAGTTTGTGTACTGCGGCTTAGAGAGCTGGTACACAAGTCTGGGTTCGATGGTACGGCTTTGAGAACTGATGGCAGCACAGATGCTGCTGATGCGGCTAGATAGCCGTAGGAGAGCCGCCGACAGTACGGATGCTGCTAATGCAGCTAGGGAGCCGTTGGAGAGGCTGGAGAGCCGGTGGCAGCACGGACACTGCTGATGCGGCTAGGGAGCCGTAGGAGAGGCAGGAAAGCCGGTAGCAAGGTAATACCGCTGGAATACCCTTCTACGAGGTGATACAGAATGATGACGTTGCGGCTAACCGAGAGGACCTTCAGGAATGCTATGGTCGGTGAGACGGCAAAAGGCCAGTGTGTACAAATAGGAAGACAAACCACTCACTCTATGCTATGGATAACATTTGACCTCCTGAGGCGTGCAACTGAGGAAACCGGAACAACAGCATCATGACAAGGTAAACTGCTAGAGAGAGACAAGTCGTGGCCGCGACTTGTAACAATATCATATATCAGTCATTAGAATGTTTTCTGTATTGCACGGGGGTCTCTGAAATGCTCTCAGTTTTGTATATCTGTCTCTGGCATGCTCTCTGTATTGTATATCTGGTGTCTATCTAGACATTGTCTATCTAATTACTGTCTATCTATAGTCCAGAACCCATTTTATTCATCTTTGAATGCATGCAAATGTTTTTGTGAGCTCAGTATAATTCTGGTTTTTTAATACTCTTATTTCAGGTCAGTCAGTTACATTAATGGTGGCCTTTAGTCAACTAATTTTCAATTCAATTCAATTCTGATTAGGCTTTGATTGCAAATATAGGTCCCAGACAATTTATTCTGACTATACTGGATATGGTACCATAGCAATAATACAGAACAATTTGCTAGAGCAGAAAGGGCCGTTGTACAGTAAATGATAAATAGGGTCAATGGCATAGAAGCAAAAGTTGAGCAGAGGACAACCATACAGCACTGAATGCAATATCACATCCCTCTCTTAACATCTCCCACGCAAACAGATAAAACTATTTCTGTAGCAGATTCTTCAATGCTGTCTGGCCCTGATTCAGAGCCGGACGCTCTGACCAGAGCGCTCGCTCTGAATCAGGGCCCACCTCCATAAATATGGAGCGTCCTCCTGGACGCTCGTATAGCTGTGGGTCACCACCCACAGCATATACGAGCGTGCAGGATGATGGTCGCGATGGTCTTGACCATCGCGACCATCGAAACTGTGAGCAGAAGCCTGCGGTTCAGTTTCTCAACCGCAAGGCCAGGAGTGATTTTGGCTCTATCAGAGCCAAAATCACTCCCACTGACATCACTAGTGATGTCAGTGGGGCCGGCTTCAGACGGTAGGCGTTCCCTTGGGAACGCCTCCGTCTGGCAGGCACGCCCCCGGCACGCCCACCAAAGGGGGCGTTCTGTCAGTCAACATCGACAGCACGCCCCCTTTGATGAGACACTACGAGCGAAGGAAAGTCCTTCGCTCGTCGCGTCTTGCGCATGCACACGACGGAGCTCCCTCCGTCGTGCGCATGTGCAGCGCAGACCATCGACCCACTTGCGAGCGGACAGCCGCTCGCGAGTGGGTCTGAATGAGGGCCTCTGTCTTTCCAACAGTATAGTATATTGACTGATCTCATCTGCTTCCAATTGTCTTATATATCTTTGGATTGTCCCATATTGTCTGCTTCCTCTTGTTGGCCTCCTAAACATGCTGAGAGCTGGAGAGTCCACTCATGGTGATTAGTACTTTTAAGTTGTAATGGGCCCCATCCATCTGTGATGGATTGCCGTGATCCCGCGATGCTGCAACCCGGCATCGCAGGATTGCAGAAATCCAACATGTTGGATTTCGTCGATTTGACGATCGCAACCAAAACATGATCACAATTGTCAAATCGCGGACATATAACATGACAAATGTCTGCGATCCTGCGATGGTTCACAGAACATCGATGGTGGGCAATTGGAAATTTCCGATGGTGATTGCATCGCGGCGATCCGTTGCAGATGTATGGGCACCTTAAGTCTTGTAGTATACAGGGCCCTGGCTAACAGACACATCTTTATAAGATCAGATATAATTAGAGTTCATATCCTGGGACCCAATGAGTCAGTTTTTTTATTTTGTTCAGCTCTTTACGTAACCAGTGGAAGTGATCCACGCATGTAGAAGTGTTTGTGACAGGTGGGGAATTTGCCCATACTGCAGCAACCAATCGGCTTCTAGCTATGAGTTTTAGAGAATGTCCTGTACTTGATAAATATAGTTAGAAGCTGATTAGTTGCCACTAGTAACTCCTCCACTTGCCCTTTTTAGAATGTTTAATGGGCTTCCACCTAAATAAACCTTTATTTTCACATCTAAAAACTTTAGCAGGTATAAATGTCATACCATAGAGCGGATGGATATTACTAAAGATAGAGGGGGCTACAGAAAAGCCCCGACATGGCTACTTGTGGCCCCTGGGCCATTTGTTGGACAGCCCTGATTTGAAAGTTGATAAATGTAAGCATAGTAGTGGATTCTCTATGTAATATTGTACTGTAGGGGTATGTCATCTTCAGGCTGCAGTGGTCTCCACTAATGTGTCAGGACAGAGTTTTCTGATAATAGCTAAAAACACAAATAAAGTTGCTATTTCCAGTAGTAGCTCATTATTCATATGAGCTGTAACTTAAAAACTGGATTTTAAACATACTGAAATGGTATTCATGATTCTGGTCTCATGTATTATACATGTTGACTTGGCATCACATGATAAAATGAATCATGTACTATTGTGCAGGCAGATGTGTCACAACACCAAAAAGTTTGGGAATGGCTGCCCTAAGGAAAGGGACACACCTCTACATTAATCTATCAACTAATTTGGACTTTGCTGCAAAAGTCTAAATAAGTTATCTCTATCTAGCTGGCAGATTAAATAGTAACGTCACATTATTGCTAAGGTTCTACTTAATAAGAGTCACCAGGGTATAATTAAGGTCATACTTGGATACTTTTGGTTCTGCTCTCCGGGAAAAGCTCGGTGAGGAGACGCAGTTGACCACTTTCGGGGGCAGGGCCGGACTCTCATGTCACTAGGATGCGGGAGCACCGGCCACTCTTCTGGGGGCGAGGGGGATCTGAAAAATCATGAGAATCCCGCACCCTCCAGGGGAGTGGGCTAGTATGACTAAGGTGTGTTTAATCAGCCAGTAAATTCAGACGCAAAGGCAGAATAGGACAGTATTGCACTCTATGGGCCTGATTATGAGTGTGTCTAGCCAGATTTAGACAACTGTTCATGTGCTGTAGGATAGGCATCTTTGAGTATCTCTACATGTGATTCTAAGTAGGATCGATCTCCATTGTTACTCTCCACCTGCGAAATGGGCATTTCTGGGTGTCAACTGGGTGTACCATCTTGTGTCATGGTCATATAACGAGAGTTACACCATATTCGTGATAATGCCAAGAGGGCGCCTATTTTAGATGACTTTCTTGCACCTAGTATGGGGTTAATGTAGGCGACAGCTGCTCTTGCAAACAGAGGGCTAGGGGTGGTACAGTCGCAGAGATCAATGGAACTATGAATACGGGCTGATACATTCGATTTCCGCAGAATGAGTACAGTAAGGCAGAATCGGTATGAAATACCGCCGGCAGCGCCTGGCCGACAAAAGCAGAGTTCCCAGCTGCGGAAGCCCTACAGCGCTGGAAATCCCGATCGTTGCTAAGGTAAGTATAAACTAACCTAACCTAACCCACTAACCCTAACCCTCCTTAGGGGTGCCTAACCCTAACCTCCCCCCCAAGTGCCTAACCCTAATCCCCCCTCTAAGTGCCTAACCCTAACACCCCCTTCCTCGCGGCGCCCGGCATCCCTTCGATCGGGATGCCGGGCGCCTGTCTCCCGGCGTCGGGGGAAATGACAGGCATTTCACCCTCACATGTCGGGAAGTCGGGACACAGTCGGGAAGCAGGCTGTCGGTATTAAGGCAGCCGGTTTCCCGATTGTATACCCAGTAAGGCAGACTGACAGGGAGAAGCAATTGTGGGTATCTGAAAGCAGGTCCAAATACACACGTATGGTAGTGGTGGACCGCTTGCCAGCTCTATCTAGCTGCTTCTGATTGGCTGATTGTGGATTCACCTCTGAAGCTGATAAGTGCTTTTTGCATTGTTTATGGCTATATAATATTATTTTAGGGGAGCAGCTAAACTAGATTTGTTTTTCTTTCTTTTCACCGTGAGCGCCATAGCAATTCAACATTGCTCTGGCATGGAGATACCTGATCCTAAGATCAGCTGTCCCCGTGAATCCTTTCACTGCTACATTTTATTTTCATTTTCACCTGCTTTTGTATAAATTAAGTAATGATGAATAGACCCCCTATATCACCACCCCCTCACTCTGACACTGGTGGGAGGGGCCAGAGGTCATACCAACTGTTATTACATTCCAAAGTGATGACATCATTTTTATTAGCAGTCAATTTTATTATGTATATGCTGCTACTAAATTAAGCATTACATTTCCCAAAAAGTAATATCAAATAATAAATATTCAGTTGACCATGCAATAAAAATAGTTATTTCCAATAAAACTGCTAAAGTTCAAAATGTGAAGTTTAGCTTGGTCATGAAGGGGAAATCCTGCCACTATGTAATACGCACAATTGTTCTGTAACCCTCAGGGGTCTATTCATCATCACCTATTTTCTACAAAAGCAGATGAAATTAACATTGTCACCTACTTTTGTATAAATTAAGTAATGGGCCAAGTAATTATAAAGGTAATGCAGAAAATATCACTGATATCTCCTGCTTACTTTTCAGCGTCGATGTGGCCCGCTGTCCCTATATACTAGTATGGGGACCGGCTTGCGAAGATGGATTTGCCCCTGTTCGGGTACTTCCACTGAATGCCTGGGCTCTGTGCTCATGCGTGAACCCCAGTTATACTCGGCCGTGCAAAGTTTCACTGCTATAGAATTATCGGTGAACCGGATCGTGGGGATAGCTGATTTTCGGATGAGCTGCCTCTGCATCAGAGCAATGTTAAATTGCTCCAGTGATTTTATATCCACCGCTGCTACTCGCTGTGAGTTGGAGAATTAACATAATGAATAGGCCCCTCAGAAACCAATCAGTTGTTTGTTTTTCTAAACTAACTTTGCAACATTACAATCTGATTGTTTTCACCATATTTTACTTCTTTTTTTTCAGTCCACCGTGTAACATTGTTTTGTTTTTTTAAATATTTTTATTGGTGTTTTATAGACAATACGAACATTAAGTAATTTCAAAAATGAGTCATATTCTTCCACTCAGAAACAACAGAATACATGCTAATTCATATAACTGAAGTATTGTAAAGGAATATTATTACAGTTTCAGTTGCAAAATTATGTTTTCAAAAAATCAAAATTACATAGTGACAATACAACCGGGTCCTTCCTTTGTTTTAAATGATTTGTTTATTCTGGAAAAGGTCTCATCCTAAAATGGATTAATTTTTCTACTATTCCAAATACAATGAATAAGGGCCCTGATTCAGAGCCGGACGCTCTGACCAGAGCGCTCGTTCTGAATCAGGGCCCACCTCCATTAATATGGAGCGTCCTCCTGGACGCTCGTATAGCTGTGGGTCACCACCCACAGCATATACGAGCGTGCAGAATGATGGTCGCGATGGTCTTGACCATCGCGACCATCGGAACTGCGAGTAAAAGCCTGCGGTTGGGTTTTTCAACCGCAAGGCCAGGAGTGATTTTGGCTCTATCAGAGCCAAAATCTCTCCCACTGACATCACTAGTGATGTCAGTGGGGCCGGCTTCAGACGGTAGGCGTTCCCGTGGGAACGCCTCCATCTGGCAGGCACGCCCACCAAAGGGGGCGTGCTGTCAGTCACCATCGACAGCACGCCCCCTTTGATGAGACACTCCGAGCGAAAGAAAGTCCTTCGATCGTTGGGTCTCGCGCATGCGCACGACGGAGCTCCCTCCGTCGTGCGCATGCGCAGTGGGGACCATCGACCCACTTGCGAGCGGACAGCCGCTCGCGAGTGGGTCTGAATGACCCCCAAAGTTACCATCTGGTATTTCGCATTTCAGACACCTTTCTGATTCTCCTGTAACCATATGTTTTCATTGAACCTGAGAGATATATGGTCCATTCATTTCTTTTGGCGTAATAAGAGAAACTGGTATCCTTCATCGTTCCATCAAATTATTATAACACTGTGTCTGTGTCAATTGTTTCTGAATGGTCCTTCTCACTGTATGGACGTGTATGAGACCAACATGCCAGACTGTCCACATAGGCGAAGTACTTCTATTGAGAACTCATTTAAAATGTAAATGTTTCATCAAAATGTATTTTTTTTTCCTATTGCTTGAGAAACACATAAAATAGATTTTACTAGTGAATTATATAAGTACAGTGAAGATACAGTGAATGTGGAAATGAGAGTTGGTTATAGAATATATGACAGGATTAAGCTGGTTAAGATTATACCCACAAGGAATTATATTTACAGATTTGTGGATCTTTCCTGATTTCATCGCACATATGTTCCCAAGAGCTATGAGCGTCCTTAAGTGGGCTTGGTACAATATCCCAGCAGTGACCTTCCCAAAGGTCACAATACCGGCAGCGAAATCCTGACTGTATAAATCCTAATGAATTTTGGTGAGAATTCTAACCGTAACCCACCCTTCCCGCAGCCTAACCCTACCCGTTTTTGGCAGTCTAACCCTAAACATCCCCTTCGGCAGCTTAACCCTAACCATCCCCCTAGTGCCTAACCCTAAATCTAACCCCAATACTCATCATCGAGATTCATCAGTATTTTGACGTGTCGGGATTCTGCTCCTGGTATTGTGACCGAACAGGACTTTGTCATAGGTAAATATATATTATGGTGGCAAAACATATATATGTACAATATTCCTGGGAAATTAGCCAATCCAATTTTAAATACATTCACTGGGAAAAGGCAAAAATTTTTAAGAAACCAATATCACCTTCTATAGTACCATATTACACTAGAGATTCTAGTGCCAGAGCTAATATTAATGAAGAGATTGGGCAGCTGCGTCTTCTGCATTTTCAGACTTGAACAGGTGTGGGAAGAAATCCATTAGTAACTATTGAGTCATATAATTAGAATTTATAGTAATAATGAGCACTGTATACATTTGGGATGAAATATCAAAAGATGATCCCATGACAGATCAAACTACTTTTCACTGTCCCAGGGTATGTAATTTTGGAGTTATCAAGTTACAGGATTACCAAACTCAGCATTTTTCTGGACCAGTTTGATCTTTGCCTATGATTGAGGGTAAAATTAGTGAAGATCCTGGTAAGTATTATACATTCAACATTTAATAACTGGTCTATAAAGAGCAGGTAATTCCAGATCGCTCTGCATTTGTAACAAATGGCTGACACTGAGTTACTGTGACCTCACTGACAGGAGCTTCACTTAGCAATTAGGAAAATTAGAAAAGGGAAAAACCCTTGTGATTAGCTGAGAAGATAATAGAACTCTCAATTAGTTCAGGTCACAGGAGTTGCCTTGCCTTTATGGGGATTTTTTTAGACTGAAGAATTTCCCATTATATTACGATTGACAAGATTAAAGAAAGATGATTGAATTTTAGAATTAAATGGTTAATGAGGGCTTGGTGAGAGTTTTATTCAAACAGCGCTTGGGTTGATTATGGATTCCATTTCAATGGCCTATTCATTTCAGTGGGGTTTCTACTAGGGGTGTGCACCGGCCACTTTTCGTGTTTTGTGTTTTGGTTTTGGATCTGGATCTTTCTTCATGTTTTGGATCTGGATTGGTTTTGCCAAAACCACCCTTCCGTGTTTTGGGTTCTGGGTTTTGTGTTTTGGATCTGTATTTTTTTGAAAAAAAGCATAAAAACAGCTAAAATCACAGAATTTGTAGGTTTTTCTGCTCCTATGCTATTATTAACCTCAATAACCTTAATTTCCACTCATTTCCAGTCTATTCTGAATATCTCACACCTCACAATAGTGTTTTTATGTCCAAAAGGTTGCACCGAGGTAGCTGGATGACTATGCTAAGCGACACGAGTGGGCGGCACAAACACGTGACCCATCTAGGCGTGAAACTGCAGTGGCAGACAGGATGGCATTGAAAAACTAGGCCCCAAACTGTACATAATGCAAAGAAAAAAAAGAGGTGCAAGATGGAATTGTCCTTGGGCCCTCCCACCCACCCTTATGTTGTATAAACAGGACATGCACACTTTAACAAACCAATCATTTCAGCGCCAGGGTCTGCCACACAACTGTGGCTGAAATGATTGGTTCGTTTGGGCCCCCACAAAACAAGCTGGCAATTAATCTGTCCCTGCACAAACTGGCTCTACGGAGGCAAGAAGTCGTCCTCATCCTCCTCATCCACAGATTCCTCACCCTCTTCAGTGTTATGTACATCCTCATCCTCACAGAGTATTAATTCGTCCCTGCTGGAACCACAGGTCCCTCTGTACGTTCTGGAGGCTGGTCTCCCTGGAAGAGTTGATCATTCATTTTATGAACATCATCTTCTCCACATTTTGTGGAAGCAACCTCCTACGCCTTTCGCTAACAAGGTTCCCGGCTGCACTAAACACTCTTTCGGAGTACACACTGGAGGGGGGGCAACTCAGGTAAAATAGAGCCAGTTTGTACAGGGACCTCCAAATTGCTTCTTTTTCCTGCCAGTACAGGTACGGACTGTCTGACATGCCTACTTGGATGCTGTCACCGATGTAATCCTTTAACAGACAGACGCACGCTTGTCGCTGCTGCTTTGAGGATTCAAGTGCGGCTACAGCCCACACAATTCACAAAGACAGAAAAAAAAAAAGAATATTTTTATTGTTTGTGGAGCACACTTTGAGGGTTACACCACCCTCTAACAGACAGACGCACGCTTGTCGCTGCTGCTTTGAGGATGCAAGTGCGGCTACAGCCCACACAATTCACAAAGACAGAAAAAAGAAGAAGAATATTTTTATTCTTTGTGTAGCACACTTTGAGGGTGTCACCACGCTTTAACAGACAGACGCACGCTTGTCGCTGCTGCTTTAAGGATGCAGGTGCAGCTACAGCCCACACATTTCACAAAGACCGAAAAAAAAAGAACAATATTTTAATTGTTTGTGTAGCACACTTTGAGGGTGTCACCACCCTTTAACAGACAGACGCACGCTTGTCGCTGCTGCTTTAAGGATGCAGGTGCGGCTACAGCCCACACAATTCACAAAGACAGAAAAAAGAAGAATATTTTTATTGTTTGTGTAGCACACTTTGAGGGTGTCACCACCCTTTAACAGACAGACGCACGCTTGTCGCTGCTGCTTTGAGGATGCAAGTGCGGCTACATCGCACACAAGTCACAAACACATAAAAAAAATAGTTTTTTATTTTTTGGAGCACTTTGAGAGTTACACCACCCTTTAACAGACAGACGCACGCTTGTCGCTGCTGCTTTAAGGATGCAGGTGCGGCTACAGCCCACACATTTCACAAAGACCGAAAAAAAAGAACAATATTTTAATTGTTTGTGTAGAACACTTTGAGGGTGTCACCACCCTTTAACAGACAGACGCACGCTTGTCGCTGCTGCTTTAAGGATGCAGGTGCGGCTACAGCCCACACAATTCACACAGACAGATAAAAGAAGAAGAATATTTTTATTGTTTGTGTAGCACACTTTGAGGGTGTCACCACCCTTTAACAGACAGACGCACGCTTGTCGCTGCTGCTTTAAGGATGCAGGTGCGGCTACAGCCCACACATTTCACAAAGACAGAAAAAAAAGAACAATATTTTAATTGTTTGTGTAGCACACTTTGAGGGTGTCACCACCCTTTAACAGACAGACGCACGCTTGTCGCAGCTGCTTTAAGGATGCAGGTGCGGCTACAGCCCACACAATTCACAAAGACAGAAAAAAGAACAATATTTTAATTGTTTGTGTAGCACACTTTGAGGGTGTCACCACCCTTTAACAGACAGACGCACGCTTGTCGCTGCTGCTTTAAGGATGCAGGTGCGGCTACAGCCCACACAATTCACAAAGACAGAAAAAAGAAGAATATTTTTATTGTTTGTGTAGCACACTTTGAGGGTGTCACCACCCTTTAAAAGACAGACGCACGCTTGTCGCTGCTGCTTTGAGGATGCAAGTGTGGCTACATCGCACACAAGTCACAAACACATTAAAACATTTTTTTTGATTTTTTTGGAGCACTTTGAGAGTTACAACACCCTTTAACAGACAGACGCACGCTTGTCGCTGCTGCTTTGAGGATGCAAGTGCGGCTACAGCCCACACAATTCACAAAGACAGAAAAAAAAAGAACAATATTTTAATTGTTTGTGTAGCACACTTTGAGGGTGTCACCACCCTTTAACAGACAGACGCACGCTTGTCGCTGCTGCTTTAAGGATGCAGGTGCGGCTACAGCCCACACATTTCACAAAGACAGAAAAAAAAAGAACAATATTTTAATTGTTTGTGTAGCACACTTTGAGGGTGTCACCACCCTTTAACAGACAGACGCACGCTTGTCGCTGCTGCTTTGAGGATGCAGGTGGAATCTAGACGGGATTTGGAACCGAGGACACACTACCTCCATCAATTGTCTAAATCCCACTGCACTAATGTCGGATACCGGACGCACGTCTAACACCAACATAGCAGTCAAGGCCTCAGTTATACGTTTTGCTTCAGGATGACTGCTGTCGTACTTCATCCTCATCGCTAGGGACTGTTGGAGGGTCAATTGTTTAGTAAAAGTAGTGATGTTCCTACTTCCTCTCTGGGATGATGAACAACTCCCAGCAGCAGCAACAGCACTAGTAGGAAGTGGTTCTTGATCTTTCCCTATTTTATTTTTATCAGAGAAAGTTTGGTCCTCCATTTATGTTATATTGATATATATACGTGCGGCTAAAGCGCACACAAACACAGAAAATATTTTTTTATTTTTGCTGGAGAGTAGTGCACTTTGTGGGTTACACCACCCTTTAAGAAATGAGCCAGCCGGCTCTTTACTTATGGGACACAGGCGCACGCTTGGCGCTGCTCCTTTGTTGATGCACGTGCAGCCACAGTGCACACAAGTCACAAACACAGAAAATATATATTTTTTTGGTTTGGAGTGTACTTTGGGGGTTACAGAACCCTTTAACGGTCAAGCCAGCCGGCCCTTTACTTATGACACAGGCACACGCTTGGCACTACTTTGTTGATGCACGTGCGGCTACTGCGCACACAATTCACAAACACAGAAAATAATTTTTTTTCGGTTTGGACTGGAGTGTACTTTGGGGGTTACAGCACCCTTTAACGGTCAAGCCAGCCGGCCCTTTACTTATGACACAGGCGCACGCTTGGCACTACTTTGTTGATGCACGTGCGGCTACTGCGCACACAATTCACAAACACAGAAAATAATTTTTTTTTTGGTTTGGACTGGAGTGTACTTTCAGGGGTTACAGCACCCTTTAACGGTCAAGCCAGCCGGCCCTTTACTTATGACACAGGCGCACGCTTGGCACTACTTTGTTGATGCACGTGCGGCTACTGCGCACACAATTCACAAACACAGAAAATAAATTTTTTTTTGGTTTGGACTGGAGTGTACTTTGGGGGTTACAGCACCCTTTAACGGTCAAGCCAGCTGGCCCTTTACTTATGACACAGGCGCACGCTTGGCACTACTTTGTTGATGCACATGCGGCTACTGCGCACACAATTCACAAACACAGAAAATTATTTTTTTTTTGGTTTGGACTGGAGTGTACTTTGGGGGTTACAGCACCCTTTAACGGTCAAGCCAGCCGGCCCTTTACTTATGACACAGGCGCACGCTTGGCACTACTTTGTTGATGCACGTGCGGCTACTGCGCACACAATTCACAAACACAGAAAATAATTTTTTTTTTGGTTTGGACTGGAGTGTACTTTCGGGGGTTACAGCACCCTTAACGGTCAAGCCAGCCGGCCCTTTACTTATGACACAGGCGCACGCTTGGCACTACTTTGTTGATGCACGTGCGGCTACTGCGCACACAATTCACAAACACAGAAAATAATTTTTTTTTTGGTTTGGACTGGAGTGTACTTTCGGGGGTTACACCACCCTTTAACGGTCAAGCCAGCCGGCCCTTTACTTATGACACAGGCGCACACTTGGCACTACTTTGTTGATGCACGTGCGGCTACTGCGCACACAATTCACAAACACAGAAAATAATTTTTTTTTTGGTTTGGACTGGAGTGTACTTTCGGGGGTTACAGCACCCTTTAATGGTCAAGCCAGCCGGCCCTTTACTTATGACACAGGCGCACGCTTGGCACTACTTTGTTGATGCACGTGCGGCTACTGCGCACACAATTCACAAACACAGAAAATAATTTTTTTTTTGGTTTGGACTGGAGTGTACTTTCGGGGGTTACAGCACCCTTTAATGGTCAAGCCAGCCGGCCCTTTACTTATGACACAGGCGCACGCTTGGCACTACTTTGTTGATGCACGTGCGGCTTCTGCGCACACAATTCACAAACACAGAAAATAATTTTTTTTTGGGTTTTTGGGGGTTACAGCACCCTTTAACGGTCAAGCCAGCTGGCCCTTTACTTATGACACAGGCGCACGCTTGGCACTACTTTGTTGATGCACATGCGGCTACTGCGCACACAATTCACAAACACAGAAAATAATTTTTTTTTTGGTTTGGACTGGAGTGTACTTTGGGGGTTACAGCACCCTTTAACGGTCAAGCCAGCCGGCCCTTTACTTATGACACAGGCGCACGCTTGGCACTACTTTGTTGATGCACGTGCGGCTACTGCGCACACAATTCACAAACACAGAAAATAATTTTTTTTTTGGTTTGGACTGGAGTGTACTTTCGGGGGTTACAGCACCCTTAACGGTCAAGCCAGCCGGCCCTTTACTTATGACACAGGCGCACGCTTGGCACTACTTTGTTGATGCACGTGCGGCTACTGCGCACACAATTCACAAACACAGAAAATAATTTTTTTTTTGGTTTGGACTGGAGTGTACTTTCGGGGGTTACAGCACCCTTAACGGTCAAGCCAGCCGGCCCTTTACTTATGACACAGGCGCACGCTTGGTACTACTTTGTTGATGCACGTGCGGCTACTGCGCACACAATTCACAAACACAGAAAATAATTTTTTTTTTGGTTTGGACTGGAATGTACTTTCGGGGGTTACAGCACCCTTAACGGTCAAGCCAGCCGGCCCTTTACTTATGACACAGGCGCACGCTTGGCACTACTTTGTTGATGCACGTGCGGCTACTGCGCACACAATTCACAAACACAGAAAATAATTTTTTTTTGGTTTGGACTGGAGTGTACTTTCGGGGGTTACAGCACCCTTTAACGGTCAAGCCAGCTGGCCCTTTACTTATGACACAGGCGCACGCTTGGCACTACTTTGTTGATGCACGTGCGGCTACTGCGCACACAATTCACAAACACAGAAAATATATTATTTTTTTAGCACTTGGGGGGAGCACCCCTGATGGACAGAGCACCCCCTGGACAACACTACAGCACTCCTTTAGGACTGGGACACTGCACAGGACTTTGGAGTGGACACAGCCCCTATGGAGAACTGACTGCACAACACAGTCCAGCCAGCCCCTATGGACTTTGAAGTAGTGGACACAGCCCCTATTAACAACAGCAGCACAGCACAACACAGCCAGCCCCTATGGACTTTGAAGTAGTGGACAACAGCAGCACTACACTACACTACACTACACTACACAGCCCTAACTCCCACCCTCCCTCTTCACTGTCCACAGCCGAGTGAGAAAATGGCGCCGACGCGGGTACCTTATATAGGATCCAAAACCCGCGAGACTCGGAAGGCGGGATGATGACGTTTTGCCTCGATTTCAGATCCGAGTCAGGCGGGAAAAGTCGAGCCTGATTCGGATCGGACTCGGATCGGGGGGGCTCGGGGGGGTTCGGATTTCAGAAATCCGAACCCGCTCACCCCTAGTTTCTACATACTGGAAACTTTGACAAGAATAGGATATTTAAATTAATGGGAAATGCTCTGTGACGCTTGCATATGCACTCAGGAACCATGTATATTAACTGTGGACGTAACATAAGTGAACCAGTCATCAAACATTTAAGCTGTGTTTTGACATGCAATTTGCACTTGAATTTTTTGACACAAATGCAACACTAGTGGGTAACAGGGCAACCAGAGAACAGAACTGGCATTGTGGGAGAAACTTAACTCTAGTGGTGGCAGCGGGCAATCATAGTGAGCAGTTGCGGAGGCTTTTAAGGGTTTTTCTTTTAAATAATCGTTTAAAATGTCTGTATTGTTTTTTTTGGGAATTAAATGGACATTATTTATGTATTTTGGGGACATTAAAGCACATTTGTGTTCCTGAATCTTTTCAAGTTATAAAGTGTGGCCAACAGATTCTTAGTGCCTAAACCTAACCCTCCCCCCTTAGTGCCTAAACCTAACCCTCCCCCCTTAGTGCCTAAAGCCGCGTATCCACTAGGCGATTAAAATGAGCGATTGAACGATAACAACATCGTTATAGTTCAATCACTCATTAAACGTTCATGAATCGGGCATAAGAAGGTCGAAAACGACCAGCGATGCGCGCTCCGGATTGGTCGTTTTCGCCATCAGTCATGCTGGTCAATCTGCTGATAACGACAGATTGAGCATGTTCAGGGATGAGAGAGGGTGCCTGCGCTGAACGACATATCGTTCCTCTATTTGCTAGTGGATACGCACCTTAACCCTATCCCCCATGCCCCCCGTGATGCTTAAACCTTAACCCCCCTGTCTGCAGCCTAACCCTAACCTTCCCCCCCGGAGCCTATCCCTAACTCCCCCCGGTGGTACCTAAACCTAACCCTCCCCGCCCCTGCGGCGTAAAACTATACTTACCCGCTATAGCTACGTTCGGGATACCGGCTGTCGGGATTCCGGTGTCGGCATCTCAACTCATGTCGGGATTACGGCGCCGGCATCCCATACGGCGGATTCTGGTGTCGGGATTTCGACTGCCGGCATCCCATTAAGGCAGCATATTAATTACATCCCATCCTGCCATCTATCACATGCATAGCAATGTTTTTTAACGTTAATAAGTCCATAGGCTTCTAGACCACTTTTATGCATATGGGGTTTGCAGCAGTTTTCAGAGGTGTGACCGTAATAAGCCCTTTGTTGAATAGCACCTCTGGGGTGGTGGGAGTGTGGGTAATGGTAACTGAAAGAATAATTACACTACAGAACCAATTTAATTCAGCACAATATTTGCCAGTGCACATATCCGCCATATATGGTACCCTGAACACCTCTATGGGGTGCAAGGCAAAACTTGCTCTGTTGCTGATTATGATGTGCCATTCAGGAACAGCGCCATAGACAGGGCCATAGCTAGGAGTATGCCGAACGGTGTGGCCGCACAGACCGCAGGGCTTTGTGGGCGGCACCATTGCCACCCCACGGACCCTGCTTCTGGCTGCAGGGTGCCTGGAATGGCACCCTGCAGCCAGGATCGCTGGACAGTGCTACCTGTAGCGTTCAAAGGATGCTACAGACAGGTAACCTGCCTTAATTACAGCAGGCTTGCTGACTTCCTGGCTGCCCCCTACACTGGCTCCACCCTCTCTACACCCCTGTGCCCATGTAGGTGTTTTCCATACATTAAAACATATGTCCTAACTATGATGATATTGTTGGGACTGTCCAGAATTGCGGACCTAGAAAGGGGCTGAGCTTACACAAAAATGGGTGGTGTTTACCCACAAAGTGGGTGTTTCGGGTGGATTTGGAAGGTTCAGGTGGGTATTCTCTGTCCCGATTTTGCATGTTTGAATGTTGGGAGGTACAGTATTTGACAAACATGAAACAATAGAGAACATATAACTCTTTGAAGATGAACAGGTGCTCTACACTTATCCAACAATAATTACATATAAAACAATAACAGCAACAATAAGGATATCGTCCATGTACAATGAAACAAATAACAGATATTTGTGTTATTATGATTGTAAACAAAGTAAATAAAGTAATGTAATATCAATAGACCGAACCAAAAGATGCAACAACAATCACTCTCACCTGGGAGGAGAAGTGAGTAAAGAATTTTTTTTCTAAGGTGAGTGGGGATTGGATTTTATATTTTTACGTTCAATTTTAAACTTAGGCCCGTATTCAATTAGAGCGAAAAGCCGCGATCGGCGATAAGCGCAATGTTTTCGCCTTATTCGCCTGTTTTGAGGCAAAGTTTTCACCTACTTACACAATGCGCGCTCCCGCTTTTCACCCTATTTAGGCCCGTATGCAATTTGAAGCGTTAAGTCCGGATCCGCGTTAAGTTACCGCCGATGACGTCATTATCGCCTGTTTTGGTTTTACCCCATATTCAATTTGAAAGACTTTCCGCCTAGGTGGAAAGTCAATGCAATGTAATAGGCGGTAAAGTATCGCCTATGAATGGCCGCCGGAAAAAAATGCAGAATTGGGGTTTTGGGGTGCAAAGTTTCGGGATCCCCCGAGCAGCCTTCAGACAGTCCCCCAAAGGTAATCTCTGTCAAAAAAAACAAACTTAAGGACACCCCAAAAATTGACTTTGAAAAAGGGGGCGAAAAAAAAAATGTTGGGGGACAAACTTAGAAACTAGCGAACTTGACTCTGGGGGGGTCCCCAAGTATGCCCCAATTTTTTTTTGATTGCAGGTGTTTGCGGCAGGTGGATTTTTCACGATTTTTTTAAGTTCACTTTTTCAACTTTAAATATGCTGGCCCCCATTTTCAAGTACCCCAAATTTGCTGGGATAAGTTATTTTCTGGAAAAAATACTCCTAAATACTATTCTGCATCAGGTATAGAAAAACGCTATTTAGCAGTTATTGAGCCTATTTAAAAACACCAAATACCTTCAGCGAGCCAAATCGGGGGGTACCATAGTGAACCCCCATGTCAGAGCATCATTTGGGGGGTGACAGGCAGATTTTCCCAAAAATGACAGTACTTTCTGCTAGTTACAGTATCGCCGGGTGCCGTTTACGCGTACTTTCAAATTGAATACGGGGTAAAGCGTGCACGCGTGCGATATTTTAACGCCTACAAAACAGGCAAAGTCGGCGTTAAGTCTGGGCCACGTTAAGTTAGCGCGGCTCGGCTCAAATTGAACACGGGCCTATATTGCAAAACAGGCGAAAAAGCAGATGTGCAAATGTAGGGAGTAGCGAAAGTAGCGAATAGGACAGGTTATTTGGGGGAAATCAGTCTGTACCATACATGCCTTCTGGGAGGGGGCTGGAAGGTCGGTCCAGCAGGGAGGGTAGGGATGGCTGTAATGGGCAGAGCGGGGGCGTGACTGCGCATTCGCGTCATCGCGGCCCCCCCGCTTTATAATGCCGATATTACCGGCGTTGCAAAGCAGGGGGCGGGGTTACAATGACGCAATTTAGCGTGAGTCTCGTCATCGCCACCCGAACCGCCTGCTTTTCCATGCGGTCGTGGGGGGCGGCGGACGATGCTGGATACTTGCCTCCTCTTGCGGGGTGTCGGGAGCGGCACCCGATTTTCGGAAGGCTCCCAAGAGTAGGCAAGTATGGTCTGTACCCCCTAAAAAGCCTAACTGACCAGGGGAATCAATATAGAAGTGTATTAATAACCTAATAAAAATAATTAGGGATCTCATATTGAGTCAAAGGGCTGTAATATGCATATTTGCATAAGTGTTGAAAAATTATGTAAAGCAATGTCTTCTGTGAAACAAAAATTGCTGTAGTTAAATTGGGGGTTCATCTAAATGGTTACTAGTATATTTTGGTGTCTGTAAAGTACAGATTTAAATTTTCTTTAAAATACACCCCAAAATATCCGACCAAATACTTACAACCCATTTTCAAACACTTTTTACATTTTCACCCCAAAAATTACATACCTTTTTTTAGGGGGTAGTAGTATATATTTTTTTATTTTTAGCCTAATTAGTCATTAGGGGGGTGCCCAAAGGGTTCTGAACCAAGGGCTCGATTCAGACCCGCTCGCAAGATGTGTTCGCACGCTGCTTAAGTATGCAAATCCCACGATCGCATAGAAAGGCATTAGCACACCCTAATGTGTGTGCGATCGCGGTGTGTATGTAGACACCCACCAGCTTGTCTTAAGTCAGCCCACTTTCCCTTAGTAACACACGTCATCTCCAGAAAGTGTATGCAACAATCGGTAATATCGAGAACCATCGGATGCATACGCAGCACTTGTGGCAGACCATACCCTACCGCAAGCACTGCGAGTGCTTCAGTGTAAAATTCAGCCAAGTGACGAGTACTATGACGCTGCATCTTAATTATGCACGCCTTTGAAACGGCGTTAAAACGCTCAAACACGTGATGCGTACGCATGCGCACATTGCAACCATCGGCAGGCTGCATGCAAACGCATCCTAGCGAGCGGGTCTGAAATAGGCCCCAAGTCCCTAAATTTTTACTCAAAAATAGCGATTTTGCACATCTTTTCTCCTGGCTTTGGGTGGAGAAACTTTATCGCCAGTTTTTGCCTATGGAGTTTTCGCACATGCGAAAACGTCCTGGAATTGAATAGGGCAATACATCGAAAAGTGGTGAAAACCGCGCATCTGCAAAATTTTTTGCCGATTTCGGCTTTTCGCCTCTCATTGAATACAGGTCTGTCGTAGTTTCTCAGGTGTCTATTGTATAATATTTTGGAAACCACCTTTAAACTGGCTGCAACTTTGTATCATTATGTGCGAACCCGAGACCAGATCAGTCACTGTAAATTAGGCACCTGAATAGGACAAGCATTCCATGTCATCCTGCTCTCTTGGAATGTCTGTGAAACCTCAATTTGGTGACGCATTTTGCATTGAAGCACATTATCGTGGTACCGTTCCTCCCCCCCCTTCCTGTAGCACAGTGCTTCGGAACATGGCGTTGTACAACGGGGTGGATCAGTGCTGATGTGATTTGCAATGATATGTCTCCCGAATGGGCCACCTTTATGACCCCTCCATGATCTCTCATAGGGGACATTTAAAAGTAGGCAAGTATGACTTGGAGGGATCAATCTGTTCTCCTGTCTCTGTAATGATCGGTCCATACCCAACCAGTAATGTTGGCGGATTTTGGTTGCCAGTTTTAGATGGACGGGGCCTTACATTTCTTCAGATTGACCAACAATCTATTTTCAAGATCTTCCGGTTTTTTAGGCTTCTCTTGAAGAGATAACAAGATAATATACTGAAGAAATAATAAGATAATATACTAAAGAGATATCTGTGATTCCGCCTCATTTTTGTGCTCAATAGCAGCGACATCGCTACCCATGCGAGCATTAGAAGTTCCTTGATTTATTTAAGGGCTCTGACCATATACTAAATTACTAATACAGTGCCGATACTGAAAGCTTTCTGGCAAACCAGTGATCACAGAAGCCTCTCCTCTTGCACATTTAGGATCTGATTCAGACCTGCTCGCTAGCAAGCGGCCGCTCCTTGCAGACGAAATTCGCTAATGTGCGCATGCGTGTAGTTCGCAGTGCGCGTGCGGAAACTAGTACGATCGATCGGAATGTGCTCGCTCGCCCTGCAAAGACAGCCCAGTGGAATGAGTGACAGGAGAGGCCGTTTGTGGGTGGTAACAGGGGCAGGCCAGTAGTAATGGGGGAGTGGAGTTGCGGTCGCAGGCATGCCAGAGTGTTTTCACGCCGTTTCTGGGGCGTGCATAATTATCAGGCAGCATCATAGTACACGTCACCGGCTTGTGCTCGCAGTGCTTGCGGTAGGGTACAGTCAACCGTAAGCGCTCCGGTCAGATCCGATGGAACCCGATGTACCGATGGTTGTATATACTTCCAGGAGATGACGTACGCTAGTGGGCGGCTAAAGACAGGCTGGTGGGCATCTGTAAACACAAAGTGATCGCTCGCCAAAACATAGTGGGCGTGCTTATGCCTTGCCGTGCGAGCGGCTGCCTTGACGTCACTTAGTTGAATTTCCATACGCTGGGAGCGAGCTGCCGCATCTAGCGAGCGGGTCTGAATCGGGTCCTTAGTCTTAGCTAGGGCAGGTGAACCCAGAATGTATGCATGTGGCTGTGCAGGTCTTTATTGGTGTGATCTGTATTTTTAAGGATCAAAGGGGTGATATAAATATGTGGATCCACTGCCTTCCCAGCAAAGCTCCCTTGTTATGCAGCCGCACACTGCACGCTGGGTTCGGAAGTCATAACCTTGTTTTAATTAAAAGGAAAAGGCGGCAGTTGGTGCTGTAAAATTTTGCTGAGTGCTAAACACTAACTGACAGATGAGGCTTTTCATGCACATACATGCAGCCCGTGAGTGGTTAATGCTGCTGGCGTGTTTTATGACTAGAGTACAAAGTTCTTTATTCAGGTGACTTCGATCACTAGGCTGAACTGAACTTTTGTTTCCTCAGCTACACCTACGTAAAAGGCACAGAGCCAGATGCAGCGCCCACAGGGGAGTTAGACCAGTCAAGAAGAGTTAAAGAGAAAGTCGTGTCAGTATTTTAATGCATATAAATTAAAGGCCATACAATATACTACTGAGCTGAGTAATAAGTAATGAAATAACTTTAATATTTATACTTAAGTTAATATGTCCACCATGCTCTCTTACTCTTTATCAGCAAGTTGCCATGCTAGGAGGGAGGAGCTTCTCTAACTGAACAGGCAGACAGTGATTGACAGCTTGGCAGACTTACTTTATAGAAATGCACAATATTTATTGTTTGACCTGTTTTTAAAGGGCTGGGGCAGGGACAGTAATGCCACAATAAAGCCTGTCATACATTATGCAATTATCCGGTCCATCCGTTTATTATCAGTGGATCAGGACGATAATCGCATAGTGTATCGCCGCAACTGATCAGCAAAGATCAGATGGTCGGGCATGAGAAGTCTTCCAACTTACTCGACTGATCCGATCATCGGTCGGCTGCATCTGGCAGTGTATGCTGCACTGGCGCATGGCCATACACTGTGAAATATCGGTCTCACAGACATTTTATCTGACAAAGTACAGTATGCCCAGCATACCTCAAGCCCCTGGTGTCTCAGCATTTCCAGCTACGTAGAAGGCAGAGGACCAAACTAGGGCCGAAGTTTGATAAATGCTGAGGGTGTACCAGACCTCCCCCTTATTATTTATGTATGACATTTATGAAGGTGACTGTGTTTATTATTAATAATAGGCAGTAATGGGTTGGCAGCCTCCAAATGAGTTATGGTATGGCTAGAGCTGGCATGTGCTAAGCTGGTTCTTTCCCACCATGTTGCACATGTTGTTAATTATTTGGATTAGAGGTAGCAGGTTGATGTTATTTGGTTGGAATAAGGGGAGGGCATCAAACATTAATCAGGTTACAAACAAAAAATATGGCGGTCTGAGAGTAGCGCTGTCCTCGATAATGATACGTGTAACTCCCTTCCATCAGAAGTACTATTCTCAACAGGGAAAGAGAAATGAACATACAATGGAGAGTATTATATGCACCAGGATTATGGGAAATTTTCTCAAAATGGATGATCACGAAGTGTAACCAACTCACCCCAAAGTAGTGAGATGCATTCACAAAAAGGTATCTTTCATAAAGCTTCTTTTTGCAGTCATATACCCCTCATCGCCCCCTGCTGGGTCTGAACTCACCTGTGAACAGATGTAGACATTCCCCAAAAGGTTTCTTTTTGCGTAGGGTGGTGTCCGGTCTATGGATAAAATATCCAACACCAATATCTTGGGGTAGCCAAAACACCAGAGAGGATGATTTTCCGAAGAATATTTATTCCAAACAAGATAAAAATACAATAAAAAATACAATAAAACAGTATAGTGCTGGGAAACCCACCAAGTGACCTGGATATGTGGATATATAAAATATGTCAACCTCACCCAGACTCTGATAGACTAGGTACAGCCACCAGATGTGAGTAGATGGAAAAAATGAAGGTAAGTCCACAGTGGTCAGGGTCCCCAAAAAAACATCAACGCGTTTCAGACTTGAGCAGTCCTTCCTCAGGATGTATACTAACACTCTTTTAGACTCGGTTTATATACCCCTCATCCCCTCAAGTGGGAGGGGTTCATCATGGAGGTATACAAAACATGGAAATATACAAACATAAAACAATCGTTATACAAATCCCTAAAGTACAACCATGCAGTTATCCCCCTTATAAAAAACACTGGTATACTTCCGTGCTGAACGTGTGTAATCACTCCACTTTATAAATCAATAGAACCAGAGTGTAAGACATGAGAAAATAAACAAAAGTCCATGGAAAAACCTCTTATTAATGTAATCCAGTCCACTTTTTCATTCAACCAAGAAATGATTCATCAAGTGTTTTCATGTTTCTCTGCACTCACGTCCCGGAAGTACTGTGAGCGTCTGCATCTGGCTCGTCGCTATTGTGGCTTTTAGTAGCTGTTTATTATGGATAGCGCAACGCCGGAAGTGATGATCATGGACTTCCGTCCTATGAGCCGCAAACCACGAAGCTGGCATCATGTGGTCCTATGTGCTCTAGTGTTGCATGGGACGCCATTTTGCGGGTTTTTTTTCGTAAGAACACAATGATTGTAGAAATGGCCAGAATTGTAATCCAATGATCCCACATAATTTAAAAAGAAAAACAACATGTTACTGATGCAGAACAGTCAGACATCCCAAAAAACACTAATAAGATTAAAAAATAATGACATTAGAATTTATAAAGACTCATAGGAACCATTTCATTTCGAAATCAGCGTTTAGGCCTCTAGGGACTAAACATTTCAATAGGTGTATCATTCTCATTTCTTCTTGTGCCAATCTCTGGTCCCTATCATTAATTCTCCAGTTAGGCTTCACAATTTTTATACCACAAAATGATATTAGGTGTTTAATCTCACATGCATGTACTTGTTTAAAATGTGACGAGACATAGTGTGTATCCAAACCTTTTTTAATGTTTTGCACATGCTCTGCCAATCTTTCTTTCAAAAGGCGGGTGGTTTTCCCCACATATTGGCTCCCGCATGTGCATTCTAATAAGTAGACACAATATTTGCTATTGCATGTTATAAAATCATTTATTGAGAACAATTTCCCCGTTTGTGTAGATTTAAAATGCGTAATTTTGGTAATGTCAGATCTACAAATTTTACACATGCTACAAGTACCGCACCGAAAAAAACCCTTAGATCTAATGTTACCCCCTAATATGGGGGGGGTTATTACACTTCTCAGTAAATTATCTTTAATATTGTGAGCTCTTCTATACACAAAGGTGGGTTTGGTCTCTATATGTGTTTTTAATAAAGGATCATTCCTCAATATTCCCCAGTGTTTGGCTATGACACTTTCCAATTGTTTATACTGATTATTAAAACGTGTAATGAAAGGGACTAACGGTTTTCTGTCACTAATTCTTTTTTGTTTGGTGGTAGATATTGCTTCTATTCTGTCAAGATTTGCCCCCCTTACTCTAGCTTTCCTTACTATATCAGCTGCATAGCCCTTAGTAATGAATTGTTCCTCTACAATTTCCGCATGCACATCAGAGATCGATATATCCGTACAAATGCATCTAATGCGCTGAAATTGGCTACAGGGAATACTACTTAGCCAATTTTGGTGATGATTGCTATCATAATTTATAAATGAGTTGCAATCCGTTTGTTTTACAAAATTCCTTGTTTTAGTTTGGTCACCCTCAACATATAAGGTTAAATCCAAAAAATCAACCGTATTGGGGTTAATATTAAAGGTTAATGTAATATTGGAAGTATTACTATTAAGGTATTGACAGAACAAATCCAAACTGGTACGATCTCCACTCCAAATAAATAAAATATCGTCTATGTAACGCCGCCATGTCACCAGACTGGACCCAAAGTGGTGGCCACTCCAAATCAAGTGATCCTCCCACCATGCCATGAAAAGGTTGGCGTAGCTCAGGGCCAGTCTGGTGCCCATGACGGTACCCGTGAGCTGGAGAAAAAAAGTATTTTCAATCCAGAAAAAATTATTTTGTAATATCATGGTTATACCTTCCAATACAAAATTTTTATAATTCTCTGATGTTTCTTTTTTATCCAAAAAATACTTAACCGCATCAATACCTAATTGGTGTCTAATGATGGTGTACAAGGATGTAACATCAGCTGTTATCATCCAATAACCCGTTTGCCACTTTATATTTGAGACCATTTCGATCACTGATATGGTATCTTTTAAGTAAGATCTTGTTTCCTGTACTAAGGGCTGAAGTTGGTAGTCCAAATAATGGGATAAGTTAGACAGAACCGAATTGGTCCCTGCCACAATTGGCCGACCAGGGGGCTTTTCTTTGTTTTTATGCATTTTAGGTAAAACATAGATAACTGGTATAGCAGGTACATCTATTTTCATATATTTTTGTACAGTTTCCGTGATAATACCCTTTGAAACATATAACATTAAAAAAGTCTCAAGTTTATTTGTACTCATCATCGTGGGATTACCTCTCAATTTTTTATAGGTTGTAACATCGGACAGCTGTCTAATGATCTCATTGTAATCTCCAACGTCTAATACCACCACACTGCCACCTTTGTCGGCTGGCTTAATCACGATTTGTTTATTCTCCTTAAGTGTTTTTATAGCCAACCTTTCTTCTTTAGATAAATTGGTATGTCTAATGGGTTTAAAGGTAATCCTCTCTAGATCATCCCTAACTAAACGCTCAAAAGATTCAATAAAGCAGCCTTTTTTATGTGCCGGGTAGAAGGTGGACTTTTTTTTAAAAACAGAATAAGAGGTATCATTTTCATGATAATTAGCATTCGCCGGGCTTTCAGCAAAAAATCTTTTTAATGTTAAGCGTCTAATGAACCGCTGCAGATCCACAAAAACCTCAAATTCATTTACATGGCTAGAGGGGGCAAATTTTAAACCCCTTTCTAGAACATTCAATTCATGTTCATTCAGTTCATATTTACTTAAGTTAAATACTTTAGTTTTGCCCGTTTTGCTGTCCTCAACATTTTCCTTAGAAGTATGACTGGCACCAACAACATTAATAAGCTGATTTTTTCGTCTATTAATACGTTTTAGTTGTTTACGTTTTTTATAAGAAGTAGTTCCCCCTCTTTTACCCCTCTTTCTGTTGGTTATCTGTGGAGTATTGGAGGCCTGGTTCGATCTAAAAAATCACCTTCATGTTCAAAAACATCAAACCTGTTTCTATTTCTCCACTTATCATCTCTCCTATGTGGGGATGTATTGCTCTCCCTATGATGGTATCTGTTAGAGTATCTTGGTTGCCAAACCTCCTTAGGTTTATCATACCTGTTTTTGTCAATGGTGAAATTTTTCTCTCTCCAGGCTCTCCTATTCCTGGTTTCCATATTGTTCCCCTTATTGTTGTTATAACTAGGGGTGTCAATGCTGATCACAGGTTTGACTGTATTAAATGTGGGTTTATTATAATTATCACCCGCAAACCTTTTTTCTTTCTTAGTTATTAAATGTTGTGTACCTAAATTATAATCTTTTTTATCTCTCCAATATTTTTTCTTTTTTTTCAATTTCAAATCCCTTTCATTTCTTTCTATTTTATTAATAATATTACTTTCTATTTCTTTATAATCCTGTGAGCCGTTAAAAGGCTCCACTAGGGTTTTGTATGCATTAAGTTCTTTAGTTCCCTAGTTCTTTCCTTTATAATGAGTTCCATCAATGAAAATGAACACACATCCAGAATTTTTAACCATTCATTTTTAAATTCTTGCGTAGCATTGTCGAAAGATGGAACTTTGTCAATCCTTAAACCCCTCGGTATTAAGTGTTCAGAGCTATATTTTTAACAAAAAAAACAAAAGGGTGTTTGTAACATTTGGGGATCTGGTGCTCCTGGGTGTGTACGGAGCTGCAGTCCTGAGGCGCAGGTGGTTTGTTGTATTGCTGTTCTTATAATTAATCAGGTTACAGATTCCTTTAGGTCACTGTACTAACTAAGTTTTTGGGAGGGACATTCGCTCTCATTAGTGATGCAGATAGGTAATAATTTACTTTTTATCAGAGCTGCAGTAGGATCTCATGTTAACAATGAACAATGGGACTGATTCAGACCCGCTCGCAAGCGCATTGTGCTCGCAAGCAGGTCGATGGTGGCCCAGTGCGCACACGCGGTGCGTGCACTGCGCGTGCGCGAGCCCCGGAGCGAGCGCAAAAAGTGCTCGCTCCGGGACTCACTACAAAAGGGGCGGCTGTCGATGTTGATCGACTGCTCGCCCCATTATGTAGGCGTGGCCAGGGGGGTGGCTTCACAAATGGAGGCATTCCCATGCGAACGCCGGCCGTTTGTGGGCGGCCCCACTAACATCACCTGTGATGTCAGTGGGAGAGCTTCCGGCTCTATTTGAGCCAGAAGCTCTCTGGGGCTTGCGGCCACGAGACCCTACCAAAAGGGTCTCACCGCAAGCCCGATGGTCGCGATGGTCTTGACCATCGCGACCATCATCATGGCCGCTCGCAATAGCTGTGGGTGGCAACCAACAGCTATGCAAGTGGCCAAGAGGCCACATCTAAAAAACAAGCGCCCGCCCTGATTCAGAGCGAGCGCTCGTTTTTTTGCGAGCGCCTCTGAATCAGGCCCTATGTATTTTACCTCCATGATTCATATCGTACTAATTCAGTTTGTGGGATTAGTGGTCTTTATATGATTCCTAGGTCACTATCTGACTCTGGGCCTGATTCAGACCCGGTCGCAAGCGCTGAGCGCTTGCAACTGGGTCGATGGTGGCCCACAGCGCATGTGCACGACGGAGCCGGCTAGCGACGGGCAATCCGTCACTCCGAGTCTCGCACCAAAGGGGGCGAGCTGTCGATGTTGAGTTACAGCTCGTCCCCTTTGGTGGGCAGGCCGGGGGGGTGGCTGCCCAAACGGAGCCGTTCCCATGTGAACACCTGCCGTTTAGGGGCGGCCCCACTGACATCACGAGTGATGCCAGTGGAGAGATTCCGGCTCTGTGAGAGCCGAAATCTCTCTGGGGCTTGCGGCCACAAGACTCTACCACAAGGGTGTCGTCGCAAGCCCGATGGTCGCGATGGTCTTGACCATCGCGACCATCAACCTGGCCGCTCGCTATAGCTGTGGGTGGTCACCCACAGCTATGCGAGCGGCCGGGAGGCCACACTAAAAAAATGCCTTGATTCAGAGCAAGCGCTCTTTCAGAGCGTCCGGCTCTGAATCAGGGCCTCTGGGCCTGATTCAGACCCGGTCGCAAGCGATGAGCGCTCGCAACCGGGTCGATGGTGGCCCAGAGTCGGCTCCGTTGTGTGCATGCGCGAGACCCGGCAAGCAAGCCGCCGCTCCGGGTCTCGCACCAAAGGGGGCGTGCTGTCGATGTTGAGTGACAGCACGCCCCCTTTGGTGGGCGGGCCGGGGGGGTAGCTGCCCAGACGGAGGCGTTCCCATGAGAACGCCTACCGTCTGGGGGCGGCCCCACTGACATCACAAGGGATGTCAGTGGGGCTGCCCAGATGGAGGCATTCCCATGAGAACGCCTACCGTCTGGGGGCGGCCACACTGACATCACAAGTGATGTCAGTGGGAGAGCTTTCGGCTCTGTTTGAGCCGAAAGCTCTCTGGGGCTTGCGGCAACAAGACCCTACCACAAGGGTCTCGTCACAAGCCCGATGGTCGCAATGGTCTTGACTATCGCGACCATCTTCCTGGCCGCTCCGTATAGCTGTGCGAGCGGCCAGGAGGCCGTTCAAAAAAAAAGACCGGCCCTGATTCAGAGCGAGCGCTTTGTCAGAGCGTCCAGCTCTGAATTAGGGCCTCTGTTCTATTTCATGCTCTGCAATGAACTCCAGTTGTGGAGGTCAGCAACGGAGGGTTCAAATGGGCTTTGCCCACAAAAACAGCCTTGAAAAGTGAAATACTATAATGTGTTCCTAGAAAGAACAGGAACGTTTAACAAAAAAAACAAAAGCTGGAAGATAGGCATTGAACAGGACAGAACAGGACAAGCTAGAAAGGATACCCTACAGTTTTATACAAATCATTTTATGAAGATGACCATATCTCTATTTTATAACTACATAATTGCTGGCCAAATAATATTGCAAATATCATATTATCAAAAAGAGTGTACTAAAAACATTTTTATTGTCCTTCAGTCTGGTCTCCACAGAATTGGGACATTGGAGCAAGTGTGGGCGTATGGAGGAGCAGTACATGTGCGGTGAATCTTCATTCGCGTATGCGCATTTAAGTACTACATGGGGATTTGTACCGCTTGCGCCAACCCCAGGAAGGGGGATGCCAAGGACCCCAGCACTGGCCCTGCAGTTGTGGGGTCCTTGGCATCCCCCTTGGCATTGTGTTTATGATTGTAACAAACACATGTACAACAAGTAAGTATATGGGAACATAATATAACATATGTATTTATACAATCAATGTAAGAATTATTAGATTGACTTGAGTAATGCTGGCTATACAAGGTACCATTGTTGGCACAGGGCCGTATAAGGGTACTTCAGAACTGTGCCAATCCCTGCGTCCAGAACATGTAACATCATATCGTCAGGTAGGGGAAGCAGGGTGGAGGTCGGGTGCAGCCAGGTAGCTGGGCTCAGGGTGGCTCCTAAGGATGTGCTGCTGAAGAACTCTCCAGATTGCAAGGTGCCGTTCCAGGTATCCCACTAGCTGGAGGAGGGTGACATTGAGGCACTTGTGGTGCCATCCCCTCGGTCTTGAGTCCTTGGTGGCAACACCACTCCTTACACCCATTGTTTGACCTAGTATCAGACCTATTTAGCCATACATGTAAGAGCCTCAATCCAGCCATTCAACACGTAAGCCAAAGAGCATGATTACTTCAGGCATCACAGGGGCTTGTCGGAATATGACAATGGAAGATGGCCTCAGGTTTATCTGTTGTCATGTTCTGGTCACATTAACCACATGCCCAATAATGATCCAACCGATTGCATCAGATTACTTATGGGACAAGGGGATCATTATGGGATCATACATGCTGTAATATTAGGCAGATAGAGTGATATCGCTGCAAATATCACTGCATCATGTGTGGCCAACGTAAGACCTGCTACATGTGCAATTGCACATAATAACTGACATGACTGAGGGTCTCATTCAGAGCCGCTCGTAAGCGGACGTTCGTTCGTTCTGAGCGATGTTCGCACATCTGCGCATGCGTATGGGTTTTAGTACGCATGCGTGAACCAGTCAGTGCGGTCGAATTTCGTGTGCTCGCAAAATAGCGAATGCCTGCTAATTTGAGTGACAGAGTGAGGCGTTTGTGGGTAGTAACAGGGGAAGGTGCTTAAAAACGGGGAGTGGAGATCCGAACGCAGGCGTGCCAAACGGTCAAAACGGGCGTTTAATGGGAGTGCATAATAAACAAACAGTGTCATCGACCACGTCAGTTGGGTGTCTTTTAGCCAGAACTGCTCGCATGATTGCGGTAGGAAAATGCAACCACAAGAATAGCGAGCAGTTCATTCGCCTTTCGATGTACTCGATTAATCTAATAAAAAGCTGAGATGACGTATTATGCGAGCGGCCAGGGGGCGTTTTTTTACAAAAAAACGTCTGCATGTTTTGTTCGCTCGTTCAGACATAGAGGCGTCAACAGACCGCAAAGAGCGAACAGTCAATTTAAATAGCCAGCCTCTTTTTCTGGACGAGCGAGCGCAAATAGCGTCCGGCTCTGAATGAGACCCTGAGATCCGTGGATGATAGCAATTAGAGCCTTGAGTAAACTATACAGCTGTTTGATAAAAGTCATTTTACAATATTTACAACAGGTGGGTAAGATCAATGCAAGCTATCACTAACATTGCTCAATAACACTAATCAGTAACATTTATTCAATAAACCAGGAGATAAACGTATAAATTCCTCTAGTGATAAGTATATAAGTGAAAAGTGAAGGGGGAGTGATCAGATGATGAAATGTGTCTGTACAAACAGCAGTTACTGTTTTCTGTAGAAGGTGCCTATCTCATCTCTTATCTTGTGACTGTAAAAGGCCATTAAACGCAACCTGAAACAATAAGAAAATGAATCTTGAAAAATGTGCGTTGCCATAAAAATGTGATCCCGTTGCTGTAATCTGTCTCACCAACGTTCACTTAATAACAGCAAAAGACTGTATCCGTGCAATGATTCTTTTGTGCAGAAATATACCTACAGTACTTGGAAATAAGTGTGTGCACTGGCACTTTTCGTGTTTTGTGCTTTGGATCTGGATCTTTCTTCGTGTTTTGGATCTGGACTGGTTTTGACAAAACCACCCTTCCGTGTTTTGGGTTCTGGGTTTTGTGTAGAGATGTGCACTGACCCCCGTGTTTTGGATCTGGATCTCCCCTGGTTTTGGATCTGGATTGGTTTTGCCAAAACCTCACCTCCGTGTTTTGTTTTCGTGTTTTGGTTTTGGATCTGGATTTTTTTCTTAAAAAATAAAAAAAACAGCTAAAATCACATAAAATGTGCCTTGTTTTGTTCCTACAGTATTTATAACCTCAATAACATTTATTTCCACTCGTTTCCAGTCAATTTTGGTTACCTCACAGCTCACAATATTGATTTTTTTCATCTAGTTAAAGGGCCAAAAGGTTGCATTCAGCTTGCTGGCTCAAAAACTGATTGATATAATTATTAATAGAACAGAGTTGAGGACTGTGCAAAGATGATGGTTGGGATACCCTTGAGGATTGAAGGCATGGGCCTTCATAGAGGACAAGGAAGTTGACGGCCTTGCATTATCATGATGACTGCTGGCGGCAGCTACAACATGTGGTTCTTGGCCTTGCTCTCCTGTCATGTGACAGCCCTCCATATTTTCTGGGGTCTTGAAGCAGTGTCACAAGCACCAGTAGTGTAGCCAAGTTACGGTTACAAAATTCACACACGTGCAGTCGTGCACACACAGAAAAAAAATATACAAAAGACACTATTTTTTTTTTTTCGGGTCCAGAACTTGGGCCCAGAGCACAGATTGGTGACAACTGGAGTCGGGCAGCACTAGGTTGCGTTGCTGTATCATCTGTGGCTAAGCCTAACAAGCACACACACAGAAAATAAATAGACAAAAGACACTATTTTTTTTGTGGTTTTTTTTCGGGTCCAGAACTTGGGCCCAGAGCACAGATTGATGACAACTGTAGTCGGGCAGCACTAGGTTGTGTTGCCAACCTGCTAGATCTTGTGCGGCTAAGCCTAACACGCACAGACACACAGACAATTATTAGAAAAAAAGACAATTGATTTTTATTTTTTTTCAGCTCCAGAACTTGAGCCCAGAGCACCGATTGATCACGACTGGAGTCGGGCAGCATTAGGTTGCATCTTGCGTTGCTGGCTGGATCTTGTGCGGTTAAGTCTAACATGCACGCACACACACAGACAGTAAAAGATAAAAAAAAAGACAATTGATTTTTATTTTTTTTCAACTCCAGAACTTGGGCCAAGAGCGCCGATTGATCACGACTGGAGTCAGGCAGCACTAGGTTTTTCTGCCCACACAAAGCGTCTCCTGCATGCCCCTGTCATTTTTCAGAAAATTCTGCACCACCAAATTTATTGTGTGAGCAAAACATAGGACGTCCTGGAATTTGCCCTGATGTAATGCCCGCACAATATTGGTGGCGTTGTCAGATATCAAAAATCCCCAGGAAAGTCTAAGTGGGGTAAGCCATTGGGTGATGATTTCACTCAGTTTCTCTAAGAGGTTGTCGGCGGTGTGCCTCTTACTGAAACCGGTGATCCAGAGCGTAGCCTGCCCTGGAACGAGCTGGCGTTTCTGAGATGCTGCTACTGGTGACGCTGCTGTTGTTGCTGCAAAAGGCGATACATTTACCCAGTGGGCTGTCACAGTCATATAGTCCTTAGTCTGTCCTGTTCCACTTGTCCACATGTCCGTGGTTAAGTGGACATTGGGTACAACTGCATTTTTTAGGACACTGAGGACACTTTTTCTGACGTCTCTGTACATTCTCTGTATCGCCTGCCTAGTGAAGTGGAATCTAGATGGGATTTGGTACCAGGGACACACTACCTTCATCAATTGTCTACATCCCACTGCACTAATGGCGGATACCGGATGCACGTCTAACACCAACATAGCTGTCAAGGCCTCAGTTATGCGTTTTGCTTCAGGATGACTGCTGTCATACTTCATCCTCCTCGCTAAGGACTGTTGGAGGGTCAATTGCTTAGTAAAAGAAGTAGTGGTGTTCCTACTTCCTCTCTGGGATGATGAACGGCTCCCAGCAGTAACAGCAGCAGCGGCAGCAGTAGACCTAGCAATGCAGGATCCTCCTGAGGAATCCCGGATAGGAGAGTCAGTCATGCCAGTGACATGGCCTGCAGGACTACTACCGATCCTGACTGAGGAGGAAATTGACGAGGAGGGAGTTGACGGTGTGGTTTGCAGGCGCTTGGATACAACAGGACAAAGAGATTTAGGTGTCCCTGGACTGCTTACGGTCTTAGCCAAAGTTTCTGAACTTGACAGTAACGTTTTATGAACGCGCTGCAAGTAACGTATAAGGGAGGATGTTCCTAGGTGGTTAACGTCCCTACCGTAACTTATTCCACCTTTACATATCGTACATATGACATGACAGTTGTTGTCCGGATTTGGATAAAAATATTGCCAGACCAAAGAGGTGTAATGTTTGGTCTTCTGCCCAAGCATGACCGTGATGGGACTTTTCATCCCACGGACAACTGTCTCCCCTGGTGCCTGATTTAAACAAACCACCTCACCATCAGAATCCTCCTCGTCAACTTCCTCCTCGGCGCCAGTTACACCAGTATCCTCATCCTGTTGTACTTCAACAGTGACATCTTCAATCTGAATATCAGCAAGTGGACTGTGGGTGCTCCTTCCAGCACTTGCAGAGGGTGTGCAAATGGTGGAAGGAGCCATCTCTTCCCGTCCAGTGTTGGGAAGGTCAGGCATCGCAACCATCGCCACACTTGGACTCTCCTTGGGGATTTGTGATATCTTCTTAGAATTAGAACGCACAGTTCTTTGCTGTGCTTTTGTGAGCTTAACTCATTTCAATTTTCTAGCGGCAGGATGGGTTCCATCGTCATGTGAAGCTGAACCACTAGTCATGAACATAGGGAAAGACCTTAGCCATTCCTTGCCACTCCGTGTCGTAAATGGCATATTGGCAAGTTTACGTTTCTCCTCAGACGATTTAAATTTATTTTTTAAGGTAATTTTCCTGAACTTTGCCATTTGGGATTTTATATGCCCTCTACTATGACATTGGGTATCGGCCTTGGCAGACGACGTTGATGCTATTTCATCGTCTATGTCATGACTAGTGGCAGCAGCTTCAGCACTAGGAGGAAGTGGTTCTTGATCTTTCCCTATTTTATTTTTATCGGACAAATTTTTATCCTCCATTTATGTGACATTGATATACATGCGGCTAAGGCGCACACAAACACAGAAAAATATTTTTTTTTTATTTTTGGAGTACTTTTGGGGTTACAAAGAAATCCGAACCCGCTCATCCCTACTTGGAATGCATCTCTAGGTGGAAGACCCCTGTGAATCCAATCAGCACTTAGGTCTTGATTCAGAGGCGCTCACTATTTGCGAGCTCTCGCTCTGAATCTAAAAAAAATCCGCCACCAGGCCGCTTGCATACCTTGTGGTAGGGTCTCATCCACCGCAAGCCCCAGTGAACTTCCTGCTCTAATAGAGCAGGAAGTTCACTACTGATATCACGTGTGATGTCAGTAGGGCCGCCCACAAACGGCAGGCGTTCCTTCGGGAACGCCTCCGTTTGTGCAGCCACCCCCTACCCCACCTACAAAACGGGGCGAGCTGTTGATCAACATCGACAGCCGGCCCGTTTTGCTGCAAGCCCCGAGCCAGTGAAGTTGTCACTCCCTCCGGGGCTCGCGCATGTGCAGTGCGCACTGCCCGACCATCAACCCGTTTGCGAGCAATATGCGCTCGCAAGCGGGTCTGAATCAGGCCATTAGTTTTAAGGATTGGCGGATGCACGGGAAAATGCTCACTGTGAAAATTCTAAAAAGGTCACATTGCAGTCCAACTTCCACTTCAGGGAAAACTCCTGTATTAATGTAACCTCTTCTGATTTACTGCTAAAATACTGCTTAGTATAGCATTAGTTATGGCTTATATGAATAAAGAGGGTGGGAGGATATCCAGGGCCAGATTAAAAATGGGCTTGATTGGACTACAGCTCCAGGCCTCCTCACATAAAGAGGCCCATTGTCTTGACAGCCTGATGATGACAGATGCCCAGCTGCCAAATTGATATGATTTTTCCACTTTTACGCCTTTAGGGAGACATTGGGCAGGTAGTGTAAGGGGTGTAAAATACCCACATGGCCACACCCACACCGCACTGGTCGCACCCACACAGTACTGGTCGCACCCACACAGCACTGGTCACACCCAAACAATACTGGCCACACCCACACAGCACTGGTCACACCCACACAATACTGGCCACACCCACACAGCACTGGTCACACTTCTTCTCACAATAGGTCCTTGATCTGTTTCAGCCTCAGGCCCATATGACATATGGTTTTTGTTTTTCGCAGCCCCAGAGCACAACCAATTTTTCCTAAAATCCATATTTTTAGGAAAAATGGTCAGGAATTGTACTGGGGCCTCTGCCCCCCCATGTCTACTCACCCTCCGAAGCGGTGTCTTCTTCATCCAGGCTGTAGGGGTCTGGTCTTCTACAGCAGCGTGTGTGAGTGTGAGTAAGTATGTGTAAGTGCGTATGTGAGTGATAGTGAGTAATCCTTAGTGATTGTGTGAGTGTTTGTGTGACTCCCGTGTGTGCGTGAGCCCCCTTGGAGGCAGCAGCAGGGAGTACTACATCTCCCACCGGCCACCTCACCTCCCAGCAGCCCCCTCGACCCCTAGCAGCCTCCTCCCAGTACAAAGGTGGAGGGGAAGTAACCGGGGGTTGATCAGACCACCGGACCAGTAATTAATAGTTTTTTCTCGCACCGCGGGGTTTTCAGTGGTGAAAACCCTGTGCACATTTTATTTATAGTTGGATACCGTGGGTATCGGGATCGCACATACCCACGGTAATCCAAAATTGTCTGCGAGGTCTGCGTGATTTTTTGTAATGAAAACCTCACTCCCAATTGCATGTTCCCCCTAGTGTTGTGCAATGGAATCACAATAGAGTGCATGAAACACTTTTACCCTCTCTAATCTAAAATCCTTTCTTATCAGCCATTTTAGGCTTTGAAAGGCTCCCAGTGATAGTGATAACTTTCCTGCAGACCTCTCTGCCCTGCATCATAAATATACCCCCATGGTGTGGCATAACTCCCGGAGGCAACATAAGATAGGAACAGATGCAGAAAACTGATCTTTGTTATCTGGCCCACACTCTATATGTAGCATTACAGAGGCAATACATTACCTTTTACACAGGCTGCATTGACGATTGTGCACCTGAGTGTCCCTGTAGCAGCACCGGTAAGAGAAACAGAGGGCGGGTGCGGAACTGTGGGGAAGACTTGACCCCGGGCCCTTGAGACAGTGGGGGGGGGGCAGTGTATGAAGGGGTGTTATGGGGTTTAGTTGTATCAGTGCACGTTATTTGTGCTGATACCCCTTCTTCCCCATGTATTAATGTGGGGTTGGGTTATAAATGACAGGGGCGCTAGGCGCCACTATGGTGGTACTGCTTCCTGCTTCACTTCGGTAAAGAATGATCCGTGCCACTATAATACATCCCCCCCTTGTCTTTTGAAGTGGAAGGAGCAGTGACTTTAGCCATCACAGGATAAAGTATTGTCAGATTGATGCAGGAAAGTTGTGGTTTCAGATTCACCTCTTTATGGGCTCTATTCTATCCCTAATTTCTACAAAAGCAGGTGAAAAATTAGTAGAAAATTAGTTATCAGGCCATTCATCAATAAGGTAATGCAAGAGATATCACAGATATCCCCATACTCTAGTATCACAGACATCCCCATACACTAGTATCACAGATATCTCCTGCTTACCTTTCTCTCCCTAAATGGCCACCTGTCCCCATACACTAGTATCACAGATATTTCCTGCTTACCTTTCTCTCCCTAAATGGCCCGCTGTCCTCATACATTAGTATCACAGATATCTCCTGCTTACCTTTCTCTCCCTAAATGGCCACCTGTCCCCATACACTAGTATCACAGATATTTCCTGCTTACCTTTCTCTCCCTAAATGGCCCGCTGTCCCCCTACACTAGTATCACAGATATCTCCTGCTTACCTTTCTCTCCCTAAATGGCCACCTGTCCCCATACACTAGTATCACAGATATTTCCTGCTTACCTTTCTCTCCCTAAATGGCCCGCTGTCCTCATACATTAGTATCACAGATATCTCCTGCTTACCTTTCTCTCCCTAAATGGCCAGCTGTCCCCATACACTAGTATCACAGATATCTCCTGCTTACCTTTCTCTCCCTAAATGGCCCGCTGTCCTCATACATTAGTATCACTGATATTTCCTGCTTACCTTTCTCTCCCTAAATGGCCCGCTGTCCCCATACACTAGTATCACAGATATCTCCTGCTTACCTTTCTCTCCCGGAATGGCCCGCTGTCCCCATACACTAGTATCACAGATATCTCCTGCGCACCTTTCTCTCCCTAAATGGCTCGCTGTCCCCATACACTAGTATCACAGATATCTCCTGCTTACCTTTCTCTCCCTAAATGGCCAGCTGTCCCCATACACTAGTATCGCAGATATCTCCTACTTACCTTCCTAGTGCGGAATGGCCCGCTGTCCCCATACACTAGTATCACAGATATCTCCTGCTTACCTTTCTCTCCCTAAATGGCTCGCTGTCCTCATACACTAGTATCACAGATATCTCCTGCTTACCGTTCTCTCCCTAAATGGCCCGCTATCCTCATACATTAGTATCACAGATATCTCCTGCTTACCTTTCTCTCCCTAAATGGCCCGCTGTCCCCATACACTAGTATCACAGATATCTCCTGCTTACCTTTCTCTCCCTAAATGGCCCGCTGTCCCCATACACTAGTATCACAGATATCTCCTGCTTACCTTTCTCTCCCGGAATGGCCCGCTGTCCCCATACACTAGTATCACAGATATCTCCTGCGCACCTTTCTCTCCCTAAATGGCTCGCTGTCCCCATACACTAGTATCACAGATATCTCCTGCTTACCTTTCTCTCCCTAAATGGCCCACTGTCCCCCTACACTAGTATCACAGATATCTCCTGCTTACCTTTCTCTCCCTAAATGGCTCGCTGTCCCCATACACTAGTATCAGAGATATCTCCTGCTTACCTTTCTCTCCCTAAATGGCCTGCTGTCCCCATACACTAGTATCATAGATATCTCCTGCTTACCTTTCTCTCCCTAAATGGCTCGCTGTCCCCCTACACTAGTATCAGAGATATCTCCTGCTTACCTTTCTCTCCCTAACTGGCTCGCTGTCCCCATACACTAGTATCACAGATATCTCCTGCTTACCTTTCTCTCCCTAAATGGCCCACTGTCCCCATACACTAGTATCATAGATATCTCCTGCTTACCTTTCTCTCCCTAAATGGCTCGCTGTCCCCATACACTAGTATCACAGATATCTCCTGCTTACCTTTCTCTCCCTAGATGGCTCGCTGTCCCCATACACTAGTATCAGAGATATCTCCTGCTTACCTTTCTCTCCCTAAATGGCCCGCTGTCCCCATACACTAGTATCACAGATATCTCCTGCTTACCTTTCTCTCCCTAAATGGCCCGCTGTCCCCATACACTAGTATCACAGATATCTACTGCTTACCTCTCTCTCCCAGAATGGCCCGCTGTCCCCATACACTAGTATCATAGCGTTCCCACTAGGCTGTTTTAGAGGGGAGCGACGGCCTGCCCACCTTCTGGAGGGCAAAAAGCACCCTGCCCTCCAGAAGGAGAGCAAGAAGCGCACTGCCCTCACAGCCTGCGGGTGCCCTCTTCACCCGCGGGACACAGTATCACGCGGGTGGAGAAATGTGCGGTGACCCGGTCACCGCCGGAGAATAGACGCCGGGCGCATACGCCCGGCATTTATTCTCCCTATCTGCAGCGCTTGGGGACTGCCCGGTGTGTCCGTAAGTGCTGGGCACGCCCCCAAGAATGACAAAAAGGGGACGCGTCTTATAGACACGCCCCCTTTTCATGGCCACGCCCCCTTTTCGGGCCCACGCGCCTTAGGCCCGCGCACAAAGTTGCCCTCTCTAGCTCCGGCGCCCTGCCTGCCGCCGGAGCTAGAGTGAACACTAGTATCAGAGATATCTCCTGCTTACCTTTCTCTCCCTAAATGGCCCGCTGTCCCCCTACACTAGTATCACAGATATCTCCTGCTTACCTTTCTCTCCCTAAATGGCTCGCTGTCCTCATACACTAGTATCACAGATATCTCCTGCTTACCTTTCTCTCCCTAAATGGCCCGCTGTCCTCATACATTAGTATCACAGATATCTCCTGCTTAGCTTTCTCTCCCTAAATGGCCAGCTGTCCCCATACACTAGTATCACAGATATCTCCTGCTTACCTTTCTCTCCCTAAATGGCCCGCTGTCCCCATACACTAGTATCACAGATATCTCCTGCTTACCTTTCTCTCCCTAAATGGCCACCTGTCCCCATACACTAGTATCACAGATATCTCCTGCTTACTTTTCTCTCCCTAAATGGCCCGCTGTCCTCATACATTAGTATCACAGATATTTCCTGCTTACCTTTCTCTCCCTAAATGGCCAGCTGTCCCCATACACTAGTATCACAGATATCTCCTGCTTACCTTTTTCTCTCTAAATGGCCACCTGTCCCCATACACTAGTATCACAGATATCTCCTGCTTACCTTTCTCTCCCTAAATGGCCCGCTGTCCTCATACACTAGTATCACAGTTATCTCCTGCTTACCTTTCTCTCCCTAAATGGCCCACTGTCCCCATACACTAGTATCACAGATATCTCCTGCTTACCTTTCTCTCCCTAAATGGCCCGCTGTCCCCATACACTAGTATCACAGATATCTCCTGCTTACCTTTCTCTCCCGGAATGGCCCGCTGTCCCCATACACTTGTATCACAGATATCTCCTGCGCACCTTTCTCTCCCTAAATGGCTCGCTGTCCCCATACACTAGTATCACAGATATCTCCTGCTTACCTTTCTCTCCCTAAATGGCCAGCTGTCCCCATACACTAGTATCGCAGATATCTCCTACTTACCTTCCTAGTGCGGAATGGCCCGCTGTCCCCATACACTAGTATCACAGATATCTCCTGCTTACCTTTCTCTCCCTAAATGGCTTGCTGTCCTCATACACTAGTATCACAGATATCTCCTGCTTACCTTTCTCTCCCTAAATGGCCCGCTGTCCTCATACATTAGTATCACAGATATCTCCTGCTTACCTTTCTCTCCCTAAATGGCCAGCTGTCCCCATACACTAGTATCACAGATATCTCCTGCTTACCTTTCTCTCCCTAAGTGGCCCGCTGTCCCCATACACTAGTATCACAGATATCTCCTGCTTACCTTTCTCTCCCTAAATGGCCACCTGTCCCCATACACTAGTATCACAGATATCTCCTGCTTACCATTCTCTCCCTAAATGGCCCGCTGTCCTCATACATTAGTATCACAGATATTTCCTTCTTACCTTTCTCTCCCTAAATGGCCAGCTGTCCCCATACACTAGTATCACAGATATCTCCTGCTTACCTTTGTCTCTCTAAATGGCCACCTGTCCCCATACACTAGTATCACAGATATCTCCTGCTTACCTTTCTCTCCCTAAATGGCCCGCTGTCCTCATACACTAGTATCACAGATATCTCCTGCTTACCTTTCTCTCCCTAAATGGCCCGCTGTCCCCATACACTAGTATCACAGATATCTCCTGCTTACCTTTCTCTCCCTAAATGGCCCGCTGTCCCCATACACTAGTATCACAGATATCTCCTGCTTACCTTTCTCTCCCTAAATGGCCCGCTGTCCGTATACACTAGTATCACAGATATCTCCTGCTTACCTTTCTCTCCCTAAATGGCCCGCTGTCCCCATACACTAGTATCACAGATATCTCCTGCTTACCTTTCTCTCCCTAAATGGCCCACTGTCCCCCTACACTAGTATCACAGATATCTCCTGCTTACCTTTCTCTCCCTAAATGGCTCGCTGTCCCCATACACTAGTATCAGAGATATCTCCTGCTTACCTTTCTCTCCTTAAATGGCTCACTGTCCCCATACACTACTATCATAGATATCTCCTGCTTACCTTTCTCTCCCTAAATGGCCTGCTGTCCCCATACACTAGTATCATAGATATCTCCTGCTTACCTTTCTCTCCCTAAATGGCCCACTGTCCCCCTATACTAGTATCACAGTTATCTCCTGCTTACCTTTCTCTCCCTAAATGGCTCGCTGTCCCCATACACTAGTATCACAGATATCTCCTGCTTACCTTTCTCTCCCTAAATGGCCCGCTGTCCCCATACACTAGTATCACAGATATCTACTGCTTACCTCTCTCTCCCAGAATGACCCGCTGTCCCCATACACTAGTATCATAGCGTTCCCACTAGGCTGTTTTAGAGGGGAGCGACGGCCTGCCCACCTTCTGGAGGGCAAAAAGCACCCTGCCCTCCAGAAGGAGAGCAAGAAGCGCACTGCCCTCACAGCCTGCGGGTGCCCTCTTCACCCGCGGGACACAGTATCACGCGGGTGGAGAAATGTGCGGTGACCCGATCACCGCCGGAGAATAGACGCCGGGCGCATACCCCCGGCATTTATTCTCCCTATCTGCAGCGCTTGGGGACTGCCCGGTGTGTCCGTAAGTGCTGGGCACGCCCCCAAGAATGACAAAAAGGGGACGCGTCTTATAGACACGCCCCCTTTTCATGGCCACGCCCCCTTTTCGGGCCCACGCGCCTTAGGCCCGCGCACAAAGTTGCCCTCTCTAGCTCCGGCGCCCTGCCTGCCGCCGGAGCTAGAGTGAACACTAGTATCAGAGATATCTCCTGCTTACCTTTCTCTCCCTAAATGGCCCGCTGTCCCCCTACACTAGTATCACAGATATCTCCTGCTTACCTTTCTCTCCCTAAATGGCTCGCTGTCCTCATACACTAGTATCACAGATATCTCCTGCTTACCTTTCTCTCCCTAAATGGCCCGCTGTCCTCATACATTAGTATCACAGATATCTCCGGCTTAGCTTTCTCTCCCTAAATGGCCAGCTGTCCCCATACACTAGTATCACAGATATCTCCTGCTTACCTTTCTCTCCCTAAATGGCCCGCTGTCCCCATACACTAGTATCACAGATATCTCCTGCTTACCTTTCTCTCCCTAAATGGCCACCTGTCCCCATACACTAGTATCACAGATATCTCCTGCTTACTTTTCTCTCCCTAAATGGCCCGCTGTCCTCATACATTAGTATCACAGATATTTCCTGCTTACCTTTCTCTCCCTAAATGGCCAGCTGTCCCCATACACTAGTATCACAGATATCTCCTGCTTACCTTTTTCTCTCTAAATGGCCACCTGTCCCCATACACTAGTATCACAGATATCTCCTGCTTACCTTTCTCTCCCTAAATGGCCCGCTGTCCTCATACACTAGTATCACAGTTATCTCCTGCTTACCTTTCTCTCCCTAAATGGCCCACTGTCCCCATACACTAGTATCACAGATATCTCCTGCTTACCTTTCTCTCCCTAAATGGCCCGCTGTCCCCATACACTAGTATCACAGATATCTCCTGCTTACCTTTCTCTCCCGGAATGGCCCGCTGTCCCCATACACTTGTATCACAGATATCTCCTGCGCACCTTTCTCTCCCTAAATGGCTCGCTGTCCCCATACACTAGTATCACAGATATCTCCTGCTTACCTTTCTCTCCCTAAATGGCCAGCTGTCCCCATACACTAGTATCGCAGATATCTCCTACTTACCTTCCTAGTGCGGAATGGCCCGCTGTCCCCATACACTAGTATCACAGATATCTCCTGCTTACCTTTCTCTCCCTAAATGGCTTGCTGTCCTCATACACTAGTATCACAGATATCTCCTGCTTACCTTTCTCTCCCTAAATGGCCCGCTGTCCTCATACATTAGTATCACAGATATCTCCTGCTTACCTTTCTCTCCCTAAATGGCCAGCTGTCCCCATACACTAGTATCACAGATATCTCCTGCTTACCTTTCTCTCCCTAAGTGGCCCGCTGTCCCCATACACTAGTATCACAGATATCTCCTGCTTACCTTACTCTCCCTAAATGGCCACCTGTCCCCATACACTAGTATCACAGATATCTCCTGCTTACCATTCTCTCCCTAAATGGCCCGCTGTCCTCATACATTAGTATCACAGATATTTCCTTCTTACCTTTCTCTCCCTAAATGGCCAGCTGTCCCCATACACTAGTATCACAGATATCTCCTGCTTACCTTTGTCTCTCTAAATGGCCACCTGTCCCCATACACTAGTATCACAGATATCTCCTGCTTACCTTTCTCTCCCTAAATGGCCCGCTGTCCTCATACACTAGTATCACAGATATCTCCTGCTTACCTTTCTCTCCCTAAATGGCCCGCTGTCCCCATACACTAGTATCACAGATATCTCCTGCTTACCTTTCTCTCCCTAAATGGCCCGCTGTCCCCATACACTAGTATCACAGATATCTCCTGCTTACCTTTCTCTCCCTAAATGGCCCGCTGTCCGTATACACTAGTATCACAGATATCTCCTGCTTACCTTTCTCTCCCTAAATGGCCCGCTGTCCCCATACACTAGTATCACAGATATCTCCTGCTTACCTTTCTCTCCCTAAATGGCCCACTGTCCCCCTACACTAGTATCACAGATATCTCCTGCTTACCTTTCTCTCCCTAAATGGCTCGCTGTCCCCATACACTAGTATCAGAGATATCTCCTGCTTACCTTTCTCTCCTTAAATGGCTCACTGTCCCCATACACTACTATCATAGATATCTCCTGCTTACCTTTCTCTCCCTAAATGGCCTGCTGTCCCCATACACTAGTATCATAGATATCTCCTGCTTACCTTTCTCTCCCTAAATGGCCCACTGTCCCCCTATACTAGTATCACAGTTATCTCCTGCTTACCTTTCTCTCCCTAAATGGCTCGCTGTCCCCATACACTAGTATCAGAGATATCTCCTGCTTACCTTTCTCTCCCTAAATGGCTCGCTGTCCCCATACACTAGTATCACAGATATCTCCTGCTTACCTTACTCTCCCTAAATAGCCCACTGTCCCCATACACTAGTATCATAGATATCTCCTGCTTACCTTTCTCTCCCTAAATGGCTCGCTGTCCCCATACACTAGTATCACAGATATCTCCTGCTTACCTTTCTCTCCCTAAATGGCTCGCTGTCCCCATACACTAGTATCAGAGATATCTCCTGCTTACCTTTCTCTCCCTAAATGGCTCACTGTCCCCATACACTAGTATCACAGATATCTCCTGCTTACCTTTCTCTCCCTAAATGGCCCGCTGTCCTCATACACTAGTATCACAGTTATCTCCTGCTTACCTTTCTCTCCCTAAATGGCCCGCTGTCCCCATACACTAGTATCACAGATATCACCTGCTTACCTTTCTCTCCCTAAATGGCCCGCTGTCCCCATACACTAGTATCACAGATATCTCCTGCGCACCTTTCTCTCCCGGAATGGCCCGCTGTCCCCATACACTTGTATCACAGATATCTCCTGCGCACCTTTCTCTCCCTAAATGGCTCGCTGTCCCCATACACTAGTATCACAGATATCTCCTGCTTACCTTTCTCTCCCTAAATGGCCAGCTGTCCCCATACACTAGTATCGCAGATATCTCCTACTTACCTTCCTAGTGCGGAATGGCCCGCTGTCCCCATACACTAGTATCACAGATATCTCCTGCTTACCTTTCTCTCCCTAAATGGCTTGCTGTCCTCATACACTAGTATCACAGATATCTCCTGCTTACCTTTCTCTCCCTAAATGGCCCGCTGTCCTCATACATTAGTATCACAGATATCTCCTACTTACCTTTCTCTCCCTAAATGGCCAGCTGTCCCCATACACTAGTATCACAGATATCTCCTGCTTACCTTTCTCTCCCTAAGTGGCCCGCTGTCCCCATACACTAGTATCACAGATATCTCCTGCTTACCTTTCTCTCCCTAAATGGCCAACTGTCCCCATACACTAGTATCACAGATATCTCCTGCTTACCATTCTCTCCCTAAATGGCCCGCTGTCCTCATACATTAGTATCACAGATATTTCCTTCTTACCTTTCTCTCCCTAAATGGCCAGCTGTCCCCATACACTAGTATCACAGATATCTCCTGCTTACCTTTGTCTCTCTAAATGGCCACCTGTCCCCATACACTAGTATCACAGATATCTCCTGCTTACCTTTCTCTCCCTAAATGGCCCGCTGTCCTCATACACTAGTATCACAGATATCTCCTGCTTACCTTTCTCTCCCTAAATGGCCCGCTGTCCCCATACACTAGTATCACAGATATCTCCTGCTTACCTTTCTCTCCCTAAATGGCCCGCTGTCCCCATACACTAGTATCACAGATATCTCCTGCTTACCTTTCTCTCCCTAAATGGCCCGCTGTCCCCATACACTAGTATCACAGATATCTCCTGCTTACCTTTCTCTCCCTAAATGGCCCGCTGTCCCCATACACTAGTATCACAGATATCTCCTGCTTACCTTTCTCTCCCTAAATGGCCCACTGTCCCCCTACACTAGTATCACAGATATCTCCTGCTTACCTTTCTCTCCCTAAATGGCTCGCTGTCCCCATACACTAGTATCAGAGATATCTCCTGCTTACCTTTCTCTCCCTAAATGGCTCACTGTCCCCATACACTACTATCATAGATATCTCCTGCTTACCTTTCTCTCCCTAAATGGCCTGCTGTCCCCATACACTAGTATCATAGATATCTCCTGCTTACCTTTCTCTCCCTAAATGGCCCACTGTCCCCCTATACTAGTATCACAGTTATCTCCTGCTTACCTTTCTCTCCCTAAATGGCTCGCTGTCCCCATACACTAGTATCAGAGATATCTCCTGCTTACCTTTCTCTCCCTAAATGGCTCGCTGTCCCCATACACTAGTATCACAGATATCTCCTGCTTACCTTACTCTCCCTAAATGGCCCACTGTCCCCATACACTAGTATCATAGATATCTCCTGCTTACCTTTCTCTCCCTAAATGGCTCGCTGTCCCCATACACTAGTATCACAGATATCTCCTGCTTACCTTTCTCTCCCTAAATGGCTCGCTGTCCCCATACACTAGTATCAGAGATATCTCCTGCTTACCTTTCTCTCCCTAAATGGCTCACTGTCCCCATACACTAGTATCACAGATATCTCCTGCGCACCTTTCTCTCCCTAAATGGCCTGCTGTCCCCATACACTAGTATCACAGATATCTACTGCTTACCTTTCTCTCCCTAAATGGCTCACTGTCCCCATACACTAGTATCATAGATATCTCCTGCTTACCTTTCTCTCCCTAAATGGCCATCTGTCCCCATACACTAGTATCACAGATATCTCCTGCTTACCTTTCTCTCCCGGAATGGCCCGCTGTCCTCATACACTAGTATCACAGATATCTCCTGTTTACCTTTCTCTCCCGGAATGGCCCGCTGTCCCCCTACACTAGTATCACAGATATCTCCTGCTTACCTTTCTCTCCCGGAATGGCCCGCTGTCCTCATACACTAGTATCACAGATATCTCCTGCTTACCTTTCTCTCCCTAAATGGCCACCTGTCCCCATACACTAGTATCACAGATATCTCCTGCTTACCTTTCTCTCCCTAAATGGCCCGCTGTCCTCATACACTAGTATCACAGTTATCTCCTGCTTACCTTTCTCTCCCTAAATGGCCCGCTGTCCCCATACACTAGTATCACAGATATCTCCTGCTTACCTTTCTCTCCCTAAATGGCCCGCTGTCCCCATACACTAGTATCACAGATATCTCCTGCGCACCTTTCTCTCCCGGAATGGCCCGCTGTCCCCATACACTTGTATCACAGATATCTCCTGCGCACCTTTCTCTCCCTAAATGGCTCGCTGTCCCCATACACTAGTATCACAGATATCTCCTGCTTACCTTTCTCTCCCTAAATGGCCAGCTGTCCCCATACACTAGTATCGCAGATATCTCCTACTTACCTTCCTAGTGCGGAATGGCCCGCTGTCCCCATACACTAGTATCACAGATATCTCCTGCTTACCTTTCTCTCCCTAAATGGCTTGCTGTCCTCATACACTAGTATCACAGATATCTCCTGCTTACCTTTCTCTCCCTAAATGGCCCGCTGTCCTCATACATTAGTATCACAGATATCTCCTGCTTACCTTTCTCTCCCTAAATGGCCAGCTGTCCCCATACACTACTATCACAGATATCTCCTGCTTACCTTTCTCTCCCTAAGTGGCCCGCTGTCCCCATACACTAGTATCACAGATATCTCCTGCTTACCTTTCTCTCCCTAAATGGCCACCTGTCCCCATACAGTAGTATCACAGATATCTCCTGCTTACCATTCTCTCCCTAAATGGCCCGCTGTCCTCATACATTAGTATCACAGATATTTCCTTCTTACCTTTCTCTCCCTAAATGGCCAGCTGTCCCCATACACTAGTATCACAGATATCTCCTGCTTACCTTTGTCTCTCTAAATGGCCACCTGTCCCCATACACTAGTATCACAGATATCTCCTGCTTACCTTTCTCTCCCTAAATGGCCCGCTGTCCTCATACACTAGTATCACAGATATCTCCTGCTTACCTTTCTCTCCCTAAATGGCCCGCTGTCCCCATACACTAGTATCACAGATATCTCCTGCTTACCTTTCTCTCCCTAAATGGCCCGCTGTCCCCATACACTAGTATCACAGATATCTCCTGCTTACCTTTCTCTCCCTAAATGGCCCGCTGTCCCCATACACTAGTATCACAGATATCCCCTGCTTACCTTTCTCTCCCTAAATGGCCCGCTGTCCCCATACACTAGTATCACAGATATCTCCTGCTTACCTTTCTCTCCCTAAATGGCCCACTGTCCCCCTACACTAGTATCACAGATATCTCCTGCTTACCTTTCTCTCCCTAAATGGCTCGCTGTCCCCATACACTAGTATCAGAGATATCTCCGGCTTACCTTTCTCTCCCTAAATGGCTCACTGTCCCCATACACTACTATCATAGATATCTCCTGCTTACCTTTCTCTCCCTAAATGGCCTGCTGTCCCCATACACTAGTATCATAGATATCTCCTGCTTACCTTTCTCTCCCTAAATGGCCCACTGTCCCCCTATACTAGTATCACAGTTATCTCCTGCTTACCTTTCTCTCCCTAAATGGCTCGCTGTCCCCATACACTAGTATCAGAGATATCTCCTGCTTACCTTTCTCTCCCTAAATGGCTCGCTGTCCCCATACACTAGTATCACAGATATCTCCTGCTTACCTTACTCTCCCTAAATGGCCCACTGTCCCCATACACTAGTATCATAGATATCTCCTGCTTACCTTTCTCTCCCTAAATGGCTCGCTGTCCCCATACACTAGTATCACAGATATCTCCTGCTTACCTTTCTCTCCCTAAATGGCTCGCTGTCCCCATACACTAGTATCAGAGATATCTCCTGCTTACCTTTCTCTCCCTAAATGGCTCACTGTCCCCATACACTAGTATCACAGATATCTCCTGCGCACCTTTCTCTCCCTAAATGGCCTGCTGTCCCCATACACTAGTATCACAGATATCTACTGCTTACCTTTCTCTCCCTAAATGGCTCACTGTCCCCATACACTAGTATCATAGATATCTCCTGCTTACCTTTCTCTCCCTAAATGGCCATCTGTCCCCATACACTAGTATCACAGATATCTCCTGCTTACCTTTCTCTCCCGGAATGGCCCGCTGTCCTCATACACTAGTATCACAGATATCTCCTGTTTACCTTTCTCTCCCGGAATGGCCCGCTGTCCCCCTACACTAGTATCACAGATATCTCCTGCTTACCTTTCTCTCCCGGAATGGCCCGCTGTCCTCATACACTAGTATCACAGATATCTCCTGCTTACCTTTCTCTCCCGGAATGGCCCGCTGTCCTCATACACTAGTATCACAGATATCTCCTGCTTACCTTTCTCTCCCTAAATGGCCATCTGTCCCCAGTGGCAAACGCAGAATTTTGAAAGGGGGGTTTCCAAACTGACTGAGATATATATATATATATATATATATATTGTACTTTCCGGACTCATTACCTTATTAAGTGTCCAGCATCATTCCCTACCATCCAAGTGAGCGCAGAGAGGTAATATAACCATGTGGCGAGCGCAGCGAGCCCGCGAGGGGACAACTTTCACCGAAAGTTCTCTATAATAAGGTAATGAGTCCGTAAAGTACACAAGTACAATATATATATATATATATATATATAATATATATTTTTTATAGACAGTTCACCATTGCACACACACTGACTACATACTGACACACACAAACTGACAGATTACACAATGTCACACACATATACTGACACACACACTGACAAAGACTACACACTGTCACACACACATACTGACACAAACTGACAAAGACTACACACTGTCACACACACATACTGACACAAACTGACAAAGCCTACACAATGCCACACACATATATACTGACACACAAACTGACAAAGACTACACAATGCCACACACATATTTACTGACACAAAAACTGACAAAGACTACACAATGCCACACACATATATACTGACACACAAACTGACAAAGACTACACAATGTCACACACACATCTACTGACACACACAAACTGACAAAGACTACACACACACATCTTTCACTTAAAAGTTAATGCAGTCAAATAAATACAGCATAATTTATTAAAGATTCCCACCTCCCCCACCAACAACCCCCATCCCCGTACCCGGTAACCACCCCGCACTGGCAAGACACCACAAACACATCCCCGCCGGCACCTCCTTTCCTCTGCCGTGCATCCCCACGTGTAATAAAGACACCTGTGGGGCTCCGGGGGAAAGTGCCATGGATACAGTCACTGGGCGCAGCTTATCATTCAGCCTCCCACGATGCACCGTCAGAATAGCCTGGGAGGAGCAACGCACTGCAGCTGCAGCTCCCCTTCATCAGCTAGCCCAGCCAGTGCAAAAAGCTGGCTGCTCCTTCTCTGCGCGCTAATAGAGCGGCGGCCAGGGGGGGGGATTGTAGGTACTCGGAAACCCCCCCTGCGTGCGCTGGTGGTCCCCATACACTAGTATCACAGATATCTCCTGCTTACCTTTCTCTCCCTAAATGGCCCACTGTCCCCATACACTAGTATCACAGATATCTCCGGCTTACCTTTCTCTTCCGGAATGGCCCGATGTCCGCATACACTAGTATCACAGATATCTCCTGCTTACCTTTCTCTTCCGGAATGGCCCGCTGTCCCCATACACTAGTATCACAGATATCTCCTGCTTACCTTTCTCTCCCTAAATGGCCCTCTGTCCCCATACACTAGTATCACAGATATCAGAAAAAAAGAGAGATTTGCCCTCCAGCACACTGCTGCAAAACCAATACTTAAATCCTACATGATAATAGAGATTTAGAGGTATTGGTTACACATATTTGCAAATATATGAATAAGCGCCATGGCCACTCGTCAAGGCTCCTCTATACTGGCGTCCCTAATATTAAGGGGCTCACGTCCGAGAAGCAAGGCACCCCAAAAAAATTCCAACAAAGGGCCATCCCCAGGGCATCACACGAAAAAGGGAAAAAGGTGATAGTGAAGTATGTAGAAAAGATGTGTAAAGATAAATCAGTAAGTGTTAATGAAATGATAAAGAATTCAAATGACATATATAATGTACAGACAAATAGAGAAGTGATAAAAGTATTCTACGTGAATTAAGTGGTGATGCCATGAGAAAGGCCCAGTCAGAACCCCCCCGGGGGCCCCACTCCCAAACGCTCACCCCAAAATAATTATTGCTACATATTGGTAGCACCCACTCTGGGTCATATAATTACAATTGATGTACTGCGTGATAACAGTACATATGTAAGCTGAGAGCTAACTTACCTTGGAGGTACCCCAAAAAAACATCCACATGGCACTATAAGCATCAGCACCTCCTCCTAATGCTGACTGCCTTCATGCCTCTCCATATTTACAAAGAAAAATGGTAGTTGCTCAGATCAGCTTACTTGCATAACACAGGTGCTTGTAAAGGGCGGGGTTTACACTGAACACAGAAAAAAAGAGAGATTTGCCCCCCAGCACACTGCAGCAAAAACAATACTTAAATCCTACATGATAATAGAGATTTAGAGGTATTGGTTACACATATTTGCAAATATATGAATAAGCGCCATGGCCACTCGTCAAGGCTCCTCTATACTGGCGTCCCTAATATTAAGGGGCTCACGTCCGAGAGCATTATATATGTACATAATATATGTCATTTGAATTCTTTATCATTTCATTAACACTTATTGATTTATCTTTACACATCTTTTCTACATACTTCACTATCACCTTTTTCCCTTTTTCGTGTGATGCCCTGGGGATGGCCCTTTGTTGGAATTTTTTTGGGGTGCCTTGCTTCTCGGACGTGAGCCCCTTAATATTAGGGACGCCAGTATAGAGGAGCCTTGACGAGTGGCCATGGCGCTTATTCATATATTTGCAAATATGTGTAACCAATACCTCAAAATCTCTATTATCATGTAGGATTTAAGTATTGTTTTTGCTGCAGTGTGCTGGAGGGCAAATCTCTCTTTTTTTCTGTGTTCAGTGTAAATCCCGCCCTTTACAAGCACCTGTGTTATGCAAGTAAGCTGATCTGAGCAACTACCATTTTTCTTTGTAAATATGGAGAGGCATGAAGGCAGTCAGCATTAGGAGGAGGTGCTGATGCTTATAGTGCCATGTGGATGTTTTTTTGGGGTACCTCCAAGGTAAGTTAGCTCTCAGCTTACATATGTACTGTTATCACGCAGTACATCAATTGTAATTATATGACCCAGAGTGGGTGCTACCAATATGTAGCAATAATTATTTTGGGGTGAGCGTTTGGGAGTGGGGCCCCCGGGGGGGTTCTGACTGGGCCTTTCTCATGGCATCACCACTTAATTCACGTAGAATACTTTTATCACTTCTCTATTTGTCTGTACATTATATATGTCATTTTAATTCTTTATCATTTCATTAACACTTATTGATTTATCTTTACACATCTTTTCTACATACTTCACTATCACCTTTTTCCCTTTTTCGTGTGATGCCCTGGGGATGGCCCTTTGTTGGAATTTTTTTGGGGTGCCTTGCTTCTCGGACGTGAGCCCCTTAATATTAGGGACGCCAGTATAAAGGAGCCTTGACGAGTGGCCTGGCGCTTATTCATATATTTGCAAATATGTGTAACCAATACCTCTAAATCTCTATTATCATGTAGGATTTAAGTATTGTTTTTGCTGCAGTGTGCTGGAGGGCAAATCTCTCTTTTTTTCTGTGTTCAGTGTAAACCCCGCCCTTTACAAGCACCTGTGTTATGCAATTAAGCTGATCTGAGCAACTACCATTTTTCTTTGTATCACAGATATCTCCTGCTTACCTTCCTCTCCCTAAATAGCCCTCCGACCCTGTATGGCTCCTTCCGCCGGATGCCGGGGCTTTTGTGCAACTGCGTGAATTCTAGGTCACGCAGGCGCACTCGTTTCACTACTCCGCAAGGAGCAGTGAGAAGATTCGGGGAGACACCTGATTTTCAGATCAGCTGTCTCCGCGCCGGAGCAATGATGAATTGCGATAATTAACATAATAAATAGAGTTCTAAGGATTAATATTAATACTTACAAATTGTTCAAAACAGACATCCTGATATGAAAGTTTTAGCCAATCTGTGTATGAAAATGTTGTTATGTTATAACTTTGCTTGAAAGCTGATTCATATAATCTTCAAGAGTTAAGCAGTGGTACAAAGCCAATAGTCGATACATAACTATATGTGATAATAATAATAATAATAATGATACAGCTACTGTACGTGCACAAATGGTATCTGGGGACACTGGCAGGTGGAGTCTGTCCATTGTATCCTTGTGTCAGTTTTGAATTACTTAACACTTCTTTCTCTGAATCTAATTGCATCCACCCAGCAGTTTCTCAGGAACTCATGTGCTGCTAGGAATGACTCAGAATGAACTGTGGAATGTATCCATGGTATTATTACTGCTGAAGATCTCAGTTTATAATGGTGGGTGTGTGAACTGTAGACTTTTATACCTGAGCTGAGGTGGTCTACATGATGTAGAGATAATAGCCGGCAGAGTGCAGTGGTAACTGTAACCATTCATTTTTTTGTGTCTTGACAACAATAATGTGCAATAGCAATTCTGAAAACCTAACCATGTCAATTTAGCAGAATATACATAATTACACAACTATATAAACACATACTTGCCTACCTTTTACTTTCTCTTCCCGGGAAAAGCCTGGGTAAGAGAAGCAGGAGGGTGGCGACGGGGCCGGGGCCTGATGATTCACGTCATTACGCCCAGCCCCTCGTGGCAAAGTGCCGCGATTGGCACAAATGTAAATAGGGGGCGGGGCCACATGACACATCATGAAGAATCGCGTCATGAAGCCCCGCCCCCTGCAGAGACCCGCGATCGCGGCGGAAATTCTTCTCATTCTACCCACTTCACTAGGAAGTGGACAGGAATGCGGGAGAAATGCCTACTCTACCGGGTGTACGGCGGGTTACCCGGAAAACCGGGAGCCTCCCGCGACTTCCGGGAGAGTGGGCATGTACGTATAAACATCTTGATGACATCATCCATATCAGCCACTGGAAAAGTGGATGCAAGTGGACACACAAAGCTCAGTAGCTGATATTTTATATTTATTAACAGTTATTTATAAAGTGCCCATATACTGTATTACACAGCACTTACATAGAATATTTCATCACTCACATCAGTCCCTGCCCCAATGGAGTTTATAATCCATATTCCCTACCACACACACACTAGGGACCTTAATCTGTAGCTAATTAGAATACCAGTATGTTTTGCCATGTGAGAGGAAGCTGGAACACCCGTAATACAACGCTATATTGATAATTTGACTGAGGAGCTAAGTGCTTGCTGAGGCTGATATAAAAGCTAACAAAAATGAATATCAACAAGATAAAACATATTTGTAGGGTTGTTACGGGTGACTTTATCCCATAGACCAAAAACCCATTGGTAGGTTAATTGGATTTTGACTAAATTAGCCTTGGCATTCAATGTGTGTGTTTATGTGGTTCCGATAGGAAAGATACATTGGAAGCTCCACTTAGTCAGGAACCTATGTGCCTGATTGTACAGTACTGTGGAACAAGTTGGTGCCTATAAAGGATAGAAATATTATTTATATAGTGCAAGATACCTATCAAACTACCCTGTAAATAGCAGACAGGTAACTGATAACCAGCTCCTAAAGCTACCCTATCATTTACCAGTTAAATATTCTACTTAACACTATAGGTCCAGAGGTTACTTAGTACAGCTGTTTTATCCAGGGCTACTCCTGTTATTCTCACAGCCCCTGCCTAAAACCCATGAGGTGCGAGTATGAGACTCCAATCATAAGCTGCTATCAAGAGATGGCAGCTTGGGATTGGTTCCCCCTTCTTAAGCTGCCATTTAAAGTAGTGAACAGCATTCTTTGTTGTAGGGGTGGCCATTGAAAAGGAGTCAACCATCAATGGTTTCCATCTATGGTGTCATTGGAGCTTAATGTCAATGTCATGAAACTAATGATAGTTTGAACCATTGATGATCATCTCTGCTGCGGGACAATTTAATTTTGAACATGTTGACATTCTCAATGTCTACATAATGTCTGTCTATCTATCTATTGTAAAGGTGCCTATCCACTAGGTGATCTGAAAGACTGAACGTCTAGCGTTCAGACCAACAGGTTGCCGAGGTGCGGTACCCGCACTGAACGGCGTTCACTGAAAGTCATTCAGTGCAGGAGTCCTCTCTCTGAACATGCCAAACCTGACAAGCGTCATCAAATTGACGGGCATGTTCAGTAGATAGTCGGGGACGGCAAGGACCCAGCGTGCAAGCGTGTCGGATTTTTCACAAATTCGTGTAATGGATAGGCCGGGTTAGGCCCCTTTACATATTGATTTGCAGGGCTATCACAAGAGCCTTGTATGGAAGCAGTGATATCTGTAACTTCATTCACTTAAGGAGGTTTCTGTAATCAGAGCTATTAACTAATTAGTGGTCATATGAAAATTATTATTTGCTACATAATAAAAAGGGAGAAGCTGTTTATTTTAAACAGACTCATTACATGCAGATCTAGTTGGCAAATTTGGACTGCAAGCAAACAATAATTTGCAAAGATCAAAACCCAATTTAATTGGATTGGATGTTATTAGTTTAAAGGGCATGTACAGCATTACCTGGCTAAATGCCCAAATCACTATGAAATTCCATGTTGCTTCGGACTTTTATCATAGTAATACTATGCCTCATGTCGTAGGGTTTGCTTACAACTAGGGATGGTCATCGGTGGGTTATCCATCGATGGTCACCATTGATGGAGCCATCGATGCATAACAATAATGGCATGGAACTATCAATGGTTTGCACCTATTGATCTACACCCCTGCTGTGGGGAACTGCAGGCAGATGGGTCAATCATGAAGTGGATGAGGCTTAGTGGGGCCCTTGGTGCGGGTATAATCTCCATGCCTTGGGCGCCGAGTAGAAAACAAATAAAAACATTGCTGCCTTTTAGCCATCAATGGTGGAGAGCCATGAAATCTCCGCCATTGATGTCAAAATCATCGACCATCAGCAGCCATCTCTACTTATGAATTTAGAAGTGAAAGGTGTGGGGGTCACAAGCCAAATTGCATCATAACCCCAGCTGTGGAGTGCCACAATTTGTGGCATCGGGTAGCAGGGGTCCTGATGACGATATAATGATTTGACATGAACGGGTAGAGCTAGATGATGATGTGAGATGATGTTGTGTTCTTGCAGCTTGCTAAACTGACTTAGGCCCTGATTCAGAGCCGGACGCTCTGACCAGAGCGCTCGCTCTGAATCAGGGCCCACCTCCATAAATATGGAGCGTCCTCCTGGACGCTCGTATAGCTGTGGGTCACCACCCACAGTATGTACGAGCGTGCAGGATGATGGTCGCGATGGTCTTGACCATCGCCACTGCGAGCAGAAGCCTGCGGTTGAGTTTCTCAACCGCAAGGCCAGGAGTGATTTTGGCTCTATCAGAGCAAAAATCACTCCCACTGACATCACTAGTGATGTCAGAGGGGCCGGCTTCTGACGGTAGGTGGTCCCTCGGGAACGCCTCCGTCTGGCAGGCACGCCCCCGGCACGCCCACCAAAGGGGGCGTGCTGTCAATCAACATCGACAGCACGCCCCCTTTGATCAGACACTACGAGCGAAGGAAAGTCCTTCGCTCGTCGCGTCTCGTGCATGCGCACGACGGAGCTCCCTCCGTCGTGCGCATGCGCAGTGAAGACCATCGACCCACTTGCGAGCGGACAGCCGCTCGCGAGTGGGTCTGAATCAGGCCCTTAGTTTGCTGCCCCCACTGCGGTCTATCGGAATGGCTGTAAGCACACTTATACCCCTTTTACACCGACCTAAAAATCCCGGGTTGATATGCATCAACCCGGGATTTTTGTCTGTGTAAATAGATCCACCCAGGTCCAGGGACCTGGGGATCCATCTATGGTACTTTGCAGGGTTGGCCACGGGTTGTTCCCGTGTCTCCCTGCAGTGTAAACGGCGTGATCCAGGTCACAATGGCCCGGATCGTGCCACATGTGGCCCGACTGGCCGGCTTCAGTGGCGCTTGGAGATTGCATCATCTCCAAGCGTCCACTGCAACGGCAAAATAGCCGGGTCACTGCAGACCCGGTTTCGGTGTGAACGGCGCCCTCTCTGGAATATCCTGGGTCGACGCCGGTTGAACCATATTCCAACCCCCGAGTCAGACCTGGAACTTTGGTATAAAAGTGGTATTACAGCATCTAAAAAAGCTCAAAGTGGGCATCCCAGCCCTTGCAAAGTCAGATTCGCGCTTGTACATTAGGAGAACTGCTGATACTAGCATTAGAATAAAGTCGCAGATGCAAGATTGTATCCCAGGTAAAAGACTAATACCAGCATTAGCATAAAGTCCAGATGCACACTTGTACACCAGGGGAAGGACTAAAACTAGCAATAGCATAAAGTCACAGACACATGGCTGTACACCAGGTAAAGGACTAATACCAGCATTAGCATAAAGTCCCAGACACATGCTTGTACACCAGGGAAAGGTCTAATACTAGCATTAGCATAAAGTCACAGACACGCACTTGTACACCAGAGAAAGGGCTAATATCAGCATTAGCATAAAGTCGCAGACACACGCTTGTACACCAGGGGAAGGGCTTATACCAGCATTACCATAAAGTCGCAGACGCACGCTTGTACACCAGGGGAAGGGCTTATACCAGCATTACCATAAAGTCACAGGCACACGCTTGTACATCAGGGGAAGGGCTAATTCCAGCATTAGCATAAAGTCGCAGACTCACGCTTGTACACCAGGGGAAGGGCTAATACCAGCATTAGCATAAAGTCGCAGACACACGCTTGTACATCAGGGGAACGGCTGATACTAGCATTAGAATAAAGTCGCAGACACACGCTTGTACATCAGGGGAACGGTTGATACTAGCATTAGAATAAAGTCGCAGATGCACGCTTGTACAACAGGGAAAGGGCTAATACTAGCATTAGCATAGACTCCAGATGCACATTTGTACACCAGGAGAAAGACTAATACTAGCATTAGCATATAGTCACAGACACATGGCTGTACACCAGGGAAAGGGCTAATAACAGCATTAGCATAAAGTCGCAGATGCACACTTGTACACCAGGGGAAGGACTAATACCAGCATTAACAAAGTCACAGGCACACGCTTGTACACCAGGGGAAGGGCTAATACCAGCATTAGCATAAAGTCGCAGACTCACACTTGTACACCAGGGGAAGGGCTAATACCAGCATTAGCATAAAGTTGCAGGCGCACACTTGTACACAAGGGGAAGGGCTATATCAGCATTAGCATAAAGTTGCAAACGCAACCACAGCATAAGGCGCTAAAGCAGTCCCAGTAGCATGAGACTCAAAATCAGGCCCTAATGTCTTGATAAATATTATGAAGTGGAGGTCAAGCTTATTATTGCTTCATAAACGCCTTGTTCCTACATTTTTAGTGCAATTTTCAACCTGCAATTCACTTCTGAAATCTCGAACAGCCTTTCAGTGTGTGGAGGTGCAGTGGCATTATTTGTGGTGTGTTTTGCCATCTGTGGTTTATGCTGTATAACACTAAGTACATTGTAAATGATAATTACTAGCTTGTACACATGTTCATTGCTGTGATGCAATCTACGTACGTTGGCTGGTTTGTGTTCTGTGTGATCAGTGCTTACATCATTGCAGCCACAGGGCACCGAGGGTGCTGGCTTCCAGTAAGTAGGACTTGTTCAACAGCCGCTCCTTGTCTTATGCAAATGTCACTCTGTTCCTAGAGACTAGATGTTCTGCCACACAGTTATTCTAAATAATCATTACAACGAAAGGTATAATATGGAGAAAAAGTGGAGCGCTTAATTTAAGGTGATAAAAGTTAACACAGTTTTATTAAAATGTCACAATAATTAGCGATATGAAACAATAAGGAGCACATAATTTATATAAAAAAATCAGAAGCCTGCAAATGATTAAATAATAACCATGCTATGCATTCTGAATAAGGACAAATATGCAAAAGTCCCAATTTTAAAAGGGAGATATCCACCAGTTTATCAGTGTATTAAAGAAAAAGTAATGGCCCGTACACACGGGACGATTAGACAATGATCAGATATCGTTGTCTGATCGTCCTGCATGTTCGATATCCATCATTTGGTCGCTGGAGGGGTTAAAAAAAAGGACAATGTAAACGATCAAATGATAAACGATATCATTATAGTTTATTTTGTCCTTTTTATCTGACCGTGTGTATGCACCATCATTCCACCTGATCAGACCGCGTCTATTAGGAAATCGTGTGGTACTGGTACCTGCACCATTAAATTATCCAGTATTGGTATGGAGAGATGCCCAGCCAGGAATTGTCCAGAGCTCATATGGTGTGAAGGATGTTAGGGAGCAGATGTGTAACCGGAGCTCTGTCGCCATGCTGCAGGAACACACGTGAGTGGGTGCATGTGTAATAAAAGAATAATACATTTGGTATGTATGACGTGTCTTTATTTTAATATTTCTTTTACGGGACATTATAGGTACCAGTGGGCCCTTAATGCCCCACATGCTGGTACTTGTGGTTCTTCAAGTAATGGCATGCAGGGAGGGGGCTTGTAAAAGACAATACTTTAAAACTATTCTTTACACCTTTCAATCCTGCAACCACCGCCCAGGGGTGCGAGGGATAGCCCCCGGCTTCAGTCCCAGCCTTTGGCAGACTGGAGAAGGGGGACCCCTTCATTGGTGGGGTCCCCACCTGCCCAGAATTCCCCTGTCTTGGCTGACTAGTTGGGAGGGGGGGGTGCTTTGGCTGGGGACCCTGTCAAGTGTGTCCTCTGGCTGTGGTATTACCACCCCCCAGCTAGTGGGGCCCGGTGCTGGTTCATTAAATACGGGGGACCCCTACACATACTATATATTCCACTGTATTTTTTGAACCAGGGCCAGCTCAAAGAGCCTGCGGCTGGCTATGCTTGGTAGGGAGGACCCCACAACATTTGTCTTTAAATTAACACTGTAAAACTTGATTTCCATTTAGAAGCATGCATTGATCACAGTGATCTGGGCATGGTTCTACTAAACATGCTGCTCACAGGCAGCTCTATTGTGTTCAGTCCGAATACGACTGAACACTCACACTTGCAAACACGAATGCATACACCATCGATAGACACGACTCAGTCAAACACGTTTCTCAGTAAATTTGTGAGTTTCTTTGGGCTCTATTCAACATGTTAATTATCGGGTTCCTATAATTAACGTGCTTTACCTTTTTGATGAATGGACCAACTAGTATTAGTCCTTCCCCTGGTGTTCATTTTCACCTGCTTTTGTAGAAATTAAGTGACGATGAATAGAGCCCTTTGAAACAAACTCACTTGTGTCTATGGGTCTGATAGAGCCCTATGTGATGTCATGTGTGTTTAATACTCGGCTAGACACAATTCTTAGTAAATTCACTCCCAAGACTCTCTAACCCAAGATGGAAATGGACAAAGGACATATCTAAGGACTGCATAGTGGGACCGTACAAGGCTGTGTGACCAGTAACAGCACAGGTTTGTTTACTTGAACCAAAACTCTGAAGCATACTTGCCGACTTATAAATTCTCCTCCCCGGGAGAAGTCTGGGGGGGAGAAGCAGGTGGGCGGGGCTGGCCTGGCCGGGTCACTGCATTAAGCCCCGTCCCCACAGATATTTACAATAGGGGCGGGGCTAAATTACGTGATTCTCAGAATTGCACTATTAGGCCCCGCTCCCAACGCAAGGGCCCGCCGATCCCCGGTAATATTCTGCCCACTTCACAAGGAAATGGGCATATTGCGGGAGACGTGCCTATCCTTCCAGGGGTGCGGGGGGTTACCCGAAAAATCGTGAATCCGGAATAGTAGGCAAGTATGCTCTGAAGTGCCCGCTCATTCATATCTATATACCTTCCTGAAAGGGACCTTTTAAGAGATAGGGGGACCGTGTACATTGGTTCCGCCCACTGTGCATGGGGCACTCCATCCATAAGTGTTGCCAGTGGTGTCTTCTTTCTGGTGATGGCAGGTACGCAGAAGATAGAAAAGACTGAAGTGCCAGAAAGAAGGAACTGCCGTTAACAAGTATAAATGTGGTGCACCGAACACAGTGTGAAATCTATCCTGGGTGCAGGGTATGTAGCACTGGGCCCCCTTTACCCATGAGCCCGTGTGTACTGCACACCCTCCACCTATTATAAATAAGCTATGGCCCTAGATATTAAGGCGCACATAGAAGGCAGCTACACTGATACCTTCTCAGCCCTCCCCAGCACTGGCTACACTGCTCAGGCTGCTGGCAACTGGTGCAGGAGCAGCTGCTGGATAAATCTGACCCCTACCAATGGGAGCAGGAGATATATTGGGTGATCTGTATAATCCCCAATTTCTACTGTCAGAAACAAATCTCTCAGCTCAATCACATGTGGTAGAGACCATTCCAAACTGAAAATAATATGATCTACAAACTATCATAGTTTTCCATTTTATATTTGATTTTTACCAAATCCTCTTCCTTCTGTCCAATAGACTGAGGGCCTGATTCACTACGGATCGCTATTGCAATCACAGCTGCGATTAGGTCTTCTGCAAAAATATGCTAATGAATGCAATCGCAAAGCTGTCACACAGCCAGCATAGAGACGCCCACTACCGCTAACTCACATCCGTAATACCTTGCAGTCCTGCGTATACATCTGTAACATCGAGTAGCATCGGCCCCCCAGGCAGAATTAAAGCAGGTCTGACCTTACTCTGACCACGTTGCACGCAGTGAGTACTCAAGCTGCATATGCTGTCGCAGTGGCTAATATATTCACGTCCATGCAACGGCGTTCAAATGGACAGGCACGACTGCGTTTCTCTGACCACTCCCCCGTCTCCACTCCCAAACGCTGACCTCCCATCACTCACTTTGTGGATGGGTTTCTGTCTGCGTAAGTGATCGCAATGCTACCTCACGCACGCGCACTGCAAAGCATCCGCATGCGTACTACGCACCATCGACCAATCTGCGTACGCTGTTGCAGTTGTGATCCGTGATGAACCAGGTTCTGAGTCCCCATATTTGGTCTGGCTTCTGGTAACCAATTAGAGAATCTTCCTCACGCTCTGTCCTATCAGAGGAAAGGTGCTCTGGATTGGTCAGTTGTTGGCAGGTCTTCCAGCCAGTCATTCATTATGGTGTTCAGTTCAGTTGTATTAATTTGGGTCTTTGCCAGGAGAATGAGAAGGTAGAGCTCTAGTAGTGTGATCATGGGCGTATCTATAATGGGTACAGGGTGTGAGGTGCACACAGGCCCCCGGCCTTAGGGGGGTCCCGCACCGGACACCCTGCACCCATATTATGTAAAACTTACCTCTCCAAGGTACCGCGTCAGGTGTCTCAGCACAGCCATTTTTCCGGCGTTTTGCGCATGCACTGCATGCGCAGCGAGGAATTGTCTGTGAAAATGGCCGCCGTGCCATTTCCCCGGTGATCTGCGCATGTGCAGTAGACTCTGGGCACACTCTAGTGCCCAGAGTCTACTGATACTGCGGTGGCCGGCCAGTCGCATCAGTCGGCAATGGGGGGAGGGGAGGATTACGCTTTCTTATTCATTTATTTTTCACTGCAATGATCCACATTGAGGACCATTATTGCTGATCACCCGTAAGAGAAACTCCTGCTGCCAAGTGCATATTCAGATGTGCTCATAACCTAACTGCACTCACCTTACTCTTCCCCTCCCCTGTTGCATCTCTCTACAATGAAGAGTCATAAGAGTGAGATAGGGCTGAATCTGTGTACAATCATTTACATACGGATCGTTGGCGCGCGTGCGCAGTACAAAAATGTGTATTTTACGCAGAAAAGGGACTTACGTCTAATCTCTACATAAGGCTCTTGGGGGCAAATGTACTAAGCTCTGCAAAGTGTTAAAGTGGAGAGTAATAAACTACCAAACAATCAGCTCCTAACTGTCAGTTTTCAAACACAGCCTGTAACATGACAGTGGTCGTTTAACACTTTCCAGAGCTTAGTACATCTCCCCTATGAGGACCTAATGTGTTTAAATGTTGTTCTTTAATCATAAGGAAGCAAAATATATCAAATAAGGAAGATTAATTTAGGATTAAAAATAATTATTCTCCTGTAGCTGCCTGCCGGAGACTTACAAAGTTTTTCCCCTCTCTCACTTCCTCTTCTCACTTTTGTCACTTCCTTCTACATGGTTACTTTCTGGTTTTCTAGATGGGTTATGTTATAAACAAAAGAATGAAACATGTGGACAGTAGACTTTATGCTTTTAGAACCAATGATACAACCAAATATCCGGCTCTGGGCTGACATCAGACGACGTGATGTGAGCTAAACATCTTGTTGCCCTGGATATTGCCCAGAGCAGTTTCTTAGAAATTGTTGTTCTGCAACTCGTTGTCTTCTCCTCATTCCTTTGCAAAGAGATCACAACAACAAGATACAAACAATATAATACAGCATATAATGGCAGGTTCCAGTCAATAACAATGTCTAGATAGACACCAAATAGTAGACAGTCTATAGGTAGACAGGGACAAAAGGTTGACAAGTACAAAAGGACGACACACAAAAGGTCGACATGGATGAAGATAGACAGGTACAAAAGGGCGACATGGTCAAAGGTTGACATTGAAATTGTCAACACAAAAATGGTTGACAAGTTTTTTTTTTATTAGTGTTAGGCACTTATTGGACGGTTAGGAATAGGCTCTAGGAGGGATGGTATGGGTTAGATACTTACCCAGATGGTTAGGGTTATGCACTAGGAGTGATGGTTAGGGTTAAGCACTTACCGGGGGGTTAGGGTTAGGCACTTACCAGAGGGTTAGGGTTAAGCACTAGGAGGGACAGTTAGGGTTAGGCACTTACCCCAACGGTTAGGGCTAGGCACTAGGAGGAAGGGTTAGGGTTAGGCACCAAGGGGAGGGTTAGGGTTAGAGTGAAGATTAGGTTTAGAAAAAAAAACGTGTTAGCCATTATTGTGTTGACCATTTCAATGTTGACCTTTTGATCCTATCAACATTCTATATGTATCTATCTTGATCCGTGTCGACCTTTTGTACCTGTTGACCTTTTGTCCCTGTCTACCTATTGGCTGTCTACCATTTGGTAAACATTGTCGATCTTTTTCCTATAGATTTTTTATACCAAACCCTATAATGGCATACAGATATCTAAAGACTTCCCTCTAGACCTGTTTATACTATGATGAGCAAATGTAGTGCTAACATTTTTAGCACTGCACAGGGACACAAACACAGGGACCAGTATGATTTACCGCCGGCCATGCGGCAGTGTTTGTGTTCTAATCCCGACAACGGAAGCCTGGCAGGGGCGAAGAACCCGAAACTACTAAAGGTAAGTATAAACTAACCTTCTTTTACTCCCTAACCCTCCCTTAGGGGTGCCTAACCCTAACCTGCCCCCCAAAGTGCCTAACCCTAAATCCCCTCTATGTGTCTAAACCTAACCCCTCCTTCCCGGCAGCCTAAACCTAAGTCTCCTGGGCGGGGGTGCCTAACCCTAACCTCTCCCCGGGGGAGCCTAACCCTAACCCCCCTTCGGCTAGCCTAACCCTAACCTCCCGTGGGGGGTGCCTAACCCTAAGTCCCCCCCCGGGAGCCCCTAACCTAACCTAACCCCCCTGCGGCTGTCCGCACCAGACGCTCGGCTTACCTTCAATCAGTAAGTCAGGTGTCGGGCTCCCGGCGTAGGTCTAATGACAGGCGTTGGGATTTCGACGCCTGTCATTTGAACCTTGCCGGGATTAGACAGTCGGGAAGCCAGCGGTCGGGATTTCGTCCGTCAGCTTCCCGACTGCTTCCCCAAACACTAGTAGAGGAGGATATGCATATATTGTTCCTATATATAATGTAGGTAGAACTTGTATATGGGGGTAGTGTTAAATTGTCAGTGTCTGCTTGCATAGTTGTAAAGCTGCATCTGCACAGTTTTGCTTCCACTGCTATATTTGTGGTTACACATATCTTCAGATACGTGCCAACCTAAATGTAGCATATACAGTATACGGCAATCATCATCGTCAACTTAAAAAATCTGCATATCTTGTGTAGGAAAACTTATTCTTGTTAAGTAACATATTTTAAAGATAAACGTAACCCAAAATAAAAAGCTCCTATCACTATATAACTCTCAGTCTGTGGCTTCCTGCTGCCTCCATTCCCCTCCTGACTGGAGTCACAAGAGGGGTGCAGGGGGTGTGGGCCGCTCCGGGTGAAACCATCCGCGGGGGTGACACCAAAATAGCAGAGCTGCTCTGTTATTTTGGTGTCACCCTGTTGAATGATGCCCCCGAGCAGCCACAACGAGACGGAGAGGCTATGGGCTGCCCCCAGCAGCTGCCAGAGCGCTGGATAAGCCCACTGTGTGCCGAGAACGGGAGGCGTGACATGCGCTCACGCCCTCAAGGTCGGCACACAACTCCATACTCTCCTACCAGACGCATCGGGTGTCAGCAAATAAGTGACCCACTGCCCCTCCTCACGTCATGCTCTAGTTATATGCAGCCTTGTCCTCACTGACACATCACTTATCTCCTGGTATACTCTGTGCTGCTGGGAGACCCGCCCCCTCCAATATGTAACTCAGTCTGTGGCTTCCTGCTTTATATATCAGATTACTTTGGTCTGGTATACCTAAATATATTCACATGGTTTGTGATTACGGTTACATTCTAGTGTCTGTAGTTGTCGCACGAGTACACTATGCATCTGGGGCCTTTGAGGCGATCCTAAAAGATCTTTCAGATAAACACATTGAATTTTAATTTGAGTTACAGTACTTATCCATTTTACTGTGATATATATGTGCATTTCCATATTGACATGTACTATGGACGCCCACCTGTCTTTTTTTTATTAATATAGATTCATTATGATTGAATCCCTCTGCTGATGAGGGTTTGGAGTGGAGAGGTGCACTGTAAAGGAGGAATTCACACTCACTTTTTATTGCAAAGAAAAGCTGGTAGTATGGAACCATTCTAGCAACATTTAAATAAACGATAATAACAACAATAATACTACCAATTAATAGGTAAGTACAGAACATAGAGAATTGCCTGCAACAGCTTAATACATCTCTAGCATACTTACCTACTCCCCCGGAAGGTGCATGAGACTCCAGATATTTTGGCTAGTCCCCAGCACTCCAGGATTGATGTGATGATGATAATACCGGGAATCGCCGGGCTTGCAGGGAGGGGGATCGGGCTAAAATGATGTAAAGACCCAGCCCTGCCCCTAAAGTGATCAGCTGCATTTCCTGTCCGGGCTTCTCCTGGAGAAAAGAAGTTATAATAAGTAGGCAGGTATGATCTCTAGTCTAATTGCTTTTACAACTCCCTGTATGCACACTAAATATACTGGCCCTGGTAATTCCCCAGAACAGACGGCTTCTCCTTTGTCCTACTTTCTGCAGTGATGTCACTAGTTCCTGATAATAATCCTGCAACTTCATGAATATTCATTCAGCCCTAAAAAGACTGTGTTGATTCTTTCTTGGTGTTGGAGGAGGGGGATCACAATAATTGCAGTGATACACAATCTGAACCATATGCACCACGACAGCATACTTGCTGACATTTTGGCTGCAGCCAGGTTGGAACTGCAGGGGACAGGACTCGGCAGAGGTGGGTGGGGGTGTAGCTTGGTTGAGGTGGGCGGATCTGGGGGCGTGATGATGTGATTGCGTCATCATAGCCCCGCCCTTGACATGCATTGATGAGATTACTAACATTGTGGAGCTGCGGCTACGGTGATACGATTCAGCGCAAATTGCGTCATCAGCCATCTGTGCGCGGCTGGGTGGCCCAACACCCGGGAGACTTGTCCACCTTTCCGGGTGGACAAGTATGCATGACAGCAGGCAAATCAAAATAGCATTTTTCTAAATAGAACAATATTAGAGTTTAATAACTTGTTACTAATATTAGAGTCCAATCACTTGTTACTTCCATAGTTGTATTTAAGGTAAACCCATGGTTTCTGATTCTTGCTGCCCTTGTAAAGCTGGGTACACACCTGTACACACTTTCGATACAATTTTACTTTCGATGTCACTAACATTCAAGGGTCCCGATCAAAGTGCCAACAACACACCTATGCAATCTAACTTGCGACCTTGCTGGAGGAGTATGGGCAGAAGCATTGGGCAGAACGGTCGAAAATGTGTACAAGAGAGAGATAAAGTGGAGATAGAGCACCAATTAATTAGCTCCTAACTGTCACTTTACAGGCTGTGTTTGAAATGTGACAGTTAGGAGCTGATTGATTGGTACTTTATCTCTCTCCACTTTATCTATCTCAGAGGCTTAGTACATCTACTCCTTTATCTGAAATTGTACCATTGATTCAGATGAAAATTAAACTGCACATAAAACCTGATCTTTCGATATGACCAGTTTTCTTCTGAGAAAACATGATGGAAGATATCGCTCAAATGGGTCGAGAATTGAAAGAGCGGACCAGCGATCCTTTAGGTGTTTTTACCCAGCTTTAGTAAAGCTAGGAAGGAGTGGGGTGGTTCCGACATTGGTCACCAGCAGATTAACCTGTGTTGATGTCCTCCAGCAGTATCTCAAATAGCCAGGAAAGTGGGAAGATGCTGATCATTGTAACAGGAGCTTTGTAAACAATTTTGAAACTTCGAAAAACCCTGAAATAGGATTTGAAAAAGAAAAAATTTCATTGTTCTGATACCCGGAATACTCACATACTACAATGGAAGCGCACTGACCTTCAAGCTCTCTTAGGACCTAATGTCTCCCTAGAGACTGAATTCATTCCATGTTTATAGAAAGAAGACAAAATGTTACATGCTGAAATGTAATCGTGACAAAATAGAAACCGAAATTCTGTAACCTGCAGACATGGATACATTTAGTTTATTTATTAATCAGGCCGGTTATATATTGCTATGAATACTGTAAATGGCTTATTAGACACTTAAATAGTATTAGAGATGAGTGGGTGTGGTTCTCTGAGAACCGGACCCACCCGAACATTACAAATACGTACCGGATCTGAGTCGGGCTCGAGTCTTCCCGTCTGACTGGGATCCGAAAAAGAGGCAAAACTTCATCAATCCTGCGTCGGATTCCCATGGGTTTTGGATTGCATATAAGTCCCTCCCCACGGTGATCAGCGCCATTTTCTTCACTCCGGCTGCGCTGTATGGGCTGTGCTGAGTTCATCCAGGGGCTGTGCTGTCTGTCCAGGGGCTGTGCTGTCTGTCCAGGGGCTGTGCTGTGCTCCAGTGGCTGCTCCTGTGCTCAGAGCTGTCCCGTGTCCATCCACTCCTGTGCTGCTGACGCACCTGTCCAGTGTCCATCCACTCCTGTGCGGCTGACGCACCTGTCCAGTGTCCATCCGCTCCTGTGCGGCTGACGCACCTGTCCAGTGTCCATCCACTCCTGTGCTGCTGACGCACCTGTCCAGTGTCCATCCACTCCTGTGCTGCTGATGCACCTGTCCCGTGTCCATCCACTCCTGTGCGGCTGACGCACCTGTCCAGTGTCCATCCGCTCCTGTGCGGCTGACGCACCTGTCCAGTGTCCATCCACTCCTGTGCTGCTGACGCACCTGTCCCGTGTCCATCCACTCCTGTGCTGCTGACGCACCTGTCCCGTGTCCATCCACTCCTGTGCTGCTGACGCACCTGTCCCGTGTCCATCCACTCCTGTGCGTCTGACGCACCTGTCCCGTGTCCATCCACTCCTGTGCGTCTGACGCACCTGTCCCGTGTCCATCCACTCCTGTGCTGCTGACGCACCTGTCCCGTGTCCATCCACTCCTGTGCTGCTGACGCACCTGTCCAGTGTTCATCCACTCCTGTGCTGCTGACGCACCTGTCCAGTGTCCATCCACTCCTGTGCTGCTGACGCACCTGTCCCGTGTCCATCCGCTCCTGTGCGGCTGACGCACCTGTCCAGTGTCCATCCACTCCTGTGCTGCTGACGCACCTGTCCAGTGTCCATCCGCTCCTGTGCTGCTGACGCACCTGTCCAGTGTCCATCCGCTCCTGTGCGGCTGACGCACCTGTCCAGTGTCCATCCACTCCTGTGCTGCTGACGCACCTGTCCAGTGTCCATCCACTCCTGTGCTGCTGACGCACCTGTCCCGTGTCCATCCACTCCTGTGCTGCTGACGCACCTGTCCCGTGTCCATCCACTCCTGTGCTGCTGACGCACCTGTCCCGTGTCCATCCACTCCTGTGCTGCTGACGCACCTGTCCAGTGTCCATCCACTCCTGTGCGGCTGACGCACCTGTCCATTGTCCATCCACTTCTGTGCTGCTGACGCACCTGTCCTGTGTCCATCCACTCCTGTGCTGCTGATGCACCTGTCCAGTGTTCATCCACTCCTGTGCTGCTGACGCACCTGTCCAGTGTCCATCCACTCCTGTGCTGCTGACGCACCTGTCCAGTGTTCATCCGCTCCTGTGCGGCTGACGCACCTGTCCAGTGTTCATCCACTCCTGTGCTGCTGACGCACCTGTCCAGTGTCCATCCGCTCCTGTGCTGCTGACGCACCTGTCCAGTGTCCATCCACTCCTGTGCTGCTGACGCACCTGTCCAGTGTCCATCCACTCCTGTGCTGATCACTTTAAAAAAAAAAATTGTAAAAAAAACCCCCACAGCACTTACCTGCATCCAGGGACCGGTGATCAGTGCTCCAGCGAGATCCTCTGGGATCTGGGACTCTGATCAGCTGGTCTCCGTGCTCCTGCACGCTCAGCTCCTCTATGCCGGCATCTCAGTTTACAGCATCGAGCATCTGACGAGGTTCACAGTGCAGGAGCCCCAGGAACAGCTGACTGGTGTCCCTGAGGACCTCACCGGAGCACCAATTACCAGGCAGGTAAGTGTAAGCTGAGCAGGGGAAATCGTGGTCAAGTGGGGTCGCGGGTGGGGTTGGGGGGGGGGTAGCCGCAGTCACGCTGTCAGGGTATTTTTCTTATCTTCTGAAAAAAGCTGTCCTTTACAATGTGGGGACTTCCAGGGTATTATTCTGCTGATGACCCTTTGGTGTCCTTCTGTGCATGCGTGAGCTGCTGAGGACCCTGGGAGGGATCCTATTGGATTATTGGATCTCTCTTGGGGAAAACACCAAAAAGAATCACATAGGCTTCTATTAGGAAATGTCACCTGTAGATGATGTCACCTACTGGGAACAAGCTCCAAAAAGTTTTGCTTTCCGGAGGTTGGTGCATATGCAAAATGCAGGCAAAACTTAAAAAACTGCATTTTATGAGGTTTGAATGCATCCCGCCTGTAACTGGGTGTCCAACTGGTGCCTGCTACCGCAGGAGAGCAATGAATACCAGCGCCGTAACTGGGTGTCATGGTGCGCTGTGCCAGCCACGCCCCCGAGCATGTGATATCATGATGTCATGCCGAAGGATTCCACTCAGGATTCCAAGTTTTTTACCTCTGAGTTTTTATTATATCTGGCAAATATTAATGCAGTGACTTATTTATTTTTGAATCAATGACAATCTTATCAATACATGCTAAATTTTGCGTTTTGTATTAGTATAAGAGACTAGACTACAAGATTTACCATAATATTTATCCCCAGTGTAATTCTTGATTTCACAATAAGTGTGCATTTATATGTATTATTTCTCCTAATGATTTACATGTTTCCTGGCACTCAGCACTTTGAACTTTTTCGATTAGATCAATTCATTATTTATGAACTTTATCATTTTGTATATATTCAGTATGGGCTCTATTTATTATCATTATTTTTACTCAAATAAAGTGAAAAAGGGAGTTTTCACACCCTTTTCACATTATTTTAGTTTCACCTAAAGTTACTAAAGGGCAATTGGAGTAGAATTTGTAAAATTGTAATGGGAAATGCAATCTGCCTGGTAGTTACTAAAAATAAATTGTGAAAAAAATACCGGGAAAAGCCCTGTGATAATAACGCCACCTTGAGGTGGCGCTATCCAGGGTCTTCCCCGGTTACCGGACTCCTGCTCCACTCTTACAGACAGAGCAGAGCCCGGAGCCGGCCCCAGTGATTAGCTGACAACACGCTGATACACTGCAATAAAAAACAAACAAAATAACTTACCAGATTTCAGGGCTCCGGTGATGTCCTCCCTCCGGTCAGCTGGTCTCCCATCCTGCACTAGGGCCCGGTCATCAGGTGACTGGGTATCAGTGCAGGACGGGATGTCAGATGACCGGAGCCATGGAGGACATCACCGGAGCCCTGATCACTGCAAGTTAGTACAATTAAGTACTCAATCGCAATTGCAGGGCTTAGCGATGGGGGGCGGGGCTTAATGGCGACTGGTTGGCGCATGCGCGGGCACTTGTCACAGTATTTTTTGCAAAAATACTGTGATCAGTGTGCGGAGGGGATTCGCAGGAACAGAGCTTTATCGCAAGCTCTGTCCCTGCAAGGGATTTTTAGTAAATCCCTGTGATATTGCCTGAATCGCAATGCAAATTTAGTCGGTAATATCACACTACAATCTGCATTCAATATGTGGATTTTAGTAAGTAGAGCCCTAAGTGTAAACTATGAAGATAGTGTCACTAATAGGTATACTTAAATATTATTTATTTTACACATGGTTGCTGTCTCCTAGTTTGTACCTTTCAGTGAAAGTTTCTTCGTATACCAGTCTTACATAAATACAATTACTACTAAAGTTATACCTTTACTTTCGGATGCACAGTTCGATAGTAAATCCTGGCTCAACGGGTTGTCAAGTCAAGCAAAATAAACAACATTAAATATTGTTGAACTTAGGCAAGAGATTAAAATATATTTCAGATTTTCCCTATATTACATTGCCTTACACAATGCAACTTATGTCATCACATAGAGGAATTAACAGAAGTTACAGTGTGTCATTCACCATAAATAATCTTTATAACTCCCTTTAGTCATTGAGATTGCCTGGTGTATAGACTCCGGTTAAGTATACCAGTTGTAGAAAAGGAGAATGCAGTGGTTGCAAATGATACTAAGGGCCAATATATTGTATTAGGGTGAGAGTTTAGAAAATGTGAGCGTTTAGCAGTAAGCTCTCACATTTGTTGAGTTTTTCTTCAAAATGGGGAAAAAAAATCAGAATTAGAGTTTAAATCGTGAGTTTTTTAAGTCTAAAAACATTCAAGTTTGCCTGCTCTCGGACTCTATTACATTGGGCGTGTTTAAAAAGTGTCAGTCTACTGCTAAACTCTCACATATTCTAAATTCTCACCCTATTACATTTGGCCTAAAATGTTCTTTGCTGATTAGGCAGTGTCCATGAATTGTATCCAAAGGCCCTATTTACTACAATCTGCATTTAGGGGCATATTCAGTTGGGCGCGAGGTTTAGCGAGGAAAACACCTTGCGCCCCTCGCACCCAATTTTGGATTACCGTGGGTGTGCGCGCTCCTGATACCTGCGGTATCCAATTTTAAAAAAGTGCTCAGATGTGTATGTGCAGTCCACGGGACTAGGTATGCGCAGCACCCCCTGCACTGGCCGGCAGCTCTCCGGAGATATCGCAGGGACCCCGTGTCCCTGCATTTCCCAAATGATACATCCGGCCGATAGGATCGCTTATTGCAATGCGATCATGGGCGTTACTGGCATGCTCTGATCGCATTGCAAAAGCGATCATTGATAAATGGGCCCCTAAAGGTCTGTGTAATTCAGTCAGCTTTTAGTGTAGATGCGCCCCCTTTTACCGCTACCTCAGCGACCCGGCTCTCCTATGCAGCAGCAGCTCCATCTCCTCTCTTGCGACCGGAGACTATATCCATTGTACGTCCTGTACATCAGGCCGCTCCTCCTCAGACCAGGTCCCTTTAGTCAGGCACCCTTGCCGCTTAAGTAAGCGCTTCTTTCAGTCGCCATCACAGGTGGCACTCTCCCCCGTTACCGGGCCGCTCCTACTATAGTCCTTATGTTTTGGGACCGCGAGGTGCACTCTGCCTAAGGTAATACCGGATCCGCTATTTATACTTGTAAGGCGCTGCGGAACACTTGTGGTGCCATATAAATAAATGATAATAATAATAATACTCCCTGTGCTCCCTGTGCTGTGTGACCCTTTCCTTCCTGCAGTTACCTACCTAGTGCTGCTCCTTCCAGAACCCTCTCCTATAGCGCGAGCCCCCGTATCCCCACCATAGAGCGATGTATCAATGTATACAGTACACAATAGGACCATACCTCTCCCTGGCCAAGCTTACACCGGAATACATATACTTATACCAGTGGCGTAACCTTGTCCCAGTTGCCCGGAGGCAAGATAAGTGTTGGTGCCCCCCCCACCCCCCAAAAAAATAAAAAATGCTACTGGGGAAAAATAGGAGGAGCAGTGGGAAGCACTGCAGGGAGCAGGATGGGAGGAGTAGTGAGAAGCTCTGCAGGGAGCAGGATGGGAGGAGTAGTGAGAAGCACTGCAGGGGGCAGGATGGGAGGAGTAGTGAGAAGCACTGCAGGGGGCAGGATGGGAGGAGTAGTGAGAAGCACTGCAGGGGGCAGGATGGGAGGAGTAGTGAGAAGCACTGCAGGGGGCAGGATGGGAGGAGTAGTGAGAAGCACTGCAGGGGGCAGGATGGGAGGAGTAGTGAGAAGCACTGCAGGGGGCAGGATGGGAGGAGTAGTGAGAAGCACTGCAGGGGGCAGGATAGGAGGAGTAGTGGGAAGCACTGCAGGGAGCAGGATGGGAGGAGTAGTGAGAAGCACTGCAGGGGGCAGGATAGGAGGAGTAGTGGGAAGCACTGCAGGGAGCAGGATGGGAGGAGTAGTGGGAAGCACTGCAGGGAGCAGGATGGGAGGAGTAGTGGGAAGCACTGCAGGGAGCAGGATGGGAGGAGTAGTGGGAAGCACTGCAGGGGGCAGGATGGGAGGAGTAGTGAGAAGCACTGCAGGGGGCAGGATGGGAGGAGTAGTGGGAAGCACTGCAGGGGGCAGGATGGGAGGAGTAGTGAGAAGCACTGCAGGGGGCAGGATGGGAGGAGTAGTGAGAAGCACTGCAGGGGGCAGGATGGGAGGAGTAGTGGAAAGCACTGCAGGGGACAGGAGTAGTAGTGAGAAGGGACTCACCGGGAAGAAGTCCTCTATGCAGATCCCGGGTCCTGGCCAGTGGTTCTCTTCCTGGGGAGAAGTGAGTGCAGTTCAGCAGCTGGGAGACTGCACCGACCGCCGGGGACTGGCTGCTGACACCACGTGCCCTGTCTCCCGGGTCTCGGCCACTCTCCACTCTCCACCAAAGTCTAGACTCAGTGCCACTGCCAGCCGCAGGTGCACTGTCGGAGGCTCCTCAGACAGAAGGGGCAAGCAAAGGGTGAGGTCGTGGGCGGTCACATGATACGTGACGTCCGCGACCCGCCGAGACCACAGAGTGTAGTGGAGCCGGAGGAGGAGCGCCGCTGATGCTGATTGGCGCTCAGCTCAGCGGCTCCTCGTTTTCCTTTTACCGAAGAAGTGAACGAAGCCGGCGGTACTATATGTGTAGGTGCGGTGGAACATCCGGGACCCTGGAGACAATGGAGCCAGATGCCCCCTTCAGGGCTGGACCCCGGCGGCAACTGACTCCATTGTCTCCGGGAGTTCCCCCACTGACTTATACTATAGACAAATGTGCCATAAATACTGTTCTTCAGCATTACTACCAATACTTGTGTTACAAATGAGTTGTGAGTGTCTGCAATATCAATATGTATCTATCAATTGTATTTGGCAGAATCAAGCCCTATGAAAGTTATTATCCTCTCACTGGCTACACTTCTATCCATCAGTAAGTCTCTGAATGGCATCATGGTGACCGGGCTTCTTTCAGCTAAGGCTATTGACAAATAAATGTAATTATTATTGCTATAAGTTTAGATATTATCTGTGTATAATTAATATAACTACTATAATTATTATATATTTACAATGATTCTATTGAGTCATTGAGGAGGGGCTGAGGTCAAGTTGCCTAAGGACACGTTCAGAAAGAGACGAAAGGACTGAAGTGATCAATATACAGGACATGATGAAGGTTTTGGATCCCCTGGGCTAACATATGGGCACAGAGCACAGGCCCATCAGTAGCATTTCTTCAGTTCCTGGGACTGTTGCTGAAGTCTGGTCTTAGTGGTCTTTAATATTGTAGTTTTGACTACAGAATATGAGTAAGAGAGACTTAAGGCATCTTCTGGAAAACCAATCTTAGGCACGTCATTCTGACGGTAATGTGCGTGGCCAGACATCAAGGTAGCACATCACACTGAATTAAATTCCCCATTAACACTAATAACAAATAATACATCAAAATATTAATGCTGCATCTCATGTTACTGATCAACAATAATTGCTTTTTGCATATTATCTATGGTTAATAATTGCTACAATATTTCCTTTATCTTTTCAGATGAAACTTACTACGAGACCATCGATGACAGAATGCGATCAGGGTGCAAAAGTGGGAATTCAGGAAACCTACAGCAAACCCACTGGCAGAGAGAAGGGAGAGGTGGAAGTTGGACTCTCAGAGGAGAGGGCTCTATTTACTACAATCCACATATTGAATGCGGATTGTAGTGTGATATTACTGAGTGAATTCGCATTGCGAATTCAGGCAATATCACAGGGATTTACTATAAATCCCTTGCAGGGACAGAGCTTGCGATAAAGCTCAGTCACTGCGGATCCCATCCGCACTCTAGTCGCGGTATTTTCGTAAAAAATACCGCGACTAAGAGCCCGCGCATGCGCCGACCCACCGTCGCTGCTACCCCCCACCGATGCTAAGCCCCGCCCCCCGCGACCCCCCCCTGCCTTCATTACACTTACCTGCATCCTCCTGGCCTCCGGTGATCTTCTCCGGGCTTCCCGATCAGATGATCTCCCATACTGCACTGGGGCCCGATCACCTGATGACCGGGCAGCAGTGCACTGTGGGAGACCAGCTGACCGGAGAGGAGCCATCACCGGAGGCCCGATCACCGGTCCCTGGATTCAGGTAAGCTAAAAAAAAATGTTTCATTTTTTTTTTTCTTTTTTTTACAGCAATCAGCTTGCGGTCTATTTAGACCACATAGCTGATTACTGGTACCGGCTCCCGCCTCTGCTCTCCCCGTTAGAGCAGAGTGGGAGCCCGGTAACCGGGGGAGACCCTGGATAACGCCACCTCCAGGTGGCGTTATTATCACAGGGCTTCCCCCGGTATTTTTTTACAATTTATTTTTAGTAACTATGGTCGGATCACATTTCCCATTACAATTATGGGAAATGCGATCTGCTTTACTAAAAATAAGTGATAATTACGGGTTGGAGTAGAATTTTACTAATTCTACTCCAATTGCCCTGTAATAACTACAGGTGAAACTAAAATAATGTGAAAAGGGTGTGAAAACACCCTTTTTCACTTTATTTTAGTAAAAATAATGTTAATAAATATGGTGAGGAGAGACATCACTCCAGGGAGTACATTTACTAAAGTGAGAGTTTTTAGAAGTGGATATGTTACCCATAGCAACCAATGAGATTCTAGCAGGTGCTAGTTAAATGTTAAATAGAATCTTATTGGTTGCTATGGGCGGAATGGGTATGAAATACCGCCGGCCATTCCTGTCAGCGGCAGCCCGACAGGAGCAGAGTGCGAAGCAGTGGAAGCCCGACAGCGCTGGAAATCCCGATCGTGGATAGGTAAGTATCCACTAACCTAACCTAACCCCCCTAACCCTCCTTAGGGGTGCCTAACCCTAACCACCCCCTTCCCCGCTACCTAAACCTAAGTCCCCCGGGGGGGGGCCTAACCCTAAGTCCCCCCCGGGGGTGCCTAAATCTAACCCTCCCTCCCCCTAGCCTAACCCTCCCGGGGGGGTGCCTAACCCAAAGTCCCCCCCGGAAGCCCTAAGCCTAACCCTCCCCCCCGCAGCTGTCCGCTCGCGGCGCCCGGCATCGCTACGATCGTGATGCCGGGCGCTGGTCTCCCGGCGTCGGGGAAATGCGGGCGTCTACATCTAGACGCCCGGCATTTCACCCTAGCCGGGATAAGACAGTCGGGAAGCCGGCTGCCGGTAATTAGGCAGTCGGCTTCCCGATTGCTTCCCCTATGGGCAAAATCTCCACTTGTAAAAGCTCTCACTTTAGTAAATATAACCCCAGGAGTCCTATACAAGCTGAGAGACCTAGAATGATAAAAAGACCAAATTCCATCACAGGTACAAATCCATCTCTCCTCAGCAACTGGCCAGCCTGCTGGTCAGACAAATAGATAGACCGTCGAGTCACCAATACGCAGAGGGTTAAACACCAGATTCCAGCGTCGCCTGTATAGTGGAATATGAAATTGGGGACCAAGGGCCTGATTCAGAGGCGCTCGCTGTTTGCGAGCGCTGGCTCTGAATCAGGGCGTTTTTTTGTTTTGTTTTGTTTCGGCCTCCAGGCCGGTCGCAAAGCTGTGGGTGACCACCCACAGCTAGTACGAGCGGCCTGGCGATGGTTGCGATTATCGCGACCATCGGGCTTGCGTCGAGACCCTGCGGGAGGGTCTCGGCTCCCACAAGCCCGAGCGGACTTCCTGCTCTAATAGAGCAGGAAGTCCACTACTGACATCATGAGTGATGTCAGTAGGGCCATCCACAAACGGCAGGCGTTCCTAAGGGAACGCCTGCGTTTGTGCGTTTGTGCAGCCACCTCCCCTCCCCGCCTACAAATCAACATCGACAGCCGCCCCGTCTTGTAGTGAGCCCCGGAGCGACGGAGCTGCCGACGCTCGCTGAGGCTCGCGCATGCGCACCGGAGGCGGCGCATGCGCAGTAGGGGGAACATCGATCTGCTTGCCAGCGCTATCAGCTCGTGACCGGGTCTGAACCAGGCCCCAAGTCTGTGAGAACCCATACGCTTTATGGAGAAATAAAACGTGCAAGGAATTGTGGGTACACAGGACGCCGACCTCCACAATTCTACTATCTCTGCCAGCGCTTCACCTTTGAGCTAACTAATGCAGACATTGGGCACACAGTGGATGCGCTGCTCATATATATCGTGACTGCAAGCCTAGTGCACAGCAAGCGGGAGCTAGTGTGTTGGTCGGAGGTATTATTGCAGACCTAATAAGAAATAGAACCATTACGCCACCCAGAAATTCTTCCCACTACTGCCTGCAGGAACAACTGGCAAACACCAGCGGGCACACAATATACAAATTAGCCGGAGGAACTTCTCATCTTACATTAATGTGCCATGATTCATTCTGCAAACTATTAAGTCACTCTGGACAATATTAGTCAATTTGAAGTTCCCCATAACATTAATAGGAATATATTTTGTTTAAGATTGGGAAGTAGGGCAAAACCGATAAAAACTATAAATTGTTTAAGTGTGCATATTAACAGATTATTTACATTAGTTGAATTAAGAGGAATATATGACTAAGGAATGACCTTTCATCTACATCATGTTTTGAGTGATATAGTTATCATTCATAATAGAATTATCCTAAAGCTTATAATTACAATTATCAGCATCCTTAAGCAGATACCTGGGATTTATGCTATTTATTCTAAGTAGGACTATTTTTAATATGCAAACGTGCCATTTTTTTATTCTGACACCTAATGAACATTAATTTGTTACATTTGTTTATTATTAATAAATGTTATTTCTGATTATATAAACCTTACTCCTTAATTTATGCAGACATTCGTCAGCACAACCTGAATTCCTTCTGCAAGTCTGTGAGTTGCCTGCGCACATGTATTTCATCAGTCATGCATGGCACAGTGGATAGAGAATAAACAAACAAGTGCCCTCTATGCTGTGCCCCTTGCACTCTACTACGCACATGGGGACCTGGATGTCCTATCTCCTCGGTGCTTTCCACCATGCACATGGGGACGTGGCTGTCCTATCTCCTCGGTGTTTCCCACCATGCACATGGGGACGTGGCTGTCCTATCTCCTCTGTGCTTTCCACCATACACATGGGGACGTGGCTGTCCTATCTCCTCAGTGCTTTCCACCATGCATATGGGGACCTGGCTGTCCTATCTCCTCAGTGCTTCATGCACATGGGCACCTGGCTGTCCTATCTCTTTGGTGCTTTCCACCATGCACATGGGAACCTGGCTGTCCTATCTCCTCGGTGCTTTCCACCATGCACATGGGGACCTGGCTGTCCTATCTCCTCAGTGCTTTCCACCATGCACATGGGGACCTGGCTGTCCTATCTCCTCAGTGCTTTCCACCATGCACATGGGGACCTGGCTATCCTATCTTCTCAGTGCTTTCCATCATGCACATGGGGACCTGGCTATCCTATTATCTCAGTGCTTTCCACCATGCATATGGGGACCTGGCTGTCCTATCTCCTCAGTGCTTCCACCATGCATATGCAGACCTGGCTGTCCTATCTCCTCAGTGCTTCCACCATGCATATGGGGACCTGGCTATCCTATCTCCTGAGTGCTCTCCACCATGCACATGGGGACCTGGCTGTCCTATCTCCTCAGTGCTTTCCACCATGCATATGGGGACCTGGCTGTCCTATCTCCTCAGTGCTTTCCACCATGCATATGGGGACCTGGCTATCCTATCTCCTGAGTGCTCTCCACCATGCACATGGGGACCTGGCTGTCCTATCTCCTCAGTGCTTTCCACCATGCATATGGGGACCTGGCTGTCCTATCTCCTCAGTGCTTTCCACCATGCATATGGGGACCTGGCTGTCCTATCTCCTCAGTGCTTCATGCACATGGGGACCTGGCTGTCCTATCTCCTCAGTGCTTTCCACCATGCACATGGGGACCTGGCTATCCTATCTTCTCAGTGCTTTCCATCATGCACATGGGGACCTGGCTATCCTATTATCTCAGTGCTTTCCACCATGCATATGGGGACCTGGCTGTCCTATCTCCTCAGTGCTTCCACCATGCATATGCGGACCTGGCTGTCCTATCTCCTCAGTGCTTCCACCATGCATATGGGGACCTGGCTATCCTATCTCCTGAGTGCTCTCCACCATGCACATGGGGACCTGGCTGTCCTATCTCCTCAGTGCTTTCCACCATGCATATGGGGACCTGGCTGTCCTATCTCCTCAGTGCTTCCACCATGCATATGGGGACCTGGCTGTCCTATCTCCTCAGTTCTTTCCACAATGCACATAGGGACCTATCTGTCCTATCTCCTGAGTGCATTCCACCATGCATATGGCTGTTCAATCTCCCAAATGCTTTCCAATACACCATACCTGGCTGTCCTATCTCCTCAGTGCTTTCCACCATGCATATGGGGACCTGGCTGTCCTATCTCCTCAGTGCTTCCACCATGCATATGGGGACCTGGCTGTCCTATCTCCTCAGTTCTTTCCACCACGCACATAAGGACCTATCTGTCATATCTCCTGCGTGCATTCCACCATGCATATGGCTGTTCAATCTCCCAAATGATTTCCAAATTCCACCATACCTGGCTGTTCAATCTCCCAAATGCTTTCCAATACACACATGGAGACCTAGCTGTCCTATCTCCTGGGTATATTGCCCACATGGTCCAATATACTCAGCAATAAAGCAGAAATACAGCATCACTTTGAGAACTGCAGTTCTCCTCAACACCGTCTGCCTCCAGCAGCAGTGAAAATCTGACTCGGCAGTGCTACTGCGCGTACCGTGAACGACGGTTCTCGCATGTGCGACATACATGCAGACGGGGGCAGGGGGCAACCCGGGACTCCGTCAGTTAGGAAAGAGCTGCAGTCCGGGAAGAAACGCCATCTGAAGATGGCATAAGTTCCCACAGTCAAACTCTGAAAATATATTACTTTCGGTGTTTGATGAATATTTATCCCCATACTAGCGTATGGGGACAGCAGGACAGATCTGTGATATTTCCTTCGTTACCTTAATGAATAGCCCTGACACTACTAAAAGTGATGATAAATGGACTCCTATATAACACTGTGCAATCAAATGTTAGCTTACAGCAGCTTTCTGCCATATGACGTGCTAAAGCTTTGGGGCATGTGTCTAATTGTGACATATTTCAGGAACATAAATTAAGTTGATAGTTCCTACACATACACTCACTCTCCTCAGTGCTTCATGCACATGGGGACCTGGCTGTCCTATCTCTTTGGTGCTTTCCACCATGCACATGGGAACCTGGCTGTCCTATCTCCTCGGTGCTTTCCACCATGCACATGGGGACCTGGCTGTCCTATCTCCTCAGTGCTTCCCACCATGCACATGGGGACGTGGCTGTCCTATCTCCTCGGTGCTTTCCACCATACACATGGGGACGTGGCTGTCCTATCTCCTCAGTGCTTTCCACCATGCATATGGGGACCTGGCTGTCCTATCTCCTCAGTGCTTCATGCACATGGGGACCTGGCTGTCCTATCTCTTTGGTGCTTTCCACCATGCACATGGGAACCTGGCTGTCCTATCTCCTCGGTGCTTTCCACCATGCACATGGGGACCTGGCTGTCCTATCTCCTCAGTGCTTTCCACCATGCACATGGGGACCTGGCTGTCCTATCTCCTCAGTGCTTTCCACCATGCACATGGGGACCTGGCTATCCTATCTTCTCAGTGCTTTCCATCATGCACATGGGGACCTGGCTATCCTATTATCTCAGTGCTTTCCACCATGCATATGGGGACCTGGCTGTCCTATCTCCTCAGTGCTTCCACCATGCATATGCGGACCTGGCTGTCCTATCTCCTCAGTGCTTCCACCATGCATATGGGGACCTGGCTATCCTATCTCCTGAGTGCTCTCCACCATGCACATGGGGACCTGGCTGTCCTATCTCCTCAGTTCTTTCCACAATGCACATAGGGACCTATCTGTCCTATCTCCTGAGTGCATTCCACCATGCATATGGCTGTTCAATCTCCCAAATGCTTTCCAATACACCATACCTGGCTGTCCTATCTCCTCAGTGCTTTCCACCATGCATATGGGGACCTGGCTGTCCTATCTCCTCAGTGCTTCCACCATGCATATGGGGACCTGGCTGTCCTATCTCCTCAGTTCTTTCCACCACGCACATAAGGACCTATCTGTCATATCTCCTGCGTGCATTCCACCATGCATATGGCTGTTCAATCTCCCAAATGATTTCCAAATTCCACCATACCTGGCTGTTCAATCTCCCAAATGCTTTCCAATACACACATGGAGACCTAGCTGTCCTATCTCCTGGGTATATTGCCCACATGGTCCAATATACTCAGCAATAAAGCAGAAATACAGCATCACTTTGAGAACTGCAGTTCTCCTCAACACCGTCTGCCTCCAGCAGCAGTGAAAATCTGACTCGGCAGTGCTACTGCGCGTACCGTGAACGACGGTTCTCGCATGTGCGACATACATGCAGACGGGGGCAGGGGGCAACCCGGGACTCCGTCAGTTAGGAAAGAGCTGCAGTCCGGGAAGAAACGCCATCTGAAGATGGCATAAGTTCCCACAGTCAAACTCTGAAAATATATTACTTTCGGTGTTTGATGAATATTTATCCCCATACTAGCGTATGGGGACAGCAGGACAGATCTGTGATATTTCCTTCGTTACCTTAATGAATAGCCCTGACACTACTAAAAGTGATGATAAATGGACTCCTATATAACACTGTGCAATCAAATGTTAGCTTACAGCAGCTTTCTGCCATATGACGTGCTAAAGCTTTGGGGCATGTGTCTAATTGTGACATATTTCAGGAACATAAATTAAGTTGATAGTTCCTACACATACACTCACTCTCCTCAGTGCTTCATGCACATGGGGACCTGGCTGTCCTATCTCTTTGGTGCTTTCCACCATGCACATGGGAACCTGGCTGTCCTATCTCCTCGGTGCTTTCCACCATGCACATGGGGACCTGGCTGTCCTATCTCCTCAGTGCTTCCCACCATGCACATGGGGACGTGGCTGTCCTATCTCCTCGGTGCTTTCCACCATACACATGGGGACGTGGCTGTCCTATCTCCTCAGTGCTTTCCACCATGCATATGGGGACCTGGCTGTCCTATCTCCTCAGTGCTTCATGCACATGGGGACCTGGCTGTCCTATCTCTTTGGTGCTTTCCACCATGCACATGGGAACCTGGCTGTCCTATCTCCTCGGTGCTTTCCACCATGCACATGGGGACCTGGCTGTCCTATCTCCTCAGTGCTTTCCACCATGCACATGGGGACCTGGCTGTCCTATCTCCTCAGTGCTTTCCACCATGCACATGGGGACCTGGCTATCCTATCTTCTCAGTGCTTTCCATCATGCACATGGGGACCTGGCTATCCTATTATCTCAGTGCTTTCCACCATGCATATGGGGACCTGGCTGTCCTATCTCCTCAGTGCTTCCACCATGCATATGCGGACCTGGCTGTCCTATCTCCTCAGTGCTTCCACCATGCATATGGGGACCTGGCTATCCTATCTCCTGAGTGCTCTCCACCATGCACATGGGGACCTGGCTGTCCTATCTCCTCAGTGCTTTCCACCATGCATATGGGGACCTGGCTGTCCTATCTCCTCAGTGCTTTCCACCATGCATATGGGGACCTGGCTGTCCTATCTCCTCAGTGCTTCATGCACATGGGGACCTGGCTGTCCTATCTCCTCAGTGCTTTCCACCATGCACATGGGGACCTGGCTATCCTATCTTCTCAGTGCTTTCCATCATGCACATGGGGACCTGGCTATCCTATTATCTCAGTGCTTTCCACCATGCATATGGGGACCTGGCTGTCCTATCTCCTCAGTGCTTCCACCATGCATATGCGGACCTGGCTGTCCTATCTCCTCAGTGCTTCCACCATGCATATGGGGACCTGGCTATCCTATCTCCTGAGTGCTCTCCACCATGCACATGGGGACCTGGCTGTCCTATCTCCTCAGTGCTTTCCACCATGCATATGGGGACCTGGCTGTCCTATCTCCTCAGTGCTTCCACCATGCATATGGGGACCTGGCTGTCCTATCTCCTCAGTTCTTTCCACAATGCACATAGGGACCTATCTGTCCTATCTCCTGAGTGCATTCCACCATGCATATGGCTGTTCAATCTCCCAAATGCTTTCCAATACACCATACCTGGCTGTCCTATCTCCTCAGTGCTTTCCACCATGCATATGGGGACCTGGCTGTCCTATCTCCTCAGTGCTTCCACCATGCATATGGGGACCTGGCTGTCCTATCTCCTCAGTTCTTTCCACCACGCACATAAGGACCTATCTGTCATATCTCCTGCGTGCATTCCACCATGCATATGGCTGTTCAATCTCCCAAATGATTTCCAAATTCCACCATACCTGGCTGTTCAATCTCCCAAATGCTTTCCAATACACACATGGAGACCTAGCTGTCCTATCTCCTGGGTATATTGCCCACATGGTCCAATATACTCAGCAATAAAGCAGAAATACAGCATCACTTTGAGAACTGCAGTTCTCCTCAACACCGTCTGCCTCCAGCAGCAGTGAAAATCTGACTCGGCAGTGCTACTGCGCGTACCGTGAACGACGGTTCTCGCATGTGCGACATACATGCAGACGGGGGCAGGGGGCAACCCGGGACTCCGTCAGTTAGGAAAGAGCTGCAGTCCGGGAAGAAACGCCATCTGAAGATGGCATAAGTTCCCACAGTCAAACTCTGAAAATATATTACTTTCGGTGTTTGATGAATATTTATCCCCATACTAGCGTATGGGGACAGCAGGACAGATCTGTGATATTTCCTTCGTTACCTTAATGAATAGCCCTGACACTACTAAAAGTGATGATAAATGGACTCCTATATAACACTGTGCAATCAAATGTTAGCTTACAGCAGCTTTCTGCCATATGACGTGCTAAAGCTTTGGGGCATGTGTCTAATTGTGACATATTTCAGGAACATAAATTAAGTTGATAGTTCCTACACATACACTCACTCTCCTCAGTGCTTCATGCACATGGGGACCTGGCTGTCCTATCTCTTTGGTGCTTTCCACCATGCACATGGGAACCTGGCTGTCCTATCTCCTCGGTGCTTTCCACCATGCACATGGGGACCTGGCTGTCCTATCTCCTCAGTGCTTCCCACCATGCACATGGGGACGTGGCTGTCCTATCTCCTCAGTGCTTTCCACCATACACATGGGGACGTGGCTGTCCTATCTCCTCAGTGCTTTCCACCATGCATATGGGGACCTGGCTGTCCTATCTCCTCAGTGCTTCATGCACATGGGGACCTGGCTGTCCTATCTCTTTGGTGCTTTCCACCATGCACATGGGAACCTGGCTGTCCTATCTCCTCGGTGCTTTCCACCATGCACATGGGGACCTGGCTGTCCTATCTCCTCAGTGCTTTCCACCATGCACATGGGGACCTGGCTGTCCTATCTCCTCAGTGCTTTCCACCATGCACATGGGGACCTGGCTATCCTATCTTCTCAGTGCTTTCCATCATGCACATGGGGACCTGGCTATCCTATTATCTCAGTGCTTTCCACCATGCATATGGGGACCTGGCTGTCCTATCTCCTCAGTGCTTCCACCATGCATATGCGGACCTGGCTGTCCTATCTCCTCAGTGCTTCCACCATGCATATGGGGACCTGGCTATCCTATCTCCTGAGTGCTCTCCACCATGCACATGGGGACCTGGCTGTCCTATCTCCTCAGTGCTTTCCACCATGCATATGGGGACCTGGCTGTCCTATCTCCTCAGTGCTTTCCACCATGCATATGGGGACCTGGCTGTCCTATCTCCTCAGTGCTTCATGCACATGGGGACCTGGCTGTCCTATCTCTTCGGTGCTTTCCACCATGCACATGGGAACCTGGCTGTCCTATCTCCTCGGTGCTTTCCACCATGCACATGGGGACCTGGCTGTCCTATCTCCTCTGTGCTTTCCACCATGCACATGGGGACCTGGCTGTCCTATCTCCTCAGTGCTTTCCACCATGCACATGGGGACCTGGCTATCCTATCTTCTCAGTGCTTTCCATCATGCACATGGGGACCTGGCTATCCTATTATCTCAGTGCTTTCCACCATGCATATGGGGACCTGGCTGTCCTATCTCCTCAGTGCTTCCACCATGCATATGCGGACCTGGCTGTCCTATCTCCTCAGTGCTTCCACCATGCATATGGGGATCTGGCTATCCTATCTCCTGAGTGCTCTCCACCATGCACATGGCGACCTGGCTGTCCTATCTCCTCAGTGCTTTCCACCATGCATATGGGGACCTGGCTGTCCTATCTCCTCAGTGCTTCCACCATGCATATGGGGACCTGGCTGTCCTATCTCCTCAGTTCTTTCCACAATGCACATAGGGACCTATCTGTCCTATCTCCTGAGTGCATTCCACCATGCATATGGCTGTTCAATCTCCCAAATGCTTTCCAATACACCATACCTGGCTGTCCTATCTCCTCAGTGCTTTCCACCATGCATATGGGGACCTGGCTGTCCTATCTCCTCAGTGCTTCCACCATGCATATGGGGACCTGGCTGTCCTATCTCCTCAGTTCTTTCCACCACGCACATAAGGACCTATCTGTCATATCTCCTGCGTGCATTCCACCATGCATATGGCTGTTCAATCTCCCAAATGATTTCCAAATTCCACCATACCTGGCTGTTCAATCTCCCAAATGCTTTCTAATACACACATGGAGACCTAGCTGTCCTATCTCCTGGGTATATTGCCCACATGGTCCAATATACTCAGCAATAAAGCAGAAATACAGCATCACTTTGAGAACTGCAGTTCTCCTCAACACCGTCTGCCTCCAGCAGCAGTGAAAATCTGACTCGGCAGTGCTACTGCGCGTACCGTGAATGATGGTTCTCGCATGTGCGACATACATGCAGACGGGGGCAGGGGGCAACCCGGGACTCCGTCAGTTAGGAAGGAGCTGCAGTCCGGGAAGAAACGCCATCTGAAGATGGCATAAGTTCCCACAGTCAAACTCTGAAAATATATTACTTTCGGTGTTTGATGAATATTTATCCCCATACTAGCGTATGGGGACAGCAGGACAGATCTGTGATATTTCCTTCGTTACCTTAATGAATAGCCCTGACACTACTAAAAGTGATGATAAATGGACTCCTATATAACACTGTGCAATCAAATGTTAGCTTACAGCAGCTTTCTGCCATATGACGTGCTAAAGCTTTGGGGCATGTGTCTAATTGTGACATATTTCAGGAACATAAATTAAGTTGATAGTTCCTACACATACACTCACTCATAATACTGTGCCTGAACTTCTCCTGATACATGTGCTGTGCGTTGCTGATCCTCCGAGCTGCATTGCATAACACACGTCAGCTCTAGGTGCCAAAATAACTTGACATGTCTTATCTGGTGCTCAGCAAATGCATTGGCTGCAAACGATACAGCGAGCGCAGTGTCTACGAGGCAGAGATCTCGTCTCAATGTTTAACCCAGGTTCTGTCAGTATATGAAAGGAGTTAATCTCCAGAGATATGTATTTTATGGTATTAAGTTCATTTGTTTTAGCAGGGAGACATGCTGTGCTGCCAGGAGCTGGGAGCTTGTAAAGGCTTGCAGCTGCCTTTATACATTCCTGGGAGTACTGAGCAAGTAAGGACAGGGAGAGAGCACCGCTCCAAATGGGCTTTCTTAAAAGTCGATTTGCTTACAGTGCAAATAAGAGTTTCTCCTCTAATTTCCCTGCCACTTCTAGAGAGACGCTTTGGTGACTCCGTAATGATTTTTGTGTGTTTGTCCTCTGTGCTATCCTGTAATCAATGGTGCAAATATAAATGTCAGATATTTTTGTTTTCTGTGCTGCATTGATTTGAAATAACTCAGGGGGAGATGTATCAAGCCTTCGAAAGAGATAAAGACAATTTGCCCACAGCAACCAATCAGCTTGTAGCTATCACATACATGCCGACATTCAGTTCCCTCCTTCCGGGAGGGAGCTGAATGTCTATGCACAGCGGGGGGCGTGGCCGGGCGATGACGCGGTTTTAGGGGCGGAGCTGGTGGCGGAGCCACACGATCGCGTCATCGTGGCTCCGCCCCCTCTTCACAATGCCGAAAATATTGGCATTGTGAAGCAGGGGGACGGAGCCACGATGACGCGATTCAGCGTGAATCGCGTCATCGGGCCCCCCGCTGCGGGGGTTTCTTGTAGTAGTTGGGGGGGGGTTTCAGGCGGCAGGAGTGGCACCCAAAATTCGGGAGGCTCCTGACCAAATCGGGAGGGTAGGCAAGCCTGAGCTATCATCCTTCTACCACAGTCTATAAAATGACAGTTAAGCTGATTGGTTGCTATGGGCATCTTCTCCACGTTTTCTCTCTCGAAGGTTTGATACATCTCCCCCTCAGTATTTTTATTACTATCCTTTATTTACAATGTACCACAAGGTTTCCACAGCGCTGTCCATGGGCATACATCTGGCAACAGCATACATAATAAAGACCAATACAGACCATACTTGCCGACAATCAGTTCCCTCCTTCCGGGAGGGAGCTGATTGTCAGCTAACAGCGGGGGCGTGCCCGGTAATGATGTCACTTTTGGGGGCGGAGACGGGGTGGAGCTGCGTGATCGCGTCATCGTAGCCCCGCCCCCTCTTCACAATGCCATTATTTTTGGCATTGTGAACCAGGGGGCGGGGCCACGATGACGCGATTCAACGCGAATCGCGTCACCGCCCCCCCCCGCTGCGGGTTTTTTTCGCTTATTCTTGGGGGTGGTTGGGAGGGTTGCCGGCTGCCGGGAGGCTTGCCTGCCTTTCCGGGGGGCCGGGAGCGGCACCCAAAAATCGGGAGGCTCCCGGCCAAATCGGGAGTGTAGGCAAGCCATATACAGACAGTATATAAAGTAACACAGATATACATTACAGTGTACAGTTAACCAGGACCATAACTAGGAGTGTGCAACTGGTGCTTCCGCACATTGCTTGCTTATGGCTAGCAGGGTGTCTGGAACAGCACCCTGCTGCCAATAATGCTTTGGATGCTACAGGCTGGCACCCTGCCATGTATACAGCTGAACAAAGGGTCTTCTACATGTTTCCGTGCACTGCCACAATTCTGGGTGCTGGCGGGCCTCTCCCCCATATGCATGCACAAAGGGGGTGAGCCGGGCACAGGGTGCATTAAAGCCTTGTTATGGCACTACATTTAATGTAATTATATAGAGAAAACAAAGGGAAGAGGGCCCTGCTCGTACAAGTTTACCCTCTATTGGTGATATTGGTGGACACAATGGGGAGTATTTACGAGCTGTGTCTCAATGTGCAGATTTCCGGATCCATCTGAAAATGACCACGATGGAAAGAATGAACATCCAACACTTTGGGTCCATGTCCCTTACACATATGAAACCTTCTAAAACAGTGAGGAAGTTGCCCATCGCAACCAAACAGCTTAGAGCTAACATTTATTTAAAACTATATGTAAAAGCTAATTGGTTGCTATGGGTAACTTCTCCACTTGTCTCCACTTGTCCACTTCTCCATTCTTTAGAAAATATGATACATTTCCCCCTTAGGCTGTTTCATTTTTCTTAGAAAATGTCTCTCGGTTTATTATTATCATCTTCATGAGTGTTTATTTATAAGGTTTCATAAAACTGCAGCATAAGCAAGTCAGTAAAACAAATCAAATATAGATACGGAACAAGAACATACAAGGTTGTATAGATGGAGCAGTCATGAGACAGACATTAGGGAGACAGGGGGAAGGGAGGGCCCTGCTTGGTTCAGATCTCTGGTTACCCATGAGAGTCAGGGGACCACAGAACTGTGGGCCTGATTCAGAGCCGGACGCTCTGACAGAGCACACGCTCTGAATCAGGGCGTCTTTTCTGTTTTATGGAGCGGCCTCCTGGCCGCTCGCATTTCTGTGGGTTGCTACCCACAGCTAATGCGAGCGGCCAGGATGACGGTCGCGATGGTCAAGACCATCACGACCATCGGGCTTGCGATGAGACCCTTGTGGTAGGGTCTCGTGGCCGCAAGCCCCAGAGAGCTTTCGGCTCAAACAGATCCGAAAGCTCTCCCACTGACATCACTTGTGATGTCAGTGGGGCCACCCCCAAATGGTAGGTGTTCTCATAGGAACGCCTCCGTCTGGGCAGCCACCCCCCGGCCCGCCCACCAAAGGGGGCGTGCTGTCACTCAACATCGACAGCACGCCCCCTTTGATGCGAGACCCGGAGCGACGGATTGCCCGTCGCTATCCGGGTCCCGCGCATACGCACAACGGAGCCGGCTCCATCGTGCACATGCGCTCTGGGCCACCATCGACCCGGTTGCGAGCGCTCAGCGCTTGCGACCGGGTCTGCATCAGGCCCTGTGTTTATTATGTGTCCCTTTTGTATGCTTGAATGTTTTTTCTTTGGTTGAAGTACAGCTGCAAATCCACTTTTATTTAATACAGCAACTGGATGGTGCAGGATTGGTCCTGTTTAGTACGTATGAGTCCACCTCTGCCAGCTCAGTGGCGGTGATAATGTCAGATCTTTTTGTGGAGAGAAATAGGCTGTGTACCCTCGCACAAACCATGGAACTGTCCCCTTAATGGGTCCCTTTATCTCATCTAATTTTGTTTTGCAAAACAATTATGATTTCATATATTGGTGCAAACCAAGTGGATTAATGATTTTAAGCCAATGAGGAGTGCCTCATGTCTACCAAAAACCATCGGCCAGACAAGTGTTTGTAACCCCACAGATTTTGTCTCACAACCCCCTGCGCTTACCCATAAAAACATCTGTATTTGTGTAAGAGTATATCACAAAACAGAATGTGCACTAGGATTTTGCACTTCAAAAATGAACCCTCTGTGTGAGCAGGTCCAATGCCAACTGTCAAAATATTGTGGTTGATAGGTGTCGGGGTATGCCATGGCACACAACAGCAGATTTTACCTTGTGATATTTCCTGCTCTATTCAATCAAGGGTCTATGGGGGTCATTCAGACCCACTCGCGAGCGGCAGTACGCTCGCAAGTGGGTCGATGTTCCCCACTGCGCATGCACACGACGGAGGGAGCTCTGTCGTGCGCATGCGCGAGACCCGGCGAGTGAAGGACTTTCCATCGCTCCGGGTCTCGCACCAAAGGGGGCGTGCTGTCGATGTTGATTGACAGCACGCCCCCTTTGGTGGGCGTGCCGGGGGCGTGCCTGCCAGACGGAGGCGTTCCTATGGGAACGCCTACCGTCTGAAGCCGGCCCCACTGACATCACTAGTGATGTCAGTGGGAGTGTTTTTGGCTCTGATAGAGCCAAAATCACTCCAGGGCTTGCGGTTGAGAAACCCGACCACAGGGTTTCACTCGCAAGTCCGATGGTCGCGATGGTCAAGACCATCGCGACCATCTTGTTGGACGCTCGTATATGCTGTGGGTGGTGACCCACAGCTATACGAGCGTCCAGGAGGACGCTCCATTTTAATGGAGGTGGGCCCTGATTCAGAGCGAGCGCTCTAATCAGAGCGTCCGGCTCTGAATCAGGGCCTATATTCTATGGATGTGTGAATGCAGCTTGCTACACATCACATTATTGCCAATTGTCTCAATATCACCATGTACCAGTCTGTGTGTGTGCAGTCATCCACAAACAGATGAGTCTGCCCAATTTGGCCGCAACCCATCAACATATGCCAAGCACTAGTGATGGCATTATCATCTGGCGCATGAGGACCCAGCTGCACATTATCTGCCAGTGCCATGCGGTGAGGGCAATGGCTGGGGAGGCACACATGGAGATGGCTATCAGGGCACACTCCTGTGCTGTATTGATGGCTACAAAATTAGTATTGGAGAAATAGGACAAACTGATTACATCTAAGTGAGATCATGATCATATGTGAAATTTACATTAATGTCTCAATTAGCAGACAGACCACCATATATTTACCCATTTAATATATCTGAAATAGATGTATTGATGTTGATATTAAAACTAAAGTTTATTAAATTCTTAAAATGAAACATGGACACTCGAAATCAACTTATTATACAAAGACAGCATAGACAAATAAGAACATTAATAGTGTATGATACACTATATCTATTAACAGTGATCCACTATATCCAGGTCTATTTGACAGTACTGGAAGTATAGTTATAAATATTTGCTAATGATATACACAATTGAAATCGACAATTCATCGAAATGCCACCCTAAATAGTACACATGCCATACTTCACTAATCACAGAAACCATGCATATGGTGCTGGGGGTATAGTTATAAGTATATGCACAATTGGAATAGATAATTCATCAAAGTACCACCCTACCTAGTACACATATTAAGATGCAATATTTCAATGATCACAGGAAACATACATATGGTATGTCTAGTGAAAGTAGTCCCTCAGTAATCCACCGGAACCAGTGAAAAAATAATACATAGGATGAGCCCACCACACAGCCTTCTAATGTGATATTAGTTAATAAAGGTGTAATGTACTGTTATCTAGGGTAAGATATTCTAAGGTTGAGTGGATCCACCTGTATATTTAGATATACAAATAACATATAAATATAAAAAACATGTATCACAATTGACATACAAATACAAAACTAAAGGCGAAATAATAAACAAATACATACAACATGCAAGAGGTATAATGATACCACAATATTAAAATGCTGAACACCACGGATACCACCTATATATATAATATGGAGGTTATTAGAGGCGTCCCTCTATTCCGATCTGGGAGAGTACATATGGTACTAAATATTTTCCTGATATAGATACAGGTATAGAGTGGTGTGCTTATATGCCCAGGATCTGCTGTTGCCGGTCTTAGATATTAGAGGACAGGGAATGAGAGTCCCAGGAACTGGCACCAGAAATTAGACAGCTGCTTCTGCTGTTACAGCCCAGTCTCACCTGTATCCCTGTTGCCGTACAGCAGCGCAAGGAATCCAGGCAGCTGGCTATAATGAGAGAGCAGGAAAAAGTAGAAGGAAGAAAGTACCTGCCAATATTGTCTCCCTTCTGTATGATCGTCCGTGGTGCAGGGGTCCAGAGTGCGCACTGTGGAGCCCACCAGCAGGCTGTTTTTCTCTCCTCTTCTAAACCTTGATAATATTTACTCCTGGGATGCACCTCCAGTTTTTGAAATATACCTAGATACGTGTATCCAATAAATCTATAATTAGATCGTTAGAATTAACTGTTTTCCTGTGCAATCAATCTTCTTCCCCTTTCCTGTATGACACATGGAGATGGGTCAGAGTGCTGGGACCCTGTCTCACCCCCTACTGACTGTAAATCTCCCCTCACTACACTAAGCTTCAGTGTCCATTTGATTCTCCTACCTGCATCACTGTGTCTTCCCTTGCTGCTGAGCTCCGATCTCTAAACACTGCAGTGCACTTCCTGGTCACAAGACACATGCAAGGTGTCAATCACTGCTCAAGGCATGCCCCCTATACTCAGAGGCATGCCTCTATTAGCTCTTTTTCTGTGCTGCTTACTGCCCATGGAGGGCTCCGCCCCCAGCTCTGCAAGCAGTGTCTGATTATACAGAAGCGAGGCTGAACTGTCGCTGCCTCATCTCTCATCCCCCTGCTCCACAAAGTTGGTGAATGTTAACTATAAAAATTATTACAATAAACAAAGAAGATGTTTATAAGTTATAAATATCTTCTTTGTATTATTATAATCATTTTTATATCAAATCTCAGGAGGATCACAGGGGAGGCTCTGCCTACTCTATCTGCACGACCATGTTATCTACAGGGCAGTAAAAGTGATTGAGACTTAGGGGCATACCCAATAAGGCGCAGGGTTCACCGCGCTGGGAAAATCTCTGGGTTTAACGCCCAGAGCTATTCAATTGTTATGCATTGTCCCCATGCTCTAACCAATAGATTATGGCCCTCATTCAGAGGCGCTCGCAAAATGCGAGCAGTCGTTCTGAATGTGGGAGCGGCCACTTGTGTTTTGAAGTGCGACCTCCTGGTCGCTAGCTGGTCGTTAGCGACCGAACAGGTTGATGGTCACGATGGTGAAGACCATCGCAACCATCGGGGCTTGCGACGAGACCCTAAGGTTGGGTCTCAGCAGACGCAAACCCCAGGGAGCTTCCTGCTCTGATCGAGCAGGATGCTCCCCACTGACATCACTGCTGATGTCAGTGCGGCTGCCCACAAAATGGCACGTGTTCCTTAAGGAACGCCTCTGTTTGTGAAACCACCCCCCCTCCCCGCCTACTAAACGGGGCGAGCTGTCGATCAACATCGACAGCCGCCCCGTTGGTAGCGAGCCCTGGAGCGAGAGAACTTCTCTCTCGCTCCGGGGCTTGCGCATGCGCAGTGCGTCCGCTGCACGTGCGCAGTGCGTCTGCTGCACGTGCGCAGTGCCTAAACATCGACCCACTTGCGAGCGCTGAGCGCTTGCGAGCGGGTCTGAATAAGGTCCTATGTGTAAATAGCTGGAATGTATTAGTTTCCCTGTGCATTAAATCCCAGAGGGTGAATTTTAACAGTTCCTGAGGCTGAAGGAAAAGTGCACCGTCTGGGACTTAATGCGCGGGGATGCAGGACCCCATGGCTAATTTGATACTGCTCTCAGGGGCCTATTTATTAACAATCCTCCCCACTGCAGTAACAAGTATAATTTATTTCCGCTGTTCGCAACATTGATAGGAAATCACATACTGGCTTCATTTATACAGTTAACCTGCAGAGACTGCTGTAGGAGAGCGGAATCAGTCCTGGGTCAGTCCTTTTCACAGGCGAGCACATGTGTGAGCGGCCCAGCTGGTTCATGTATCCGCAATAGGACTGAAAACATTCAGTAACAGTAGTTAAAACAAATAAATAAGGCATTAAGACACAGACACATATCATGGCAAAGTTTTACTAGTTTTGCCTTTGATGGCGATATTATAGTTGGAGGTAACCAGTGGCGTCCCTCCATGCGGCTTCTGTCACTGAAGGGGAGCCTGCACCTTGGTGTCACCCCTCAGAGGGTGACACCCGGGTGCAGCCTGCACCACCCATACCCCCCTTATGATGCCACTGGATGCATGACGGTGAGATATGCCGATAATAAAAACACCCATTTTCTCTAGCAATAAAAGTCTTTGCCATTTTTATGAATATTATTGTTAAGTTATTTATATAGCGCATACAGGACCTGATTCAGAGCCACTCGTAAGCGGCCGCTCGTTCGCTCCGAGCGATGTTCACACATCTGCGCATGCGTATGGGTTGTAATGCGCATGCGCCAACCAGTCAGTGCGGTCGGAAATCGTGTGCTCGCAAAATAGCGAATGCCTGCTAATTTGAGTGACAGAATGAGGCGTATGTGGGTGGTAACAGGCGAAGGTGCTTGAAAACGGGGAGTGGAGATCCGAACGCAGGCGTGCCAAACGGTCAAAACGGGCGTTTTAAGGGTGTGCATAATTAACAAAGCAGCGTCATCGACCATGTCACTTGGTTGTCTTTTAGCCTGAACTGCTCGCATGATTGCGGTAGGAAAATGCAACCACAAGAATAGCGAGCAGTTCATACGCCTTTCGATGTACTCGATTAATCAAATAAATAGCGGAGATGACGTATGATGCGAGCGGCCAAGGGGCGTCTTTACAAAATAGTGAGCGCATGTTTCGGACGCTCGCTCAAACATACAGGCGCAAAGAGCGAGTGCTCAATTTAAATAGCCAGCCCCTTTTTCTGAACGAGAGTCCGCAAATAGCGTCCGGCTCTGAATCAGGCCCATAGTACGTATTCCACAGTATTAGGCCATTCATATCAGTCCCTGCCCTAGTGGAGTTTACAATCTATATTCCCTACCACATGTGCACACACACATTTACACTAAATTAATTTTTAATCAGTATCCAATTAACCTACTAGCACGTTTTTGGATTGTGGAAGGAAACTCATAGAAACATGTGGAGAGCCTGCAAACTACACAGTTCACAGTCTCGGTTAGGAATTGAACTCAAGACCTCAGTGCTGTAAGGCAGTAATGCTAACCACTACACCAACCAAGCTGCCCAAAATAGACCCCATAAAAACAGAGAATATGAGAGAGATAATCTCAACAAAGTATTTGGGGAAAGAATAATTTTATATAATTGGAAAAATTAAAATGTTCTAAAGTTTTACTATGTGGATAGAAAATTTAAGCAGTGAGAAGCGATAAACAATTAATTCCATATGCCAATGTGATTTACCACTGAAATAAGAAAAAACAAACTAGAAACCAAAAGCCATAGTGCGTGAGAACAGATGAATGGCTGACCTTTAGGATAAATTTTCATTCAATACTAATCCAGTAATATTATTACATAGACTTGCAACTGAATTCATACAGAATTTTGCAGAAGGCACTAGCAAGATAAAAATACTTATTTAATTTACATTAAAACAGTATAAATCCCATCAGTTTTATTTTTTTTTTAACATAAATCACAGTGGCAAGCTATAATATGAATCTTGTAAAGAAACGTTTATCCTTGGTTTATATTTCCAGACTACTATATTTAATTTCTAGTTTTGCTGGTTTCCACAGTGTTATGTGACTGCCATGGCAGTGAGCAGAGAAGCTTTGGAGTGCCCCTCTCAGCTCTATCTTTAGTGTAAAATCCTCCCCCTCCGTCACCTTCCTCTGGAACCTCCTAACATGACGAGAGTTGTGAGCCAGTCAGTGTAGGTGGTAACCATATTTGTTGTCTTCCACAGAGATTTTGAAAAGGAAATAATGAATTAGAGGAGGACAGCTAAGAAACAGGACAGATTAGATGGATGCATAAAGGGCATGCTTGTCTACTCCCTCGGAAGTTGCGAGAGGTTCCCAATTTTTCGGGTAGCCCCCCGCACCACCGAAAGAGTAGGCAGATCTCCCACATCCCGCACACTTCCTGGGGAGATTTCACAGGGAATTTGGGGGTCCGTAGGGAGGGGGTGGGGCTAAAATATGCAAATTGCATCATTTAGCCCTCCTCACAGGCTTCCCTTGTAAAAGGGGCGGGCCTAATGACGTCTACAGTCTGACCCCGCCCCCCCACAGCAGACAGTAGCATCACCTCTCCGGGCTGCTCCCGGAGAGTATTTTTGGAAAGTCGGTAAGTATGATAAAGGGTATTGGAATTGCTATTTTAGCTAAAAAATACCTTTCTATATGGGTTTTTTTTGCATTACTGTACTGAGCATGTGCACCAAAAATGCATACTGTACATGCTGCGACCATATGTAGCTCTTCTTCTGTCTGACATATACGACTGCTTGTGGCTAGAGAGACGGAAGGAGAGATGCCAGAGTACAGTAATGGCGTCTACATGTAATTGCTACTACAGTAGAACGGGATAAGGACGCATATACACTCGGGCTTGATTCAGAGTTGTACGCTAATGCCGAGAAAGTATACGCAGAGGCTACGCAAACATATGCAAATGTTGCTGTTGCCGGGAGATGCATTGGGACGCCCGCCTGCGGCTTTGCAAATCCAAGCACCTGCGTAAAACGTTGCAGCATCAGACACAGATCGTTCAATTATTGCAGTCCTGAGCGTGTCTATGGTCCCACAGAATGGGCATGGGAATTGAGACATGGGATCGTAGTCACAGGATGAGACACCCGGAAACGGTCGCGACTCGCCTGCATTCCTTGCTGCCACTGTTACCTCATCCAAACCCCCCCTAACTGTCAATCACACTGTGAATAAATACTCGCTGCGATCAACTACAGTAATGTACTCTGCTGCATGCACAGTGTGACTCAGATGCATGTACAGATGGCTGATAATCACTCAACTGCGAAAGCATCGGCATGAATATAGTAATGACAGGTAGGCCCGCCATCAGTGGGGGACTGTTGAGACTGGAGTCCCGGGCCTGGGTAGGGAAGGGGGCCTGCCCACTCGGTACCACTGCCACCCCCTGGTCCCGCTGCCCGCTGTGCTGCAAAGCCTTCAAGAATTTTTTTTTGTTTAGACTTTGGAGAGAGACCCGGCGTCCGGTGCCCGTGATATCATCGTCACGTTGCGCCACTGATAGAGAAGCCGCAGCTGAAGTCTGAGGAGCAACAAGCATCAAGTGAGTGAGTGTGAGGCTGGGGCTAGCTATCTGGGGCTGGGGCCATCTGTCTGGGTCAGAAGCAGGCTGGCTGCCTGGGACAGGGGCTATCTATCTGGGGCTGGGGCTGAGGCTGGCTATCTGGGGCAGGCAGGCTGGCTGTATGGGGCAGGGGCTGGCTTGGGCTAGCTATCTGGGGCTGGCAGTCTGGAGCTGAGGCTGGCTGTCTGGGGCAGGGGATGGCTGGCTGTCTGGGGCAGGGGTTGACTGGGGCTGGGGCTGACCCAGCTGCGGCTGGACTTTCGACAACAGTCGGACAGCAGGGCTGAGCTGGAGAGACAGAAGGGGGCTAGAGGATTCAAAATTGAAAAGGAAGTCAAAAAACTGTGCTGCCTTCAGTGATAGACAGAAAGATCTGAATTAGCAATGGCATATATAATTATTAATACCCCCATTGAAAATACTAATACCCACACATAATTGCTGCTATTCAAAATAAGGGGAGGGGGGCCCTGGCTATTTTGTCAGTCCGGGGCCCCACCACTTCTGATGGCAGCCCTGATGATAGGACTTACTCAAGGATGATAGAATACGCTGTGCACTGTTACACGGCAGAAAATAACACATCATGTACTTCTAAAATATTTTGGTTATGTTTTCAAGCTTAAAACATGATACACTCCAGTATACAGTCATCCAGTACTGGCAGCTAATATGCCAACAGAACCGCTGCTGTTAGTTTAATCAATATATTTGCTTTTAACTACTTCAGCAACAAAGGATTTAGCAGATACATTAATTTGCTAAACGTCCTCAGCATTTTCATCCTACATTTGCCATAGGTCATTTGTAATGTTAATGTTTTATTTACTCAAAATGCTAATCACAGCACTATTATGGGTCTTTAATAATTGTTATGCTGTTATATTTGCATAGTCTGTAACATCTAAAGATATTGGTCCTTTTAAACAGGCTAGAAAAAGAGAGACAGCACAGATTACAGCTAACACTATCTATCTATCTATCTATCTATCTATCTATCTATCTATCTATCTATCTATCTATCTATCTATCTAATATCCATCCATCCAATTTATAATGGGTGCAGGTGGGGCTAGCAACACACATCCTGCACCCATATCATACTTACCACTCCAGAGTCCCATGTCAACACTGTAAAAAACGGCTGGAAAATGGCCGCTGCGGCCATTTTAACGGCATTTTGCGCATGTATGGAAAATACAGGGAAAATGGTCGACCCCGCCATTTTCTCTGTAGACTCTGGGCACACTCTAGTGGGCGAAAAATTACAAAGTTGAGGTACAAACTTAAAAATTAGCTAAATAGACTTTGGTGGGTCTGCAAGTACGGGGGAGTTTTTTTTTTTTGATTGCAGGTGGTTGCTGAAGGTGCGTTTTTTAAAACCTCACTTTTGCAATTTTAACCATGCTTGCAACCATTTTTATGTACCCCAAATTTGCTGGGACTAGTTATTGTCACAAAAAAAACCTGCTAAATGCTATTCTTCACCACTTGTGCAAATACGCTAATTAGCAGCTATTGAGATCATTTAAGTACCCCAAATACCTTCTCTAGGCCTATTCGGGGGTATCTATAGTGATCCCCAATGTCAGTGCATCTTTTGGGGGGTGTCAGGCTGCTTTCCCCAAATCTGACAACACTTTTCGCCTGTTTGCGTTTCGCCGGGTGCCGTTTTCACGGATTTCTAATTGAATACGGGGATAAGCGGGGACGCACGCGATACTTTTTCGCATGGAAAACCAGCAATGTCGGCGAAAAGTCCGGCATGCAAAAAGTACGGTACTTTTCGCGTCTAATTGAATATGCCCCTAAAGCTGAGCAAAAAAATTACAAAAAAAAAAGAGTCAAAACAAAACCAACTTTAATAATGTTGTTTATGAACATATTCTGCAAACAAATAATAAAACAATAACAAACTGAATTAGTATATTTCTTATACGACTTTTTGTGTCATTCAAAAACTTTTTTTTTTTATCCTGCAAGTACTTTATATTTTCCCAAATAAAGAATATTTGTCCAATATTTTGAATTGCCGCATGGACTACGGGAGATTCAATTGTCCATCGATCATGGAAAGGGTCACAAACAGTGACAGTGAATACGTTACTTAGCTCATTGCTGTTGTAAGTTGTTTTTATACATGCTGCTGTATTATACCGATGTGTGTTGTGTGTTCATCTAAGTGCAGGTCATGTGATGCATGGATTAAAAATCTCAGACATTTCTCATTGGACACCTTGCGATGTTGAGTCAACCTTTAAATCCACTCACATGTGCAATACAACATTGATTAATATTCCTCTGTAGTAATTTGATGAGCTGTTTCAGTGAATCACTGATTATCAGTTGGGGAAAGACTTGTATGTCTGCCTTTATTTTGCCTGCCATTGTGCTATAATTACTCATAAGACAGATAAGTAAATCATTGTTTCAGATCATATTGGATATAGTAGAAGCACATGCATGGGAACATGGTCCATGCACTGAATAGCCAAGACAATTATTTTATTCATTTATTACTAGTAACAGTTATTATTAACAGAGAATATTTAATCATTCACCTCAGTTAATGCCCCAGGGGAGCTTACAGTCTAACTTGTTTATTCCCTACACAACGATACACACTAGGGATAATTTAGTCAGAATCAATTAACCTATCACACAGGCAGGGTCCTGTTTGGAATAAAACCAATGATGCCAGCACTGTGAGGCAGCAAAGTGTCACAATCTGCGGCATCTCTGTCACAGACCCCTATAATAGATCACCAGATCAGCTATGACATTAGAGCCAATTTAGGAAAACATCTTGCCGGCAATACGCTTCATTATCTTTCATCTCTCTTTCTTCCCCACTGAGGCGCAGGAGGGGTGGTCAGCTGGAGGTCAGTTCCTGGCAGGGGTTGGTAAGGTTTCCAGGGAGTCCCATGTTGTTACTCTGAATCTCACTGGTTGATGTATCCTGACTGTGGTACTTTTATAGACGTTTTGCACAACTCATCGACCACATATACCCATCAAAACAATTTCAGTACTTCCAGATTATTGTGTCCATGAACCAGTATCTAAAATTTCCTATTGTGCTCAGGACTGACTTCAAGTATAGCACATTTTTGGCTTTAACCCTTTCTTGCTCTTTGATTATTTCCTGGTTTGTTAGTATACTGAACCTCTGTCTGTGCTTGTTAAACCTCTTATTTCCTGAACATTCAGTACTAGTCCTGGTTACTACGTACTATCCCAGAAGATCCCATAGCGTACAGAATTAGACCCTACAGCTCTTATTCCCTATAGCTCTTCTCACCTACAACTCTTCGACACCTACAGCTCTTCCAACTTTACAAGTCTTCTTCCATACAGATTTGCCATACCTTCTCTTCTTCCCTATAGCTCTGCAACCCCTACAGTCCGGCCATCCATACATCCTGCCACACCTACAGCCATTCACAACCCTACTCTTCTTCCCTACAACTGTCACTCCTACAGCTCTTCCACCCCTATAGGTCTTCTATCATACAGCTATTCTACACCTGCTGTATAGCTCTTCCACATCGACAGCTCTTCAACCCCTACAGTGCGGTTGTCCCTACAGCTCGGCCACTCCTACAGTTCTTCTTTCCTACAGCTCTTCCACCCCTAGAGGTCTTCTTCCATACAGCTTTGCCACACCTACAGCCATCACAACCCTACAAATTCTTCTTCCCTACAGTTCTTGTCATGTAGAGCTCTTCTTCCCTACAGCTATGTCATTTCTAGAATTCTTCTCCCTAAACTCTTCCACCCCTACAGCTCTTCTTCCATACAGATTTGCCATACCTACTGTACAGCTCTTCTTCCCTATAGATCTTCTCCCCTACAGTTCTGCCACTCCTACAGTCATTACACCCCTACAGTTGTTCTTTCCTACAGCTCTTCCACCCCTAGAGGTCTTCTTCCATACAGCTTTGCCACACCTACAGCTCCTCCACCCCTACAGTTTTTCTCCTCTACAGCTCTTCCAACCCTACAGCTCTGAAACCCCTACAGATTGGCCATCCCTACAGTTCTGCCACTCCTACAGCCCTTACACCCCTACAGTTCTTCTTCCCTAAAGCTCTTCTCTCCTAGAGCTCTTCTTCCCTATAGCCCTGTCACTACTGCAGTTCTTCTCCCTTACAGCTTTTCTCCCCTACAGCTCTTCCACCCCCACAGCTCTTCTCAACTACAGCTCCTCCACCCCCACAGCTCTGCTCCCCTACATCTCTTCTCACCTACCGATCATCCACCCCTACATCTTTTCTCACCTACAGGTCTTCTTACCTACCGATCCTCCACCCCTACATCTCTGCTCCCCTACAGTGACCCTTACAGCTCTTTTCTAATATTGTTCTGCCTCCCCTGCAACTCTTCTCTTCTACAACTCTGCCGCCCCTACAGTTCCACTTTCCTAGTCTATGTGGCCATCATACAAACTTAGGCCTCTATAAAACCAGAATAACCATGACTAACCTGTTATAACTAGGGATGTGCGCCGGACCATTTTTGCCGGATTTGGATTTGGTTCTAATTCGTCGTCCGGCTTTGGATTTGGATTTGGATTTGCCAAACTGCGGTGACTGGCTTTGGATTTGGATTTTTTTACAAAAATTGACAAAAAAAGCTAAAATCACATAAATTGGTCTTTTTTTTCTTCCTAGAGTATTATTAACCTCAATAACATTAATTTCCAGTCAATTTAGACCATATCACAGCTTATAATATTGTTTTCAACATTATTGGCCAAAGGTTGCAGTGAGCTGACTGGTTACTAAGCGACAAAGCAGCGGCACAACGACACAGACACCACAGTATAAAGCACATCTATGACACATTGCCACACAGCAGTGGCAGAAATGAAAAGTAGTGCACCCACCCAGTGGGGTACGGCCAGCAGAGTCACAGTACTTGTTTACATAGTGGGCTACGGCCCTAGGAGTCACAGTGCACAATCTTATTAGCATTACACCGCACATAGGGCCTGATTCACATTACACCATAAAGTAGTGTCTCTTATTTATGTTACGACACACAGTAGTGCCCCTTTTACACAATGCCCACAGTAGTGACCCTTTTACACAATGCCCACAGTAGCGGTGTCCCTTACACAATGTCCCCTAGCAGTGGTGCCCCCTATGCAGTCCCCTTAGTAGTAGGGTCCACTATGCAGTGCCCCCAGTAGAATGCCCCCCAGTAGTATGCCCCCCATTAGCAGGCCCCCCCAGTAGTATGCCCCCCATTAGCAGGCCCCCCCAGTAGTATGCCCCCCATTAGCATGCCACCCAGTAGTATGCCCCCCCAGTAGTATGGCTCCCCCAGTAGTAGGCTGCCCCAGTAGCAGGCCCCCCCAGTAGTAGGCTGCCCCAGTAGTAGCCCCCCCTGTAGTATGGGCCCCCCCTGTAGTATGGCCCCCCCTGTAGTAGGCTGCCCCAGTAGCAGCCCCCCCCCAGTAGTAGTAAGCCCCCCCAGTAGTATGGCCCCCCCCAGTAGCAGGCCCCTCAGTAGTATGGCCCCCCCAGTAGCAGACCCCCCCAGTAGTATAGCCCCCCCCAGTAGCAGGCCCCTCTGTAGTATGGCCCCCCCAGTAGTATAGCCCCGCCCAGTAGCAGACCCCCCCAGTAGTGCAGACCCCCCCAGTAGTATAGCCCCCCCCAGTAGCAGGCCCCTCTGTAGTATGGCCCCCCAATAGTGCAGATCCCCCCCAGTAGTATGGCCCCCCCAGTAGCAGACCCCCCCCCCAGTAGTATAGCCCCCCCCCAGTAGCAGGCCCCTCTGTAGTATGGCCCCCCCAGTAGTATTGCCCCCCCCAGTAGCAGCCCCCCCCAGTAGTGCAGACCCCCCCAGTAGTATAGCCCCCCCCAGTAGCAGGCCCCTCTGTAGTATGGCCCCCCCAGTAGTATAGCCCCCCCAGTAGCAGACCCCCCCAGTAGTGCAGACCCCCCCCAGTAGCGCCCCCGGACCTTTGACAAGTAAAAAAATAAAAAAAATAAAACTTACCTGATTCCCCGCTCCCGCGCCGTCCGCTCTGTCACACGCTGAGGAGGGAGCTGGAAGACGGAGCTCATGTGTGAGCTCCAGCCGGCTCCCTCCGTGCAGCAGCCAATGAGAGTCTGTGTGACTCTCATTGGCTGCTGTAACAAACACACAGCTGCCGCTGGCGGCTGTGTGTCTGTGTCTGTGTAGGGCAGAGCGCTATCACTGCGCTCTGCCCTACACGCGAGGAGACCTGATGTCGGATTCTCTAGTGAGAATCCGACATCAGGCGGCCGCCGTTCGGCCCCGAACGGGGATCCGAGTCAGGAGGTGAACACCCGAACAGGGTTCGGGTGGACTCGGATCCCCAATGTTCGGAGCGGTTCGGATTCCACAGAATCCGAACCGCTCATCTCTAGTTATAACCAGGGAATATAACCAAAACTCATAATGAGCAACGTATACCCATATGATATTTAACTGGTGCTGGGAGTTTAGTAATATTTCCTCCTCAACTGTCTATTATTCTGAAACAGACTGTAGACTGCTGAGATGAGCAGTGTACATGCTATAAGGGAAGCGAGATAAACACTATACAGGATGTAACATTATCCATCAATTATACATCTTCTTCCCTCTCTTTCCTTCTTTCCCATGGAACAAGGTGCTACTGCATTATTTTCATATTTCAAATCCAATGAACCAAAATAAGCTTAATAATGGTTTAATAAACCACGAGATTCATGGTCATAAGATGAGAGAAAAAAAGGCTCGCTGGCAATTAATCTATTTTAGCATGATACAGTGTCATTACAATTAAAACCATTACACTGAAGACAGCTTCAGTATTATATCCATACAGTTTGTGATACAGCCTCTATATATACATATATAGGTTATACCACTACATGGAAACAGATGTGCTGTGCCCATACCATCCAATCACAGGTTTGCTTTCATTCTAAGCTGCACTATGAAAATGGTAGCTATGATCTGAATGGTTGCTATGGGTTATCATACATTTTGGCCCATTCCGTCATGTAATTAAATATATCTTATACTAATATTAATGGACACAATTGTGAGCTGCACAAAGAATGATGGTGTCCTTGTCACATCATTAGACTGGTTGACACATTTTGCATGCCAAGGTGATATATTACATAGGGAGGGTGGGCCTCTGATAGGCTAACATGCCCTTACAATGATAGTATATTTGTATGGACTCAACTACATGTATAAATTGTAGTTAATGTTATAGATGCTTTCAGCAAGCGTTTGTGCTAATAATTACAAAACACGCTTGAATACGCTCCCTGCAAATGGTCCTGTCTATGACTAAATAGATAGATGGCATGTCCAAAGCCTTTCGTATAAAAAAATCCCCAGCATGACGTTATAAGGGAAGTGTCATCAAAGTATGTGGGAAAATTAAATATAATCTAATTATATCATGCAAATTATATCACTAATCTAATACATTGTTTTGATTATATTTACTGTTTTGTAACGTTTTGAGCTCCTCTTAACTGTTTTCAAAAACCCAATTTAAAATGTGACTTTTGTATGATGGAATTATTAAAATTACAAATTAAACTTTACTGGAATACTGTATCTCCGTCCCCACGCTTCCATTGCACAGGGCCGTGTAGAAAATACACAACTCTTCTTGTGTGACATAAAGTCCTTAATTTAGGAAAAGTTACAGGAGTGCAGGCACAAGACAGGGACTGAAAGTTGTTTGAACATGGTCACATGAACAACTTGTGAATAAGCATAAATATTTCAGGAAAATTTCCAAGGTCCATTACAAGGTTCCATACCGTCATATGGCAAGCTTTTTTAGCTGTTGTGGGACCACAGATACCAACATGTCTTACTAGCCACACCTGGAGATACACGTTGCCTTTGCTTTATATCACTTATAAGAGGGAAACCCCCCCCCCAAAAAAACGCTATTCTGCAATTCCCCTGTTCCCCAGTGTCCCTTCATGTCACTACAGAATAGCAGCGTTCATGTTACAAAAACGACCGAGGCTTTTGTGTTCCTGTGTTATCTGAAGGGACTCTACATAAACTGTGGAAATATTTACATGTGCCTTAGATGCAGTGAATATGTGATCCTCTAATTAAAGCCAGTCTTATCGTGCGATGTGTAGGAGTATGTAGTAAGCTAATGGTTTCCTATTTGTGTACAAACCACAATACCCTGGTAGTGGAAGCATTTCCTTCAATGATGCACATTCCTGTTTGCTAGAAAAGGGAACTTGCCTGATGGACTAAGGGTCTGATTCCAAGATATAAGCAAATGCAATCGCATCTGCATACTCTCTGCCTCCCAAAGCACAGCCAAGCATAGGGACGCCCACCGCTGCCTTCTCAGGTCTGTCCGGCGGCGTGCAACAGCTTAAACATCTAGACGCGCATCGGCCAGTCACGCAACGCGTGCTGCAAGTCTGATCTGCCTCAAACACTGCAGCTCTCCTGACACGCAGAAAGAAATCATGCTGCACAGGAGAACGCAATGACTAATTATTATGCACGCTCACAAAACGGCATTTAAATGGTCAGACACACCTGCGTTATTTTAACCTCCCCAAATGATATATGACTGTCTGGCACTCACTTTGTGAGTAGGTCCTATGTACAGGGGTGCCGAGAGGGGGGGGAGCGGGTACAGTTTATACCAAGCCCGGGCTTTCAGAGGTGCCCGGCGGGAGCCCGGGTCTGGCGCCGCTCCCCCTCACTTCCTCCCTCCCTCTGCAGCAGCCCAGCACACAGCGTGTGCTGGGCTGCAGTGGGAGATTGCTTGCTCGCTCGCTAAGCAGCAGCCACAGCAATCTCCTGTGCCTGAAGGGGGGAGCAATCACACTGATCGTGCCCCCCTCTGGCTTTGCGCCGGGCTGAGGGGCTCACAGCGCCCCCTCCCCAGCGCGCAGCGGCTCTGCAAAACAATATTTTTTTTCCAAGGGGGCGTGGCCACGCCTCCCACAATTAGGCCATGCCCCCTCTTTACCAGGGCCCGGCGTGGCTCTCTACGCTCCTGCCTATGTATGAACGTAATCACAATTTGATTGCTTGTTCACGCATGCACAGTTGCAAACAATCACTCATTCTGCAAATATTTTGGCATTGCATCCGTCTCTGGATCAGGCCGTAAAACCAGAATTACAGTGGCAGGCGATACTGGCAAAATGATTCGATATTGCCATTAGTTGGGTTACAGCAGCGGCTACTGCCTCTTACCTGTGGCTCACTGTCATTGTCCAATAGGAAGCCACCTCCAGTCACAGTGCAGCCAGTGCAGTCACAGATTGTGCTGGCTCACTGAAGTGGCTGATTTTACTGGAGGGTGGGGCTGCAGCCCCACAGCCCCTTAGTAGAATACGCCACTGGTTGGGTCCATGAACTATTGTGACCCTGAGAATGGTCCATTTGGTGTTGATCAGCTTTGTTTTAAGATTGCTCATAAATCCAGATTAGCAGAGCATGACCCGTCAGCTCCAAGAGTGGTTATCTACTGCTAACCACCCTAAGAGGAGCAAACGTGATAGAACCATGCGGCACAAAGCTGATCGATTGGATTTGTCTACTTTTCCCGACCACTCATGATCGAATTGGAAACATCTAAATGCTCAATGCTAAGAGTCTCTGGCATAATTGCTCTATTTAATTGGTAAAACTTTTGATTGTTTCCATCATTCATTGTTCACAGACACACAGCTGCAAGCAAGGGAGGCCATGGTCAGACAGTGAAACTGACACAGGGCTGGTGCATACTTTGATAGTGTAACCGATAGTGGCGCATAAGGACGCACCAAACGGTATTACAGTGTGTATGGCGCTAAAGGTGAGCGTCTCAGTCCTTGCACAGTCAGCCGCACAGATGTACACAAGGGAAAGAGTTTGTAGCGGCATTTGCATAAACTCGCAGACGGGCGAAGAAAATGACATTGTTCGACTCGCACACCCAAGCAATTTGGGTACTTATTATGTGCACTATACGGCCATTTACTGTCATGTGATTGTGTATATATATTTGTGAACTACGATTTTTAACATCTTTTGCTGCTACAGTGAAGCCACAAGTCCGGTCATATTCCTGGCGCATCTGATCCAGTTATGCGTATTGGGAGGAAGACAAACTTGCTACTTTGTTCATGCGCCAAACACAAATAGATCACAAAAATGTGACTTTGTTTTCTGAACGCATTTTGCGATTACATTTGTGTCCAACCATGAATGAGTTCCTCTGTGTAACGTTTTTTTCTTATATCCAAATGTTGTACCCTTAAATGGATCTTATTATAATTTTCTTTTACTATGTTTTTACTCAGTTGATCTATTTTTTTTTACACATAAACAGTACCTAACATGAGATCAGAACCATATAGTATTACACCATATTAATAACCACATAATAACAAGTATCACTACAGGCAAGATAAATAAAAACTCAGGAACTTGCAGACTTCTCACCTTTTTCCCCTTTTTGTCTCTTTGGAGATCGATGCCTCTATTTATCTGTCCTACAACAGACAGACGGAAATACATTACAATAGAGAAAACTGGGGGAGGAAATTGTGTATGAAAAAACACCAAAAATAAAATAGCCATGAATTAATTAAAGTCATATTAAAATTTGTGTAACTGTATCTGTGTCACACTAGAGTCATGAGTGTCCGATAGCAGCCAGAAACAGAAGTGAATGGCAACATAACTTACTTCAGGTCCAGCCCATAGTGGCTAGTCACTTCCTAGGTATATACTTAGAGTAAGAGGTTGTGAACAATTGTTACTGATCCTTGCGTCTTGTGGTTTATTGTAGGCATTAGGACACTGTCTTTGGGCCAGATGTACTAAGCTCTGAAAAGCGATAAACTGGAGAGTGATAAACCAGCAGCCAATCAGCTCCCAACTGTCATTTTACAAACACAGCCTGTGACATGACAGTTGGTAGCTGAGTGGCTGGTCGTTTATCACTCTTCAGAGCTTAGTACATCTCCATGTATTTTCCCTTTGTCTGATGTCGATCATATTTATGGACCTCTGACTAGACACTGCCCCAGATATATCATACTATGGGCCCCATTTATCAATGAGACAACCTCTTTAGCACTCACTAAAGAGGGTTATGTTCAAGCTGTAATCTAAGCTTACTGCTGTTTGTCACTGTATTGCTTACACCATCTGGCAGCAGCATTTACATCTTCAGCAAAGCCTTCCAGGCACGGCCGTGTGAAAGTGCCATGAGCACAGCAACCCGTCGCTGGCAGCGATACAGAACGGAGGATGCCGTTGAGGAGGGGGGGGGGATCACCAGAGAGGTAAGTTATCATGAATACCAGTGGCATATTCATTAGTATCACTGAAATATGCTGCAGGTAATAAGGTACATTCTTAAATGGGGCTAGGCACCCTGAAGTAAAATAGGTGATCCCCTGCAGTGTCTCTCCAGCCCCCCAATGTTTCTTCTGATACAGCCAGCCCCCTTTTGTCTCTCCAGCCCTCTTGGTGTCTCCCTAGCTCCAGCCATCCACCTTCTGTATCTTCAGCCCCCACTCCTTCTATCTCTTTAGCCCCCCAGCATCTGTCCAGCCAGCCAATCTAAGACAGCACCGAAACACATGTCCTTTTTTTAAATACCCCTATCTGAGAAGCGCCTGCTGTTCCTAGCTGCACATATTACTACATCCCGTTTGAGAAGTTCTTGGTGCAAGCCACTGTCCTATGCTTGTATCATGATTCCCTATATGTTCAACACGGTGTAATATATCAGAGCTATAATAATAGAGACAAAAACAATGGCACCTAAATATAAAATGACAGGAGGACATCCTGGCCCTCTCTAGCAGAATCACAGAGGTGCCAGGCCCCGGCATTTGTATGATAATTACAATCCTGAAACTGAAGCACTCTGACACCTCTCGGACAATACTGATGGTAAAGTTGGCCATTCATCCATTCTGTATCTGACACTGGGTACAGGTAAGGTGTCCATGTGCTGGAATCTCTTCTTCTCCTTAAGGAGGGATGTACCAGGATCAGATGCTGGGTAGGTGGGAGATCTCTATGTTACACCATACCACCTAATCTCGTGGTGAAGTTCCGAAGACTGAACATTATCTTTGCAGAAGTTAGTCATGAAATATCTAAGCGTGCTTTCTTCTTTTATGTTGAGGCATTGATATGTTCTGTGCATACAGGTATGTTACATAATGCTGACAAAAACCTTTGCACATTCAAACACAGTCATCAAACCTCCTCTTTTGCTATATTAAAGGCCAACAATGGAAAGGAAGACCAGGTTACCACTTCTGCATAGTCTATGGATTTAGAATTGGTGTCCTGAAGTGTGATTGGGGGGTGTGGAAGAACAAAAAATAAATAAATATAGACCAGTGAATCAGTCCACTTTTTTTTTTTTTTTTTTTTTTTAGAAAGTGTTTTGTCCAATAATAGCACTGTTAACCTAGAACCACTGTGGACTGCTCTTTTTTGTTTCATGGGTGCAGAGATTGCTAATGAGTATCTGTCTTCAACAACTTGTTTCAATGGCAGTAACAGAGCCTCTAATACTCAGACATAATTTAAAAAAATATTAATCTGGTCAATCAGGACTGGACAACCAGTGGCTCGCCAGTGGTTGTTACAATACAAGATCCAGCATTTCCTGCCAGCTACCATAGAAAGCTGGAGCTTGCAGTTTCACAACACATGGAGAGCCACTGCAGGTCCAAGGTTGGTTTAAAGCAGCAACTCACAAACCAAGCCTGTAAAATGGGCATTCGCCTCTGATTGGGGAGAGATAAAATAACAACCAAGGTTTGATACATATGCCCCACTTGTATTCTCAGCATTAGAAGGCAGTCTCTTTTATGGGTGCTGGCGGCCTGGTGCAACGGTGGTGTTGATAATGATAACGGCAAGATCTGCATCACTACAGTATCTAGCTACTTCTGATTAGGCAAACTGAAACAGCCAGTGACCCCTCACAGCTAACTGTAATTAGCTTTGCAGCTACAGTATGTAAAGTGTCTGCCTATTCATATTTATTTCTTGTCATTATCATTTGGATTCCCAACTGTTTTGCAAAGCAGTAGGCAGGGAGTGTTTGTACTTAATTACATTTTATATGAAAAGCACATTTACATATCCCACATTCAGAAAGACAGTATTGTTTTTCTGGGACTGTCCCGCTGTCCCACACGTGGGCCGCAATGTCCCACGGGGGGTGTGCGTGCAGCAGGAGAAATCGATACTGTGCGCATGGCATCTATTCACAGTGTAGGGGGGAGCCTAGGGCTTGTCCAGCATCTCGTAGTGTCACGTGAATGGAGGGTACCATGAGGCTCCGCCCTCTTTCCCCAAAGCTACACCTCCCTTTTCGGGCAAGCACAATGTCCCTCATCCAGCAACAGAAACACTGGGAGGTATGCATTTATTACTAAACACAGTCAAGACTTGATTCTCTGTGGAGTACAGGACTCATTATCTTTTGTACTAATAGGGTAAAGCGACTTTCACAATTATAGCTAGTTTAGACAATACACTCCACTATGCTACAGCTGCACAATAGTCCATGGATTTCTACACCAGACTTCGAAAGACTGTTGTGTTGTGATACCTGTGGATCAAAACTCACGACTCATTTTTTTGTGACCAAATTATTATGTCTGTCAAACTAATGGAAGCCAAAATGTATTGGGTGCACTTTACAGACCCCTTTTGTCAGGAAATATTCCTGGTAAATGTAAAATTTTAGATAAGTCGGTGCTATTTTCATACTATATTTGTATGAATCATATTTCATGGGTAACCCTAATCTGATAGATCTACTCTGGAATGTGCATAGGTGTCAGCTAGATGCCTCTTAGGCATGGAGTGGTTGTGTAAAGAAAATTTTGAATAAATTTTACGTTGGTCTAAAGCACAACTTTGTGTCTTTAACACAGTCGGGGGTATCCAATTAGCTGCGGCAAATTACCGCGACTAATTACCTCTCCAGGGACTATCCAATTAGCCCCGAAGCCGGCACTTGTTGGGGGTTTTCTTTCGGGACCTGATGTGTCCCAAAAAAAGAATTCACGATAATTGACATTTTTTCACCCGAAAAAAAAAAAAAAAAAGGTGAAAACATATAGGTTCGCGAGCTTATTGCAGCACCTATGCCTTTTCGGGAGAAAACAAGCATTGGCAAAAATCAGGGATAATCGGTGAAAAATCCCTGGTTTTCGCCAATCGCGGGGCTCAATTAGCACCCGAACAATGTTCGGGTCTAATTGGATACAGCTCAGTACCTGCAATATAATCTCCAAAATAATGAACATTGGCTGACTACATGCCATTACAGCTTCATTTGTCAAGTACTATTTAGAACTGACAATGCAGTGAAATAATATAAAATAAATAAATAGCAAAACATAAATGATGTAGAAAAACAACATATTGAACTTCCCAACAAAAAAAAAAGTTTAATTATAATTCGGTCCGTTTTCATCTCCAATGGCCCCAGCAACTTTATACAGAAAAATACGCTTTAGTTTACAAGGCACTTTAGTTAAAAAAATACAATACAACTTTCTTAAAGACCTAAAAAACAAACAAACATACCAGTAAAATATTTTGCAGTAAAAATAGCTGCTACACAAATTCCTCCACAACTAAGGAAAGGAGGCAGATAGGTTAAGGATACAGAATTCAAATTATGAAATTCATTGGCATTAGAAAGACATAATTGAACAAAAACAATATATACAGGATTGAGAAACACTTTATTAGAAAAAAAAAAAGTGTAAAATTAACCTGTCCTCTACAGCGGTTTTATGGTGTGAACCAAATCACGGGACTGCAAAGTATCCATTCATTAGGAAACAGATATCACAAAGCCACTAAATATTCATGAAGCACAGGTTACTAGTGAATGGATTGGTTGCATTCTTATGAATATTTGGCCAGCACCCAAAATGGCCACCTCCACTGCAAATCATGCCCTTTAAATGATTCATAGGAATGGCAATATGCGCAGTGTCATCTAGCTTCATTTAAACAACATTTGAAAAAAAAAAAAAAAGTCTGCTCATTAACGCAAGCACTAATGACTTGATACTATAGAGCAAATGGATACACAAAGCAAAAGCATTTTAAATGCTGTAATCATCTCTTTATATATCTTAAATAAAAATAAAATAAAAAAGAAAGCAAATATCTTAATATTTAACATCTGAAATTCAAATAATAACCACAACAATAATAATAATATTAATAATATAGACATCCCTTCTGAAACAAATAATAAAGCAAATATGAAAAAACAAACAAAAAAAACTCTTAATAAAATTATTTACATGTGGCTTGAAATGGTTTGAAAAACAAAAAAACACAACTTTGACATAAAAGCATAAAAAGTTGTGGACTCCATTAGCATGAGCCATGCGTGAAAAATTAGGTGTTCAAAAGTGCAGTCTCTGAGACCAAGGTGGATCAGCAAGAAAAATTGTCAGTTTTAGTCTGTTTTTTTTATTTTACTAAATTGAAAACCACAATTCTGTTGTCATTTTCTCTTTAGGTTTGGTTGACTGAAGATTCTACTCCCCCACCTCCCCCATCGACACATTGAATATTTTTACAAGTTTCACCCCTTCCTGTGCAATTTTCTTCAAGTTAGCACTGTATTCATCTTAAGCGCCATTCGTTGCACCTCTAGAGCATCTAAAAGAAAAACAAAAAAAAAAAACAGAAACCATTTCCTAGAAAGTCTCCAAATGTGTTGCCTTACTGAGCCCTCAAACAATTCCATGATCCCTGCCATCTCTAAAGGTCCATCAATAGTGACTGTAAAGGGTCAGTTTTTTGGGAGTTTATTTTTCACAGTACAATTGTGCGCTTCTGGACAAAGCTGCTCCATTCATTCATTCATCTGTGTCCGGCTGAACGCCAAGCATTGCATGTAGTTCTTCCGCAGTGTAGCCCAGCAAGTTATGGAGGTCGCACACAAACCGGTACACGTAGCGCTTTCCTGATGTTTTGTGAATAATGTTCTTATCATAATAGTATCTCAGTCCCCGACTCAGCTTCTCATAGTTCATTTTAGGCTTGTTTTTCCTTTTCCCCCATCTCCGTGCAACCTGCAAAATAAAATGTATATAATATTATAAAAGGGTTTTAGATTGTACTTTTACGCCATGCTTTCATAATTCACATAAGACTACTAACTATCGCCTTCTAATCAGCCTGGGAAATTCTGCTGCCAGAAAATGACTGTTGATAGCAAGCAGCTGCGATAACATTCCTGATGACTGATATTTTTGCTAGACGGATAAGTTAATCTATTTAATTGATGTCTGTAGCCAGCCTAGAAATACTGGCTAGATAAAGTACAAACCTCGTCTGGGTCGGTGAGCTTGAACTCCCATCCATCCCCTGTCCAGCTGATAAACGGTTGGCACGATTTGTCGGTCAACAATTCTAGCAAGAACTGCCATAGCTGAATTGGTCCACTCCCTAAAACAAAATCAACAATACAGTGTTACTATGAACGGTATCTCTCCAGTTCTCTCTGTACCCTTGCTTTGCACCGAAAGGGATGGATATCTGACACTAAACAGAATAGAAACACTGGCCCTGATTCAGAGCCAGACCCTCTGACAGAGCGCTCGCTCTGAATCAGGGAGTCTTTTTTTTTTTTTTTTTAAGGAGCGGCCTCCTGGCCACTTGCATTGCTGTGGGTTGCCACCCACAGCTAATGCGAGCGGCCATGATGATGGTCACGATGGTCAAGACCATCGCGACCATCTGGCTTGCGACGAGATCCTTGTGGTAGGGTCTCGTGGCCGCAAGCCCCAGAGAGCTTTCGGCTCAAACAGAGCCGAAAGCTCTCCCACTGACATCACTTGTGATGTTAGTGGGGCCGCCCCCAGACGGTAGGTGTTCTCATGGGAATGCCTCCGTCTGGGCAGCCACCTCCCCCTGCACATCCACCAAAGGGGGCGTGCTGTCACTCAACATCGACAGCACGCCCCCTTTGGTGCGAGAGCCGGAGCGACGGATTGCCCGTCGCTATCCGGGTCTTGCGCATGTGCGCGACGGAGCCGGCTCCGTTGTGCGCATGCGCTCTGGGCCACCATCGACCCGGTTGCGAGTGCTCAGCGTTTGCGACCGGGTCTGAATCAGGCCCACTGTTCTTAGATGTATTTGAATACATGTAATATAGAGAATAAATCAGAATCTTCCCCCTAAGGGGTTCAAAGATATGTCAAAGGTTATACGCATCACATCAGCCCAATTTTCTGCCAGCGTTAAAAAGGATCAGCATTGTGGTTCGTTTGTAAGCGTCACAGCGCTGGCACAATGGACAGTTGAATTATCAAGGCGTACAAATAACAGCCATATATAGAAAGAAATGAAGGACCTGCAAGGATGTCAGAGAGCTTCAATTAACAGTATATCTGTGTGTACAAGACATACTCCATTATCTTACCTGTGAAACCAGCAAGAATAGCTGCTGGAATAACTGGTTTGCCCTGTTCCATTGGGTCATTTCTGTCTTGAATGTAATCTTTAAAAGACATGGATGGTTTGTTTAAACACAAGGACTGGGTGGCTTCTTCCTCAAAACTCTCATAAGACGGGACACGCTGCATGTCCACCAAGGAAGACTGGCTGGTCCACGACTGTAACAGGGGGTCCGAGCTCTCAAAACTCTCTGTGCCACTGTCCACGGAGTCCAGGTCTATGGATTTGCCTGGTGGAAGTTGAAATAGAAAAATAAATATGGGCATTTTCTTTTTAAAATGATTATTATTGAGCATTAAAGTCACTATGTGTAATATAAATCCTTTCTTTTCTCGGCCTTACCAGAATTGAGAGAGTTTAGTAGCACATTCATGTTGCTGCTCCCAAAGTCCTGGCTCACAGAGGAGTAATTGGATTTCATACAGGAATAACTTTGGAACTCTTGTTTAACTGGAACGAGATTTGGAACTTGGGTCGCCGGGCACAGATCATTGTACACCTCAGTTTTGGGGTAATTGTGCATTTGTGATCCACAATGCAAGGTATCCAAACTGAAGCCTAAAGAAATAAGAATTAGAGGTAACTTATTGAGCACATGTATTGTAAATTAAATGCATTTTATATACAACAATCTGTATGCTCCTGTTCTCTACCCATTCATGAACTTGCCATTTTTTTATCAGATAAGCTATATTTTTGAAATCCCTATTTATTCTGATTTTTTATGGTATTTTTATATAAATTATATATATATATATATATATATATATATATACATACACACACACATATATATATATATACACATACACAGACGTGCAATTGTTTTCTTAATTTTTATGTATTTTATCCTTCATGTGGAAGGATATTATTGCTGATTTTGATTAAAACTATTATTTTTAATTTTTTAACATTGTCTGATTTGCACTTTCATATTTTTGCACTTTAATAATTGATGCACGGTTGCACATTTATATGAATTTGATTGATATTCATTTCGGGTACTTCATTGTTTGGGAGGTATCCCTTAATATATTATTTGTTGCACTATAGCACTTTTACACAGTTTATTAATCAATTAATACCGTTTGTGTATATATAAAAGGTACATAAGCACATTAGGCGCTCTATTCCAGTTTTAATAGCTCCAATCTGTAGACATATTTACATAAAAAGGATAACACCAGCCAAGTTAAAATGTAACTGGAATAATGAGAGATAAATAAAAGAAACTGGACCTTACCCGTGCTCTCCCCAATGCCGTAATGGTCTGAGCAGTGAACCCTATCTCCTGCTTTGGAGAGCAAGGGGGGCGCAGTACAAGCATCATGGAATCCACCAACAATTTATTTATCTCATAATCCCTCTCTAAGCCCAGGTTTCTTCGTATTGCTTTCCAAATGCAATTTATTGCACTAGCCTCATATGTACTTAAAAAATAGCTGCTAAATGGTCATATGATGACATTTATTAGAGTTCTTTTAAGAAAATGGGAAATAACATGGAGATGGTCTTCAAAACCATATGTGTCAGATGCTTCCATGCACCCAGCCAAAGAAAGTTCGACAGAAATCTTTGTCATACCGGAGTATGTTATTAAACGTTCACATGTATTTACATAGATGGATAATTCACCAGCAAGAAGATCAAAATATAAAAGGGAAACCTACTTAAAGAGTCAGTGCTGACCCACTGGGAAGCGGAGCATTGCCTGGAGCTGTCAATATACTGGTCCTGTGCCTTCTCCTGTTCTGTAAAATAGAGGAGGCGGAATGAAATTAAATAAATAACATGGTTAAAAAAAAAAAAAAAAAAAAAAAAATACTTAATAAATTCCAATAATATCTTAATTGTATTCTAGTGGAATATTACATTAATGATCAGGCAGTAAAATTGCTGAATTGACCAAATGATCTTACTAAAGTTCTTTAAACGACAGTTATGGTAATATAACACACACACACACACACACACACACACACATGTAATATCTTATTAATCATGATCATGCAAGTAATGAAACTATAACGAAGAGGAAAGCTCTCTAGCCGGGAGATTATTTCTGTTTCTTGGAGTATCCCCATAGCATTCTCTAGACCATTTCTATTGCATGTAAACAGCTGGCTAATTACCTTTCATCATCTGTTCCAGATGCTCCCAGAGGATGTCACCCACGAAGTCTGGGGCCAGCTCTAAAAAATGCTCTTTTCCCAGGTTACACAGATCCCGGCCAGTCATGATAAACTTCTGAAAGTTCACATTAGCCAAAGAAAACTCGTTTACGGCCCATAAAAGCCACTGGCACACTTGGCTTTCATTCCACAGCCACGGGTCTAGAAGGAAAATGAGCAATGGAATTAACAAAAGTTGATAACAAATCATCTTACTAAGTATAGAGGTTTAGAGAAAACAAAAAGGAGTTGGCAGAGTTAAAATACTCTGCACTGCTGTTAATATTATGTTGCTCCGATTGGGGACACACAAGTGTAACCAGAAAAATTTTAATAGATGTTTTGTCACTAACCAAATGCATCTAAAATGGATTAAAATAACAGTAAGCCCCAAGCACCAGACTTTTGTCATAAATTGAACCACTGCAGAAGCTTCAATTTCTATAATGTATATGACAAGCTCTTTTCTTTCCTCCCCCCACCCCCCCTTTATTAAATACCAATGTGGACAATTATTGTATAATTAATACAGTAGGACGTTATCTTATTAGCCTCTTCAATGTAAATGATTCAATAACATTTTTTATATTTGACTTATGTGGAGAGAATAAAATAGTCCTATAATTTTAAATAGGTAATATTGTGGTACATCGGTCTCCAAGGACCCTTGACTTGAATCCTATGTGCGCCTACTTTTGTTAGAACAATATAATGTTCTATTACCGAAAGAAAAAAAAAAAAAAAAAAGGAAAATGTTTATGTATCTGGTCTGGTGAAATTGCAAACAGTGTTCTCTGAAAAACGAGCTGAGATGACTAACACGGGGTCATACACAGAAATCTAGGAACATGCTCTAAATATTTAGCTGTTGCACAATAGCACAGCAGCCTTAAAGAATGGAAATTCCTGTGACGTATCCAGCCATTCAGCTTTTTCCCCACATACGTCTAGGCCCAGTTAAGTACTAGCCCCATTTGTAAAACAAACAGCATCTGTATCTAGTTTCACAAGGAGGTTCAAAGGAGTTCCTTTATTTTCAGTATGGGTGGGATATTATGGTTAACCTACAATCCAGAAACAATATAAACACAGGCTGAGATATAAAAACTATACTGAAACTATAGAATGAATAAGGAACCTCTATTATATATGTGTATTATAAAAGCAGACCACTAGCTTCTTAAATGCTTTGGGGAATTTAAGTAGTGGACACAGATTAAATAGGACTACTCAGCGTTTTCTGACAAATAGCGAAATAAAAGCTGTTAGCGTCACAATAACCGTACTTACTGCTGGGGATACCAAGGCGTCGCTGTTCCTTTGTGAAACCGTTAAATGTGGCCTTCAAAGCCTGACTCATTACTGCTTTGCTGCATGGGGTCAGGAGGGGTAACTCACAGCTGTAGGAATCTGAAAAAGACATACAAATATTGTTTTAGATTGCGGATAACTAGGAACTTAGATGCAAAAAGAAATTTAGCGCCATTACACAGTTTGTAGTAACCTTGTAAGCTTAAAGGGGTGACAACTATTTTCATAGTAACACTTACCATGTGACAGAGAGTCCAGGCCGGTGGGCACTGCCTGCTCTTCTTCATACGCATCGTACGCGGAAAACAATCCAGTGTAAATCGACGTCGATAGGTTTACGTTGTCAAACGCCAACTGCCGCTGTAAGAGATAGGACGTAAAAAATAATAAATACTTTACATGGAAAAAAAAACAAACAAACAGTCATCTTTTTAAACATAATAATGAACTTAATAATAACCAACTTTTTGAAATAAATAATAAAAAAAAAAAAACATAAAAAGTAAAAACACCTTTTGAAAAACTTGTATAAAAAGAAATAAAACTAGATTTCTTCTGCGCTCAAAATAAAGTCCAGTAGGATCTGTCCCATTACAACAACCAACTTTTTATTAAGTCACTAGCAAAGTCTTCAGACCTGTGATATGATGAATGCAAGAAAATGGCACCAAGTATGGAGTACCCACAAAAAGGCGGAGCGTTTGCAAAAATTCTAAAACTAGTCAAAACGTATGCGTCGACATATCGTGGTATAATAAAACTAAGCCAACAATTTCCACAATATAAAACAAATAGGGAGCAAGACACATTCTAATTGGATGAAGTATAAATTAGTTAAAACCGGTGCACAGAGCAAAAAATACCGTCACTGCTCAACCCGACTCATTAAATGAACACGCTTCTACAAACCAGTAATTGCTGGTATAATAAGCAGTGTCTTCTACAAAAAAATTATGTAAGTGATGAGCCATCCATCCTTGTAATTAAATTCCCTCACAACCACTATGGAGGAAAAAGGCTTTGTACCAACTGCCAGGGCCCCTTCACATCATATGAACAAGACTCTATTCATTAGTAGGACATGAGTGCTAAAAATAAACACTTCTAATCACAACTTTAAAGTCATTAGCTCCAGGTGAGAAGATGGATCACACCTAAAAAAAACTACTATAGAGTCATTAATAAATCAGGAGAAGTGTGAACAAGCAATTGGACCTGCCGGTCTAGTTAGGATAGCGGATTAAAAACTACATCATAAACAAGTGGACCTTCATACAGAAACCACTAACAGCACTAGCAGTCATACGGAGACTGTGTGTTTTAGGTTCCAGGTCTGTTTAACCCATTTAAGGTAAATTGGGCTTTCCAACTCTTCTTAAACTGCAACAACTATGACTTCCCATCATAATTAGCCAAAGAAGCTCAACAGTGTTCCCATAACCCTTTAGGGTAACAACAGCTACCATGTGTGAGCAGATTAGCCAAACCATTTCCAACTTAGCAAAAATTTCTAAAGTCGCCAGCCCACCATGGTCTACCACATGGTGGGTGACGTGTAAAAGGTTGGCTACCACTGGTTTAAAAAGTTTAGCACCAGGTAAATAAAATATTTTTACGTATTGGTACAAACAAAACATTTCAAATAAGACCAGAAACAAACATTGCGGTACAATTCCTATAGAAGGGTATTTTCCATGGGGCACAAAGGAAATGATTTGACTTATGGGAACGCTGCTGACACAAGACAATATTTACACGAACGTCTATCTTTAAGAACTGCAGAGGTCAAAGAGAAGCCAGTAGAAGTCCTCAATGTAAGTATTAAATATTTACCCAATATACTAACATCTATCTGCTGAGGAAATCATTGCAAAAGGATAAGTTTGCTTATGTTCCCAGTACATGGTCTAGAACAGATGTCTAAGGCAGAAGATAAAAGTACACGTTGGCTGGGTGACCATCTGAATTCAGGTTTTGAAGACAATAAATAAACATGCCTATTGCAATGTCCACATAAAATGACACTGGGGTAAATTGAATCTTGGCTTCTAAGAACAAAGTTTGTGCCATAACCGAATGTCCCCAATCCCATTGTGTCACTGGAATACTGATAGTATCTGGTGACGGAAAAGGCGGAGGTTTTAGTGACTATAGAAAAACCAGTGTACAGTAAGTCGCATTGACCAAACTCCTCCCTGCGCATACACAGAACACACACCACGTCCATTCCTTTTACAAACAGAACCCAAGACAAAACAAATGTGTGTCTGTTCCAGCCCATAAAAACGCCTATTAATCATAATCCAAGTGTCTGGACAGGTTGGGACACTATGGCAGTGAGTCAGCCCGTATCTAGTAAAGTGACTTAACCCGGGCGGAGCCACTTTGCTATGTGCAAATATTTGGGGCTGTGTCAGCGATAAGGAGCACAGAGACTTGCAGGGACACATACAATCAATTGGAATCCAGAAATTCCTCTATTTAGCAAATAAATACCTAACCACACAATCAGCTTTGTTTTACATAGAAAAAAAAAAAACAACACAACTCCCCACCACAAAAACAAAATTACATATACAAGCTGCCATTATATGTGTGTCCCAGGTCCTATGTATGAGACAGAACCCTTTCAAGTAACTTAAAAAAAAACAAACCCTGAACAATTGCCACATTTAACACTTAACTCTGAAATTACAATAACATGAATAAAGTCCATCGGCCATTGTAATGCAAGTGTCTACAGGAAAAGGAAACTGAAGCCTAGGAACTGGATTTGCAAATAGAACTTTGTACTGGAGAATATACACATTTTAAAAAGGTTTGTTAAAATAAAATCAACACCCAAATATAAAATGAAGTCTGGCCTTTATTAGCTATTTTTGCAACCCCTCAACAGGCTGCCTGTACTACATACAGTCCATAGGCGGAATCGGTATGCAATGCCAGCGGCTGTTTAGCCACCGAATCAAATATCAACAGCGGAAGCCCAGTGGGTCGAAAACCCAACAGTTAATGGTAAGTACCCAAATCTCCCCTCCCCCCCCCCCCCCCTAAACCTCCCTTAGGGGTGCCTAACCCTATCCATAACCCATTAGTGCTTAAATCTAACCCCCCGGCCCCTAATCCTCCCGGGGGGTGCCTAAACCTAACTCTCCCAGGCCCCCCCCCCCCCCCGCCTCCCCCACGGCTAGACGTTAAGACACCCGGCATACCTTCGTTCGGCATGTCGGGTGTCGGGATTCCGTAGTGGGGCTAATGATAGGAGTCGGGATTTCAACATCTATCTTTAGTCCCATGTCGGGATATCGGTGGGCAGGATAACGCCCACCGGTATTCTGACTGCATCCCCCATAGGTGTATGTTTTCCTTTAGAACATTGTTTCTACATGATGTTAAGGACTTGCAAGGGATATTTATACAACATTTATAGAGGCATGAACATCTAAGCATCCATAGTGGTGACAAATGTGAATTTTCATTTAAAAACTCCAAAAGTAATATAAAATGGAGCATGCATGTATGTATGAATGCATGTATGTATGTATGTTAATCTCTACTAATTCTGCTTAATGCCCAAGTTATGGTGTCCCTATTCTAGATTTTATAGAAGTCCAGCTTTATTCGCTTACCTTTAGGATTCCTCTATGCATGTTGTATACTGGCGCCACTTGATCCATGTTTCGGATTTCAAATTCAGTCATTGGCCTGTAACAGAAAGAGACATGTTACACGTCTGCTCTTCTCCCTACCCGGGGTTCAGAATGTATCCCCTGTCCAAGGTGCCCCTGCTCCCCAAGCAACTATACATTTAACAATTCTTTACCCCCTTGAGGAAAAAAAAAAAAAAAAAAAAAAAAAAAGGTACCAGACAGAAATGAGTTCCCAGCTTATGTAACTCGGAGGACTAGGTGCTAGGAGGACAATATATAAAATTATTATAAACAAATATTTGCAGTGAGCATATGATAACCTATTCTCACCAAAACAAATCAAGCTGGGATCCATTCATGTGAATAGCAAACATAGCAAGTTTTTACACAGAGTCTTTGCCCCCTCTCCGTTGTGGATGTGTCTGCCCCAATTACACAGATTGGCCATGGCCAGATTAACAATGGGGTGGATGGGACTGCAGCCCCAGGCCTCCACATAAGAATAGGCCCCATCATCATGGCAGCATGACAACGACCAAATGCCCAATATTACAATTGTATTTATATTTTCCTAACAAAATAATACATTTTTTTCTAGTTTTCCTAACTTCGTGAGAAATTTGGGGTGACAGTGAGGGGTGTACATGTCTAATGGCTCTGGCCACACCTACACTGCACTGGCCACACCGCTTCTACTTCTCCAAATAGGCCCCTGGTCATTTTCAGCCCTAGGCTAACGTGACCCTTAATCCGGCCCTGCTATCATCAATTTCTAAAAGCCTATAATATACAAGGACATTTTTTTTTTTTTTAATTTAGTGGCTCTGGTGTATTATAACAAAATGATAATATTTACAGTAGTGGGGTGTTTAGAAGTATATAAGAAACCTTGTACCTACTGTATATTACATGGGCTGTGACATTGCACTTCTTTTTCATACCCATATTACTTTAGACTGCGTTATCACCTATAGAAGTTGCCCAGCGCTGTGCAGGCTACTGGGCAGCCCTTGAGCTTCACGCACAACTTGAATTCAAGGCATGTGGCCTATGGCTTCCCGAAGGCCTTCCTAAAGATTCACTGCAGCGTAACTATATTGGCTAGGGTTTTACAAATTCCTTACAATTAGTATTTCATGCTTAATATAAAGCAATCAGAATAAAATCATATAAAATACAAATAACTGTGAGGTACGACATTCACCATCTTACTTATTTACACACACACACACTCTAACATAGCTCCTTACGGTAAGGCGCCATTTACTGTAAAAGAAATGACACCAAGTAAATCAGTTATGCGATTGTGCAGGTTTTATGGGGAACTGAATAACAATCCTCCCAGCCCTGAACCCTGCACGGTTACGGAGAGGCAGAGAAAACAGCGCACGTGCTGGGCAACCATGTTACATGTACAGGGCGCTGCTTAGCAACAGACTCATTCAGAACCTCAGCACAAACAGAGGCCAGGAACTGCTCTGTATCCTCCAAGCCTGGCAGAATAGCTGACCATACTTCAATTAACAAGCTGCACTTAAATCAGATGCCAGGGGCTTCGGAGGGGACATGCCAGAAATATTGTAGTACGTATAGAAGTTCTATACTAAAAACAGACCAGAGCTGTATGTGCCGGACAGCAGGTTCCCACAAATCTCTCAGCAATGGAAGCAGTAGGACGGTAGCAAATTTCAATCAAATTCGGTCCCAGAGTCTTATTATATTACTACTCAAAACACACAGCCAGGAAATGATTATACTTTGTAGATCACATGGAGTAGCAATTACAGTAACTGGGGAACTAAAACAGCATTTCATTCAGGACCTGACAGCTCAGATTCTGGGGAACTCCTAAAAGCCACTCAGGGACTGCATGCAACCCAAATAACTAACTTGCCTGTCAGTTTTGATGTCACTGCACAAACAAAAGTGAGGTAATGTGAGCCACAGTGAGAGCAACTCAAACAGCCCTGCAACCTGAACACACACACACACACACACACACACACACCTTTGTGTACTCAAGTCAGGGGCAGAATGATTTCATAACATGTGACAGGTGCAGCACGCTCCCAGCTTAGCTGCAGCACCTTCACCATACATCCGCTTAGTCTGCAGCCCAACCAGGGGCAGAAATCGTTTTGTTGTTGTGACTGACAGTCAATAGGTCACAAAGAGTTCTGTTTCATTCATCAAACAGCACTCAGCCTAGAGACCTAGATCTACTGAGCAATACACAAAACCACACAAAAAGGAACATGCGGGCAAAATGAGCAATTCAATGCAGATACTCGCTAGATTAAAAAGGGGACTCATCTTATTAGAACATCCAAAAAGCTTAAGCCCACTCACAGGAAGTACATGCATAGGTAACGCCCACTATAAAACTACTCATGTGAACTTATTTATTAAACATTATGTGTAAAGCGCACATATATTTTGCAGCACATATCAGTCACTCACGTCAGTCCCTGCCACAGCAGAGCTTACAAATCTATATTCCCTACCATAATCATCGCTCATACACACGACGGTTATTTTTTGTCAGACGCCAATTAGGTGTTTTTGGAGTGTGGAGGAAATCCACGCAAACACGTGGATAACATACAAACTCTACAATTAACCTGCCCTGGTTGGAACCCATGACCTAGTGCTGTGAGGCAGCAAAGTTAACCACTGGGCCACCCTGTTGCCCTTTTATTAAAACAGCCCTGACCTAAATTCAGTAAATTGAGGAGTATATTTTTGTATACGGGTGAGTCCTGAAAATTGGGAAAGGGACAGTTTGTGGCACAGCAGCCGGTAGCATCACACAGTGTGACAATGCCACGATTCCCATCAAACACCTCGCCCACTTAAGTGAAGCGGGATCCGGGGCTCCTGATATGTTTCGGGAGAGTAGGCAATAATGTATTTTGTGGAAAACGCTATGTCTATATATCCAACTGAATTCCATGTATATAAAAATTTAGCAAACCAATCTTCTGTTAAAAAAGCACATACACACACCAGAGGTACCCTATGTGTGATGTAAGAAAGTACAATATAAGCATGGCTCGGTTTACACAGAAAATTATTCAAAAGTATGTATGCCACCATATTTCTGCAAGTCACTGACTTAGTGATATATCCGCCATCCTATACAGAGCACAGATCCACCCATTCAGGGAGAAATAAACACGGCTGCTCCCAGCCAGCAAAGGATGATGACAGAACTGGCCGTAGCGAAACGAGTTACTCACTTTTTACTTGAAAACATAATTGGACATTGAAAAAAAAAAAAAAAAAAAAAAAATTCTATATGCATTGCACTATAAAAGTCATAGCTTTACCCATTAGTGGTCTCTCTCCGTGTGATGGTAACCATATAACGGAGGGGGAGGGGCATTGCCATGTGAGTAAATACAGCAGACAGCGCCCAAAGGACATGGCAGTGCCACCCCTGCTGACTGCAGCAACAAGACAAGTAGGTAGGAGGTTATTTACTAGTATTAAAACGCTAATAAAAGTGGGCCTAAGACTATCTTCCTATATAGGATCTGTAGGAAGGATAATATTCAATAACATAAAGCAATGAGGATCTTATCAAGCGCACTTGCTGCATAATAAGCACCACCATCATACTGGTTGCATCACAAAACTAAAATATTCATCTATTACAAGCAGCCTCTCTCTATGCTCTTCACAAACCCTGAAATTAATTTGTCTGTTGACTTTCATGTAAAAGCCACGGATGGGGGTGGGTGCAACCAACACATCAAAGTCTCCACATGTAGCTCTAAAATTAGATTCCGGTGTCTTTAAACTACAAAGACTACAATTAATTAAAAAAAAAAAAAGTATTAGGACTGTAAATGTACACAAACACCATTCTGGCAGAATATTCAAATAACCTGGAGCTGAATGGCTGGGATAGAATGTACCTATCCCACTCACTTTACATGACAATGTCAAAGATAAGGAACATTAATATGAAACTACCAAAAAGGAAATGTTTAATTTACATAGCAACAAAACACAAAAAGGTTAAGCAGCATAGAAAAAAAAAAAAAAAAAAAAAGTTTGCCCACATCCTAAAAGTGCAAGGTGGGGAAGTGACAATATCAGTTTGTGGAAACGCATAGGTCACAAGAAATATTGGTGATAAAACTCCGATGATGTAATAAAGGTTTGGCGAGAAAGGTTACAAACCTAAAACTACGACTGGTGTAAAACCACAAGTCAACCTGAATGGTTTTTTTTTTTTTTTTTTTTTTTTTAAGTTCCAAAAACAAAACGGTTTTTACTTTTTTTTTTTCCCAGGAAAACTGATGGCAATTAATGGATTACTGGAACATCACTCACTATAATCCAAAAAGGCATTGGGAGTTACATTTTGCAATCTGGATTCCAGCAATGACTACCCAATGACACCACCCATTCAGCCAATGCCTACTGTGAGACAACGACGCAAAAAAAATCACAAAAAATTACTTTAGTCAAATCTATATCCTTTAACCCAGGATAACAAAAACAGCACACAATATAATGTAAAAGGTCATAAAAAATTACCCTCTGGCGCAAAAGGAGCGTCTTACTGGTATCACTTGGGCATCAAACTTGGTATAATAAATAACAGTACTGATAATGTACTCCAGCAGCTTCATTTAATATTAAAATATTGGGAAAATATTTGTATGCATTACATATGACTATCACAAAAATAAAAAACTGCTCTCATGTCCACTGATGTTGACCCTTAGATGTGGCATGCCAGCTTTGTACGCTCAGCCCTGCAATCTGTTCCCACACGTGCCCAGCAGAGAGGGCATCAGCTGCCAGAGGATTTATGTTATATACTCATCACACTTATTTATCCTGCAAACATGCAGCAGTCTCTGACCCTAAGGAGTGACTAATCCAGGCAGCCTAGAATAAAAATATTAATATAATAAACGTGTGGGTGTTAGTGTTAGAGGAATTTTACAAACAGGTAGAACGAGGTTCACACAGCACTGAGATCTCGCAAAACAAAATCCAATACTTCTTATATTATAATATTATCTCTTCTAACAGACCTTTCAGAAGCCACAGATTAAAGTAACAATAGAACCTAAGATGCTAAAATACTAAAAATAAAGACAAAAAAAATAAAAAATAGAATGTGTATACTCAGTGTATTTTATTATTAAGTGACTTTGTGCATCATTTTATATTAGGTCACTTGTCATTAGTGCAGTCAAAGACTCTACAGATAAAATTTTATTACCACAAACAAAAATATTTATAAAAGATTTCAGCCTTATTGACTAATTATTTTTTTTCATTCCTTTTAAAAAAAAAAAAAAAAAAAGGTAAAATATATATTTTATATGTTCACTACAAACTACTTTCTAGTTTGTTTTACCTGTAATAGGGGAGGGGGACACACAACCACACCTGAGTCTCCTACCTGTTGCTATGGCGCATTTGTATTACATTGAGAACACTGCATTTATGGCACATGGAAGGTATAGGGAGAGTGACAATCACACAGGGGGGAAAGTTCCCAAACACCATTCTTTCCAAAGTCCCAGAATATTACATATTATATTATATTATATATATACACACACACACACAGTAACAGGTTAACATTTTAGGAACCCAGAATAACACAACAGGGTCCAAACAGCAAAGGCAACAATGTTACATTAATAAGCACTGAGCTGATAAACACAGATCAGCCAGCTGCTGTGGGACTATTTATTAGTTGCAGGACCAAGGAGTCGCAGACTCTGGCTGGCAGGGTGTGCTGCTGGGAGTTGTAGTCCCACCACAACAAGAATGTGTTAGGCCCCTCTTACACAAGCCAGAGGCACATATATGTGTGACATACCATCCTGTGTACACTGAGAACACAGCACTGACATTGCTGTAACATGAGGGTAGAGGTATCCCCCGCCGCTTACCTGAATTACAGGGTTCTAGTCCAGGTGTACAGTCCTTAGGGTGACCAGTAATAATCCACAGAGAGCTGAAGGTGGGCTATAGTATCCCGGGGGGACCCAGAGAAGGAGGAGATCCTCCACAGATCACAGTCAAAGTGCTTCTAGCCTGAGTGCTGCTGTGTGTCTGCTGCCTGTGCAGGGGGGAGTGCACCATTAGCACAGGCGTGGGGGCGGGGAATTGTGCTGGGGGACACCCAGTAGGAGGAGCTTCTATTATCGCCCCGCCCACCCAGGCTGGGGCTGCTGCAGCAGCAATAGCAGGGGCGCACCAGAGGAGAGATCACACACAGACGTTATCTATGTGCTGCTCTCATTATAAATACCAGGTGTGAGATCTCCTGGGAGATTCTCACTTCAGCAACCAACACTTACTGCTGCCAGCCCAGCATGTCACCTAGAATAAAACACCTGGGAGGGTTACTGCTCCAATGCTCTTCTTCAATTTCTGATTATTTGGTATTATCCAATAGTATATTCATAAATGCTGAAATGCATGTACATGTTTGTCAAATTAGCCAAAACTTATTTATTATTACAAGCAAATAGTATATGCCATTCACATCAGTCCTGTCCCACTTGAGCTTGCAGTCTAAGGGCCTGATTCAGCAAGGTTCGGAACTGCTGACACGCACGTAATCGGCCGACTGTTGTGATCTGCGCTGCGTATGTATGCTAACTAGCCACTGCGATCGGGACTGCGATCGCAGAGACTACGCAGACCCATCGCAGAGTGATTGACAGGAAGTGCCGTTTATGGGTGGTGACGGGGGGTGGGTGTCGGAGATACGCAGATGTGCCAGTGCGTTTGAACGCCGTTGCAGGGGCGTGCATAAATTATCCACTGCGATGCCCTACGTAGCCTGAGGTCTAATAGCGTGCAATGAAGTTAGACATTTCTGAGTAAGGTCAGAGCTTGTGTGCGTGAGGCTGCGGTGATACCGATGGTTTGGCAGTCTTGTTAAACATTATGGATGCGTGTAAGGTAAAGTGGTCGTCCTTATGTTGTGCTGCCATGGCGCATCTCGCACGGCCCTAGTTACGGCACTGGTATCTACGTCAGGTGTCTGGAACTGATGACTGTGCCGGGCTCTTTACTGTATTTTTTGTTCAAAATGATTCGTACGATACATGTATGTAGTGAACATGAAAAATAGTCATTTATAAGAAAAAAATAATATTAGTGTGATAATATTCAGTTGCTCCTTTTCTGATTTATTTTCTAGTTGGAAAAATGTGAGCTAATTAGGTATTGTTTTGTGTAATATATATATTGCTTAATGCAACCTAGGAAAATATTCCACTTTGCAAAAATCTGGAATAAAATTTTCTTCACATAAAAATCATGCCCCTATTTCATAGTTGCCGATATTTGACCCGGGTGCTCAGGCGAAGCCAGACGGGGAGGAGTGTGTGCGGGGTGTGGTGCTGTGAATTGTGTAATGGTGGCATAATGGTCGCTCGCTGTACAATACTGGGATTTGTGGCAATGTGAGCTGGGGGGCAAATGCTACATTTCTTACATGCTTAACTGTGAATCACTTTATTGATCCGCTGGACCAACCGTTTCCATGGAGAATTGGACAAGTCCACGATGATGGTCTACTCTATTAGGAGTTTAGGAGAGCTTCCCAAAATTTTCCAGTCACCTAGACATGTCCCAACGTATTATTAAATGTAGCAGAACTTCCTGATGCAACTGAATCATTTGCATCCATGCGCAAGGTGTGTGTGGGGGGAATACCACCATCTTTACTACTAGGCTGTTGACCAACTGCACAACTACCCCATTGAGTTCCATGAGTGACAGCCATGAGTCCACACTTCTCTACCATCCTGATTATTGCGACCATCGGCATTGCGAGGAGACCCTAAGGTAGGGTCTCAGCACTCACAATGCTGAGTGGACTTCCAGCTATAATAGAGCCGGAAGTCCACTACTGACATCACTAGTGATGTCAATAGGGACACCCACAGACGGCAGGTGTTCCTTCGGGAACCCCTCCGTTTGTTCAGCCACTCCCCCCTACCCGCCTACAAAACGGGGCGAGCTGTTGATCAACATCGACAGCCGCCCCGTTTTGCTGCGAGCTCCAGAGCAAGTGAAGGGCTCACTCACCACGGAGCTCGCGCACGCTCGTTGCGTGCGCACTGGGCCACCATCAACCCACTTGCAAGCGCAATGCGCTTGTGAGCGGGTCTGAATCATGCCCCGAGTCCCCACATTTTTAGCCAAAAATATGGATTTTACTAATTTTTTCACCTGCTCGGAGATGGTGAAAACTTTTCGTCCATGAAGAGGGCATAACCAGCTTTAATATGTTACATAGAAAGTATATTGTGTTGCATTCCAGCATATACAGGACCAGTAATCACAATAAGCCATTAGATGCGGCAGTAGGTCTATCCTGTGTGAGCAGAATGTTTTTTTCAGATGTGGGCACCATTCCTGAGCATTGGAGCAAGTCCGGGAGTCTGAGGGAGCAGCAGAAGAACCTAGCACTGCCCTGGACATATATGTACATATCGGTCTCATTATCTACTGGATAGTGTATTATTATACAGTATTAACAATTAACCCTATAGTGGTCTGTAGCAGTGCACCCCTAACAGTGCATCTTTTCCACATCTCCTAGTTGGTGCACAGGTGTATTTATTTATTACTGGCTGGCACATTTTAAAAGATCCATAGGTGGTGCTAATCATTTCATTTGTGATACTTAGAAGAGCATGCAGCACTAGTAACATTCTATTATATTACTATTTCTATTGTGGTCATGGTATGTGCTGCGGAGGGGGGTTTCCAGGCAGACGGAAACCCCCCCTGCATTTGCCTATGAATTAAATCACCTGTGCTCAACCATGGACATCTCTAAAACCTGAACTGTTGGGGAGCCGTGAGGACCGCGATTGGGAACCTCTGGCCTATGGAGTTTTCGTATGTGCGATGATTCCGGAGAAAGGATTGCAAGATACACATTTAGGTGCGAAAAATTCGCTCATGTGAAAACTTGCGAAATCTCGGCTTTTCGCGTCTAATTGAATTCCTCCCTGAAATGAACACCTGTGTGTACAGCACTATCCAATGGAAAATATCATTCACAGGAAACCAATGCAAAAAAATTGGTTATTAAGAAGCAAAAAAACCTGCAGTTATTAAGTGGTTAAAAGGAAGAAAAACATAAAACATAAACTTGTGGTTTCTTCCTTCCTTCCCACTTATACATTTGTTCCTCGTGCAGGTTACAGTTTCTGTTTGGGTGAAAGAGATACAATACCATATTGTAAAGAAAATTCCATGAATATTGTAGCATGCAATAAACCAGTTTTACATTCCTTCTCCACCTAGTTGCATTGTTGTTAAGGTAGTTTTAGTTTGTTATCACTATTTCACTATTACTTTAAGCTCCAATTGCATGAAAAAAAAATGCTATTTATGTTAACATAAGTCTCCCTGGCTACTGTAAAAAGACACATTGGGACAGACGTAGTAAGCTCTGGAAAGTGATAAAGTGGAGAGTGATAAACGAACAACCAATCAGCAGGGCCGTAGCTAGGGTAGTGCGGCCGGTGCCATCGCACAGGGCACCACAGGTTAGGGGGCGCTGTTTGGGCCTGTCAAATTTGTGTTTATTATCATTCTTGCTTGTAGTTTCCTCTTATTTCATCCCCAGCATCTCCTGGCCTCTCCTATCTCTTCCCTGGCCCTTCCCCATGAAGCCATGGCCCTTTTTTGGGTGCATTATGTCGCTTTGAAAAATGAGGGGGGCGCCAATGCTCTTTCTGGCACAGGGCACCAAAAAGTCTAGTTACGGCTCTGCCAATCAGCACCTGTTATTTCTCAAACACGTGCCTACTATCAATGAGATGTATTACATCTCATCGGCTGGAGCAGGGGGGAATGAGAACTTCCCCCTCCGGCGATCCCCGCTGTGTCTCACTCCCGGCGCAGCAGGGACAGCGCTGTCTGCTGTGGGGATAGGGCATCGCCAAGCTGCAGCTGTCGATACCGATAGCTGCAGCGGGCGGAGCGGTCAGGCGAACTGACCATTCATACATAGGTACCCAGGCTATACATGGGGAGAAGCGGTATCAGCGCACATAACGTGCGCTGATACCGCTTCGGTGGTTAATACATCTACGCCAGAGTCTGTAACATGGCAGTTAGGGTTTGAGTGTCTGGTCATTTATTACCCTTCACTTTATCACTTTCCATGCTGCCTGCCCTCTGCTGTAAATGATTTATGGTATAATATGTATCATGTGGTTACCATGGAGATTAAAGTAACATGACATGATATATCGAGTAGCAGGGCTTTAGAAGCCCCTTTCTCAATATATGCAGTATATACGTTCATACACCCCTTTTCATTCCTCTGCCGTCTAGGCACCAGGAGGGAAGGTTATGGGTAGTCACCAAGGGGAGAGTTAGGGTTAGGGTGAAGATTAGGGCTAGAAAAGAAAAAAATCATGTGTCGACCATTTTTGTGTTGACCTTTTGACCATGTTGACATTTCTACTTTTCGACCTGCTTACATGTAGACCTTTAGTGTGTCGACCTTTTGTCCCTGATGACCTTTTGTCCCAGTCGACCTATTGACTGTCTAACATCTGGTGTCTATCTAGACACTTTCGACCTTTTTACTGTCTATGTCTTATTCCACACCCCTAATAAGTCTGTTTGCAGAGGTTATCATGAAGCACAGTTCCATTTATTGTCTTCTCTTCTCCTTTATCTGCTTGTAGAGGACACCTATCAAACTATCTGAAAGGTGACTAGCCTCTCACAATGCAATCGATTGGAGATATCATCTAATGGTAAGGGTCATTAGGGGTGGGATATAGGACTGGATTCAAAGTTTAACACAATCCCGATGGTTTGCTTACAGCTCTGATGTTACATGACCGGCGCATGTACAGAATATGTACTGCGCATTAGCCGATCACTGACTGCGACAGCGGTTGCTGTTCCCACTAAGCTGCAGCACGATTTACATGCTGCGGGTGTTTGGGGGTGGGGGCGGCGCTGCCTGCATACCCAGAAACTGGGGCATGGTGGCCCCGTTTTTTGGGAGTGTCGAGGCTAGTGGCTGAGTCTTGCAGCGCAATTTACTGGCCTCGCAAGTGGGCAAGAGCTGGCCATTAAGCTTAGGTTTACTCAGATAGGCCATGTAGATACGATCCTGCGTCTTCGGACGCAGGCATCGGATCTGAGATTATAGCAAAAGGCATCCTCTTCCTTCAGACACCTATTAGAGCAGGGCAGGATTAGGGCTTGTGGGGGCCCCGGGCAACTAAATTGAAGGGGCCCCGTCCAATAACATTTCTGATGGCAGCCCTGCCGCCGGGCACCTATTCTTGGCAATTGTAGGGTTGCACCGTCCAAGTGTTGGATAGGAAATATGGCAGAGAACAGGAAAAAAGATAGAAGTTTCCACATGTTATGAATGCAATGAAGAAAATACTTTTTTTTACAGCCCAAGTACAGCAATGGGGCATATTGGGTGGTATGTACAGAGTGTCACATAGCGATAAGCAGAAACGGAATATACTGTTTGTCATTAGTAATATTCAAATAAAGCAATAAAGAAAAAATTTAATTTTGAAATTCGGGATAATAGATCATGTCAAAGATAACAAAATTAAGAAATGTACATTAGAAATTACTTTTTTATAAACTTAAATCTTCTGTTTTTATTTTTAGTAAAGAAATTGTTTGGCTGAAAATGTAATGATTGATCCAATGGTGTATATCGTCCTGCAAACAGATATTTTGCTCATCTGTACTTCTATAACTGTTTTCCACTGGTCAGAATGTCATAGTAAATGCAAGTGTTTGATTGGTTGCTATAATTTACTACAAGTTAAATTTTATATATAATATACTAAACCTGGTTGCAGTTAGCATGCCTACAGCAGTATCAGGGTCTCATTCAGACCCGGTCGCAAGCACCGATGTGCTCGCAACCAGGTCGATAGTTAGCCCTGCGCACGCACAGTGGCCGCACTGCGCGTGTGCAAGCCCCGGAGCGAGACATAAACTCTCTCGCTCCGGAGCTCTCTACAAAAGGGGCAGCTGTCGATGTTGATCGACAGCTCACCTCGTTTTGTGGGCTGGCCGGGGGGGTGGTTTCCAAAACGGAGACGTTCCTTAACGAACACCTACCGTTTTGTGGGTGGACGCACTGACATCATCAGTGCTGTCAGTGGGGAGTTTCCTGTTCTTTCAGAGCAGGAAGCTCCCTGGGGCTTGCGGCTGCCGAGACCCAACCTTAGGGTCTCGTCGCAAGCCCCGATGGTCGCAATGATGTTCACCATTGCGACCATCAACCTGGTCGGTTGTTAAGCTGTGGGTGGTAACCCACAGCTTACCTAACGACCAGGAGGCCGCACTTCAAAAATGAAGGGCCTCAGTCTGATAGCAATTAGCATGCCAACAGCAGTATCAGTCTGATAGCAATTAGCATGCCAACAGCAGTATCAGTCTGATAGCAATTAGCATGCCAACAGCAGTATCAGTCTGTTGCTTTAAATAATGTTGAACGGTTGCAGGAACATGAGAATCATGTTTAATTTTAATTTTTTTTTAAGATAAAATAACAAACTGAACATAGCATGTTACATTTAGGACAAAGCCTACACTATTTACCGCCTATTACATTTTGGTTGTGAGAAAATAAAATGATCACGACCAGAAAAACTAAACATGTAACATCTTTCATTATTAACATGTGTCTATACACATGGAATGGCATTTATAGATGGGTTGGGTACGGGATCTCGACGGTCAGAATGCTAACAGTGGTATCCCGACATTTAGAATCCTAACAGATTTTTGGAAAGATTGTAACCCAACCCTTCCTCTAACCCACCCCTCCCGCAGCATTAACCCTAACCTTCCTGTCCTCCAGCCTAACCCTAACTCTTCCGTCCTGCAGCCTAAACCTAACACTCCCACCCGCAGCCTGACCCTAACAATCCCCCTAGTGCCTAACCCTATCCCTAAACCAAGCCCCTAACCCTAACCGTGATACTTACCTTTGGGATGCCGGAGCCAGTATTCTGATGACCGTCGGGATTCCGGAGCCAGTATTCTTACCGTCGGCATCCTGACGATCTGGATACTGACTATATTCCTTTATAGACATATATTAAACTAATATCAACTTTGTATTGCAGTTAGAAGGTGCCAGTAACTACATATTCAACTGCACATACAGTGGTTTACCCTGCATTCATATAAATATAGGCATGTCAGCATTTTGACCAAATAAAAATATATAGACTATCGACATTGACAATATAAGCATGTCTATATTTTGTCGACATTTTAACCAAATCCAAATATAGACAGTCAATATGTTAACATTGCGACCTAGGATGGGTATTAGCGGTACTGTGCTTGTCATTTCTTGCCATCTGTTGGAATCACAGCATTATGCTAATTACACTCGGACTAAATGCAATTAGCAACTCTTATGATACTACTGCCATGCTATTTGCAATCAGACTGTATATTTCAACAGTTTCATCGCAATTAGCATATGAAGGGTAGTATCATCTTAGTTGCTAATTAAAATTAGCCTGACATGACAGGCTTAAGTCCCCCATACATCTGCGAGGGATCGCCGCGATGTAGCGATCCTGTAACCCGTCATCGCAGGGTTGGTGAAATCCAACATGTTGGATTTCACAGATTTGCCGATCACGATCAAAAAATGATTGTGATTGGCAGATTGGTGAAATTTAACGTAGAATTTCACCAATTCTGCTGCATTTGCGACTGGCGGAAAGGCGTTTCCGATCGGATCACAGGATCACGAGATTGGACGTCTGATGTATGGGGGCCTTTACTCATTAAAGGTCACCTATTAATATTTATGTATTATGACTGTCGATATTTTAGATTTTAACTGTGTCTACATTTTGGTATTCAAACTTATTATTTGTCTATATTATAACTGTGTCTATATTTTGACTGTCAACATTTTTACCTTGTTGACATTTATTTTTTCAATGTTGACATTTTGACCCTGTTGACCTTAAGTCCATGTTGACCTTTTGGTCATTGACATTTTGACCATGTTGACATTACGACGGGCGACATTTTGGTGTCAACCTTTTGATTGTCTATGTTTTGACTGTCTAAATTTTGACTACATCCCAAAAATAGCCTCCTGGGCCCCAGAGGCTAGTTGACATGATTTGCAGTGAATCGCATCACTGTACCCTGTTCCCGGCTGCACAATATCACATATTGTGGCATTGCACAGCATAGGACTGGGCCGCAGAGATAATATTTGTGACATAACACCATGGCCGTAACTAGGGCTCTGCGAGTAGCACTGTCCCCTACTTCTGGTTGCAGGGTACCTAGAACGGCACCCTGCAGCCACTCTGCTGCAGCAGTGTGCTGCCTGTACTATCCATTGCCCCCTTATGAGCAACGTCATATGCAAAGGGGGTGGGGCTGGTACAGGGCGCTCAGAACGCTTGTTACGGCTCTGGATAACACACCCCACCTCGTCGACCCCTCCAGAATCTGGCTCTTTTGTCACTCTGCAGTATTTCATATTTCTTTGTCTGGGTCCGGCCCCACTGAGATCACTAGTGATGTCAGTGGGAGTGATTTTGGCTCTGATAGAGCCAAAATCACTCCAGGGCTTGCGTCCATGAGACCCTACCGCAGGGTCTCGTCGCAAGCCCGATGGTCGCGATGGTCTTGACCATCGCGACCATCATCATGGACGCTCGCATAAGCTGTGGGTGGTAACCCACAGCTATGTGAGCCTCCAAGAGGCCGCTCCATTTTTAGGTAGGAGGGCCCTGATTCAGAGCGAGCGCTCTGGTCAGAGCGTCCGGCTCTGAATCAGGCCCTCTGTACGGCTCTGCTTACCACATGTGGTGGAATATAAATAAAGGTTGATAATAATAATATAGAATTTGTTTTGTGCATATCGCCATACTTCAAGGAAAGCCTGTCTCACTTCCTAACTCACTGATCTGGATTGGTCAATAAACTTTGTTGTTGGAAGCAAATTATGCTATAGAGTGGGTGTTCTCAATTCAAGTCCTCAAGTACCACCAACAGGTCATGTTTTGTGGATTTCTTTAGTCATGCGCAGGTAATAATCTATTTGGCTGAGTCAGTAATTACCCCACCGGTTTCCACAGACAGAAATCCTCAAAACATCCGCAAGAACTTCCTCCCGATTCTGAACTCTTCACTAGGAAGTGGACGGATGCTTAAGTGCCTACTCTTCTGGGGATGGTTGAAATTGCAGATCAGAGCAAGAGGGGGAACCTGTTTTCTATATGTTATTTTTCAATCTTCTATACAATCTAAAATATTTTGATTTAACAAATAGGTAAAATATGGACCTTTGTGAGTGACAATAGTTTCAGTAGAACTAGAAGTAGACGGCCAAACTGACTGATTTGGTGCCACGCACCACCCAAGGTGCAGGTTTGCTCCCCGGTGACACCTGCATTTAGCTTGCAGGGTGCAGCAACAAACAGAGCAGCTGCAGAGCCGCCCAGGACATCCTTAGGATGCTCCAGGTGCTCATCTTCTACCTGGTTCCATTGACCTCGCTCCCTCATCATGACATTTTGATGTTACATGTTCAGTGTGTGAGACCAGCACAGGGCAGATTTGTTGCCCAGCTATGGAGCTAAGGAGCCTACACTAGTGCCACACTGCACATGCACTGATAATGTATCTCAGATCTAGATGGTAATGTCTGTGTCACACTATTCCAGAACGCCTGGGAGACTCCTGAATTTCCCCAATTCTAGCCTTTCGAATGCTGCCCCTTCCCCAGTGAAGTGCGTTAATATAGCTCCACCCCAAATTGCAACATTTCTCAGTGGTTGGCAGGGCCATGATGCCGTGATTTTCGGCACCATGCAATCCTCGCCTTCCATCCCTACCAAAGCATATTTTTGCACATGAATCCATCACTCACTGTCTCCAGGCATTGGTTCCGTCTCCTATGCAGAGAAATGGAAATCAGTGGCCATTCAACCATACTGTACTATGGCTTCCTAATGTTTCAGGGGTCTATTTACTAAGCAGTGTTAGGAGACAGAGTGAAAAGTGATAAAAAAGTGATAAGGTGCCAGCCAATCAGCTCCCAACTGTCATTTGTCAAACACAGCCTGTGAGATGACAGTTGGGAGCTGATTGGCTGGCACCTTATCACTTTTCACTCTGTCTCCTAACACTGCTTAGTAAATAGACCCCACAGTCCCATAATCTATGGAAGTTGTTGGGTCAGTCATGCTTGGAGAATACAATCTTTGTAAGGCTGTACTTCGCAGTGATAAAAAGGTGAAGGCTGAGGGCGGCTTTCTATTTTAAGGATGTATTTCTGAAATAAAAAATGTGTGACTTTTAGCACATGAGCTACCATTTCTTAGCATATCATTATACATCAAGACAAACTATTAATACTCAGAATGTAAATACTTAAACTCACCTTTCTAACTCTGAAGAATTATTTTCTTTGCAGTATGAGTCAGATTAGCAACCGGAATGTTTTCTCACTGGAGAGATTGCTCACAAAGCATGCTCCATCTGTCATTATTTGCATTTATTCTCTGTATAGGACTAAGTGACTTCAGTTCTGCGCTGACCAAGGTTACTAATAAGTGTTCTGTAACATAACAAGATGCTGCTGGAGTTAGTTTAGATTAATGGATAGCTGTGTTATTGGTGTAGCTGTTATTGGTAACAACTGTTCATGAAATGATGTAACATTTGGGAGCTGGTTGGTGAGATTTAGCAGCAAGGTGGACATTGTGCACACACAGTGTACATGTTATGCTACATAAGTTTTCCGCAGCTCAGACACTCAGTGCCAGTGACGGCTCCTGTGGTCGGGCTGCATCACAGTCCAAAACTGTAAATAGAGGAGCCACACCAACTACCAGAGAGTCCCGGCAGGCGATGTTTGGCAGCATTTGGGGTGGCATTTGCTGTGACTGGTCTATTTGAATTTTGGACTGTGCTGCAGACCCACCTCTGGAGCCGCTACTGCTCAGTACTTAGGAGCAGGCGATAGCAATGGGCATTGGTGAAACAGGGCAACACAAAGGCCCATAGCCCATAGCAAAACTTGGGAAGGGGAATGGCGATGCCATTCGCACCTAATACCCATACAGTCTGGCATGCCGAGAAGGGGGTCTCCACTCTGCTCTTATTGACACAGAAAAAAAGGTGCCTAAGAGGTAGGTGACCAGGCATTGCTGGGGCCCCTCTTACTATGGGCCCCGTAGTCACCTCACCCACTGAATCCTATATTGATAATGAGCATACGTTTACTGTCTGTTATACATCTATTGTATGTTATTCATATATTCTATGTTATACATCTACTGTATGTTATTCATATATTCTATGTTATACATCTACTGTGTTATTCATCTATTCTATGTTATACATCTACTGTATGTTATTCATATATTCTATGTTATACATCTACTGTATGTTATTCATATATTCTATGTTATACATCTACTGTCTGTTATACATCTACTGTATGTTATTCATATATTCTATGTTATACATCTACTGTATGTTATTCATATATTCTATGTTATACATCTACTGTATGTTATTCATATATTCTATGTTATACATCTACTGTATATTATACATATATTCTATGTTATAGATCTACTGTCTGTTATACATCTACTGTATGTTATTCATATATTCTATGTTATAGATCTACTGTCTGTTATTCATCTATTCTATGTTATAGATCTACTGTCTGTTATTCATATATTCTATGTTATACATCTACTGTATATTATACATATATTCTATGTTATAGATCTACTGTCTGTTATTCATATATTCTATGTTATACATCTACTGTATATTATACATATATTCTATGTTATAGATCTACTGTCTGTTATACATCTACTGTATGTTATTCATATATTCTATGTTATACATCTACTGTATGTTATTCATATATTCTATGTTATAGATCTACTGTCTGTTATTCATCTATTCTATGTTATAGATCTTGTCTGTTAGACATCTACTCCATGTTATATATCTACTGTATGTTATTCATGTATTCTATGTTACAGATCTACTGTATGTTATTCACATATTCTATGTTATAGATCTACTGTATGTTATTCATGTATTCTATGTTACAGATCTACTGTATGTTATTCATATATTCTATGTTATAGATCTACTGTATGTTATTCATATATTCTGTTATACATCTACTGTATGTTATTCATATATTCTATGTTATACATCTACTGTATGTTATTCATATATTCTATGTTATAAATCTACTGTCTGTTATACATCTACTGTATGTTATTCATATATTCTATGTTATAGATCTACTGTCTGTTATTCATATATTCTATGTTATACATCTACTGTATGTTATTCATATATTCTATGTTATACATCTACTGTCTGTTATTCATCTATTCTATGTTATAGATCTACTGTCTGTTATTCATATATTCTATGTTATAGATCTACTGTCTGTTATTCATATATTCTATGTTATACATCTACTGTCTGTTATTCATATATTCTATGTTATACATCTACTGTATATTATACATATATTCTATGTTATAGATCTACTGTCTGTTATTCATATAGTCTATGTTATACATCTACTGTATATTATACATATATTCTATGTTATAGATCTACTGTCTGTTATACATCTACTGTATGTTATTCATATATTCTATGTTATACATCTACTGTATGTTATTCATATATTCTATGTTATAGATCTACTGTCTGTTATTCATCTATTCTATGTTATAGATCTTGTCTGTTAGACATCTACTCCATGTTATATATCTACTGTATGTTATTCATGTATTCTATGTTACAGATCTACTGTATGTTATTCACATATTCTATGTTATAGATCTACTCTATGTTATTCATGTATTCTATGTTACAGATCTACTGTATGTTATTCATATATTCTGTTATACATCTACTGTATGTTATTCATATATTCTATGTTATACATCTACTGTATGTTATTCATATATTCTATGTTATAGATCTACTGCCTGTTATACATCTACTGTATGTTATTCATATATTCTATGTTATACATCTACTGTATGTTATTCATATATTCTATGTTATACATCTACTGTATGTTATTCATATATTCTATGTTATACATCGACTGTATGTTATTCATATATTCTATGTTATACATCTACTGTCTGTTATTCATCTATTCTATGTTATAGATCTTGTCTGTTAGACATCTACTCCATGTTATATATCTACTGTATGTTATTCATGTATTCTATGTTACATATATACTGTATGCTATTCATATATTCTGTTATAGATTTTCTGTCTGTTAGACATCTACTTTATGTTATACATCTACTCTTTTATTCATCTGTTCCATGTTATAGATCTAGTCTGTCAGACATCTACTCTATTATACATCTACTGATTTATTAATTTATTCTGTGTTATAGATCTACTGTCTGTTAGACATCTACTGTATGTTATACATCTACTGTAAATTATTAATCTATTCTATGTTCTTATTTTCTTATTCATCATTACAGAGTCAGAGCAGAAATATTCTTCACTCCACCAGTATAGACAAATCTGACATGTCACTGAATGCCTAGTCCCAAAGTAGCAAAAAAGAAATTTAGTTTTAAACAGTTTACAACATAGAAAATATTTCCCAGGTCAGTTGAAGAGAATTTCACCATTCTGTTATAAACTACACTAACATAGCAAATTCCGATGGAGCAGTGAGATTTAATACTACTAGGATATTATAAACAGACAGCCCTCAAGTCTTTGAAAGCAATACTGACACCATTTATAGATGATTATTAACAATGGATGTGGACAGCGTAGAACTGGAGAAAGATCCCACACTATTAAAATGCTATTAACCAGCAGCGGCTCCTGCCCTCTTGAGAAGGGCAGGGACACATGCACATAACACTGGCTTCTGGGGGCTGCATTGACTGCAGCCCCAAGAAGCTGTGTAGGGCTGCCTGAAAGGCAGAGCAGCAGCTTCCACTGGAAGCTGCTCTCTGCTAATTGCAACCCGGACTGGCAGGCTCGGGGGGGAGGAGACTGGCAGGTGGCGCTTCTAATGGGAAGCCATCTCCAGTCACAGTGTAGCCAGTGCAGTCACGACTGCACTGACTCACTGAAGTGGCTGATTTTACTGGGGAGGCTGCAGCCCCGCAGCCCCTAGATAAAGTTAGCCACTGCTATTAACTAACTCAACCAGAGCCCCTGGTAATAGAAGGATAGTTGATGATTCATTACCTATAAATTGGAAGGACAATTTTGGCTTGATCTATGGACTAAGGGCCTGATTCAGAGCGGGCAATTTTTTTTTTACCCCGGCCCGCCAGGCCGCTTGCTAAGCTGTGGGTGACTTTAGTGGTTGGCCTGGCGATGGTCGCGATTATCGCGACCATCGGGCTTGCGACAAGACCCTTGTGGTAGGGTCTCATCCACCGCAAGCCCCAGTGAACTTCCTGCTCTAATAGAGCAGGAAGTTCACTACTGACATCACCACCCACAAACGGCAGGCGTTCCATCGGGAACCCCTCCGTTTGTGCAGCCACCCCCGTCTACTGTAAGTTAGACATGTAGGGGAAGATGTATCACCAAAGGGTGCTACTGAGCCCACAAACTTAAAAAATGATGGCTGTCGTTCGCTGGTCTAATCAGGCGCAGTCACCACTGTCCGGCCTGACCCCCACTGTGACCCTTCACCTTATACATGACCTGTCCTCAGTCCTCACACAGTCAGCAGCAGGCCAAGTGCAGTGGCTGCTCATTCTGTCAGCCTCAGTGCTGACCTGTGCAGTGTAACACATGAGCGCGCACCCCTCAGCTCTCTCCTCCCCTCTCTCTTCCCATTCCTTTGAGAGAATTAAGTGATTCAAGTGAACAAACTGCAGAGCTGGCTGGGCATCGGTACTGAGAATATTGCACTGGCCCTGGTTCCCGCCTCCACCCCTGTCTCCCCGGGACCCCCCCCTCACACTCTGGCAAAGCAATATATGTGTTTCGCACCCAGTTCTGTATCTCCAGACATGGCGGGCGCTTCCGCCCTGAGCCTCTCTGCAGCTCCCCTTCTTCCGCATACTAATGAGGCTGCCCTCTACCAGTCAGGGTGTCCCCAGATGGCTCCCATTGGTTGGAGATGAAGCTCATGCTGCTCTCCTGGCGCAACCATGCCCTGCTATTGGACAACGCAGTCACCGGGTAGGCCTGCTGGAAGGGGGGGGATGGTGGTGGGCGTGTTCACTGCTAGGCACAAAGGTGCCTAATTCAAATGTGGGGACTGTACAGTGTTGGGAGGTGCAGAGGGGAAAGGTTTAGGGGAAAGGGTCATGTGGGGGTGATGGGATGTGTGAAATCACTCATGGCATTTTGGGCACTCATTGCCACTAGAGGTAACATAGAAGACCACCCCAACCCCTGTGTTAAGAGCAGCACTAAGCAGGCAGGCTGTGATGGAGTGACATGTATTATCGTTCCCTGTGTAATAATACAATGGGAGTAAGGTAAGCTGTGATTTGCCAGAAGCTGTGGTACTCTAAATCCCTGCTGTCATGTAACTTCGAATCCTAGCTAGCTCCACAGGTTGGGCCCGCTGGAACCTGTATAGGGCTGGGCAATAAGCGGGCGTCCAGCTATTGTAGAACTTAACATCCCAGCATGCCCTGCCACAGTTTTGCTATTTGGCCATGCTGGGATTTTTAGTTCAACAGCAGCTGGTGGGCCGCTTATTGCCCACCCTTGCTGTAGTCCAACAGTACCTGCCTCTGTGTTATATGCTGTATGAGACAGTATTTATGGCTGGGTACAGGGGTACTAATCTAAGGGGGGGATGAGTTATCAGCACTGCTCTCCTAGGATAGTTAGTGATCACACACTCTGGGGGTTTTCTGTCAGAGTGGTGGCTGCTGGGATCCTGCTTATTAGTACAGGGGCAGAGAAAATCAGAATGTTTCATGTATGATGTTACAGACTGCATGGGTTAATGTCAAGTCACATGACGGCACTGTGCGAGCAATCTGGAGCCAGAAACTATAATGGTGCAGATGAGAGTGTCTGTGCGGAGGTGAGAGTTCTCCAGAGAGGTCGCTGTATCCTTTATTACTGTACATTTACTGTGTGTCTGTTCCCGCCTGGCACAGTGATCTCTAGTGCAATGTACCTTGGGTGCTCCTGCCGGTGTAGGACGAGGGTCTCTGCATGCACTACGGGAGATCTGTGAAGGGTGCAGTGTCACCCTGCTGCAAGCTCTCCCAGAACAAGCAGCACTCAATGACTCCTAAGCTGGTGGGTGAGATGTCCTCATCTTGCTTATGTGTCTCCAGTGGCACAAGCGTGTATCTGGTGGGCTTGGGTAGTGGTGGGCAGGTGTTCTGGTTGGTATGGGGCCCCCACAAGTTTGTTGCGTTGGGCTGCCACAACCCTTAATCCGGACCTGTTTAGGAATGAAAGTAATTGATGTGACCATGCTTGGCCAGCAGGGAGAGGATCCCCAAGTTTCTCAGGCTGCACACACTTTCCCCAGCTTGGCATCAGATATTTCCCCTGCAGGTTTCCATACAGTCAGCAGGACTAAGCCCATGGACAGAGCACTGCACCTTGAAATCAACAAGGTGGTCAGCAGGCTGGGGATCTGCAAATCTGTCTGTCAACTAACCGTGCCTGTCCATCCAGCAGTAGAACTACAAGTCCCAGCACACCTTGTCATGTATGTGCTGGGACCTGTAGTGCCATTGCAGCTTGAGAGCTGACATGTCCTGGGTTGTTAGCCATCTACTGTGTATTATACATCTATTGCATGTCAACACTTAATAAAGACTTCCTGATGTTCCCAGCTGTATATACTGTAATACATAGCAAGTGTGAATATTTACACTCCGTAATAGCGTAGGGTGTAAGTGTACACATAGAGATGTGACTTGTTTGTGTTATTAATAAATGCGAAAGCTAGATTACTTTATTCATACACAATATATACATACAATAATAATATAATGAAGCCCAAGAGAGAATAGTGTCTGGACAGTGGGCCTGATTCAGACCCACTCGCGAGCGGCTGTCCGCTCGCAAGTGGGTCGATGGTCTGCACTGAGCATGCGCACGACGGAGGGAGCTCCGTCGTGCGCATGCGCCAGACACGACGAGCGAAGGACTTTCCTTCGCTCGTTGTGTCCGATCAAAGGGGGCGTGCTGTCAATGTTGATTGACAGCACGCCCCCTTTGGTGGGCGTGCCGGGGGCGTGCCTCCCTGACGGGGGCGTTCCCACGGGAACGCCTCCCGTCAGAAGCCGGCCCACTGACATCACTAGTGATGTCAGTGGGAGTGATTTTGGCTCTGATAGAGCCAAAATCACTCCGGAGCTTGCGGTTGAAAACCTCAACCGCAGGCTCCGGCTCGCAATTTCGATGGTCGCGATGGTCACGACCATCGCGGCCATCAAAATGCACGCTCGTATAGCCTGTGGGTGGTGACCCACAGCTATACGAGCGTCCAGGAGGACGCTCCATGAAAATGGAGCCCGGCCCTCATGCAGAGCGTGCGCTCTGCTCAGAGCGTACGGCTCTGAATGAGGGCCAGTGTTATTAGTAAAGAAAAAGTCACGTTTAACATATGATTAAATACAAAAATCTGTTGTTCTACCCCTATAACCTCAAAAATATAAATGTAAATCTCCTTTCCTGCTGTAGTCCAAAAATGCCATTCAGAAGTGGGGAGATAGCACTTTCCATCTTGCTTTTAGTAGAGTTGGAACCATGGAAAGCTACTGAGGACATGGGACGTGGGGCTGTGCAGGAAGAGTTGAAGCACAAAAACGAAAATCTGAGTCTCTGTCCCAAATACTTATGACCACAGAATACTAAATATTAAAATAGATTTATTCCTAAACAGGGAATATAGTCCCTTTGAATGACTATTTTCAGTGTAGTTCCGCCATCTGTGCTTATATAATGATGTATGTCCTCTGTGCAAACACAGAGTTCCTGTTCTCTTCTACCTGATTAGGAAAGTCTCAAGATTACAGGTTGTTTAGTCACAATCATTTTCAGAGGCCATTGTGTAAAAGACTCGTTCACATTTGAGAAGTACATTTGAATCATTATAGGGTCAGAGGGACCTTCGAGATGGTACAGTCACAACTTCAGGAAACAGTCTTTTTGTATCTGTCTAAAGCTCACGGAGATATATACGTCAATAAAAAATTGGCTATTTTTCAAAAAGATCATATTCAGTGGGTTACAGTAATGCACAAACATGTTTCTTTTGTATTTGATTATATACATGTTTGTGATTATCAGTTTAAGATTAATCAATGTTTATCCAACTATAACATGTACAGTAACTGCTTGCAATTGTTATCTTATATTTTGGCACTATCCATCGATTTTTAACATAATTAATAGCAATCACACTTTTAAAAAAACAAATACTGAGAGCCATAATGACATTTAAAAAAAATATTGAATGAATGAATTAATGGAAAATAAAAACATACAGCCCTTTCCCTCCAATAAAAAAAAGCAAGAGGACAGAATTAATAATTATAAAAATAAGCATTTGTGTTCCATGGACATCGTGTTCACACAACCAACGTTTGCTGACTGAGGGTTCCATGATGAGGTTTGTCAGATTGGGTTGGTTCCATTTTGTATATAGCAAAAGAAAAACCGTGCATCAAATTGCATGTTTGAAATACAAAGCTCAATGCTCTGTGCTGGTTTCAAGATAAGGTCGAAGCAATCCAATGTATGAAATAGCACTTTTCTATGTATCAGTGGGATTGAAACCTATTCTGACAATTATGTGATTGGCAGGTGTTTAGGAAATTCTTGTGATTGGCTGAGTCATTATTAACAATCCGGGGCACCGCCATTCGGCGGTTGGTGCTGCCAATGAGCAAATACTCGCAAACGTTTTTTCATGTGGTTTTTTTTTTTTCGTATAATCGGATTGATTTACCTAAAGAAGATTTCCCATTGGATTATTGTGGGAGACGAAGAATCACAATTGTACATTTCCAAAATAAACTTGTGGTGTGGGTGAGTTTTCAATTCAATGAACCCTATCTAATAAATGTGTGTGTGTGTATTACTTACATAATGCCCAGACTGTCTAACCCTGGGGCTTTTGAGGAACATAGAGGCCACATTAACCAATCTTTTTTTTAATTAGTACCCGGATTTACCATGCCATTTTATTTTAAAGCAGCGACACATGGCATGGAAATGCCAGTTTGATACACCAGCAGTAGGTTGGCTATAGACTTCACTTGTAGTTTTCCCAGTAGGTTAAACTTGTTTTTCTGGCTTTACTTTATTTTTTTAATTTGTGAATGGGGCAGATTATGCTTACTGTCATTGATCATAGGATCTTCCACCCAATTGTGTTTGCCTTGTGACTGTTTATTACCCTAACCCTCCCCTCTACCTGCACCTGCCTGTCTTATGCCTGAGCAAGTGGAGGTCATCCGGTCATCCGTGAAGCCTGTTGCAGCGACACCAGAGTGAGATTAGAAGTTATGTTTTTTGTTGATTTTATGTTTTATTTTTGTTTTAAAAGAACATCATTGTTCTTTTTTAGAGAGCCTGCTATATGTATCTGATATTGTAATACTTTGAGATTCCAATCTCCAAGACAATGAATACCATTGTATGAAAATTAGGGACTCATACCCATATTTCTGTGATTTTAGCTCATTATTGAGTAATTTGATTTGTATAGTGCCGTAACAGGGCTTTAATGATCCCTGTGCCACCCCCTTTGTGCATGATGTAATGATTTTGTGCATAAGGGGTGGGTCCAGCCAGCAGCCGGAAGCGTGGCAGTGCACGGAGCATCTAGAAGACGCTCCGTGCAACTGTATACAAGGCAGGGTGCATCCAAAGAGTGCTAAGGCAGCATCGGAACGCTACCCTGCTAGCATGAAGTAAGGTCCATGGGGAAGCGATGGTGCCGCCCACAGAGCCCTAGCTACGGTCCTGGATTCTACCATAATTCCATTGCTGACTTGTCCAGGTTTAGTTCCCAATTATTATAAAGTGGATGACGAGACTATTAATTTAATACTGACGCGGTTTGGGGATATTAATCAGGGACGTGCATTCAGGGTAGGCAGAGCCCCCCTGTCATACTCCTGAGATTTGATATAAAAATTATTAGAATACAAAGAAGATATAAACATCTTCTTCGTTTATTGTAATCATTTTTATAGTTAACACTCACCAGCTTTGTGGAGCTCCCTGGGACTGCAGGGAGACGAGACATGAGGCAGCGACAGCTCAGCCTCGCTTCTGTATAGACAGACACTGCTTGCAGAGCTGAGGGTGGGGACACACCACGGGCAGTAGGCTGCACAGAAAGACAGCTAATAGAGGCATGCCTCTGAGTATGGAGGGCATGCCTTGAGCACCGATGGACAACTTGGATGTGTCATGTGACCAGGACGTGCACTGCAATGTTTAGAGATCGGAGCTCGGTCAGCAGAAGCAAGAGAAGACACAGTGATGCAGGTAGGAGATTCAGTGGACACTGAAGCTTAGTGTAATTAGGGGAGAGTTACAGTAAGTAGGGGGTGAGAAAGGCTCCCAGCACTCAGACCCATTTCCAGGTGTACCTCCCCAGATGTCAGACTAAATTGGGGGTAGAAGGATTGTTTCTAAATTGTGAATGCTATTAATTTAATGTCATGTCTGGTTGGGGGAAGATATATATATTTATTAAATGTGTATAATACAAATTTAACAAGCAGAAACTGAAGCAGCAGCAGGTGGTAAAAGATGCATAAACAGGTAGGAGAGAGAGTAGCACTGTCCGTCAAAAGTCCTGATCCTATTGGCACAGCCCAAACTTTTTGGGGTCTGTCTCATTCAGTCAGGACTTTTCCCCAACTGAGAGGTTTGTCCTTCTTTACGCTACTCTTGTGTGAGGGGAGAGTTTCATGGCCCCTAACAATGTTGCTCATAGCATTGTAGATGAAGGTGAAATAACAGACTTAGAGTACAGCATAATGCTGTCTAACTCTGGGCATCAATTATCAAGGAGTTTTATAATTTACAACGAGTGATAAAAAACTCGCTGCATGTGATAAATGGTGCTCCAGCCAATCAGCTTCCAACTGTCATTTTTCAAACATGACAGTTGGGAGCTGATTGGCTGGAGCACCATTATCATACACAATGAGTTTTATCACTCATTGTGAATGATTAAAACGTGTTGATAAATGAGGCCTTCTATATGCCCTTTGCATGCTGGTCAGACTCATGCCAATCCAGTGGTGGCATTTGGCATGATCCCCTGAGGGATGCTGGATCAATGCTTCTCTCTGTTTCAGGCAGGCAGGGGTATTAGCAAAGCCCTTTTCCCTCAAACATTCTATTCATGGGAATATATAGTTCACCATGGAAGGGCATTGTCATTGCTGCATGTTTGAATCTTCCCCGTCTCAGTAGGAGAGAAGAGAGGAGCATTGGAACATTGGAGACTTAGGTATATGCGCTGAATGGGAGGATAACCTCACTGATATTGTTTGCTATTTTTTTTGTGTCTTATGACCTGGCATATCCTTCTGACAAAGGTAAAGAAGGTTCTGTTCTTCTGTGCAGTATATTACTGGTTACATTTCTGGTATGTCCTTATCCCTTCATTGTCTACCTCTACTCCTGATTTTCTCTGTCTCTTTTGGCTGGTGACCTCAACATTTCTGCCTTTTATTAAGATGTCTCACTGTGTTTACTTTAGCTTAGTCCTGACCCCACCCTTGGAATTCCTTGTGTTGTCCTGATAAGTCATTCAGCAATCTGTCTGACCACCTAAGGAACATTTCCCATTCTGCTGCAAGGGAAATGGATCCGCTATAGGTGCAAAAAAACACATTAGGCATCGTGTCCTGAGTTATCTCACAGGGGGTGGGATGTACTAATCGTAAACATTCATAAATGTAGCATTAATAAACACCGATATGCATGTGGTAAGTGGTGGGATGTATCGCATTAAGAAAGTGTTGCTTGATACATCCCGCCAGGAGTCATTTATCTACCAATTGTAATAATGTCCATGGTAATTGATGTTTTTGTTATGGTAGTCCTATAATCACCTAATTTGTCAGTAGTGGTTGCAGTGTTCAAATATAAAATGTGCATCTTGCATACACAGTAATTTTACCTGAATTTATACACAAGAATCAGCACTGTGCACCTGTCCTCCTAGAGATGCATCTCTCCATGTCGGGTTGGGTACAGGATACCAGTGCTCGGGATCCTGGCGGTCAGAATCCCAATGCCGGTATACCGGCAGGTTTAGGGCACCGACACCTGTAGGTAAGTATCCTAACCCTACACCCAAAACCTAACCCTCTCTCAACCACACCCTAAACCTAACCTCCCCCCAGTACCTAAACCTACCCCCCTACTGCCTAACCCTAACCCTCCCCCCCTAGTGTTTAACCCTCCCCCTAGTGCCTAAGTCTAGCCCTTAATCCTAACCCTACACTTAACCCCAATACATACCATTAGGATTCCGGCACAGGCATTCGGAGCATCGGCATCCCGACTTCAACTACCTCTCAAGAAGCCACCTCCTCAGATCACCTAAGCTGGACACATATATGATGTCCAAGCCAGCAAGGAACCAACTATTTGGTTACATATAGTCCATGGAAGGAGAGACCTGCTCACTCTTGATTTGAGCTAAATGACCAGATAAGAGAGTCAATGCTATCTAAATGATCCCACACAAATGCCAAAGCACTCAGCAGCCAAACAGATTTTCTGACCAATTAAAAAGGTAGAAGGAAGCATGTTAAATAAATAAAACAATACATATACAAAAGCATTGCAATGTGGTGCAGTAACAACAAATGAAACACTCTCTCTCTCCTCCGTGAACAAGCCAGATTGGCGAAACGCACGTTGGCAGCGGCAGCAAGGGTGCCCATGGCTGCGCAGCTTGGGACACCCCATCATTAAGTATGTATCTCCGGTTATGTACTATCTACAGTTATGGCATTTTTACATGTGTTTATTTTATGTGCTATGCCTGTATGAATCACTTGTCACCAATGTGAAGCTGCTAGATTTTTTACAATCATAACAATGCATACTTAAGACATCAAGTCAGCGTGAATCAGCGGGGCTGATTCAGACCCGCTCGCAAGGGCACAGCGCTCGCAAGCGGGTCGATGTTTGCCCCCTGCGCATGCGCCACTTCCGGCGTGCGCATGTGCGAGCCCCAGTGTGCAACTGAAGTTCAATCGCTACGTGGCTCGCTACAAGATGGGACGACTGTCGATGTTGATTGACAGCTCGCCCCGTTTTGTAGGTGGTTAGGCAAACACAGACGTTCCCTTAGGAGCGCTTGGCATTTGTGGGCGGCCCTACTGACATCACTCGTGATGTCAGTAGTAGACTTCCTGCTCTATTAGAGCAGGGAGTCCACTCGGGCTTGCGAGAGCTGAGACCCTACCACAGGGTCTCCTCGCAAGCTTGATGGTCACGATAATCGCGACCTTCTCCAGCCCGCTCGCACAAGCTGTTGGTGGGCACCCACATCTTAGCGAGCGGGTAGGAGAAAAAAAATAAAATCCCCGCCCTGATTCAGAGTGAGCGCTCGCAAACAGTGAGCGGCTCTGAATCAGGCCCTTTGTCTTTATATATTGGGGTTGCCCATTACATCTACACCCTTTTACGAAGAGGTATCTATCGCATCATTGCTTAATCTAAATACAATTTTATTTGAACAAAATATGTATTCTGAGAACTACAGCATTTGTATTACCTGCAACTACAGGATTAGGGAACATACAAATTAGGGGTGAGCGGGTTCGGATTTCTGAAATCCGAACCCCCCCGAGCGCCCCCGATCCGAGTCCGATCCGAATCAGGCTCGACTTTTCCCGCCTGACTCGGATCTGAAATCGAGGCAAAACGTCATCATCCCGCCTTCCGAGTCTCGTGGGTTTTGGATCCTATATAAGGTACCCACGTCGGCGCCATTTTCTCACTCGGCTGTGGACAGTGAAGAGGGAGGGTGGGAGTTAGGGCTGTGTAGTGTAGTGTAGTGTAGTGTAGTGTAGTGCTGCTGTTGTCCACTACTTCAAAGTCCATAGGGGCTGGCTGTGTTGTGCTGTGCTGCTGTTGTTAATAGGGGCTGTGTCCACTACTTCAAAGTCCATAGGGGCTGGCTGGACTGTGTTGTGCAGTCAGTTCTCCATAGGGGCTGTGTCCACTCCAAAGTCCTGTGCAGTGTCCCAGTCCTAAAGGAGTGCTGCAGTGTTGTCCAGGGGGTGCTCTGTCCATCAGGGGTGCTCCCCCCAAGTGCTAAAAAAATAATATATTTTCTGTGTTTGTGAATTGTGTGCGCAGTAGCCGCACGTGCATCAACAAAGTAGTGCCAAGCGTGCGCCTGTGTCATAAGTAAAGGGCCGGCTGGCTTGACCGTTAAGGGTGCTGTAACCCCCGAAAGTACACTCCAGTCCAAACCAAAAAAAAAATTATTTTCTGTGTTTGTGAATTGTGTGCGCAGTAGCCGCACGTGCATCAACAAAGTAGTGCCAAGCGTGCGCCTGTGTCATAAGTAAAGGGCCGGCTGGCTTGACCGTTAAGGGTGCTGTAACCCCCGAAAGTACACTCCAGTCCAAACCAAAAAAAAAATTATTTTCTGTGTTTGTGAATTGTGTGCGCAGTAGCCGCACGTGCATCAACAAAGTAGTGCCAAGCGTGCGCCTGTGTCATAAGTAAAGGGCCGGCTGGCTTGACCGTTAAGGGTGCTGTAACCCCCGAAAGTACACTCCAGTCCAAACCAAAAAAAAAATTATTTTCTGTGTTTGTGAATTGTGTGCGCAGTAGCCGCACGTGCATCAACAAAGTAGTGCCAAGCGTGCGCCTGTGTCATAAGTAAAGGGCCGGCTGGCCTGACCGTTAAGGGTGCTGTAACCCCCGAAAGTACACTCCAGTCCAAACCAAAAAAAAAATTATTTTCTGTGTTTGTGAATTGTGTGCGCAGTAGCCGCACGTGCATCAACAAAGTAGTGCCAAGCGTGCGCCTGTGTCATAAGTAAAGGGCCGGCTGGCTTGACCGTTAAGGGTGCTGTAACCCCCGAAAGTACACTCCAGTCCAAACCAAAAAAAAAATTATTTTCTGTGTTTGTGAATTGTGTGCGCAGTAGCCGCACGTGCATCAACAAAGTAGTGCCAAGCGTGCGCCTGTGTCATAAGTAAAGGGCCGGCTGGCTTGACCGTTAAGGGTGCTGTAACCCCCGAAAGTACACTCCAGTCCAAACCAAAAAAAAAATTATTTTCTGTGTTTGTGAATTGTGTGCGCAGTAGCCGCACGTGCATCAACAAAGTAGTGCCAAGCGTGCGCCTGTGTCATAAGTAAAGGGCCGGCTGGCTTGACCGTTAAGGGTGCTGTAACCCCCGAAAGTACACTCCAGTCCAAACCAAAAAAAAAATTATTTTCTGTGTTTGTGAATTGTGTGCGCAGTAGCCGCACGTGCATCAACAAAGTAGTGCCAAGCGTGCGCCTGTGTCATAAGTAAAGGGCCGGCTGGCTTGACCGTTAAGGGTGCTGTAACCCCCGAAAGTACACTCCAGTCCAAACCAAAAAAAAAATTATTTTCTGTGTTTGTGAATTGTGTGCGCAGTAGCCGCACGTGCATCAACAAAGTAGTGCCAAGCGTGCGCCTGTGTCATAAGTAAAGGGCCGGCTGGCTTGACCGTTAAAGGGTGCTGTAACCCCCAAAGTACACTCCAGTCCAAACCCAAAAAAAAATTATTTTCTGTGTTTGTGAATTGTGTGCGCAGTAGCCGCACGTGCATCAACAAAGTAGTGCCAAGCGTGCGCCTGTGTCATAAGTAAAGGGCCGGCTGGCTTGACCGTTAAAGGGTGCTGTAACCCCCGAAAGTACACTCCAGTCCAAACCAAAAACAAATTATTTTCTGTGTTTGTGAATTGTGTGCGCAGTAGCCGCACGTGCATCAACAAAGTAGTGCCAAGCGTGCGCCTGTGTCATAAGTAAAGGGCCGGCTGGCTTGACCGTTAAAGGGTGCTGTAACCCCCAAAGTACACTCCAGTCCAAACCAAAAAAAAAATTATTTTCTGTGTTTGTGAATTGTGTGCGCAGTAGCCGCACGTGCATCAACAAAGTAGTGCCAAGCGTGCGCCTGTGTCATAAGTAAAGGGCCGGCTGGCTTGACCGTTAAGGGTGCTGTAACCCCCGAAAGTACACTCCAGTCCAAACCAAAAAAAAAATTATTTTCTGTGTTTGTGAATTGTGTGCGCAGTAGCCGCACGTGCATCAACAAAGTAGTGCCAAGAGTGCGCCTGTGTCATAAGTAAAGGGCCGGCTGGCTTGACCGTTAAAGGGTGCTGTAACCCCCAAAGTACACTCCAGTCCAAACCAAAAAAAAAATTATTTTCTGGGTTTAGCCGCACGTATATATCAAATCGATATAACATAAATGGAGGACCAAACTTTCTCCGATAAAAATAAAATAGAGAAAGATCAAGAACCACTTCCTCCTAGTGCTGAAGCTGCTGCCACTAGTCATGACATAGACGATAACATGCCATCAACGTCGTCTGCCAAGGCCGATGCCCAATGTCATAGTAGAGGGCACATACAATCCCAAATGGCAAAGTTCAGGAAAATGACCTTGAAAAAGACATTTAAATCAGCTGAAGAGAAACGTAAACTTGCCAATATGCCATTTACGACACGGAGTGGCAAGGAACGGCTAAGGTCGATCCCTAGTATGTTCATGACTAGTGGTTCAGCTTCACATGACGATGGAAGCCCTCCTCCCACTAAAAAAATCAAAAGAGTTAAGCTGGCAAAAGCACAGCGAAGAACTGTGCTTTCTAAGAAGATATCACAAATCCCCAAGGAGAGTCCAAGTGTGGTGGTGGTTGCGATGCCTGACCTTCCCAGCACTGGACGGGAAGAGGTGGCTCTTTCCACCATTTGCACGCCCCCTGCAAGTGCTGAAAGGAGCACCCACAGTCCACTTGCTGATATGCAAATTGAAGATGTCACTGTTGAAGTACAACAGGATGAGGATACTGGTGTAGCTGGCGCTGAGGAGGAAGTTGGCGAGGAGGATTCTGATGGTGATGTGGTTTGTTTAAATCAGGCTCCGGGGGAGACAGTTGTTGTCCGTGGGATGAAAAAGCCCATCACGGTCATGCCTGGGCAGAAGACCAAACATTCCACCTCTTTGGTCTGGCAATATTTCTATCCAAATCCGGACAACAACTGTCTTGCCATATGTACCATATGTAAAGGTGAAATAAGTAGGGGTAGGGACGTCAACCACCTAGGAACATCCTCCCTTATACGGCACCTGCAGCGCGTTCATAAAAAGTTACTGTCAAGTTCAGAAACTTTGGCTAAGACCGTAAGCAGTCCAGGGACACCTAAATCCCGTTGTCCTGTTGTATCCAAGCGCCTGCAAACCACACCGTCAACTCCCTCCTCGTCAATTTCCTCCTTAGTCAGGATCGGAAGTAGTCCTGCAGGCCATGTCACTGGCATGACTGACTCTCCTATCCGGGATTCCTCTGGAGGATCCTGCATTGCTACGCCTACTGCTGCCGCTGCTGCTGTTGCTGCTGCTGGGAGTCGTTCATCATCCCAGAGAGGAAGTAGGAACACCACTACTTTTACTAAACAATTGACCCTCCAACAGTCCTTAGCGAGGAGGATGAAGTACGACAGCAGTCATCCTGAAGCAAAACGTATAACTGAGGCCTTGACTGCTATGTTGGTGTTAGACGTGCGTCCGGTATCCGCCATTAGTGCAGTGGGATTTAGACAATTGATGGAGGTAGTGTGTCCCCGGTTCCAAATCCTGTCTAGATTCCACTTCACTAGGCAGGCGATACCGAGACTGTACAGAAACGTCAGAAAAAGTGTCCTCAGTGTCCTGAAAAATGCCGTTGTACACAATGTCCACTTAACCACGGACATGTGGACAAGTGGAACAGGGCAGACTAAGGACTATATGACTGTGACAGCCCACTGGGTAGATGTATCACCTTACGCAGCAACAGCAGCAGCGTCACCAGTAGCAGCATCTCAGAAACGCCAGCTCGTTACAAGGCAGGCTACGCTGTGTATCACCGGTTTCAGTAAGAGGCACACCGCCGACAACCTCTTAGAGAAACTGAGGGAAATCATCGCCCAGTGGCTTACCCCACTTAGACTCTCCTGGGGATTTGTGATATCTGACAACGCCACCAATATTGTGCGGGCATTACATCTGGGCAAATTCCAGCACGTCCCATGTTTTGCTCACACAATAAACTTGGTGGTGCAGAATTTTCTGAAAAGCGACAGGGGCGTGCAGGAGACGCTTTGGGTGGCCCGAAAAATTTCTGGCCACTTTCGCCATTCAGCGACTGCGTGCCGAAGACTGGAGCGCCAGCAAACACTCTTGAACCTGCCCCGCCATCACCTGAAGCAAGAGGTTGTGACGCGGTGGAACTCAACCCTCTATATGCTTCAGAGGATGGAGGAGCAGCAAAAGGCCATACAAGCCTATACATCCACCTATGACATAGGCAAAGGAGGGGGTATGCACCTGACTCAAGCGCAGTGGAGAATGATTTCCGTGTTGTGCAAGGTTCTCCAGCCCTTCGAACTTGCCACACGTGAAGTCAGTTCAGACACAGCCAGCTTGAGTCAGGTCATTCCCCTCATCAGGCTTTTGCAGAAGCAGCTGGAGAAAGTGAAGGAGGAGCTAAGACGGAGCGATTCCGCTCGGCATGTGGGACTTGTGGATGAAGCCCTTCATTCGCTTTGCCAGGATTCCAGGGTGGTCAATCTGTTGAAATCAGACCACTACATTTTGGCCACCGTGCTTGATCCTAGGTTTAAAGCCTATGTGGTGTCTCTCTTTCCGGCCGACACAAGCCTGCAGAGGTGCAAAGACCTGCTGGTGAACACACTGTCAGCTGAAGCGGAACGTGACACGTCAACGGCTCCTTCTTCATTTTCTCCCGCAACTGGGGCTGCCAGGAAAAAACTTAGGTATCCTAAGCAACCCGCTGGCGGTGATGCAGGGCAGGCAGGACCAAGTTTGGACATCTGGTCCGGACTGAAGGACCTGGCAACAATTTCTGACATGTCTACTGTCACTGCATATGATACTGTCACCATTGACAGAATGGTGGAGGATTACATCGGTGACAGCATCCAAGTAGGCATGTCAGACAGTCCATACCTGTACTGGCAGGAAAAAGAGGCAATTTGGAGGCCCCTGTACAAGCTGGCTCTATTTTACCTGAGTTGCCCCCCCTCCAGTGTGTACTCCGAAAGAGTGTTTAGTGCAGCCGGGAACCTTGTCAGCGAAAGGCGTAGGAGGTTGCTTCCACAGAATGTGGAGAAGATGATGTTCATCAAAATGAATTATCAGCTCTTCCAGGGAGACCAGCCTCCAGAAGGTACAGAGGGACCTGTGGTGGTGGATTCAAGTGGGGACGAGTTAATACTTTGTGAGGATGAGGATGTACACACTGAAGAGGGTGAGGAATCGGTGGATGAGGAGGATGAGGATGACATCTTGCCTCCGTAGAGCCAGTTTGTGCAGGGACACATTAATTGCCAGCTTGTTTTGTGGGGGCCCAAACGAACCAATCATTTCAGCCACAGTTGTGTGGCAGACCCTGGCGCTGAAATGATTGATTTGTTAAAGTGTGCATGTCCTGTTTATACAACATAAGGGTGGGTGGGAGGGCCCAAGGACAATTCCATCTTGCACTTCTTTTTTTTCTTTGCATTATGTACAGTTTGGGGCCTAGTTTTTCTAACTGCCATCCTGTCTGCCACTGCAGTGTCACTCCTAGATGGGTCACGTGTTTGTGCCGCCCACTCGTGTCGCTTAGCATAGTCATCCAGCTACCTCGGTGCAACCTTTTGGACATGAAAACACTATTGTGAGGTGTGAGGTGTTCAGAATAGACTGGAAATGAGTGGAAATTAAGGTTATTGAGGTTAATAATAGCATAGGAGCAGAGAAACCAACAAATTCTGTGATTTTAGCTGTTTTTATGCTTTTTAAAAAAAAAATACAGATCCAAAACACAAAACCCAGAACCCAAAACACGGAAGGGTGGTTTTGGCAAAACCAATCCAGATCCAAAACACGAAGAAAGATCCAGATCCAAAACCAAAACACGAAAAGTGGCCGGTGCACACCCCTAATACAAATATATCAAACAGAACGCTGTTACAGAGTAACCATTGCAAGCACTAGAACTCTATGTTTAGATACTACTCATATTTTGGGGTATATTTACTAAAGAGCGCGTTTTTAGAAGTGGAGATGTTGCCCACAGCAACCAACCTGATTCTAGCTATCATCTTCTAGAAGGTGCTAGAAAAATGTTAAGTAGAATCTGATTGGTTGCTATGGGCTCTCACTTTAGTAAATATACCCCTTTGTAACAGTATATTGTTAATTGTTGTTCAAACTGTTGTTTGTTAAATATTAGCATTAGATCATAAGCACTGTACATACTGTCATACTAACTTAAGGCGCACATCCACTACATAATTAAAATGAGCGATTGAACAATAACAATATTGTTATTGTTCTATCATTCACTAATCATTTGCAAATCGTTCATTAAAATGTCTAAAACGACCAGCGATGTGCGCTCCTGCTGGTCGTTTTAGATAAGGTACTGAACAGCAACATTTTCAGAAAGAGAATCTGAATAACATCTTCAGGTAAGGACTTAATACAAATTTTGGTCTGTCACCCTTACCTCTTCAGACACCTCCCTCAATTTTATCTGCAGTTTTTAATTTAGAAACAATGGACAAAGCAAATGATTTATTTATTACCAGTTGTTTATATACCGCACACATATTCCGCAGTGCTTTACAGAGAATGCTTGACCATTCACCTCAGTCCCTGCCCCAGTGGAGCTTACAATCTATGGGCCTGATTCAGAGCCGTTCGCTATTTGCGGTCGTTCGTTCAAAAACAAGGGGTGGCTATTCAAATGAACCGTTCGCAAATTGCAGTCTGTTCACACCTCTAAGTCTGAACGAGCGAGCAAAACATACGCTCGTTTATTTGATAAAAACGCCCCCTGGCCGCACGCACCATACGTCATGTCCGCTATTTATTAGATTAATCGAGTACATCGTACAGCGTATGAACTGCTCGCTATTCTTGTGGTTGGTGTTTTCAACCGCTATTTTGCGAGCAGTTCTGAGTTAAAAAAAACCAAGTGACGTGGTCAATGACGCTGCTGTATTAATTATGCACTCCCTTAAAACGCCCGTTTTGACCTTTAAGCACGCCTGCGTTCGAATTCCACTCCCCCGTTTTCAAGCACCTTCCCCTGTTACCACCCACATACGCCTCATTCTGTCACTCAAAAAAGCAGGCACTCGCTATATAGCGTACAAATGATTTTCGGCTGCACTGACTGGTTCGCGTATGCGTACTAAAAACCGTACGCATGCGCAGATGTGCGAACATCACTCGGAACGAGCGTACTGCCGTTAGCGAGCGGCTCTGAATGAGGGCCTATGTTCCCTATCACATGCACACACACATATACACTAGGGTTAATTTGTGTTGGGAGCCAATTAACCTACCAGTATATTTTTTTGAGTGTGGGAGGAAACCGGAGTACCCGGAGGAAACCCACGCAAGCACAGGGAGAATATACAAACTCCACACAGTTAGGGCCGTGGTGGGAATTGAACCCACGACCTCAGTGCTGTGAGGCAGTAATGCTAACCATTACACCGTCTGTGCTGCATGACTTGTCCAATCCTCTGAGGATCCAACTCCAGACCAGAGTATTGACACAATCCTACTGAAGACCTGGATGCCGAATCAACACCCAATATATGCCTTCACACCTGTCCAACTTTGCAGCAGATCTCAGATAGTAGGTGCAGAGGGAATCGGTATGAAATACTGACAGTCGGGATCCTGGCGGTCAGAATCCCGATGCCGGGATCCTGACAGGGTTAACATAATGACACTTGTTGGTTGGTATGCTAACCCTTCTCCTCTCCCTACCCTAACCCTCCTTCCCCGGTGCCTAACCCTAACTTCTCCCCAAGTGCCTGAACCTAACCTCCCCCTCCCCGCACCCTAAACCTAAGCTCCCCCCTTAGTGCCTAGCCCTCCCCCTAGTGCCTAACCCCTAAACTCCGTTACTTACCTTTGGCATACCGGCAGATGGGGTGCCGGCGCAAGGATTCTGACTGGTGTTGGTATTCTGGCGCCGGTAATATATGCGTTGGAATTCCGACCACCGGGATGCAGAATACATACCGCTGCAGAAAAAAGGGCTGCAACAGGTCCCAGGCCCAGACCGCCTCTGAATGCTGCTGCAGGGTATCTGCTGTCACTGGTATAGCCGCATCCGCCTCTGTCTCTCCTCACCTACTGATTTATTAGTGCATCATAGCCTTCTTACCACGTTATATGATAATCAATTAGGATTACGGAGACTATTTCTTATAGAAAATACATTTTTTTATTTAGAATACTTACAATATGCTAATCGCCATTCATTTAATTCTTCATGTCAGCTAAGTATGCAGATATATTATATTATATTAGATAATTGACAATAAAAATTGATAAACTGCAAAATAATTTGCACAGGGGTGGGGGGGCATAGGTCTTGCTATGCCGCTGTATAGATGATTTAGTTTTAGATGAAGTTCTTTAAGTATTAGTCACTTTGAGAAACTCCGCAGCATGAACTGATACTTGTATACCACTGTTAGCATTTTTGTGTAAACTGACTTTATTATACTTTAGTATTTTTAGATAAGTCTGCATTTTCTAGTGTATTACATAAAGTATTTTCTTTTTATTTATAAGGTGTGTCAGGAATGTGATGGAAAACTCTGATACAGCAAATTATATTCATACATGGGCTCGGGCTGACTACACCTTCCAAGGGTTGTGTGTTTTCTGTGAAATTGACTTACACATGAGTTACCAGCTCCAAGTAGTTCTTTCCAGTAAACATCAAGTCACTCCAAGTCCTGTTCAAACAGATGAAAATATTTAAAGGCCTGGAGGCACAAATGCTGTGTTACATGAGCAACTCATTTATTCTAACCATGCTGCTAACTAAATGGTGATTTGGGGGAAGTATTTTTGTAGCTATGGCTAACTTGTTGGTGTAAATATTGCAGTAACTTGTGAAATGTTTTGTTATTTTGTTTTTAGTTTCCGTTGTGTTGTAGTATTGAGGTCAGGAACAGGGAATCTTGAAAAAATAAGCATAAGAATCAGTGTTTTTAACTATGTATTACTTAGGCTGGTCATACACTACACTAGACGACAAAAATATTTACGGGGCCAGGCCATTCAGCACCCCCATACTTTGCACAATGTATGGGAATGGGAACAATGTGCATTTCACTGCATGTAATCGACAGAATGACGGTCAGGACAATCAAACATGTTAGGTAATCAATTCCAATGGTCCCGACCGTTTTCAGCCGTTTTGTGTTGACTATCGTTCACATACACACAATGAACAAGGATCATTCAGAACTGTTGTACATCGGCATGTTGAGGTTGGATGCAGTGAAGTGTCAAAGTCGCACTGCGCACATGTGATGGATTAGCAACGGTGGTCGCAGAGAGGGCTTATTCGTAAAGTAAGTGACAGATAGCATTTGGGGCAGGTAACGGGGGGTGGTTAGAAAAAGGCGGGCAAGTCGGACGATTTTCTGGGCGGGCTCCAGGGGAGTATAATGGGTGCAGGGTGTGTGGGGCACACGGGCCCCTGGGTCCAGGAGGGCCCCGCTCCGCACACCCTGCACCCATAATATTACCTCTCCGGAGTCCCCTGTCGGAGCGGGGGTCCGGTACTGTAAAAACGACTGGGAAATGGCCGCCTCGGCCATTATCCCGTCATTTGCGCATGCGCAGTACAGGGAAAATGGGCGCAGCAGCCATTTTCCTGGTGACCTGCGTATACTCTATAGACTGTGGGCGCACTCTAGTGCCCAGAGTCTATAACTCAGGCGCTGGCTGTGCACAGCTCAGTGCGCTGCCGGCCGCCTGACAGAGAGGAGGGGGCATGTGTTGGAGACTGCACACGGGCCCCCTTCTCTCTAGAAATGCCCCTGGCGGGCTCTAATGAGGTTCTGCGAATTAATTTGCAGCTGCAGGGGCTCCGATGTTTCAGGAAAGCTGCTCTGTTTGAGACAATATAGGTTTGCTCAGAAGTTCAATGTGCAGCCGATGTTCCTGCTTATACGTGAGTGGAGGATGTCAGACACCGGAGGTGAGCGTCTGTGTGCACAAGGTGGCGGCTGAAACATATTTTTGCAAGTTTGTTGTGTACGGATTTGCAGTCATTACAGGATTTGTGTCTAGCTCTGAATCAAGCTCACAGTTCAGTTTTTGGTCAGCTTTAGATTGTGTGAATAAAAAACTTTGCTGCTTCATATGTTCACACTGTATAAAAAAAATCGTACCAGTAAAAAAATAGCACTTTAGAAAAAATATCAAAAAATTACTGCGTGAGTTAATAGGGAGTGAGTGAACATTGACCTTGGACTATCCCTAAATGGTTTTGCAGGTTTCACCCCTCTCGCACAGATCATTTGCTGTCACACACAGGGCCTGATTCAGACCCGCTCGCGAGCACTGAGCGCTCGCAAGCGGGTCGATGTTGCCCAAGTGTGCATGCGCACGACGCAGGCGGCTCCGTCGTGCGCATGCGCGAGACCCGAATAACGACGGCCAAGGGGGGCGTGCTGTTGATGGTGATTGACAGCACGCCCCCTTTGGTGGGCGTGCCGGGGGCGTGGCTGCCCAGACGGATGCATCCCCATGGGAACGCCTACCGTCTGGGGCCGGCCCCACTGACATCACTATTGATGTCAGTGGGAGTGCTTTTGGCTCTGATAGAGCCAAAAGCACTCCAGGGCTTGCGGCAGACGAGACCCTACCACAAGGGTCTCATCACAAGCCCGATAGTCGTGATGGTCTTGACCATCACGACCATCATTTTGGCCGCTCACTATAGCTGTGGGCGGTCACCAACAGCTATGCGAGCGGCCGGGAGGCCGCTCCAAAAAGTAAGAGGGACGGCCCTGATTCAGAGCGAGCGCTCTGTCAGAGCGTCCGGCTCTGAATCAGGGCCACTGTTTGAAGAAGTTGTGTTTTTCCCGTGCGTCGTAAATATGCTTATTTCAAAGTAGAGTAGCAGGTTAGTGGAAAATTTTTAGTTGAACAAAAACGCCCACCGAATTTTTCCGTATGCTATCCAAGGCTTACGGGGCAGATTTTATGTGACATGCACGTGTGTTTGAAAGACCATCACAAAAGATTTAGTGATGGTCTTTTGCACATCAAAAACAAATGAAAATGTGGAAAAATTTAGAAAATTGTTTGAATTGACCATCGACTCAGCATCCGAAAGATGAATCAACATGCTCTAGCAACTTTGTCCAGAGTTGTGGAAAAATGGTTTCATCCTCCATCAGGAGAACGCACCAGCCCACACAGTTCTCTCTGTTTATTAGAAACAAATTGCAGTGCTAGAACACCCTCCATACTCGCCAGACCTAGCAGTGTGTGACTTCTTTCTTTTCCCTAAAGTCAAGTCTGTACTCAAGGGAACCCATTTTGCATCAGTTACTGAGGTAAAGAAGAAAATGACGGAACTCTTGAGACAGCTGACAGATAAGGAGCTAGAGCACGGCTTTGACCAATGGAAAATAAGAACACAGCGGTGTGTAGATACAGAAGGGGAGGACATAGAAGGGGAACGGAGTTAAAATGTACTTAATATAAACATAAATTATAGCATCAGTCTCATTATATAATAGCCACTCCTCGTATTGTATCTCTGTTAATGTCTTCGAGAACACGTGTTTTGTCCATAATAACATCTCTTATTCTTACCTGTGACTCTATGGGGAAAATGTACTAAGCGGCGGTTTTACAGCGGGTTCTATTCTATTCTAAACCCCGGGGGTTTTGTTTACGGTTTTGCAGCGGTTTCTAAATGACAGCCCTGTTCTATTCTATTCTAAAATGTGTTTTGATGGCAGTTTTGCAGCAGTTTTGACATTAGTAAATCTGCAGATAGCAAAACCGCCACCAAACCACAGTCAAAACACATTTTAGAATAGAATAGAACAGGGCTGTCATTTAGAAACCGCTGCAAAACCACCACCAAATTCCCGGGTTTAGAACAGAATAGAACCCGCCACCAAACCGCCAGGGTTTAGAATAGAATAGAACCCGTCGTCAACCCGCCGCTTAGTAAATTTTGCCCTATGGCTCTACCTTAGATAAGGATTTTCCTATAATCAGAACAACGTTTAAGGAAGTCATGGTCCACGGTAACCGTTTGTCCTATACAAACCAGGAGTAAACTAGCTCTAAAAAAAAAAAAAATATTAAAAGGAACATATTTGCCATTTTTTAAGATGTCCAACAAAGTTGCCTTTGGTTAAAGCCACCAAAAATGATCTTTGGTAATTATGCAAAGCCAGTGTTTATAAAACAAATAAGATTGAGTATTAGGGTGTTCAGTTCATTGACAGAAGTGTCATGTCCTTGCATTGCACTCTACATATATTGCACTTTAAAAATTTGCCCAATTAAATTCCAGAGTTGCAGATACATATCCTGACCTATGATTTCAGTATTATTTCATAGTCCTCCTTTTTGGCTCAGGTGATACCACAGGTAGAGCCTTTGATACATGTCTCGGTGACACTAGCCATGCCAGTCAGGTGACTCGTAGATGATGTTAACATTCTGACTTACTGTACTTGGAATGACCCCCTATGAGTGTGCAAACAAATGGTAAATTAATGAAGAGTTGGATGACGGCCGTTTACTTTGTCACAGTCATTGGTATAGTGTTGGATAGAGCTTTGATGTCATAAATTCAGATTATCTTACAACCAATATAGAGGTTCACTGAGTTGTCCAAGTCAAAGGTCAGGTTGATTTTACATCAAGCCCCTCCTCTGCACCGCCCCCACCCCCATCTACTGTATTCACGCAAACGTTGCTTATTCATTTTATCAATTCCTATCTTAACCATTTATAATAGGGACAAGGCCATGTGTGTGTGTGTGTGTGTGTGTGTGTGTGTGTGTTGTGTGTGTATTTGATCATGTGTGATTCATTTCATCTCACCTACTTTGTTCTGGACTGAAGTTCATATTATTTTGTGCATGCAAATGACTATAATTCTCTACATAGGCAATTTATTCATGTTCTATAGAACATTCACTGAAAAAGCAAATAGTCTGTTATCCGGAATGTTGTGCATTGTGAAGGCAGAATAGATTAGTCACCTTATTCTTATCTGTGAGTTCATAGCCCAAGTGACACTCCTAGTGATTCAGCCTGCCGCACTATCACAGAATCGTTTCATAAACAGAAGGTAAAGTACACTGTGTATAGGACACAAATCTGTCTATACTGTATATTACATAAAACCAAGCAGTCCAGGTAACCCATTCGCTCTCGGAAATGGTGTGATTTGCTGAGGCAATGATATATGTCCTGTACTTTACGTGAAAGAATATATTAATCTCCACTGTCCTTCACACCACCGTTGGCAGCGTATTAGAGTGTGAAGCAGTTATTTCCGGATTGATCTGTAATACAGCAAGAAATGTCCGGTGGCCGCACACGTCCCATACTATGAAAGTGGCTTTTTGTAGGCAAAGCCTGTACAGTTCATGGTAATATTTCTCCAGGATTTCCATTTCCTGTGTGTCCAATCCTCATCCCTAGGAAGCAATGATTTGTGGGGCAGTCACCTGAGCAACATTCCCACCTGTCCCAGGCTATTTCATTCAGAATACAATGTATAATTGTAGCTCACTTTCAGGTCTTAAGGGGCATACACACTAGACAATAAAACTGAACAATATCAACGATAACGATATCGTTCAACGATATATATCGTTCTTATCGTCTAGTGCGTATGGTCCGAACAACCAATGAAGCGCACTCCCACGGGTCGTTAACGATATCCCCACTCGTTCGTCGATGGTCAGCATCAGCAAGTGTGTATGCACTTGCTGGTGCCAGCGACCCCCGCCGGACCCGCCTCTAACGATGTCACTGCATACACACACCGTCTAGTGTGTATGTGGCTATACTCTGCAAAGAAATCTATAACTTTATCGGCCTTACCAATCTACTGATACTGTAGCAGAGACTAGCCAGATGCTTCCATCTCCTTGGGTCACATTGGCACACCAAGGAGAACTGGCCACCCACGTGTTGTAAATTAGTAAAAAAGAAAATTGCATAACTTTATGCTCATAACATCTTTACAAAAAATTTTTGGTAAGAAATAAGAAAGAAACATTAAAGTAAAATTCCCTTCCCAACTCATGATTCCAGGTCAAAACGATGGACTCATTGACTCGCTGCATGAATATTTCCAACCATCTCTGGTTCTTCTTCAAGACGGACTGCAGAGAACTCCTTGTTCCAGCCTTATAATGCTAAATGGTGCTCATACGTTATTTATTTATATCTATGCTAAGAAGAGGTTGCTTGATTGGCTGGGCACAGTTGGTACCAGGCTACTTTGAATGGGACAAACTATTGTACTTTTTATGGACTTTTAGTTTACACTGAAGTGCCAAAGGTCATGGGATAGCAGTATGTAAAGGTAAAGGTAGGTGGTGTCACCGTACTGTGACATCTTGGAAATGCCCAAACCTGCTTCGGTTGTGATCTGACATCTCGTGAGTCAGTTTGAACTGGCAAGGCGATGTGAATTATCGGAGCTTGAATGGGGCATTATAGTGGGTGTCACTGATGGATGGGACACTCTATTTCCAAAGTTGTGTGGACATTCAACATTCCTCGATCTACAGTGTCACGTGTGTACCAGGAATACCTCATGGAAGGCATTACCGCCCACCGTGGACAACGCAGTGGCTGACAACGGCTGCTTAATGATTGTGACCATTGGTGTCTGGCCAGAATTGTCCATGGTAACAGACAAGCGGCACTGACTCAAATCACATCCACATGCAGGAGGTTCCAGGCACATGTCCAGCAGATCAGTGCAGCTATATTTAGCTCCATGGGATATGGGAGCAGAAGACCCACCAGAGTGCGCCTGTTAACACTACAACACTAGACACAACGCCTCACTTGGGCATCACTAAATGGACCTCGGAGGACTGTCAACATGTAGCGTTATCCAACAAATCACAGTTCCAGTTGTTTTTGGGCTGATAGTAGGGTTCAGGTGTGGCACATACACCCTGACGCCATGGACCTCAGTTGTCAACAAGGCACCAAGCAGGCTGGTAGTGGTTCCATAAAGGTGTGTGGGGTGTGTTCACATGGCATAGGTTGGGTCAGCAGATCCGCCTGAAAATGTCATTGACCAGTAACTGCTACATTGCATTGCTTGACGACCATTTGCAGCTATTCATGGACTTCATGTACACAATGATGTAATAATCCAGCAGGATAATGCACTCTGTCATCGGTCCCAAGTTGTCCAGAATTGGTTTGAGGAGCATTTTGGAGAGTTTCGATGAAAGGGGGGGCCCAACGATTTTCGCCCAACATGAACCCAATAAAGCATTTATGGTATGTAAAGGAGAGGTCCATTTGCACCCAAGATAGTGAACCTACAAATATTAGGTTGCTATGGGAAGCTATCCAGATTGCATGAGTCAACATCTCTCCAGAGGTCTTCCATCTACTTGCAGAATCAATGCAACATTGAGTTGCTGCGCTTCACCGGGCTAGAAGTGGGTCCTACACGATACTAGGCATTTATCGCATGACTTTTGGCACTTCAGTGTATATAAACTAAAACAGATTCATATAGCGAGTTTGCGCACTTGAGCAGAAGCTAATTTACCAATTTTTGTGTATTTACAATTGATTCTGCTGGATCTTGCTTTGTGTGAAATGGGATAAACCTGTAGACAACACGCAAGAGATCTGGTTGTGTATCTAAAACTCTGTGCATGGAGAAGGGAAGCCTGGTTCTGACAGATGTTTATTTATTTTATTTATTATCAGTTTCTTAAATAGCGCAGCATATTTTGTTGCACTTTACAAATGGAAACAACCAGGGGCATCTTTAGAGAGGAGGGGGGACCGTGTGCAACCCCCGTCATGGGCAACCTCCTCTCACCCCGGAGGCTGGCAGGCAACTGACGTGGCTGGCTGGCCACCGCAGAATCAGTAAACTCTGGGCACTAGAGTGTGCCCAGAGTCTACTGCGCACACGCAGATCGCCGGGAAAATGGTACGGCTGCCATTTTCCCGTAGATTTCCTCACAGCGCATGTGGAAAACGCTGGAAAAATGGCTGCGGTGGCCATTTTCCGGTGGTTTTCAGCAGCGCAGAGAGACCCGACGTGGGACCTTGGAGAGGTATGTTTTAGATAATGTGAGTGCAGGGTATGCGGTGCGGGCGCACACACCCTGCACCCATTATATTTATGCCCCTGGAAACAACATTAATAGAACAACACTGGGTAGTAACATACAGACATAAAGGTAAGAGGGCCCTGCTCGCAAGCTTACAATCTATAAGGATATAGGTGTTGATACACAAGGATAGGTGCTACATATTGCAAATTGGTCCAGCCAGATTGCAGATGTTATTGGTGAGCTGTATGATCCAGTCACACAGGAAAGTTGGCCTAGGGTTAGGAGGATGAGAAAATATGTGTATACTGTAGGAAGGGAGCTAGATAGGGAAGCTATGAAGGTTATGTGGGCGGTTCTGGAATCTGATAACCTTGTCTGAAGAAGTAAGTTTTCAGGGAACGCTTGAATGTTTGGAGACTAGCGGAAAGTCTTATTGTGCGTGGGAGGGCATTCCACAGGGTGCGTGCAGCCCGAAAAAAGTCATGTAACCGTGCATGGTAACAAGTAATGTGTAAGGATGAGAGACACAGATCTTGTGCAGAGAGTAGATGTCCGGTTGGAAGATATTTTGAGATAAGTGAAGAGATGTATTTTGGTGTGGTTTGGTTAATAGCTTTATGTGTGAGTGTAAGTATTTTATATTGAATGTGGTAGAAGACCGGTACCAATGGAGGGACTGACAGAGTGGATCAGCGGACATTGAACGTTTGGCGAGGAAGATCTTCCTCGCAGCTGCATTCAAAATGGATTATAGCAGCAAGAGCCTGTTTTTGGGAAGACCAGTAAGGAGACTATTGCAATAGTCAATGCCGGAAATAATGAGTGCATGGATTAGAGGTTTTTGCAGTGTCTTGTGTAAGATAAGGTTGAAGTTTGAATATGTTTTCTAGATGTATGTAACATAATTTTGAGACAGATTGAATGTGGGGAACAAAGGACAATTCAGAGTCAAGGATGACACCTAGGCACCGAGCTTGTGAGGTGGGGTTGATTGTCGAGTTATCAACAGTGATAGAGATATCAGGTTGGTAACTGCTATTGGCCGGTGGAAATATAATTAATTCTGTCTTGGATAAATTAAGTTTGAGGTGGCGAGGTGCCATCCAAGATGAAATGGCAGAGAGACATTCAGTGACAAGGACCAGCACAAATGGTGACAAGTCTGGGGATTTGGTGGTTAGCATAAAATCGCTGGGCGGTGCAACTTCTTGATTGAAGATGCATGGGTTGAACTGTGAATATTCAACATTCTGAAAAATGTTGATTCCCCCGCCCCAACCCGAAAATGGTCAGAATCGGCGAGTCTGGGATTTTTAACATGTGGAATCGGCAGACAAAGAAATAGAGGCCGTAGATGTATGGGCCAATTTAGCGGAATGGAATCTCGCATTAGCGTAAAGTAGTTAACCTGGCTTTCGCAGCTTCACGCAAAATCAGACAATTTGTGCCCGACTCAAAATCAGGTCCTATTTGTGCATTTAGTTAAATTCAAATGTGTTTGTACAAGAGATGTGATTGTGTTTATTCCTTTCCCCTATACCTAATATTAAGGCAGGATTAATGCTGGTGTCTATGGCCACTGGCACAAGAGCAAATTAGATATAGGAGCTGGTTGAGCCCCCAAGGGCTGTGTAAGGTCCTGAGCAATATAATGGGGTTTATTTAAATACCAGGTCCCAGACACAAAAAGGAAACCGCTACTTTTTAAAAAAAACTTACATTTTTACCTTAGCTCCTTCTTGCATGGCCACAAGCTATCTTCTACGTGTATGGAGATGGACTGTATGAGAGGTAACAATTAAATTTGGGCACCTATTGAGTGACAAGTTTAATTCAGCAACATTAGCATAGACTTAGAGAGGGGGGTGGGGATTCTGCTTAGCCAAGCCTAAGCTGGTTGGTAGCGGGGACCCGGGTCAGTGATTGCCCCCATCATGTATAGCAGCACAGCGGATTATCGGGCAGTGAGAGAGCAGAGACTGTGGGCCTCATTCAGACCCGCTCGCAAGCACTATGCACAATGCACGTGCGCAAGCCGTGGAGCGAGTGAGAAATTCACTCGCTCCGGGGATCGCTACAAACAGGGCGGCTGTCGATGTTGATCGACAGCTCATCCCATTTTGTAGGCGGGGAGGGGGTGGCTGTTCAAACGGAGACCGTTTGTGGGCGGTCCTACTGACATCACTCGTGAAGTGAGTAGTGAGCTTCCTGCTCTATTTCAGCAGGAAGCTCCCTGGGGTTTGCGGCAGACGTCACCCACAGCTTAGCGAGTGGCCAGGAGGCCAGGTAAAAAAAAAAAGCGGCCGCCCTGATTCAGAGCGAGCGCTCGCTTTTTGCGAGCGCCTCTGAATCAGGCCCTGTGTCCTCTCACTGCCCGATGTGTCAACATTTTAACCATGTCCGCCTAGTTGTATGTTGACATTTTGGTTGTCAACCTAACTTATATGTTGACATTCTTAATGTCGGCATTCAGAAATTGTCAACATACTGGTGTTAACCTTCTGAATGTCGTCTACCTGACCAGATACCATTCTCACCAGCAGGTAATGTAAAGTGAGGATGACCGGTCACATCACCTAAAAAAACCGAAATATATAAACAAATTGGACAATTGTACACCTCTGATTACCCTCAAAACTTTGTGCAAGAGATGTGATCGTGTTTATTCCTTACCCCCTATACCTAATATTAACGCAGGATTAATGCTGGTGTCTGTGGCAACTGGCAAGGGGGCAAATTAGATAAAGGAGCTGGTAGAGCCCCCCCAAGGGCTGGCTGTGTAAGGTCCTGAGCATTATAATGGGGTTTAAATGCCACGTCCCCAACACTAAAAGGAAACATATTTGTTATGATTTTTGGTTGGAAACATTATTACAATATTTGTTTTATCAAATTAACAACAGTATACAAATTGATCTAACATCACAGACCAAACCGAAACACTGGAGATACATTCTTTACCTACTTTATCTCCAAATCCTATTCTCAACGTATGTGATCATTTTATATTCAGCAGATACTGGGCCTGATTCAGAGCCGCTCGTAAGCGGCCGCTTGTTCGCTCCGAGCGATGTTCGCACAACTGCGCATGCGTATGGGTTGTAATACGCATGCGCGAACCAGTCATTGCGCTCGGAAATTGTGTGCTCGCAAAATAACGAATGCCTGCTAATTTGAGTGACAGGATGAGGCATTTGTGGGTGGTAACAGGGGAAGGTGCTTGAAAACGGGGAGTGGAGATCCGAACGCTGGCGTGCCAAACGGTCAAAACGGGCGTTTTAAGGGTGTGCATAATTAACAAAGCTGCGTCATCGACCACGTCACTTGGTTGTTTCTTAGCCTGAACTGTTCGCATGATTGTGCTAGGAAAATCCTACCACAAGCACTGCGAGCAGTTCAGACGCCTTCGATGTACTCGATTAATCTAATAAATAGCGGAGATGACGTAGGATGCGAGCGGCCAGGGGGCGTCTTTACAAAATAGCGAGCGCATATTTCTTTTGCTCGCTCAGACATAGAGGCGTCAACAGGCCGCAAAGAGCGAGCGCTCAATTTAAATAGCCGGCCCCTTTTTCTGAACGAGCGAGCGCAAATAGCGTCCGGCTCTTAATCAGGCCCTCTGTTCCAACTTGTTTGTGACACGTCTGTTACATAATATTTATGTTTTGTTTTTATACCTTTTTCTGATGTTCATTAACGGATCCTTTTTATCATATGCTATCTCCTTCTTATGCCGCCTCATAAAACACTGACTGGATGCCAACTGAATAGCACTGATTATTGCCTGGAAATTATCATTGCCGACCTCGTAAAAGTCTCTTTGAAGTTTATAATAATGTAAAACCTGTCTGGGATCTGTGAATCAGGCAGCCATCCCAAAGTGAGGACATTCAATATGGAACTTTTTTTTTCTGTTTTATTTTTGTTAATCTATGGACAGTATATAATACATAGCCTTTGCTTTAGTACAAAAGAAGAAATGGAGTGGCTGTGGAAAATCTAACTTGCTTTAATATTGTATATTAAGCACCATTAAGCTTTTTATACTGTAGTTTCAGCCTTCTACTTAATATTCATCTGTATATTATTAATGCCCAATATAGAAATGATCCTAACCTGATTTAAGGGTATATTTGCTAAAGTGCAGGGTTTTGGAATTGGAGATGTTGCCCATAGCAACCAATCAAATTCTGCTAAACATTCATCTAGCACCTTCTATAAGATAATAGCTAGGATCTGATTGGTTGCTATGGGCAACATCTCCACTTCTAAAAATGTACACTTTAGTAAATATACGCCATAGTTTTTGATCCTTTTCATTATATTGGGTTCTAATATTACTTGATATATTATTTATTTATAGTGTCAAAGTACAGAACATATTTCTTGTGAATCAAAATTGGTTTTGGAGGGTAAATAAAAGGGATTGGTATGATTTATCGCCCGACAGCGGCAACCCGACATGGGTGAAAATCCTGAAAGGTGATTAAGGTAAGTAACCCTAATCTTCCCCTCCCCTAACCCTAACCCTCCCTTAGGGGTGCCTAACCCTAACCTCCCCCCCAGTGCCTAACCCTAATCCCCCTCTAAGTACCTAAACCTAACCCCCCCTTCCCCGCTGCCTAAGCCTAAGTCTCAGGGGGGTGCCTAACCCTAACCTCCCCCCGGGGGTGCCCACCCCTAACCCCCCTTTCCCCTAGCCTAAACCTAACCCTCCCGGGGGGGTGCCTAATCCTAAATCCCCCCCGGGAGCCCCTAACCTAACCATCCCCTCCCGCGGCTGTCCGTGCCCGGCACCCGGCTTCCCTTCAATCGGGATGCCGGGCATCGGGCTCCCGGCGTAGGTAAAATGACAGGCGTCGGGATTTCGATGCCTGTCAATTAACCCTTGCCGGGATTAGACAGGCGGGAAGCCGGCGGTTGGGATTCCGTCCCTTGGCTTCCCGACTTCTTCCCAAATAAAATTATTAACCAATATCTTTGCAACTATTCCTATATTCCAGGAAAGGACCAAACTTATAGACCTATCTCTAGATGGGCAGCAACACAGTACAACTGCTCTTGTTCTTATGGATGCAATTCTCTGTTCTTATTCTGATTGTGTGGACATCTGCATATCTATTGTTCAGTACCTGTATTTTTTATGTATGGTCTATAACTATGCAGCACTTTTACACCATGCTTGCAGGTAGTTGTGAGGATTATGTTTAAGTTTTTTTCCATGTCAACTTCATCTAAGTGCCTGAAGATAGCCTCATATGCCAGATGCGCAAACCTGCTACCTCTGGTGGGTCTGTCATCACATTCTAGGCAAATATAAAGCAAATGCACTTTAATTGTAATAAAACCCTGCAACAAACACTATAAAGGCTTATACCACTGTAAAGGGCTAGATCACTTTCAGTGTACAAGTACCAGGGGATCCACCGTCCCTGAACTAACACACAGTGCTATTTTAGAGGAGTTGCAATCACCAGTCATGGAGCATCCATCCAATTGTTGATCCTCAGGCTTTTTACTCCTATGCCAGCATGGCAGGGCCTAGCAATGTATAGGCATGGGCATCACCAGCGGGGTGTGTCTAGTACCGCTTAGGAGGGTGGTGTCCAGCGCCACATTGTGTTGTGTCTAGCAGTATCTAGGGGGCGTCTAGCAGTATATTTATATCCCACATGTCAAATCTCCCCTCATCATATCTCATCAATATCCCACATACCATCATATCACCCGTTATCCACTCACCACACAACGGCCCAGTGGATGCAGAGGTTTGGTTTGGAGCACAGAGAGAATGCATGCTATCATGTATTCCCCCCCCCACAGTACTGTGTGACACATGTTCTATAAAAGCCCCTCTTACCTCCCCACGTAACCCTTGCATGTGCCTTTGACCTCCATACATGCCCATTAAATGACCTCAAACCTCCCCACATGGCACTTGCATGCTCCTCAGACCTCCCCACTTGCCATCAAACTATAGCACAGGCCTAACAATAAAATGGATTTTAGAAACCTGTGCATTTAAGAAAAAAAATAAATTTTAAGGAAAGTATGCAAGGGTTGCAGCCGGAGAAAGTTATGCACAAATATGTGCTTACCTGACGTTCTTAGGTTCAGTCAGATGGCATTGAACATGGTTGTACCTCTGTTTGCCACTACAGGCCCGCAGCCAGTCATGGCTCTAGCTACAACATCCATTGAGACTGCACTTACAGAAATGTCCAAGATTTACTCATAGCAATAACATCTTGCAGCTTTTAACACCATTGATCGCCCTCTTCTCCTGGCTGCAATTCACTTCATTGGCCAGAATCTGGACTGTCCCGAATAATTTGTGACAGTTGGGGAATATCCTGGGCCATTGTAGGGATACACATGGGCTTTTTTAATGTTAATTTATTGTGTTTCATTTGTGGTAGTTTTAACTTTAACTGTATTTTTAACTCTGTGGGGCCATATTCATCATATTCATCATCAATCACTTAATTTATACAAAAGCAGGTAAAAATCAACACTTTCACCTACTTTTGTATAAATGAAGTGTCGGGGCCATTCATTATAAAGGTAATACAGGAAATATCAATAATACCTTCAGCTTACCTTGTAGCCCCCATCGGGCCCGCTGTCCCCATATACTAGTATGGGGACCAAATTCATCAAGCTCCAAAAATACAATAGGGAAAGTCCTTGCAGACGCTGTCAGGTGAGACAGAAAAAGGGGTATTTTTGCAAGCCGATGATGAATGACCATTTTATGTGTATTATATAATGCCTTTAATGTGTCCAGGAGCGAGTGTGCGCTGTTCAAAGGCCCCAAACATTTCCATTCGTCTCTCACATCAAGGTGTGAGTTGTTGTATTGATGTTATTGTGTGTCTGCAGTGTCTTGTTTACAGTCTATTCAAACAATAGCTGATTGGAGGCCCGGCAGCTGTCTGCTGTAATCGCTGCTCGTTTTTGCCTTTTTCCCATGGGCTAAAGGACTACCAAGCCTAAAATACAATCTAATGTAAATGAAAGAGCTACTAATAATGTATATATATATATATATATATATTCTTCCCAAGCCTGGTGGTTGGCATTGCATTTATATTTAATTATACCTTTCACCGTGGCTAGAAGGACAGCAGTATCTTTTTTTGATTCAGGCTTGTAAATAAATATATCCACCTCCCCTCCCCCGCAGGGAGATATGAGTGAAATGTCTCATTAATCGAGTTTCCCGGCAGAATTATCCATTTTGCAAAAGTTACGTTTTTGGTTTTGTCGGTGGAATTGCAAATTAATATTTTGCAGAACTTACAATAGATAATTGGAGCTCATCTGTCAACTGTTCATTTATTCTGTGCTGGGGGAGAGCCAGAGAATGATTAAGGCCAAACTGAACCAGCAAATATATGAAATAATTGGGAGTCAAATGCAGAATGTGGTGGATATCTCATTGGGACTGGTTTGAGGATTTTGCTCCTCAAATATCTATACAAGTAATATATACCTGCCAATTATCCCCAATGTCCAGGGACAGTGTCAGGTATTAAAGATTCATCCTATCTTCATGGAAACTAATGTTAATGTAGGCCAAACATCACAACTATATATAGCACTGATTTCCAACCTCAGTCTTCAAGGCACACTAAAGCTGGCCACACACTAGACCAACTTACATCCAACCATCCAACTAGTTGATTTGTTGGAATGAAAATCTGGTGAGGTATGAAAGCAAATGACAATCAGCAATTTGCTCCCAAATGCCGGAAAATGGACAAAAACTGTTGTTTGAACAAATTGTTTAGATCAAACAGTTAATAAACTTGTCTGAACGACCATTTTAATCTATTTTCTGGCATTTAGGAGCAAATTGCTGATCATCAGTTACTCACATTCCTTACCAGATTTTCATTCCAACCAATCAACTAGTTGGCTGGTTGGATGAAAGTTAGTCTAGTGTGTGGCCAGCTTAACAGTCCTGGTTTTAGTGATATCCATGATTGTGCACAGAAGGTTTAATTAAAATAACTGAGGCACTAATTAAGTCACCTGTGCTCAAGTGTGACTATCCCTGAAACCTGAACTATTAAGCTGGCCACACAATAGACCAACTTACATTAAACCAGCCAACTAGTTGATTGGTTGGAATGAAAATGTGGTAACGTATGGGAGTAAATGATGATCAGCAATTTGCTCCTAAATGCCAGAAAACAGATGAAAATGGTCGACAGACAAGTTTGTAAAATGTTTGATCTAAACTATTTGTTCAAACAACAGTTTTGGTCCATTTTCCAGCATTTGGGAGGAAATTGCTGATAGTCATTTGCTTTCATACCTTACCAGATTTTCATTCCAACCAATCAACTAGTTGGCTGGTTGGATGTAAGTTGGTCTAGTGTGTGGCCAGCTTTAGTGTGCCTTCAGGACCGTGGTTGGGAACCCCTGATATATAGGTTACATAGGTTTAAAAAAATGAACCTAGGACATGTTTCAGAGTTCCACAGTAGCTGCGACTTTGGATGCAGCGGCTGTGCAATAATATGCTAGTGCCGCAGGAGGCCTCTTGTGTAAATATACGCCTCCTGTCGGCTTCTGTGATCTGCAGCTGCGTCCGAGGATCACTCTGCATTACTTCAGGTTACTCAGGATGGGCGGTGGATTCACGCAGCTGAAGCCAGTGTAGCTGAGTACAAGGACAGAGCCACTGGCTTCAGCCCACCCAGAAAACGTGCCCCAGCTCCTCCCCCAATTGGCGGGGCACAGGAGGATGTGTGTGCATTCGCAGATCTTCAAACATTGGAGCTGTATTCCCAACTCTAATTCAGGCTCATAGTGCGTTGTAGCCTGGAGGACTTTGCTGGTGCTCCCGCAGCTGGGAGTCGCAAATATTTGTTACAATGAGATTTTTCTCTTGACGCCTATATGTCTGAGCGAGCGAACGAAACATGCGCTCGCTATTTTGTAAAGCCGCCCCCTGGCCGCTCGCATCCTACGTCATATCCGCTATTTATTAGATTAATCGAGTACATTGAAAGGCGTCTGAACTGCTCGCAGTGCTTGTGGTTGGATTTTCCTACCGTAATCATGCGAACAGTTCAGGCTAAGAGACAACCAAGTGACGCGGTCGATGACGCTGCTTTGTTAATTATGCACACCCTTAAAACGCCCATTTTGACCGTTTGGCACACCTGCGTTCGGATCTCCACTCCCCGTTTTCAAGCACCTTCCCCTGTTACCACCCACAAACGCCTCACCCTGTCACTCAAATTAGCAGGCACTCGCTATTTTGTGAGCGCTCGATTTCCGACCGCACTGGCTGGTTGGTGCATGCGCATCATGACCCATACGCATGCGCAGATGTGCGAACATCGCTCGGAGCGAACGAGCGGCCGCTTACGAGCGGCTCTGAATCAGACCCTGAATCCCATGTTTGGCAGCGCACCTATGCAATATACTGTAGAACATAGTTTAAAGGGCTGGATGTTCTATCAATGTGTTCCCTTAGGTGTGGGGCATAACATTAAATAGTCCCTATGGCTAAACCTGGAAGGAACCATCCCCCCAATTCTCTATGAATAGGAGACGATTGTGGAAAGTGATGAGAGATATGGGAAATACTCAGCCTACAAGGGAAAACAGAAAAAGTACTCCTATATATAGGGGCACACCTCATTCATAAAATATACCTTTTATTAAACAAATCTCAAATCCTATAATCAATATAAGATGCACAAAGGACTCTGAAAACGTACATGCGTAAACATACATGAAATATCTGGCAGAATCCAAATATGCTATGATAATCTAGAAGCGGTAATGTGTTAAAGTACACATAAATATTAATCACGCTTTTGGTGCATACACACGGTCAGATTTTTCTTCAGATCGGAATGATAACGATTTAAAAAATCATTCAATCGTTCATATCTGAAGGAAAATCTGACATATCTGACAAGTCTGAACGATGAACGATGTGCGTTCCCCATGGTCAGATACCGATATCTGACATCTGATGTGTTTGCAGTCAGATTTGGACGATTCCATTAATTTTACTGCAGTAAAAAATTGTTCATAGTTCAAATCGTTCAGATCGTTCAAATCGTTGAAATCATTCAATCGTTCATCTGACAAATCTGACAAGTCTGACCGTGTGTATGCTCCATTAGGTGTGTCAACACTAGACAGTGAAAGAAAGCATCTGTGCATAAGTGCAAAAAATGGGTGAAATTAATTTCCACACCCATGGATAATGGCGACGATTAAGAAAACATACATACATATAATAACAAAAATAGTGTAAAGATTTATAATTGCACCGAAACCAAAGTAATCTGCCCTAAATAATCCAAATATATATATAATATAAATCAAGGCGTCCCTCAAAAATAAATAGGGAAAACTAAGACCTTTAAATGTAAGTTATAGATCTGAAGCATAAATCAATAGTTACTGTGAGAGATGAAACAAGACTGTGCATTTACACGCACTGGGATCTGCTTTTCCCAGTCCTGCATGGCATCTGACTGGGAATGAGAGTCCCATGCAACGGCACAGTGAAGGAACAGTATGTTTCTTCAGCAGAACCTGTTTCTGCTGCCAGCACTATGGTGTTAGGCTAAACTCTGTTGCAGGGCATTGCAGAGTATCAGTCCAAAACATGCTTGGTGAGGGAGCAGGGGAAAGAGAAAAAGTACCTGTAGATAGTAATGTGAAGTTCCCAAAGGGAGAGATGGTCAAGGTGCGGTGTGTTAAGTTGCCCGTGTGATCAGAAACATGAGGTAGGAACAAGCACATTTACAGAGGAGAAGATCCTAACAGAACTCTCAAAACTGAAAGTGCATAAATCAATGGGGCCTGATGGGATACATCCAAGGATACTAAAAGAGCATAAAGAGGTGCTGGTTACACCATTATCAGAATTATTCAACCAGTCTCTAGCTACAGGAGTAATTCCAGAGGACTGGAAAAAAGCAAACGTTCCACTGCACAAAAGTGGAAGCAAGGAAAAGGCAAGCAACTACCGACCAGTGAGCCTGACATCAGTAGTAGAGCAAGAGGACATGTTTGAAACCGGAGGGTGGTAGGTTCAGGGGAAATTTTTGGAAAAATTACTTCACAGAAAGGGTAGTGGATAAGTGGAACAGCCTCCCATCAGAGGTGGTAGAGGCTAAGACAGTAGAGCAATTTAAACATGCATGGGATAGACATAAGGATATCCTTCAGAAGAAGTAAGGATCAATAAGGGTTGAGGTAATAATATGTTTAAAAATGGGGCAGACTAGATGGGCCAAGTGGTTCTTATCTGTCAAATTCTATGTTTCTATGTGACAATTTCCCACTTTCTTCCCTTCCCTGATTGTATAAATACTCAGTCTACTCTGTATTTGTGCTGGTGTTTAGGACGCACAATTGTAGGCACAGCAACCTGGGCCCTATGGAAGCATTCCAACAAAGACATACAGCCCGATTCAGATTTGGATACAGAGACGCGGCCACGGTTTTTGCTGCAGTTGCGTCTTTATGCTAATGCCGCTACAAAGTCCTTCCCTGGTCCATGCATCCGAATGTGCAAGGAATGAGACTCCTACTGTCCGCCTCCATAGACGCTACATTACTGTCTGGTGCATCTTTACACGCAACATCGATTGCACCATCGAAACTTGCAACAGCTGTCTGCATACGACCTCCTATTTGAGCAGTTCAAGCCCTTTGTACGCAACAGCTTTCAGCGACATGACTTTGACACTCCCCTATGATGCAATATCCGTGCACCATTTTAGATACCACCCTGTTACCTGCCAGTCACTGCCCAGTCATGCCTCTCACATTTCTTCTACCGTGCGCCCAAATCTTTACGCAACTCTGTAAGTACAAACACGTCCGACTGAGACATTTAATATTTAGCATTGGGAGGATTTCAGAGTGTTGAGATAAAACCTGTGATCAAACTAGTAGTAGAATGAAGAATTAATTAGTTCCGAAATATGTTATATGCAGAATATTCCTTTATTTTTCCCCGGCAAATTGACATATACCGTATGCCGCAACTTTTAAACTGCAGATTGATGAGATGCGAGTTTAGCAACAGTTGAGAAAATGTTGAAACGCTTTGCTGTGAAAATTTATCAGAAGTTTGTATAACTATTGCTACATTGCTGTTATTCTCTTTATTTATGTTTTTCTAGCTGAAACTGTTGCCAAAATTATATTGAAAATATGTCCATAAAAAAAATCCATTGTTATTCCACTAAATTCAAGAAGTACCTGACTAAATAAGCAGCAAAATCCCTTCTGCAGAGAGTTACGAGTCTCCTGCCAAACTCTAAGAAAGATCTATCTGTTAGATTTTACAGCAGAAGTAACCTTCTTTCAATTTACCATGGGTGCAGGCAGTGCCGACCCGACCATTACTCGAATTACACAGGCGTTTAGGGCGCCTTGCTTTCTGCATGGAGCGACACATAAAACTCCACCCACCCGCTCTGTCTCAGAGGAGAGAGGGAGGCGATGGGGGCGATTGCGAAATGTGCAGCTTAGCTGATGTAATCAGGTCTGTCCACCCTTGGCGCAATCCCATCTGGACCCATGAGTCAATGAAGCCCAACACTAACCCCTTGACTTCTCCCCTTGACCTGTGGGTCCCCTGCACCCACAGTGGCGGATTATATTAGGATGGGATGGAGCAACTCCACCTGGGCTAAGTGCAGTATGGGGCCCCATGCACCACAACCAGTTTTTCACTTTACTAGCCTGTTTATTTGTTCTTTTTAGTTCATGTTTTACCTACAACCTATGACATCTATATATATTTTATGCATTGCAAATTGTTTTTACCTTTGAACCCGTGACCATGTCTATATTCATATCCATAACACATCCATCCCATTTAAGACAAAAAAAGGAACTAATCACTACACTAAAGGACCCCAAACACATTTTTTTCAATTAGTACAATTTGTGAAGCCAGAAAGATTATCTAGGACCAGCAGAAGCATAGTGCCTACACTTTCATAAAACAGGGAGTGCAGCTCAACCTATCTCTTCACTCTACAGGGTTTCAATTAAAATTAGTTTTTAAATTTGTGTGTATACTTGTTTTGGCATAATAAGCAGGAGAGTCTTAAACAAAGTTACTACTCCAGTGGTCCCAGTCTTGTTCATTACCCCAGTTTCCAATGCAGAGGGGAGTCAGGAAGAGCCCAATGCTTTTCTGGTAGCTTCTGGGGTGGGTGGGCATGCTTTATCACAGCCCTCTATAGTGCACCAGCATTATGCTGACCAGACTGGGGCTGGCAATCACTATGGCCGGGGATCACCTGTAATAATAATGCAGACCAGCCCAGGCACTGGACTGTTTAAAAATTTTAAATTTAATCTAGCTTATTTATTTTATTTTGTGTTCAATTATGTGTAATTTTGTTCGCTGTGGTTAAGTTGATGTGTTAGGGCATACATACATGCCAGGAAAAAAGCCCAAAATAATTTGCCATGGCTGGGGAGTATGCAATAACTTTTTGAACCTGTCAAAATGATTACGGGGGGGGAAGTTTAGTGAGAGACCTTCCACAATGGGGGGGGGGGGGGGGGGTCAGGGGCCGCAAAACAAATATATCTAAATCTGGGGTTTCTAATATTCTTCTGTACACTATCAATTATGAAAACTATTCTACATTAAATCATTACTGCCAAAGTACAGTAAAGAAAGATTGTGCAAAATAGGACAATTCCATTAAGTGCTCAATTTGACAATTGAAAATATACTGTAACACGCCTACTGTATTCATTTTTTGAAGCTATTACAAAACAGTTTTAATAACAGCATAATAAATAAATGAATAAGTGCACATAGCAAATGATTACCAGAAATCCCAGGCACATTACCATATTTCGGGTAGTGTGTTTTTTTTTTCAGCACAGTGTTCTTCTGTCTTCACACTATACTGTAATTTGTTTTACGAAAAACAGAAATTGCGAAATGCGTTGAGCGTCATGCTTGTAAAGTACAGCAATGACTTTCATCACTCAGGCATTAGTCATTACTTTGCCTTCAGTAGCAGCTCTAGGCAGGCACTGTTTACTGCTGCTGTAGTCTGAATGTTTAACACTTACTAAGCTTTCACACTGGAATGTTTTGGCACGGCTGTTAACTGTAATAAAATGTTACATATTCACAAGTCCTGTTCAGTGCCAGAAAACAGCAGTGACATTCTATGATGCTCTTTAGGTTTAGTTGATTTTAAGGGCTGTTGTTGTTTTATTAGTTTGGAGACTATTAGTTAACTTGAGTAAAAAGTAGGACATATATTAGTTAACTTGAGTAAAAAAGTAGGAAATAAAATAGTAAGGAATTGATGGTTTCAAGTGAGCAGAAGTTATAGAAAGAGTTGCAGAGTGGTACAAAACATAAGATTTGGTGACATAATTTGTTTATTAGACAATTTTGTACTTGGGGTAAATGCATGTATTGTATGAGTTTTAAGTGGAAGCACCACTATTTCAAGGTACTGCCAATAAATTAAATTTCTCTGGGCACTGAAATGCAGTCTTTTAAAAAATATATATCTTTAGTTGATAATTATCCCAAATCTTTTATTTTTTTGTTCAATATTTTTTTTAATTCTCTAATACATTATTATTATTATTAAGAAATAATAATAATAATAATAATAATAATAGTAATAATAATAATAATAATAATAATAATAATAACCAATTCCCCTATGAATCATTATTCTTTCAAATGGTCAAAGTATTTTTTTCCTTAACCCTGTTTTGGATTTCTTTTGGGGAAAAGGTCGTAAGAACATAGAAACATGGAACCTAGTCTGGACCAGGTCTACCTAGTCAGCTTCTTTTTCTTTTGGTGTGAGTCTTTTTAGGGGGGTTGGATATATTTGGAGGTTTTTTTCATAAAAACATGTTTGTTTTTAGTATGTATTTTGCAGCTGGAGATCTACAACCTTACGTTTGTGACACATCTAGAGGCAACCAAGACAGCTGTATTAGGCAGCAGGATTTATAGGGAAAAGAAAGGAGTGCTAGTGCAGGAAGAAGACTACATACATATATTAGATTAAAAAAAATATTAATATAAAAACATGGGAAAATAATAACAAAAAAAATTCCTGCAGGTGCTGAATATTCTAAACTAAATAGACATTAAATATATTCAGGCACATACAACATATTTAGGTTAGATATTTAAGTCATCATAACAGTCCTATCAAAATCTAAAACAGTCCTTTAAAACTGCAACCCCCGACTAAGTGTAGGTGAAAAATTATTGGGCTGATAAAAAACTTACATAGGTAATTATATATGATTTACAAAATATATTGCAGTGCATAATTTGTATCCTAAAATACTGCAGGACCTCCTGGATTAAAGATATATAATAGCTTTTTATGGATTTTGATAGTAATTTTATGATGACTCACGTATATATTATTTTATGTATATTTAGTTTGGAATGCTCAGCTCATGCAGGAACTTTGTTGTTTTTATTTTTTCCATATTTATATACTAATACAATGTTTTATAAAATATATGTTATCTTCTTCCTGATTAAGGGCCTGATTCAGAGATGTACGCTATCCTGATGGTTAGTGCACATCTCCAATGTTTCGAGGACTGCGCATGCACAGCAGGTGTACTGCGCATGTGCAGCCCTCCAACTGCGAGCCCGCTCGCAGTGTGTCCTAGGCTGTGGTGTTTGGGAGGTGGAGCGGGAGTGTTCCCTGGCAGCGTTCTCGGAAACGTAGGGGTGACGCCCCCTTTTTCCGGGAGGGACAAGGCCAGAGTCTGCGTGGGTCCACACAGACTTCCTGGCCTCGCAAGCTGCCAGGACCTGGCCAGGCTGCGGGAAGCTTTAGCTCCCGGAGTCTGGCCAATGGAACATTGACAACAATCGCGACCGATGGTCGTGATTGTTTCGATGGTGACCCCAGGTTGTGACCTGGGCTGCAGCGCTGGGATCACGCAAATGCAGCAAGGAAATGTGTGACCCCCCTTTCTGCATTTGCATTTTAAATGGACGGAATTGCACATCCTCTTGGGTGCGCTTGTGCACGGCTGTGCAATTCCGTCTACCTCTGAATCAAGCCCTAAGCGAGGTGCACTAATTCTTTCTTTTCTATATAACTTTTACTGGAGTAAGTTAACCAAAGCTCCACTGGAGCTGCCGTTCACTAGACCTATCCCACACTTTGAAACTTCACCTTAAATCTCTATTGGCGGGTGTGTCCGCGGGTGTGTACCAGTGATATGTCTGTGAATGATGTTGTTCACAGATATATCGCATCGGATCTGCAGCACAGCCGGTGGACGATATATCTGCAGATATATTGGTGCATCTGCTGGTGTGTACGGGTGGTCAGCCTACCGCCCGTACACTTGCTGCAAAGGCCGCTGGTGATTGACAGCTGAACTGGGCGGCCACATGTAAATACCGGCCCGGTTGTGACGTCAATCACAACGCACCGGGCCGACGATTGATAAGTGTGTTTGCACTTACCAATTGGCAGATAGGATGGTGGATTGGCCAAATGGCCAATCCATCGTTCTAGTGTGTACCCATCTTCAGAAAGTCATTATGGATTCAGATTTTATTGTTGCACTCTAAAATTGCGGTTGATACTTTGCTGATAGATGTAACAATAGAGCAATTGCAGATATGTGTGTTTTATAATCATGTGCAAATGTTTACAGTTGTTTCTAAAGAGATAAGAAGTTCATCATTATGTGTGCCCGCCTCAGGCACAGTACTGTCTGGGCACACGCCTGACACATTTTTAATCACACACCAGTTTTAAAAAACTAATGCAATGAATAATGCCAGAGTCAGGAAATAAAAACCTCAATTTAAAAGTCATTAAGTTTATTCCTAATAAATATATAGGCCATACATCATCCCCTCTAACTTTTCCCGTATCAGTCTGGAATCTTGAGACATCCAGCCGGCTATTGTGTAATATTCGTGAGTCCTAATACAAGAGTCCTAACACTCTAACATTGGAGGTTATTTAATTATCTGCTCTACAGCAACACTAGGGGTACGCATAAGTTTCCGCTGGGAACACATACTTGCCTAATTGCGTAGGATTGCACATACTGTACTTGCCTGATTTGTAAACATACCTGCCGACTTTCTGGCTGCTCCTTCCGGGAGGGAGCAGCCAGATCGGCAGGATAGGGGGGGGTGTGGCCGGGTGGGTGATGGGCACTTGTGGGCATGGCAGGGGCACGGCCACGTGATCGCATCAGTTTGGCCCTGCCCCCACTACACAATGCCGATAATATAGGCATTGTAAAGCGGGGGCCGGGGCCAAAATGACACGAATCGCGTCACCGACCCCTCCCTCCCCCCCGCTGCGGGGGTTGCTAAGGTAATTGCGGGAGGATAGAAGGGGTGGGCAGCAGTTGGGAGGATTGCCTGCATTCCTGGGAGGTCGGGAGCGGCATCCGATTTTCGGGAGGGTAGGCAAATATGTATTGTAAATGCTCCTTCCAGGAGATCCAAGGTGGGACGTGTGATGGTTGTGATTCCGTGAATTGCATCATTGTGGTTTTGTCCACTGCTGTATGGCACCGCGGTTTACGGGCATAGGGCCTCAATCACTGCAAAATGTGTCATCAAGTGACCAGACCACCCTCTTCGCTGGTGAAGTGGACAGGATCCATGAGACTGGTATAGTTTCCGGGGAGTGTGAGAGAGTTCCCTGAAATATGGGAATCTCCTGGACATATTTGGCAGAGCAGACAAGTATGGGACTACAGAAAGAGGTGACTGTGTGCACAGAGGAAACAAAGTTTGCATGGGAAGAGGAGAGGTGTTGGGTGGAGTGAATATGTTTCTGGGAATACATATACACTAGGCATACTGTTGCACCACATTTAGTGGAATTTTATAGAAATTAGATTTTGTGTTGAAAAGTGAGTTCACTGACCTTTACAATGCACACAAGGGGTCTGCAGTGCCTTACAAAGTACATAAACAAACAGTATGAACACAACAAGAAAGAAGTGACCAGAACATTGCAGGACATGGACATGGTTTATAAGCATTGCTGCATCACCAGTAATAATAGCACCCAAATAAGCAGCAGGCAGGCAGAACCCAAGGGTTAGGTGTTGCTGTAGGCAGTGTGGAGAAGATTATGGTATAAGTGAGGGAAGGAAAGGCACTGTGGGGAGGAGGGCTCTGCTCTTGAGAGCTTAGAGTCTATATGGGAGAGGAAGACAGAGAGGTGTGACGCAGAGGGGAGAGAGAGTGAGCAAGGAGCATGGAGCCATGAGTTAGGGTGAGAACTCAAAGGCTTTCATAAAAAAGAGCCTGTGTGAAGTTTTGTAGGTAGATGGGGAGTCTGATAGGGAAAGAGATCCAGAGATAAGGAACAGCACAGCAATATCTTGGAGCGGGAGTGGGACGAAGTGATCAACTGGGAGGCATTAATTTATGGACCAAAGTGAGTGGGCGGGAGTGCGAATGGAGATAAAGTCAGAGAAATTAGTGAGGGCTTGTAGGTGAGTGTGAGCAGGGCTTAAAGTGGTCCTGGAGAGGTCTTGGAACTCATCTACGCCACCGTCTACTCCCTCCCCCCCTCCGCCATGCTAGTCTGACAGGCCAAAACAAGTGTAGTGAAAACTGTTTTTACACACACACTATTGTGTATAGGAAACGGTAAAGTGAAGCTTTTGGGTCTATGACAGTGTGAAATAAATTTTAGATGCTCTTTTTTAGCATTCCTGCCATCAGATGAGACTACAATGTTAGATCACTTAAAAAGACAAAAAAAAGTTCTATATCATCAGTGATATTTTTCTGCCGTGCCTCTGAGTTTTATTTATGGGGTCCCCACAAACTAGTCTATGTCACTTGGATGACCAATGTTTTTTTGCAAACCCTATGTATTGCCTTTGCTTGATTCTTTCCTTACCTATTTGCTGAAATGAGGGACCTCTGAAGACATTGAGACTCCCTAGGCAGATAGAGAGTGTCTGTGGGACTTCTGTGCAGGGACTTGGTGGAGGTGGAACTAGTTCCACCTATCATTAGAGGTGACGGAACTCAGTTCCACCCCGTTCCTGCCCACTTTAACCCCTGAGTGTGAGAAGTTTGAATTGGGTTCTGGAACAAGAGCCAGCCTAGAGCTTGTAGGAGAGTGGAGACAGATTTAGTTGGAGAGGAAGATAAGCCGAGGAGCAGCTTTGAGAACAGATTGGAGTTGACAGAGGTGGCAGACAGGGAAGCCAAATAAGAGGAGGTTACAGTAGTCCAGTGAGTAAATGAGGGTCTCAGTTAGGTGTGAAAGGGTCTGATCCTGGCAATATTTTTGAGGTGGAAATGGCAGGACTGCAAAAGGTACTGAATGTGTGGTTTGAAAGAGAGGGAGGAGTCAAGGATAACTGCAAGACAGCGCAGTTGCGGGCTAGAGGAGATAGTGGTGCTGCCAATAAAGAAGTAATTTAGGAAGGTGGGAAGATGATCAGCTCAGTCTTAGACATGTTAAGTTTAAGAAAGCACTGGAACATCAGGGAAACAAAAGAGAGAAAGTTGGAGATAAGAGTGAGGAGAGAGGGGGAAAGGTCAGAGAAGGAAAAGTAGATCTGAGTGTCATTAGCATAGAGATGATATTGGAGGCCAAAATAGCTGATGAGCTCACTTAAAGATGATTTATAGAAGGAGATTAGGAGAGGTCAGAGAACAGAATATTGGGGGACACCTACTGGTTGGAGGATTTTTGTATGGGGGAAGTGGAGTCACGAGAGGAGATGGAGAAAGAATGGTCAGACAGGTTGAAGGACAGCTATGAGAAGGCAGTATCCTACAGACTTAGGGAGGGAAAGATTTGCAGGAGTAGAGGGTGGTCTACAGTGTCAAAGTAGCAGAGAGTTCAAGGAGAATGAGCAGAGAGTAGTGACCCTTGGATTTAGCAGCGAGGAGGACATTGCTGTCCTTAGAGAGGGCAGTTTCTGTGGAGTGGAGAGAAGGAAAGTCAGACGGAAATTGGCCAAGCAGGGAGTTTGAGGAAAGGCGGTAAGGCAGTTTTAGATAATCCGCTCAAGAAGTTTGGAGTCAAAGGGGAGGGAAGAGATGGGATGGTAATTAGAAAGTGTCAGGATCAGTGGGAACATTAATAGTGATATTGATGTCTCCTTAGATAAGGGAGGGAAGGTCATAAGTGAGGAAGTGGGGGAGCCAGGAAGCAAAGTTGTCCAGGAATTTGGAGATAGGGCCAGGGGGATGGTACAGCAGATGACGAAGGTGAACAGCTTGGAAGAAGCGAATAGCGTGAACCTCGAATATAGAGAATGAAAAGAACGGTTCTGATGGTATGAGTTGATAGAAGCAACCGGACGATAGAAGGATCCCAACACCACCACCATGACGTCCCCCAGGGCAGGGTGTGTGGGAGTGAACGTGAGGCCCCACAAAGCAGAGCGCAGTGAGAGAAATAGAACTGATCATCCTATACTTCTATTGTGACTCGGCGTACGTCTCCTTAATGCATGTCCGCGTAGAAGCATGCAAATAATTGCTACATATAATATAGTCCAGAAGTCTCCCCACTACTCTTGATTCTATTTTAATATAAATAAAGTTAAACTAATGCTGGCTACACACTATACAGATATATCCGCAGATTGAGTGATCTGCAGATGATGGTCGTTCATACACACTGAACTGCCATTATCTGCTTCTGACCACGGGTCCCGGGAGCCAGTGGGCTTGTTGGGGGCATATCCAGCTCCCCTCCCCGAGGCTCCCGCTGTATGTGTACAGGTGGTCTGCAGCCCGCCCGTACACACTTCCTGCAGACATATCTGTCCATCTGTGAGGGGCGGGTGCGGTGCTATGCCTGCTGCCGTGCAGGTGTACGTCTGTTACTTACCTTGCGTCGCACCCTCTCACCTTCAGGCCGTGTGTTGAGCAGACGGTCCTGGAACCTCCGAATAGAACACGGACACGATGACCTAGGGGGAAGGAGACGAGGTGAGTACCGTCCTTCCTCACGTCGACCGACGCGCCCTACCGAACCGGGGGATAAATTCAGGTTTTAAGTGAAGATCATCATTGGCACTTTTGGCCTCAGATCCCGAATTTTCACCTATCGGTACTCACGCACCAGGTGAAGATCCATCCTTGCACCGGGTTGCAAGGTTCACCGTCCGCCCAGAAGGAAGGAGATAGGTAGTGACAAACAAACAGGGAGAGACAGTACACACAGATATTTCTCACCGTGTCCACTCTTGCTCTTCGTCCGCTCACTTGCCTACAGGTCCCTGTAAGGAGATACACAACACAGCCGTGCAGGGCCTAAACCTATGTCAAGCAACTACACATACTAAACGGCATCACCCTCAACCTACGGTGTGTGTAGTGCGACAGATATAACAACTAAACTTTTGCCCTGCACGGAACACCAAACACAGACTAAATACACAAGAGCAAAACACAGTGCTGTCCCTTTAAATGTCTGCTACCTATCCAGAGCTGGCCAGCTCCTCTTCTCTGTGACTGGGGAAACCACTACCTCATGGGTGGAAGCCGTACAGCTCTCCACCACTGCTCACACCTCTAATCATTTATGCGGGGGCTACCTTTCTATATGAGGGGCACACCTAATGGGCTCAGGGCCCTGGACCTAACACCCAGGGTCTTACATGCAGCTCAGGCCTAGGTGTCTGCCAAACGGTGGTAGGTCGTGGTCTAGGCCTAATGGCCAGATCACTTATTATGGGGCTCAGGCCTATTTGCCTGCCTATCTGTGGGGCTCATATATAGGGCCTAGTGCCCTCCTGTATGGGTACAGGCCTATGCCTGATTTATGGCCACGGGCCTGGTGCCCGCCTACTTTATTGGGTAGTGACCTGGGCCTAGTACCCAGGCCACTTATACCTAATTAAGAGGGGATCCTTTTTGGGGCCTAATGCCCGCTATAGTGCCCCGGGCCTTGTGCCCGACTAATTGCCCACGGGCCTAGTGCCCGACAATGCTCCACGGGCCTAGCGCCCGACAACCCTGGCGGTCTAGGGAGGGGGTATATGGTGGGCCTCACGGAGGGCCTACCTGCTACGTTGGAAGAGGCTGCGGGGGGGAGCTTCGTGACGCTCTTTTACTTCCCTCCCCCGCAGTCCTCTCCGGTCCTCAGCCGCATTCTTCTGCCGCTGGCCCGTCCTGGCCAGCGGCGCCGCCTCTTCTTCTCTTCTTCCAGCCGGCGCCGCCTGTCTTCTTCTTCTTTCTTGACAGCGGCGTCTTCTGGCCTCTTCCGCGGCCGCCGCCCCTGTTGACGCGCCGAACTGCTGCTCTTCGGGAGGTCTTCTCTCCTCCCTCTCCGCCGCCGAACTGCACTCCCCCGCTCGGCGCCGTCTAATACAAGACGGCGCGAGTGGGCGGGGCTCTGACGCGGCGAGCCGCGATTGGCTCGTCGCGTCCGCCTCTGATTGGCTGCTGGCCCGCGAGCCAGGTTTGGCTCGCGGCCAGAGCCAAACGCCCGCTGCGCCCAACGCCTGACCGGCGCTGGGAGCAAGTACTCTCTCCCAGCGCTGGCTACCCGCCGCTTCTTGGCTGCCGGGCGCCAAGCTCCGCTGAGCTTGCGCCCGGAGCCAAGCTTCTCCCGGCGCCAAAGTACCGCCGGCACTGGTGAAAGGGACCAGGCGGTCCCTTCACCAGGTGCCCGCGGTATCTGCACCGACGCTAGGGACATTACTGTCCCAGCGCCGGCAACGGATGTGTCCCGCAGAGGACACATCCCTTCTGCCTGCCCCTGCACGTCGGCTGATGCTGGGATCAAACTCGTGATCCCAGCACAGCCTTCCACACATCGGCTGTGCAGCACAGCCAATGCGATATGTCTATGAACGACGTCGTTCACAGACATATAGTCTGCACACACGGGCCGACGGCCAGCAGATATATTGGCTGATCAATTGATCGACAAATATAAATCGGCCAGTGTGTACCCAGCATAAGAAGCATTTAATAAAAAGTGTGACATATGCTTATATTGTAATGGCTGGTAATACAGCAGTAGGTGGTGTGACTTCAATGTCACCTTTATTGTTCGCATATTGCTATTCTTTAGATTCCCCTCTTTAGATCCTTTTCTCTGCTCAACTAATTATGTAGGTGCCACCCGAGAACAAATAGAAGGCAACCACAGCAACAGTAATGGAGCAAACATCTGATTGCTCGCCCCCTGGTTTTGTACACATTCTGCACCTACAGTAGCTGGAAATCATCCTTTAATCTGGAAGATACTGTTTTGATAATTTGGGAACATAAGGCTGCATTGTCGATAGGCACATGCCATGACCTAGTCCACCCACTTGCAACATCCTTTTTCTATTTGGTTATACAGAATATATTCTTTTTTTATTAAGGTATTCCAATGAACACAAGCAGTATAGACATGTCACTCCTGCATCAAAACATAACAGAACTCGATCAAAAGAGGGATCCACAATATTTCAAACACCCTTTTTTCTTGTGATAGTGTAATCTTGCACATATTCGCTCTGCGCACGCTTCAAAATGGGCACCAACAAGTGATAAGTCAGGCACATTTTGAATGCACCCAGATTCGCGTCCAAAGAGATGTAACTAAGTTGTAAGGGGCATAAATATGCAAAAAATATGCCTGTTTCTAGGTATATTACTTGCACCAATTATAGGGTAGGTGCAAGTGTGCATTGATGATTATGACAACTCGTAGCAAACCAGACGCACACATAGTGGGCGGGGCACCACAAAATGTATACAACGCAGCATAAGGATGAATATATGAATATGTCCTCATAAACCTAGTGTCTTTACGCCATATGACGGGACTGAGCCGCTCTGACATGGGTAGTGCAGCCTACTTTTCCTATAAATATTGCATCTTAGTTATCCTTAGTTGCCTCGTAGCTACACACAGTGTTGCTCACAATGTACCAGAGATGTCAATTGTGACTTTTATCGTAAAGGAATTGGTAAAACACGTGTTTAAAGTGGCAGATTCGGCATAACAGAACGTTGTGGAAGGAATAGCCGCAGCCACTGACATGGGAGTCTGCTTTACACACATTTGCATTTAGTCGCACACAGATGTTACAGTACCATAAGCCCCAGTGTTCAGTGTACGCTAGCAATATACTGCAGTTTTGTTGCATTTTTAATGGTGCGAATAAGCCACAAATCTTGAGAAAAAGGACACTCGCTGCGGTATACAATCTGGAAACCGGCTGCCTTAATACCGACAGCTGTTTTCCCGTCTGTCATATCCTGGCGAGGGTGAAATGCCGGGCGTCTAGATGTAGACACCTGACATTTCGCCGTGGCCAGGAGACCGGCGCCCGGCATCCTGATTGAAGGGATGTCGGGCGCCGCGAGCGGACAGCCGCGGGGGGGAGGGTTAGGTTTAGGGCACCCGGGGGGGGACTTAGGGTTAGGCACCCCCCCGGGAGGGTTAGGCTAGGGGGAGGGAGGTTAGAGTTAGGCACCCCCCCGGGGGACTTAGGTTTAGGCAGCGGGGAAGGGGGGGGTTAGGCACTTAGAGGGGGGATGAGGGTTAGGCACTTGGGGGGGAGGTTAGGGTTAGGCACCCCTAAGGAGGGTTAGGGGGTTAGGTTAGTATATACTTACCTTAGCGACGATCGGGATTTCCAGCGCTGTCGGGCTTCTGCTGCCGGGCTCTGCTCATCTGTCGGCCAGGCGCTGCCGGGAATGTGGCGGCGGTATTTCATACCGATTCCCTTGCTGCAGCTAAATCACAAGGACCCTTAGCGTGCCTAGAGCAAAAGTGTATGAGGAGACATCTGTATGCGTTTTTTCTCTGCATGCAGTTCGATAGTGTTACACGACGACTACTGACACTGCCTCAGGCCCATAGTTCTCATCCTTACCCTAACCCAGAGGTTCCCAAACTCGGTCCTTAAGGATATCCATGCTTGACCACAGGTGCCATAATTAGTACCTCATTTTGATATCACCACCTGTGCTCAACCATGGATATCTCTAATACCTGACCTGTTGGGGTGTCTTGTGGACCGCATTTGTGAAAGTCTGCCCAAACCATTACAAGTCCTAAATCCAGATCTACAGTATGCAAGGCTTTAACCAAACATTAGTCCTCTCCGAACTGCAAACTTTGCTCAAGTTAGAAAAATGTATGTTTCTTAACAGGGACCCTGATTAAATAAGGATCGCCATTACGACTGCAATAGCGATTACACAAGCAATGTCACTGCGAATATATGCTAATGATTGCAATCACAATGCCGTTGCAGCCTAACATACAGATGCCCACTTTACCTTATATACATCCGTTACACTTTGCAAGTCTGCAAAACCATCGGTAACATAGAAAACCATCGCAGCCTCATGCACACTTGCACAAGCTCTGACCTTACTCAGGAATTTCTAACCTCATCGCACGAAGTGAGAGCTCAGGCTGCGTATGGCATCACAGTGGCTAATTTATGCACGCCGCTGTATTGGCATTCAAACGCCCTGGCACGCTTGTGTTTCGCCGACCACCCCTCTGTCACCACCCCCAAACGATCACTTCTTGTCAATCACTCTGCAATGGTCTGCGTAGTCACTGTGATCACAGACCCGATCGCAGTGGAATCTTCGCGGGCGTGCACTGCGATGCATACGCGTGCTCAGAACACAACAATCGGCCGATAGCACGCGGAATCGCTGAATCAGGCCCAGAGTCCGCAACTTTTCTGCCTAAATTCTATAAAATACAAAAAATCCCCCAGAAAAATAACAACACATAGGACTAGATTCAGAGGTGGCCGTGGCTGTGTCTATTGGCAGTCGCCAATCTGCAACCTTACACAAATGCTGCAACAAATACCTGCCCTGGTGTACATCCGTGCGTATGAATCAGTGTTCATTCTAGCACCCTCCTCAGGACGCAACTCAATCAGTTTCTCTTTTCTGCCTGGGATGTCTTATCTGGAGCTTTCAGCACACTCTGGTCTGTATCTCAGCAGTTTGCTGCATCAGCTGAGTGTGCTAGAAGCACCAGAGCAGAGAGCGACACCCCAGGCAAGAAAGAGGAACTGCACGGGTTATGACAGGTGCAGATAGCTAGAATGAACACTATGAATGTGCAAGGACTGAGGGCCTGATTCAGAGGCGCTCGCAAAAAGCGAGTGCTAGCTCTTAATCAGGGCGTGCGCTGTTTTTTGTAGGAGCGGCCTCTTGGCCGCTCGTATAGCTGCGGTCAAGACCATCGCAACCATCGGGCTTGCGACGAGACCCTTGTGGCAGGGTCTCGTTCATCACAAGCCCCAGAGAGCTTTCGGCTCTAACAGAGCCGGAAGCTCTCCACTGACATCACTCGTGATGTCAGTGGGGCCGCCACCAAACGGCAAGCGTTCCCTCAGGAACGCCTCCGTTTGGGCAGCCACCCCCCCGGCCCGCCCACCAAACGGGGCGATCTGTCACTCAACATCGACAGCTCGCCCCTTTTGGTGCGAGACTCGGAGCGTCGAATTGCCCGTTGCTAGCCGGGTCTCGCGCATGCGCTCGTCGGAGTCGGCTCCGTCGTGCGCATGCGCTGTGGGCCACCATCGACCCGGTTGTGCGCGCTCAGTACTTGCAACCGGGTCTGAATCAGGCCCTGAGATCCATACACACTTTAATACAGCTTGGTGCATCCTTAGATGCCACCCTCAAAACTTGCACCAGCCCTGTAGTATGACAGGTGGAGATTTCTCATCTGAGAATTACCTCCAAAGTGAACGATTGAGCGCCTCAATCTACATATACGGCCGCAACACTCCAATAATATGCCCATAAGACGGACCATCTCTATGCATCAGTTCACCTACCTCCCTGTCACTGCCCAGGAACGTCCAGTACTTTTCCAAGACCTCCCTAATAACGTCTCAGTTGCGGCTCTGTGCGTACGCTATGTCTAACACACGCGTCATAGGGGTTTTTAGGGATTTCCACGCACGTGCAGTAGCAAAACAATTGCTCAAGTCTGTGAACATCGGCATTATAGTGTAATTTGTCCTGGTGAAAACAACATAAAGATATATATTTCTGTAGTCATGTAGCAATTTCTTGAGAAAACTTGATAAACTTTACTTTTTTAGAGTCACCCACTGTTGTAATGTTTTCCTTATCCCCACAAGTGTCTGAAAGTGACCAGCTAGTTTCTGCTACTAACTCTCATAAACGGGGAAGCTGTACTAAATATGTAACATTTGTTTTCTGACCAACACAGTTTAGAATTTCATTAAAACCTTTTTAGTTCCAGCAATGTTCTTACACATTAAATTGCATTTATTTAACATCTAGATTAATTATTTGTATTTTATAACGAAACACTTGTAAAAGAGTGCACTTATTTATAACTGTGACCATGTTTACTTCAAAGACTTGGAACAAAACATATTAGTTGCGGGGGGGGGGAGGGGGGAATAATCTTCACAGAAGAACAAATATAATCCCAGTTATAGTACACAATTGTTATTAATATAAGTATAAAGTACTATCAATAGCATCAGTATAAAGCATGCTTGCTGTCATTCTGGCTGCTCCCTCCAGGAGGCAGGGCTACTATGACTTAAATCAGTACAGATCACGTCATCGCCCCCCGGATCACCCACTTGTGCTCGGTAAGTGGGCAGCTGAAGGGGGTTTCGGGATAGTAGGCAAGCATGGTATTAAGTAGAGATGTGCGGTTCGGTTTTCCTGAAATCCGAACGCATTCAAACTTAGAGGTTCCTAGTCGAATCGAGTCCCGGCTCCGTTCTGCAGTCAGTTGGTAACTCGGATTTAAAAAACAAACTCAGGTTTTGGATTGCATGTAAATAGCTTAAAAATAGCTGTTTTATGTTTTTTTTTTTTAATCAATTCTTAACGATTTTTTTAAAATTGATTTTCATCTATTCTCCCCTTGAGAATGTAAGCTCTTGCGAGCAGGACCCTCTACCCTCTTGTGCTTCTCCTTACTTTATGTTCATCTACTTCTTACTCACCACTAGGACACCTAACACTTGGTGCCTATGCTTTGTTGCTTAATTGGGTGTTATAACCACCTATGTATCAATGTATCCATGTCCTTGTCCTTCATTGTATTGTATTTTACTGTAAGTCACTTTTTGGTTATGTATCTTGTAAGGCGCTGAGGAACGCCATATAAATAAACGATAATAATAATAATAATAATAATAATAATAATAATAATAATAATAATCTATTTTTAAGGAGTTTAAACCAAACCAAAACTGAATCTTAACCAAAACCAAAACACAAAACACAAAGATGAATTAGAACCAAAACCAAAACACGGTGATCTGCGCACATCTATAGTATAAATGTGTTCGTTTTGATGTCATTATTTATAATCAATGTGGTCATCACTTCAGTGCATAGCAGGAAAACTTGCGTATTATACAGATAATGCACTTCGCATTATTACTATTCAGTATATACAGCACCAATGCTATAAAATAAGGGAAAGTGTCATACAAATAACTAACAATAAACATAAATGGTAACATGATGTAAAAGGTACTGTCCACAGTGCTGGATTATCAACAGGGCAGAAAGGGCGGTTGCCCAAGTTCCCCCACACACTGCTCCCATCATATAGCCCCATCACCAACGTGGGGGGAACTGTGATACATGCATACTTGCCTACACTCCAGGAAGTCGCGGAAGGCTCCCGATATTTTGGATAGCCCCCCTCACCCCCGAAAGTGAAGGCAGATCTCCCGCATCCCGCCTACTTCCTGGTGAAGTGGGCGGGATGGGGAGATTTTGCGGGGAATTCACAGGTCCGTCGGGAAGGGGCTGGGCTAAAATGAGGCGAATCGCGTCAATTAGCCCTGCCCCCTCCTCGCAGACCCACAAATTGCAGTCTTTTCTTGTGAAAGGCCGTGGCTTAATGACGTCTACAGTCCGATGCCGCCCCCAGAAGATGTTTGTAGAATCTCCTTCCCGGGAGAGAGTTCTGTACAGTCGGCAAGTATGGATATATGTGAACAGGGGTTTCTGTATAGCATAAAGGGAGCTGGGGGCACTACAGTGTGTTTAACACATTTGTGGTGCTGGTAGTATTTACACATTATACATTTTAATAAGATCACCAGCATATCTTATTAACATTTTTATTGGTAGAGACCCCCACAAGTCAGTTGTCCTGGGGTCCCCAAAGCCTTAATGTGTCCGTGACTGTCCATATAAGCTTACAATCTAAAGGAGGTGGAGAGAACATGTTCTGTTCCTTTCAAACTAAGAATAATGAACTTATGTTGAGAATGTCAGATGCTGATTTACTATATATAAATGTATTACCTGTGTATTAGGCCAGCCATCCCAGTGCTCTCATAAAAAGTGACACAATGTACATAGCAGATGACAGAAGATGCTAAAAACAAATTTTGTAGTTGGCTTATGCACCTTGGAGCCCCATTAGGAGATTGGGGGACATTTGAACAGGCATAGCGAGGACCTTTTAAGTGTAGACCACTTCCCCATAGACCTGACTCTGTTGGACTGAAAACATGCACGGCAGGACCATCATGGCACCCCTGAAGCGTGGCCCCCTCCTGCCTCATTTGCCAAGTTATGATGGCCCAGGTCAGATCTCATCTAAACCAATCAAATCCTTATTGGACATGTTGGTAACCGCAGATAAGTTCCAAACAGCTAAATGAGACGTAGTCCCAGGTATCCAGATATTAAACAATATAGCCAAATCAGTCACTGACTCTGTCGCTCAGTGCTCGCCTCAGTGATCAAGAGCTATAGGAACTATTTCATTTTAATGTCACCATACGTATCTGACCTGTGTGTAGCTGCAGGGGCGTATCTACCCATTGGCCAGGATGGTACTCGCCAGGGGCGCCGGCCAATGGGGTGCACCATCCGGGGGTGCCACCTGTGGCCAGTGGGTAGAATCAAGACAAGGCCGCCTGTGGCTCGGTGGCTCCTCAGTGCATCAGCAACAAAGATGAGGTGCACATGACGTGACGCGCGCCTTGTTTAAATAAAAAAGCTTTATTTATTCTATTTACCAGGCAGCCGCTGGCAAGCGATGGCGGCTGCCCGGACCTTGACATCTACCAGGCGGCTGCCTGGTAGGTACATAGAATAAATAAAGCTTTTTTTTTTTTAACAAGGCGCGCGTGACGTCATGACGTCATGTGCGCTTCATCTCTGCTGCTGCTGCACTGAGGAGGCGCTGAGCCACAGGCTGAACCGCTGAAGTCGGTTAGTATTTGTGGGCATGCAGGGGACCGATGGCTGGATGGTGGGGGCCAGGGACTGGAGCAGGTGGCTGGATGGTGGGGGCCAGGGACTGGAGCTGGGGGCTGGATGCAGGGGGGTCAGGGACTGGAGCCAGGGGCTGGATCTGCGGAGGGTCAGGGACTGGAGCAGGGGGGTGGATCTGCAGGGCCAGGGACTGGAGCTGGGGGCTGGATGCAGGGGGTCAGGGACTGGAGCCAGGGGCTGGATCTGCGGAGGGTCAGGGACTGGAGCTGGGGGGTGGATCTGCGGGGCCAGGGACTGGAGTAGAGGCCTGGATCCGGGGGCCAGGGACTGGAGCCCTTTATTACAGGCAGGCTAATGGCTGGAGAGACAGGAGGGTGATGGCTCTGAAGACAGAAGAGTGATGGTGGAGCTGGGGAGACAAAAAGGGGGCTGTCTGAAAAAACAGAAGGGGGTGCTGGCTGATAAAACATGGGGGTTGACTAGGGATACAGTAGGAGGGCTGGCTGTAGAGACATTATAAGTATAGAGTAATTATTCAGAAAATATGGGGGGCGCCAGTCCATTACTTTGCCAGGGGCGCTTGGACCCCTAGATACACCCCTGTGTAGCTGACACCTGTATTATCACTTAAGTGTCAGATTATATACATTTTCCCCCATAAAAGGACTGTGGAGCAGTGATGTAAATTCACCTCAGTCGCCCAGAGACGAAATAGAAATTGGTGTCCCTCCTTCCTCTCCAAAAGCAGTCACCACCGGCAACCCAGCATCACCACTCCCTCCTCACTGTCTCTGGTAGTTCTGACATTTCTGTTCTCCTAATCTACTTCCACCCACCATTATCACCCTCTGCAGAACAGAGAAATTACCAGGTTGGTTATACAGTAGGTGGTAATTCAGCTTTATATGGATTAAAATAATACATCTCGCAGCACTCTGGTCTTGGGGTTCAATTCCCACCACTGTCCTAACTGCGTGGAGTTTGTATGTTTTCCCCGTGTTTCTGTGAGTTTTATCCGGGTGCTTTAGTTATCTCCCACAATCGAAAAATATACTGGTAGGTTAATTGTCAAAAAAGAACCCCAATGTCTAGGATTGTGTACATGTGGTAGGGAATATAGGGCCTGATTCAAAGGTGCGCGCAAATCCCCTCACGACTGCGATTCCGTACACAGTGGTTTTGTGAAAATACACAAATTATTTCAGCTGATGTCTTGTGCACAGAGACGCCCACCTCCAACATCTCACATCCGCCACTTGCGCACAAAAAATTAAACATCGGGAACATCGGTCACATATCAGTCGCACATTAAACATCGGAGCCGCCCTTTGATGTCTCAGAAAGTTCATCTTACCTGAGAAGCAGGGGCACTCCCAGAAAATGGTCCTGAAACACCTGAGTTTTTGTAGCCACCCCGCGTTCCCTCACTGAACGATGACTACCTGTCATTCACTTTGTGAAAAAATCCTTGGTGCGACTATCTCTAACCCATCGCCGTGCGTGCGCAGTGCGGCTTTTGCGTATGCTCAGGAGCCAAAAATTGCTCCCGACATCGACTAAATCAGACCCATAGATTGTAAGGGATTGATGTGAATGGACAAATACTATCTGTGAAGTGCTGTGGAATACATATGCACTACATACATAACTGTTAATAATTAAATATATGGGGGAAAAAAACTACTAAAATACCAAGGTATTAGAAGGAAACAACGAACACATATGTAAATATTGTACAGCACTTGTTATAATTGTATTTGTCTATGACCAATACTGGCTAGCCTTCTTATACTAAGCATACAATGGAAACAATTAGGAATAGCCCTCTTATAAACAGTATAACTGTGACCAGTTCCCTAAGGCATTGAAACCTAAAACTGCATCTAGCTAATTGCCGACATGACTCAGAGCCTTTGATGTGTGTGGGGTACATGAAGACAGGCACTCCAAGGCTTCTGGGTTTAATTAGAATGTTTTACAGCATGTATTATTAATTATATTTCATACAGCTTAAAAAAACAACAAAGAGTTTACTCTTCCTAGACAAAGACATAAAGGAGCACTCAGTCAGGGTCCTGGTCCGAGGACAAAGACGAGTTTAAATCAAGAGATTTTCACATTTCGTCCCCATCGTTGATCAATTAGAGAGCAAATGCTGAATTAATTTTTTTGTATTTTCATGATGAATTGATTTTAGGTAGAGACAAAAGCTGAGAGAGATATAGGGGTCTATTTACTAAGCAGTGTTAGGAGACAGAGTGAAAAGTGATAAGGTACTAGCCAATCTGCTCCTAACTGCCATCTCACAGGCTGTGTTTGAAAAATGACAGTTGGGAGCTGATTGGCTGGCACCTTATCACTTTTCATTCTGTCTCCTAACACTGCTTAGTAAATAGACCCCATAAAAGTGCGTCACTAATTGTCATCGGTTTCTTCTGCAAAATTTGGCAAACACACTTTGGGCCTGATTTAGAGGCGAACGCAATAGCCGCCGCATCGTTTTGCGAAGCTATGGCGGCGATAATATGCAAATGCTATTTTCGACCTTCCCCTCATGTACTAGCGTGCACCTGAATGTGCAAGCACTATAACACCCACTTTCAGCGTTGCTGCATGGTGTAACAACGCCAGTGATTTAATACACTACACCAGTGTTGGCTAACCTTGACACTCCAGCTGTTGTGGAACTATATATCCCAGCATGCCCTGCTACAGTTTTAACATGCCGTAATAGCAAAACTGTAGCAGTGCATTCTGGGTTATGTAGTTCGATAACAGCTGGAGTGTCAAGGTTAGCCAACACTGCACTACACCATCGGCACACATGGGGCGTATTTATAATGGGTGCAGGGCGGGCCATTTACCCAGCGTTTTGCGCATGCACAGTAGGAAATCACTGGGAAAATGGCTTCCGTGCCATTTTTCCGGGGAACTGCGCAGGCTCAGCAGACACCAGGTATACTCTAGTGCCCGGAGTCTACTGCTGATGTCAGTTTGCTGACGGCAGCCGGGGAGAGAGGGGGCCCCGGATAGGAAGTGAGCGGCGCCCGTGGTTTCTCGTCGCCAGTTCTGACACCGGCGTTCCTGTATGCAACAGCACATTTGCGCGTACGGACAGGGCTGTGCATGTGCCATAGGGGTTCACAGAATATTTTGTGCATGAGCAGTAGCAAATAATTACTCAACTATTTGAGATTGGGCATTGCGTGCAATTAGCGTGCACCCTCTGTATCACGCCCTTTATTAGCCAAAATATAAGATAAAAAATAGACACCAGGATCCAGGGAAGGATCTCTATTTTAGAACAAGTTTTTATTTACTAACACAGGTACTGAATTATGTTCACCCTAAATAAGTAAATGTTAATAAATTCAAAATAAATAAATGAGGAGACTTTGAAAATGTCCTTAACAATGAAATGATCATAAGACTTCACACCATGGGCCTGATTCAGAGCCGGACGCAATTAGCGCTCGCTCGTCCAGAAAATAGGGGTGGCTATTCAAATCAACCGTTCACTCTTTGCGGTCTGTTCACGTCTCTAGGTCTGAACGAGCGAATAAAACTTGCGGTCGTTTTTTGAAAAAATACGCCCCCTGGCTGCTCGCATCCACGTCATGTCCGCTATTTATTAGATTAATCGAGTACATCGACCAGGGTATGAACTGCTCGATATTCTTGGGGTTGGTTTTTGCTACCACAATTTTGCGAGCAGTTCTGGCTATAAAATAACCCAGTGACGTGGTCAATGACGCTGCTGTATTAATTATGCACACCCATAAAACGCCCGTTTTGACCTATAAGCACGCCTGCGTTCGGATCTCCACTCCCCGTTTTCAAGCACCTTCCCCCGTTACCACCCACATACGCCTCATTCTGTCACTCAAATTATCAAGCATTCGCTATTTTGCGAGCACATGAATTTCAGCCGCACTGACTGGTTCGCGCATGCGTATAATGATCCGTACGCATGCGCAGTTGGGCAAACATCGCTCGGAGCGAACGAGCGGCCGCTTACGAGCGGCTCTGAATCAGGCCCCATATTCATTATGAAGTCTCACCCTAGAAGCAACTAAGACCCTCATCCACTCTCTGGTCATCTCCAGATTGAACTACTGTAACCTCCTATCTGGGCTCCCTGACTCTTATCTCTCTACTCTCCAGTCTGTCCTCAATGCTGCTGCCTGTCTCATCTTCCAAACGTTCTACATCTGTCTCCCCTCTCCTACAAGCCCTACACTGGCTCCCCTTCCCCTTCGTAACCAAATTCAGGTTCTTACACTCACGTACAAAGCCCTCACCCACTCCTCTCCCATTTACATCTCAGATCTCATCTCACTTCACACTCCTGCCCGCCCACTTCGCTCAACAAATGCATGCCACCTCTCATGCCAACTGATTACTTCCTCCCACTGCCACCTCCAAGGTTTTGCCCATGCTGCTCCCTTCCTCTCCCTCTCCCTATCAGACTCCCCACCTCTCTGCAAATTTTCAAACGGGCTCTTAAGAGCCACTACTTCATCAATGCCTTCCCGCACTCATCCTCAACCCCTGCCCCATGCTCATTCCTCACTGTCTACCCATCTGTGTCAGCCCTGTCTGTCTGCCCTTCCCCTTGAGAATGTAAGCTCTTACGAGCAGGGCCCTCGTCCCTCATGTGCTTCTCCTTCCCCCACTCAGACTATCGTCTACTCCAAACTCCCTACGAGGGCATCTAACACGTGGTAGCTGATGCCCTGCTGTTTATTTGAGTGCTATGATCGCTATTGCAGCGATGTCTATAACCCATGTACTTGTCCTGCATTGTTTTGTATAGTAAGTCGCTGTTTTCTTGTGTGCTCATATGTTTATGTACTTTGGGCCTGATTCAGACCCACTCGCGAGCGGCTGTCCGCTCGCAAGTGGGTCGATGTTATGGACTGAGCATGCGCACGACGGAGGGAGCTCCGTCGTGCGCATGCGCCAGACGCGACGAGCGAAGGAAAGTCCTTCGCTCGTTGTGTCCGATCAAAGGCGGCGTGCTGTCAATGTTGATTGACAGCACGCCCCCTTTGGTGGGCGTGCCGGGGGCGTGCCTCCCTGACGGGGGCGTTCCCACGGGAACGCCTCCCGTCAGAAGCCGGCCCACTGACATCACTAGTGATGTCAGTGGGAGTGATTTTGGCTCTGATAGAGCCAAAATCACTCCGGAGCTTGCGGTTGAAAACCTCAACCGCAGGCTCCGGCTCGCAAATTCGATGGTCGCGATGGTCTCGACCATCGCGGCCATCACAATGCATGCTCGTATAGCCTGTGGGTGGTGACCCACAGCTATACGAGCGTCCAGGAGGACGCTCCATGAAAATGGAGCCCGGCCCTAATTCAGAGCGTGCGCTCTGCTCAGAGCGTACGGCTCTGAATGAGGGCCTTTGTAAGGTGCTGCGGAACCCTTGTGTTACCATATAAATAAAGGATAGTAAGAATAATAATAAGAATAAGAAGAATAATTTAGCATGAAAAACTGTTTTTTTCTGTTTATGTTTGTAAAGTCGTTTTAAGGAAATTAAACATTTTATACTTCTCTTTTCAGTTAGACTAATTTATTTATATAAAAAAGGACGACAAGTAATGCACTCTGTAATGCACTCTGTAATGCACTCTGTAATGCACTCTGTAAAGGAAACAAAATTGTGATATAACGTAACAGGTTATAGTATACAAAGAGGAAAACACTAAAGACAAGATGCAGACCCTCACAATACTTTCCTAGTCATGCCCTGATGTACAAGTTTTACTTAATCTAATTATTTTATAGCACAAACCTTATCAACATTATTGGCAAAATAAATAAATATATATATATATACAGTATATATATAATATATATATTATATATATTTATATATATATTATGTCCCCTTGTATATATATATATATATATATATATATATATATATATATACAGTAAAAAAAGATCTGAGGGCGCTAGAAAGGTGCAGATATATAAATGTAGACATGGTTTCTTAGCAATTAGTTCCTTGTTGTGGTGAACACGTCTTTAATTAATTCTGGTTCCTGGGACCAATGAGGGTGGATTCTTCTTGTGTCAGTTCTAGGGATACCCCATCAATGGGTTAAATGAAACTTCCTGGAATTAGACCCTCTCTTCAAAAAAATCACACGAAAAATGTCCGAAAGACCTATTGTTAGTAAACTACTAATTTGTTTATTTTTGATAAAAATAGTTTTTTTTAAATTTAAATTTGCTTAAATGGTGACCAATACCCAACACCTATGTGGGGCAGATGTAACTTCACACCATCACCCCAATGGGTGTGAGCTCTATGGTTGAAAACCTCACTGGTGGCGGATGGATTTTGGCACCAAAACAGACCCTACACATTTCATCCCCATCATGGGACTTCTTCAGGGGTACAATCAAAATTGGACAAATTACTCCACAGATTCGTACAGAGTTTACAGAGGACCCTCTCCCAAATAAATAAGTTAAGATTTAGGACCATACCCCATACATTTGTCTGTGCCACCTGCGTGTATGATACAATCAGTATGTACTCAGTTATGTTTGAGCACATGAAGATGAGAGGAGAGTTCAGTTGAAGCAGAGGTTCGCTCCAAATCATGTCTCAGATATGCAGATGAAGCCTATGGTACTGTGTTACAGCAATGCAATGTTCCAATCCTGGTTATGCTTTGCAATTTTGCATTACATTGCTAAGTTTTGCATTTTGTATTTATGATGTATGAATGGAAGAATTTCAGTCTGCCCTGTGGTGTGTTTGGGGCAGGATTAGATCTTTAAATCCAAATTGGATCATCAGAGAGATGAGAATCTCAATATACCAGATGGAGAAGTTGTTTAATGTTTATTTTTTTGTTTGATAAATAACTATAGGGTATTTATAAAACCTTTCCATGCCACAGTACAATGATTCGAGTTTATTGTCTATGAGATCTAGCAAAGAAAAGCCATCAATATGATGAGAGGATTTAAATAAAAGGCTTATTTATGACAGCGCAAATGTATAAATCTGCAATGCAGGTGCTCTCATGTTATGCACTTACATTTGCACAAGGGTATATGATTTTATATCCGCATCAATATGTAGGCACCTGTGCAGGTATAAAGGCCCTCATTCAGAGCCGTTCGCTATTTGCGGTCGTTCGTTCAAAAACAAGGGGTGGCTATTCAAATGATCCGTTCGCAAATTGCAGTCTGTTCACACCTCTAAGTCTGAACGAGCGAGCAAAACATACGCTCGTTTATTTGTTAAAAATGCCCCCTGGCCGCTCGCACCATACGTCATGTCCGCTATTTATTAGATTAATCGAGTACATCGACCAGCGTATGAACTGCTCGCTATTCTTGTGGTTGGTGTTTGCTACCACAAATTTGCGAGCAGTTCTGGCTATAAAATAACCCAGTGACGTGGTCAATGACGCTGCTGTATTAATTATGCACACCCATAATACGCCCGTTTTGACCTTTAAGCACGCCTGCGTTCGGATCTCCACTCCCCATTTTCAAGCACCTTCCCCTGTTACCACCCACATACGCCTCATTCTGTCACTCAAAATAGCAGGCACTCGCTATATAGCGTACAAACGATTTTTGGCCGCACTGACTGGTTCGCGCATGCGTACTAAAAACCGTACGCATGCGCAGATGTGCAAACATCGCTCGGAACGAGCGTACTGCCGCTAACGAGCGGCTCTGAATGAGGGCCAAAGATTTTAGTTTGTTTTTGATAAAAGCTGTACTGACCAGGGGTGCACCTTGCTACATGCAGATCAGGGGAGTCTAGTTTTGTACATAGATGGAAAAAATAGTTTCCATTTAGGTCTGAGCAATTTTGTAGACGCACTTTGTTTGACGTAATGAAAACCTTCAAAGTCTCACAAGTGACCTAGAACGACAACCCTCATGACTAAATTAGTTAGAAATGATATTAAACTGAGCATCATTGTAGCAGAGAAGTTGAATAGGTGAAATTAATGAATGGCTGAGGTTCTAAAATGGATGTAGGTCGGACCTCCCTAGTGACATTTATACGGTTTTGGCATATTTTAATTCTCTGGAACACCTGCAAACTTCAGTAAAAAAATGAGCATCCCCGTTTTTACCGAAGTGTTTCCACAGACGGCAAAAGGTTTGGCACTTTGAATGCGCTCGGTGGACATTTAGGTGTATTTAGAGTAAGCCTTGGAAAGAGATAAGGTGGAGAGAGTTAAAGTACCAACCAATCACCTCCTAACTGCCATTTTATAGGATGTTTTGAAAAATGACAGTTAGGAGCTGATTCATTGGTACTTTATTTTCTATCAACTTTATCACTCCCCAAGGCTTAGTACATCTCCCCCACAGTCACTTTAAACACGAGCCTTCCACAAAGTCTGAATACCCATTATTATTTATCCAAGTGACAGCACAATATTACGCATGTACGGAGAAGCAATAGTTAAATCCACCTGAGAACACAACATTTGGGACATAAAGAGTTATCGGCAATTAATGCAATATAGAATAAGGATAATGGCTGACAGGGCGCTATTACTGGAAGTTATGAATGATTTATTAGACACAGAGCCTACAGCCACATCGATATATACTGTAGGCTAGAGTTACATAATGGCTACTCTCTGCATTCAGTCAGATTATTACATATGGAGGCTTGAGGCTTTACTTAGGCTCCAGTTACATTATCTGCAATAGAACAATTAAGATCTCTGCTGCTAGATGACAAACAGTCATCCTCGGCTCCGACACATTTGCATTTCTTTACAAACACAAATGGAGTTCTGGGTGGGGGTTGGACACTTTAGTAGTTTTAGTGGTTCCTAGGAAGATACAAAGAGGAAGTTAATAAGAAGGAAATCTGTGTTTGTCTCTGGTGCTACTGAAAACAAAAACTTCAGAGAATTTAATCTGCAAACACTGGCATCAAAAAGATTATCGGCAACTTTACTGGGGGCAGCAGATTAGCAAAGATACCTGTATATTCATGCTCGCTTGCCTATACATATCCTTCCCCACATAACCCTAAAGGTGCCCATCCACTAGTAGACATGAAAACGACTGCACGATTACTACATTGTAATCGTGCAGTCGTTTGTCTGTCTGTGATGAGCCTGCACTGACTGAGCAGTCGTTCAGTGCAGGCTCATCAATCATCTGCAAACATGCTCAACCTGATGTAATCGTCAGGTTGACCAGTATGTTTGCACGATGATAGATGTCTAAACGACCATCGGGCACGCGCATCGCTGGTCGTTTTAGACATTTCTGCAAACGATTTGCAAACGATCTATGAACGATTGTTATCGTTCAATCGCTCAACTTAATCGTCTAGTGCAGTGGTTCACAAACTGTGCGCCATGGCACCCTGGGGTGCCTCGGGACACTTGCAGGGGTGCCTCAGGTTGGTGGTCCAGCACCAAATCAAATTATTTATAGTCAATGTAATGTAAATATGTGGACAAACAGAAGCGCAAACCTGTCACCCACCACGTAACTGAACCTAAGGATGACAGGTGATCACAATTTACTTCACTGTACTACCTTACTACATTTTTTCTGCATTTCTCAATAACAACCTTTTCGCTTAGGGGTGTTGTGAAAACAATGCTGATACTCTAGGGTGACGTGATTCCAAAAAGTTTGGGAACCACTGGTCTAGTGAATGGGCACCTTAAGTGATGGATATTAATGGCCCAGATCGGTATAGCTACTTTCTTTCTATTTCCTGACTTTTATTCATTGATTTATAACTTCTAAATATAGTCTTGAAATTGTTTATAAAAAAGAAATTCCTTAGACATAGTGCTAATACATCTAGGAGAGCTTCAATTAAGTGGGAGGCTCCAACGTGCGACTGGACATAGAGCGCCACCCCTACCTGCCTCCCGCCCCCCCCCGCCCAGGTTATAGACTGCCCCTAATTCACCCAAAGGGACTTAGGGCCTGATTCAGACATGCTCGCTATCAGCCGTCCTCTCGCTGCAGCTGATGTTTGCTAATCTGCGCATGCATCGCAGTACGCTTGTGCGAACTACTCATAGCGATCGGGAAGTGCTTGCTCGCCCGGCAAAGACAGCCCAGTATAATGAGTGACAGAATGTCCCGTTTGTGGGTGGTAACAGGGGAAGGTGCTTGTGATCGGAGGAGTGGTGCTGCGGACGCAGGCGTGTCTGACCGTCAAAACGGAGTTTAATGGGAGTGCATAATTAACAAAGTAGAGTCATTGTACACGTGACTTGGGTGTATTTCAGGCAGAACTGATCGCAGTGTTGCGGTGGGGTAAGGTATACCTATAAGAGCTGCATGCAGCAATAAAGCCATTCAATGTACTTGATTAATCACTCACTTCCTGGAGATGACGTGTGCTACGAGTGAGAGGTGGTGGCTTTATACTACAGCGTGCGTTCGCTCTGCCGTCGCACTGTAAGACAGTCCTTCAGCCAGACAGTGCGATCGCAGATTTGCATACCCGGCCTCTTTTTTTGCCGCGAGAGAGCGCAGCAGAGCGACTGGGTCTGAATCAGGCCCTTAGACCACTCCGGTTATCCGCAACCCCTGGGTGTTGGATGGTGTGCTCTCTGTTATATCCCTGTGTTATTTGCTTTCTACAAGGTTCAATAAACCTGAGGACTGGTTACGTTATATAACACGTGTGGACTAACCGCCACCAGCTCCAAACACCAAACAGCTGTGCAACACAAACCATCACAAATACTCTGGCCCAGTGTATCACCCCCCCTGGTTTACCTGTCTGGGACAAACAATTATCCACCCTTGTCTGTTGTACACTTTGCTACACATACAGTCAGGACAATAAATATTGGGACATTGATAGAAGTTTCAGATTTTGGCCTCTTTTCACCACCACAACGGTTTTGAAATGAAACAAACAAGATGTGCTTTAACTGCAGACTTTCAGATTTAATTTGAGGGTAATTACATCCAAATCGGGTGAACGGTGTAGGAATTACAACAATTTCAATATGTGCCTCCCACTTTTTAAGGGGCCAAAAGTAATGGGACTATCAACTCAAAAGCTATTTCATGGACGGGTTTGGGCTATTCCCTCGTTATTTCATTATCAATTAAGCAGGTAAAAGGTCTGGAGTTGATTCTAGGTGTGACATTTGCATTTGGAATCAGTTGCTGTCAACTCTCAATATGAGATACAAAGAGCTGTCACTATCAGTGAAGCAAGTCATAATTAGGCTGAAAAATCAAAACAAACCCATCAGAGAGATAGCAAAAACATTAGGTGTGGCCAAATCAACTGTTTGGAACATTCTTAAAAAGAAAGAACGCACTGGAGAGCTCAGCAACACCAAAAGACCCGGAAGACCACGGAAAATAACTGTGGTGGATGACAGAAGAATTATTTCCCTGGTGAAGAAAAACCCCTTCACAACAGTTGGCCAAATCAAGAACACTCTCCAGAAGGTAGATGTATATGTGTCAAAGTCAACAATCAAGAGAAGACTTCACAAGAGTGAATATAGAGGGTTCACCACAAGATGCAAACCATTGGTGAGCCACAAAAACAGGAAGACCAGATTAGAGTTTGCCAAACAACATCTAAAAAAGCCATTACAGTTCTGGAACAACATCCTATGGACAGATGAGACAAAGATCAACTTGTACCAGAGTGATGGGAAGAGAAGAGAAGGAAAGGAACTGCTCATGATCCAAAACATACCACCTCATCAGTGAAGCATGGTGGTGGTAGTGTCGTGGCATGGGCATGTATGGCTGCCAATGGAACTGGTTCCCTTGTATTTATTGATGATGTGACTGCTGACAAAAGCAGCAGAATGAATTCTGAAGTGTTTCCGGCAATATTATATGCTCATATTCAGTCAAATGCTTCAGAACTCATTGGACGGCGCTTCACAGTGCAGATGGACAATGAGCCGAAGCATACTGCAAAAGCAACCAAAGAGTTTTTTAAGGCTAAAAAGTGGAATGTTATGCAATGGCCAAGTCAATCCCCTGACCTGTATCCGATTGAGCATGCATTTCACTTGATGAAGACAAAACTGAAGGGAAAATGCCCCAAGAACAAGCAGGAACTGAAGACATTTGCAGTTGAGGCCTGGCAGAGCATCACCAGGGATGAAACCCAGCGTCTGGTGATGTCTATGCGTTCCAGACTTCAGGCTGTAATTGCCTGCAAAGGATTTGCAACAAAGTATTAAAAAGTGAAAGTTAGATTTAGGATTGTTTAGTTTGTCCCATTACTTTTGGCCCCTTAAAAAGTGGGAGGCACATATAGAAACCGTTGTAATTCCTACACCGTTGACCTGATTTGGATGTAATTACCCTCAAATTAAATCTGAAAGTCTGCAGTTAAATCACATCTTGTTTGTTTCATTTCAAAGCCATTGTGGTGGTGAATAGAGGACAAAATATGAAAATTCTGTCAATGTCCCAATATTTATGGACCTGACTGTAAATCACAACTCTACTAGACTCACAGCGTAGTGTTAATTCTATACTCTGCTAATATCAGGGACATAGAATACTTACCTGGGCAATAATATTTTCGGAGCTTGACTGCGGGAGCATTCGCCATCTTCAGATGGTGTTTGCTCCCAATCGCTGCAAGCAACACAATCCTTCCCTCCGCCCCTGTGCGGCTCCTTCTGCTGGACGTTGGGGCTCTTGTGCGCATACGTGACCTGTCATTTCCCGGCAAGGGTGAAATGCCGGGCGTTTAGATGTAGACAACCGCATTTCCCCGACGCCGGGGGACCGGCGCCCGGCATCCCGATCGTAATGATGCCGGGCGCCACGAGCGGACAGCCGCGGGGGGGAGGGTTAGGTTTAGGGCTCCCGGGGGGGGACTTAGGGTTAGGCACCCCCCGGAAGGGTTAGGGTTAGGCTACGGGGAGGGAGGGTTAGGGTTAGACACCCCCGGGGGGGACTTAGGGTTAGGCACCCCCCCGGGGGACTTAGATTTAGGCAGCGGGGAAGGAGATGGTTAGGGTTAGGCACTTAGAGGGGGGATTAGGGTTAGGCACTTGGGGGGGAAGTTAGGGTTAGGCACCCCTAAGGAGGGTTAGGGTTAGGGGGGTTAGGTTACCGTGCGGCCGGCGGTATTTCATACCCATTCCATGCGCACTTGTGTCACTGATCCGAAAGGAGCAGTAACAGTGTTTGGGGAGACAGCTGATTTTGGGATCAGCTGTCTCCATGCGGGAGCAATGATGCATTGCTTCGGCGCTCGCGGCTAGATGAAATGTTAATTGAACTAATGAATAGACCCCTAAAAAACGAATTGTACAGCCCTGAAAGCAACTAAGCTCGCAATAAACAGCATGGCCATGGGCGTATTTATAATGGGCACAGGGCACACCCTGCACCTATATTATACTTACCTTTCCAGAGTCCCACGTCGGTGCCAGTGTCTGCATTGAAAAAAACGGCTGGAAAATGGCCGCCGCATCCATTTTCCCGTTGTTTGTGCATGCACAATACAGGGAAAATGGCAGCCGCGGCCATTTTCCCGGTGACCTGCGCATGTGCTGTAGAGTCTGGACATACTCTAATGCCCAGAGTCTAAGGACCTCATTCAGAGCCGCTCGCAAAATGCGAGCGCTCGCTCTGAATGAGGGCGGCCACTTCTAAGTTCAGAGCCGGCCTCCTGGGCGCTCGCTAGGCTGTGGGTGACCACCCACAGCTTTAGCGAGCGGCCAGGTTGATGGTCGTGATGGTCAAGACCATTGCGACCATCGGGGCTGGCGATGAGACCCTTGTGGTAGGGTCTCGTCTACCGGAAGCCCGGTGAGCTTTCGGCTCTATTAGAGCCGGAAGCTCACCACTGACATCACGAGTGATGTCAGTGGGGCCGCCCCTAAACGGCAGGCATTCCGTCGGGAACGCCTCCGTTTATGTAGCCGCCCCCCCGCCCCGCCTACAAAATGGTGCGAGCTATCGATCACCATCGACAGCTGCCCCTTTTGTAGTGAGTCCCGGAGCGAGAGAATTTCTCTGTCGCTCCGAGGCTTGCACACGCGCAGTGCGGCTGCTGCATGTGCGCAGGGCCTCAACATCGACCCGCTTGCGAGTGCATAGGCGCTTGTGAGCGGGTCTGAATGAGACCGTAAGTGCGGCGCTGGTGCGGCACCTTGCTCAGTGCACTGCCGGCCGCCGGGTGGAGTGGAGGGGGCCCGTGTCGGAGACTACACATGGGCCCCCTCCTCTCTAGAAATGCCCCTGAGCCTAGCCACTACTTTCTTACTGCTCTGTGAGGACTGCACTTTCTACACAACAACAAGCACACAAACCTTTGCCTCTCTTCTGTCAGCATCCAGGGACAATCTGCAGTTCTACACAATCTTTGAACTGGATACAAGTCACGCTATTTTTGAATAATTTCTTTGCCATGTCATGGATACGTCTCTCTAGATTGTAAGCTCCCATGAGCAAGGCCCTCTCACCTTCATGTTTATTTGCTGCTTCGGCTGTCATGGAAAACCAATGAGAAGTATTTAAAACAATTTCTGAAATTTGAAAAACCCAAATAATTATTTAAATGTCTAAAATGTTCCAATAAGAGCTAAGAAATCATCCCATACTCGCTATCAGTTATCAGACATTATATGGCAACATTTTGACAACATGATTCATTGGGACTGGCTCCTCTTTCCTAGGAACCAGACAGCAATGTCACTTAATAATTAAACAATGCATTCAATGGGTGGGGACAATATGGAATAATCAATACACTCTAATTAGGATGTTCCAAAATAACCTCTAAATGATCTGCAAAAAGAATAAAGTCTCATTTGCCAAAGATAATATTATCCCATGGGAAGAGTAAGTACTCCCACCAGAAACACACATAGCCATTATCAGGTAATCTACTTATCTCTAGAGCCATGAAGATCAATGTATGACTTATTGAGGTCACAGCAGCTGCACTATGTGTCTGCAATCATAGATGAATATGTCATATGTTATTGCTAATGACTGATGAGCCGTCATATGCTAATTTGTCCTGATAGACTACATGGAGGCTGGTAACACATCCTTATATTGGGGTCACATCTGTCTGGCTGGAGTGTATAGAGACTCTTACATTGGACCACACCTGCCCTGCTGGGTAATATAGCCTGTTTGCTGGATTGCTCAGTCTGCGCGGGATGCATGACGCCACTCTTCGCCCTCATGCCGGCATTAATTGCGCTGGTTTGCATGTAGAAAATCACAAAGGACGGCTCCATCGATAAGAGCTGTCCTTTGCCAATGAGGGACTTCCAGGTCTGCATATGAGAAATGCGTCAAACCCCCAAAAACTGCATTGTCGGGGTTTGACCGCATTTCTTACTTTAGTGCATTCCGCCCTCTGTCTTCACGTTGAGGCCAGACTTGAAAATGAAGTATAAGGAAGCTGGATATCTTGGGGTATATTTACTAAAGTGCTGGCAACCAATCAGATTCTATCTATTATCTTCTAGGAGGTGCTAGATAAATAAGTAGAATCTGATTGGTTGCTATGGACAACAACTTTAAATTTGGTTTAAAAAAAACAACTGCCAAGTAGAACGTAGGGTGCCGGAGTGGTACCATCTTTTGTGAGAATTCTTCCATTGGTACAAAAATTCTTTTCACCCCATTAAAGTATGGGGATATACGGTATGTGGATATAATATAGGGATATAGGATCTGGGGATATAGGGTAAGGGGATAGAATATGGGGATATAGGGTATGGGGATAGAGTATGGGGCTATAGGGTATGGGGATAGAATATGAGGATATACAGTAGGGTATGGGGATAGAATATGGGGATATAGGGTATGGGGATAGAATATGGGGCTATAGGGTATGGGGATAGAATATGAGTATATAGGGTATGGGGATAGAATATGGGGATATAGGAAATGGGGATAGAATATGGGGATATAGGGTATGGGGATAGAATATGGGGATATATACGGTATGGGGCTATAGGGTATGGGGATAGAATATGGGGATATAGGGAATGGGGATATAGGGTATGGGGATAGAATATGGGGATATATGGTATGGGGATATAGGGTATGGGGATAGAATATGGGGATATACGGTATGGGGATATAGGGTATGGGTATAGAATATGGGGATATAGGGTATGGGGATAGAATATGGGGATATACGGTATGGGGATATAGGGTATGGGGATAGAATATGGGGATATAGGACATGGGGATATACGGTATGGGGATATAGGGTATGGGGATAGAATATGGGGATATAGGGTATGGGGATAGAATATGGGGATATAGGGTATGGGGATAGAAAATGGGGATATAGGGTATGGGGATAGAATATGGGGATATAGGTGCAGGAGCAATTTTTTTTTTCTATATTACAAATTTAGTTTATCCACTTCCATGTTTTAGTTTCATACTTCAACTAATTAACTTCTTCTTGCTTCCAGCTGCCCTCCTTCTCATCGCGTGAGCGCTGTATCCGCTGTCAGTTTCTACATTTAAAACCTATTTATCTAGTGTATTTGAACAGGCAACGACTGAATGGTGCAGAGATTCCTTTAGAGCGGCGACAGCAATTTCTTTGTCAGAAATCTTAGAACATGATGGAAATGTTCTTATCCGCAGAAGTACATTGATGTTCAATCACATCCATCCGTTTCCTTCTGTGGCATACAGAGGGTTTCCATGGGGATAGAGGTGAATAACCACTACATTATTGCAGATTTAATCCAAATGGACATCCCGATTAAAGATGCTTAATTAACATTACGCTAAAGTGTTTTTTCATTGGTCCATTCTGCATATCTGTTTCCACCCCTGATAAAATGTGGATTATTGAATGCGAAACGCATGTCAAGTACGTTTCGCCATGTGATGACATCACACCCAGTACTCTCCAGACCATGTGACCCTATAATATTACCTTACTAGCACGCACCATACAAGTGTTTCCTGTATATCAGCCTTTCCTGAACATTATACAATATCAGAAGGGCTGATAGTGGCGGTTATATAAACTTTGTGACTTTATTAATTATTGTTTAGCCACTTTATGGTGTACAGTTTCACTATTCATTGTTACTGGTCATTATGAGTAATAGCAAATCAGCAGTCATGAATTAGCCATATTTATATATTTATTGCAATAGCACTTTATGCATTTTCTCCTGTTTCGGGTTTATCATTCAGTTCTTCATTCAAATGTTTAAGTGCATTAAGATTATGTTCTGCATTACTATTATTTACATAACAATATCTTAGTATACAGTTTATTGACATGAATTGAACCTTTTGGTGAGCATAGGTAAATTATGCAATACTGGAAAGAGAAGTAGTATGATGGTATAGTACTTAAAAAGAGCAAATAAATGTATAAGGTAACTGTTCGACCAGTGTTGGCTAACCTTGACACTCCAGCTGTTGTGGAACTATATATCCCAGCATGCCCTGCCACAGTTTTAGCATGCCCTAATAGCAAAACTGTAGCAGTGCATGCTGGGTTATGTAGTTCCATAACAGCTGGAGTGTCAAGGTTAGCCAACACTGTGTTAGACTGTGTTCCTTTGAATAGGTTATATATGGATATAAGGGTTGTAGACGACAACCAACCTCTTAAAAAAACACAGGATAGAATTCATATAGACTTTTTACCCTTGGCTTATTTCTGATATGCAGTCGGGAAGCCGGCGGACCTAATCCCGACAGCCGGCTTCCCGACTGTTTTATCCTGGCAAGAGTTAAATAACAGGCGTCTAAATCTAGATGCCTATCATTTTACAGACGCCGGGAAACCGGCGCCCGGCATCCCGATCGAAGGTTAGGGTTAGGCTAGGGGGAGGAAGGGTCAGGGTTAGACACCCCCGGGGGGACTTAGGGTTAGGCGGCGGGGAAGGGGGGGTTAGGTTTAGGCACTTAGAGGGGGGGATTAGGGTTAGGCACAGGGGGGAAGGTTAGGGTTAGGCACCCCTAAGGGAGGGTTAGGGGAGGGAATTAAGTTAGTCAATACTTACCTTAGGGACCCATGTCGGGCAGCCGCTGTCAGGATTCCAACCGCCGGACAGGCGGTACATCATACAGATTCACTTATTTCTAGTCATCAATGTTAGTGCACACCTGCATCTACTAGGTAGGCTTATGTCCAGCTCTGAACCTAACCTATGTGAGAACGTCCATTTACAGCCCCGTTACGTCTCTACAGTCACAATTATAGATGCGTACACTCAGTCCTCCATCAGCCCCATTGTGAACATTTGGTCCAACTACATTTTGTTTATTATAGTCAGGGACGTAGTGCGGGTGGCACATTATATATATATATTGAAAACGGGAGAATATCTCGGCGCTGAGAATGGCACTTTATAGAATAAAACTTCATTGTGACACTTCTGCTTTGGGAGCTGAGCAATATACAGTAGGACTGTTAGAGGAAGTGTCAGCACTTAAGACAAAAATGGTCAAACACCCTCTTACCCAAACATGTAATATGGGCTGCAATTGCGGATGACCCAGCAAAAAAATAAATAATCATTAATCAAATTATTTATTAGTTAGATTAATGGCATCATAATACAACTCGCTATTGTCATGGATAAACGAAATGTAAAAATAAAATAAATAAAATAAAAAACTCAGTATCACAAGTTAAAAATCAGGCTTAAAAAAAAATGATAAAAGAAAAATGAAACTACTGTATATTCTCGAGTATAAGTCGACCAGAATATAAGCCGAGGAAAACTTATTGACTCGAGTATAAGCCTAGGGTGGGAAATGCAGCAGCTACTGCTAGTAATCCCCCCCCCTGGTACTGCCCCCAGCAGTAATCCCCCCTGGTAGTGCCCCCAATAGTAATATCCCACCCTGGTAGTGCCCCCAGTAGTAATATCCCCCCCTGGTAGTGCCCCCAGTAGTAATATCCCCCCTGGTAGTGCCCCCATTAGTAATCCCCCCCTGGTAGTGCCCCCAGTAGTAACCCCCCCTGGTAGTGCCCCCAGAAGTAATCCCCCCCTGGTACTGCCCCCAGTAGTAGCCCCCCCCCCAGTAGAGAGAGACGTAATAAAAAAAAACCCCACTCACCTGAAACCCCGCTCCTGGTCCCGACGCTGCTACCGGCTCCTCCGGCCGCTTTGCATTATGGGAGAGACATCATGGCATCATAACGTCTCTCCCATTACCCACTGCGGGAGCCAGAAGATGGCTCCTGCAGTGGGAGCAGCAGCAGATGAGAGTCTGACAGACTCTCATCGGCTGCTAATTACAACCAACACATAGCTGCCGTTGCCAGCGGCTGTGTGTTTGGCACTGTGTAGTGCTGACCGAACTCCGTCCAGTCAGCGCTACACACGCGGTGCAGCTGTGTCACAGAGACACAGTCTGCAGCGCGGCCCGCATGGTACGCAGCTGAGTGAGGCATCCTCCAATATGTGGCGCCCTACTCAGCTGCGTAATGGGAGAACCGGCCCTGGTCCTGGAGCATCACTCGAGTATAAGCCGAGGGGGGACATTTTCAGCACAAAAAATGTGCTGAAAAACTCAGCTTATACTCGAGTATATACGGTATATCCAAATATTGCAACGCATTTCACAGCACCTGGCCCCTTCCTCACAGCACCTGGCCGCTTCCTCACAGCACCTGGCCGCTTCCTCACAGCACCTGACCGTTTCCTCACAGCACCTGACCGTTTCCTTTCAGCACCTGGAAGCTTCCTTACAGCACCTGGTCACTTCCTCTTTTGGCACCTGGAAGCTTCCTCATAGCATCTAGAAGCTTCCTCACAGCACCCGGTCACTTCCTCACAGCACCTGGTCACTTCCTCTGTCGGCACCTGGAAGCTTCCTCATAGCACCTGGAAGCTTCCTCACAGCAAAAAAGAAAGGGGGAGGAGCAGGTGCACACTATAAGCACTAAGAATATGAATGATCAAAATATCTATAATAGACTGCAATAATTAATATGGTTTTAAATGTAAGGTTTCTTAGTACATGTCTGGGCAAAGATTTTTACACACCTGCTATGTCACGGCAAACTTTATATAGGTGGGTCCCTAACATCTCTAATACTGACACACTATTTTTTGCTGTAGAACTACAGGTCTCAGCATGGTAGCACCTATTATCATGTTTAATATTAGGAAGTGCAGCCCATTTCCTCACAGCACCTGGCTGTTTCCTCACAGCACCTGGCCCTTTCCTCACAGCACCTGGCCCTTTCCTCACAGCACCTGGCCACTTTCTCACAGAACCTGACCGCTTCCCAACAGCATCTGGTCGCTTCTTCACATCACCTGGTCGCTTCCTCACAATGGCTGGGAGGCTCCGGAAAATTGGCTGCTCCTCCCAGGCACCTGAAAAAGCAAACAAGTATCCCGCAGTGCCCCCCCCGGTCCACCCGGCGCCGCCCACGTCCCCAAGTAAAGTGGGTGGGCTGGGGCGGCCAATGATGTAATTTGTGCTGAATCGCGTTATCATAGCCACGCCCCCACTTTACAATGCCGATAATATTGATATTGTATAGCGGGGGTGTGGTCACGATAACACAATCATACTGACCCCCCCAACACAGCCGACTTATGCCGCAACATGGTCCCCCCCACTACCCTTGCTATTCCGTCCTGGCTGCTCTCTCTCAAATGGGTAAGCCATAACAGGGTTGCTAACTTTCACAAAAAAAACCCAGGACACATAGGCGGGGATCACTGGTGCAGTCAACCCACACCGTTCCCTATTACATAAACTTCATAATATGGGAATTATATTGCCGTGAAGGCAAAATAGAGACTGTACAGTACATAGAATTTGGTCGTGTTTGGACAGTTAAAGCACATTTAAAGTTAACAATTTATCCAGACTATATACATTTTCATAAAAACAAATGTGTCTACTGAACAAATAAAGATTTTTAAAAACTCACATTATGATTTTTGCACCTGCTGTCACATGAATTATTGGGAGTCATTTCTATGTTGTCTAACTTATGCTTTGCATATGTTCCCAATTGCAGCTTTCTTAGCGAAGGCAATTTGTGCCTGTGATTTGAGGAGTAAATGCAGACACCTCTTCATCAGGCCCATAGGGGCATATTTATCAAACAATATTTGCAGGACATTCCCGGAAAACACCCATTTTTGGTGGCTACCCACAAAGGTCCTTAGGGACCTCATTCAGAGTCGCTCGTTGCGGCCGCACGGTCGTACACCACCGATGTTCGCTAAACTGCGCATGCGTAAAGTTCGAAATGCGCGTGCGCAAACTAGCTGCTACGATCAGAAATTTCTCTCTCCTTGAACACAGCCAGGTCGGTAGTTTGAGTGACAGATTGCAGCGTTTGTGGGTGGTAACAGGGGAAGGTGCTTGAAAACGGGGGAGTGAGATCCGAACGCAGGCGTGCCTAATTATGCGAATGGCGTTTTATGGGAGTGCATAATTAACAAAGTAGTGTCATAGCACACGTGACATGGGAGATTTGTACACTGACCTGATTGTAGTGCTTAAGAGAGGGTATGGTCAACCTTAAGCTCTACGACCAGTTCCGATGGTTACCGATGGTCTCGATTAATCCTTATATGGCTGGAGATGACGTGCAATGCGTACGAGAAGGGGGCGTATTTTTTGTCTTACGGCCACATCCTCCCCTTGGTCGGCCAGCTAACGATCCGATCTTAAGGACGCAACTTGCGAGGGAATCATTTGCATATCCGGCCCCTATTCCCTTACGACCGTGCGGCCGCAACGACCGACTCTGAATGAGGTCCTAAGACTCCTGTCTGTGTATATGGGGGTGCAGCAGCAGATATAACTGAGCATCTCCCTATTAAGTTAATAAAAGCAGCCCCCTTAGGTTTCTGTGGTGGCTGCTAAATTGCAAAATTTACCAATGTGAAGCATTCTGGAGTTTGGTCCCAGTAGCATTGTGAAGAGGGGGCGGAGCCACCATGACGCGATCGTGCTGTCTTGCTCTATGCCCCGCCCCCAATGATGTGCTATGCTCCAGGCCACACCCCCTTTTGCAGCGGCACGCCCCCCGTGTGATTGCCCGACAGCTCCTGAGTCCTGAGCCAGGAGTAAAGTGATCTTCTTACACATTGCAGGAGCCCCTTTCCCTGCAGGAGCCCCTTTCCCTGCATGAGTTTTTCCATACATTTGGGCAATTCTTCATTTCCTATTGCTGTGATTAGCCCACAAACATCCTACAGCCTGCTTGCATGTGCTCTGCAACTAGATACAACCTACAGCATTCTTGTTTGTTACAACACGGTTTCAGTAAAAAGTGGCTAAAATAGTCTGACTACAGTGTCCTTCAGTGGGATTACTGGCAGGAAGTTCACTTTGCATTACAAAATATATATTCCCATGATCACAACTTCTCTATACTTTTCAAATATGCTCTGTTCTGATAAGCTCCTGAGACTGAGAGTTACATATTCAGTACAGTTTGTGCATCTAGAATTGCGGAGCCACACACAAGCGGCTGTGCAAATCCGTCCATCTAAAATGCAAACAGGAAGTCTGCGTCCATGGATGCAGACCCTGGCTCTCATCCCTCCCGGAAAATGGGGGCGATGCATCCCCGTTTCCAGAGACGCTGCACAGGAACACCCCTGCTCCGTTTCCCAAACGCTGCAGCCTGTCACAGATGGAGGGCTGCACATGTGCCGTACACATTATGCACGTGCGCAGTCCTCACACCATTCGAGATGTGCGCTAACCATCGGGTTAGCGTACATCTCTGAATCAGGCCCATACTGCCATCTTTCTGCCTTCCAACAACAAGTGTGTAATGCTGGGTACACACTTAACGATGTGTACGGAGCATGATGTCATCCGCAGCGGGTCCCAAGAGGGTACACACTTGCCGATGCTGGCAGTGACGGAACAACAGTGGGCGCCTTGCTACATCTAGCAGCATGACCCCTGCTGACGATATCGCTCGTCGGATCTGCATGCAGGTCCTACGGGCGATGTCACTGGCGATTCGCGGGAGCACACATCGTCAGTGACATAACGAGTACACACTGCCCGATGTGGCCGACCCGCCGGATTGGACGACAAATCGTCTAGTGTCTACCCGGCTTTAGTCCCAGGTTGCTGACAAAAGTAATGTTCTCCAGGCTTATAGAAAGAGCCTGTGTAAAGACTCCTTGTAGTAGAAAATTAGCAATTTGAAAATAAGAAAAATAATTCCTTTTAACATCTCGACAATATAATTTAATCAAGCAAATGTTGTTAGTCATCATGATAAAGCCAAAGGAACAACACATTGTAGCTTAAATAGAGAGATCTTTATTTTGAGCTGATAGTGAGGATGACTCACCTGTACCTGGAGTCTCCGGTATATATTGACATAGGGACAGGACCCGCCAATGAGTGCTTTGATTTACTATTGGCTTTCTGTTGTTTTTTTTTTTTTTTTGTCTTTTCATTACAGTACATAGGAAGCGATAAACATGCTTTTACCTTGGAGCTGTAGCCATAAGTTAATGAGTGACAGGATACAGTATCATAGTGCAGCCTTTTGTCAGACTCATGTAAAATGTTGCCATATCAACAATATCCATTAAAAGAGAACTGTTGGGTGTGTGACACAGGTTTCCCTTCATCACCTAAAATCTCAAAAAAAATTTGTTTGTACTATAACAATGAGTTTGTCTGAAATATGTTCATTAAACAGATATGGTGCCTGGAGAGGAAGGGTTGTATATAGAACCTCTGAACATTTCCAATAGGTTCAGGTAAGGGTACTCGTTAATTGTGTAACCCAAAAATCAGGATTAAATCCAATGGACCAGCAGAATAGGTATCCCCACCTAATTGCTCTATAGGGGATAGTGCTATTGAAGGGTTTCCTGAGGCAGTGACCAGTGAAGGGAGACACACCAGCCTCTTTAGGTACCTTGGGCACGTTACACCACACAGTAGTGCCCCTTATACATGTTACGCCACACAGTAGTACCCCTTATACACGTTACACCACAGTAGAGCCCCTTATACACTTATGTCATGGTAGAGCCCCTTATACACATACACCATGGTAGTGCCCCTCCACCTGTTTCCTCCTTCTCATCACTCTTCCTCTTCATTTCTCCTTATCGTTCCTCCTCCTCCTCCACCCAAATGAGGAGTAGCTGGAATAGTGTGTATTAAAAAAAGGCCAGGCTTATGCGTTGAAGATATGTCTCCCTGCAATGCAGAGCCTGGGTCCCCGAGGAGCACTGTGACCCCTACCATTTTGCCATTATGCCACTGGCCCAGATTCCTGCGAATATGGGCAGTCATAGGCACCTCGCCCCCCCAAACATTTGAGAGGCGCCAGTATATGTGCTGGGTTGTAAGGAGCAGGGTTACCACGGTGCCGGGCACAGAGCTATTACCCTTTCCAGCTTTTCCACCTCCTCACAGCCCTTCTCTGCCTGCTTCTTCCCCCCTCCACTTAGCTCTGTACCCTACAGTGGCTAGTAACTGCAGCAGTGGCGTAACTAGGGTATTTGGAGCCCAGGGCAAGTTAAAAAACAGAGCCCTCGAAAAAGTGGGTGCGACCACATGCCACAAGGGGCGTGACCACTGATTAATGTCTCATCACTCTGGGAACATTCCTTTCGATTCCATATGCACCTTAATGCCCCTAGTAGTAGTTCCCCTCTTCAACACCCACTGTAGTAGCGCCCCTTATGCAGTGCCCCCTGTTGTAGTGCCCCTTATGCAGTGACCCCAGAAGTGCCCTTTATACAGTGCCCAAAGTAGTGTCTCCAGTAGTGCACCCTTATTCAGTGCCCCCAGTAGTGCACCCTTATGCAGTGCCCCCAGTACTGCCACTTATACAGTGCCCCCAGTAGTGCACCCTTATACAGTGCCTCCAGTAGTGTCACTTATACAGTGTCCCTTATGCAGTGCCCCCAGTAGTGCCCATTATACAGTGCTGCCAGTAGTGCCCCTTATGCAGTGCCCCCAGTAGTGCCCCCTTATACAGTGCCCCCAGTAGTGCCCCTTTATACAGTGCCCCTTATGCAGTGCCCCCACTAGTGCCACTTCTACAGTGCCCCTTATGCAGTGCCCCCAGTACTGCCCCTTATACAGTTTCAGTTATACAGTGCCCCCTGTAGTACCCCTTATACAGTGCCCCCAGTAGTGGTCCCCCAATGCAGTGCCCACAGTAGTGCCACTTATACAGTGCCCCTTATGCAGTTCCCCAGTAGTGCCCATTATACAGTGCTGCCAGTAGTAGTAGTAGTAGTAGTACATCGCTCGGAGCGACCGAGCGGCCGCTTACGAGCGGCTCTGAATCAGGCCCATAGATTGTAAGCTCCACTGGGGCAGGGACTGATGTGAATGGGCAAATATTCTCTGTAAAGCGCTGCGGAATATGTGTGCACTATATAAATAACTGGTAATAAATAAATAATAAGCGAGAAAGTGTGTGTGTGTGTGTCCCCTTTATGCACGCCCAGATTTTTTACCTTGTTCCACTGAATTTGGCGTGGTGGTGTAGTTTGACAAAGATTAGGTTTTTGCCTAGGTTTGAACTATGTCAGGGCCACACACTCACACAATGAGGGTCTGGCTTCATACACACACTGTCACACAATGAGTTTCTGGCTTCATACACACACTGTCACACAATGAGGGTCTGGCTTCATACACACACTGTCACACAATGAGGGCTGGCTTCATACACACACTGTCTCGGTGCCTGGCAGGCTCATGAGCAGCTCAGCGCTCGATACATTCAGACTGTGGCAGACAGCATAATCAATCCGGAAGGCTTAGTATACGGAGATTACAAGTGTTCGGAGAGGAGAGGCCAGGGTCTCCGTCAGCTGACGGAGATTTCCTGGCCTCTTTTACTCATCTGCGGCAGCGGCTTGTGCGACCCCCAAGGTCACTCAGCCAGCCAAAGGGATCGTAAATGATCCGATGCTGCGTTCTTGGACACAGCTCGGATCAGTAATGCATGCAGGAGACATGACGCCTCCTACTGCATTGCCATATTACAGCTGTCGCAGCTGCTAACATGTTAGAGGCTACGATAGCATATCAGTCCGCAGCTGAATCACCCCCTCTGTTCTGCAGTGATTTCTAAAACTCAATTGATTTTGAAAGTTATACTGATTTCTGTTCTGTAAGTCAGTCTGCTCCTGATATATCCCATTCCAAATGGTATTTACTCCTTTACATAGTTATCCAGGTTATAGGTGAGGACAATGTAAAAAAGGAAGGCTGCAGGTGTGCTTCAGGCAGGGTCGGACTGGGGCATGAAGGGCCCAATGGTGGAAAGCAGTGGTATACTGTAAGGGGTGTGGCCAGCCACCACAGATGCTTGGCTAACCAATAGGCAAATCTTGTTGTAGTTTCCATAGAAAAGAACCAAGCGCCCATGTTGATCAGTGGTATTACTCCACCAGGTAACTGACCATCCAATAGAGTAACCATGTATGATTTGAGGTCTGGAACCTGACGCCTAGAGGAGGGGAGTGGGCTCTCAGGCAGTGGGGCCCACCGGGGATTTCCCCTGTACCCCTGTGGGCCAGTCCAACTCTGGCTTCAGGGTCCAGTCTTTAACCCGGGAAACGGCGGGTATCCCAGTTAGTATATTATATATATATAGGGGTGCGAAAATTAAACTATATTTTGCCCCCCTTCCCAAACTAAAATGTTGTGGCGCCCCTGGTCATAGGGAAAATGGGCCAAAGGGCAGCTTGTATAGCCAGTTGTGCTTTGTGTTCTATGCCCAAGCCCTACACAAACCACTCCTGACAGAATGAAACTGTGGTCAGCCTGGCATGACACATTCTTACCTGTTCAGTCATTGTTGTTTTACCGAAAGTCTGAAAGTAAATTAAATTAGTTACATGTAAAATAAAGCTTCAGAATGTCATGTGACTCATTGCTAAACACTGCTAAAGAGCCTAAACAGTGCACAGACATTGTATTGTTGCATCCAGTACACAGGACCTTATAGCATGTCTACTGGCTGGTTCTTTGCCATAAACCCTCACTAGGTAATGAGCCACTTACCAATATGCTCCAATCACCCCTGACAGCAGAGCTGTGGGCAAGACAGTGACATCAAGATCTCATCTACAAGAGATTATAAAATAAGTCTCCTAAATTATTTCAATCCACTCTCAGTCAGTGGAGCATTTTTACAGAAACAACATATATGGGTAAGTGTCCAAAAACATTTCCTAAAGCCTTTGCTGGGTTTGGGCCTGATCTCAGTCAGAGGCATCTGCAGACGCTTTTCCCTTCAGCCGTGGCAACCTGCTTATTACTTGGTGCTGATGAGAGTATCTGCCCGCCTATGCCCATTATCAGTCTGTCTTTTTGAGGAAGGCCACGCAGCCCACTGTTTTTCCAACAGCAGCTGCCATCATTAGTTTTGGCACTTGTACCCAGTGACGTGCGGTGAGGTCAATGGCTGAGACACGCCTCAAAAACAGTTGCAACATGCCTGTGATTGAGTTGCCACCTCCCCAATGCAGGCTTGCCGACTTTCTGGCTGCCCCTTCCAGGAGGGAGCAGCAAGATCGGCATTGCAGGGGGGCATGGCCATCGCGAGGAAGCATGGCCGGCCGATGTGTGTTTGTGGGCGAAGCGGGGGGCGGGGCCACGCAAACGCATCATTTTGGCTACCCCCGCTACACAATGCCGATATTACAGGCATTGTGAAGCAGGGGCGGAGCCAAAATGACGCGATTCGGCGTGAATCGAGTCACACCCCCCCCCCGCTGCGGGGGTTTCTAAGGTAAGTGCGAGGGGGATAAGAGGGATGGGCGGCAGCCGGGAGGATTGGTTGCCTTCCCAGGAGGTCGGGAGCGGCTCGCGATTTTCGGGAGGCTCCCGACCAAATTGGGAGGGTAGGCAAGTATGCCCCAATGCTGTTCACAAACGCAATCCCTGCCTGTCATTCACTTTGGTTATAAATCCTCACTGTGAACAACATCAGGAAGAAAACTTGATGCATGCGCAAATGCACAGATCACCGATAATCGTTCAACTGCATAAACGTTTGTGTGCGTTTTGTTTCCTGCTACGCATGAGCAGTTTGCAGATGTCCGCGAGGTCCTTCCGCATTCAGATTCGAGTCTGACTCACAATGAGGCCATTAAACCCTTTCTGCCATATTCAGCAATAGGTTTTTGACAGTAGTAGACAATACCAAATTATTACCCAAGGGAAACATATTTCCCTGTACGACAGGTTTTTAAACCATTTGAATTATATATTTTATTTGACTGCAATGAACCCTTTCACCTAACAAATCAGATATAAAAGATTAGTGGATATTTGATAAGATTTTTGCTATAAGATGCTTGTTATAGATATGAAAAAAATAAAAAAACCTACAGTTCGTTCCACTTAGGTGCAATTATCTTGCACGTGCGAGTAAGCGTGGCGGTATGCCGCACTTACAGTACCTCCGGACTCGCACATTCCTGTTGTTAGCCCCATAGGACGGCAAGCACAAACGTGTGAGTCCTGTGTGAGATTGGGCCTTGAGGGGGGGGGTGAATTGTCACGCAGTTGCCGACGTTTCTATGTTGTTGCATCGGCAATTCACCACTTTGCGCCTAATTGACAGAGCCCAAAGTGTGTACCCTGCAGCGTCTCATCCTGCCTCTCTTCCAACCACACGTCTTCCTGGCCAGTGGTTGGAACATGAAAAAATTCAAGGGGGTAAATTTACTAAGATGGGTGTTCTATTAAGAAGTGATGTTGCCCATAGCAACCAATCAGATTCCAGGTATTATCTTCTAGAAGGTGCTAAATAAATGAGAATCTGATTGGTTGCTATGGGCAACATCACTTCTTAAATAGAACTCCCATCTTGGTAAATTTACTCCAAGGAGTAAAAAGTTTTTCTGGCTACTGCCCCTGAACCCATTCCCACTTTATAAGTAGGCTCTGTGGCCTACTTATAAATCTAGGCCTGCACTTATCTCTATAACTCCAAATGTTCCCCTGAATGAAACTTATTTGTCAGGTCAACATGAAGGACTTCAGTGCAATTTGCGGAATTTATACACTAGTGTTTGTGAGTCTGATGTCTTGAAAACCGGTAAATTATTTTCAATACCCTGAAGAAAGCTGCATTTCCTAGATAATTCGTCCACTCAGGAAATGTACTTTCTCGGTTACTGGCTTCGTGACCTGACCTGCACGCCAGTCAGTATTTCTACAGTCATCTAATGTGTGCGATTTTCTTTCAGATGGAGTGTAACTTTTATATTCTTCAAACTGTTTTCATCGTGTGAGTATGTGACATGTTACCTTTCTAAAAAAATTGTATTAAAAGTTTATATCCCACATATATTATCTGAATAAGGCCCACATGGATCCTCTTCCTCTCACCTGTTATAATTTTCCCATTGTGTCCACCCATATCCCATATAGATTGTAAGCTCATATGAGCAGGGCCCTTTCCTCAAGTCACACACAGAGCTCTATTGAAAAGCTATGGATGAATGGAGTCCTTCAGAGCAGTGAGTGGTGGCAGTAGCCCGCTCCTACGTTCAGGTAACAAGGCGGTTTCTGAGTTTTAACCTCTATTGGTTAGATAAATGTAACACTCCCCCCTGTGACAGTAGGCGGAATGATACAATACTCTGTGTGTGATCTGTTAGAGAGCTGAGAGGCGGAGTGATACAGCTCGGTGTGATTTTTTACTGTCAGTGAAAGAGAGGTGGTGCGAGATATAAGGGGAGCAGAGGCGTATCTATAATGGGTGCAGGGTGTGCGGGGAACACGGGCCCCTGGGTCCAGGAGGACCCCGCACCGCATACCCTGCACCCATAGAATGAATTACCTCTTCGGAGTCCCACGTCGGCGTGGGGGTCCGGTGCTGTAAAAATGACTGGAAAATGGCCGCCGAGGCCATCTTCCCGTCGTTTGCGCATGCGCAGTACAGGGACAACGGCATCCGTGACCAATTTCCCGGTGACCAGCGCATCCTCTATAGACTCTGGGCGCAGTCTATAACTCCGGTGCTGGCCGCGCATAGCTTAGTGCGCTGCCGGCCACTGGACAGAGAGGAGGGGGCGCGTGTCCCCCTCCTCTCTAGAAATGCCCCTGAGGGGGAGATGTATCAAAGCTTGGTGAGAGATAAAGTGGACAGAGATTAATGACCAACCAATCAGCATCTAACTTATATTACATGGGGTGTTTGAAAAATAACAGGAGCGCGGCGTCTATGTTGTGGCGAGAGGGACTGGGAGCATGCCCTGAGTGTGAGAAAAACGGGGGGGACGTTGCTTATGGGGATGGCATTTCCCTGCGGCCATGCCCCCTGGTCAGTAGGTCACGTCTGGGTGTACCGACTGCCATTTCAAAGAATTTGGGAGGTATGCATCAGCCAACTCTGACTACACTGGTCGCAGAATAGTGCACTGAAACTTGGATCCGCAAAAAAAAATGTGAATTTTTCGGGAAATAATCCTAGAAACCCCCTACAGATGTCCAGACATGGGGGATCAATATGGGTACCCCCGTTTTTGCCTGCAGAAGAAAGTCGGGTTTTTAAATAGCCGCGGCAGGTGCATAAATGCGGCTTTGAAGAAGGTGATGCAGAAGAGCATTTCAAAGTTTTTTGGGGGAAAAATAACTATGCCCATCAAATTTGGGGTACATGAAAATGGGTGCACGCATATTTTTAAATCCCTTAAATGATTTAAAAAAATTCTGCAAAAATGCACCTGCCGCTACTTCCGCAATGAAGAAAACACCTGCCGCATATAAGGGGTCCCCCTAGACTCAATTCCGCTAATTTAGAAGTGTGTTCCCTATGTATTTTTTTTTAACCCCAAAATTTAAATACATTTTTTGGGATGTCCCGATTTTTTTTTTTAACCCCAAAACTTAAATAAATTTTTTGGGATGTTCCGATTTTTTTTTTCAACCTGTTTTTTTAACACAGAACGTTTTTTGGGACCATTCCCAGGGGTGCACCCCTAAACCCCAATTCTGCATTTTTTTTTGCCAGCAAAAATGTATCCCCCTTTTTTTAACATTGACTTTTTGCACCGGCAAAAACTCAATGTAATTGAATACGGGGATTTTGGAAATATGCGAAAATGACGTCATCGGTGATAAATTATCGCCGATAACGGACTTTTCGCTCCAAATTGAATATGGCCCCTAGACGGGAATCTAACTCATGACTCCAATGCTGTGAGGTAACAATGCTAACCACTTTACCACCATGCTGCTCATGCAATTTTAAAGGGGAAGTAGTATATTTTATATGAAATGGGCTCCAGGAAGGCCCCTCAAGGCTTTTCTTGACGTCGCCATGTCCTGCAGAATCAGTGTAAACATCCTTTGTATGACATTATTTTTGTAATGATATTTACTGTATTGTCTGTGTATCCAGTGAGTGCGAACTTTTGTTTACACAACTTGTTGAACCGCACAAAGCTTCACTTTGAAGAGATGAAATTAAAAAACAAAGTGCAGATTATTTGTAAAATGTAAAACCTGACAGCATTTGGCACAACTAATGGGTGAACTTTGTTCTGTGTATCTTATTGTAAGGGCCCTTAAACATGTTCTGACTAATCAGCCGGCTCCTGAGCAGCGAGCAATTGTTTACACCTCTGACCTCACCTCACTGTCTGTGTTCTCTGCTCTGTCTGACTTCCTCAGCTGCCTCATTTCACCTCGTTATTTATCTGCAGCCATGCAGAACGGCGGAGACCAACAGCAATCAGGACAACACCTGCTTCATTATTATCGGTGCACATAGCCTGGAACAGCATTAAAATGATCTTCCACCTACCAGGGAACTTTGCCCATTTGTAACTGCACATTCTCCAGTTGATTTTTTAGTTCTAATCTATCTACTTGTGAGCTGGAGATTAAAGCTATATGTAAATTTGAAAAAAGCTAATAGTGAGCACTCAGTATCCACTCCCATTCCATTCACTACATCAACACTTTTTACAGCTAGGACTACAGTTAGGTGACTTGAATGCTGCAGCCGGCATTGGGCAATTGGTCCAATGTCACATTGTGTATGGGTAGAAAGAAACTGACAACTTTAAAAGACCCTCCAACATGACCCGTTCCATCAGGTACAAAATACTCTGCTCCTATTGGCCTGTGTGTGCGGCAATCTGCTAGAAGCGCAAACATGCTCCAATCATACTTGCCTACCCTCCCGATTCAGCCGGGAGCCTCACGAAAATTGGGTGCCACTCCCGCCCCCCCGGAAAGGCAGGCAAGCCTCCCGGTGGCCGCCGCCCCCACCTGACCCCCCTGTAATTACCTGTGAATCCCCCGCAGCGCGAGGACGGGCCATGACGCATTTCACGCTGAATCGTGTTATTTTGGCCCTGCCCCCTGCTTCACAATGCCTGTAATATCGGCATTGTGTAGCGGGTGTGGGGCCAAAATGACGTGATCGCATGGCCTGCCCCGCCCGCACATGGTCGTCATATGTCCGGCCACGCCCCCTGCCCTGCCAATCTGGCTGCTCCCTCTCGGAAGTGGCAGCCAGAAAGTCGGCAACTATGGCTCCAATGGACCCGAATGTGGGCAGGATCTCATCTTTTAGCAAACCAGGTGTGTGGACATATTTACCGATCATGACGGGATATCTCATACAATGCCGCATTGCACAATGTTGCTGCAGTCAAAGTTAACACTTAGACCGAGATGTACTAAACAGAAAAATGCGGTAAATCCCCCAAAATGCAGTTTTTGTGGGTTGTACCGCTTTCCACTATGTCCTAAGCACTGCCATCTTCAGGTTACCCAATAGAAGCCTATGGGCTTCTTTTCGGGATGTTCCCCCTGAGAGGGATCCAATCGGATCCCTCCCATCTCCTCCCGCGGCGCGCTTCCTTCTGCACATGCACAGAAATACGCCAGAGGGACTTCTGGGTATTAAAACTGGAAGTCCCTATATCCGGGGCATCGCAAAGGACAGCTCTTATCAGGAGCTCTTCCCTGGCACCTGGTACTGGAGCTACCTATGGTCCTGGGTTGGAACAGTTATGTGTCCTGTTGCACTGGGTGCTTCTGGTTCCATTATTGTGGACATTATGAAGCTACTGAACACAAAGTGGATCTCCTTTTGGCATAGTGAATTATTCTATTTATGTGCATATATAATTCCTATTATATTCTATATTCTTATGTATGTCAAGACATCCTGCCATAGTTTGTCCAAGTTCTCCAAAGTAAGAGGAGAGACAGCTGGTTGGGGACTCTGGTGCCAACAGTTGATTCTTTTAAGATTTCTGCAGAGACCGGTTCTTGTTTCACACCTCCAGTTCTCCTCATTCCGACCGTGCCCCACCATCGGTAACTGCACAGAAGTGCCAGTCACCAATGGCTACATATTATTGCCAGCTGATAGTGCTGCTGCTGCTTCACACACTTTCCCCATTAGTACCTTATGTACCATATGCTTCCTGCACCTCTTAGGGGTATATTTACTAAAGTGCGAGTTTTTAGAAGTGGATATGTTGCCCATAGCAAGAGTAGCGGATTTACTGCTAGCCTACCAAAGCAGGACCACAGCATCATCAGTACTTACACCTGGGGCCCGCAACAATAAAGGGGCCGGCAGCCAGGCAGTAGTAGTACTAATAATGAGTCACACTGTCAGTGTCACTGGCTCATTATTACAGTATTCTATGGCTGACCGCAGGGCTGGTTGTAAGGAAGGAGGAGGCAGTCCGGCCGGAGGGTGCGCCTCCCTTGCATATCCTCGCTCTACCTGCTGTCACTAGACTGCTCAAGATCCAGCCCCTTCCACTGAGCCCTGCCCCTCCTTTCTGTCTATTCAATAGGTACCTATCCCTGAACGATGCCCGAGACCCCGCCCCTAACACCGAGACCCCGCCCCTTCCTTTCCAATCTAGCCCAGTGTCTCTCTCCTTGAGTTGTTTCCTTTCCTGTGCCTTGGAGACCAGCAGGAGTCACTCAGATCCAGAGGCAAGTAAGTGCCAGTGTCATCTAGAGGCATGGGGTATGTATGCAATGGGGAGGGGTGTATTTTTTTTCGGAGGAGGAGTTGTAAGGTTTGTTATTAAGGGATGGGCTGGCTCGGATTAGTTTGAATTTTCCCGCCAAATTCTGATTTTTCCCGCCAAAAATCGGGTCTCAGAAAGAGGCAAAATGTCATCTTTCATGGACAAGCATCATCATTTCTGGGCAAAAGTCCATGAAAGATGATGTTTGTCTATGAAAGATGATGTTTTGCCTCTTTATAAGACTCGATTTTTGGCATGGAAAAGTCCAAATTTGGCAGGAAAATACGAACTAATCCGACCCTACACATCCCTAGTTTTAATACTGTATGTGGTGGGAGTGGTGTATTAATGTAGTGTGTGTGGGGAGGTTGTATTCATTTTCTGTGTGTGTAAGAGGTGTATTCATATTATCTGTTTTATAACTTATATATAGCTCACCGATGTTCTCTGCATTATATGGTGCTTACTGCGATGCTCTCTGCATTATATGGTGCTTACTGCAATGCTCTCTGCATTATATGGTGCTTACTGTGATGCTCTCTGCATTGTATGGTGCTTACTGCGATAGTCTCTGCATTGTATGGTGCTTACTGCGATGCTCTCTGCATTGTATGGTGCTTACTACGATGCTCTCTGCATTGTATGGTGCTTACTGCGATTCTCTCTGCTTTATATGGTGCTTACTGCGATGCTCTCTGCATTGTATGGTGCTTACTGCGATTCTCTCTGCATTGTATGGTGCTTACTGCGATTCTCTCTGCTTTATATGGTGCTTACTGCGATGCTCTCTGCATTATATGGTGCTTACTGCGATGCTCTCTGCATTGTATGGTGCTTACTACGATGCTCTCTGCATTGTATGGTGCTTACTGCAATGCTCTCTGCATTATATGGTGCTTACTGTGATGCTCTCTGTATTACTATAGGCAGTCGCTGTGATGTTCTCTGCATTCTATGTTGGTCACTGCTACTCTCTTTGCATTATATGGTGCTCACTGCGACTCTGCATTGTATGGCTCTCACTGCGACACTCTCTGCATTACTAGGCAGTCTTTGTGATGTTCACTACATTTATATGGTGGTCACTGCGATGCTCTCTGCATTATATGGCACTTCCCCACAAGACCATATCCCTTTTTTGGTTGCGCGCCTTTTGCTTGCAGTGGGGTGGGGACCCCAAAGCATATTGTTGCACCTGGGCCCTTCACTGCGCTGCTGCCCAAAGTGGATACTAGAATAGAAGGTGAGGTGAGGTGCACCTGCTGCCTTTGATTTTACTGTGGGAAGTGGGAGGCGGTGCAAGTGTGAGGTTTGTGGCAGGGCCATAGCTAGGGTAGTGCGGCCGGTGCCATCGCACAGGGCACCAGAGGTCAGGGGGCGCAGTTTGGGCCTGTCATACTTCTATTTATTATCATTCTCACCTGTAACTTCCTCTTATTTCATCCCCAGCATCTCCTGGCCTCCCCAATCTCTTCCCTGGCCCTTCCCCATGAAGCCATGGCCCTTTCCAAGGTGCATTATGTCCCTTTGAAAAATGAGGGGGCGCCAATGTTGTTTCCGGCACAGGGCACCAAAAACTCCAGTTACGGCTCTGGTTTGAGGTGCCTGCCAGTGTGTGTGTGTGTGTGGAGGGGGGGGGGCAGGGTGCTTTGGGCCGGCAACACCCCTCCTCCCTCCTCACACTGGCAGGCACCTTTACTGATTCCAGCTGGGGGGGGGAATTGTTTGAGGAAGGGGGGGCCCAAGTTGGTATATTGCTTAGGGCCCCATGCGGCCTAAATCTTCCTCTGGCAACCAATCAGATTGTTGCTATTATCTTCTAGAAAGTGCCAGGTCAGAGGTTCCCAAACATGGTCCTCAAGGCTCCCCAACAGTTCAGGTTTTAGAGATATCCATGGTTAAGCACAGGTGGTTAAATCAAATTGACTGAGATTCTAATTAATATAAAAGTAAAAATGACTGCGCTAATGGATGGTATATCGGTATAGCTGCTTAATTTAGTAATTTCCAATAATATAAAATAGAATCAAGCGCTTGTATCTGTTTAAAATGTGTAGCACAATACATGTGGGAAAAAAGGGGTTAATATAGCATGTTTGTAGCTGCTTTTGCAGATGTGAAATAAAAAATATTTAAAAAAAGAAATAAATAAAAGTACATTTTGGTATTGTGCTTTTAATGCATGCTTATGATAGGGTCTGCATATGATAAAGAAAAAAGAAACAGAATGGATCTATCATATGCAGACCCTTGAACCAAAAGGTTTAAACATTGACATTGAAATTAATGCCATCCTTTAAATTTAACCAGTCACAAAATTACCTCTCTCTCATATATACATATTTTTAACAATATAACACATTTTCACATTTTTCCATGACACATACCTTCACATAAACAAGCATACATTAAAAGCACAATACCCAAATTGACTTTTATTTATTTATTTTTTATCTATTTTTCTGAATACATTTTTTGTTGTAGCCGTACCATGTTAGAAAGGAACACAAGGTTAACGCTTTTTAACCTGGAGACCTAACTGATCTCCATTTGTATTTAATCAATTAATTAATTAATAAAGTTTTCAATAAAAAGGGAGACCTGGAACCACCTCAACTATCCTTGAAAAAGGGCATTTAGCCTGAAACGCGTTGGTGGGCAGTGGACAACAGCACGTGTAATAGAACGCTCCAGCACCGCACAAAGCTGACAGACCAATACGGAGAAATTCGTACTGCAAGCAGCGGTAGACGGAGCATCTGTGCAAAAGAAGGGAACCAGCCGGCAGCGATAGCAGTGAGGAAGTGACGGTAAGAGCAAATAGGGACAGTTAGATTCTCACACACGCTACCTTCCACTGCACGTTACTTTGTTTATGGCTACAATCGGAACCCTGGATACAATATAACACTGACTGTTCACATCTGCAAAAGCAGCTACAAACATGCTATATTAATACCTTTTTGCCACAGGTATTGTGCTACACATTTTAAACAGATACAAGCACATGAGGTTCTAATTAAACCACCTGTGCTTAGCCATGGATATCTCCAAAACCTGAACTAGTGGCAAGTTTGCAAATTGAATTTCTGTTCTAGAAATCAGTATAGGCCGGTACCCATTAAACGATGTCTAGTGTGTACCGACTTTGATAGCGACAGCACCCAGCGGGCTACTGGCATCGGCAAGTGCACAGGGCTGCCATCAGAATTTGTGGGACCTGGGACTGACAAAATAGGCAGGGCAACCCCCTCCCCTTCCTTTCTCCGCTGCCTTTTTCCTAGAAAAAAAAGGTCAAGGCGGCATCTGCCCTGCCCAGCTTGTTGCCTTTTCGCCCTGGTTTATTAGATCACTGGCAGTGACAGTCTGCACCAGACCAGTGCTCTGCCATCTGCCCTGCTCAGCATTTTCCCTTTTAACCCCTGTCCTGATTAGATCACTGGCAGCCTGCACCAGACCAGTGCTCTGCCGTCGCCCGTCTTCCCTGCCCAGCTTGTTCCCACCTACTTACCTTAATTTATCTCCTTCCTTACAGAGTCTACTCCTTTCTTCTGACTTCTTCTCTTCCTCTCCGGCAGCTCCTCACAAGCCGCGGCTCCTAGGCTCCGACCTCACCCACCAGCGGCGCGAGGTGACAGCACGTCCTGTAGGTTAGTGGAGCAGCCCTGGCGGGCCCTCATCCTTTAATTGGGAGCGGGTAGCGGGCAGTGCGGGTCGTAGCCGCAGCCAGCAGGCTCCCCTCTTTAACTTAAGGAGGCAGTGCTGGTTGCAGTTGGGATCCCTGGTTCAGCAGTTAGGCAGGATCTGTGGCCTCTCCCTCTCTCCTATACCACGGGCTTCCTCTGCTGTCTCACTTCCTCAGCCCAATCAGGCTGCGGATGCAGTCATTTCGCAAGATGCTGCCTCTGTGTCTTCTTTTACAGATGACAACTCGGTGGACGTACCAGTGGTTGAGGCTCTGATCAGGGTCAGATCAGCTGATGTCGCCTCCATCTCAAGGGCTGGAGTCGCCAATGTAGTCGATGGTCCTTCTGGTGACTGTATCAGTTCATCTGACTGGCGGTCTCGTTCCATTTCCTCCCCGAGCGATAGTTCACGTCGGGCGAGATGCAAGTGGGCCAGGGGGTCTCGTCGGCGTCGCACGCGAAGGCCTTCTAGTGACTAGTACTAGTGGCAGGTCCCGATGATGTTGTGCACTGCGCTAATACAGCAGTTACATGAGGTCTGCGTACCAGAGTTAACCACAGAATAAGAAAAGGCCGTTATGTAGACATGTTCACCCTTACAGCTAAGGTGAAAAAGGCTTGTGCGTAAGGAGGTATTGGGCTGGAGGCGTGTAAGTCCTACACCAATTGGATCTTGGGGTTTTGTGTTTTTTCGGCTTGCTACCTAAAGTCAAGGCCAAGCCAAGTACCTTAATCCTGTCAAAATACCGACAGCGGCATCCTGATGGTTGGTATCCTAACAGGAGTCGGGTAAGTATACATACCCTCCCCCTTCTCCCCCTAACCCTCTCTTCTTGTAACTTAACCCTCCCCACCCACACCCTAACTCTCCCCATTAATGCCTAAACCTAAGTCTCCCCCTTCGTGCCTAAATCTAGCCTTCCCCCTTAGTGTCTAACCCCCACTCAGTGGATGCCTAACCCTAAACCCCACTAGGAGTACCTAACCCTAACCTCCCCCCAAAACCTAATGCTAACCCTGCTATGCTACCTAAACCTAACACTACCCTCCCACCCCCGCGGCTAACAGCTAATACACCCCGGCTTACCTCATTCGGGCTGGCATCTTGTCGAGCTTCCGCTGCCGGGGTTTGAACCAGCGGCTAAACGGCCGCTGGTACTTCAATCCCATTCCGTCAATGGCACCTTTCTACTGATCGAGCCTGGATAGTGCGTTGGCATGGGTGTCGGATACCGCATCACTTGTTTAGAAAAGTAGAGTTGGCCCTCGTGAGTTGTGACATCCTTTTACCTAAGACAAGTGGATGCTGGTTCTTTGCCGTTCTTTCTTCTGCCACCATACTTATCATTGTAACAAAATAAAGCTGACCATTTAGTTTGAACGGCATATTTTGGTCTTGTGTGCTTATTTAATTAAGCATAGTTTAAATGTATGGGTTACCTCTATCATCTGACGATAGAAAGTTTATAGGTTTCCTAGTAGCTGATTTGGCTCTAGCCACTATCACGGATGATAGCACAGTTGCTGTGTGATGTCCGTATTTATTTATAATTCATTGGCATTAAAATTACTTTGCTCCAGATTTAGGAGGTTGAGCGTGAACTGTATATGAAATGAATGATATTAGTTATATTTGTTATAGGACCATAAATACAGTGAATCTGTGTTGTAAATAGCATCGGAATGTTTTACTCCCTGTAATCAAAAAGATTACTGCTCCCAATGATCTGTTTTGATATCACAGTGTAAGAACCAGTTAATCCTGATATTCGAATTGTATGTTGAGCTGGTTTGTGTACGGTAGATATGTCAGTACCCAAAAAACAGCAGCTATGTCAGGGATGAGGTAGCAAAAGCTGCATCCGCCATGGGACCAGCAGCTGGGGTGCTGTCGCCTCCTCTTTCAAAGCTGTATGCAGCAGCTGGAGGTCTGCAGACAATTATCACTTCCTTCAACTTACTGAAGCTCCCTCTAGTGATTGGGCCGTGGGCGTGGCTGAGGTCAAAGTACCCAAAAGTAAGCCTGTGATTAGCTAACAGTGTGGGCTGCTTATTATTAGTTAATATTAGAGATGAGCGGGTTTGGATTTCAGAGATCCGAGCCCACCCGAATTTAGAAGATCCGAGTCGGATCCAAGCCGGCTCGGATGTTCCCGCCTTACTCGGATCTCTCAAATCGAGGCAAAACCATAGAGATGAAATCTCGCAGTTCACAAGCTTTCGTCTCTATGATCAATGTAGCATATAAGGGACCACGCGACGGACGCCATTTCACACCGGCTGTGGAGACTGTACAGGGAGGGTGGGTAGTGTAGGGCTGGGAGAGGTGATGGCGCTGTCTGCTGTGGCCTGGGCTGGTGACTGCTTATCCATTCTGGGCTGGTGCTTTGCTGTCTGCTGTGTCCATCTGGGCTGGTGCAGAACTGCAGACACATCTGTGTCCATCTGCGCCCAAGTTCTGGACTAAAAAAAAAATATATATATATAGTCAAAAAAAAAAATCAAAGTGTCTTTTATATTTTTCTGTGTGTGTGTGTGTGTGCGTGCGTGCGTGTTAGGCTTAACCGCAATACCGCACAAGATCCAGCCAGCAACGCAAGTTGCAAGCTAGTGCTGCCTGACTCCAGTCGTCACCAATCTGTGCTCTGGGCCTAAGTTCCGGACCCGAAAAAAAAAAAATTGTGTCTTTTGTATATTTTTTTCTGTGTGCGCACAACTGCACGTGTGTGAATTTTGTAACCGCACCTTGGCTATACTATTGGTGCTTGTGACACTGCTTCAAGACCGCAGAAAATATGGAGGGCTGTCACATGACAGGAGAGCAAGGCCAAGAACCACATGTTGTAGCTGCCGCCAGCAGTCATCACGATGATGCAAGGCCGTCAACTTCCTTGTCCTCTATGAAGGCCCATGCCTTCAATCCTCAAGGGTATCCCAACCATCATCTTTGCACAGTCCTCAACTCTATTAATAATTATATCAATCAGTTTTGAGCCAGCAAGCTGGATGCAACCTTTTGCCCCTATAACTAGATGAAAAAAAAATCAATATTGTGAGGTAACCAAAATTGACTGGAAACGTGTGGAAATAAATGTTATTGAGGTTATTAATACTGTAGCAACAAAAAAGGCACATTTTATGTGATTTTAGCTGTTTTTTTTATTATTTAAGAAAAAAAACCGGATCCAAAACCAAAACACGAAAACAAAGCACCTAAGAAAAAAATCCAAAACCAGATTCAGATCCAAAACCAAAACACGGGGGGCGGCGCACATCTCTAGTTACTATAACATCAACCATGGACTGATCAGTAGAGGGAGCATCTGTAAGCCAGGTGAGGTGAGAAATGCAGGTAGTATGTTTTTTATCATAATTATCATAACTTTGTATTAAACATTTCTGCAGGGACAGCGATTGTGAGAACCATTGTCCCTGAGCAAGACATTCCAATACAAAACAAGGATTTTCAAAAGACTCCTCTACATCTTCTGGTGCTGCGCTTGCACAGTGATAGGTTAAAAAAATCTTTGGGCGGGGGACAGAGACTGGGAGAGAGGGATCACAGGTTCCCGTTTCTCTGATAATGCCTACGTCAGCATAAAACAGCTGCCGCCACCTGAGGATAGCAGCTGCCTTCAGACTAGGGTCCGAAAAGGCTATTGGGGGGGGCAACATAAAATCATTCCGCCGCCGCCCCCTCCCTCCCTCTCTTCTCCCTCCTTAAGGTATATTGGGGGTGATACAGAGTTGTATACTATGCCGATGATTTTGAAGTTGAGCAATAATCGTCAATCTGCGCATGCGTCAAAGTACATTACCGTAGTCGCCCACAGCGATTATTTAGAATGGGGTGTGGCAGCAAAGAACGCAGGGATTTTGCAATCATTTCGGGGGTGTGTCACACCCTGCAACCAGGGTTGGCTCGAGGGTTCAGAGCACCCTGTGCCAGCCCATCTTATGGCGCCCTCTCATCGCGCGTAAATGAATTTGGGGGTGTGGCCTAAATACCATAGGCCACACCCCCTATGTGACGTTATTTGGAGGCGTGCACGCATGGCACGCCTCCAAATAACGTCAGGCTGGGGGTAAAGCCCAGCAATCCGTCACTGGCTGGGCTTCCCCCAGCCCTCTTCCGTCAGTGAATGGATGCCGCGCGCATGCTGGCGGCATCCATTCACACTCCGGGGGTCCGGTGGGGGTCCCCAACCTCCCAATTATACCACCCGCGGGCCACTTCGGCCCGCGGATGGAGCAGCGGGACAGTACTGTCCCGCTGAAATCGGGATGCTGGGGATGGGTGCCGCCCTCTAGGGGTGGCGCCCTTGTGTGACCACACTGGTCAAACACCCCTAGAGCCGGCCCTGCCTGCAACCGCGATCCCATACACAAGAAATATGGCTCCGGCGTCTCAGTTTTCACGGCTATTCTACGGGAACTGCTACAATGGAATGATCGGCAACAGATGTTGCATCTGTGTACGCAGATGCTGCAACATTTTATGCAGATGAATTTGCAAAGGTGCAGGAATGGGCGCCTAGAGAGGGGGGGGAGCGGGTGAGGGGGGAGAGCAGCCGGAGCAGTCTCCTATGGCTGTGGGGGGGAGTGATCACACTGATTGCGCCCTTCCCTGCTTAGCGCAGAGCTGGGGGGCTTACAGCGCCCCCCTCCCCAGCGAGCAGTGCCGCAAAAGTATTTGATTGATTTATTTTTTTGTAGGGGTGTGCACCGGCCACTTTTCGTGTTTTGGTTTTGGATCGGGATGTTTCTTCGTGTTTTGAATCTGGATTGGTTTTGCCAAAACCACCCTTCCGTGTTTTGGGTTCTGGGTTTTGTGTTTTGGATCTGTACTTTTTTGAAAAAAGCATAAAAACAGCTTAAATCACAGAATTTGTGGGTTTTTCTGCTCCTATGCTATTATTAACCTCAATAACATTAATTTCCACTCATTTCCAGTCTATTCTGAACACCTCACAATATTGTTTTTAGTCCAAAAGGTTGCACCGAGGTAGCTGGATGACTATGCTAAGCGTCACGAGTGGGCGGCACAAACACGTGGCCCATCTAGGAGTGACACTGCAGTGGCAGACAGGATGACAGTTTGAAAAACTAGGCCCCAAACAGTACATACTGCAAAGAAAAAAAAGAGGTGCAAGATGGAATTGTCCTTGGGCCCTCCCACCCACCCTTATGTTATATAAACAAGACATGCACACTTTAACAAACCAATCATTTCAGCGCCAGGGTCTGCCACACGACTGTGGCTGAAATGATTGGTTCGTTTGGGCCCTCACAAAACAAGCTGGCAATTAATGTGTCCCTGCACAAACTGGCTCTACGTAGGCAAGATGTCGTCCTCATCCTCCTCATCCAACGATTCTTCACCCTCTTCAGTGTTGTGTACATCCTCATCCTCACAGAGTATTAATTCGTCCCCGCTGGAATCCACCACTCAGGTCCCTCTGTACGTTCTGGAGGCTGGTCTCCCTGGAAGAGCTGATAATTCATTTTGATGAACATCATCTTCTCCACATTTTGTGGAAGCAACCTCCTACGCCTTTCGCTGACAAGGTTCCCGGCTGCACTAAACACTCTTTCGGAGTATACACTGGAGGGGGGGCAACTCAGGTAAAATAGAGCCAGTTTGTACAGGGGCCTCCAAATTGCCTCTTTTTGCCTCTTTTTCCTGCCAGTACAGGTATGGACTGTCTGACATCCCTACTTGGATGCTTTCACCAATGTAATCCTCCACCATTCTGTCAGTGGTGACAGTATCATATTCAGTTTTCGGGGAGTTTTACCATATTTCCCATATGTACTAAGTACCGGAATGCGCTACGTCCTGGTGGGTAACGCCATCTTCAGATGGTGTTACCCAATAGAAGCGTATGGGCTTCTTATTGGGATGCCCACCGGGAGTGGTCCAATTGGATACCTCCCAGCTCCCCCCATGGCGTGCGCGTCATTCATGCGCAGGACGCCATATGGACTTCTGGGTATTAAACCCTGAAGTCCCTCTAGCTGAGGCTATCGCAAAGGAGAGCTCTTATCAGGAGAGTTGCCCTTTGCTATTTAAATTGTATTACTAAGTACATACCGCAGTAATCAACCCCGGTATGTACCTAATAAGAGGTGGCATGTACTGCATCGCATATGCATGAAATTCGATTAAAAATAATTTTTAAATAGTTTCCAGGGACCTTTTGCTACTGAGCTTTGGCCTGTAAGCACCTCACCCGCAGCTGACATGGGAGCATTACAGCCACAGTTGTGACGAGATTACTGAATTTGACTTAAGGATGAGCAATATTTTAAAAACTGTTCTGCAAAACACTCCCCCTATTCCGAATTTGTCTGTGATGTTTCTAGATTTACCCCAATCTCATCTCACAGCAGAATGAATTGCCCGTGCTCTGTACATAGGCTATGCATTTTTCAAAAAGCAAATTTACAAATAGAGAGAAATGGCGTTCTGTGTAATAGTGTTGCAAAAGTAAAATTTTATTGCTGTAAAACCAGATTTGCATGTAATTTGCCCATAATTTTGCTCATCTCTAATATAAACATACTGGGTCTGATTCAGAGGTGGGCGGTAATGTGATCGCAGCTGCATTTTTGCACGGTACGCGGCTGCGAAAACATGCTAATAGTTCCAGAGAACACCCGAGCATAAGGACGCCCACTTCTGCCTTCTCATCTACGTACGACATTGCTTACCTGTGTAACTATCGGTAACATCGGCGCACATCCAGCAGTCATCTCGCCCTTGCGGCAGGTCTGGCCAGCCACAAACACTGCGGCTCTCCTGACACGTAGGCTCTCATGCTGCGTAGGTGTTCGCAATGGCTAATTTATGCACGATCATGTAACAGCGTTTAAACTAGGGATGTGCAGGCTCGGATAGGTTCGAGTTTGCACGTGGAGTTCGGATTTTTCCCTCCAAAAAAACGGAACTCAGAACGAGGCAAAACGTCATCTTACATGGACGAACATCATCATTCCTGGTCTTTTGTCCAGGAATGATGATGTTCGTCCATGTAAGATGACGTTTTGCCTCGTTCTGAGTTCCGTTTTTTTGGAGGGAAAAATCCGAACTCCACGTGCAAACTCGAACCTATCCGAGCCTGCACATCCCTAGTTTAAACGGTCCGACACTTCTGCATTTTATTAATCTCCCCCCATTAACTCCCCCTAACGCTGACTGCCTGTCACTCACTTTGCGAGTGGGTCCTCTGCGCATGCGTAAACGCAAACCAATTGCAGCGTGTGTTCTCAATGGCAAACAATGAAAGGTAAGCTTTACATTCAATATTCAGAAAAGGAGGAATTGTATTGTGTACTTTTTCAATATTGAAAACTAGGGAAATTCCAGGCACTAATCTTTAAAACTTGGATAGTATGTATTAATTGATGTCATGTGAAAAGTTATATTTACATTTAACTAGTTCAGTCCCATTTTGCTTATATGCATAACATAGGCCCTCATTCAGAGCCGTTCGCTATTTGCGGTCGTTCGTTCAAAGACAAGGGGTGGCTATTCAAATGATCCGTTCGCACATTGCAGTCTGTTCCCACCTCTAAGTCTGAACGAGCGAGCAAAACATAAGCTCGTTTATTTGATAAAAACGCCCCCTGGCCGCACGCACCATACGTCATGTCCGCTATTTATTAGATTAATCGAGTACATCGTACAGCGTATGAACTGCTCGCTATTCTTGTGGTTGGTTTTTTCAACCGCTATTTTGCGAGCAGTTCTGAGTTAAAAAAAACCAAGTGACGTGGTCAATGACGCTGCTGTATTAATTATGCACTCCCTTAAAACGCCCGTTTTGACCTTTAAGCACGCCTGCGTTTGGATCTCCACTCCCCGTTTTCAAGCACCTTCCCCTGTTACCACCCACATACGCCTCATTCTGTCACTCAAAATAGCAGGCCCTCGCTATATAGCGTACCAACGATTTTCAGCCGCACTGACTGGTTCGCGCATGCGCAGATGTGCGAACATTGCTCGGAACGAGCGTACTGCCGCTAGCGAGTGGCTCTGAATGAGGGCCTTACTTAGCTATTACTACTGTACCTCCCAATTGTCCCTGTTTTTGTAGTACAGTCACGATTGGCAGGCCATGTATGGGGCAGAGTTTCGCCCAAAAGGACGCTTTTTGTGGATTGGAGATGGGTTATGGTGGATAAGGTGTGGGCCTATTTTGTCCCTATCTGGCATGTGTGAATATTGGGAGATATGTACTACATCAGTGTTTCTCAACTCCAGTCCTCAGGGAGCCCTAACAGTGCATGTTTTACATCTCTCCCTGTTGATCTTTTAAAATGTATCAGGCGGTAAAGAATACACCTGTGCACCAACTAGGAGATCTGTAAAACATACACTGTTAGGGGTCCCTGAGACCGAGTTGGGAAACACTGTACAACGTACGTGCAGGGGCGTTTTTAGAGAGGAGGGGGCCCGTGTGCAGTTTCTGTCACGGGCCCACTCCTCTCAGTCCGGCGGCTGCGCGGCCAGCGCCACACTTATAGACTCTGGGCACTAGAGTGTGCCCAGAGTCAAAAGCGCATGTGCAGGTCACCAGGAAAATGGCTGCGGCAGCCATTTTCCCTGTACACGCAAATGATGGGAAAATGGCCACCGGCTCTGACGTGGGACTCTGGAGAGGTAAGTATACTATGGGTGCAGGGTGTGCGATGCAGGCCCCCCTGGACCGCACACCCTGCACCCATTATAAATACGCCCCTGCGTACATGGGGCCTGATTCAGACCCGCTCGCGGGCAAGCGGGTCGATGTCAGTAGTGAACTTCCTGCTCTATTAGAGCAGGAAGTTCACTGGGGGCTTGCGGTGGACGAGACCCTACCACAAGGGTCTCGTCGCAAGCCCGATGGTTGCGATAATCGCGACCATCGCCAGGCCACCCGCACAAGCTGTGGATGGTCACCCACAGCTATGCGAGTGGCCTGGAGGCCGATTACTTGAATAAAAAAATCTGCCCTGATTCAGAGCGAGCACTCGCAAATAGCGAGCGCCTCGGAGTCAGGACCATGATGCTTTCAGGAATTTCAAATGTGATCTATTTTACCGTCAGGTAATTTAAGATAGTAAGATAAAAGCACTAGTCATTGCACTGACAATGTTAGCGCCCGATGAAGGGGACAGAGGGCCTGATTCAGATCCGCTCGCAAGTGCATAGCGCTCGCAAGCGGGTCGATGGTGGGGTACTGCGCACGCGCGCCGCGCGCATGCACAAGCCCACAATGAGAGAGAAATTCTCTCGTTCCGGGGCTCACTACAAAAGGGGCGGCTGTTGATGTTGATCGACAGCGCGCCCCGTTTTGTATTCGGGGAGGGGGAGTTGCTACACAAACGGAGGCATTCCCGAAGGAACGCCTGACGTTTGTGGGAGACACCACTGACATCACCAGTGATGTTAGAGCCAGAAGCTCTCTGGGGCTTGCGACGGACGAGACCCTACCACAAGGGTCTCGTCGCAAGCCCATCACCAGGCAGCTTAGCGAGCGGCCAGGAGGCCGCAACAACAACAAAAAAAGCGTCCGGCTCTGAATCAGGGCAGAGCCTCTCTGTAATGTGCACTTTCTCCCTAGTACATGCAGTAAGAAAGCTCTGCTAGCTTTTGCACAGAAACGAGAAGTGAGCGCCTCTTTGTCTTCTCTCATTTACTGAGCAGAAAAGATGTAAATTTGATGTCAGACCTGTTAATATTTGATTTTCTCATTATTCCTCTAAGACAGGGGGATATCTATAATGGGTGCAGGGTGTGCACACACCCTGCACCCATAGTTTTTGAAACGTACCTCTCCAAAGTCTTTTGTCAGCTGTAACTGCACTGCTCAAAAACACCTGGAAAATGCCCGCTGCGCCCATTTTCCTGGCATTTTGCACATGTGCAATAGACTCTGGGCACAGACTAGTGCCCAGAGTCTACTGCTGCATCCAGTGCGCTGCCAGCCACCTGGGAGAGAGGAGGGGACCCTGGACGGGGAAGGCACACGGGCCCCCTCCTCTTTAATGCTCCCCTGCTCCAAGACCTTTGATTAAAGAACACTCCCTGGCAAATCAGACCAATCACACTGAACGGATCATAAAGAGGCCAGTCAGCAAGCATCAACAAATGTCACATCTATAGATTTATAAAGGAGCTCACGGTCCCTCAGACAGTTATTCTCCCTGCATTGTACTTAAAGGCAGGGCTGGATTATAGGTCGGGGCAGACGGGGCGGTCGCCCAGAGGCCTCCACACTGCCGCTAACTTTGCCCACAAACATCCGGGCCACTTTTGAGACAGCTTTGGCTACATCTCTACAGTGGGAGCCTGATGACATAATGCTGCGATGGGAGCCCACTAGCTGACATAATGCTGCGATTGCGGGTGTATGAGTAGGGGCGGAGCCTAATGCTGTAAAGTGTCCGCCCCCATCTGAAGCCTGATGCTGCAACTGGTAGTGTGTGCGCACTTTCTCAGGGCCTTATTTATCAACGAGTGATATTCTTGTTATCACTCTTTACTAGGGGTGTGCACCGGCCACTTTCGTGTTTTGTGTTTTGGTTTTGGATCTGGATCTTTCTTCGTGTTTTGGATCTGGATTGGTTTTGCCAAAACCACCCTTCCGTGTTTTGGGTTCTGGGTTTTGTGTTTTGGATCTGTATTTTTTTTAAAAAAAGCATAAAAACAGCTAAAATCACAGAATTTGTAGGTTTTTCTGCTCCTATGCTATTATTAACCTCAATAACCTTAATTTCCACTCATTTCCAGTCTATTCTGAACACCTCACACCTCACAATAGTGTTTTTATGTCCAAAAGGTTGCACCGAGGTAGCTGGATGACTATGCTAAGCGACACGAGTGGGCGGCACAAACACGTGACCCATCTAGGAGTGACACTGCAGTGGCAGACAGGATGGCAGTTAGAAAAACTAGGCCCCAAACTGTACATAATGCAAAGAAAAAAAAGAGGTGCAAGATGGAATTGTCCTTGGGCCCTCCCACCCACCCTTATGTTGTATAAACAGGACATGCACACTTTAACAAATCAATCATTTCAGCGCCAGGGTCTGCCACACAACTGTGGCTGAAATGATTGGTTCGTTTGGGCCCCCACAAAACAAGCTGGCAATTAATGTGTCCCTGCACAAACTGGCTCTACGGAGGCAAGATGTCATCCTCATCCTCCTCATCCACCGATTCCTCACCCTCTTCAGTGTGTACATCCTCATCCTCACAAAGTATTAACTCGTCCCCACTTGAATCCACCACCACAGGTCCCTCTGTACCTTCTGGAGGCTGGTCTCCCTGGAAGAGCTGATAATTCATTTTGATGAACATCATCTTCTCCACATTCTGTGGAAGCAACCTCCTACGCCTTTCGCTGACAAGGTTCCCGGCTGCACTAAACACTCTTTCGGAGTACACACTGGAGGGGGGGCAACTCAGGTAAAATAGAGCCAGTTTGTACAGGGGCCTCCAAATTGCCTCTTTTTCCTGCCAGTACAGGTATGGACTGTCTGACATGCCTACTTGGATGCTGTCACCGATGTAATCCTCCACCATTCTGTCAATGGTGACAGTATCATATGCAGTGACAGTAGACATGTCAGAAATTGTTGCCAGGTCCTTCAGTCCGGACCAGATATCCAAACTTGGTCCTGCCTGCCCTGCATCACCGCCAGCGGGTTGCTTAGGATACCTAAGTTTTTTCCTGGCAGCCCCAGTTGCGGGAGAAAATGAAGAAGGAGCCGTTGACGTGTCACATTCCGCTTCAGCTGACAGTGTGTTCACCAGCAGGTCTTTGCACCTCTGCAGGCTTGTGTCGGCCGGAAAGAGAGACACCACATAGGCTTTAAACCTAGGATCGAGCACGGTGGCCAAAATGTAGTGGTCTGATTTCAACAGATTGACCACCCTGGAATCCTGGCAAAGCGAATGAAGGGCTTCATCCACAAGTCCCACATGCCGAGCGGAATCGCTCCGTCTTAGCTCCTCCTTCACTTTCTCCAGCTGCTTCTGCAAAAGCCTGATGAGGGGAATGACCTGACTCAAGCTGGCAGTGTCTGAACTGACTTCACGTGTGGCAAGTTCGAAGGGCTGGAGAACCTTGCACAACACGGAAATCATTCTCCACTGCACTTGAGTCAGGTGCATACCCCCTCCTTTGCCTATGTCATAGGTGGATGTATAGGCTTGTATGGCCTTTTGCTGCTCCTCCATCCTCTGAAGCATATAGAGGGTTGAGTTCCACCGCGTCACAACCTCTTGCTTCAGGTGATGGTGGGGCAGGTTCAAGAGTGTTTGCTGGCGCTCCAGTCTTCGGCACGCAGTCGCTGAATGGCGAAAGTGGCCAGAAATTTTTCGGGCCACCCAAAGCGTCTCCTGCACGCCCCTGTCGCTTTTCAGAAAATTCTGCACCACCAAGTTTATTGTGTGAGCAAAACATGGGACGTGCTGGAATTTGCCCAGATGTAATGCCCGCACAATATTGGTGGCGTTGTCAGATATCACAAATCCCCAGGAGAGTCTAAGTGGGGTAAGCCACTGGGCGATGATTTCCCTCAGTTTCTCTAAGAGGTTGTCGGCGGTGTGCCTCTTACTGAAACCGGTGATACACAGCGTAGCCTGCCTTGTAACGAGCTGGCGTTTCTGAGATGCTGCTACTGGTGACGCTGCTGCTGTTGCTGCGTAAGGTGATACATCTACCCAGTGGGCTGTCACAGTCATATAGTCCTTAGTCTGCCCTGTTCCACTTGTCCACATGTCCGTGGTTAAGTGGACATTGTGTACAACGGCATTTTTCAGGACACTGAGGACACTTTTTCTGACGTTTCTGTACAGTCTCGGTATCGCCTGCCTAGTGAAGTGGAATCTAGACGGGATTTGGAACCGGGGACACACTACCTCCATCAATTGTCTAAATCCCACTGCACTAATGGCGGATACCGGACGCACGTCTAACACCAACATAGCAGTCAAGGCCTCAGTTATACGTTTTGCTTCAGGATGACTGCTGTCGTACTTCATCCTCCTCGCTAAGGACTGTTGGAGGGTCAATTGTTTAGTAAAAGTAGTGGTGTTCCTACTTCCTCTCTGGGATGATGAACGACTCCCAGCAGCAGCAACAGCAGCAGCGGCAGCAGTAGGCGTAGCAATGCAGGATCCTCCGGAGGAATCCCGGATAGGAGAGTCAGTCATGCCAGTGACATGGCCTGCAGGACTACTTCCGATCCTGACTAAGGAGGAAATTGACGAGGAGGGAGTTGACGGTGTGGTTTGCAGGCGCTTGGATATAACAGGACAACGGGATTTAGGTGTCCCTGGACTGCTTACGGTCTTAGCCAAAGTTTCTGAACTTGACAGTAACTTTTTATGAACGCGCTGCAGGTGCCGTATAAGGGAGGATGTTCCTAGGTGGTTGACGTCCCTACCCCTACTTATTTCACCTTTACATATGGTACATATGGCAAGACAGTTGTTGTCCGGATTTGGATAGAAATATTGCCAGACCAAAGAGGTGGAATGTTTGGTCTTCTGCCCAGGCATGACCGTGATGGGCTTTTTCATCCCACGGACAACAACTGTCTCCCCCGGAGCCTGATTTAAACAAACCACATCACCATCAGAATCCTCCTCGCCAACTTCCTCCTCAGCGCCAGCTACACCAGTATCCTCATCCTGTTGTACTTCAACAGTGACATCTTCAATTTGCATATCAGCAATTGGACTGTGGGTGCTCCTTTCAGCACTTGCAGGGGGCGTGCAAATGGTGGAAAGAGCCACCTCTTCCCGTCCAGTGCTGGGAAGGTCAGGCATCGCAACCACCACCACACTTGGACTCTCCTTGGGGATTTGTGATATCTTCTTAGAAAGCACAGTTCTTCGCTGTGCTTTTGCCAGCTTAACTCTTTTGATTTTTTTAGTGGGAGGAGGGCTTCCATCGTCATGTGAAGCTGAACCACTAGTCATGAACATACTAGGGATCGACCTTAGCCGTTCCTTGCCACTCCGTGTCGTAAATGGCATATTGGCAAGTTTACGTTTCTCTTCAGCTGATTTAAATGTCTTTTTCAAGGTCATTTTCCTGAACTTTGCCATTTGGGATTGTATGTGCCCTCTACTATGACATTGGGCATCGGCCTTGGCAGACGACGTTGATGGCATGTTATCGTCTATGTCATGACTAGTGGCAGCAGCTTCAGCACTAGGAGGAAGTGGTTCTTGATCTTTCTCTATTTTATTTTTATCGGAGAAAGTTTGGTCCTCCATTTATGTTATATCGATTTAATATATACGTGCGGCTAAACACAGAAAATAATTTTTTTTTTGGTTTGGACTGGAGTGTACTTTGGGGGTTACAGCACCCTTTAACGGTCAAGCCAGCCGGCCCTTTACTTATGACACAGGCGCACGCTTGGCACTACTTTGTTGATGCACGTGCGGCTACTGCGCACACAATTCACAAACACAGAAAATAATTTTTTTTTTGGTTTCGACTGGAGTGTACTTTCGGGGGTTACAGCACCCTTAACGGTCAAGCCAGCCGGCCCTTTACTTATGACACAGGCGCACGCTTGGCACTACTTTGTTGATGCACGTGCGGCTACTGCGCACACAATTCACAAACACAGAAAATATTTTTTTTTTGGTTTGGACTGGAGTGTACTTTGGGGGTTACAGCACCCTTTAACGGTCAAGCCAGCCGGCCCTTTACTTATGACACAGGCGCACGCTTGGCACTACTTTGTTGATGCACGTACGGCTACTGCACACACAATTCACAAACACAGAAAATAATTTTTTTTTTGGTTTGGACTGGAGTGTACTTTCGGGGGTTACAGCACCCTTAACGGTCAAGCCAGCCGGCCCTTTACTTATGACACAGGCGCACGCTTGGCACTACTTTGTTGATGCACGTGCGGCTACTGCGCACACAATTCACAAACACAGAAAATAATTTTTTTTTTGGTTTGGACTGGTGTGTACTTTCGGGGGTTACAGCACCCTTAATGGTCAAGCCAGCCGACCCTTTACTTATTACACAGGCGAACGCTTGGCACTACTTTGTTGATGCACGTGCGGCTACTGCGCACACAATTCACAAACACAGAAAATAATTTTTTTTTTGGTTTGGACTGGAGTGTACTTTCGGGGGTTACAGCACCTTTTAACGGTCAAGCCAGCCGGCCCTTTACTTATGACACAGGCGCACGCTTGGCACTACTTTGTTGATGCACGTGCGGCTACTGCGCACACAATTCACAAACACAGAAAATAATTTTTTTTTTGGTTTGGACTGGAGTGTACTTTGGGGGTTACAGCACCCTTTAACGGTCAAGCCAGCCGGCCCTTTACTTATGACACAGGCGCACGCTTGGCACTACTTTGTTGATGCACGTGCGGCTACTGCGCACACAATTCACAAACACAGAAAATAATTTTTTTTTTGGTTTGGACTGGAGTGTACTTTGGGGGTTATAGCACCCTTTAACGGTCAAGCCAGCCGGCCCTTTACTTATGACACAGGCACACGCTTGGCACTACTTTGTTGATGCACGTGCGGCTACTGCGCACACAATTCACAAACACAGAAAATAATTTTTTTTTTGGTTTGGACTGGAGTGTACTTTCGGGGGTTACAGCACCCTTAACGGTCAAGCCAGCCGGCCCTTTACTTATGACACAGGCGCACGCTTGGCACTACTTTGTTGATGCACGTGCGGCTACTGCGCACACAATTCACAAACACAGAAAATATTTTTTTTTTTGGTTTGGACTGGAGTGTACTTTCGGGGGTTACAGCACCCTTAACGGTCAAGCCAGCCGGCCCTTTACTTATGACACAGGCGCACGCTTGGCACTACTTTGTTGATGCACGTGCGGCTACTGCGCACACAATTCACAAACACAGAAAATAATTTTTTTTTTGGTTTGGACTGGAGTGTACTTTCGGGGGTTACAGCACCCTTAACGGTCAAGCCAGCCGGCCCTTTACTTATGACACAGGCGCACGCTTGGCACTACTTTGTTGATGCACGTGCGGTTACTGCGCACACAATTCACAAACACAGAAAATAATTTTTATTTTGGTTTGGACTGGAGTGTACTTTCGGGGGTTACAGCACCCTTTAACGGTCAAGCCAGCCGGCCCTTTACTTATGACACAGGCGCACACTTGGCACTACTTTGTTGATACACATGCGGCTACTGCGCACACAATTCACAAACACAGAAAATAATTTTTTTTTTGGTTTGGACTGGAGTGTACTTTGGGGGTTACAGCACCCTTTAACGGTCAAGCCAGCCGGCCCTTTACTTATGACACAGGCGCACGCTTGGCACTACTTTGTTGATGCACGTGCGGCTACTGCGCACACAATTCACAAACACAGAAAATATATTATTTTTTTAGCACTTGGGGGGAGCACCCCTGATGGACAGAGCACCCCCTGGACAACACTACAGCACCCCTTTAGGACTGGGACACTGCACAGGACTTTGGAGTGTACACAGCCCCTATGGAGAACTGACTGCACAACACAGTCCAGCCAGCCCCTATGGACTTTGAAGTAGTGGACACAGCCCCTATTAACAACAGCAGCACAGCACAACACAGCCAGCCCCTATGGACTTTGAAGTAGTAGACAACAGCAGCACTACACTACACTACACTACACAGCCCTAACTCCCACCCTCCCTCTTCACTGTCCACAGCCGAGTGAGAAAATGGCGCCGACGCGTGTACCTTATATAGGATCCAAAACCCGCGAGACTCGGAAGGCGGGATGATGACGTTTTGCCTCGATTTCAGATCCGAGTCAGGCGGGAAAAGTCGAGCCTGACTCGGATCGGACTCGGATCGGGGGGGCTCGGGGGGGGTCGGATTTCAGAAATCCGAACCCGCTCACCCCTACTCTTTACTAATCTTAAATGGTGCTCCAACCAATCAGCTCCTAACTGTTATTTTTCAAGTACATGACAGTAAGTAGCTGATTGGCTGGAGCACCATTTAAGATTAGTAACGAGTGATAACAAGAATATCACTCATTGATAACAGTTTTGTCTCGTTACTTTTTCTGTTGAAATAGACCTAAAAAAAATCGATGGAGGTAATTAGGTTTAGAACTCGCATGGAGCTCTACCTAATTACCGGAGGAATTCATCATTCCTCCTCTCCATAACTATCTGTTTCGAAAGGCAAGAGGGGATAATTTGCAGCTGGCAGTGCTGGACGCTGAACGGGGTGATGGTGTTAGTAGCTATCAATAAAATACAGTCCTGCCCTGGAAATGAACATTCCCTTATCACTGCATATGCGGCAATAAAGAATGTTTTTTCAGGGATGTTTATCAAAGATCTCTTCCCAGGATCACAGCTCCAACACGAAGTTGTCTCAGAGACAATCTTGGAAGGGAAGCGCGGTGAGGTCAATGGCTGGGGAGGCACATATGGAGATGGGTCTGAGTGCTTGGAGCCTGTCTCACCCCCTACTCACTGTAACTCTCTCCTCACAATACTAAGCTTCAGTGTCCATTGATTCTCCTACTTGCATCACTGTCTTCTCTTGCTGCTGCTGACTGAGCTCCAATCTCTAAACACTGCAGTGCACTTCCTGGTCACCAAAGTGTCCATCATCACTCAAGGCACACCCCCCATATTCAGAGGCATGCCTCTATTAGTTATCTTTCTGTGCAGTTTACTGCCCGTGGTGTGTCTCTGCCCCCTGATCTGCAAGCAGTGTCTGACTATACAGAAGCGAGGCTGAGCTGTTGCTGCTTCATCTCTTGTCTCCCTGCAGTCCCAGGGAGCTCCACAAAGCTGGTGAGTGTTAACTATAAAGATGATTACAATAAACAAAGATGTTAATAAGTTCTAAATATGTTATTTGTATTATTCTAATAATTTTTATATCAATTCTCAGGAGTATGATGGGGAGGCTCTGCTTCCCCTGCCTACCCCGACTGCATGTCCCTGCAGGGAAGTAATAGGTTTCGCTATCACTGGACTGCTTTGGCTGACCCTGTGACTGCACGGCCATAATGGCCGTGACGGAGGATGAAGACTGCCAGAAGGGAATAGGAAGATCCCTCTGCTGCGAGAATGCCAATGTCACCAGAAGATGGTGTTAGTCATTGGGGACAAGCTGCAGAAAGCTACACTTCTGGAGCTTGATAAATAGAGGACTGACAACGGAACCATTAAGAATAATGGGGTCTGCAGTCTTTAGCGCTATATAGCTTTATGCAAGAAATACCTCCTTTGGGCGCTCTGGCCGCACAGCCTGTAGATCCTCCTGGAATGTCCTTCTAGTCGGCAGCCCTGCCCCTGTCATGATGTCACATATTCGGAGGGGAAGGATGGGGGTGCGTGTTGGGGAGGCGTGGGAAGCACAGAGCTCTCCTACTGGCCTCAGCACTGGATTTGTTGAAGAGCCCCGCTATCAAATCATTTTTAGGTAAAAGGGGCTTGATAAATAAGCCCATTACCTGGTTTTGGTGACCAGTGGATACGCATGGTTAATAATATAAGATGGAGGTTTGGACAATGTTCATTTTAAGGAACATGCAGTTGTCAACCTGTCATTGATTACCATGTAGGAAAAACAAAGACTGCCTTCACTACAATTTATAACCAACCAAGGCGTGCCCAATTTAGAAAAAGTGACTGGCACCAAAAGCAGTTTATAGGAGTGTGTGTCCCAATCGTGTGGAGCTCTTCATCCTAGTTCTGTCTGGTTTCTCCGTCTGTCTCCATTTTTCCTGTTGGCCTTTTCTCATTAAAACAGTGAGAAATGATCACCTGGAAGAACACAAACAATGCACAATTGTCGTCCTTCCCTTGTTTGTAATGGAAATAGAAACAATGAGGCATTTTCACTCCCTCCAGCCTTAAAAATATCTGTCTGAGTTGGTTTCTTAGTCACCTGCTACTCACTATTTGTTTAATATAAAATGAATGTGGAGCATCCAGAAAAAAAATGCCTATTTAGATTATGCCATCCGCCGAAATATATTACTAGTTACTAATATAGTATATTACTAGCTAGAGACAATACTTAGGGGTCTGTTCATCAAAACATAGGGCCTGATTCAGAGCCGGACGCTCTGACCAGAGTGCTCGCTCTGAATCAGGGCCCTCCTCCATTAAAATGGAGCGTCCTCCTGGACGCTCATATAGCTGTGGGTGACCACCCACAGCATATACGAGCGTCCAAAAAGATGGTCGCGATGGACTTGACCATCGCGACCATCGGACTTGCGATGGAGACCCTGTGGTAGGGTTTTCCTGCCACAAGCCCTGGAGTGATTTTGGCTCTATCAGAGCCAGAATCACTCCCACTGACATCACTAGTGATGTCAGTGGGGCCGGCATCAGACGGTAGGCGTTCCCATGGGAACGCCTCCGTCTGGCAGGCACGCCCCCGGCACGCCCACCAAAGGGGGCGTGCTGTCAGTCACCATCGACAGCACGCCCCCTTTGGTGCGAGACCCGGAGCGACAGCTTGGCTGTCACAGTCTGGGTCTCGCGCATGCGCACGACGGAGCTCCCTCCGTTGTGCGCATGCGCAGTGGGGAACATCGACCCACTTGCGAGCGTACTGCCGCTTGCGAGTGGGTCTGAATGACCCCCATAATTATCACTAGTGATAATTATGGTTTGAGCTCGCTGCGAGTTCAAACAAAGTTTGGGAGGCATCCATCATGCCTCATGCCTCCTGCCCTGAAATATCACTTCCGAAAAACTGCTGTTTCTACGAAGTCAGTTTTTCGGAAGTGGGAGATTTTTCTCCTGCTCCACCGGTCTACCTTTAGCTTCTACTGCCTGTCTTCAAGCTGCAAGAAGACAGGCTGCAAAGATCCTTGCAAGATCGGAGGAGCAGGAAAAAAGTGAGAGGGACCGTCGGCAAGTTGCGGTGAGTGCAGTGGAGCTGGGAGGAGGGACAGAGGGGTCTATTTACTAAGCCTTGGATGGAGATAAAGTTAACGGTGATAAAGTCCTACCGATCAGTTCCTAACTGTCATTTTTCAAACACATTAAATATGAATACCAGCGCTAGCTGTAAATTAAGAAATATAAATGTATAATAATATATAAGCAGGACGGTTGTTTCTAAAAAGTTATTATATAACATTTATTTGTTCATATATAAAATCAAACATCTATGTGCACAATAATAATATAATATCATATAGGCCATTTGTTTAGGCTCCCAAATTTACTACAATGCCTGGTAAACCTTGCTGCTAATGTTACCTAGAGAAGGTCCTAATTTACATAGAGATTTAGGAGCCTAAACCAGGAGCTTATATTATATTATATTATTATTGTGCACATAGATGTTTGATTTTATGACTAACAGAGTTTTTTTAATATATGAACAAATAAATGTTATATAATAAACGGCAGCTTGTGAATACTATCGGGGGCTGTACACCAGGATGGCGTACAGTAACACAGAGAATTTCTGAAAAAATATGATTTTCGGAAATTGATAAATGGGACTGTTCCTATATAAAACATTTTTTTAATGGTAAAATACATAAAATACGTTATTTATGGGAAGATGAATGGACCCCTCAGTCACTGCCCATGCTTTCAAAATATCATAGAGACAATCTTTTATACATATAGATGACGCACCCCAACTCACATCTAAGTAAGTGGGGGAATTCCCATCTGGGTATCTTTAGCCTCCCTCCTGGTCACATTCCCCAATATACTTGAAGACAACCGTTTAGAGATGGTAAGAAACAGGTGGATGCGTACCCTACTTACGGGCAGGAGCAAATAATGAAGCTCATCAAGGTTTATTTAATGGATCCTCCAGAAATTTTCTTATATGGGGATAAGCAATTTGATCCTTACCTCGTACGACCCCAGAGTAATGAAAAATCCCCTCTTTTTCATCATACTTTGAGATTTGTATTATATTCACCAAATTTAATGTCACCAACAAAAAACAAAGATAAAAACATAAAACTATAAAAAGAAGTAATCACGACCTAATATAAATGTGAGGGAAGTGGAGTCCGGAAATCCAAACAATCCCCTGTAGTAAAATAAATATCGGATGTGCATATAAATCATCCAAAACATCAATTGCTAATGGATGTGTAGTTATAAAAAAAGTCCCATGTACCAACACGTTTCGATCCGCTCTCCTGGGGATCTTTATCAAGGTGTGTGAGACTTATCCAAACATAAGTACTTTATATCCCCTAATCAATTAAACAATAATTGCATTCCACTCCAGAACCATATCAAATGGTTGTTACATAAGGCCCCCATCCTTATGTATTTACCGTGAATGCAATATGCATGGGGAGAGGTTAAGATCTTCAACTTGAGCTCCCATGTCCTCAACAATTATGAGAAATTGATGTTGGGGAAAGAGTTGAAATATGCACCCTCCACGAAAATTGATGATTTTGCTATTTTCATTGATTTACAAAAATACATAAGGGAGCTTACAGTAAAAAAAATATTTTTGTTGAAAAATAAAGATGAAGATGATAAGATTGAAGATGAACTAATGACCCCTTTTAGGCCAAAATCCATGTTCTTCCCGTCGTACCTAAAAGCATGCTATCTGGATGCTTTTGCAGCCCAAGTTTTGGAGGAGGTAAACAATCTAGGCACCAAAAAAGTCAAATTCAATATTAATTATGGAGAAAGGATGGCACTTAAGAATTTGAGCAAGAAAAAAGAGCTGATAATTAAACCCGCGGATAAAGGGGACGGCATTGTCCTTATGGATGTTGAGGACTATGAAAATTAAGTCCAGAGACAACTTAATGATTTAAATACAAATAAGAAATGTAGAAAAGACCCTCTGGAAGTTTTTATAAAAGATTTAAAAGCTTTGGTGGATATGTATATGGATAATGGAAATTTGACCACCACAGAGTCAAAGAGAAGTAATCACGACCTAATATACAGGTTAGGGGAACCCTGTATTTTCCATATCCAGCACCAAACTTTTTCTAGTGTGTGGGGGGGGTAATGCAACAGCCAGGGGAACCCCTATCACCACAGCATTATCCCTGACTGCTAGTCAACCCAGGGCGGGGATCCCCGGGGAGGTATGGACACCCCATTAAAGGGGTTCCCCTCTCCAGGGCACGCCAGGCCTTGGCTGATAGCCTGGGGCTGATAACCTGGGGCTATCCCCGGTACTCCTGGAGCAGTGGGTGCCGGGCTGATTATGTAAAGTATGGTGCAATTGAAAGTTAAAAAATATTATCTTTTGCAGTGGAACTACAGGTAAGCCTCCCCCACATGCTGGTACTTGGAGAACCACAAGTACCAGCATGCGGGGCATTATGGACCCGCTGGTACCTGTAGTTCCACTGCAAAATAAATATAAAAAAAACGACAGAACACACACACCATAAAACATACATGCACGCACACATGCACACTCACTATCTCACATACTCACCTATGTATCCCTGTAGCCATTTCGCGTTCACTTGTCCAGTAGTAATCCATAGGTACCTGTAAAAAAAAAAATCCATACTCGCCTCCTCCTATGCGTGAATCACGTCCTCTTTGTTCCAAAGTAGGCATCAAATAAATTCGCGGACCAGCGGACATTAGTACTGTCCTCAAAGAACATTACTAACAAAATGACGGCTCACCGGCAGTTTCACTATAGAAATCCAAGTGCTGAGCGCTCATTGGCTGAGAGAGGCGAGCCTTCCGCCTCTCAGCCAATGAGCGGTTCCCACCATTGACTTCAATGGTGAGAACCGCTAAGGTAACTTAAGGTTACTGATCCGTCTAATGCATCTGTGTTTATTTTTTTACACACACATGCATGCATCACGGATCTCCCTGATCCGTGCGTGCATCTGTGTCGGCCATCACATCGTTCACCGTGCATACACACGGAACAATGTATGGCAAATCGGGATAGACAGGTCGATGATCTATCTGCACGTTAAAGAGATCACCGACGGCACATTTTTAAATTATATGTCGTTCCAATCGCTCGCAAACAGCCATATTTCCAAACTTTGATAAAACTCCCCCTTAGTACAGACCACAAAATGGCTGCCTCAACTGATGCACATTTTGCTTCATGCTTAAGTCATTTCAATAGCAGATTGATAAATGGCATTCTTATATAGACAGGTTCACACCGCAAAATGAACTCCTTCACTTGTGTAGGCAAGATATATATTTTAACATAAAGGGCGACAAAGTCTAAAACTATTTTTCTTTGCCCGATGAAGGCTGTTTTTATTTCATTGGCATAACTGGCACAGGATGATAAGCATAATTGCATAATTATTATAAACTATTGTATGTATTGGAGGTAACTGATGACCTAATTAAAACAACTCTTGTCACTTACCCCTGCAAAATAGGGCATTTTCTTAAGGCCACCACACAATAACCTATACCCACAAGACGGACTAATTCCAATGTACTTAGGCTGCTGCAAAAAAGTCTTTCCGTCCCTCATGTTATCTAACATGTATGCTGTACAAGACTCTTGCAATATGATTATGTTGCTGGCTGCCGCATACCACTGAGGCCATGGGCTCGACTCCAACCAGGGCACTACCTGTGTGGAGATTTTATGTTCTCCAATTGTTTCTGTGGTGCTCCGGTTTTCTCTTACAGTCCAAAAACATACGGATAGTTAAATTGGTTGCTAACAAGATAGAGCGTGATTCCATTGCTGTCAGTGCAGTGCTACACTTCTTAGAGGAGATGGGGGCCCCTCAATCCCAAGTACCCTTCTGTCTGAGACACAGGAACCACCATAGGGCTTATATTCAACTCAGCTCTCAGAAGAACCAAGCAAAGGCCTCTTCTAAGCCTGTAAGCAGAGCCAACCCTAGACATAGGCAAATGCTTAGGGCACTTGGATTGCCTTGGAGTATTCCATGCCTAGGGCCTGAGGTGGTTTGCGAAGCACCAGACCTGGATGGTGGGACAGCGGCTCTGCTCTGGCTACACTGCCGTGATCGGAGCTCTCAGCTTAGCTCACATTGTGCAGCTCATAGAGCCGGTAGCAGCGAGGAGAAGAGACAGTGGGGGCAGCAGGCAGCAACAAAAAAGGCCTTTGGAGGAGGGCATCTGCGCATGCCCAGCCGCAGCAGTTCCTCCTCCCATTGGCCTTTGTGGGGTCCAGCAAATGAGACCACCATTGTGGCACTGCATTGCACTGTTCCACCCCTGTGTGAATGAATATTATCTGTACAGCTCTGTGCAACCGGCTTGCCGACCTTTTGGCTGCCTCTGGGAGGAGGCAGCCAGGTCGGCACTGAGGAGGTGGGGCTTAATGGCGGTGGGAGGATCTGGGGACAGTTGGGGGCAGAAGTAGGCAGGTCTGGGGGGCTGATTATGCAATCGCATCATCGTAGCCCAGTCCCCCGCAAAGCAGTGTTGAGATTAACGGCATTATGAAGCGAGGGGTGGTGTCATGACGTTGCAATTCAACTGCGGAAGTGGGCGGCCAGGTGGCCTCAAACCCGGGAGACTTGCCCACCTTTCCCGGTGGCCAGGTGCGCCACTCGATTTTCGGGAGCCTCCCAGCCGTTCCGGGAGGGTAGGCAAGTATGCTGTGTAATATGCTGCCAATATATAAATAAATGACAATAATAAACTAATAATAATAATTATAACAATAATAATAATAATAATTATAATAATAATAACTTAATGTCAATTTACAGTAATCTAGGGCACTAGCAATAAAATGAAATACTACACTTACAAGCACAGAGATTGCAGCCTGGCAATTTACTGTACTGTAAGATAATGATGCAATGTTAGTGCAATCTAGCCTTTGTGGCTGAATGTTCTTTTACTACTTCCTTCTTATGGGAACAAGCCATGTTCACTGGGTTTAAAAAAATAAAATAAATAACAAGCAACACAGTACAGTAATAAAGCCGTTTCCCGGTTTAGCTCCTGTTCTCTGTTCTCATCTGACTCCACATGTAATCATGTATGGGATCTATTCATCCGGAATGCTTGTGTCTCCATGATTATTTTGGGTAATTTGGTGCACCATAGTTATCTATATAATAATGGTAGAAGGTCAGTCCCGTCTCCGGCATGCAAAGTGTTAGTTATCGGTTCCCACTGTGGCTGATGGTGAAAAAAGACGGTGGGAAAGAGCGGCCTGGGTAAATGTGTGTGTGTGTGTATATGTGTGTGTATATATGTGTGTGTATATTAGGGATGTGCAGGCTCGGTTTTACTCGGTTTTACTCGGTTCTTATCGCCACTTTACCGCAAATTCGGATTTATTATATTGGCTATCCAAAACACATGATAGGCAATAGCCAATAAAATGCCATTTAAAGATCAGAGTAAAACCGAACCCGCTCACCCCTAGTGTATATGTGTGTGTGTGTGTGTGTGTGTGTGTGTGTGTATGTGTGTGTATATGTGAGGGGGGGGGGAATCTGATTAGCTAAATAATTAGAAAGTATTTTCCCACACTGCCCATACTTCCTAACAAATAGCACATATCTATCCAACAGGGTACTAGGCTTGAACCCACATCCACGTATCATTAGGTCACTCCATATTTGGGTAGGGTAACCTGCCATCCCTGGTTTTCTGCTGCCTTCCCCGATATGAATGATTTCCCGTCAGAGGCGTATGCCCAGAAAAAACATCCCTCATCTGACCCCTAGAGGGTTGACCCAGAAGAAGTCTACAAAGTTATGAGGTGGGAAATTCACCCACGGCTGTTCTTCTTTCCCTCCACTGCCTAAAGTGATATGTGAGAACATGCAGCATGGTGGGGTAACTGGGGACAGAGGAAGAGGATGTGCCGCAGCTCAGCAATGGCTCTGCAGCAGCAGGTTGCAGAGCATTAGCTGCTACTCTTGGTCAAGATAGAAGAGAAGCTGGAAGAGAATCCATTGTTTGTCCTACTTCGCACAATAGAGATAGCGTTTTGACCTGCCGTCTAGACAGGTGTCTGCGAATAACATTAGTGTATAGGGATGAGCCCTAAATAGATAGACCCTAACCCTCCATTCTTACACTCTAACCCTAACTCTCCCAACCCCTAACCACCCCGGTTAGTGCCTAAAGCTAACCCTCTCCCCTCAGTGCCTGAACCTAACCCTCCCCCCTTAGTGCTTGTCCTAACCCCCCCAGTGGTGCCTAAACCTAACCCTAACCCCCCTATCCATAGCCTAACCCTAACCCCCCCCACACCCCCGGAGCCTAACCCTAACACCCCCGTGGTGCCTAACCCTCACCCCCGCTGCTAACACTTAACCCGGCCCCGATAGACTTACATTCGGGATGCCAGCTGTCGGTATCTAAACTGCCGTCGGGATTTAGGTGGCTATATTTAGTCCCGGGTCGGGAATCCGTCACTGGGATTTCGGCAGCTGGCATCCCGTCCGTCGGCAAGGTAACTACATCTCGGGGAGAGACGTCATCCATCCATAGACACACCCATCCGGCAGGACCTCCTGCAGCAAAATGACTGTGAGTGATCCTACTACTATGAAGAATGGGAACTTCCTTCTAATTATCAGTGGTCAGTACTCTGTCTAATGGGGCATTTGTTTACTGATCATCATAGAAGTGTGACATTATACTACCTCATCCAATTACAATGAAGACTTGTGTAAATAGCAGAACTGTTCGCTGTAGGGAACAAGGATCCCTATTAATATCATTACATGATGCAGTGGCCCATTCACTGAAGCTCACCATGATCAGAATGACATCACCCGTTTTGTGCATTGGAGGGGAATACTTCTCGAACTAAAACGAGGGATGGCAAAACTGTACAGTGGTTACATTTTATTTTATTTATCAGTGATATGTTTGTATTCCGTTCTTACTGATACAGTGCCGCTAAAATATCAATATTTTAATCTGCGCCTAGTGATCGGTTTGCAGCTTGATAGTCACCCTTTCAGTGATATGTTCACTTTAGTAGAACGATAGCTGCACAAATGAAGAACATGGGCCAAATAATTTTATTCACATAATACTGATAAACATCACTTATTATTTACAATAGTTAGACACGAGATAAGAGATTTCACACCGCAATAGGCGCATGATACCATTTTTATAAATCTTTACTAGATGAGATCTGAGAGTTTTAGGACAATTATTAAAACGCTGCTGAGTACCATTATTCTTTCCAGTTCTATAATATTCCATATACAAATGGAAGAATGCACAAGTTGAACACACTATGGGCACGATTCTATTCAATGCGAAGTGAATAGCACCGGGAATCAGCTCCCAGAGCTATTCAATTCATATGCGCTGCTAAGCACGACTAGGATTTCTTCACGAGCAGAAATCCGACAAAAGTCCAGGCGCGATGCTGTTTTCTGCCCGTAGCGCCAGGAAACATTGCGCCAGGAAGTTTAATCGGAAAATGCCCGTTCTCCCGCCTAAACACCCTGTTTAAGGCGTGAAAGCGAGCCTTCCCAGACCTAACTTCTTGCAGAATTGAATAGCTCCGGGAGCTCATTCCCGGTGCAATTCACTTCGCGTTTAATTGAATCGGACCCTATATGATGTTTTATTTTAAATTTTAAAGGTTAATTCTTTCATACTGGAAAATAACGTCAGAGCCTTATATAGCTCAGCACGTGCTGTTTCCAAGATATATACCGTAATAAGGAGAGTGCAAAGGTCTTGTCTCTGCCAAAAATAACATAACTCAGAGGAAAAGCAAGATACTCACAATATATACACAATCCAGTTTTGAACCAGCTAAGCGTGAGGCCAGACTATTCTAATGATAAACAATTTTAAACCTTGAGGGATAAACATGACTAGCACATGGATGATATAGACACGGAGTGCAGAAGAGAGTCTTCATACCATAGCAACAATGGATAAAAATCAGACTTCAAAACAAAAAACACGTAAAAAACACTAAAGAAACAAATTGCAACTGTCTGTTGCAATTTGCACCTAAGACGGGTGTATCTATAATGGGTGCAGGGTGCACACAGGCCCCTGGGTCCAGGGGGGACCCACACCGCACACCCTGCACCCATATTATCTAATACTTACCTCTCTGCATACTTTGTGACTTTGAAGACATTATTTCCAGGAGCAGCCCGGAGAGCTGCTGCTGCAGATCGATTCGTGGGCGGGGGCAGACTGGTGATGTAATTAGGTCCCACCCCTTTCCCGGAAAAGTCTGCAATTTGTGGGTCCGCGAGGAGGGGGCGGGGCTAAATTACCCAAATCGTACCATTTAGCATTGCCCCCTCGCGGACCCACTAATTGCCCATTAAATCTCCTCATCCTGCCCGCTTCACTAGGAAGTGGGCAGGATTTGAGAAATCTGCCTACACTTACGGGGGGAGCTGGGGGCTACCCGAAAAATTGGGAGCCGTGTGCAGTGAGGAAATCATCGGGAAAGCGGTGGCCGCTCCATTTTACCGGTGACCTGCGCATGCGCAGTAGACTCTGGTCACAGACTGGTGCCCAGAGTCTACTGATGCTGCGGTCGCCGGTCAGCCACATCAGTCTGCTGCCCACCGCCGAGGAGAGATACGGGGACTCCGGACAGGAAATGCACACGAGCCCCCTCCTCTCTTAATACGCCCCTGACCTAAGACGCCCACTTTCACACCAGTGCACTATGCAAGAAATACAGATATGCAGTAGTATTCACTAAGTAATTGAAATTTAACCTCATTTTTTTTATTTTCTCTTTGTATGTATCTGATATAAATATTAAGGAATGAATGTCTAACAAGTTTGTTATATTACCCAGTGATCCCTTTATATACAGCAAGAGCCCCGCTATCATACTGTAATAATCATCTCACAATACAATGGCCTGGAGCATGGGCTGATGGCAATGTTTAGGTGTGACATTAATGATGCTTTATGGCATAATGGGGAGCTTGGTCAGGCCTGGAAACAACTGGTAACATGACAGAGAGCAGGCCCACAGCGTCCCAAGTTTGCTCACAGCCGGCAGAGAGAGATGCATAAAGCTACGTCTAGCATAACTGTTTCTTTATTACAGGCCTTATTAGGTGACCATGCTTGCCTACTCTCTCGAATGGCCGGGAGGCTCCTGAAAATCGGTTGGTGCTCCCAGCCACCCGAAAAAGTGGGCAAGTCTCCTGTCCCCCCCTAGCTGCCTGCATCCCCCTCCACCCACTCGCACCCCCCTGGGGCCGCCTACAGTACTTACAGAGCACAAGGGGCCGATGATGCTGAATCACATTGTCGTAATTCCACCCCTCGCTATACAATGCCTTTTTTCTCTGTACCGCATAGCGGGGGCAGGAGCCATGACGACGCGATCGTGCCACCACGCCTCCTGCACAACCCATCTTACTGGTCACCATGCTCCCTCTGTGCTGACCTGGCTGCTCCCTCCCAGAGGAGGGACAGCAAGGTCCGCAAGTATGTCTTTAGCTGACGATAATCTGTATAGGTCAGAGACCTGCAACAGACTACAAGAGATATCACCAGGATGTCACGACTCTGAGAAAGTTGGCCTCCTGTGACGAATCAGACTCTGCGGGCTGAGACCGTGGTAACAAGAACAGAGGAAGTTTAAGATAGCTTTTCCTCAAAGGAGAAGTAAGACTTGAATCCTAGTGTTATGATTCCTGGAGGGAATCGATGGTATAAATGTAGAACCAATTGATGACAGCCTTGAGGGCTGGAATGTATTGTACTAGTTGTGCAGAGGGCAGGAGGTGTGACGCAGCCTGTGGGCTGTAGGAGCAGCCTTGGGGGCTGATTGTGGCCATTTTAGTCGTGGCCAAGGGACTGGTGATGTGAAGCCGCCTTGGGGCTGTTGGAGCAGGCTTGGAGGCTGATTGTGGCCTTTATAGTCGTGGCCAAGGGACTGATGGCGTGAAGCAGCCTTTGGACTGTTGGAGCAGCCTTGGGGGCTGATTGTGGCCTTTATAGTCGTGGCCAAGGGACTAATGGTGTGAAGCAGCCTTTGGGCTGTTGCAGCAACCTTGAGGGCTGATTGTGACCTGGGGCCCCAGGACCGTTGCAGCCTTTGGGCTGATGACACTCAGGTGAGGTATGCAACAGAACGTGGGGCTGCTACCAGTGCTGCCGGGATGACACTGGCGACGGGTTTGCTAATTTGCACACTGGAACGCAGAGTGGCTACCAGTGCCGCTGGGATGACACTGGCCACCGGATGGTGACAGACGCTTCTGGGATAGGAAGCGCTCCGTGCTGCCCAGATGGTACAAGCAGCACGTGAGGATGGGATGCAGGTGGAGCCGCCTGGATGGAGTAAACGGCACACAAGAAACACAGCTAGACTGACTCAGGAACTCAACTGACAAGCAGGAGACAGGAACCGGAAGTATGAAAAAACTGCTATCACCGGCATGGAGTGATAGACTGGCTGGAATTTAACAGGTACAAGGCCCAAACAGTGCAAGTCTCCCTTAATGATAGACCAATGTGCAGCTGTGCACAGACAGGGGAATTAATTAGCATGCACCTGACACTGCACACAGACAGGCAGTATTTAATGCAGTGCTTTAGGCTGGAAGCTGCAGATCCTGACACCTAGTTGTCTTTTAGAAGAATTTGAGGTTTTTATTGAACAGAGAAATATTGAGGAAGATGGCTAGAGTTGGAACTAAAGTCCAGAATGATAAAAACATGAAACTTGAGAAGTCTGTGACGGGACTGTAGCAGCATAGTAGGAGTGGGACGACTGGTATAAGTTCGTAAACTCCACAATAAGCAGGACACTAGTCAGATAATGCTGAATATCCACGATCAACGGAGCAGGAATCCTAAGTGCAAGTCACCTGGGTTCACCCTGTAAGACGAGACAGGAATCCTAAATCAAAGGTATGGAGGTATATCCAGATAGACTGTGATGACTTTGGCTTGCGATGACTGCGGGTCTTTGAATGCACAATGGTGCGTCGAACTCTAGATGTAGCACACAGAGCTGCGTCACGGGGGTATAGACAGAATGTGTAGGTGGGAGTTCTATTGGTGCTCCGGGTTTTAGGTGCTTCAGGTTATGTACCCAAAGTAGCATCTTAGACAAAGAGCAGGACATGGTAATATTCAGGAAGTCAAGGACTTAGACAATATCAGGAGCCAAATACTAGGACTTGAGAAGACGTTGTACAGGCACTGAATGAGCATCCAGGAAGGGTTTAAATAGGCAGTGCCTGTTACTGATTGGTGGCTGACTCTCAGCTGACTAGGGAACCAGGAAATACTGATGGACTCTGGCTACAACAAGATGGCTGCACCCATGAACTGAGGACACCACAGGCAAATATGGAGGATGACATCAGACTGCACGAGGGACGCCTGTCAGTGTGGAGAGAGAGACCTGCAGCCTGCGGCTGGAGCGCTGGCGTGAAGATGATCTGCGGTTGCCCAGGACCACGATCCGGAGACCGGAGGTAAGTAAGGCTGCTGGCTTGGCTCTGCGTCGTGACCTGCAAACAGAGTCCCTGACACAGGAGAGGCCTGACTTGCAGATTTACAGTGAGTTTCCACAAGTGGAATGCTATGTTGTCAGTCATCATGTCGAGATTTATAAAGTTGGCATTAAAATTTCGACATCGTTGAAATGTCAGCGTCTTCAAGGTGACAAGGAGTAAGGACAGAGAGGTAGTAAGGGGAGAGGGAATTAGGGGAGAGAGAAAGGGAGGGACAGGGAGGGAGGGAAGGAGAAAGGGAGAGGGGGAGGGAGACAAAGAGGGAAATAGAGGAAGAGAGGGAGAGACTGAGGAAGGGAGAGAGGGAGGAGGGCACAGAGCGGGAGAGAGAGATGGAGGAAGGGAGCTCACACACTAACCTCTTGCAGCTGCAGCAGGCAACCCATCAACCTTCTGATGGGGCAGGCACTTCACTGCATTAAGCGGGGCTTCCAAAGATAGTCACTTGTCGGGTAAATCATAGGCAGTAAGACTGCTGTGATGCTGCCGGGACCGGAAGCTGGGCAGGGTGAGTGGCCAGGTCCCAGTCATTATTTTCGTCAGTATGGGGGCCCCCAAGGTGTGGTGGCCCCTGGACGACCGCCACCGTTTGCCCCTCCTATAATCCAGCCTTGAGTCTAACCCTAACCTCCCCCCACAGACTAACCCTAACTTCCCCCTGCAATCTAACCCTAACTTCCCCCTGCAATCTAACCCTAACCTCCCCCCACAGTCTAACTCTAACCTCCCCCCACAGTCTAATTCTAACCTCCCCCCGCAGTCTAATCCTTACCTCCCTCCACAGACTAACCCTAACTTCCCCCTGCAATCTAACCCTAACCTCTACCCCACAGTCTAACCTGCACCTCCCCCCACAGTCTAATTCTAACCTCCCCCCACAGTCTAACCCTTACCTCCCCCCACAGTCTAACCCTTACCTCCCCCCACAGACTAACCCTAACTTCCCCCTGCAATCTAACCCTAACTTCCCCCTGCAATCTAACCCTAACCTCCCCCCACAGTCTAACTCTAACCTCCCCCCACAGTCTAATTCTAACCTCCCCCCGCAGTCTAACCCTAACCTCCCCCCGCAGTCTAACCCTTACCTCCCACCACAGACTAACCCTAACTTCCCCCTGCAAAATAACCCTAATCTCCCCCCACAGTCTAACCCGCACCTCCCCCCGCAGTCTAATCCTAACCTCCCCCCCGCAGTCTAATCCTAACCTCCCCCACAGTCTAATACTAAACTCTTCCTGGTGCCTAACTTTAGCCCTCTTGGTGGTGCTACCCTAAGTGTCGACAAAATTATGATGTTGACATGGTGCCTGTTGACATATTGATCCATGTCTACCATTCTAGTGTCAACATTGTGGTGTCAACATTATGAATGTTGACATTGTAAATGTCAACATTCTGACCATCCCCCCCACACATCTCTTCCACATCAGTAACCTAGAATACGTTGAATTAACTTTGTTTCGTTTATAGGCACAGGGGTTTTACAAATGCTTTTCCATCATTGAATAGCAATGTTTTCCCTATTGCACCTGTCCGTAAATATTCATTTCTAACTGGAACACACAAGTACACCACAGATCTCAAGACTGATTACATTAGACACAGCATTGTGTAATGCGACTAAAACACTAACATTAGCATTTCGTTTTTGTAACATTAATTACACAACACCCTTACCCAATGTTCCTGGAAGGTTCCCCACCTCCCATTTATAACAAATTTAGCGACCCGCCCCAGATGCGCATGGGAGCAATTTAGAATTTATGGCGATAGTCTTTTTTAACCAAGGTTTTATAAGATTGCCTTGTAGACATTAGTCATTTTTCCTTCTGACGTCAACACAAACAGATTTAGTGTTGACGTGACACGCAAAGGGCCACATAAACTTGTCCATGAGAAAAACAGTTTCCACTCCAGCCACGTTAAGTGTCTGTCCCCGTGCTTCATTTATCGTCATGCAAAGCAGAAATGAAATAGGAACAGTGAAAAAAGGGAAAAACGTACATTTTTTTATCAGTAAACAGGACTTACATCAATTATTCTGCAGAAACTGGATAAAACGTATCAATCTCTACATGGTATAAAATTAAGTCCATCGTTGTGATATATATAATGGTTTAGGCAGCGTAAGCCATGAAAGCGCTCGGACGTCCGTTTTCTCATGAACTTGCTTCACTAAAATTGTCACCTCTCGTCTCCCTTTTGTCATACATTAATGTGTCATACACCTAAACTTTCCTCCATACATGCTCTATAGAATAGTGATAACTGCACCAAAATCCGTCCAGTGGTTCTCGAGATTAGACCGAACAAACAGACAGACGCCTACCGGGGACTTTATTTTATACTATGTACAGTATAGATGAAATCTCATATACAGAGAGACATAGATGAGGACGCGCCAGTGGGATCTCAGAAAGGTATTTGGACTCAGTAAATAACTAGAACATGTAAATACTGATAAATGACTGACGAATGCATTTACACGCATGTACAATTAAGGTTTACATGTGATGGGTCTATGATGTGTTCAGTTGAAACAACCCAATGTGTAAATAAATATATAATTGTTACAAGACATAAGCTAATTGAGTAGAGAGAATAGCCCAGCTATGCAGCATGCATAAAGTAACCATTCCCAGAGTTTGCATATTGTCACTAGGGAGTAGCTGAAAATGTTCCCTAATAATTGTTTTTGTTTCTCTGATGGTGTCTCTGTGCTTCTTACCATACTGATGAGTCACTGGAAGGGGAAAGAGTTTGCAGGTCTCAGCACTTATCCATATCATGATCGGAATGTCCAACCAGTAAAACATTGACTCAGGTGGCTACATATTATGTAATGTCTTAAAAAAGTAACTTATTAACATTTAAAACTACTTATACATTGTTTAAACCAATAACTGCCTGTACAATTATGTTTAGATAAGAATTGTTCAGTGCAATTATTTCTTTTCTGCTGTGTATCAATACAATAAAGGTATAAAACAAGAACATGGATTGCCATCTAGAGATGGATTAAATGCCCTGGTAATCCTATGCCATCTTTACTAAGGGGCGAAAATAAATGTACAACCGATATGCAGAGTCTCTGTCACATTCTAGTCCTACAGTAGATATTTCTGGGCCCGCAATACTGTGGGGAAGATTCGACCAGAGGTGGGTTGATTTGCGTGTTCTGTTCTCCCGGGTAAAGTGCCCGGAGCTATTGTATTAACGGCCTGTCATCAGCCCTGAGGCTGCACTTTACCATAGATTTCTACTCACTCTGAAGGTGGTCACGATATCATGGGGTGTATGGTTGCACCTCCCCTGCACTCCTGGGTGGGTAACTCATACCCGCTCTCCCCCTGCTCTCAGCGATCCTGCTTAACGATGTCGCAGTGCTGGAAGTCTTTTGGACATTCCTGGAGTATTGGAAAGTTATATATCTGGACCCACAAGTGACCTTTCATTTCAAGTTGGCAATGTACATACTACATAGGTCCTGATTCAGTACTGAACGGAATTGCAAAGCTACACGCAAGGAGCTTTGCAATTCCGTCCTTGAAGATATAGTAACGCAGAAGGAGGGACCACGCCTACTGCTGCAATACTTTTCTGAGCTGTGTTCTCCAACCCAGTATCGGATAATCTGCGAAGATATCAGCCGGCTAAGTGACCCATGGAATCACATAAGCCGACCACCGCAGATGAGAGGAAGAGGCCAGGAAATGTCGGTCAGCTGACAGAGATCCTGGTCTCTTCCCTCCTGCCCCCAAACGGCAGTACACTGTCACTCACTGACTGTCTGCTGCCGCTCTGCGTGCGTTCATGCTGGACCCGTACTGTATGCGCAGTACGGGTCAGGCGCTTGCGCAGATTCCCGACCATTGGGAATCTGCATTCAGCACTGCTGAATAAGGGCCATAGTGTACAGAGAGTTAGGGGTAAATTTACTAAGATGGGAGTTCTAATTAAGAAGTGATGTTGCCCATAGCAACCAATCAGATTCTAAATTCTGATTTATCTACCACCTTCTAGAAAATTTACCTGGAATCTGATTGGTTGCTATGGGCAACATCACTTCTTAATAGAACCATCTTAGTAAATTTACCCCTAAGTGTCCTAGGGGTTCCGCTTGGTTTGTTATTTTACCAAGATTATTGGATGTCTACTCAGAATGAAGAGGAGCCCTTACAGGGATTTGGTAAGTATGAATTTGGTGGATTTGGGATATAGGCAAACAATTTTGACACTTATCCATTATGATAGTAAATGATCTAATGTTTGCACTATCTGCCTACTTAGTTTAATTACAGTATTAACTGAATGGTGATTTGCATATAGTAAGCATTATAAATGAAAAAAATATATGTTTTAAAAAATGTATATAGTCTGCCTATTCTTATTTATGATTTAACGTGGTATTTAAGAAGGTTATGATTCACTATTCACTATATACATCTTATGCTACTTGCAGGAGACATTGGGGAATGGGTGAACTTGTAGTGCAACAGTCATTTAGTTTAGCTGACTGTACGTACCGGCTGGTCGCAGCTCTCATCACTGCCCGGACGGGACAGAGCACAAGGGAGGAGGGAGGCTCCAGGAGGAGGTGGCATGGAGCAGAGGAGGCTGTGGTGGCCAGTGCCTTAGAAGAAATAATAATAAAAATAATAATATTGCCCCTACACACAGATGTGGGGGATAAACACATAGATATGGGGGATGTACACTACGGGACATACATATGAGGAAAGGGGAGAGTCACAATACAAGACTTACAGATTTTTGGGATAAGTACAGATTAAACAGGTGGGGTGATTAGATAGAATATACACATGGGGGTAACGGGGAAGGTCTAATGAGCCTTATAATGGGCATGTGGTAAATATGTTTCTGGGGAGCCTATTTTTCTTGTTCGCTCCCCCTCATGTCAAAAGCTGCCACTGATTACACAAGGTGGAAAAGGGTGGTGGGCTGCCCATCCAGGCTGCCCTCGAAGCAGCAACTATGGCCCGTATTCAATTTGGAGCGAAAAGCCGTTTTCGGCGAAAACTTTTCACCGATGACGTCATTTTCGCCTGTTTTGCTTTTACTCCATATTCAATTTGGAAGACTTTCCGCCTAGGCGTTAAGTCAATGCAATGTAATAGGCGAAAAAGTTTCGCCTATGAATAGCAGGCGGAAAACAGTGCAGAATTGGGGTTTTGGGGTGCAACGTTGCGGGAACCCCCGTGCAGCCTTCAGACAGTCCCCCAAAGGTAATCTGTGTCAAAAAAAAAAAAAAAAAACACTTAAGGACACCCCAAAAAATAACTTTGAATTTGGGGGCAAAAAAAATAAATGTTGGGGGACAAAGTTAAAAACTAGTGAACTAGACTCTGGGGGGGTCCCCAAGTATGCCCCAGGTGTTTTTTTTTATTGCAGGTGCTTGCGGCAGGTGGATTTTTCACGATTTTTTCAACTTAACTTTAGCAACTTTAAAATATGCTGACCCCCATTTTCAAGTACCCCAAATTTGCTGGGATAAGTTATTTTCTGCAAAAAAACCTCCTGAATACTATTCTTCACCACTTACCAAAAACGCTATTTAGCAGCTACTGAGCACGTTTAAAAACACCAAATACCTTCAGCAAGCCAAATTGGGGGGTACCATAGCTAACCCCCATGTCAGAGCATCTTTTGGGGGGTGTCAGGCTGATTTCCCCAAATCTGCCAGTACTTTCCGCTTGTTTAAGTTTCGCCGGGTCCCGTTTTTGCCTACTTTCAAATTGAATACGGCGATACGCGGGCACGCGTGCGATACTTTTCCACCTGCAAAACATGCGATGTAGGTGAAAAGTCAAGGAGGCGAAAAAGTATTGCGGCTCGGCTGAAATTGAATAGCGGCCTATGTCAGCCATTAGGCTTGCACCCTGGGCGGTGGCTCTGGTCACACACCCTTTGTTACCAGTATACCAAACACAGAATTTCTTCACATTTTCTGGTTACATGCAAAAAAGTAAAAAAAATGAAATAAAAGTAATAACGTTTTTCTAGCTATATATGAATAAAATATGTGGTTATTCCATGTCCTCTCGTAAATAGCTCCACCCTAGCTGCCATGAGCTGGTATTTGTACTGTGCTATTGTTTAACATCTCTGATCGACCATTGAGAAATATATTTAGAGCTTGGGAACACATTACTTAACAATACACATCGTGCAGTTAGAAAATAGGAATTGAGCTGTTCGGGGAGTGCGGGAAACCCTGACACCACTTACAGTCCGCTAAATGACATCAATGGCTGGTGTTGAGTAAGAGGAGCGATTGTTAAACTTCCTTCCTACATTAAGTGCTTTTTGTTCATGCCAAAAAAAAATACATGAATGAGATGTTTTACTTCTTGTTTCAAAGAAACAAAGAAAACATATTACACGTGATGGGTTTGGTGAACTCTGGTCATCACTTACCCAATAGTGAGAAAATCTTTTGGTCAAATATTCCCACATTTCCTATGTTATATTGCAGAACTTGGTTGTGAAAGTGTGTCTGAGAGATACTTATCTTTTAACAAAGTTTTCAATTAATGTTTTCACGAGATCAAAACATGCGCCAGCCCTCTGGCCTCCTATGCCTGCGTCTGTGAATGCATCTGCTTGCACTGTCACACCCGTTACCCTCCCATAATCACCCCCACTGAACAGACCATTTTGTGGGCACATCTAGCCTCCGCCCAGTCACCGCCAAGGAATGCCCACCACTTTTCCATGACAAGTGATTATATTGGCCAGTATGGGAGTTTATGAACAGTCTCAGTTGTTAACAGAAAGGCAGACTGTCAGTGCTATGGTTCTGGCCAAAAGGCCTTGATTAGAAACATCACATAGTCAGTGCCAGTAGAAGAACCAATTCAGCACCGTAGGGGGCAGGGCCACCATCAGGGGGGGGGACTTCTATGACACTCAGGCATAGAAGGGGGGCCTGCCCACTCCTGACGACTTTTCCCCCTACTACCTCCGTGCCAGTATATTTGGTGTTTCAGGGCCGCCCGCAGCCCAGCCACTGGTTTGTTTTCCCCCCTTTGCCTTCAGCAGCAGAGCGTTGCAGTGATCAGCAGGCACAGACTGGCAGGACGGGCAGCCGGGACATGATGTCCCAGTGCAATAAAGTATTCATTGTTTAGTTTTCAGCTCAGCGCACGTGATGTCTTGACATCTGAAATCATAGAGTTACACAGGGGGAAGGAGCTGAAACCATGGAGACACAGGGTAAGAGGGGGAGGAGCTGAGACCATGGATATACACAGGGTGAGAGGGGGAGGAGCTGAGACCATGGATATACACAAAGGGAGAGGGGTATGAGACCATGTAGATGCACGAGGGGGAGACATACAGGGGTAGGAGTTGGGGCCTAGGAGATACACAGGGTGGAAAACCTAACCTCCCCCTAATGCCTAACCCTAACCTCCCCCCCATGGGTGCCTAAACTTAACCCCTCCCCGCAACCTAAACCTAACCCTCCCAGGGGGGTACCTAACCCTAACCCCCCCTAGTGCCTAACCCTAACCCCCCCTAGTGCCTAACCCTAACCCCCCCTTCCACTAGCTTACTCCAACCTTCCAGGGGGGTGCCTAACCCAAAGTCCCCGCCGGGGTCCCTAAACCTAACCCCCCCATCCCTAGGCTAAGTGTATACTTACCCGGCAAAGAGGACGATCTCTACGGCGTCCTTGGCGTTCCAGCTGTATTTCGACGCCTATGTTAAATCCCTTGACAGGATTACGCTGTCGGGATTGGCCGGTCTCATGACTACGTCCCTCGGTGCAGGAATATACAGTATACCAGTAGGATATATGCAGGCTTTGTGGAGCTAAGTATAAAACGTCCATGTTCCACTATGGTGCTCTAAAACGGCGCCGCACATGCACAGAAGACCAAATGGCGGCCATCTTGGTAAAGTGAAATGCTTCACTTATGGCACAATTATGCCCATAGTACAGTAGCGCATTCCACATTTCAACACCACCCTTGCTGCAAGTTTTCCCCATGTTACACAAACATTTTCATGTTCAGCTTTGTTGAAACAACCTATAAAACAAATATGAGGTTTAGACAAGAACATATCAACATTTCAAGTAATTCTAGTCCACATTTCATTAGAAACATGACCAATGACTGTGACGTAATCCCCTTGGTCAGCACGTCAGAAGGATTCTCTTCACTTTGGGCTCTATTTACTACAATCCGCATTGGTAATGCAGATTGTAGTGTGATATTACCGAGTGAATTCGCATTGCGAATTCAGGCAATATCACAGGGATTTACTACAAATTCCTTGCAGGGACAGAGCTTGCGAGAAAGCTCTGTCCCTGCGAATCACCTCTGCACACTAGTCACGGTATTTTCGCAAAAAAATACTGTGACAAGTGCCCCGCGCATGTGCCCCGTTCCATTGCCAAGGCCGCCCCCCGCGATCGCGGGACCCCCCTCTCCCTTAATTACACTTACCTGCATGATCTGGGCTCTGGTTATGTCCTCCATGTCCTCCGGTCAGCTGACATCCCATACTGCACTGGGACCCTGTCGGGTGACAACTGGGCCGCAGTGCAGTATGGGAGACCAGCTGACCAGAGAGAGGACATCACCGAAGCCCCGATCACCGGTCCCTGGAGTGAGGTAAGTTTGTTTTTTTTTTACTTTTTTTTTACAGGGTATCAGCGTGTGGTCAGTTTAGACCACACAGCTGATCACTGGGGCCAGCTCCGGGCTCTGCTCTCCCGATCAGAGAGGAGCAGGAGTCCAGTAACCGGGGGAGTCCCTGGATAATGCCACCTTCAGGCTTTCCCCGGTATTTTTTCACATTTTATTTTTAGTAACTATGGTCGGATCACATTTCCCATTACAATTATGGGAAATGCGATCTGATTACTAAAAATAAGTGATACTTAGTGGTTGGAGTAGAATTTTACGAATTCTACTCCAATTGCCCTTTAGTAACCGTAGGTGAAACTAAAATATTGTGAAAAGGGTGTAAAAACATCCTTTTTTACTTTATTTTATTAAAATAATGTTAATAAATAGAGCCCTATGAGACCACAGCAACAGATCCTTTCTGCCTGAGCTCTAGACTATTATCACAATCAATGTTGATGACATTAAAGATGTGCAGTTTGCTTCTCCAGAAATCCGAATCCACTCGAATTTCATGAATCCAGATGACAGATTCGAGTTGCGGTTCTGATCTCCTGAGGAAATCCGGACAGATCTGAGTCACAGTTCTGATCTTTCCACAGTTCGGGATTCGGATTTTAAATACGAATTTTGGGTTTTGTATTGCAAAAGTTACATAACTTTAGCTGTTTTTTAAAACTTTTTATCAATTTTTATTTTTTTTTAAAAACCCAGATCCAAAACCAAAACACTTGAGGGTGGTTTTGCAAAGCCAAAGCCAAAACACGAAGATAACATCAAGATCCAAAACCATTCTAGTGTATTCCTTGTTTATAAGACTCAGAAGGGTCATGTGATGAGAACCAATATGGTGATGCCCATGCTCTGTTGTATGCAGGAAACGCTGTCACCTGGAATCCATGTTTGGGAGGACATGTGGAATCTGGGCTGCAGGTACATACCATGTGAAATAGTGATAGCACTGGGTGAGGTAAGTGGGTTTAGAGAACCACAACATGATACAGGTATGTCTCCAGCTGATGGCATATTCAATAATACTTGTTCTGCATTTCCAACTCCAGCTTTGTTTAAGTACTTTTGTCTCCTGGAATATAACATCTCTTGACTTGACAAGCTTTTTGGTGTTAGGATTCCAGAGTCTGTATCCTTTCCTCTGTTGGCATAATCCAAGCTGAATGCATTTCATGGACTTGGGATCCAGCTTACGTCTTTTTTCTTTGGGGATGTGTACACAGGCAATACACCCAAAAACTATGAGGTATTTGATAATTGGTTTTTTTTCACTACTATTGGTGTCTTGTTTTTTACTGCAACTGTGGGAGCACGATTCCTCATATATACTACCATAGACACTGGTTCCACCCAAAAATACTTGTTTAGGCCAACATCTTTTAAAATAGACGGGGCCTTCTTCACTATGGTACAATTTACACATTGATAGTAGATGTGGTAAAAAAATGCTTTATTATGGTATTCAAATAATGTTTAACTCTTAGAAATGTGTGTGTGTATGTATATATATTCCATTTTTATTATTTCTATTTCCACTTTTAACACTGAGACTATATTTCTATTTCCATTTTTAACAATGAGACTATGCCTTCTGCTACTCACAATTATCTGTCATGCAGCTGCCCGATAGATTGTTTATTTTATAAATAGCTTTGAAAACTTTTTTTAAAATAGGACTTTTCAGGGCTATTTATTAAATAGACCTTTAAGCTTCCTGTATTAACAATGCCTTGTGCTTTGCCTCTGTGCTAATGACGCTCTTGTTTCGGTATCCTAGGGTTTCCTACCTCTCTTGCTAATGTTATTAATTGTTTCTGTCTGTTATCTCTTCCTCATTGATGATTTTCTTACTCTATCTACTTAGACTATACTCAGTCATCTGTCGGTCCTATGTGTTGAGCTCTCAGATATCCTAACAACACAAGTCCATTGTATATGGAATCATCTGTGAATATTCCCATATTTTTTTTTAAATGAAGGCACACTGCACAATCATTTATGTATTATTGTGGTGGACTGTGTTATTGTGTGTACTGTACATTGTATGTACTTATTATACCCAACTTGCCAACATTTGGGATACCAGGTGGGAGGTGAGGTGGGGCGTGGTGCAGGGATCAACTCATCCCAGCCCCCCTTCCCCCCATACATAGTTGTAAGTCATGGGGGGAAGGCAGGGCTGGCCCAAGCCAATTTGGTGCCCTATGCAAAATTTGGGCTGGTGCCCCTACAGTGTGGAGAGAGAGATAGAGATTCCATGATGGCAGCACTCAGGATAAATACACAGGCAGGCTGGATTACGAACATTTCAATGCTTCAAGTGATGCATTTTCATCAGGGTCAGCACCCTGATGAAATTGAGACACATAAAGCATTGAAACGTTGGTAATCCAGCCTGCCTGTGAATTTATCCTGAGTGCTGCCATCATGGAATCTCTGCATACAGCATCACATATTATAGTGGCCTATGGAGGGCACTGGCTTATGTAAAGTATAGACACTTTTGTTTTCTTTGGATTGAGGAATGCCCACTTCCTATTATTACATATATATATATATATATATATATATATAATGATATATGTACACTAAATTTATATATATATATATATATATATTAGGGGTGTGCACCGGCCACTTTTCGTGTTTTGTGTTTTGGTTTTGGATCTGGATCTTTCTTCGTGTTTTGGATCTGGATTGGTTTTGCCAAAACCACCCTTCCGTGTTTTGGGTTCTGGGTTTTGTGTTTTGGATCTGTATTTTTTTGAAAAAAAGCATAAAAACAGCTAAAATCACAGAATTTGTAGGTTTTTCTGCTCCTATGCTATTATTAACCTCAATAACCTTAATTTCCACTCATTTCCAGTCTATTCTGAACACCTCACACCTCACAATAGTGTTTTTATGTCCAAAAGGTTGCACCGAGGTAGCTGGATGACTATGCTAAGCGACACGAGTGGGCGGCACAAACACGTGACCCATCTAGGAGTGACACTGCAGTGGCAGGCAGGATGGCAGTTAGAAAAACTAGGCCCCAAACTGTACATAATGCAAAGAAAAAAAGAGGTGCAAGATGGAATTGTCCTTGGGCCCTCCCACCCACCCTTATGTTGTATAAACAGGACATGCACACTTTAACAAATCAATCATTTCAGCGCCAGGGTCTGCCACACAACTGTGGCTGAAATGATTGGTTCGTTTGGGCCCCCACAAAACAAGCTGGCAATTAATGTGTCCCTGCACAAACTGGCTCTACGGAGGCAAGATGTCATCCTCATCCTCCTCATCCACCGATTCCTCACCCTCTTCAGTGTGTACATCCTCATCCTCACAAAGTATTAACTCGTCCCCACTTGAATCCACCACCACAGGTCCCTCTGTACCTTCTGGAGGCTGGTCTCCCTGGAAGAGCTGATAATTCATTTTGATGAACATCATCTTCTCCACATTCTGTGGAAGCAACCTCCTACGCCTTTCGCTGACAAGGTTCCCGGCTGCACTAAACACTCTTTCGGAGTACACACTGGAGGGGGGGCAACTCAGGTAAAATAGAGCCAGTTTGTACAGGGGCCTCCAAATTGCCTCTTTTTCCTGCCAGTACAGGTATGGACTGTCTGACATGCCTACTTGGATGCTGTCACCGATGTAATCCTCCACCATTCTGTCAATGGTGACAGTATCATATGCAGTGACAGTAGACATGTCAGAAATTGTTGCCAGGTCCTTCAGTCCGGACCAGATGTCCAAACTTGGTCCTGCCTGCCCTGCATCACCGCCAGCGGGTTGCTTAGGATACCTAAGTTTTTTCCTGGCAGCCCCAGTTGCGGGAGAAAATGAAGAAGGAGCCGTTGACGTGTCACGTTCCGCTTCAGCTGACAGTGTGTTCACCAGCAGGTCTTTGCACCTCTGCAGGCTTGTGTCGGCCGGAAAGAGAGACACCACATAGGCTTTAAACCTAGGATCGAGCACGGTGGCCAAAATGTAGTGGTCTGATTTCAACAGATTGACCACCCTGGAATCCTGGCAAAGCGAATGAAGGGCTTCATCCACAAGTCCCACATGCCGAGCGGAATCGCTCCGTCTTAGCTCCTCCTTCACTTTCTCCAGCTGCTTCTGCAAAAGCCTGATGAGGGGAATGACCTGACTCAAGCTGGCAGTGTCTGAACTGACTTCACGTGTGGCAAGTTCGAAGGGCTGAAGAACCTTGCACAACACGGAAATCATTCTCCACTGCGCTTGAGTCAGGTGCATACCCCCTCCTTTGCCTATGTCATAGGTGGATGTATAGGCTTGTATGGCCTTTTGCTGCTCCTCCATCCTCTGAAGCATATAGAGGGTTGAGTTCCACCGCGTCACAACCTCTTGCTTCAGGTGATGGCGGGGCAGGTTCAAGAGTGTTTGCTGGCGCTCCAGTCTTCGGCACGCAGTCGCTGAATGGCGAAAGTGGCCAGAAATTTTTCGGGCCACCCAAAGCGTCTCCTGCACGCCCCTGTCGCTTTTCAGAAAATTCTGCACCACCAAGTTTATTGTGTGAGCAAAACATGGGACGTGCTGGAATTTGCCCAGATGTAATGCCCGCACAATATTGGTGGCGTTGTCAGATATCACAAATCCCCAGGAGAGTCTAAGTGGGGTAAGCCACTGGGCGATGATTTCCCTCAGTTTCTCTAAGAGGTTGTCGGCGGTGTGCCTCTTACTGAAACCGGTGATACACAGCGTAGCCTGCCTTGTAACGAGCTGGCGTTTCTGAGATGCTGCTACTGGTGACGCTGCTGCTGTTGCTGCGTAAGGTGATACATCTACCCAGTGGGCTGTCACAGTCATATAGTCCTTAGTCTGCCCTGTTCCACTTGTCCACATGTCCGTGGTTAAGTGGACATTGTGTACAACGGCATTTTTCAGGACACTGAGGACACTTTTTCTGACGTTTCTGTACAGTCTCGGTATCGCCTGCCTAGTGAAGTGGAATCTAGACGGGATTTGGAACCGGGGACACACTACCTCCATCAATTGTCTAAATCCCACTGCACTAATGGCGGATACCGGACGCACGTCTAACACCAACATAGCAGTCAAGGCCTCAGTTATACGTTTTGCTTCAGGATGACTGCTGTCGTACTTCATCCTCCTCGCTAAGGACTGTTGGAGGGTCAATTGTTTAGTAAAAGTAGTGGTGTTCCTACTTCCTCTCTGGGATGATGAACGACTCCCAGCAGCAGCAGCAACAGCAGCAGCGGCAGCAGTAGGCGTAGCAATGCAGGATCCTCCGGAGGAATCCCGGATAGGAGAGTCAGTCATGCCAGTGATATGGCCTGCAGGACTACTTCCGATCCTGACTAAGGAGGAAATTGACGAGGAGGGAGTTGACGGTGTGGTTTGCAGGCGCTTGGATACAACAGGACAACGGGATTTAGGTGTCCCTGGACTGCTTACGGTCTGAGCCAAAGTTTCTGAACTTGACAGTAACTTTTTATGAACGCGCTGCAGGTGCCGTATAAGGGAGGATGTTCCTAGGTGGTTGACGTCCCTACCCCTACTTATTTCACCTTTACATATGGTACATATGGCAAGACAGTTGTTGTCCGGATTTGGATAGAAATATTGCCAGACCAAAGAGGTGGAATGTTTGGTCTTCTGCCCAGGCATGACCGTGATGGGCTTTTTCATCCCACGGACAACAACTGTCTCCCCCGGAGCCTGATTTAAACAAACCACATCACCATCAGAATCCTCCTCGCCAACTTCCTCCTCAGCGCCAGCTACACCAGTATCCTCATCCTGTTGTACTTCAACAGTGACATCTTCAATTTGCATATCAGCAAGTGGACTGTGGGTGCTCCTTTCAGCACTTGCAGGGGGCGTGCAAATGGTGGAAAGAGCCACCTCTTCCCGTCCAGTGCTGGGAAGGTCAGGCATCGCAACCACCACCACACTTGGACTCTCTTTGGGGATTTGTGATATCTTCTTAGAAAGCACAGTTCTTCGCTGTGCTTTTGCCAGCTTAACTCTTTTGATTTTTTTAGTGGGAGGAGTGCTTCCATCGTCATGTGAAGCTGAACCACTAGTCATGAACATACTAGGGATCGACCTTAGCCGTTCCTTGCCACTCCGTGTCGTAAATGGCATATTGGCAAGTTTACGTTTCTCTTCAGCTGATTTAAATGTCTTTTTCAAGGTCATTTTCCTGAACTTTGCCATTTGGGATTGTATGTGCCCTCTACTATGACATTGGGCATCGGCCTTGGCAGACGACGTTGATGGCATGTTATCGTCTATGTCATGACTAGTGGCAGCAGCTTCAGCACTAGGAGGAAGTGGTTCTTGATCTTTCTCTATTTTATTTTTATCGGAGAAAGTTTGGTCCTCCATTTATGTTATATCGATTTGATATATACGTGCGGCTAAACACAGAAAATACATTTTTTTTTGGTTCGGACTGGAGTGTACTTTGTGGGTTACAGCACCCTTTAACGGTCAAGCCAGCCGGCCCTTTACTTATGACACAGGCGCACGCTTGGCACTACTTTGTTGATGCACGTGCGGCTACTGCGCACACAATTCACAAACACAGAAAATAATTTTTTTTTGGTTTGGACTGGAGTGTACTTTCGGGGGTTACAGCACCCTTTAACGGTCAAGCCAGCCGGCCCTTTACTTATGACACAGGCGCACGCTTGGCACTACTTTGTTGATGCACGTGCGGCTACTGCGCACACAATTCACAAACACAGAAAATAATTTTTTTTTAGGTTTGGACTGGAGTGTACTTTCGGGGGTTACAGCACCCTTAACGGTCAAGCCAGCCGGCCCTTTACTTATGACACAGGCGCACGCTTGGCACTACTTTGTTGATGCACGTGCGGCTACTGCGCACACAATTCACAAACACAGAAAATAATTTTTTTTTTGGTTTGGACTGGAGTGTACTTTCGGGGGTTACAGCACCCTTAACGGTCAAGCCAGCCGGCCCTTTACTTATGACACAGGCGCACGCTTGGCACTACTTTGTTGATGCACGTGCGGCTACTGCGCACACAATTCACAAACACAGAAAATATATTATTTTTTTAGCACTTGGGGGGAGCACCCCTGATGGACAGAGCACCCCCTGGACAACACTACAGCACCCCTTTAGGACTGGGACACTGCACAGGACTTTGGAGTGGACACAGCCCCTATGGAGAACTGACTGCACAACACAGTCCAGCCAGCCCCTATGGACTTTGAAGTAGTGGACACAGCCCCTATTAACAACAGCAGCACAGCACAACACAGCCAGCCCCTATGGACTTTGAAGTAGTGGACAACAGCAGCACTACACTACACTACACTACACAGCACTAACTCCCACCCTCCCTCTTCACTGTCCACAGCCGAGTGAGAAAATGGCGCCGACGCGGGTACCTTATATAGGATCCAAAACCCGCGAGACTCGGAAGGCGGGATGATGACGTTTTGCCTCGATGTCAGATCCGAGTCAGGCGGGAAAAGTCGAGCCTGACTCGGATCGGACTCGGATCGGGGGGGCTCGGGGGGGTTCGGATTTCAGAAATCCGAACCCGCTCACCCCTAATATATATATATATTTAAGTTTAAGACCAGCCACAAAGAAATGATTTATATATATATCTGCCCAGTGCGTGTCCACCCCACCGCCACTCTCCTCCTGAATTACAACCTGAGCTAGCTAACTTACCTAGAGGCTGGAGTGGGAATCGCCGGGGCATCTGCAGTCAGTGCCTACTTGATTGATGCTGCTGCAGATGCCTGGTGCTGGTCCGATTGGCGCTGGGCTCGGTGACTATGGCGACTAATGTGGAGGCGGAGCCATGAGTTGCCCGCAAAGGACCATGGGAGGAGTGGCCACGGCCATCTTCCTTGTCTCCGAGTCCTCCTGTAGCTGCCAGAATGAGCTTCAGTGCAGAAGCTCATTCTGAGTCTGTAACCTGGCTGTTACCTGATAGGCTGACCACTGCATTGCCCGATCGGAGCCCCTAGGCATTCCAGTCACCCTAGGCATTTGTTTAGAATGTCTATGCCTAGGGCGGGCTCTGGGGGAAGGGGGGTTGGGGCACTATGACGTGATTCAGCATGAATCAAGCCTTCAAGCCTCCTGGAGAGGCTACTTCACTCGGGAAGTGGGCCACAGAGGATGGTAAGAACCTGTGGGCTCTATTTACTAAGCAGTGTTAGGAGACAGAGTGAAAAGGTGCCAGCCAATCAGCTCCCAACTGTCATCTCACAGGCTGTGTTTAAAAAATGACAGTTGGGAGTGGATTGGCTGGCACCTTATCACTTTTCACTCTGTCTACTAACACTGCTTAGTAAATAGACCCCTGTATGCGGGAGACCTGCCTGCTCTAACCAGACTAGGTAAGTATAAAAGATTGACTGGAACAGGGTTCTTTGCAAAATGTTTAGGGAGCAAAGAATAAAATAATAAAAACAGATTTGGAGCTTCTATTGTTTTTAAGAAAACTATATAACTGTCCACACACTATCAAATCTTATGGGATAAAAGCCTGTGAACATATTCCCTCACACAAGGATATACTCTATCTCAGAAATGTCATTTATAGTTTTTATTGTCTCATAAATTAATAAGTCACACATATATCATACAATCCATGCAGGTGAAAATGCTGCTAAATGTGCTGATTAAATGCATCAGCTCAAATTTTAGCAGTCACAGCATGTGAATATATACTTACAGGTGTATATTCACATACTGCTTTTAGGACCCGTTCCTTATGATGTTGATGATGTTCTTCCGATGTGACGGGTTGATGTGCCAGTTGATAATAACAGTACGGGAGCTCCTCTGGCACCGACGCGTTTCTCGCATCAAGCTCTTTTATAGAGGTTGTTTGCAAGGTGAATCTAATCACCAAAAGACAAGACACTTGGTGGGCTGGTCAAACATGGGGTCTTATTCAGAGTTGGATGCAAACGTAGCCGCAAGATGGGGCCAGGGAAAAATGGTCGCATTTTGCTAGTTAGCCACAGATGCAAAATGCTGGTAGAAAAGCTAATTTAATTTAAAAAGAAAGGGGAGCTGTGAGATATACAGGATGAAAATCCCAAGATAATAATGAAAAAAAGAAACAAGAGGGCCTCAATTATCAATGAGTTTTATCAATCACAACAAGTGATAAAACTTGTTGCGTATGATAAATGGTGCTCCAGCCAATCAGCTCCCAACTCATTTTTCAAACAGATGACAGTTGGGTGCTGATTGGCTGGAGCACCATTATCATACACAATGAGTTTTATCTCTCGTTGTGAATGATAAAACTCGTTGATAAATGAGGACCTGCGAAACACATGGACAGAGGAAAACAAGCGGGATGCCAAGGTGAAGCAACTAATTAAGCAATATGAACATGCAACAGCCACATTAATTTCAAGAACATATTAGAAATGGGAACACTTACTAGGATTGTCTGCAGGACTGCTGGGAGAAGTACAGTAACATGCTGTACCATGGAATATACAAATGCAAATTACTACAAAGATTTGGGCAGAAAATCTACATCCGCGACGTACATTTAGTTCTAATTTTTTATCATGCATGATGATCCGGCAGAGAGTTCAAAGCAAACAAAACCCTACTTCCAGGATAAATGCCGGGCACAGCTGCTTTGTGTCCTAGCGTAGTTGTATCAGCCTAGCAGCCAGGGATGTCACTTGTCAGGGCCGAAACTGCAGGGAGTGCTGAGAACCCCTGTAATAATCTCACAGCAAGACAGATAAAGGCAGAGATAACAGCTGAGCAACAACCAAAAGCAGCTGTAGCTAGGGAACAGCTGAAGAACAGCCCAAAAACATGTCACTTAAGTTATTTATATGCTTTTATATATATTTAGTATCTGAAATTTTACTTTTTAAAAGCAAAACAATAAATAATGTCATTCCTTTATTTCTCTCTGGTTTTCCCCTTTCCCTCTCTCTCATTCTGGTTTTTCTTTTTCTTCTTTTTTTTCTCCTCATCTTCTATTTCTTTTTTGTTTGTTTGTTTTATACCTTTTTGTGTTTTTCTTCTTTCTCTTTACTCTCCCCACCCCTCATTTTGTTCTTCTAATGGGAGACTCCTATTGAAAATTATTTAAAATGAGTCTCCCATTGCATTACTTGATCCCATTAAGCAGTTATCCAGCCCGCAAATAGTTATGGTAGCAGTCATCACAATCCTGACCCTACAATATTTCTTTAGGTTCGAATCAGTGCCAGACCAGTTAGCAAAGGAGCTTTGGCAAGCCGATCGAGTAGTATAAGTGGAACCAGGACGACTGTATACTAGCCAAAAACACCCACCAATTCTCCTGGCCAGGGTCACATGTATCCTAGTCACATGGCCCAGCCTGCAAACATTTCAGCACTGTTGCTGGTTACACTTTTGGGAGGACGACAGTTTTTTTATTCTTTATTTTTTAACAATGTGCCAGGAAAGATAGTGGCGAGTGCAGCCATCTCTGTGCCCAGTGGCACCTTTATTATTCTGCAATTGCCGCATTTTCTGCGACTTTAAGAACCGTGGCATCAATTTGGACATCAATTTGGACCTTCATCTTTCTAAAAATCAGAATAGCGACTAGTGGCGGGGCATTCTTTAAAATGATAGGTTTCTGGCAATTTAGTGGTTATTTTCATAATATTATTATGGACTTTTGCAATTCGCTGGAAAATTGACAGTAAACAATGACTTTATTAAAATCTGAGGCTAGTACATACACCCATAGCCTAGTTCTGATTGTATTGTTTGGGGAAACCCACGGTATTCATCCCCATGAAATTTGCACAACCAGCCCAAGCGATGTTTGGATCTCTTAGAGTGGGTGGCCGTCCGTTTAAATTATTTATTTAAGATAGTGCCCTAATCGCAGAAGGCGTGGCCATGCCCCTTTCCAAAAAACAAAACAAAAAGACCTGGGGAGTGGGGCGCTGTGTGCCCCTCAGCCCGGCACACAGCCAATGGGGGGCGCGATCAGCGTGATCGCTCCCCCCTTTGGCTTAGGAGCAGGGGTGTATCTAGGGGTCTGTGCGCCCCTGGCAAAATAACTGACTAGCGCCCCCCTCCCTCCATATTTTCTGAATAATTACATTCTGTCTCCCCAGCCATCCCCCTAGCCATCCCCATTAATTCTCCACAGCCTTTCCATCCTTCTCTCTCCCCAGCCATCCCCCTTCAGTGTCCCAGTCATTAGCCTTCCCCTTTCTGTGTCCCCAGCCATCTCTTTTCTGTGTCCCCTGCCAACCCCTTCTGTGTCCCCAGGCATCCCCCTTCTACTCCTCCCCACACATCCATCCCCCGAAACCCACGCAGATACTTACCATATATTCATGCTGTAGTGTGGCTACAGCAGGCTCCTCAGTGAGAGCAGCAATGCGGCGATCGTGATGTCATGATGTCATGCGCGCCTTTTGTAAAAAAAACTTTATTAATCATCTGCTCATACCAGGCAGCCGACAGCAATCGCCAGCGGCTACGGGGCCCTAAATATCTGCCCAGGTAGGAGCCAGGGGCATGTCTGGGTGCCGGGACTCCAGTCCTGGCAGTCCCGGGCCTGATTCTACACCTTGTCCATGAGTGGCACCACCGGATGGCGCCACCCTCAGCCGGCTCCTCTGGCGAGTGCCATCCTGGCCAATGGGTAGATACGCCCCTGCTTAGGAGACTGCTCTGGCTGCTGCTTTAGCAGCCTCGGACAGTCTCCCAGTGCAGCCCAGCACACAGCAGCGTGTGCTGGGCTGCTGTGGATTGAGAGCTATGCCGGACCCGGGTAAGTAGTATATCGGCCAGTGTGTACCCAGTAGCCAAACCTGCAGACGCATATTTCATGTGCAAATGCGCACTATAGAAATGTATATTTTATGATTAACAAATAGACATAGGTCCAATACAGCATCGGTCCCTAAGCGGTAACTGTAGCCTAACGATACTGGATCAGAACCTCTATACACACCTTCCTATACCTTCTAATGTCCTGCCTATACCTTCTAATGTCCTGCCTATACCTTCTAAGGATGACGCTAATTTGCGTACGCAGTCATACAGTAAATAAAGACTTAGACGTGGAATCTGTGGTTCCAAAGCACAAGTGATATTCAGGTAAAAGTTCAGACAGTCACACGCAATTGATCAAGACACAATTTAGGCGCAAAAGGAAATTATACAGACCCAAGTACAGTATACATACGCAGGTGCTTCCGGACCCAGAGATAGGCTTCAGCAAGAGACCCCTCGTCATTCAGCAAGAGACCCAGAATCAGCATTCGTGCACTTATATTTATACCCCCCCAGAATAAACAGGACAATAGGGAAGTCTGTTGCTGATGTCATTGGTTCTCAGGGGTGAAGCATCTGTTACAGCACATTTAACAGGCTAGTTCAAACAGACTCTCCCTGCCTCTAACAGCTGGGGGTCTTCCTCTTCACGCCTCCGTCAGCATCCTAACAGTTGTTTGTAAAATATACATTTTGTTGCTTGTAGGCTCTGCGATCCATAACTCGGGAATGCATGATGCGATCTCCCCACCGATAACATCGGAATACTGTGAAAAGAATACGCATCAGTACAACTCCAAACACGACTGGTTTAACATGTATAATACCTTAGTTATCAAACATATTTATTTCTTAGCATTTAAACTAACTGAACCTACTTAAATCATACATTTTAAAGCTTATTGAACCTTATGTGTGAATATGTAATGTGTGGGTATTCAGGGTTTGATATAAGGATGCTAGTTAACTTGGGGCAGATGCGTGCGCATAAAGCTAATAAAACAGCGGTTTCATACAAAGTCCTATGCATTCGCTAATATGCGACTAGTTAACAGCGCTATTGTATGTATTAATGTGCGTATGGGAAATGATGAAAAATGCAATCGCATGGTGCTATTAGTATTATTGCCACATGTACTAAAATGTGAGTTTACCTAAAATGGCGCTTAGGCGGCCATTCGCAAAATGGTGTCTTGCAATCTCATTTTCAAGATGGCGTCTTGCGGCCATTCGCAAGATGGCGTCGCTGCGATTAAATTTTAAACTGAACTTGTCTCAGCCAATTATTCAGCTTCGACAAGCCCTAGCAATGAGTTTAAAGTTAGTTTGTTATATTAAAAAAAAACATCACCCAAATTATCTGTGTGAAAGTACAATTTTGCTGTTGCTTAATTTACAGCCACTTAATTCGACAGCTGCAAAGATTAGAAAAAGTTATCTTAAAGTTGAATTATTAATATTGCAGAAAGCTTTTGTTATAGTTTTCCTAAACTCATCTGTTATAAAAGAAAGCAGGAAAAAGAAATAAGCCGATATCACACACAGACATGTTTTTAAAATGCATACTTGTGTCTTTTATAAAAGTGTAAAATGTTTCTCCCAAATGTCTTCTTGCCTATTTTATATGTATATGCACAGTAAGTTGGGTACAGGGGAGGGGTACGGGATGCCGGCGCTGGGGATCCCGGCGGTCAAAATTCGGAAGCTGGCATCCTGACAGGGTTAGGATACCGACACCTGTTGGTCAGTATCCTAATCCTCCCTCTCTCCCTACCCCTAACTCCCCCCCTGTGCCTGAACTAACCTCCCCCGTGCCTAAACCTAACCTCCCCCTCCCCGCACCCCTAAAACTAACCCTCCCCCCTAGTGCCTAACCCTAAACCTCTCCCCAACCCTGCTACTTATGATGGGATGCCAGTGCCGGGATTCTGACAGGTGTCAGGATTCGGGCGCCGGTATTCTAAGCCCCCCGGCGATCCTTCATCGGGATACTGAACGTAACCCGGGTACAGGTGTTTTTGTCTCATATGCATATTCATAACATAATCCCCCGTGCCATGGGCCTCCTTACTCTGCCATCATGTGACCACTGAGGAGCTTCATGACTGAAGGTTACAGCTTCTAGGAACTTCCCAGCATTAACGTTTGCAACACTCTGCCTGCAATCTAAGACCCATTTTTGTGGTGATCTCCATATATTGTATTGTTCTTTGGGTTTAGCAGAATTGTTCTTACTTACTTTTTGGTTCTAGTGTATAGTTCTTACCTATCATGGTTGTAGTCTTTCTGTGACTTTAGGGAAAAAAACAATGGAAATAGGAAAGTTATCTGTGCTCCTCCAGTTTCTTGGCTGTTGCGAGTGATGTGAAGCACTGACGTAGTAACTGTGACTACATGTAACTCCTCCAAACTTACACTCGGGGATGGTGGTAAACACAGAATACAAACTCTTTCTCTCACCTCTGAATTGGGATGGAAAAGATGGATGCTTCCTCACACAACACCAAGCTACGGTGGAAGGGAACTAGGAAGGGAACTACACACTGACACAGTGTTATGTAACTTGGTAAATTTATTAACAGGGACTAATTGGATAAATGTAGAGGTAAATAGCACCAACCAATCAGCTCCTGTCATTTTTTAAACAAAGCCTGTAAACTGACAGTTAGGAGCTGATTGGTTGGTGCTATTTATCTCAAAATTGATCTCTCTCCAAGCTTTATTAAATCTCCCCCTAAGGATTCAAGATGAGAAATTAAACTAACTTTGAAATACAGATATGTATCCTGTTACATTTGATCTCACCTACATTAGTGCCCCACAATTGTTCATCACTCACTTGCTCAAGCTCACCGGCTAATTCCTATCAAACAGCACAATATAAATTAATCACAACATCGTAATATTAAATGTGTCAAGTTTAATTTTCGCTGTTGCTCGCAGAGAGGATTTATTAGCAAAGTGACCATTTGTGGGGGCGGCAACAGGAGGGTGGTGACTCAAACACAGGCGCGTCATGACCATTCTCAGGGCATGTCTCTGCCTGCGTCTGTGATCCCATACGCAGGGAAGACAGCTTCGGGATCTCAGCTCCCATGTTCATTCTGCACAACAGTAGGGTTACTCAGGAGTCCGACAATCAACTGATCCGCCACCCAGCTGCGTCTTTATACTCTGACATATCTTACCTCTGCTGTACCATAAACCATCTTCAAGGAGTATAATGGGAAAGACATGCACAGAGTCCTGTAAGCTGTACTTCATGGGTTGGGAATGGGATCCCGGCTGTCAGGATGCCGCCGGTCAGAATACGACAACGGCATCCTGACAGTCAGAATCCCGACACCACCAGGTAAGTACCCTAATGCTACCCTCTAACCTTCCCTCCCTTGTGCCTGAACCTAACCTCCCCAATAGTGCCTGACCCTAACATTGCCCTCTCCGCACCCTAAACCTATCCCTTCCACCTTAGTCCCTAATCCTCCCCCTAGTGCCTAACCCTAAACCTAACCCTCCCCCTAACCCTGGATACTTACCTTCAGGATGCCGGCGGTCGGGATACTGGAACCGGGATCCCAATAATTAACATTCTAACTTTCCTCAGAATCCAGAACAATTCATCATTGCTGACAGCTCATGCGAAACTAACTGTTCCCGCAAGCGGCTTCACTGCTTCTTTTGGAAGCAGTGAATCAAGAGCCCCGATGTCCGGCAGAAGGAGCCGGACAGGGGCAGAGAGATCCAAGAGGGGGGCGGAGAGATCCATAGAGAAGGAGTGCGTATTGTGAAATGCTATCTGAAGATGGCGAATGCAACAGCACTCAACCGCCGAAAATATTGTATTTTTGGAGCTTGATGAAATCTGTCCCCATACTAGTGTATGGGGACAGCGGGCCAATCCACAAAAGGAAGGTAAGCAGGAGATATCTGTGATACTAGTGTATGGGGACAGCGGGCCATTCCGCAAAAGGAAGGTAAGCAGGAGATATCTGTGATACTAGTGTATGGGGACAGCGGGCCATTCCGCAAAAGGAAGGTAATAGGAGATATCTGTGATACAAGTGTTTGGGGACAGCGGGCCATTCTGCAAGAGGAAGGTAAGCAGGAGATATCTGTGATACTAGTGTATGGGGACAGCAGGCCATTCCGCAAAAGGAAGGTAATAGGAGATATCTGTGATACAAGTGTTTGGGGACAGCGGGCCATTCTGCAAGAGGAAGGTAAGCAGGAGATATCTGTGATACTAGTGTATGGGGACAGCAGGCCATTCCGCAAAAGGAAGGTAATAGGAGATATCTATGAAACTAGTGTATGAGGACAGTGGGCCATTCCGCAAAAGGAAGGTAAGTAGGAGATATCTGTGATACTAGTGTATGGGGACAGCAGGCAATTCCGCAAAAGGAAGGTAAATAGGAGATATCTGTGATACTATTGTATGGGGACAGCGGGCCATTCAGCAAAAAGAAGGTAAGTAGGAGTTATCTGTGAAACTAGTGTATAGGGACAGCGGGCCATTCCGCACTAGGAAGGTAAGTAGGAGATATCTGTGATACTAGTGTATGGGGAAACAGCATGGGGACAGCGGACCATTCCATTAAAGGAAGGTAATAGGAGATATCTATGATACTAGTGTATGGGGATAGCGGGTAATTCTGCAAAAGGAAGGTAAACAGAAGATATCTGTGATACTAGTGTATGGGGACAATGGGCCATTCTGTAAAAGGAAAGTAATAGGAGATATCTGTGATACTAGTGTACGGGGACAGCAGGCCAATCCGCAAAAGAAAGGTCAATAGGAGATATCTGTGATATTAGTGTATGGGGACAGCGGGCCATTCCACAAAAGGAAGGTAAGTAGGAGATATCTGTGATACTAGTGTATGGGGACAGCGGGCCATTCCGCAAAAGGAAGGTAAATAGGAGATATCTGTGAAACTAGTGTATGGGGACAGCGGGCCATTCCGTAAAAGGAAGGTTAAGAGATATCTGTGATACTAGTGTATGGGGACAGCGGGCCATTCCGCAAAAGGATGGTAAGTAGGAGATATCTGTGATACTAGTGTATGGGGACAGCGGGCCATTCCGTAAAAGGAAGGTAAATAGGAGATATCTGTGATACTATTGTATGGGCACCACGGGCCATTCTGCAAAAGGAAGGTAAGTAGGAGAATGCTGTGATATTAGTGTATGGGGACAGAGGGCCACTCCGCACTAGGAAGGTAAGTAGGAGATCTGTTATACTATTGTATGGGGACAGCGGGCCATTCTGCAAAAAGAAGGTAAGTAGGAGATATCTGTGAAACTAGTGTATGGGGACAGAGGGCCATTCCGCAAAAGGAAGGTAAATAGGAGATATCTGTGATACTAGTGTATGGGGACAGCGGACCATTCCGCAAAAGGATGGTAAGTATGAGATATCTGTGAAACTAGTGTATGGGGACAGAGGGCCGTTCCGCAAGAGGAAGGTAAGTATGAGATATCCGCAAAAGGAAGGTAAATAGGAGATATCTGTGATACTTGTGTATGGGGACAGCGGACCATTCCGCAAAAGGATGGTAAGTATGAGATATCTGTGAAACTAGTGTATGGGGACAGCGGGCCATTCCGCAAGAGGAAGGTAAGTAGGAGATATCTGTGAAACTAGTGTATGGGGACAGCGGGCCATTCCGCACTAGGAAGGTAAGTATGAGATATCTGTGAAACTAGTGTATGGGGACAGCGGGCCATTCCGCACTAGGAAGGTATGTAGGAGATATCTGTGATACTAGTGTATGGGGATATCTGTGATATCTCCTGGTTTACCTTCGTGATGAATGGCCCGATAACTTAATTTTTACAATTGCAGGTGAAAAAGTCAATGTGATGATGAATAGGCCCCTTTGAGTTGTACGCTATGCTGAGTGGTGACATCACTGTCGCCCACGCTGGGTCTCGCTGCTGTGTTGTCGGCCTCATGTAAGTTTGTGTTACAAAGGTACAGAATTTGCTGTTTATATATACAAAAAGATAAAATCTATGTGGGATTGCTGCTCTACGTGCTGATTAATAAAGTATTCATGGCCACTTGCGTAGGTGTATAAGTGAATAAGTAGCTGATCTGTGACACAGAGATTCCTGGCACCAAAATCTTCTTAATTTATATGTAAACATGACATAAAATAGTAAACAGCGACAGCGCAGTAATAAACTCCTGGAGCCATACCCGGCTGCCATATAAATCTAAGCAGGCTGATGCTCTCAAACTCGCTTGTGTTTTATTTAACTTAGATTACACAGACTGATTATTCAAAGATAAAAATCTATTTTTTCCCAACATTTGTAACATGAAGTTAATAATTTATCTGGTGTATTCTGGAGCTTTGTTTGTATTTTGCCTTCCCAATTGTGATATATCAGGGGTTCTCCAGCAGCCAATCTGTTTTATTTCTAATGCTGGCACACACCCAGCCCAATCCAGCCGCTGGGCATAAGCAGAGGATCAATGTCCGGTTTGGATGTACATGTAGCAACTGAATGCCAGTTATTGAAGTTAGAAGATGACCACATACATTGTCTGACACAGCCCATTTATTATCCTGCCCAATTATGATGTGATGAATTTCCGGGGTGTATTATGAGAGTGCTGTCTCCGTCCGGGGCCTCCTCTTCTCTCTCTGGTGGCAGCGTGCTGAGAGCCACGCCGCAGCAGTAGACTCCGGGCACTACTCTGTGTCCAGTATCTACTGCGCATGCGCAGGTCACTAGGAAAATGGCTGCCGGCGATTTCCCTACTGCACATGCGCAAAAAGCACGGGAAAATGGCAGTGGAGGCCATTTTCCAGGCGATTTTTGCAGCGCTGATACCGCCGACGTGGGACTTCAGAGAGGTAAGTATTAAATATATGGGTGCAGGGTGTACAGTGCGGCCCCCCTGGCCCCAGGGTCCCGCGTCGCCCGCACACCCTGCACCCATTATAGATGTCTCCCTGCCTATGGGTATGTATTGTTCCTGCACATGTGGTTTTTCTTTAATTCCAAATTTATGCCACTAATCTGTTCAAGGAATAATTAACCAGGATAGCCATCAATAAGCTCGTTCTCTTTAATCCATTTGAAATATGGCTACTAGACTAATGCTGCAAACTTCTGGTAGACATTGCTGCCTGTTTCTCTCAGGACAAATGCAGAAGTCTATTGTTCTACCTTCAAACCAATACAAAAACTCCTCCCTGCTCCTATTGCCTCTGTTATATCTGTATCCTCCTACGCGCACTGTACATTTAATCAAGAATTTACACTTATAACTAGAGATGAGCGGTTCGGATTCTGTGGAATCCGAACCGCTCCGAACTTTGGGGATCCGAGTCCACCCGAACCCTGTTCGGGTGTTCACCGCCTGACTCGGATCCCCGTTCGGGGCCGAACGGCGGCCGCCTGATGTCGGATTCTCACTAGAGAATCCGACATCAGGTCTCCTCGCGTGTAGGGCAGAGCGCAGTGATAGCGCTCTGCCCTACACAGACACAGACACACAGCCGCCAGCGGCAGCTGTGTGTTTGTTACAGCAGCCAATGAGAGTCACACAGACTCTCATTGGCTGCTGCACGGAGGGAGCCGGCTGGAGCTCACACATGAGCTCCGTCTTCCGGCTCCCTCCTCAGCGTGTGACAGAGCGGACGGCGCGGGAGCGGGGATACAGGTAAGTTTTATTTTTTTTATTTTTTTACTTGTCAAAGGTCCGGGGGCGCTACTGGGGGGGGGGTCTGCACTACTGGGGGGGTCTGCTACTGGGGGGGGGGCTATACTACTGGGGGGGCCATACTACAGAGGGGCCTGCTACTGGGGGGGCTATACTACTGGGGGGGGGGGTCTGCACTACTGGGGGGGGGTCTGCTACTGGGGGAGGCAATACTACTGGGGGGGCCATACTACAGAGGGGCCTGCTACTGGGGGGGGCTATACTACTGGGGGGGGGTCTGCTACTGGGGGGGCCATACTACTGGGGGGGCCTACTACAGGGGGGGCCATACTACAGGGGGGGCCCATACTACAGGGGGGGCTACTACTGGAGCAGCCTACTACTGGGGGGGCCTGCTACTGGGGCAGCCTACTACTGGGGGAGCCATACTACTGGGGGGGCATACTACTGGGTGGCATGCTAATGGGGGGCATACTACTGGGGGGGCCTGCTAATGGGGGACATACTACTGGGGGGGCCTGCTAATGGGGGGCATACTACTGGGGAGCATTCAACTGGGGGCACTGCATAGTGGACCGTACTACTAAGGGGACTGCATAGGGGGCACCACTGCTGGGGGACATTGTGTAAGGGACACCGCTACTGTGGGCATTGTGTAAAAGGGTCACTACTGTGGGCATTGTGTAAAAGGGGCACTACTGTGTGTCGTAACATAAATAAGAGACACTACTTTATGGTGTAATGTGAATCAGGCCCTATGTGCGGTGTAATGCTAATAAGATTGTGCACTGTGACTCCTAGGGCCGTAGCCCACTTTGTAAACAAGTACTGTGACTCTGCTGGCCGTACCCCACTGGGTGGGTGCACTACTTTTCATTTCTGCCACTGCTGTGTGGCAATGTGTCATAGATGTGCTTTATACTGTGGTGTCTGTGTCGTTGTGCCGCTGCTTTGTCGCTTAGTAACCAGTCAGCTCACTGCAACCTTTGGCCAATAATGTTGAAAACAATATTATAAGCTGTGATATGGTCTAAATTGACTGGAAATTAATGTTATTGAGGTTAATAATACTCTAGGAAGAAAAAAAAGACCAATTTATGTGATTTTAGCTTTTTTTGTCAATTTTTGTAAAAAAATCCAAATCCAAATCCAAATCCAAAGCCAGTCACCGCAGTTTGGCAAATCCAAATCCAAATCCAAAGCCGGACGACGAATTAGAACCAAATCCAAATCCAAATCCGGCAAAAATGGTCCGGCGCACATCCCTACTTATAACCACCCTTTCCTACCTCCATGACCTCTTCCAGGTGACAACAATTGGGGGCTTAAACCGAGATTCCCTTTGTTGATGTTTGAGGAAGAGTGCCTGGCAATATGGCATTGTGCAGCAAATCTATGGGCCTGATTCAGAGATGGACAGAAATTGCAGAGCCTCACACAAGCAGCTGTGCAATTCTGTCCATCTCAAATGCAAATACAGCAGGAGGTGGCTTTAGGAAACAGACACCTCCTTGCTGCTGCTGCTATCCCAGCGATGCGACCGAGGTCGCAGCCTGGTATCACCATCGGAACAATTGCGATTATCGTGCGCGATTGTTGTCCCTTCGGCCAGGCTGCGGTAGCTGAAGAAGCTTACTGCAACCTGACTGGGTCCTGGCGGCTTACGAGGCCAGGAAGTCTGCATCCATGAAACAGACCCTGGCCTCAGCACTCCCAGAAAATGGGGGCATCACATCACACCCCTGTTTCCGGGACGCAGGCTGTCCCTGTCCCCGCACCATCCCCAAATGCTTCTGCCTGGCAATCAGGCAAAGGCTTGGGGGAACTCCGGGCCTGATTAATTACGGATCACAGCTGCGAATGCAATAGCGATTACGCACGCATTTCAACTGCGATACTATGCTAATCCATTGCGATCGCAATCGCGTCGCAGCACTACACAGGGATGCCCACTTTACCTTATGCACATCCGACACTGCAAAACCATCGGTAACATCGAGTACCATGGCAGCCTCATGCACACTTGCACAAGCTCTGACCTTACTCAGGAATTGCTAGCCTCATCGCACCCTATGAGTCCTCAGGCTGTGTACGACATCGCAGTGGATAATTTATGCACGCCCCTGCAACAGCGTTTTGCCGACTGCCCCCCCTCACCACCCACAAATGTCAATCACTCTGCGATAGGTCTGCGTAGTCTCTGCGATCGCAGTCCCAACCAGAGTGGCTAGTTTGCACGCTGCGACACAAGCACAGATCGCATCAATCGGCCGACTGCGTGCGTAATCGCAGTTGCGATCTGTAATGAATTAGGCCCACTGTGCGGTATTGCAGGACCCGTTCTGCACATACGCAGAACGGGTCCTGTGCAAGCGCACATCGCTTGCCATCGGGTTAGCGTACATCTCTGAATCAGGCGCCATGTTCTCAGTTTACAGATGATAAAACAGATACTAAGGGGTAAATTTACTAAAGTGTGAGTTTTAAAAGTGATGTTGCCCATAGCAACCAATCAGATTCCACTTAACATTTAACTAGCACCTTCTAGAAGATAATAGCTAGAATCTGATTGGTTGCTATGGGCAACATCACTTTTAAAACTCACTTCTAAGAACTCTCACTTTAGTAAATTTACCCCTAATACTATGTTTTGCGAAACATATTTGTAATTTTGTAAGAAAAATTATTTACAACGTTCAGTGCCAAAAATATCCACAAATGGAAACACTATATTATCTCACAAATGTATTTATGGATATTCTGTGTATTGGGGCTTATTCAATAATATCAGTTTTGTAGCCTACTGTATCCCATAACAACTAATATAGATAAACCTTTAATAATCTATTGTAGCCTTATTTAGTCTAATAATCTGTGGTTAATTGCATCACACATATTCACAATGAATTACTGGAGTTATTATCCATGAATGATATTTATTTATCCTCCCTCAGTCTAGCATCTATCACAGTCTATTGTTACAGTCGTTCATTATTCGCGGCATCTTAGTCACTTTTAGAGAAATGGAATTTTACAGTCAGAGATTTCCCACAAACTTATTTATCCCAACTATTATCATTAATTGTCTTGTACATATCAGAGATAATGCACAACAAGGTAATTGACAGCACATTACAGTAGTTAATGAATGTACCAAGTGACCTGTCTATGAGCAATGCCTGATAGCAATATTAATAATAATAGTAATAATTACTCTGTGATATTCCAGAGGTGTAGGTGGCTGATATAGCCCTGGCTCCCTGACACATTTCCTAATTCATGGTGACTCATAAGGGTGTACAACTCATTTTATATATATGTGATTTTTTCTGGGGCAAGTGCAAGCTTTTTCACGGGCGAAGGATTTTCCAAATGTTTATGGTGTTCAGAATAGAAATACAATATTTTCCCATGCACCAATCTACAGGTGCCAGAATATATATTATATATATGCCTATAATATAGAGTTTCCATGATTCACAGATATATCCTGAATCTCAGCCACTTTTAAAACCACAGCGTTATCTAGATCCTACCGATGCCCCATTCTCTACACCAGTCCATGCAGTTATCTTGTGTACGAGGACCAGTGTTTCTCACACCAGGGGCGTATATATAATGGGTTCAAAGTGTGCGGTACACACAGGCCCCTGGGACGGGGGGCCCCCACCCTGCACCCGTACTTACCTCTCCGATGTCCCACGGAGTAATGCTACAGAAAACGCCTGGAAAATGGTTGCCGTGGCCATTTTCCCAGCGTTTTGCTCATGTGCAGTAAGAGACCGGGAGAATGGCTGCCGCGGTGACCTGCGCATGTGCTGTAGTCTGACGGCAGCCGGGGAGAGAGGAGGGGGCCCCGGACGGGGAGTGAACACGGGCCCCTCCTCTCTTAATATGCCCCTGCCTCACACCCTTCAAAATATATTATACTGATGTTTTTCTACAACAAAGTTACTGTCGGTGTCATTTTTTACAGATTCCTTATCAAGCTGTATGAAAACTAACTAAGTCTGCTGGGGTTAGTTTCTAAAAGGTTTGCACACTGTTTGGGACTGATTTTTTCCCCATTCTTCCTTGCAGATTTCCTCTAGGTTGTTCAGGTTGGTTGGATGATGCTTGTGGGCTGCAATTTTCAGTAGTGCCCCAGATTCGTAAATGGACTCTCTCTTCTCAGTCCCTGATAGTACCACTCTGTCTATCTTCTTATTCTCTGATAGAATCATTCTCTTTCCCTTCTCCAGGGCCGAAACTAGGATTTTTGTCACCTGGGGTAAGACAGCAATTTGGCACTCCCCCTGGTAATTCCCCCATAGTAATGTCCCCTTCAGCAGTGCACCTATGGTAATGCCCCCTGAGGTAATGCCCCTGTAGTAGTGCTCCCATAGTAATGTCCCTGTAGTGCCCATATGGTGATGCCCCCCTGTAGTGCCCATGTAGTGCCCTTATTGTAATGCCCCTGTAGTGCCCTTCTAGTAATGCCCCTGTAGTGCCCTTATACTAATGCCCCTGTAGTGCCCTTATAGTAATTCCCCTGTAGTGCCCTCCTAGTAATGCAGCTGTAGTGCCCTTCTAGTAATGTCCCTGTAGTGTCCTTATAGCAATGCCCCTGTAGTGTCCTTATAGTAATGCCCCTGTAGTGCCCTTATAGTAATGCCCCTGTAGTGCCTTTATAGCAATGCCCCTGTAGTGTCCTTATAGCAATGCCCTTGTAGTGCCCTCATAGTAATGCAACTGTAGTGCCCTTATAGTAATGCCTCTGTAGTGCCCCTATAGTATTGCCCCTGTAGTGCCCTCCTAGTAATGCAGCTGTAGTGCCCTTCTAGTAATGTCCCTGTAGTGTCCTTATAGCAATGCCCATGTAGTGTCCTTATAGCAATGCCCCTGTAGTGCCCTTATAGTAATGCCCCTGTAGTGCCCTTATAGTAATGCAACTGTAGTGCCCTTATAGTAGTGCCCTTATAGTAATGCCCCTGTAGTGTCCTTATAGCAATGCCCCTGCAGTGCCACTTTTTACACACACAAAAAGAAAATAAAACGATACTTACCTTTAACCCCGCTCCTGGGTCTGCCACCCTCCGGTCCGCCCGGCTGCTCCTCAGAACTATGGGAGAGATGTCATGATGTCTCTCCGATAGTGCCCGGGCCGCGAGGAGAGCCGGAAGCTGGAGTTCAGGAGAGAACTTCAGCCACCGGCTACCGCGGCGCTGCAGAGAAGGAGCCGGACGTACGCTGGTAATAACATCTCAGCGGGGTCTGGCTTGGAGCCTCCCTGCGGCGCCGGAGTGGAGGACACTAGCGCCGGGTGAAGCGGCGCACCGGGTGCACGTGCACCTCCAGCCCCCCCCTAGGTGCGGTCCTACCTTCTCAGTCCCTGATAGTACCACTGTGTCTATCTTCTCATTCTCTGATAGACAGGAATATGTATCAACAGTTTTTTACCTTCAAAAAAGTGATAATAGTGGTTTTCGAGTGTCTTTCACTAGAGATAAGTTTCGAGGAAATGTATCCAAGTTTTTTCGCATATTTGCTTGATTTTTTTCGTCAAAGTATGGCTTTTGTTTTTTTATTATATTGTTATTTTTGTTGTAATTGAAATCAATGATAGCCTTATGTATCATCATTTTATTGTTTTTTTTTTAAACTAAAATTATCGTGTGTTTTTTCGACATACTTCTTTGGATGGTGTTAATTGTATTTCAGCACCACTGATGTTGAAATAAGCTATGTTAATTATTGCTATTTAGATTAAACTAATTACATTTAAATAATCAGTATTACTTGTAATCTATAGCTATATATTTATTAGGGGTGTGCACCGGCCACTTTTCGTGTTTTGTGTTTTGGTTTTGGATCTGGATCTTTCTTCGTGTTTTGGATCTGGATTGGTTTTGCCAAAACCACCCTTGCGTGTTTTGGGTTCTGGGTTTTGTGTTTTGGATCTGTATTTTTTTGAAAAAAAGCATAAAAACAGCTAAAATCACAGAATTTGTAGGTTTTTCTGCTCCTATGCTATTATTAACCTCAATAACCTTAATTTCCACTCATTTCCAGTCTATTCTGAATACCTCACACCTCACAATAGTGTTTTTATGTCCAAAAGGTTGCACCGAGGTAGCTGGATGACTATGCTAAGCGACACAAGTGGGCGGCACAAACACGTGACCCATCTAGGCGTGAAACTGCAGTGGCAGACAGGATGGCATTGAAAAACTAGGCCCCAAACTGTACATAATGCAAAGAAAAAAAAGAGGTGCAAGATGGAATTGTCCTTGGGCCCTCCCACCCACCCTTATGTTGTATAAACAGGACATGCACACTTTAACAAACCAATCATTTCAGCGCCAGGGTCTGCCACACAACTGTGGCTGAAATGATTGGTTCGTTTGGGCCCCCACAAAACAAGCTGGCAATTTATCTGTCCCTGCACAAACTGGCTCTACGGAGGCAAGATGTCATCCTCATCCTCCTCATCCACCGATTCCTCACCCTCTTCAGTGTGTACATCCTCATCCTCACAGAGTATTAATTCGTCCCTGCTGGAACCACAGGTCCCTCTGTACGTTCTGGAGGCTGGTCTCCCTGGAAGAGTTGATAATTCATTTTATGAACATCATCTTCTCCACATTTTGTGGAAGCAACCTCCTACGCCTTTCGCTGACAAGGTTCCCGGCTGCACTAAACACTCTTTCGGAGTACACACTGGAGGGGGGGCAACTCAGGTAAAATAGAGCCAGTTTGTACAGGGACCTCCAAATTGCTTCTTTTTCCTGCCAGTACAGGTACGGACTGTCTGACATGCCTACTTGGATGCTGTCACCGATGTAATCCTTTAACAGACAGACGCACGCTTGTCGCTGCTGCTTTGAGGATTCAAGTGCGGCTACAGCCCACACAATTCACAAAGACAGAAAAAAAAAAGAATATTTTTATTGTTTGTGGAGCACACTTTGAGGGTTACACCACCCTTTAACAGACAGACGCACGCTTGTCGTTGCTGCTTTGAGGATGCAAGTGCGGCTACAGCCCACACAATTCACAAAGACAGAAAAAAGAAGAAGAATATTTTAATTGTTTGTGTAGAACACTTTGAGGTGTCACCACCCTTTAACAGACAGACGCACGCTTGTCGCTGCTGCTTTAAGGATGCAGGTGCGGCTACAGCCCACACATTTCACAAAGACCAAAAAAAAAAGAACAATATTTTAATTGTTTGTGTAGAACACTTTGAGGTGTCACCACCCTTTAACAGACAGACGCACGCTTGTCGCTGCTGCTTTAAGGATGCAGGTGCGGCTACAGCCCACACAATTCACATAGACAGAAAAAAAAAGAACAATATTTTAATTGTTTGTGTAGCACACTTTGAGGGTGTCACCACCCTTTAACAGACAGACGCACGCTTGTCGCTGCTGCTTTGAGGATGCAAGTGTGGCTACATCGCACACAAGTCACAAACACATTAAAAAAATAGTTTTTTATTTTTTGGAACACTTTGAGAGTTACACCACCCTTTAACAGACAGACGCACGCTTGTCGCTGCTGCTTTAAGTATGCAGGTGCGGCTACAGCCCACACATTTCACAAAGACCGAAAAAAAAAGAACAATATTTTAATTGTTTGTGTAGAACACTTTGAGGGTGTCACCACCCTTTAACAGACAGACGCACGCTTGTCGCTGCTGCTTTAAGGATGCAGGTGCGGCTACAGCCCACACAATTCACATAGACAGAAAAAAGAAGAATATTTTTATTGTTTGTGTAGCACACTTTGAGGGTGTCACCACCCTTTAACAGACAGACGCACGCTTGTCGCTGCTGCTTTAAGGATGCAGGTGCGGCTACATCGCACACAAGTCACAAACACATTAAAAAAATAGTTTTTTATTTTTTGGAGCACTTTGAGAGTTACACCACCCTTTAACAGACAGACGCACGCTTGTCGCTGCTGCTTTAAGGATGCAGGTGCGGCTACAGCCCACACATTTCACAAAGACCAAAAAAAAAAGAACAATATTTTAATTGTTTGTGTAGCACACTTTGAGGGTGTCACCACCCTTTAACAGACAGACGCACGCTTGTCGCTGCTGCTTTAAGGATGCAGGTGCGGCTACAGCCCACACATTTCACAAAGACCAAAAAAAAAAGAACAATATTTTAATTGTTTGTGTAGCACACTTTGAGGGTGTCACCACCCTTTAACAGACAGACGCACGCTTGTCGCTGCTGCTTTAAGGATGCAGGTGCGGCTACAGCCCACACAATTCACAAAGACAGAAAAAAAAAGAACAATATTTTAATTGTTTGTGTAGCACACTTTGAGGGTGTCACCACCCTTTAACAGACAGACGCACGCTTGTCGCTGCTGCTTTAAGGATGCAGGTGCGGCTACAGCCCACACATTTCACAAAGACCAAAAAAAAAAGAACAATATTTTAATTGTTTGTGTAGCACACTTTGAGGGTGTCACCACCCTTTAACAGACAGACGCACGCTTGTCGCTGCTGCTTTAAGGATGCAGGTGCGGCTACAGCCCACACAATTCACAAAGACAGAAAAAAAAAGAACAATATTTTAATTGTTTGTGTAGCACACTTTGAGGGTGTCACCACCCTTTAACAGACAGACGCACGCTTGTCGCTGCTGCTTTAAGGATGCAGGTGCGGCTACAGCCCACACAATTCACAAAGACAGAAAAAAAAAGAACAATATTTTAATTGTTTGTGTAGCACACTTTGAGGGTGTCACCACCCTTTAACAGACAGACGCACGCTTGTCGCTGCTGCTTTAAGGATGCAGGTGCGGCTACAGCCCACACAATTCACAAAGACAGAAAAAAAAGAACAATATTTTAATTGTTTGTGTAGCACACTTTGAGGGTGTCACCACCCTTTAACAGACAGACGCACGCTTGTCGCTGCTGCTTTGAGGATGCAGGTGGAATCTAGACGGGATTTGGAACCGAGGACACACTACCTCCATCAATTGTCTAAATCCCACTGCACTAATGTCGGATACCAGACGCACGTCTAACACCAACATAGCAGTCAAGGCCTCAGTTATACGTTTTGCTTCAGGATGACTGCTGTCGTACTTCATCCTCATCGCTAGGGACTGTTGGAGGGTCAATTGTTTAGTAAAAGTAGTGATGTTCCTACTTCCTCTCTGGGATGATGAACAACTCCCAGCAGCAGCAACAGCACTAGGAGGAAGTGGTTCTTGATCTTTCCCTATTTTATTTTTATCAGAGAAAGTTTGGTCCTCCATTTATGTTATATTGATATATATACGTGCGGCTAAAGCGCACACAAACACAGAAAATATTATTTTATTTTTGCTGGAGAGTAGTGCACTTTGTGGGTTACACCACCCTTTAAGAAATGAGCCAGCCGGCTCTTTACTTATGGGACACAGGCGCACGCTTGGCGCTGCTCCTTTGTTGATGCACGTGCAGCCACAGTGCACACAATTCACAAACACAGAAAATATTTTTTTTTTTGGTTTGGACTGGAGTGTACTTTCGGGGGTTACAGCACCCTTAACGGTCAAGCCAGCCGGCCCTTTACTTATGACACAGGCGCACGCTTGGCACTACTTTGTTGATGCACGTGCGGCCACAGTGCACACAATTCACAAACACAGAAAATATTTTTTTTTTTGGTTTGGACTGGAGTGTACTTTCGGGGGTTACAGCACCCTTAACGGTCAAGCCAGCCGGCCCTTTACTTATGACACAGGCGCACGCTTGGCACTACTTTGTTGATGCACGTGCGGCTACTGCGCACACAATTCACAAACACAGAAAATAATTTTTTTTTTGGTTTGGACTGGAGTGTACTTTCGGGGGTTACAGCACCCTTAACGGTCAAGCCAGCCGGCCCTTTACTTATGACACAGGCGCACGCTTGGCACTACTTTGTTGATGCACGTGCGGCTACTGCGCACACAATTCACAAACACAGAAAATAATTTTTTTTTTGGTTTGGACTGGAGTGTACTTTCGGGGGTTACAGCACCCTTAACGGTCAAGCCAGCCGGCCCTTTACTTATGACACAGGCGCATGCTTGGCACTACTTTGTTGATGCACGTGCGGCTACTGCGCACACAATTCACAAACACAGAAAATAATTTTTTTTTTGGTTTGGACTGGAGTGTACTTTCGGGGGTTACAGCACCCTTAACGGTCAAGCCAGCCGGCCCTTTACTTATGACACAGGCGCACGCTTGGCACTACTTTGTTGATGCACGTGCGGCTACTGCGCACACAATTCACAAACACAGAAAATAATTTTTTTTTTGGTTTGGACTGGAGTGTACTTTCGGGGGTTACAGCACCCTTAACGGTCAAGCCAGCCGGCCCTTTACTTATGACACAGGCGCACGCTTGGCACTACTTTGTTGATGCACGTGCGGCTACTGCGCACACAATTCACAAACACAGAAAATAATTTTTTTTTTGGTTTGGACTGGAGTGTACTTTCGGGGGTTACAGCACCCTTAACGGTCAAGCCAGCCGGCCCTTTACTTATGACACAGGCGCACGCTTGGCACTACTTTGTTGATGCACGTGCGGCTACTGCGCACACAATTCACAAACACAGAAAATAATTTTTTTTTTGGTTTGGACTGGAGTGTACTTTCGGGGGTTACAGCACCCTTAACGGTCAAGCCAGCCGGCCCTTTACTTATGACACAGGCGCACGCTTGGCACTACTTTGTTGATGCACGTGCGGCTACTGCGCACACAATTCACAAACACAGAAAATAATTTTTTTTTTGGTTTGGACTGGAGTGTACTTTCGGGGGTTACAGCACCCTTAACGGTCAAGCCAGCCGGCCCTTTACTTATGACACAGGCGCACGCTTGGCACTACTTTGTTGATGCACGTGCGGCTACTGCGCACACAATTCACAAACAGAAAATAATTTTTTTTTTGGTTTGGACTGGAGTGTACTTTCGGGGGTTACAGCACCCTTAACGGTCAAGCCAGCCGGCCCTTTACTTATGACACAGGCGCACGCTTGGCACTACTTTGTTGATGCACGTGCGGCTACTGCGCACACAATTCACAAACACAGAAAATAATTTTTTTTTTGGTTTGGACTGGAGTGTACTTTCGGGGGTTACAGCACCCTTAACGGTCAAGCCAGCCGGCCCTTTACTTATGACACAGGCGCACGCTTGGCACTACTTTGTTGATGCACGTGCGGCTACTGCGCACACAATTCACAAACACAGAAAATAATTTTTTTTTTGGTTTGGACTGGAGTGTACTTTCGGGGGTTACAGCACCCTTAACGGTCAAGCCAGCCGGCCCTTTACTTATGACACAGGCGCACGCTTGGCACTACTTTGTTGATGCACGTGCGGCTACTGCGCACACAATTCACAAACACAGAAAATAATTTTTTTTTTGGTTTGGACTGGAGTGTACTTTCGGGGGTTACAGCACCCTTAACGGTCAAGCCAGCCGGCCCTTTACTTATGACACAGGCGCACGCTTGGCACTACTTTGTTGATGCACGTGCGGCTACTGCGCACACAATTCACAAACACAGAAAATAATTTTTTTTGGGGTTTGGACTGGAGTGTACTTTCGGGGGTTACAGCACCCTTAACGGTCAAGCCAGCCGGCCCTTTACTTATGACACAGGCGCACGCTTGGCACTACTTTGTTGATGCACGTGCGGCTACTGCGCACACAATTCACAAACACAGAAAATAATTTTTTTTGGGGTTTGGACTGGAGTGTACTTTCGGGGGTTACAGCACCCTTAACGGTCAAGCCAGCCGGCCCTTTACTTATGACACAGGCGCACGCTTGGCACTACTTTGTTGATGCACGTGCGGCTACTGCGCACACAATTCACAAACACAGAAAATATATTATTTTTTTAGCACTTGGGGGGAGCACCCCTGATGGACAGAGCACCCCCTGGACAACACTGCAGCACTCCTTTAGGACTGGGACACTGCACAGGACTTTGGAGTGGACACAGCCCCTATGGAGAACTGACTGCACAACACAGTCCAGCCAGCCCCTATGGACTTTGAAGTAGTGGACACAGCCCCTATTAACAACAGCAGCACAGCACAACACAGCCAGCCCCTATGGACTTTGAAGTAGTGGACAACAGCAGCACTACACTACACTACACTACATAGCCCTAACTCCCACCCTCCCTCTTCACTGTCCACAGCCGAGTGAGAAAATGGCGCCGACGTGGGTACCTTATATAGGATCCAAAACCCGCGAGACTCGGAAGGCGGGATGGTGACGTTTTGCCTCGATTTCAGATCCGAGTCAGGCGGGAAAAGTCGAGCCTGATTCGGATCGGACTCGGATCGGGGGGGCTCGGGGGGGTTCGGATTTCAGAAATCCGAACCCGCTCACCCCTAATATTTATGGTGTGTATAATTATACTTGATAAATATTTTTGTAAAAAATTGTTAAACTATTATATATATGTTCATTGTATTTATTATAGAAAACAATAAGATATGTTGGGACCTAAAGTATATTTTCATATTGTTGGTTCGTCACCCACGCTCGAAATGGTCTTGCTAGCCTACGTGCACCGCACATGAATCTAAGACCGAGCATGCACAGTTGCTATTATTTTCCAAAAACTTACTATGCATTTCTTTTTCACATCGCCAAAGAACTTCGGATTTCAGGTAGATTGTTGATTCTGCTTTAACTGTCGAAAACTTTTCATACATATGGCGAAAAAAAAAGGCAAAAAATGATACATATCCCCCAGAATCACTCTCCATTCTCAGTCCCTGATAGTACCACTTTGTCTATCTTCTCATTCTGTGATAGAATCACTCTCTCTCCTCTCAGTCCCTGATATAACCACCCTATATCCCTTCTCATTCCCTGACAGAACCACTCCCTCTCTCTTCTCAGTCCCTGATAGAATCACTCCCTCTCTCTTCTCAGTCCCTGATAGAATCACTCTCTCATCTCAGTCCCTGATAGAATCACTCCCTCTCTCTATATCCCTTCTCATTCCCTGACAGAACCACTCCCTGTCTCTTCTCAGTCCCTGATAGAATCACTCCCTCTCTCTTCTCACTCCCTTATAGAATCACTTAATTTCTCTTCTTTTTCCCTGATAGAATCACTCCCTCTCTCTTCTCATTCCCTGATAGAATCACTCCCTCTCTCGTCTCAGTCCCTGATAGAATCACTCTCTCATCTCAGTCCCTGATAGAATCACTCCCTCTCTCGTCTCAGTCCCTGATAGAATCACTCCCTCTCTCTATATCCCTTCTCATTCCCTGATAGAATCACTCCCTCTCTCGTCTCAGTCCCTGATAGAATCACTCTCTCTCATCTCAGTCCCTGATAGAATCACTCCCTCTCTCGTCTCAGTCCCTGATAGAATCACTCCCTCTCTCTTCTCATTCCCTGATAGAATCACTCCCTCTCTCTTCTCATTCCCTGATAGAATCACTCCCTCTCTTGTCTCAGTCCCTGATAGAATCACTCCCTCTCTCTTCTCATTCCCTGATAGAATCACTCCCTCTCTCGTCTCAGTCCCTGATAGAATCACTCTCTCTCATCTCAGTCCCTGATAGAATCACTCCCTCTCTCGTCTCAGTCCCTGATAGAATCACTCTCTCTCTCTTATCATTCCCTGATAGAATCACTCCCTCTCTCGTCTCAGTCCCTGATAGAATCACTCCCTCTCTCTTCTCATTCCCTGATAGAATCACTCTCTCTCATCTCAGTCCCTGATAGAATCACTTCGACTCTCGTATCAGTCCCTAATAGAATCACTCTCTCTCTTGTCTCAGTCCTTGATAGAATCATTCCGACTCTCATATCAGTCCCTAATAGAATCACTCCCTTTCTCGTCAGTACTTGATAGAATCACTCTCTCTCTTGTCTCAGTCCTTGATAGAATCACTCTCTCTCTTGTCTCAGTCCTTGATAGAATCACTCTCTCTCTTGTCTCAGTCCTTGATAGAATCACTCTCTCTCTTGTCTCAGTCCTTGATAGAATCACTCCGACTCTCATATCAGTCCCTAATAGAATCACTCCCTTTCTCGTCAGTACTTGATAGAATCACTCTCTCGTTCCTCTCTTTCCCTGTTAGAATAACTCCCTCTCTCTTCTCAATCCCCTGACAAACATACTCCTTATCACTTTCCATTCACTATCTAACTTAATAATTTTCCATTCTCATTAACTAGCAGACTCTCTACTCTTCTCGTTCCCCTACTACTTCTCTCAAGTCAGACACCTCATCTCTTCTCATTCACTATCTAACTTATTGGCTCACTGCTGCATAACGAATGTCATCCATGCACCGTTATGTAACATCTATTACTCTTGTTACACAAGTACTGGATTTCTCTCAGCTCAATTTTCTTCACTACAATTACAAAGGCTGATCCAACAACGTGACAACTTTAAATAAACCCACTTTGTAAGGCACTAAAAGTTATTATTGTATTTTAATATCTTAATTATGTAGGATCTAAATATAATCAAGCAGAGCCGTAACTAGGCATTTTGGTGCCTTGTGCCAGAAAAAGCATAAGAAGCATTGGTCTCTCCCCTGTATTTTACACAGGGATAGTGAGCAGCGAAGGCACGCACTAAAAATAAAGGGGCATGGCCTCACGGGGACGTGATTTGGCTACACATAAGTACAGATTCACATTACACCGCACAGTAGTGTCCATTATTGATATTACACCGCACAGTAGTGTCTGTTCATTTTAAAACACAAAGTACCCTTTATATATGTTACACCAAATAGTAAAACCCCTTACACATTATGCCACACAGTAGTGCCCCATAGTCACCTTATGCTACACCATAATACCCCTTAGACACATTATGCCACAAAATAGTCCCCTCACACAGTATGCCACACAGTAGTAATGCCCCTTACACACTATGGCCACAAAAGTGCTTCTTACACAGTAGTAGTGCTCTAAAGCATTCTCATTAATTTAATTCATAATCCGAGATTAATAATCCCTCTCCCCTCCCAACCCCCATATATGCATGCACTGTGACTATACTTAATGAGTGCCGGGGATCAAACACTTTCCCCACTGACACTGTCACACATCTGCTGCGGTAGTAAATGGGGACCTGCTGGTGCTAGCCGCCGCTGCCGCCGTACCTGTCACTGTCTGTGACAGACCTATCACCTGCTGGTGATTGTACTCTCTCACTTATGTACACCACGCCACTGCCTATTACACTCAACACCTTCCTAGGAATTGTGGGAGCGGAGTGGAGACGTCATGAGTGGAGGAGAGACGGCGCCGCGCACCGCACCATTAATATTTGTAGCAGAGGGTGTCAGCAGTTAGTAGTTGCGGTGGGCAGCCGGTTGCGCCTTCAGGGCTGTTGCGGTTTGTGCAGTGGCACCGGCTGCGCGACCCTAGTTACGGAAAGGTATATTTCCCCTTCAGATACTGTACCTGGAAGTGACGTGAACTGAAGGCAGAAGTGCAGTTTCCTGCCCACACAGTCCACCAAAAAAAGAAAGTTGGTCGCTCACCACATGATTACATTCCCCCTCTATGCCCACTTGGATGGCAGGGAATGACGTTGGACACTGACTGATGATGTCATGGTCAATCTACGGAAGGGGATCTAGCTGCTTTCCCCGAGTTACGGCCCTGTGATGAAGGAGTAAAAATAGACTATTAATTTGTACCACATTTTCTTTCACGTACAGAAGGGATTATGTAGAAAGCTGTGATGCCGTACATCTGGCAGATTTGCTTTCTATTACTGGTTTATTTGCATTTTATGTCACAGCATTCTTTGAATGTTTTCGGAATGTTACTGGAGAATCTCAAACGCGTAATCTGGCAGCGAGCGGCTCATGTGACTGCACTGGGAGTTGTTACTCATGAAGTCATCCTGAGCAAGCTGTGTGGGGCTATCACAAGGGACAGTGGAACATACTACATTATCAGGAACTGCGCTGTAAGTCACTAATCTGTGGAACATCATAAAAATGTGAGTGCCAGTAAATATATGCAAATAAATATATATTGCATTGGGTAAACATTCAGTGTTTGGGTAAGCTATGTTACTCCCTAAAAGGATCCTGGAAATTATTATGAAAGATATAACAACACAATACACTTTCATATAGGGCATTAACAGTAACATATAGCAATAGAAAGTATTAGCATATAATCGTCATGGGTACTAATCGTCATGTGTACTATTAGTCATGGGTACTATTAGCATGTTATGGTCAGGGGTTGGTAAAAATGTTAAAGCTCAGCGTAATTTCATTTTCCTAGAGGTGTATATATGGGGCTGATTCTGCTTTAGAACAATTTGCCGCAGCTGCACCTGCGACTTTATGCTAATGCTAGTAAAGGCTGTAGAAGTGCGTGTCTGGCTGTGCAAGGGCTGGCATGGCCATTTTGTGTGTCTTTAGTCGTGTCAATCACGCTTGGTGCTTCTTTAGCTACACCATCGGAACTTGCACCTGTCCCATGCTAAGTGAAGGTTCTCCATCAGAGTGTAGGCAATAGGCGTCTGTGTTCGCATTCAGTTATGGGACACGCCCCTGACCCTCCTATAACACGCACATCAGACGGTGCATCACTGCGCGTCTGAACAGTCACCTCCCAGTCACTGCCCAGGATCGCCCAATACATTTCTGAGACTGTGGGCCTCAACTACAACTGTGCCTCTGTACGCACACACTGCGGGACGCATGCCCGGTGTAGCTTTTAAGCTACTCAGAAACAGTGCCATAACTAGGTGTGTGTGAGCGGTGCCTCTGCTTAGAGCACAGACCCAGTGGACGGCACCATCACCCTGCAAGCCATAACCAATGGACGTACTTGTAGAGCAGGGGTAGGGAACCTTTTTTCTGCTGAGGGCCATTTTGATATATATAACATTATTCACGGGCCTGATGAAGACCACACCCCCTCCACATGACATCACATGGGGGCGGGGCCACTAACCAGTGATTACCGCAATGCCCAGAGCAACCTCAGGATCATCTGGGGAGCTGGAAGGGCAGCGGTGTGACCATCTGAAGCGCCCTAAGGACACTCCAGGCAGCACTGCAGCATAGATTCTGGCTGCTATGTGCCATTCTAGGCTCCCTGCTAGCCAAATGAGGTTAGCCGAAAAAAGCTAAGAGGGCCCGACCAAATGATTCCGTGGGCCTTATACAGCCCCCGGGCCTGAGGTTCCCCATCCCTGTTGTAGAGCCACCTGGAGCATCCAAGGGACACTCCAGACAGGCACTCTGCAGCCCGCAAAGCTGCCCACTCCTGGCAGTGCGCTGCTTACAGCCGCCTGGGCTTGACATCATGACTTCAGGGGTTTAGTGGGTGGGGCTGGCACAGGGCGGCATAGAGCCCTGTTACATGCATGCACAGTTTAAAAACACTGACCATTTGTGAAAATATCAGCATTGAGTCCAACTCAGAATCAGGCCCATGGGAGCAGACCCCCATTCTTTGATGTCCATCCTTGAAGATACTTTGTGCACTATTTTGCCAATATTAAGTTGTATCTATGACAGGCTTGCCTACCCTCCCGATTTGGTCGGGAGCCTCCCGAATATCGGGTGCCGCTCCCGACCCCCCGGAAATGCAGGCAAGCCTCCCGGCTGCCCCTGACCCCCCCAACTACTACAAGAAACCCCCGCAGAGGGAGGCCCGATGACGAGATTCGCGCTGAGTCGTGTCATCGTGGCTCTGCCCCCTGCTTCACAATGCCAATATTTTCGGCATTGTGAAGAGGGGGCGGAGCCACAATGACGCAATTGCGTGACTCCGCCCCAGCCCCACCCTAAAACCGCGTCATCGCCCGGCCACGCCTCCCACTGTGCACAGATATTCAGCTCCCTCCCAGAAGGAGGGAACTGAATGTCGGCATGTATGATCTATGAACTTCATTTCATAGTGATTTGAATTTTATACTTCACTCTTTTGACATCAGTTTGAGCGCATCCCATAGTTGCTTTATGCTGCTGGGAGACTAACTCCAAAGGGTCAATTAAATTAGGTGCGAGTTGGCTTGTGCAAGCTATTTTCACGGCAAACTCGCACTGCGACTTGCATTTGCAATCCAATTCCAATGTGGCATTGCTTTTCCAGAAGAAATTTGTGTTTTTTTTGTGCACAACCCCCAGAGGTTGTGAAACAGTACCTAAAATCTACTTTAAGGTAAAAATGTTGGCACACAGGACCTGATTCAGACCCGCTCGCGAGCGCTCGCAAGCGGGTCGATGTTGCCCTAGTGCGCATGCACACGACGGAGGCTGCTCCGTTGTGCGCATGTGCGAGATCCGAATAACGACGGCCAAGCCGTCGTTATGGGTCTCGCACCAAAGGGGGTGTGCTGTCGATGGTGATTGACAGCACGCCCCCTTTGGTGGGCGTGCCGGGGGCGTGGCTGCCCAGACGGAGGCGTTCCCATGGGAACGCCTACCGTCTGGGTCCGGCCCTACTGACATCACTAGTGATGTCAGTGGGAGTACTTTTGGCTCTGATAGAGCCAAAATGACTCCTGGGCTTTTGGCCGCTCGCTATAGCTGTGGGTGGCCACCCACAGCTATGCGAGCGGCCAGGAGGCCGCTCCAAAATGAAGGAGGAACGGCCCTGATTCAGAGCGAGCGCTCTGTCCGAGCTTCCGGCTCTGAATCAGGGCCACAGTGCAGAATCCCTTGGACATCCCCCCTCCCCTCTAATGACAAATTAGGCATTTGGAAGTTTTCAATTAGCTTAATTGGCCCGATAATTACATGTAATTTTTTGGTGTTAAAAACAACACCTCAAATGACCTTAAAATCAACTTTTTGGGTAGTTTAGGCATTACAAATTTAATGAAAGTGTTTTTTTTTTAAATAAAAAATTATTGCTTGTTATAATTTTTTTGAAATTTTTTTTGGTGGCCTCAGATTACTCCGAAATTGCATTTTTGGTTTATTTCATCTGTGATTTTTGGGTGTTAAAAAAAATTTCCTCAAATTACCTTTAAAAACAACTTTTTTGGGAGTAGGCAACCCAAATTTAATGAAAGTGTTTTTTTTTTTATGAAAAATAATTGCTTGTTATCATATTTTATAATTTTTTTAAAAAAATTTAGTGGCCTCAAATTACCACAAAATTGCATTTTTTGTTTATTTCATCTGTGACTAAAGGAAAAAAGTTTGCTTTTTATCTTATTCCATTTTTTTTAAAATGCTCTAATCATCCATTAACACCATTTAACCGCCCCCCCCCTTATGCCCACTAACAGTGTTTTATATGATTCTGCTAACAAAGTCGACAATTTTTTGGGGGGGGTTCGAGGATGGTTTCCCTACTTTATTTTGCCCTTCTCTCAAACCGCATGCTATAGAAAATGCACACACCATTGCTGCAAGTAGCGTGAATAGCAGGGGCATTTCAAGAGAGGAGGGGGCCCATGTGTAGCCTCTGTTTGTGCCCCCGCCTCTCTAGCAGAGCAGTAGATTCTGCCTTAATGCCAGACTCTACTGAGCATGCGCGGGCCTCCGGGACAACAGTGCCCACACCTTATTCCCGAAGACACCTTTTCTGTGCATGCGTAGTCACCGGGAAAATGGCCACTGCCATTTTCCCTGTGATTTTTGCTGCTCTGCAGACACTCTGGAGGCTACGGACATGTAAGTATAGCACTATGTGGGTCTTTTTGAAATGCCTACTTTTGAAAGGGCATTTCAGGGACATTGTGAAAGCAACATCTATGAGCGTGGTGGTAAAGTGGGCGTGTACTGCTACATCTGAGGGGCGTGTCATAATACTGACTTACATCCAAATGTAAACGAGACCAAAAGCAGTTAGTAAGATCTATCTGTTGCAGAAAACACACTGAAACTTTTCAGAAAATACATGTAGCCATAGGGATCATTGTGCCTCAGCCAATGCAGGGAAATGATACTATTTGAATGTATAAATCTTTTCTTCAGCTACATAATGGGGGTAAGGGGCAATCAGGGAGACCTACCCTAAGAGGTTACCTGGAGGTGGTGGGTAGGCCCATAACCTTAGCCAGGATTATGCTAAAACCTCTATTTATTTATTTATTGCAAAATTGTATTGCAAAATGTATTATATATAATTAGTAATGTTGGAGTTGTGCACTTGTAACTTTTCTTTTTGTGTCTGCAACATTGGTCTCCACAGGTAGCACCTCCCATTATATATATTCGGGGTGTGTTGTCTAGGGCCACATACTCTTTTTAGTGTGCTCCTATGCACACCTGAAGGCATGAGACTCCTTCAGCCTAGGCTAGCACCCTTCCCCACCCATCTCCCATTGGTTTTAAGCAGGGATTCAGGCATTTTGACTGCACTTTAGTAAAAGGCACACATTTATGTAAGTCCTACAAATTTATTTACTTCAGTGCAACTATGGGTTGATTTTTGGCCCGTGGGTCCCCTGGATTGCTTTAGTTGGGCTACTTCAGGGAATCACTTTATATAACACATTTTTTCTTTTTGCACTTTTAGCACCTCTATTGTTTGTTTAATATATATGTATAATTTTCACATGTCTATTTTTCACCTTACTTCTAATATATGCAGCAGTAGCTGCTCCTATCTATCTAACACTTTTTTTACACTTCACCTTTCTTATTAGAGTGATGCCCTGGGGTGGCTCAGCTGAGCAGGTTTGGGGGTGTCCTGTGCTCTGGATTTTAACCCCAGTATGTTAGTAGTTAGGGACCTACTCTAAGAGGTTACCTGGATGCGGTGGGTAGGCCCATAACCTTGGCCAGGATTATGCTAAAACCTCTATTTATTTATTGCAACATTTTATTCAAAAATGTATTATATATAATTAGTAATGTTAGAGTTGTGCACTTGTAACTTCCATTTTTGTGATTGCAACAATAGTTTCCACAGGTAGCACCTCCCATTATATATATTCAGGGTGTGCAGTCTAGGGCCCTTTTCCAGATTAATACACCATAAAGCAAAAGTAAAAACATTTTTACATTCATAAATTATTGTCATATTGTTATAACTAAATGGTCTAAAGGAAACATTCTCTTCTTCTCCTTATTATTATAATTAATATGAGTAAAAATAAAAATAAAGGCAACACTGACCCGATTCAGAGTTGTACACAAACCCGATGGTGTATCACAGCAGCCGGCACCTATGGGAGTGTACATGCCGCTGAACTGCAACTAGAGGCCTAGGGGGTATATTTACTAAAGTGAGAGTTTTTACAAGTGGGGATGTTGCCCATAGCAACCAATCATATTCTAGCTATTATCTTCTAGAAGGTTCTAGATAAATGTTAAGTAGAATCTGATTGGTTGCTATGGGCACCATCTCCACATCTAAAAACTCTCACTTTAGTAAATATACCCCCTAGTATTGTTAAATCACGTGTGAGTAGTAGAGATGAGTCCCAGAGGACTGCCATTTGAAGCAAAGTTTGCAGCAGAGTTCAGATGGTTCGATCTTAGGGTCTCACTTTGCTTCACCATTCTGCATGTACCTTAGCATAGACTACAAATATCTAGTACTGTTTTAGAGGATAGGACATCACTATTTTGCAAGGAATTCCATATGTTGAGGTTTTTTTAATGGTGGTAGAAAACATTGTCTCAGCTACTACAGAATAGGCATAGCCATCGGAAACCATCGATATTTCCGATCCGATGGAGATGAATTTTCATTCAATGCCAGGATTGTGATGTTTGGTTGCTACCATTACATGCTTCTTACTGAGGCTGCTTTTCGATGCTTGCTATCGTCACTCCTACAAAACCCCAGAAAGGAAAAACTCTGTGTCCACAGCAGAGCTCATTTGCAGATGTGCACTAGCATACCAGCGATCATCGATGATGAAATCATCAAATGGCTAACAGGCGATGGCGCAAGGCATGCTGCGACAACACTATAACCATTCAATGGACGCCTTCCAATGGCCATCCCTACTCCAGAATCTCTTTTATTGTTACATGATCTCTTCCCCTTAGACCTCCATACCAGCTTCACCCAACCAGGGGTGGCAATAAGCGTCCCTCCAGCTGTTGTTGAACTACACATCCCAGCATGCCTTACAACAGTTTTAGCATGGCCAAATAACAAAACTGTGGCAGAGCATGGGATGTGTAGTTCTACAACAGCTGGGGGGACCCCACCTTAGACAGTATTCCTCATAAGCCATCAAAATGTTGAATTGTCTTCATGATTGCATGTTCTGCCAAACTGCCCCTGATAATCATTCCCACAGCCCCACAGAGGTCTCATCCTCTAGCCATGGTGGCATTGTGGTCCTACCTCCATTCTGGGAGATGTAGAGGGGAAGTATGAAAATACGAGTTGGGTGTGATGTTGCCATTTGCGTCATCAAGGTGGTGGGGCGATGCACACAATGCTGATAATGCACATAGTGATAGAATACAAATGATGATTCTAATTTCACTAGCGCACACAGGGGGGGTTCTGAATACCCAGAAACTCCCCTCCCCCTGACAGATTGGAGAGTAGACACCATCTTCTTAAGCCACGCTCCCTCGCGGCAAAATGCCTCCATTCATGGGTCAATCAGGAGGAGGTGGAGCCAATATGACGTGATTCCATTAGAATCACATATTTTGGCTCCGCCCCCTCCCGATGGACCCGCAAATCGCCGCATTTTGGGGGAGGGGCCTAATGACATGGTGCCAGCCTGCTAGATCCCATCCTTATCAGGTCTACAACCCGCAGCTGCTGCAAGGTAAGTGTGTGTGTAATATATGTGTGACATACAGTAGGTGTGCGATATAAGTATGTGTGTGTATATATGTATGTGTGTGTAGGTATATATATATGTGTGTGTGTATGTATGTGTGTGCGTGTGGTAACCCCCCTTTAAAAATCCTGTGTTTGCCCCTGAATTTAATTTAGTGATCACTTCCCTTACAAAGTTGGTCGGGCTTTTATAATGTATAGTGACATTATTTCCCAGCAGACCCTACAAGCAGGTAAGTGATCTTACAGGAGAATTGGCTGCTGATATGATAGCCAGGAAGCTCTCACCCTAATTTGGTACAGTAGACTCCGACAATCTTTTGGGAGAAAACTATCCATGGTGAGCAAAATATTGGGCAATTGAGATTTTCTTTCTCTAGCATTTTTGTACATAACGCTAAACATGACAGGTGTTAGCTGCATAGGCAAATGCAGGGGGGTTTCCGGTTGCCTAGACTGCCCCCCCCTTCCAAGCCCACACCATGATGACCACAATAGAAACAGCATAGAATACTAAAGTTGCATTTTTTTAAGATCCCTTAGATCCCCTTAGTGTCACAAATTAAATAATTAGCACCACCTGTTGATCTTTTAAAATGTGTGAGCCAGTAATGAATACACGTGTGCACCAACTAGGAGATCTGGAAAACATGCACTGTTAGGGGTGCACTGATCTAGACCACCTATAGGGTTAATTAGTAATACTGTATAATAATGAACTAGCCAGTACATAAAGAGACCAATCTGTACATATATGCCCAGGGCAGTGCTAGGTTCTTCTGCTGCTCCCCCAGACTCCCGGACTTGCTCCTATGCTCTGGAATGGTGCCCACATCTGAAATAAAAACATTCAGCTCAGGCAGGATGGCTCTACATATGCACATAATGGTATACTGTCTTGTTGGTCCTGTGTATGTCAGAATTATTACATACATTATACTTCGTATGACGTATATTATAGCTGGATAGGTGCTGATTATGTCCTTTTCATGGACTGGCCACACTTGCTTTAAAGTCAAGCATTTGGAAGCCCCCCCTCTAGAAATCCTGCGTTTGCCACTGAGCTGCTTAATTAACGTGGGAACCACGTCTGTGTGGAAGGACCTGCTCTTAATATGCTTTGTATCCCTCATTTGCTCAAGTATTTCTTTTATTTTGGTAGGATGCAGTATTTCTTTAAGCACCCTCCGCCACCACCCTCCTAAAAGGGTCAAATTGAGAGGAAGTTTTGTATTGTTGCTGCCGGCTTTATACTATATTTCGGGGTTTGTGAACATGTTTCGCTGAATACTATTTACCCTTTTCGGTCTCAGGATCACTATAAAATTGCCTTTATATCTGTGTGCAGCACATCCAGCACTAGCTGAGGCAGGAGCACGGCTCGCCTGTCAGTCCTAAGCAGATGTTTCCTTCTCTAGACCCCACTTACCAGATTAATGCTGAACACTTCAGAATTTGATATAAAAATCACGTTGCTCTGTACATGTCTGACGGACAATGTAAAGCATTCAGTGACTGGAAACATGCGGATTGACTTGAATGGGTATTGATGTCAGCAGCACTGGGGTGATACGACCAGCTGCACGTGTTGCGTCCTTGCAGAATGTGAGGATGGATTTGCCTTTGCTGCCCTCTGCCGTAGACTTTTGGCAGTCTACACATTAGCTTACATGTAGGACATATGGAACAAATAAAACAGGGTCTCTGTGAGGTCAGAAATATTTTCCTTATTTCTACTTTTAAGAGGGTTTAAGAGAACATATGTGTATAAATACACGCCGTCCATACTGTCTGTTAACCAGATGTTATTGCTAAAGAAAAAAATATCCGCGCAGATATTTCAGTGTGATTTGGAGATGGTTTTCTGTGTCACGATTAGTAGTATACCCTGTTCTGCCCAGATGCCAACATTTAATAAAATGGGATAGCCCCACGCCAGTTAGGGGTCTGTTCCACCATGATTTTATGGCGGCAGATCCTATACTACAAGTCACAATTGCTGCGGTTCCAGGATAGCTGTTCCGAACGCCAGCTGTCCCCTGATCCCTACTAAATAGCGGTGGAAGTTTACGCTGCAGTGTGACTGCATATGCTCTACTTGGTTCACGCGTGCACTACTCCGGGCGGGGGGAGGTGATGAGATCCGAATGGATCCCACTTCACATTCCAGATCTTCTTCCAATATGAAGGATTGGAGCTCATTGGGCTAACGTTATCTGAGAGGGTGTTAGTGGCACCAACAGAGGCTCAGATTCATTCATTTACACCCCCATTCTAGTGTACGTGATGAGTACCTTGAGGAGAGCATACCCCGGCCCACTTCACTGGGAAGTGGGTGGCATGCGGGCAGGGGCGGATAGGGAATTTAAAGTGGCCCTGGAAAAACTCCAGAAAGCCCTATGTGAGCGCGCCGAAGAAGTGGGTGTGGCCTTGCGGCAAGGGGTGTGGCTGTGTGTGAAACGCTATGCCTGCAAGCTACTCCCCTTGTTTTCATCATGCTGGGGGCTTGACCGCTCCTGGAGCTGATAGATATGCCCCCAGTCCCTCTCTCCAGTGAATAAACACAGCATGTGAATAAAGGGTCTATATACTAAGCAGTGTTAGGAGACAGAGTGAAAAGTGATAAGAAAGTGATAAGGTGCCAGCCAATCAGCTCACAACTGTCATCTCACAGGCTGTGTTTGAAAAATGACAGTTGGGAGCTGATTGGCTGGCACCTTATCACTTTCCTATCACTTTTCGCTCTTGGGCCTGATTCAGATCCGGACGCAATTAGCGCTCGCTCGTCCAGAAAATAGGGGTGGCTATTCAAATGAACTGTTCGCTCTTTGCGGTCTGTTCACGCCTCTAGGTCTGAATGAGCAAACAAAACTTGCGGTCGTTTTTTGGAAAAATACGCCCCCTGGCCGCTCGCATCCTACGTCATGTCCGCTATTTATTAGATTAATCGAGTACATCGACCAGCGTATGAACTGCTCGCAATTCTTGTGGTTAGTTTTTGCTACCACAATCTTGCGAGCAGTTCTGGCTATAAAATAACCCAGTGACGTGGTCAATGACGCTGCTGTATTAATTATGCACACCCTTAAAATGCCCGTTTTGACCTTTAAGCACGCCTGCGTTCGGATCTCCACTTCCCGTTTTCAAGCACCTTCCCATGTTACCACCAACATACGCCTCATTCTGTCACTCAAAATAGCAGGCATTCGCTATTTAGCGAACAAACGAATTTCGGCCGCACTGACTGGTTCGCGCATGTGTATAACGATCCGTACGCATGCGCAGTTGGGCAAACATCGCTCGGAGCGAACGAGCGGCCGCTTACGAGCGGCTCTGAATCAGGCCCTCTGTCTCCTAACACTGCTTAGTAAATAGACCCCTAAGTATTTTCTTACCTATATGATTTCTCTGCAACAAGAAACCTCTGAAGGAATTGATCCTCCCTGGACAGGCAGTGTCTTGAGTCAGTATTCACCATTCATGCAGGAGATCACATGGTCTGGAAGCCGCCTAATAGCGTAGGAATAAAGCCAATGTCATCAACATGCAACAGCAGTTCTCGCCAGTAACTTCCGCCTGTATCTCACCAGAACCATCCCTCTGTATCTCACCAGAACCATCCCTCTGTATCTCACCAGAACCATCCCTCTGTATCTCACCAGAACCATCACTCTGTATCTCACCAGAACCATCCCTCTGTATCTCACCAGAACCATCACTCTGTATCTCACCAGAACCATCCCTCTGTATCTCACCAGAACCTTCCCCCTCAGTGGCAAACGCAGGATTTGAAGAGGGGGTTTCCATACACATAGATATAGATATATACACAAAATGATACAGGGATCGACACTCACGTGTAATAGTCCAAAATACAAAGTACCGGGGGGCACTAAATCCTTTGAGAGCCTGGCGCAGGGGCAAGACACTGAATACAAGTTTGGATAGGCAGTACTCCACGGACAAAACAGGGAAAATAGCTTGTTATAAATAATCTATGTATATAAACATACACATACAGTATATGCATAAAAACACATAATTTATAAGCATGCTTATGCATAGCATACACACAGACACACACAGGCATACTTACTGTACATACACGCATAATCATACTGTACTTACACATGGCATGCATACATACATACATATCATACATGCCTACTCTCCCGGGAATCGCGGGAGGCTCCCGATTTTTCGGGTAACCCCCCGCGATCCCGGAAGAGTAGGCATATCTCCCGCATCCCGCCCACTTCCTAATGAAGTGGGCAGGATGTGGAGATTTTACCTGAAATTATCGGGTCCGTCGGGAAGGGGCGGGGCTAAATTAGGCAAATCGCATCATTTAGCCCCGCCCCCTCCTCACGGACCCGCGAATCACGGGGGTTTCTATAAAGGGGGCGGGGCCTAATGCCGTCTATCGTCTGGCCCCGCCCCCCGAAGAGGAGAGCAGCAGGTCCCCTCCTGCTGCTCCCGGAAAGCTGCCCAGGAATGTAGGTAAGTATGATACATATATAGGTTCATACTTCATACACACACAAGATTACTTACACACAGCATACATTCATATTTTACATACACACACAGCATACATACATATATAAATACTTGCAAACAGCATTATGTTGTTGCAAGTATTTATGTATGTATTATGTATGTATGCTGTGTGTGTATGTAAAGTATGAATGTATGCTGTGTGTAAGTAATCTTGTTTGTATAAATATACACACAGGATAGATACACACATATACTGTACAGCATACATACACACAGAGTACAATTTGTCCAGAGCTTAACAGACATATATTACTGTTACCGGGAGAGGTCCAGGGAGTCAGTGTGAAGGTACCTGATAAAGGGAGCAGTTGTGAGGTGGTCGGTGGAGAGGGCCAAGTTCACAACAGATATTAGAGGAGAGAGGACTCACACCACAGGGGCAGCCCGACTCCGGCAGACAGAAGACCCAGGGGAAGAGCAGGAGGTCTCGGACTCCCAGTACTTTAACAGCTCCAGCCCCAAGAGAAGAGCCAGAGGGAGGCAGCAGTGATCATTGGAGGCAGCAGAGGCGGTGCAGGACCTTAAGGTAAGTTCCGGTAGGGCGGTCTGAGCCGCTGGAGAAGGAGGCAGGATCATGTTGCCGGCTGGAACCAGAGGCAGACCAGGAGCAGGACAAGAGAGCAGAGCCGCACTGCCACTGTCTGAGGAGCTGCGACAGCTGCGTTGCGCCTGCGGCCAGTGCAGATATGGAGACAAGACTGTTTCCATCTCTGAAAAATAAATTTGGTCCATCAGGGGGGGTTTCTGGGTACTTAGAAACACCCCCTGCATGCGCGGGTGCCCCTGTATCTCACCAGAACCATCCCCCTGTATCTCACCAGAACCTTCCCCCTGTATCTCACCAGAACCATCCCCCTGTCACTCTCCAGTACATCCGCCTGGGTCTCTCCAATACATCCCACTGTCCAGCTCCTCTTTGCCCCCAGGGCCATCTCCTTTTTGCCCCAGCACCATCTCCTCTGTGTCCCCTGTATCAACTCTCTATCCACATTACAGCATCCTCCCACAGCACAGCAAAAGCCTCTCTCCTCACACAACGCCTCACAGCCCCCTTCAGCACAGCCCCTCACAATATAGCCCTCCTCATCACAGTCCCCCTCATAGCAGTGCTCCATAGCTCAGCCCTTTACACCACAGCCCTTCACACCACAGCCCCCTTCAGCACAGCCCCTCATAGCATTAGACTAATGGGACCGATGGTTCTCTATGTTAACTGATGTTTACGCTATATTGCGTGCTGATCAGGCTGTGAGTAAAGGGAGATGGGCGGCTTAGTACGGGGCTGCGCGTCTGCATCCTGTGCTGCGGTCTCCGTGCGTATGCATTGATTAGCATATTCTCGCAGCGGACGGGTGCGTGCGTCTGCTAGCGTGCGTTCCTTGCTGAATCAGGCCCTCAGTCTAGAGAACAGAATCGGACATTGTTACACTTCAGTTCCGTGTTCCAGGGGAGAGCGTGCAAATTGTTATTTAATTACTCCATAATCTATACATGTTGTAGTGGAAGTGATCAGACGGGCAGTACAGACAGTGTAAAGGCAGCACAGATGGTGTAATGGTTAGCTTTGCTGCCTGCCGGCACTGAGGTCGTGGGTTTGATTGCCACTATTGCCCTAACTATGTGTAGTTTGTATATTCTCCCTCTGCTATGCGTGGGTTTCCTCCTACACTCCAAAAATATACTGGTAGGTTAATTGGCTCCCAACATAGATTAACCCTAGTGTGTATGTGTGTGTGAGCGTGTGGTAGGGAACATAGGGCCTAATTCACTACAGAACGCAACAGTTAATGCAATAGCAATTACACACGTAGTTCAACTGCGATAGTATGCTAATCCATTGCGATCACTATACCCTCACAGCACTACACAAGGACGCCAACTTTAGTAAGCACACATCCGTAATATTTAGCATGACTGCAAAACCATCGGTACAATCGAGTACCACGCACACTTGCACAAGCCCTGACCTCACTCAGAAATTGGTAACTTCCACTCATACGATCTGGCCTCAGGCTGCGTAGGGCATCACAATGCATAACTGAAACGCCCTGGCACACCTGCGTCCGCCCGACCACCACCACCCCCCCGTCACCACCCACAAACGGCACTTCCTGTCAATCACTCTGCAATGGGTCTGCATAGTCACTGCGATCGCAGTCCCAATTGCAATGGCTAGTTTTCGCACTGCGATGCATACGCATGTGCTGTACGCAACAATTGGCCGATTGCGTGCGTATTAGTAACTGCGTTCCTTGCTGATCAGGCTCCTACGGTGTAAGCTCCTTTGGGGCAGGGACTGATGTGAATGGGCAAATATTCTCTGTAAAGCGCTGTGGAATATGTGTGTGCTGTATAAATTACTGGTTATACAAATGGTAATACATCAGACACAATCATTTGCACTTTTGTAACAGATACCTTTAGTCAGATGACTTGAATGTTTATTTCATATACTAAAGAAACCAACACAGTGGTGCGCTCCATCAATCAAAGATCGTTAGTGAATTCACAGCTGCTGACATAGGCCCGTATTCAATTTGAGGCGAAAAGTCTGGATCCTCGATACTTTTTCGCTGATGACGTCATTTTCGCCTATTTTGCTTTTACCCCGTTTTCAATTTGAAAGACTTTCCGCCTAGGCGTAAAGTCAATGCAATGTAATAGGCAAAAAAGTTTTGCCTATGAATAGCAGGCGGAAAAAAGTGCAGAATTGGGGTTTTGGGGTGCAACGTTTCGAGAACCCCCGTGCAGCCTTCAGACAGTTCCCCCAAAGGTAATCTGTGTAAAAAAAAAAAAAAAAAACACTTAAGTACCCCCCAAAAAATTACTATGAAAAAGGGGACAAAAAATATGTTGCGGTACTAAGTTAAAAACTAGCGAACTTGACTGTGGGGGGTCCCCAAGTATGCCCCAAGGGTTTTTTTGATTGTAGGTGCTTGCAGCGGTTGGATTTTTCACGATATTTTCAACTTCACTTTAGCAACTTTTAAATATGCTGACCCCCATTTTCAAGTACCCCAAATTTGGTGGGATAAGTTATTTTCTGGAAAAAATACTCCTGAATACTATTCTGCACCATGTATAGAAAAACACTATTTAGCAGCTATTCAGCCCGTTTAAAAAGACCAAATACCTTCAGCAAGCCAAATCGGGGGGGTACCATAGGGAACCCCCATGTCAGAGCATCTTTTGGGGGGTGTCAGGCTTATTTCCCCAAATCTGACATGACTTTCAGCCTGTTCAAGTTTCGCCGGGTCCCGTTTTCGCGTACTTTCAGATTGAATACGGGGATACGCAGGCACGCGAGCGATACTTTTCTGCCTACAAAACACGTGAAGTAGGCGAAAAGTCCGGGTCGCGAAAAAATATTGCGGCTCGGCTCAAATTGAATACGGCTCATACAGGGGAAACTGCCACAAATCCTCTCAAAAGAATAATATGTATATAACTGTGCTTGTGTCCTCTTATTACACAAATATAACTCCAGAAGTGTAAATGTCAGTTTTTATTAATACCAAAAATATACACATAAAAATAGAACTGCATTTCCTATATTAAGAAATACAAATTTAACTTATCAGAAAATAGAATTATTCATCAGTGCACCAATGTAAAAAAGGGATATATATACTGTATATATGTTAATATAATAGTCCCAGTTGAAAAAATTGTAGCAAATATACACACAAGTGGTTGAAATCCTGCTAATAAGAATAGAAATGCCTGTGAGCACTCCTATCTGAAAATATCACAATCCACATACAGTATAAATAGTGATAATGTCACTTCCCGATCTCCAGGGGAAAAGCCGACATAAAGGACCTCATTCAGAGTCGGTCGTTGCGGCCGCACGGTCGTACGCCACCGATGTTCGCTATACTGCGCATGCGTAAAGTTCGCAATGCGCGTGCGCAAACTAGCCGCTACGATCAGAAATTTCTCTCTCCTAGAACACAGCCAGGTCGGTAGTTTGAGTGACAGAATGAGGCGTTTGTGGGTGGTACCAGGGGAAGGTGCTTGAAAACGGGGGAGTGGAGAGCTGAACGCAGGCGTGCCTCATTATACGAACGGCGTTTTATGGGAGTGCATACGGATTATGGGAGTGCATACGGATTATGGGAGTGCATACGGTTTATGGGAGTGCATAATTAACAAAGTAGCGTCATGGCACATGTGACATGGGAGGTTTTTACACTGATATGATCGTAGAGCTTAAGAGAGGGTATGGTCAACCTTAAGCTCTACGACCAGTTCCGATGGTCTTGATTAATCCTTACATGCCCGGAGATGACGTGCAATGCGTACGAGAAGGGGGCGTATTTTTTTGTCTTCCGACCGCTTCCTCCCCTTGGTCGGCCATCTACCGATCCGGACTTAGGGACGCAACTTGCGAGGGAATAATTTGAATATCCGGCCCCTTTTCCCGTACAACCGTGCGGCCGCTTCGACCGACTCTGAATGAGGTCCAAAGTCTCTCATATGAACATGACACTCCGCATCCCCGTCTGACAAACAATATTAATCCAGAAATCCCGGAATGCTGATTAAAGTGATGAACACTGGTTTGACCACAGTGTATCTCCAGGAGTTTTATCAAAATGCTTTATTTTACATACTGTAGAGGATATACCTGGATCTTTTTCCTTGTTGGCATGTAGTAGTCAGCTATAGGTTAATGATCATTGTAGATCACTGACAGTTTCAAAATTAAGGTCTACAAAACGTTTTTAAGAGCTTGGCAAAGCAGAAAACCCAGACCCTGTAGCTGGTCCACATCCACCTATTTATTATATATTTATTAACAGTGTCTTATATAGCGCAGCATATTCCGTTGTGCTTTACAATTGGAAACAACATTAATAGAACAAAACTGGGTAGTAACAGACATACATAAAGGTAAGAGGGCCCTGCTCGCAAGCTCACAATCTATGATGCAAATTGCTCTGCTCCAGAACTCCCCACTTCATCTATTGCTTAGGGTTGGTCATCAAATATCAATATATTTAATATATTGATGTTTTGGTGCAATATTGTATTGACACAAGAAATGTACTATACCAGTTGTACCGATTTATTTGTGTCTGATACATTAAACCATTAAAATAACAGCATATTAGCCAATGGCATTCTATACTTGAAGCTGCGCACGTACACGGCTGTAATTATTATGCCAACATATTGATCTATTTCTGTTGATTATCGGTATGTATTTATACACTATTATCGATAGTGGATCGATACAAAATTTGGATCTTGTGATTGCCCTTCCCTACTACTGCTGCAGCCTTGTCACAGCAACAGCGAAACGCGTTTCAGCATTTGAGCTGTTTGTGGACCAAACATGCTTTTCTGATATGTGGCAGAGATTGGTGAATGTGAGCCCAAGTATGAATGGGAAGCAGTCGGGAAGCCGACGGGCGAAATCCCGAACGCCGGCTTCCCGACTGTTTAATCCCGGCAAGGTACAAATCCCGGCAAAGTACAAATGACAGGTGTCGAAATCCCGATGCCTCTCATTAGACCTACGTCGTGAGCCCCGACACCCGGCTCACCGATCGAAGGCGTGGGTGTGGACAGCCGCGCAGGGGGGGGTGTTTTAGATTAGGGGTTCCCGAGGGGGACTTAGGGTTAAGACTAGGGGAAGGGGGGGTTAGGGTTAGGCACCCTGGGGGGGGATGATAGGGTTAGACACCCCCCCAGCAGAGCTTAGGTTTAGGCACTTAGAGGGGGGTTAGGGTTAGGCACTTGAGGGGGAGGGTTAGGGTTAGGCACCCCTAAAGGAGGGTTAGGGGGTAAAAATAGGTTAGTTAATACCTTTCTAGCTTCAGGATCTTCACCCCTGCCAGGCCTCCGCTGTCGGGATCAGAATCATTCTGTTTCCGTATGAATGTGGTTCTACCCTGTAAGGTTTAGCTATACTGCTTAGTTAGATATGTATAGTCCTTTTGCGGTCACCCTTACAAAGCCACTGTAAGTCAATGTTGTGGGATCCAAGTGAGTAACTTTTACATCCTGTGTACTGAGGTGGTGACTTCACATTGATTCCCCACAAGTGATATTTAATGTGACCTATTGCTGACACTTTAGATACCCACTTAGCATATGTTCCCATGATTCAAATTACTTGTGTTATATGTGTAACTTATCAGATAAATGAATGTATTACAATAATATCACTCCGTTCCATTGCAGGGACGATTTTATTAGCTTTGCCTGTTTTGACGCATATTTACAAGTTATTTATTACTAGGGATTATTCCAAGTGTGCTATGCCATTTATCTCGGGGCACAGAAACTGGTAGTACAGTATATACAAGGAGTATGAATGAAGCATTATTTCTCTTTTTCCTGTGTTCCACCATTGTGGGCACTTCTACAATCACTATTGAAAGGAAAGATCATCTGATTAATGTTAATGCAGCCTCCGTGTAATGGTACACTAATGATGGAAGGAAATGTATCTCAGTGTTAATAATTGAGACACAAAGAACGACAGCAGCCTCTGAGCGCTGGAAATACACACAGTCCCTATTTATCATTGATCACTACGGCTTAAACAACATCAATGGAGGAAATCATTAATACAATATAAAACCATTTACCATTGCGTCATATCACACACAATCTATTACAAATTGTAAATATTTGGCCAGGTTAGGAGATGCACGCAGGACTGCGCTGCAGATTCATAGAAACTGCACATACGCCAGAGCCTTAATACCCAGCTTTGAGCCACTACATTCAATTCAGTTGTATCCATGGCAGCCACGCATCTCATTCTGTGTCTCAGGGAATGTAACTGGGCAGTAATGGGGCAGATAGGGCTGGTGCAAGTCACACTGATGGTGGTGATGTCCACTTTCACAAATGGCTTTCATGCGGCCAACTCTGACAAAATATTGTGGAGATGACTTAGGGTGAAACGTAACGAATAGGCAGTTTAATTTTAATTATTTTTAATTAATAAACATTTAACTGGATAACAGTGACTGGAGGGGATGTACTACAAGGACAATGCTGCCACAATTCTGAAAACTGCCGTTTTCTGGAATTCGCCCACATTTTCCATATGGACCAAGGAATGTGATAAATTTCAGAGCTTCAACCCGTTGGGCCACGCCATCTTAAGACACACACAAAGCAGAGACACATAAACACAAATGGAGGGCAAAGATAAATAGATGGAGAAACAAGTGCACATACAAAATTAGAGGTAGACATACAGAGAAGGGACAAGAAAGGAGACACACCAGGGGAGATAGAGGGAGAGAAGCTGGCACAGGTGAATGGGAGAGAAATGGGTACGAACAGGGGAAAGATCGAAACTAGCACATACGGGGGAAGGGCAGATGGGCTGGTTCTGACAGGGGAAGGCCATTTACTGAGCTATATGCTATTGGATGGACCCAGGGCCGGTGCAAGGCATCTGGGCAGCCCAGGCAATATTTCACCTGCCTCCCCTGCTCCCTCCAATTCATACTATGCCACACATTAGTGACCCCAATTTATATTATGCCACACAGCAGGGTCCCAAATTCATAATATACTATATAGAACTATCAGCAGAGCCCCAAATTCATATGGTGCCTCATAGTGCCCCCAAAATAAAATATGCCATACATCTGTGCCACAAATTCATTATATGCCACACAGCTGTATCCCCAATTCATAATTATGCTACACAGCAATGCCTCTGATACATAATAGGCCGCACATATGTGCCCCAATACATAATATGACACACATTTGTGCTGCCAATACATACTATGCCGCACATTTGTGCTCCCAATACATAATATGCCACACATTTGTGCTCCCAATACATAATATGCCACACATTTGTGTCCCCAATGCATAATATGCCACACATTTGTGCTCCCAATACATAATATGCCACACATTTGTGCTCCCAATACATAGTATGCCACACATTTGTGCTCCCAATACATAATATGCCACACATTTGTGTCCCCAATACATAATATGCCACACATTTGTGTCCCCAATACATATGCCACATATTTGTGCCCCAATACATAATATGCCATACATGTGTGCCCCAATACATAATATGCCACACATTTGAGTCCCCAATACATAATATATAGAAATGTCCTAACTAATATGTCACACAGCAGAGCCCCAAATTCATATGGTGCCTCATGACAGTGCCCCCAAATTAAAATATGCCATACATCTGTGCCACAAATTCATTATATGCCACACAGCTTTATCCCCAATTCTTAATTATGCTACACAGCAATGCCTTTGATACATAATAGGTCACACATTTGTGCCTCCAATACATAATAGGCCACACATTTGTGCCCCAATACATAATATGCCCCACATTTGTACCCCAGTACATAATATGCCTCACATTTGTGCCCACAATACATAATATGCCACACAGCTGTGCCCCAATACATAATATGCCACACAATTGTGCTCCCAATACATAATATGCCACACATTTAAGTCCCCAATACATAACATTCCACACCTTTGTGGCTCCCAATGCATAACATGCCACACATTTGTGCTCACAATACATAATATGCCACACCTTTGTGGCTCCCAATACATAACATGCCACACATTTGTGCTCACAATACATAATATACCACACATTTGTGCTCCCAATACATAATATGGCACACATTTGTGCTCCCAATACGTAATATGCCACACAATTGTGCTCCCAATGCATACTATGCCATACATCTGTGCCCCCAATACATAATATGCCACACATTTGTGTCCCCAATACATAATATGCCACACATTTGTGCTCCCAATACATAATATGCCACACATTTGTGCTCCCAATGCATACTATGGCATACATCTGTGCTCCCAATACATAATATGCCACACATGTGTGTCCCCAATACATAATATTGCACACATTTGTGTCCCCAATACATAATATGCCACACATTTGTGTCCCCAATACATAATATGCCACACATTTGTGTTCCCAATACATATGCCACACATATGTGTCCCCAATACATATGCCACATATTTGTGCCCCAATACATAATATGCAATACATGTGTGCCCCAATACATAATATGCCATACATTTGTGCCCCAATACATACTATGCCATACATCTGTGCCACAAATTCATTATATGCCACACAGCTGTATTCCCAATTTATAATTATGCTACACAGCAATGCCTACAATACATAATATGCCACACAGCTGTGACCCCAATAGATAATATACCTCACATTTGTGATCCCAATACGTAATATGCCACACAATTGTGCTCCCAATGCATACTATGCCATACATCTGTGCCCCCAATACATAATATGCCACACATTTGTGTCCCCAATACATAATATGCCACACATTTGTGCTCCCAATACATAATATGCCACACATTTGTGCTCCCAATGCATACTATGGCATACATCTGTGCTCCCAATACATAATATGCCACACATGTGTGTCCCCAATACATAATATTGCACACATTTGTGTCCCCAATACATAATATGCCACACATTTGTGTCCCCAATACATAATATGCCACACATTTGTGTTCCCAATACATATGCCACACATATGTGTCCCCAATACATATGCCACATATTTGTGCCCCAATACATAATATGCAATACATGTGTGCCCCAATACATAATATGCCATACATTTGTGCCCCAATACATACTATGCCATACATCTGTGCCACAAATTCATTATATGCCACACAGCTGTATTCCCAATTTATAATTATGCTACACAGCAATGCCTACAATACATAATATGCCACACAGCTGTGACCCCAATAGATAATATACCTCACATTTGTGATCCCAATACATAATATGCTACACATTTATTTATTTTTTTGTGAACTCAGCGGCGCTCTCCAGTGCCTGGCGCCCTTAGGCAGCAGCCAAAAGTATTGGCCATGACTGGACCCTAACCATTATTTTTACTGGTGGGCACTTCATTCCCCAGTCTGGAACTCTACCAGATTCTTTTTTATTGCATTTAATAGACACAAACCAAATCGACAGCGTTCAATAACCACCTCAACTGTGTTACACATGCAAAAATTACTTTTACCTTTTAATTAACTCAAGTGATTTGGGGGTCAAATGGTTCATTAGAACACAAACAATTCCTGATACATTTTCCTGATGGATTTATACTGGTGTTAGCAAACTGCACAACATACTGCATGTGATTTAGGAGTTTGATACATATCTGCCTCCACTCCTGGATTGTCCGGGAGACTCCCAAATATCGTCTGGATCTCTCAGACACCCGTGAGAGTGGGCAAGCCTCCCAGGGAACGCCTGCCTGTGGTGCCCACTTCTGGGCGAATGCTGAATAGCGTCATTGTGGCCCCGCACCCCACTTCCCAATTATGATGATTGTGGCACTCTAGAGCCAGGATCGTGCCATGATGATGAAATCATGCCACCCGGTTGGCTGCGCCATGCACCCTTGCATCACCGATCTGGCTGCCACCTCCAGAAATTCAGCAACTATTGTTTGATAGGCTTGCCAAAAGAGTTTAGATTTCAGGGACTGTTTAACCTTTGGAGGTACATGAAAGTCTTGTTGTACAGAGCTGGTGCAGCATGAAAAATGTCCTGTAAGCTGGAATGGGAGTAATTACTGTATATAAAAGTTATAGCGGCGGCATGGATAAACTCCACTCTGTACAAAATTTGCTGTCTACAGCTTTCATTGGGAGATAGTTAATTTACGCTGCTCTCAAAAGGGTTCACGTATACTACAGCCATCCTCGTAATCCCCGGATTTCAGTTCTTTAAAGTGGAATTTCATTTTACATCTGCTAGCTTGCCAACAATGTGATATTCATTGGTGCACAGATAATGCTCAGGGCAAAACTGGGAATAAGGAATCTGCTGTGCGTTAAAATCAAACCACTTGTTGAAAGCTGTTGGGTCTATTATCCACCACTCAAATGCTGCAGTTATGGTGTTTCATATATTGGGGCCCATTTATCAATGATCACTTTCGCAATGCGATCAGGGCATGCCAGTAACGCCCCTGATCGCATTGCAAAAAGCGATCCTATTGGCCAGATGTAACATCCAGGATATGCAGGGACACAGGCTCCGAGAGGAGACCCTCCCTGCGATGTCTCCGGAGAGCTGTCGGTCAGTGCAGGGAGTGCTGCAGATGCGGAGGCCTGTGGATTGCACATGCACATCCGCAATAGCCGGGGAGGGTTCCGGTGGATCCCTCCGCCGGCTAATAGTGCGCGGTGTAGCCCATAGGCTACAGCGGCTAATGTCATCTTCAGATGGTGTTAGCCGCGGGGGACAATATCTGGAATACATCGCATTCCGGATATTGGTAAATTTGGCAGAGGGAGGCGGCTGCCAGCGACAATGGAGGGATCAGAGCAGGAATCGGTGATACATATGGGGGATACTAGTATTTGAGGTAAACCCCCGAAAACTGGTGATTTCTGGGATTTTACCTCAAATACTCTTTGATAAATGAGCCCCATTGTGCGTTAATTACATTAAAGTGAATGATAAAGGTTTGATATCAAAGTACAGTGTAAAGTTTTAATCTCATCTCGGTAAAATTTGGGGTTGTACCAGCTGACACACATTTTTTATATTTGCAATGGGCTCTTCAGTGAGTTAGGCTCATAGCTCTATCATGAGATACACAATTTCCCCTACAGTTGCACCATCTTGTGGTCAAATTAGGAAATGTCTCCACCCAGTCTGTGTGATGCACGTAAGTCGTAAGGCAATTTATTACAGTAAGTTCTTTGGAATGTAAAATGAAATTGGTAGGGAGGAGGGATGAATCATTATGATTATTTTCACACATATTTTATTGTTGGAGAATATTTCCCTCCCTGTATCACTGTGTAACAGTAACATTGAAGACTTATGTCTATTTACTAGTGTAACCCTAAAATGCATTTAACATTGACGTTAATGTAACAACTACATCAGCACTACATCATCACCCTTCATAGACAGTCCCTTTACTCCAGAATCACTGTTAGGTATGTTTTTTTGTCTAGTCTATGTTTAATGAATAGATCCCCGAAGACCCCTTGTGCATGTTAAAAAGGTAAAGAACTGTTTTTTTATGCTGTCGGAGGTGGAGTATAAATAATACCCTGCCATGGATGTCTGTGTGATGGCTTGCTAAAGATAATATGAATAATTTGCCCAGTGCATGCCAAGATTCACGCCTATTCTCCACTCTCTGGATCTGCCTCCACAATAAGTTAATGGACGCCCTACTGTAGGTTTGCACGATGAGGAAAAAGTATAAACGGCATAACCTCCTAGCACTTTATAATCACCCTTTCATTAAACTTTTACATCTTTCTTGGTTTAATTATTTAATTACGCCACACAGTAGTGCTCCTTTTGCATGTTACGTCACACAGTAGTGCTCCTTATACACGTTATGCCACACAGTAGTGCTCCTTATACACGTTATGCCACACAGTAGTGCTCCTTATACACATTATGCCACACAGTAGTGCCCCTTATGCATGTTACGCCACACAGTAGTGCTCCTTTTGCACGTTATGCCACACAGTAGTAGTGCCCCTTATGCACGTTACGCCACACAGTAGTGCTCCTTATACACTTTATGCCACACAGTAGTGCTCCTTATACACGTTAAGCTACATGGTAGTAGTGCCCCTTAAATATTATGCCCACACAGTAGTATAATAGTTAATATCTCCATCTCACACATTGCTAAGAGACATGTTACATATATGTTTATTTTCAACCATAACGTAGAGTAGTCAATAACAAACAAATCATCTTATCATTTACTGTATATGGAGTTTCCCCACATGTACATACAATGACATTAGTGATCTATACGACATATAAAGCATTGGCATACTGTACATACTTATTATCTGATATACACAGATCTGACACAGTGTAATTATCTCACTGATGGGCGGCATACATTGTACAAGGTAAGGGTGATGGTAGATTGCTCCCCTTACAGTGAGGGGCTGTAACAGGCGGGCTTGGGATCTCGGCACTAGGCTGGGTGCCCAGGGGACAAGGAGAAGGGGGGTATCAGCCCCCCCCCACACTCAGATGGTCGTTGCAGAGCCATCACTATTCCAGGGGGCAGCGTCGTAGCTAGACAGCAGTGCGCCCTGTGCAGCACTGCCGCCCCTCTCACTCCCTCTCCGCCCCCTCCTCCCCCCCCTGAGCTCTTACCCTAACTTCCGAGGGGAGGAGGGAGGGCGGGATCTTCCGCCGATTTTCACTGTCCACTGTCCGGCGCGCACCACTGCCGGAGGTCTCTATCTGCAGACCTCCGGCACAGAGAAGTGTGTGTGGCCGGTGCCGCTGGAGGACCCCTCAGCCCCCCCCTAGTTGCGGCCCTGCAGGGGGTGACAACAAAATGCCAACTCCTCTGCAATGACAGGAGCTTCTGGTACTGAGAAGGAGCCTAGCCAGCAGTTTAGCCAGAGTCTCCAGGGGCAGCCCACACACCCCTGAGTAAAGTAACCCATTTAGTGATGTCACCGGGGCTCCCATGAAGCCACGCCCATGTCCAGGAAGTCACACCCCTTTTTAGTCACAAGGAGGGGATATTGGTTGCACTGGCTGTCACCACTGCTGCAGCCTGCCAGCTGAATGCTGTGGAGAGGGATGTGCTGCTGCTAAGAAGGGCCCATCTTCTGGTGAGAGATTCCCGGATGTGCAGGCTGCTGCAGGCGCTGACAGCAGGACAGTCACAGATAGATGACTGATGCCAGCAGAGGGATGTCGCTGCTGCACTGCTCCTCAGGCTCAGTCTCACTCACCCTCCTTACTCTCTCCTCTTGGGGCATCCCGGCTCCTCACACTGTGTGTGTTATGTCATGATGGGTCACTTGCACAACACAGTGAGTAGGACGCCGGCGTGCGCTGGAGCTGGCACCCGGCAGCTGTCTAATCACTGACTCTGCCAGCCCAGCACTCTGATGTTTTACAACGCTGTCTGCAGGCCCCCTGGGACCCGACGGGGCCTAAGCGGCCGATTGGGTTGCCTTGTGGTAAATCCGCTTCTGCTTCTAGGCACTGCATCGACTGACGGTAAAGCTTCCTATTGGAGAGTGCTCTCTCTGGTAATCACAGCATGGAATGGCACACCCAGGGGGAGAAAACACCTGCCCCTGGGACTGCCTGTCCTGTGTGTGATTGGCAATTAGCACTTCCAGGGGGAAGCCACTGCCAGTGAAGCCAGTGCATGGACTCACTGTCTCAATGGAGGTGGTGGATTTTACAGTGGCATCCCTGCAGCCCCTAGGTAAAATCCGCCACTATCTGAGACTGTTCTCATGACATGCGACACTTTTTCTATTTGAAGTTTTTTTTTGTTACTTTGGACAAAGTGCAGCTAGAAATGCAATCCCATGATTCCCCACTGGAGTGCAACTAGAAGGTGCAAAATTCATCCCCTGCTAATTTCTTGCCCATCCACAATGGTGAAAAAAATGAGTGTTTACTATAAGGTTACTTGACTGTAAATTCCCTGTCCATGGTGCTGTTGCAGTCTATGTTCTGAGGTGATGAAAAAACCTACTCCTTCAACAGCCCAGCAATAAGTATGTCATGTTTGCAGTATTTGGCAAGTCTGAATCCTGGACAGGAAGCAGGTGGGTGGGATGGAGGCGGAGCACCACTATATGTGTCACCACGGCCCCACCCTCTTGATGTTTAGCTGGTACACCCGGTTTTGTGTGGGCGGAGCAATGCGGATCACGTCATGCTGCCCCACCCCTTGTGATGGTTTATCATTATTAATGCCTTTTTAACACTGAGGACAGGGCTGCGATGACGCGATTCATTCAAACACTGCCGCTCTCCAGACACGCAGAGCGCTCTCATGCTGAAAAGGCGATAGCAATGGCTAATTTATGCACGCCCATGAAACAGTTTAAACGGCCAGACAAGCTGTTACCACCCCCAAATGCTGATTACCTGTCACTCACTTTGTAAGTGTTACTCTGTACGCGAGCAATGCAATCGCTGTCACGCATGCACAATAGCAAACAAATCTCTGAATCAGGCCCAAAACCCTCAGCAGAATAGAAGTAATGAATAGATGTGCCTGGGAGCTGCGTGTTGTGCCGAAGCACTGCACAGATCAGTGTGATCTGTACAGACTTCTGCGTATTACAGTGTAAAGAGTTGATTGGAAAATAGAAAAAAATCGTCGTGGGCCCCAACCGCCCCCAAAAGCAGAACCAGGCCCTGCCCTCTGAACCCGTTCTGGCACTAGAAAAATGGGTGAAAACGGAGTGGGGTTCCCCTGTATTTCCAGTAACTAGCGTTCAACCAGCTGGGGGTACTGCCATAACAGGGGGACACACATCACAAGGTCCTCCTGCCATCACATTAACTAGCTCCAAACTGGTCACCCCAGCCTTGGAAAATGTCGGAAAGTTGGGACCACTCCCTAGGATACCCCAGAGCTGGGGTGAAGCCCAGGGCTATTCCCTGCACCCCTGGTGGCGGTGAGTGCAGGGTTAATATGTAAAAATATTTTTGAAAAAGATACACACAGCAAATATGTTTCCCTTTATTAACCACTCACGCACACTCACACTAAATACTTACCTCCTCCATGGTGCAGACCTGTCTCAGCCAATTAGCAACAACTGCCATTGAAACTGCCCGATGATTGGCTGAGAGGGATCTCAGCGCTGCAACCCACATGGGAACTGTCATTCTTGGGAAAAGGGAGAGCAGTTGTTTTTTTTTGCCAAGTCCCCTGGATGTCTACATGGAGAGGGGTAACTGACCGGCGCCATGGAGTAGGTAAGTATGTAGTTAATGATAAAAAAATTATGTATTGACCATATTTGTGTTGACCATTTTAATGTCAACCTTTTGACCCCGTCGACCATTTGTACCTGTCTACCTTCTTTCATGTTGACCTTTAGTGTGTCGACCTTTTGTCTTAGTCAACCTATTGACTGTCTAACATCTGGTGTATAATCCGGCACCCCTGCGATAGCAAGCCAATCCATTGTGATACAAACTCAGCACAACATAAGGACGCCCATTTTACCTTACTCACATCCATATTGTTTAGCAGAATAGCGAAACCATTGGTACAATCGAGTACCATCGCAGACTTGCACAAGCCCTGACCTTACTCAGAAATTGCTAACATCCATGCACGCTATGACACCTCGCACTGCGTATGGCATCGCAGTGGCTAATTTATGCACGCCCCTGCAACGGCTGCATTTCCCCGACCACACCTCGTCACCACCCACAAACGGTGCTTCCAGTCAATGACTCTGCGAGCGGTCTGTCATCGCAGTCCCGATCATAATAGCTAGTTCGCGCACTGCGAATCATACAGTCAGGTGCATAAATATTGGGACATTGACAGAATTTTCATATTTTGGTCTCTATTCACCACCACAATGGCTTTGAAATGAAACAAACAAGATGTGCTTTAACTGCAGACTTTCAGATTTAATTTGAGGGTAATTACATCCAAATCAGGTGAACGGTGTAGGAATTACAACGGTTTCTATATGAGCCGCCCACTTTTTAAGGGGCCAAAAGTAATGGGACAAACTAAACAATTCTAAATCTAACTTTCACTTTTTAATACTTTGCTGAAAATCCTTTGCAGGCAATTACAGCCTGAAGTCTGGAACGCATAGAAATCACCAGACGCTGGGTTTCATCCCTGGTGATGCTCTGCCAGGCCTCTACTGCAAATGTCTTCAGTTCCTGCTTGTTCTTGGGGCATTTTCCCTTCAGTTTTCTCTTCATCAAGTGAAATGCATGCTCAATCGGATTCACGTCAGGGGATTGACTTGGCCATTGCATAACATTCCACTTTTTAGCCTTAAAAAACTCTTTGGTTGCTTTTGCAGTATGCTTCGGGTCATTGTCCATCTGAACTGTGAAGCACCGTCCAATGAGTTCTGAAGCATTTGACTGAATACGAGCATATAATATTGCCCTTCAGAATTCATTCTGCTGCTTTGGTCAGCAGTCACATCATCAATAAATACAAGGGAACCAGTTCCATTGGCAGCCATACATGCCCACGCCATGACACTACCACCACCATGCTTCACTGATGAGGTGGTATATTTTGGATCATGAGCAGTTCCTTTCCTTCTCCATACTCTTCTCTTCCCATCACTCTGGTACAAGTTGATCTTTGTCTCATCTGTCCATAGGATGTTGTTCCAGAACTGTAACGGCTTTTTTAGATGTTGTTTGGGCAAACTCTAATCTGGTCTTCCTGTTTTTGTGGCTCACCAATGGTTTACATCTTGTGGTGAACCCTCTATATTCACTCTTGTGAAGTCTTCTCTTGATTGTTGACTTTGACACATATACACCTACCTCCTGGAGAGTGTTCTTGATTTGGCCAACTGTTGTGAAGGGGTTTTTCTTCACCAGGGAAATAATTCTTCTGTCATCCACCACAGTTGTCTTCCGGGTCTTTTGGTGTTGCTGAGCTCTCCGGTGCGTTCTTTCTTTTTAAGAATGTTCCAAACAGTTGATTTGGCCACACCTAATGTTTTTGCTATCTCTCTGATGGGTTTGTTTTGATTTTTCAGCCTAATGATGGCTTGCTTCACTCATAGTGACAGCTCTTTGGATCTCATATTGAGAGTCGACAGCAACTGATTCCAAATGCAAATGTCACACCTAGAATTAACTCCAGACCTTTTACCTGCTTAATTGATAATGAAGTAACGAGGGAATAGCCCACACCTGTCCATGAAATAGCTTTTGAGTTGATAGTCCCATTACTTTTGGCCCCTTAAAAAGTGGGAGGCACATATACCGTTATAATTCCTACACCGTTCACCTGATTTGGATGTAATTACCCTCAAATTAAATCTGAAAGTCTGCAGTTAAAGCACATCTTGTTTGTTTCATTTCAAAGCAATTGTGGTGGTGAATAGAGGCCAAAATCTGAAAATTCTGTCAATGTCCCAATATTTATGCACATGACTGTATGCATGTGCAAAACGCAACAATCGGCAGATTGCGAGCGTATTAGCAACGGCAATCCTTGCTGAATCAGGCCCCTAGTCTCATCCAAACACAATTCATAGTAAATTTACCTGAGTTTCACAATGACACAAACTCACACATACTGTACACTCATGTTGACAAACACACAGGGGTCTATTTACTAAGCAGTGTTAGGAGACAGAGTGAAAAGTGATAAGAAAGTGATAAAGTGCCAACCAATCAGCTCCCAACTGTCATTTTTCAAACACAGCCTGTGAAATGACAGTTGGGAGCTGATTGGCTGGTACCTTATCACTTTCTTATCACTTTTCACTCTGCCTCCTAACACTGCTTAGTACAGTAAATAGATCCCTCAGTGGCGTATCGTATCTATAATGGGCGCAGTGTGTGTGGGGCTCCTGGGTCCAAGGGGGCCCTTCACCGCACACCCTGCACCCATATTATTTTAAACTTACTTGTCTGTGGTCCCTGTTTCGGGTGTCAGCGCTGCTCAGAACACTGGAAAATGACTGCCGCAGCCATGTTTCCGGTGTTCTGCGCATGCGCAGTAGACTCTGGGCATCCTCTAGTGTCCAGAGTCTACTAATGCTCCAGTGGCCGTCCACCGGGGAGAGAGGAGGGGGCCCCGCACGGGGAGTGCACACGGGCCCCCTCCTCTCTTAAGACGCCCTGCAAACACTGACACACAGACTTACATTTACAGGCTTACAATGACAATGAATAAACACACATGCCCAGAATGACTGACAGTCTAACAATGGGCGGGATGCATGACGCTTCGCATTCGGGATGAGATAGCATCCCGCCACCCGTTGCAGGCCTGCTGGCGTTAGCAACGCATATGAGAATTGCGGTCAAACCCGCATTTTGGGGGTTTGACCGCATTTCTCACCTTGCTGCATCCCACCCAATGACACATAAACTCACATTAACAGTCACTCCGAGCCTGTGTGTAATTGTCATTCTGTGTCAGTCAGTCATTATGAATCTGTGTAAAATGAGTTTGTGGGGCATAATTATTAAAGTGAGAGTTTATAGAAATGGAGATGTTGCCCATAGCAACCAGTCAGATTCTAGCTATTATCTTCTAGACGGTGCTAGTTACATGTTAAGCAGAATCTGATTGGTTGCTATGGGCAACATCTCCTCTTCTAAAAACCCGCACTTTAGTAAATATACTCCTGTGAGGCTGTACTATGGAATTGTGAGCTAAGAAACACTTTTAAATAAACCTTTTGTATTATAAGAATGATGTACCCTTGTCCTGATTTAAATAACTACAGATCACCTAATAATTTCATGATCTGGATAAAATATTTTTTTCTTTATGGACATGAAACTCTTCCGTATCTAATATAATGTGCAGTAGGACGTGCATTATTCAATATATAATATACAGCAAGTATTTGTAAAAGCCATATGTAAATCATTTTATGATATACATTTTGCCCTAAAACATTTTATGAACTAATTGTAAAATAAAATATATGCAGTTGAGGACATAAAAAGTAACACATGTTATTTATTTATTTTAAGCTTCTTTATACAGATAAGTGTAATTCCCATTAGTTCTGAGAATCATTAGTAGTTACCCAGCTATGAAGTAAGTTAGAGCATAGACTTATGCTGGGTACACACTGGCAGGTATATTGGTTGATCAATTGGTCGGCCAATATATCAGGTGCCCGTCGGCCAGTATGTACCAGCGATATGTCTGCGAATGATGTCGTTCACAGACATTTTGTGTCGGCTCTGCTGCACAGCCGATGCCCAATATATCTGCAGATATATTGGGGCATCGTGCTGTGTGTACCAGGGCCGTAGAAAGCCCGGCCAGGCCCGGGTAAAGGAGGGGGCGTGGCCTAATTGCGGGAGGCGTGGCAACGCCCCCTTGAAAAAAATAAAATATAAATCACTTTTTCAGCGCCGCGTAGCGACGATGCTCGCCAGGGAGGGGGGTGCTGTAACCCCCCCAACCCAGCACTAAGTGTGATCGCTCCTCCCCACAGCCCTAGGAGACTGTTCCGGCTACTGCAGCAGCCGCGAACAGTCTCACACAGCAGCCCAGCACAAGCTGTGTGCTGAGCTGCTGTGAGGGAGGGGGGGGGCAACGCCGTCCCCCTCTAGCAAGCCCGGGTTCGGGTAAACTGTACCCGCTCCCCCCCCTCTCGGTACCCATGGTGTACACTTGCTACATGAGTCACGAGAAGGAGGGTACGACACGCCCCCTGGCTAGCGATACTCCCGGCCAGAAGGCAGATGATGGTTGTTCAGTGTGTATGAACAACCATCATCTGTAGTTATATCTGTTAGGTGTGTACCCAGCTTTAGGCAACCTCTGTCTCTCCAGCTGCTGCTACAGATTAAAACCAGCAGGGGGTGCTGCAACTTGTCAATCGGCTACAATCAGCTCGATAGTTTCTGCTATATGGAGTATACAATGGCCATCATGATACCAAACAGATTCCTACATGACAAGTGAAAAGTAGCACAGCCTGAGGTCTTCACATCTGTGGTTGTTGCAGGTGGTTTGGTGGATATTGCCGATTACTCTTAAACTCTGTCTTTGCAACATAGGCAATTATGTGATCTACTTTTCCACTCATCCTTGTAATGAAGTCGACTTTGCGCTACGTCCAATCAGAGAGGGACCTATTGAGTTGGACATGATGAACTTAATGGCTTCCAGCTTCCCACCAAGCTGGTCATTAGGAAAATGTTGTTTTCATTGCAGGAATACTGCTCTTAGCTTCATATAAGGATTCTCCACATTGCCATTTATTATAAGGCTAAGCTGCTGTTCTCTCCCAGAAATCTCCATCATGAACCATTTCAGCCACAATGTCCTGCTCTGCTTTTCCTACTTATAGCCAAATACTGTAAACTGGACTGAATTACATAATTGAAGGTGGTTTGTAACGGCAATTATTTAATTCAGGTCAGGTTAACACAACGGGAAATCAGTAGGACTAATCATATCAGACAGTGGGAGAAGTTTATGCTAAATACTCAGAGGTAATTGTGCAATAGCCAATAGCAACTCATCAGCTTGCAATCTGTTATAGACAAATAACAGCTAGAATGTGATTGGCTGCTTTGAGTTACACTTTGCTTGCCGTTACCAGTGCATCCATTTTCATAAAGGTCAGTATTTTGTCCTGGCTAAAACAAGTCAGGTTGGAGTTAAACTGAGACCACAGCGATGCGTAACTGCTGTATGGATTTAATGACAATAAAATCTTGACATTTGTTTCTATCACTTTGACACAAGTTATATTACTTACAGTAATTATGGTGCGTTTTATGGATAAAAACCCTGCATTCCCTTCCTTAGCCATGGCTGTAGTGCAGGTACCTTCAGGGGAAATAAATGTGGGATATTTTCTGTCAGACTCTCTATAATTAGCGCAGTAGAAAACGCACTGCTTCCCACTTTGTATTTATAACACTTCTCTTCACTAAATGTACATGTACAGGGTATAATCATACTTTCTAACTCTCCCTGATTGTCTGGGAGACTCCCTGAAATAGCAGCAATCTCCCTGACTCCCTGAAGAGCCTAGCAATCTCCCTGATTGCACCTTACCCCCATTATATAGCTGTTATATACGTAGGCAAAAAAAATCAGAGATATATACATTCAAATAGGATCATCAGCGCTATTTCCCGGGAGGTAGGTGAAATCATGGTTGTCGGAATTATGTAGCTGTTATACAATTGGGTAAGAAAATGAAACATAGATATACAGATCTTCAAATGGGATCTTCAGTGCCATTTCCCTGCATTGGTTATAAGGCACAATGATCCCTATGGCTACATCCATTTTCTGAGTGTGTTTTCATCAACAAGTAGATCTTACTGACTGCTCTGGGGCTCGTTTACATTTGGCTGTAAGTAAGTATTATGACACGCCTCTCAGATGTAGCAGGACACGCCCATCACATGTAGGACATGCCTCTCAGATGTAGCAGGACACGCCCACTTTACCGCCGCGCTCATAGATGCTGCTTTCACAATCTCCCTGAAGAGCTTTTCAAAAGTAGGCAAGTATGGGTATAATATGCACGAGATTAAATAGATCTATTTTATTACTGTTGTAGATGGTATTATTAGTATTTTAAGCTTTCTATTGCTTGGTTGATTTTTGCACGACATGCGGGTCCAACACCTCTTTGGACTTCGGGCAACATGCAGCCGACACTACAACATGCACTCACCAAGTTATTGGAATAACTAGATGTTGTTAGTCGCCTAGGTTGCGAATGTTGATATTTGTAAGCCACTCTTGATAAAGGTTCCACATGAACAGAAACGCCGACCTGGAATTTTGGCAGGGTCTTCTCCACACGTAGTCAAATCTCTGATACGTCAAAAATAAAGCTAATTTTCTTACTTTGTTACCAGCCTTATCTATTTGCCTATATAAAAAAAAAATACTCGGTCACACAGGAAAAAACAACTGCAGTTAAAAATGCTGAACGTTAAAAAATACAGTCATTTTATGGACTGAATCAATATTCCCGAGAATGGAAAGTACTGTATCAATTCAGCAGGAAGCAGTACATTGTCTCCTTTCTTCTGTTCCCTTTTTATTAATTACTGGTCAAACTCAAAAAAACAATTACACCAAATTGTAAAAAGAGCAACTGCATTATTTTCCCATTTATTTATTTGATACATTTTTGATTTCTGGAAGTAAACTATAAAAAAAAGCCAAAACAAATGACATTCACAATCCTAACGAGTTTGATCTATGTGTTACTTAGATTTATAACCCATCGAAAATACAAATAAATCATAATGAAAAAAAAAACGGATCCATCAAGGTGAATAATTATCGTCTGTATTCACCACAATTCTCCCTGGCTGTTTTTAAAAGTACACTGGGGAACGGAGGAACCCATATTTAGCGTCTCCTGAAACGTCGCAATCATGCACAACTGACCAAATACCTCCGGCTCACAATTGCCATCTGAGCATCTATTTTCCAAGCATTTAAGCACAGTGATGTGTACATTTTTCATGTGTAATTAGGCAATGTAACGTGATCCCACACTACAGCCATATGCAGCAGCCTCTCTGAATAACTTCCAGATTTCTATCCAATCTTCCCTGTCTAGACTCTACGTTGCTGTTTTTTTTTTTTTTCCCTTCGAGCTTAAAACAGTCTCCGACATGGAATGCCAAAAACAGAAGTTTATGTGTTCCTCTCCCATAAAGATGTAAGATTGTGTTTTAGCTGTACGTAAGACCTGCTAGGACATTTCCATCCCGATTGTAAACATTCGGCGGGTTTTATTTTGGGCAGATAGAGCTGAAGTATGATCACAAATTATTATTATTTTTTTTTTGCTCGAATTTTATTCTTGTGATACCCTGTGGAATTGTCATCTGCTCAACAACTGGAATCAGTCCACCCTCAAATGATCACACTCCTGCTCAGCTCCAGGGCTTGGAATGGGATCCAGTCCACTGTTTGTGAACAGCCAAGAGAAGACGAATGTTTTGGCATGCAGGGTGATTACTGGCGATGTCTTCATCCCAGTGCTTTCTGCTAATAATTAAACATTCTGTAGCGTTACCAAATCCCCCCTCAAACTATTTGGCTAATCGTAAAGTTAGTGTATACTCGTCGTTGCTCACACACTTTGGAGGCCGCCATTTTGTCCTAGCTTTAGTAATGGTGATACTGGCTCCTAACAACTTCATAGGCTGCACTCTAGCGAATATTGGTTCAACCAAATAAATGGCTGTCTTTGCTGTGTGCAGAAATATACTATATATATATTTGATGAGTAAAGAGTGTAAAAAATATCAAGACCAGTAAATATTCACATTTTGTTTTTTTCTGGTAAAAATAAATAAATACTGTAGATCAACAATGGCACATTTTATGCAGATCATTCTGAAATAATCAAGCAATAGTTTAAGTTATTCAGTCTTGCACACATTATGCAATCATCAATATGATTACTCTTTATTTCAGTCCAGTCCTGATAGTTTTGCATAGGCCCTTTTATAGAATCTGTTTTTAATCATCCACGGGGCACAGAGAGGAAGGGGATGGCTACAGCAATGCTGCCAATATTGTGAGACCACGCCCCTTTTCAGCATCACACTTGCGATTTGCAGTGTTTTAACATCTACAGTACATGAGGGACTGGTATGAATGACAGAGTTTGTCAATGTCCCTTTAAAGTACCAGGGCCTGAAACTTTCCACGGTAGCCATGATCATCCGTATTGCCATCTTCAGAAGCAAAATAGTGAATTAAGAAATTGCAGTACATCTTCTGACCAGCAGGTGTTGCAAAACAGTTTCTGTAGGGCAGTATACTGTAATACTCCAATGCAGATAAGTGTACAAATACATCAGGGGAATAGGTTTGGTTCTGATTAGGGCCTGTCTGTGTGGAGTTTGTGTGTGTCAGAAACTGATGTGTGTGATTATATAGTCTCTGTACTGTGCTTTGTAATTTTACGGGTGCTAACGAGGGCCATAGACAGTTATAACAGGCCCAGGTGATGGGGGAGGCATCGCCAGATCAAACGGTATGGCCCCATCTCCCCGAACAAGAAAAAATAATAAAAACTACTATGCACTGAGCAAGGGGGCATTCTACCCCCTGCTTAGCTGTTTATCATCAGTGAGCAGGTATGTAGTTACTATGACGGCAATCAGAATGTCAACACTAATGTCAACGGGTCCATAATGTCAACATACAACATGCTGACAAAATATTAACATGTTCAAAATGTCAAAATTATGCATGTCTACCTCATACATGCCTACTCTCCCGATTTTACAGGTAACCCCCCGCACCCCCGGAAAAGTAGGCACTTCTCCTGCATCCCGCCCACTTCCTGGGCAGAATGTGGAGATTTTTTTCTAGGAATTGATGCTCCACAAGTAGGGGGCGGAGCCTAATGATGTGATTTGCGCCATTTGGCCCCACACCTGTTTAAATATCTGGGCCCGGTTCCTCACCGGTCTTCTCCAGAAGGAAAATAAAAAGTAGACAATACAAATGAGCTTTAGGGTTAAGCAGTAGGTGGGTAAAGGCTGTGCATGGGTAAAATAGTACTATCGACATCCGCACTTTCCACATGTATAATGTCAACATTTTGAACATGTCAACATTATGTGAGGGTCAACATTGTGACCATGTCGATATCCTCAATTCTGAATGTCGACATGGTATGCCACACCCACTGAGCATGCACGCCCATGGGTCCACACGTGAGCCGGCGGTGATTACGGAAGAGGTATCCTTCTATGAAAAAAGGTGAAAATGTAGCTCATAGCCCACAATGGCCAAGCTCTGAAAATCGAAGCTCTTTGGAGCTTGGTAAATGGGGCTTTTTTCCCCAGTCCCGATAACCAGCTATGGGTTTAGCATGCGTTTAGAGAGGGAACTGAGCAGATAGCAGCCATTTTTAGTATATTGACAGAATTTTTTAGTGAGCTAAGTAGGCCCAATAAACCTTATCAAGCAGTTAGGTAATACTGAACCTGTCATTGAGTGTAAATGTGATCCCATGATATACATTTTTTAGAACATTTTCCATTTTTTATTAAAATTTATGCTGTTTAATGTCTCAGTGTGCTCTGAAATGAAAGCATAGAGCAAATAAACAATTGGAGATAAAAAAGATATCCGAGAATCGTTTTGTTTGACAAAATGGAATCTAAATTTTTTGGCTCATGGAAGTAGCCAACTTTTGCAGATAGGAAAATGGAAAACGGCACAAATGTAGTATGAAACTACATTTCCTGGCGCTAGTGATCACTAATAGTTTATAATAAAATACACTTTAAGTACATACTCTTTTAATTAATACCTGCTGCTAGTAAGTGTGGTCTAGTTAGGACCCAAATGGCACAATGCCTCTAGAAACAATTATAACAATAATTACTGCGCTGATACTGATACATTTATATAAATCTGTTAGTGAGAAAGTTTTGCTCTCTGTCAATTGATCAGAAGGCTTGTTTAGCTTCACTAAGTGTAGGTTTTTACAGTATATAAGCATTAACATGTATCCAATCTTAAAACGATTATATATTTATATATATACTGTACATATATATATATATATATATATATATATATATATAGGCATGATAATCTCATGAGACAATAAAATCAAAATAACATAAAATCATATAAAAAATATCACATGCTTAATATAAGGTAAAGCTTGAAAAAGCTGCTTTCAAGAGTCATATATCACATCCAGTTATTAAAGCAGCAAATCTGCAGTGTGCTTGTAATTCTATCACAATAGACACCATGTAGCAATATGTTGCTAATTTCAAAGTAAGTCCGGCAGGTCGATTCAATATTTTGTATCTGCTAGGAACAAAGTCTGTGTAATAATGGCGTCCCAGTATATATTGTAAATTCAGCTAGTCAGAGGATTCTATACAGTCTGGTTTGTAATCTCTTATTGTATACAGAGGTACAGTGTTCCTTGTACCTTTTGTGGTAGCGAGTCCGCTACAGTAGCGAGGCCACGCTGCGGGGAACCATATGTCAGGGACTTAGATTCCTGTAGAGAGTAGCGGCTGCAGGCACTGACAGTCGCAGTGAAGTTCAGCTGCCGCTGCAAGCTGTTCCTTCTCTCTCTGTGACAGCGGGCTTTCACGATGTGTCAAAGCAATGACCAGAGCCAGGTAAAAAGCTGAGGAGGGAGGTAGTTTCTCTCAAGGTCAATACGTTTCGTCCCTTGGAATGCTGGGACTTTTTCAAGACTGAAGATCAGAGGCTCCAATACCTCCTTATAGTTCCCCCAAAGTCTAATTAGATCTGTAGCACCTGAATCACATGTGTGCTTCACCATTAGATTGTGTTATTGCAGATATAACACACTTGAACCATTCTTTTCTACAAATATTGTTTGTGAAGTTCTGCGCAAGCACTGAAGAGGTCACCTGAAGGTTGCTTTGCTGTCACCCTTCTATCCAATTCACCCCAAACCAGCTTGATGGGGTTGGGCGGTGCTGGTCCATTCCATGATTTGAAGCCTACAGTCTACTTCTTTCCTTAAAGGTAGCTCTGACACAGCCTGTAGTCATGACTTGGGTCATTATGTTTCTGTAGGATGAACCGTTTACCAACAAGACATCACATTTCCTCCTCCATGTCGGCAATTGGTGTTACATGTTTTTTTTTTTGTACTTCTTTCTGGCATGTTTAAGTCCGGAATTTAAAAGGGCAATGCTTTTAATAGCAAAACATGGAATGTGTTTAGTAAATAAACCCCCAAACGATGAGGAACCATCCTTTCACCTACTCTACAGCATACAAAAACCCTAAATGATCAACCAAAGATTTAAAATTGTGATGTATCGGTCCATAAGACTTTCTTCCAGTATTTTATAGTACACTGGCAGTACCGTATCTCATGACCCAGGTAAGCCTCGTTTGGAGGCACACGTTGTGGTAGAAAGACACAATCTTACTGTGTCTTAGGTAGGTGACCTTTCTTACCTTATGCATACCTAGCGCTCGCTCCAGAAATCATGAAAGGAATGGTTTCCCCAAATTGACTGATTATTTAATATTTTGTTACAGTACTTCATAGTTACATTGCGTCCCAATGCATTCGGTATGATTTACTGCCGGTCGCATGCCCGACAGAGGAGAAAATCCCGATCGTCCTAAAAGTAAGTAAACTAACCTTTCAGTAAATTGACAGGCAGATTTAGACGCCTGTCATTTAAACCTCGCTGGGATTAAGCAGTCGGGAAGCCGGCGGTCGGCATTGCGTCCGCTGGCTTCCTGAACATTTACCGTTCCAACTACTGGCTCTTCTTCAGTATTCAACCCATTTCTTACACCCAGAAAAAGGCAGTTTGTTTTATTACTCTGAATTTTTTTTCATTTTTTGTTTTTTTCCTAACCTAAACCTACAGTAAGGGGTGTTGTAAAACTTTTGACTGTATTGACACGCTGAGCAGTAGGTTCAGAAAATGAAAACTTACTCTTATTTCTTATACCTAGGCTAATGACTTGCAATGTTAGTGGTGTTGCTGACTTTCTTTCATGTTTATGGTGCTGGTCCGATCACTCTACATATATATTATATCATATTTTTGTTCATTTTTTTTAAACCTACTCTATTGTTTTTGTTTTTTTCTGGATGTATGATTTATCTTCATTTATGGCATTGTCTCCACCAACTATCATCTCTGTAGTCTTCTGCAAGTCTCTGGTGTACATGTTTATTTTTATATGTAAAGCATTTTGGAAAATCCTGGTCTTTTATAATAAATATAATAAAAAGTAATAATAGCATGAAATAACTAGAAAAATAATAATATATATACAATTCATTGGTCTGTTTGTTTGTCTGTCTGTCCAGTTATGCATTCAGACACCCCTGCACGATTGGGATGAAACCAATGCGAGGTAGTCCAAGTGGATCCTGGCCTGGTTTTAACAGGGTTAGGGTACCGATCGGACCTCTCATTGGTGTATGCTGGGCAGAACTGAGGAGCCTGTTCATAGCCTTCTACTGGATGGATTTGGAAGAAAACTTCACAGAGTGGTAACATTGGATCCCAGAAGTCATACTAGGCAGTTGAGGTCCTTGTCAGACCTCCTGTTGGTGTACGCTGGGCAAAACTTTGACTCGGGGAGCCTGTTCTGGTCCTTCCACAGGATGGATTTGGAAGAAAACTTCCCAAAGGGATGGTAATTGATCAGAGATGCCTAATGGAGTGGTTGGGGTACTCGTTGGACCTCATGATGGAGTGTGCCGGGCTGGATGGATTTTGACGATATCACTTAATTTGGACAAAAACTTCACAGAGTGATAATATTGGATGCCAGAAGACATTCTAGGGGGTTGAGGTCCTGACCAGACCTCCCGTTGGTGTATGCTGGGCAGAACTTTGACACTAGGAGGCTGTTCTGAGTCTTCCACTGTATGGATTTAGATGCAAACTTCACAGAGTGGTAACATTGGATACCAGAAGACATACTAGGATGTTGAGGTCCCGGTCGAACCTCCCATTGGTGTACGCTGGGCAGAATTTTGACACGGGGTATTCTGGGCCTTCCACTGGATGGATTTCTATGAAAACTTCACAGAAGGGTGGCAATTAGTCTGGGATGCCTAATGGAGTGGTTGGGGTCCTGGTTGGACCTCATGGCAGAGTGTGCTGGGCAGAACTTTGATGAAAAGAGCCTGTTCTGGGTCTTCCACTGGCTGAATTTGGACAACATTCCAGAATTTTGATGAAAACTTCACAGTGTAGTAACATCGGATCCCAGGAGTCATTTCTACAATTTCTGATGTCTGCCTGACATACATACATGTATTCATCTAAAGTAACTGGGAAGACATTTTATTTGTAATACTGAAATAACATAACTGAAGCCTGTAGGGCCACAAAACATTGGTACCATAGGTATACTTTATGGAAAGTGTTACGGATCCTAAGGCTACTTCATTTAAACCCCCTAGAACCCAGGCTAATGAGGTCTTCCGCTGCTGAAACAGCCACCCGCTGCTCCCTTAGAACTAGAAGCGTTCACTGGTATTTAAGTGGCCGCCTGGTCTTAAAACTCGTAGTAGTAGTGGTTTACATGGATTTCCTCTGGGAACCAGAGAAAAGCATGAGATACTGAATACAAGTAAAAAGTCAGTGGAGTGGCCAGGGAGCCGCTGGTGCGGCTATGCAGCCGGTAGTGCAACTTGGAGAATTGATGGAGTGACTTGAAAGTCGGTGGTCTGGTGTTATGAGCTGAAGGTACAGCTTTGAGCACCGATGGTGTGGCTCAGAGCTGGTAGTAGACTGTGGAGAGTTCATGGAGCGGCTTGAGAGCCGATGGTGCGGCTTTAAGTGCTGAATGCGCCTTTGAGTGCCAATGAAATGATGGAGTGGCTTGAGAGCTGGTGATGCGGCTTTGAGAGCTGATGGTGCGGCTTTAAGCATTGATGGTGTGGCTTTGAGTGCTGACGGTGTGGATTTGAGCTGATGGTGCGGCTCAGAGCCGGTAGTAGAATTTGGAGAATTGATGAGTGGATTGATTGCCGGTGATGTGGTTTTGAGAGCCGATGCTGCGGCTTAGAGCCGGTGGTGCCCTAAACCTAGTCTTCCCCCCCACGGCTAGGAGGATGGGCGCCCGTACTTACCTCAGTCGGGCCCACGTCGTTCTGCATTCCGGCATCGGGATTATCTTGACGCCTGTCATAAATCCCTAGCCGGCATTCCGGCGTCGGAATTGTCAATCTCCAGTCAATTTTGACCACCCAGAGTTCATAATATAATTCACCAATATTGGCCATAGTCTGCAGCAAGCTGGCAGGCTAAGCTGAGTGACAGAGCAGCGGCACAAACACACGGCAGCTTAATAGAATATAACACATCTATAAAAACATTGCGGCACAGCAGTGGCAGACAGGATGGCAGTTTAATAAACGATACGACCCCATAGAAAGAATGCTGTCTGTTTTTTTTATTACCTGGAACTCGTCAAAATAAAGAGGTCTTCTTGGGGTGCAGCGGCTGCAAACACAGTATAGAGCACTATTTTTTGGGCAAAAAATATACAATATAGTATACTGCAGTGATAGGTTTCCAAGAGAAGAAAAGGTGTAGATTGACTTTAATATCACCTTAATGGCGTTTTTTTTTTAACACAGTCCCTGAACACACAACACAGTGCCTCACAGTGCTCCTAATAATGGCACCCTAATTACATTATTTTTAACACAGTGCCTGAACACACAACACAGTGCCTCACAGCGCTCCAGGTAATGGCACCCTAATTACATTATTATTTAACACAGTGCCTGAACACACAACACAGTGCCTCACAGCGCTCCAGGTAATGGCACCCTAATTACATTATTATTTAACACAGTGCCTGAACACACAACACAGTGTTTTCTTTTTTTTTCTTTTTTAATACAACACAGTGTTTTTAACAAAGTCCCTAGCCCTGAACACACTTCACAGTGCCTCACTGTGCTCCAAAGGCGTTTTTTTTAATTTATTTAATACCACAGTGCCCCTCTAACACATTGCTCCTAATGGCATTTTGTAGTACCTGAAAGTGAACACCCAACACAGTGCCTCACATTGCTCCTATACATTTTTTGTTTTCCAAATGACACAATGCTCTATTAACACAGTGCCCCTAATGCATACTTGCCAACTCTCCCTGATTGTCAGGGAGACTCCCTGAAATAGTAGCAATCTCCCTGGCTCCCTGAAGGGTCTGCCGATCTCCCTGATTGCACCTTACCCCCATTATAAAGCTTTCATACTTAGGGAAAAAAAATCAGAAATATATACATTCAAATAGGATCATCAGCGCTATTTCCCATTGAAATCATGGTTGTCGGAATGCTGGTGCTCAGAATGCCGATGCCGGAATCCCAACACCAGTCAGAATCCTGGCACCGGCATCCCGACTGTCGGCAAGTAGTGGGATTACGGGGAGGGTTAAGGTTGGGCACTAGAGGGAGGGTCAGGGTTAGGCTGGGGGGAGGATTAGGGTTAAGTACTAGAGGGGAAGGGTTAGGTTTAAGCACTAGGGGGAAACTTAGGTTTAGGGCGCGGGGACGGACGGTTAGGGATACTTACCGACAAGTGTCGGTATCCTAACTCTGCCGGGATCCCGAGCGCCGGCATCCCGTACTCATATTTCCCTGCATTGGTTATAAGGCACAATGATCCCTATAGTTACATGCAGTTTCACACAAGGTTTCTCGTGGCCACTTATATGGAATCACTTGTAAAATACAATACATGAGCAAGCCCTGAAAAGTCTTCATCAACAAGTAGATCTTACTAATTGCTTTGGATGATAGTGAAATTAATGACACGCCTCTCAGATGTAGCAGGACACGCCCACTTTACCGCCGCGCTCATAGGTGCTGTTTTCACAATCTCCCTGAAATTCTTTTTCAAAAGTAGGCACGTATGTCCTAATGGCGTTTTTTAGTGCCTGGCCCTGAAAACACAACACAGTGCCTCTATGGCATTTTTTTTTAATGAGACAGTGCCCCTTTAACATAGTGCTCCTAATTTTAGTGCCTGGACCTGAACACAGACACAGCACAGTGCCCCACAGTGCTGCAGCCCACAGTCTACACCCTCTCCCTCCAATCTTCTTTGTGAAATGACACCCAAGCACAAGGTAGGGACTTTTGTATGCAATCCAAAACACGAGATCCGGCGCTGGGAAGATGACGTTTCGCCTCGTTTTGGGATCCGAGCTTGGCGGGAAGACCTGAGCCAGCACTTGGTTCGACTCGGAACCCCTAAGTTCGGGTGAGTTCGGTTTCCTGCAAAACCAAACTGCACATCTCTAGTTTATATGGATATTGAAATTCACAAAGGGGTTTGTACAGAGCTGTAACTAGACTTTTTGGTGCTCTGTGCCAGAGAAAGCATTGGCGGAAGCGTTAGGGAAGAGATAGGGTAGGCCAGGAGATGCTGGGGATAAAAGAAGAGGAAGCTACAACTGCGAATCATAATAAATAGGAAAATTGGCAGGCCCCAACAGCGCCCTCTGCCCTGCGGTGCCCTGTGCCATGGCAATGATCGCACTACCCTAGTTTCGGCCCAGGGTTTGTGACCACATAAAACCACAAATGGGTAAACCATGAGATTTTATACTATTTATATACTGTACAAATCACATATGTATTATAATGAGAAATAATGTTGGTGTCAGGAAAGTCTATGATAGCTGAAACACACCCGTAATTATACCGGCCATGACTTGGGAGCAGCATTGACAAGGGAAATAAGGTAGGACCAACCCATCCACTTCAGAGAGCACCTTATATGAAAGCGTGCTCTCTACAGTTGATGGGCTGGGAAAAATAAATTTAAGGTACGATATACACCACAAATATGTCCCGTGTATTAAACTTTATGCTACGTAATGCATTTGTTGCTAATGTTTTAAATTGATATATTTCAAGCAAGTATTTTCCATCTTTTACACAGCTTGAAGGTTTCACATTTAACTTATAACTTACATGTATACATTGTTCCACAGATTTATTATTTATAATGTGAAGTGTATAAACAATACCTCTTTAAATAGGGTCCTTAACGGGCAAATATTTACATAATAACTTAAATATGTTCTTGTCCTCAGTGAACTATTTTGTACCATGTCTGTCTATAGAAGCAGACATGCTGTAGAAGGCAGCTGCTCTGCAAATATGTTTTACATCCTACTGTGTAAGTGCAATCTGACCTGTTAGCAATACAGCACTGCAAAGTTTTACAGAGCGATTTGTGGTTACAACATGTTATTAAAAACCTCTGTGAGCACAGAGAAAGTCAATTAGTGAAAAGATCTTAATTGAATAAAATAGTCTATAAAAACAACAAATATATTTCATGTAGAATAATACTGCTGCTGCCGCTGGGTGGATTACAATACAATGAATGGAATTTCTAGTTGCAAAATGTTTAGGCTGACCAGGTTTTACATGTGAAATAAAGAGTTTTAAAAATGTTTTTCATTATGTGTTCTGAATGGATTTTTATAGCTAGGAGTAAATACTGGGAGTAATTAACTTGTTGCAAAAATCCATAGTTGTGTGTTTGATATGCTAATTCCTGAAGGGCATATTCATCATCAAGCCCTGATTGGCCCCTATTAATTAGGTCATGCTTACCTACGCTCCCGGAAGTTTTGTGAGACTCACGATGTATTGGGCAGTCCCCAGAATTGTGGGCGGATCTCTGGAGATAATTAATGAGAATTGCGAGTCTGTAAGAAGGGGGTGTGGCTAAAATGAGGAGGTGGCAGTGGATTTCAAACCAGCGAAGCAATTTGGAATAACTGAATTACACATGCGCAAAGAGAGGGCAACCAGGATCTCCTTTCCACAAGAATGAGTGGGGCTTCGGGAACTAACACCTTCTTAGGATGGCGCCAGCTCCCACTATTAAATTTACGCATGGCCCAAAATAGACGGCGTGTTACATGCAGCTAGCTTTGAACTTCCGTACTTTAGCACAGGGGTGGCCAACCAGTCATAGGCAAAGAGCCCAAAAATATCTGTAGGTATGTCAAAGAGCCGAGATCATGTGCGCGCCGCAGTCGCACATACAAAAAGGGATGTAGCCTTGTGCCAGCTAGGCCACACCCCTGGTATGATGTTTGTAGGAGCTTTTAAAAGCTCAAAAGTGCATAAACACAATCACCGTGCTGGTAACTATTAAAGGGAAAGAAAAAGCCAGAACAATATAAAAAAATCATTGAAAAAGAGATCCACATAAAATACACTGAAAAAGCCACATCCACAAATAATACTTTGAAAAAGCCACATCCACAGAAAATACACTGAAAAAACCATATCCACAAATAATACTTTGAAAAAGCCACATCCACATAAAATACACTGAAAAAGCCATATCCACAAATAATACTTTGAAGAAAACAACATCCACATAAAATACACTGAAAAAGCCATATCCACAAATAATACTTTGAAGAAAACAACATCCACATAAAATACACTGAAAAAGCCATATCCACAAATAATACTTTGAAAAAGCCACATCCACATAAAATAAACTAAAAAAGCCATATCCACAAATAATACTTTGAAGAAAACAACATCCACATAAAATACACTAAAAAAGCCATATCCACAAATAATACTTTGGAGAAAACAACATCCACATAAAACACACTGAAGAAGCCATATCCACAAATAATACTTTGAAGAAAACAACCATCCACATAAAATACACTAAAAAAGCCACAGGGCTCTCTCTCGCACAGGGCACCAAAATGTCTAGCTACGGCTCCGTCCAGCAGCCCCTCCGTATGTCACTTCAGCAGCCCCTCATGTGTTATTCCAGCAGACCCTCGTGTGCCACAACAGCAGACCCTCATGTGCCACTCCAGCCCCCCTCTATCCCTAGGCCACTCTAGTCCAGCCATCTTCCCCCACACTCCCTCCCACTCCACAGGCCACTCCAGCTCCCCCCCACATCTCACACACAAAATAAAAAAAATAAAAAACCCACAGCTCTTACTTTGTTGCGTATTGTCTGTGTCACATAGGTAGGCTCCCCGACCACGTCCTCCTTGTGGCTGCAGCTTTAGTCGCAAGTTGAGCTACGCCTCCTGTTTGCGGTATGACGTCGCCCATACATGCCTCCGAAGCGGAGCAGAGTGCTGCAACAAATGACGAGCCTCCTCTGAACAGATGTGCGCCTATCAGAGAAGGCAGTCAGTGCCAGTCAGGGGAGCCACATCAGAACAACGGAAAAACCACATCAGAACAACGGAAGAGCCACATCAGAACAATGGAAGAGCCACAGGTTGGCCACCGCTGCTTTAGCATCTTTTACGCACTGCAGTACATCAAACAGGAGCACATTGTGCCAATTATTAAGGGGGTAAATTGGGATGGTGTTATGTGACAGGACGCGTAGTGCATAAGGGGCTCAGTCATATTTGGCCCCCAATATCGTACCTTTTTCTCCAATGAGCGTCCTGCTGCCACTGCTATAGCAGGTAAATCCACTACTGGTGTACAGGGTACGTGTGTTTTGTGTACTTATCGCATTATTAGTGTGAAAGAGCCGCAAATTCAGTAAAATTGCTGAGGATCAGGAAGTTTTTTTTTTTGCAGTGCAGTTTGAGGATAGGTCACTGAGGACACCTCTGTATAAAGTGATGACTCCCATGAGGACTTTGCTTAAACCATATTTTTGCTCCCTTTTACTCAAATGTAATGCAGTGATCAGTAATCGTCATGCAATGATCAGTATATACAGTAATGTAGTCATATGACCAGTATACACAGGTGCACACTGTAACCATCATATACTCACCCAATCACCCTGGTGTTATTTTGACTGAATGATCCATATAACAAACTTTCTTGGTTCACGACGGCCTTAAGCTGGGTACACATTTAACGAAGTGTACCCAGCCAACCTATCGTGTGGCGGGACCCGGACGAGGGTCCCAGCATCGGCAAGTGCATACACACTTGCCGATGTCAAGAGCAATAGAGCGTCAGCGGGGGGCCATGCTGCATTCGGCAGCATGGACTCCACTGATGATGTCGCCCGGCGGACCTGCGAGCGCATCGTCAGTGACATGTACACAATGGACGATGAGGACAAATTGTCGTTCTATCGTCTGCATATCGTCTAGTGTGTACCCAGCATTAGACAATCGGCAATTTTTAAACAGGATGCCAAGCCAAGGAAGATATTCAGTTAAGGGTGACTTAGCTAATTTTTGCTAGCATCTCATGCGCATCTCATCATATGAGTTGAGAGGATAAAGGAGTAACGTTTTCCTGCCGGGATAACCTGCATAAAGGGGGCGATAGAGAGAGAAATACATACAGAGGATGTGACAAATATAAGAGGGGAGAATGAGAGTCAGAGGTAGGCTGGAGAGGGGAGATAAATCCTGTGTGTATTACATTTGGTTGTCAGCAGAGATACTGTAATTACTGAGGGGCAGAATGTCACATGGCAGCAGCACTGCCCTGAGCTATGCAATTGTAACCTGGGTTAAGGATTAAAGTAAATAAGAAATTTGGACTTGGAATATATATATATAACATTTATTTTTGCAGTGATATGTAATTCATTGATGTTCATGCTCATATATATATATATATATATATATATATATAAGCACTAATTATTGCCACTCACCATTACTAGATTTGGGGTGCAATATGGTATGTGACCGCATTGTTTAAATAGAAGTCACAGGGGCTCTGCACTCACCATAATAATGAACAATAATAATAAGCAGTGGGATTTTGGTTCATGAATTGATCAATACATTTAAGTTTACAGCCCCCATCAAAGAACCCCACTTTACTGGAAGTCCCTACTCCAGAGGTGTCACTTACCTCTGTGACACCCGGTGCGGTAGGACTCAATTGCTGCGCTCGAAAGGGGTCGTGGCTTCGCAGGAAGGGGCCACGCCCCGTATGTGTGGCAATATTGGGGGTGTTACCGCCTCCTGTTCTCTGCACACAGTGGGCTTTCCCAGCGCTCCTGCAGCTGCTGGGGAAGCCCACAATCTCTCCCTGCCTGTCTCCATGTCACGGTGACACCATCCGACGGGGTGACACCAAAATAGCAGAGCAGCTCTGATGGTGTCACCTAGTACAGAAACATACAGAAACATACAATGGGGTATGGCCTGCAGCGTCACAGTGGTTATATGGATACACTAGGGTACAGCCTGCAGTGTCACAGTATATGTATGGATACACTGGGATACGGCCTGCAGTGTCACAGTATATGTATGGATACACTGGGATACGGCCTGCATCGTCACAGTACTTGTATGGATACACTGGGGTACAGCCTGCAGCGTCACAGTACTTATATGGAATCTATTTACACTGGGGTACGGCCAGCAGCACCACTAGGGCTGTAGCTAGGGTGGTGAGACTGGTGCCGCCGCACAGAGAGCAGGATGCTCTGGGGCGAAACTGGCCACCGCCACGATCTCTATCTGTTGGGCACCCGCTGCGATGCTCTTACCAGCGGTGCAGCCATCTTCTCTGCAGTCTGCAATCTCCGGAGCTCACCCCCGAGTTCCGCGCCTCATGCACAGAGAGTAAGAAGAGACATCATGACGTCTCTCCCACAGAGCACTGCTGAATAAGTTAGAACTGATTGAGGAGCCGTGGCCTGTTGGACAGCAGGCGTAACAGAGCGCTCTGTCACTACTGTGTCTGTGTGTGAGGGAGACAGCAAGGCTGAGCTCACAGATTGGCTGCCAGGTGGTGAGTGCTGTCACTGTCATGACTCACCCTATGAGTCATTAAAGACGGGCAAGTACTGACCAGTTGAACCTGCCACGGAGGGGAGAAATAATTCAATTTGAAAATCAATACAGAAAATAACAATAAAAAGAACAATAAAAAAACACTAGTCCTGCTTCTAGATCAGGCTTAGGCATTATTTGCTCAGCAGCAACAGATTGCCTAAGCCTGATAGAGCAGCAGGACTAGTGTTTTATAGTAAAATTCATATTTATTCCTAATACAGGAATCATTATAATTGTCAGTGGTAGTCTAGCTGTACCTCAGCCCACTAGGCAGCATTTCAGTCTGTTACCATCTAGGCTCTGAAAGCCACATCACGGCTATCAGCTGCACCTCGGCCCACTAGGCCGCATCTCAGCCTGTTACCATCTCGACTCTCAAAGCCGCATCCCGGCTGTCTAGCCACACCTCGGCCCACTAGGCCGCATCTCAGCCTGTTACCATCTCGACTCTGAAAGCCGCATCCCGGCTGTCTAGCCGAACCTCGGCACACTAGGCCACATCTCAGCCTGTTACCGCCTCGGCTCTCAAAGCTGCATCTCAGCTGTCTAGCTACACCTCGGCGCACTAGGCCACATCTCAGCCTGTTACCATCTCGGCTCTCAAAGCTGCATCCCAGCTGTCTAGCCACACCTCGGTGCACTATGTCGCATCTCAGTCTGTTACCATCTCGGCACCATCTCTCTATCAGTCGTATAACATCTAGTGGCCCTAGGTTGACCGTGCAAGCCTCTACTATTTTGAGTTAAGTCCAGGTGGACACCTAAGTACCGGTGAACGTGTCCAATTCTAAAGGAACAGCGAGTGGCTGTTATTGGTGAAGACCTCACCTGAGTGATTCTAGAGGTCTTGCATGGCGAGTCCTAGGTGACCGTAACAGTGGTATAATGTGTAAGGGGCACAACTATATGGCATAATATGAATTGGGAATACTATTTTTTGGCCACACCCTTTCTTTGCGAGAACACACCCTTTTTTGGGCGTGCACCTTCCTGCATGCACAGTTCCTAATTAAAATATGAGGGGTGCAAATGCTCTTTTTGGCACAGGGCACCAAAAGGTGTAGTTACGGCTCTGAGCGTCACAGTATTTATATGAAATCTGGATACACTGGGGTTCGGCCAGCAGCGTAACAGTACTTATATGGAATCTGGGTACACTGGAGTATGGCCAGCAGTGTCACAATATTTGTATGGATACACTGAGGTACGGCCTGCAGCGTCACAGTATTTGAATGGATACACTGGCGTACAGCCTGCAGCGTGACACATTACTTATATGGAATCTAGATATACCGGGGTATGGCCAGCAGTGTCACAGTACTAATATGGAATCTGGATACACTGGGGTATGGCCAGCAGCGTCACAGTACTAATATGGAATCTGGATACACTGGGGTATGGCCAGCAGCGTCACAGTACTAATATGGAATCTGGATACACTGGGGTATGGCCAGCAGCATCACAGTACTAATATGGAATCTGGATACACTGGGGTATGGCCAGCAGCGTCACAGTACTGATATGGAATCTGGATACACTGGGGTACTGCCTGCAGCATCACAGTACTTATATAGATACATTGGGGTACAGCCTGCAGCGTCACAGTGCTTATATGGATACAATGGGGTACAGCCTGCAGCGTCTCAGCGCTTATATGGATACACTGGGGTACGGAAGCATACAGCCATGGCCAAAAGTTTTGAGAATGATGGTATGACACAGGACTGATGGTAGCGCTCATCTTTCCTTCTCTGGAAAAGCGTTTTTCCAGATGCCCCAAACAATCTGAAAGGGGATTCATCAGAGAAAATAACTTTACCCCAGTCCTTAGCAGTCCAATCCTTGTACCTTTTGAAGAAAATCAGTCTGTCCCTGATGTTTTTCCTGGAGAGAAGTGGCTTCTTTGCTGACCTTCTTTACACAAGGCCATTCTCCAAAAGTCTTCGTCCTGTGTCATGCCAACAGTAAAGCATCATGAGACCATTCATGTGTGAGGTTGCTTCTCAGCCAAGGGAGGGTACTCACAATTTTTCCTAAGAACACAGCCATGAATAAAGACTGGTACCAAAGCATCCTCCAAGAGCAACTTCTCCCAACCATCCAAGAACAGTTTGGTGATGAACAATGCCTTTTCCAGCATGATGGAGCACCTTGCCATAAGGCAAAAGAGATAACTAAGTGGCTCGGGGAACAAAACATTAAAATTTTGGGTCCATAGCCAGGAAACTCCCCAGACCTTAATCCCATTGAGAACTTGTGGTCAATCCTCAAGAGGCGGGTGGACAAACAAAAACCCACAACTTCTGAAACTCCAAGCACGGATTAGGCAAGAACGGGTGGCCATCACTCAGTATGTGGCCCAGAAGTTGATTGACAGCATGCCAGGGCGAATTGCCAGGTCTTGAAAAAGAAGGGTAAACACTGCAAATATTGACTCTTTGCATAAACTTAATGTAATTGTCATTAAAAGCCTTTGACACTTATGAAATGCTTGTAATTGTACTTCAGTATACCATAGTAACATCTGACAAAAAGGTCTAAAAACACTGAAGCAGCACACTTTGTGAAAACCAATACTTGTGTCAGTCTGAAAACTTTGGGCCATGGCTGTACACTGGGGTACGGCTCGCAGCATCTCAGTGCTAATATGGATACCCTTGGGGGGGAAGGGGGATATGGAGTGCAGTGTCACAGTCCTTATATGGATACACTGGGGAACAGCACAAAAAAAATCTACATTTTAAGTATTCTTTAACTTATTTTTTTTAATGTCTTGACTTTTTTTTTTACAGCACACCCCTTGATGGACAGCACACCCCTGAATGCACAAGCAAACCCCTGCACAGCCAGGGACTCAGCAAGGAAATGGCCCTGATCACCACGAGGAGGGACGTATATACATCCAAAATCCATGAGAATCCGATGCGGGATTGATGACGTTTTGCGTCGTTTTCGGATCTGAGTCAGGTGGGAAAACCTGAGCTAGACCCGGATCTGACTCGGAATAGCGATGTTCGGGCTGATCTGATCAGGCCCACTCATCTCTAATATATATATATATTAGGGATGTGCAGGCTCGGATAGGTTCGAGTTTGCACGTTGAGTTCGGATTTTTCCCTCCAAAAAAACGGAACTCAGAAAGAGGCAAAACGTCATCTTACATGGACGAACATCATCATTCCTGGACAAAAGTCCAGGAATGATGATGTTCGTCCATGTAAGATGACGTTTTGCCTCTTTCTGAGTTCTGTTTTTTTGGAGGGAAAAATCCGAACTCAACGTGCAAACTCGAACCTATCCGAGCCTGCACATCCCTAATATATATATGTATATATATATATATATATATATATCCATCGGTTCTCATACCGATGCCGAAAGCCCGATCATCTACAAACCCGACTGGGGCTGGTAAGTACCTTAAACCTCCCCTGTACCCCCCTGACCCTATCCTTCCCTTGGTGGTGCCTAACAGAAAGTCCCCCCTGGGGTCCTTAAACTTAACCGCCCTTCCCACACCCTAAACCTAACCCTCCTGGGTGGGTGCCTAACCCTAACCTCCCCCCAGTTGTGCCTAACTCTAACCCCTCCTCCCAGCAGCCTAACCCTAACACTCACGGGGGGTGCCTAAACCTCTCTCCCCACCCCCCCGTGTCTAACGCTAACCTGTCACCGCTTACCTTCGACGCCTATCTTTAGTCCTGGCTGCTGGTAATCTAACTGTATCCCGATTCATTTATACCATAATTTTGTGCATTTCATATGTATACAGTGAATATAACAAAGTGGGGTATGGTATATGGCATACTATACAGGTGGATTTGAACCCATGAAAATTCTATTTGCATCTGTGATAATTCCATTAGGCCATACCTTTTATTTTACCCCCATGATACCCTCCCAAAAAACAGCACTCGCCTATGAAACATGTCATCACAACGGTGGGTTACTGTAAGATTTATTGCACATTTTAAAAATATTTTTAGTTCAGAAAATGACCTGTCAATCTCACCCTGTTAAAGTATCATATGTCTTGTTTTATTCGAAATCCTCACAACCCCGGCTGTGTCCGTTGTGAACTGTGGCACCATCTGGCGCATAATACCTGGTCCTGAATATTTAATCTGTAATAACCATGGTATTATTTGTGTTTCTTTAATTTCCTTCATTGAGATTTCTTCTAATCTTTACCCACTCTCTCCTAGATTTATGTCCTTTGAAGATTTAGGTGCATTAGTGTGAATAATCCGATGCCATTACCTTATATAAAACAGAATCAGTGACTTCCTCTCTAGTGTGCTCTTACAAAAGGGAGACAGACCGTTACTTTCACATGTAATTCTCACAAGCGTCAGGTCATAAAACATGGAACACAGAATGTCTCCACCTGTGAGCAGGAGAAGAAAAAATACAACACAAAACGTGAACTTTATGACTTGCAAAAGTATCAGTTTGGCACCGAAAGTGCGATATTTCATTTTCCGGTGTTTTTTTCCTCTTTTCTTGGCGTGACTCCCTTGAACTCTTGTGTTAGCCTGGAATTGAAGTTGATTCTTAAGTTGAATGATGTCAACTTAAATATGCTTTGGACAGAGCAGAGTTAGCAGAGATGATTAACAGGTGTTAGTAGATGTGTTATAAGGGCGTCCTGGGACTTCTAGTTCCACAGTCTCTGGAGAGCCGCAGGTTGCTTAATTTTGAACTAGCACTTAGATTGTTAATACCAGTTGCCTTGTAAATGTGTGCGTGTCTAAAGGGATAGTTTCATGCACCTTATTTATAACGGAAAATATATTTCTTTCTCTTTACTTGATGTAAATTAACCTTTTCAGATTTCATCAGAAAACTGAATTATTAATTAAAAATCAGGACAAATTTTCCCTTGTCCCAGATCCTCCAGGACCTGCACACAATCAACCCTGGCCATACCCAAAATTGGTAGGTCATCTCTTTGGCGCTTTAAATCATGATGCTCCAACAATGGCACTGTTAAGAATATGATATGGATTCAGACAATGTGATAAATTGGAAAGGGAAACAGAAAAATTCAAATGCATAATATACTATTTTTTACATAATTTAATTACTTTTAATTAGGGATGAGCGGGTTCGGATTTACTCGGATTTACTTGGTTTTACTCAGTTTTCAGCATGGCATTTTTTTGGCTATCGGCTATCACGTGTTTTGGATAGCCAATAAAATAAATCCGAACTAATCCGAACTTGCAGTAAAGTGGCGATAAGAACCGAGTACATCTGAACCCGCTCACCCCTACTTTTAATACTTATGTTCCATTGAAACACTCCCCAGATTTACTATTGTAGGTGAAGTTGACCTCTTCACCTTCTAGTAACACTATAAAATAGTTGGGTGCCTGTGGAATGTGCACACTCTTACAAGAAACAATAGAAGCCAATATAAGATGACACTCTGGTGAAATGGTTCTTGGGGCCTGATTCTAAGATAAACGCTATTGGCACCGCCGATTCGTCTTTGTACGCAGCGGCTATGCGAATGTCTGCAAAATCTGCAGGAGGCATCTTGTGTAAAAAGGCACCCACTGCAGGTTCCCGTGATCCACCGCTGAGCCCAAAGGCACAGCACTGTATCATCCTCGCAACCGTCGGGTAGGCATAGGCCATCTTATTAACCCAAAGGTTACTCAGAATGGCGGTCATGTCTTCGCTGCTGATGCCAGTAAATCTGCGTTGGAAGATGCAGTCAGCGGCCTTGACACCCACAAAATGGAGGAATGGTCCCCGTCTCCTCCCCAGCATGGCCACAGCCAATCAGGCTACAGCTTCCCCCACACTGCCTCCGGAGCTACTGCAGTATTGCAACACATGCGAACCATGACTCCAACACAGTTAAAAATACATTGGACAGCTCCTTCCGAATGGGTCCAGCGTCCCGTCTCTGAATCAGCCCCTTAGTCTAAAGCTTAACTTTTAATGTATATGTTTTAAAATGTATCATTTTCTAACTTCATATAAAATCTGCAAAATAAAATGTTTGATTAGAAAAGTTGTACCAGAAAATAAAAAAATAATAAAATGTTAATAAAATTGCTGATGTGCTTTTATTGACCTTGGTTTAAATCACAATATCCAAAACTCACTACTAGTGCATGTCACTTGATACAATCAGTCCTCAGTACAGGACATATAGTATCCCGACGGGATGACTATTTCAGATGGATCTATTGCACCCAGTGTGAGGTTGGTGTAAGTGTTGAAAGTGGAGTGCGCTACTGTGCAGACTCTATGCTCTTCCAGGGAGGCTACATTCCCTGTTTCAAGATGGCCACTGACCTATGTACTGCGCATGCACTGCACCTTCTTTTCTCTGTGTGAGAGCACCACAGTATTAGGGGTGCTAGGGACCCACCTGATGAGGTTCACCTTGACGTGGTAGGTGGACATAAATCTTTGGACAAACAGGTGCTAAGGACCTAATTATTTAAACTCCATGTTAAATGTAGTGTAGATTATTAGTGCTCTTAGTGCTAAGAATATGCTCCTGCATTTTCTTTTTTCTGATTGGCAGAATAATCCCTATTTTTTAGCAACTAACGTCTGTTGGAGTACAAGTACAACATAATACCTGTGTTTGACTTCTTAGCTGTGTAGACACAGTCAGAGTAAAGTTACTCCAGTTCAGTTGTGAATCAAGTGCTGAGAATACTGCATTGCATACAAAGAGTGAAAAATTCTGAAAGCTTAAATTCAAGTGCTACAATTGTGACAAGATAGGCCACAAAGCTTTTGAGTGCAAGCAAAAGAATGTGAATATATCCAAAGCAAGAAATGCAAAGGCAAAGATAAATCAGCCCTGAGTATTGCTGATAACCACAGAAGAGATTGCTGGTATTTGGATTCAGGCACAACAAGACATTTCAGCTGCAGTAGACAGAGAAGAGGTACCAGAGATGATTAACAGGTGTAAGGAAATATGTTATAAGGGCGTATTAGACAAACAGTTTTGGGCAGAAACCATGTCCATAGCAATTTATCTCAAAAAACGTTCTCCTACAATTGCCCTAAAGGACATAACACCTAACATAACACCTATTGAAGACTAGAAATGTCATATTCAAAGAAACAGTTGGAAAAAATCTGGAATTTGATACTCAGAGCAAGTATGTACCACCTAAAAGGTATGATGAAGAATTGCAAACATTGGTCCTGATTCAGCAGCGTACACAATTGCAACTATGTACGCAGATCGGCGAATTGTTCAGTACTGTGCATGCGTATGTATCGCACTGCACATGTGCTGCAATTGCACTACGATTATGCATGCAGATAGGAATCCATCGCAGAGTGAGTGACAGGCCATGAGCATTTGGGGGTGGTGACAGGGGAGTGGTCGGAGAAACGCAGGCATGCCTGCCCATTTGAACGCCATTGCTTGGGCATGCATAAATTAGCCACTGCACTGAGTGCAATGAGACTTGCAATTTCTGCAAAGGGTCTGACCTGCTGCAATTGTGCGTGACAGGCCGGTGTGCTTCGAGGTGCGAGGTGTTACGGATGTGAGAAAGCAGCAGTGGGTCGTCTCTATGAGCTATGGCAGGCAGTAGCATTTTTTCGCAGCTTCATTGAGTGTGATTATGCAGCTGCGATCGCAATTGTGATCCATACTGAATCAGGCCCATTGTCAGTGATCCTCTGGACATTCAAGAAGCAAAGCTGAGATCTGATTAGTGTGAGTGAAAGTCCAAGATAGGAAAAGAGACTTTGCAAAAGTCAGACGTGAGGTAGACATCCAGAATCTGTTGCTGTCAGTGAGGGGACTCTTACTGATGTGTGTACCAAGAAGAGCAGGCCAGAGATACTCGATTTTCTCATGTGCTTAACCTTGTTTCCCTTTCAGGTCACAACAGAAAAGCTTTGGCTGAATGTTTGTGTAACATGGAGAAGCTTGTAGCAAGGGGGAAGGGGTGTGAAAGTGGAGTGCACAGACTCCATGCTCCTCCAGGGAGACTTCATTCCCTGTTCCTAAATGGTCACCAACCTAAGTAGTGCACCTTGTCACTGTGTTAGAGCGCCCTAGTGGGAGAGCCATGTAATTACCTATATCCAGAAATATTTCCAACTTCCTACACATCTACCCGCAAGTTGTATACACTCACCGATGGAGAGCTGTGTGAAACCTCAGGACCTAATTCAGACCCGCTCGCAAGCGCTGAGCACTCGCAAGCGGGTCGATGGTGCCCTAATGCAGATGCGCACGACGGAGGGAGCTCCATCGTGCGCATGCGCAGGACCCGCATAGCAACAGCTAAGCTGTCGCTATGGGTCTCGCACCAAAGGGGGCGTGCTGTCGATGGTGACTGACAGCATGCCCCCTTTGGTGGGCGTGCCTGGGGCATTGCTTCCCAGACGGAGGCGTTCCCATGGGAACGCCTTCCATCTGGAGCCAGCCCCACTGACATCAAGGTCTCGTCGTAAGCCCGATGGTCGCGATGGTCTTGACCATCGTGACCATCTTTTTGGCCGCTCGCATAAGCTGTGGGTTATCACCCACAGCTATGCGAGCGGCCAGGAGGCCGCTCCATTTTTAGGTAGGAGGGCCCTGATTCAGAGTGAGCGCTCTGGTCAGAGCGTCCGGCTCTGAATCAGGCCCTCAGTCCGCTCCATGACAAGAGTGTGTGTAACAGTGAGTATGGCTGTACACTGTGTAACACCAATAAACCATTCCACTGGTTAAGCAACTGGGCTGTTCAGGCGGGAATTCAGGTGGTGTTTCTGAGTACCCAAAAAAAAACCCTGCCCGCACTGTATAAGGCACACTGCATAGGGGGGACCACTACTTGGGACACTGTATAAGGGGCACTACTGAGGGCACTGTATAAGGGGCTCTACTGAAGGCACTGTATAAAGGGCACTACTGGGCACTGTATAAGGGGCACTACTGAGGGCACTACATAGGAGGACCACTACTGGGGGTACTGTATATAGGGCACTACTGGGGCACTGTATAAGGAGCACTACTGGGGGCACTGCATAAGGGGCACTACTGTGGGTACTGTATAAGAGGCACTACTGGGGGGCACTGTATAAGGGGCACTGCATAGGGGGACAACTACTGGGGGCACTGTATGAGGCACTACTGGGGGGCACTGTATAGGGGGATACCTACTGGTGCCTCTGTATAAGGGGCACTACTGGGGGCAGGGGCATCTTTAATTAATCATGCTGGCTGTATTTATTTGCCTGCTGCAGTCATGTTTTTTAGTGATATGTGTGTGTGTCTGTCTGTGTGTGTCTATGTTAGTCAATGTGTGTGTACCCCGTCATAGGCTAAGTGGTATATTTGACTGTAATGGTCCTAAATCCTGTGTAAGCTGTATCTATCTATCTATCTATCTATCTATCTATCTATCTATCTCATATCTATCTATCTATTTATTTGTGTTTTTTCATTGGTTCGGTAACCAAGAATTTGGAAACCCCCCTTCCAAAATCCTGCGTTTGCCACTGCTGTTCATAGTTGTAAGGCATCTGCTGGTGTGTACAGAAACTGTGCTATATCCCCAAGCCTGTACACACATATTTCCAACTGTAAGTGGCGATAATAGTGATGATGGCTGCTGTAGTGGATGTAGAGCTGGGGGTGGTCCAGTCACAGAGATCCGAATACAGGTATTAAACATCTGTTCTGTGTAGGAAATTTCGGCAAGAGTTGCTTCCAACTCGGGCCAGAATGTTCAGGGTGAATACTGAAATAACTTAAAATGAACAATAGAATGCTTCCTATCAGCATAAACAAGCATTCATTGTGTCCTTCTACAACTGGTGATTTTCCCTACATCGTTTGCTGAGAGGTATTGCCATATTCAAGTTATCCCCATATTTAACTTCAGTGAAAAGTCCGGAGAAAATAATGTTCTCTCCTCCACCAGCCATCTCTCCTCCCCCAGCCATCTCTCTCCTCCCCCAGCCAGCTCTCTCCTCCCCCAGCCATCTCTCTCCTCCCCAGCCAGCTCTCTCCTCCCCAGCCAGCTCTCTCCTCCCCCAGCCATCTCTCCTCCCCCAGCCAGCTCTCTCCTCCCCAGCCATCTCTCCTCCCCCAGCCAGCTCTCTCCTCCCCCAGCCATCTCTCTCCTCCCCCAGCCATCTCTCTCCTCCCCCAGCCATCTCTCTCCTCCCCAGCCAGCTCTCTTCCCCCAGCCAGCTCTCTCCTCTCCCAGCCAGCTCTCTCCTCCCCTAGTCAGCTCGCTCCTCCCCCAGCCAGCTCTCTCCTCCCCCACCCAGCTCTCTCCTCCCCCAGCCAGCTCTCTTCTCCCTGTGACATAAATTCTCTCTCCCGGCCGGTTCTCCCCTCCACCGGCTGGCTGTCCACTCCACTGGCCAGTTCTCTTCCCCTGGATGTCTCTCCGACTCCACTGTGTCTCCGAACCAGGGCATGTGCCGTTGTATTATATCGGGAATGTGCAAACAATCCATCACAGCAGTGTTTGGTATTGGCTGCCCTACCAGCAAGTTTGATATAAGTATGGAGAAAATGCTTTTGTGAAAAGTGGTGATTATTATGCAGTGGGATAATATATTTGACTAAATAGACCCCTACATGATTAAACAAAGAATACACATATATGTAAACTTTACGAAAGATTTGACAAATTCAGATGTTCAAACATTTCCCTAGTTACAGTATATTTGCTAACTGATTTATCACTTTGGCGGGTACCTTTGTGAGCACATTTATTAATTATCAGGTCCTAGACCCGATAATTATAATTACTTATTGCGGATGTTCGCAGCAATATAAAATTGTCTCGACCCTAGGGTTCTGTGTGTTTGGATCAGGACCTGTGGACTTAGGCCCTGATTCAGATGCTATTTGCGAGCGCTCGCTCTGAATCAGGGTGGGTGTTTTTATTTTTCACCGGCCTCCAGGCCACAGCTTTAGCGGGCGGCCTGGCGACGGTCATGATTATCGTGACCATCGGGCTCGTGACGAGACCCTTGTGGTAGGGTCTCGTCCACCGCAAGCCCCAGTGAACTTCCTGCTCTAATAGAGCAGGAAGTTCACTACTGACATCACTGGTGATGTCAGTAGGGCCGCACACAAACGGCAGGCATTCCTTCAGGAACGCCTCCATTTGTTCAGCCACCCCCCTTCCCCGCCTACAAAACGGGGTGAACTGTCAATCACAATCACAATCGACAGCCACCCCGTCTTGTAGTGAGTCCCGCAGTGAGAGAAAATTCACCGAGTAGCGGTTCTGATCTTTTTGTGGTTTGGAATTCAGATTTTAAATCAGAATTTCAGGTTTTGGATTGCAAAAATTACATGATTTTTACTGTTTTTAAAAACCTTTTATCTATTTTGTAAAAAAAAAAATCCAGATTCACACCAAAGCACTTCAGGGCGGTTTTCCAAACCAAAACACGAAGATGAATCCAGATCCAAAACCAAAACACGGGGGTCGACGCACATCTCTAGATCAGATACGGGGACTGGAACAGGACAGTAAGCCACTGCAGCCAGGAGTGAGAACATTGATCAAGTCCAATTGGAGAAATGCACTATATAAAAGTTGTTCTAACAATGAACATGCTAGCAGAAGAGGTTTAAATAGGGATCTCCCAGCGCCTATTGATCATTGACAAATCCAAGATGGCGGCGCCCATGCTCTGCCACCGTGGGTACTACTAGATGGTATTTGTCATGCCACATGGAGATGTGCCAGCCACAGTCTCTGGAACACCAGACGCAACCAGGAGTGGCATGGATGGCGATGACATGACACTGCTGGACCCAGCAATGGGCAGGGTCGTTAAGAAACAGCCCGGGGAGGGGGTGTGGTCTAATCACAGGAGGCGTGGCCATACCCACATAGGAAATAAAAAAATAAAACATAATCCTAGTGCGCACTGGGGAGGGGGGTGCTGTGAGCCCCTCAGCCCAGCGCTAATCCGGGGGGGGCATGATCAGTGTGTCCCCCCACAGGCAGAGGAGACTGCTGCTGCAGCCTCCCACTGCAGTCCAGCACACAGTAGTGTCTGCTGGGCTGCTGTCAAGTAAGAGGGAGGTGGCATCAGACCTGGGCCCCTTCAACAAACCCAGGCCTGAATAATTCATACCCTCCCCCTCTCTCTGCGCCCCTAGCAATGGAGTCTACAATCCTGGTGTGTGGCGGTAGCTATCAGGGCCAAGCTTCAGAATCCATTTCAGAGCTTGGTAAATTTGGCAATAAAAACCTATGGGGGCTGCTTTTGCAAGCAAAAACTGGTGACCGCAACTGGTGATATCTGATGCAGTCCCCTGTACATACATTCAGGGGATACTTAATATCTCCGAAAATGGGTGTTTTGGGGAGATAGTCCACAATTATTAATTGCTAAATTTCCCTAAAATTTCAGACTCTTAACTTTAGATACAGTATCTTATAGAGGTAGCACTATAACACATGCACATACATAAATGTTATAAAAAGCATGTAAGGTACAATTATGACACTTGATGTATAGACAGTTCTACTTTGTTAATATATAAGGGGACAATAATATTTGATATATTAATTAAGCGGGTATTATAAATTATTAATAAATAAGGATGCACTAATATTTTGTATAATAAATAAGGGGAAACATATTGTTATTAAGTGAGACTTGTATTTAGTATAATAAATAAGGGGGGCACTAATATTTAATATACTAAATAAGGGGGCACAGTAAATTATTATAGCAAATGAGTGAGCACTAATATTTAATATACTAAATAAGAGGACACAGTAAATTATAATAAATGAGTGAGCACTAATATTTTAAATTACAATAAATAAGGGGTTATGAATATTTAATATAATAAATTAGGGGGCACAATAAATTATTATAATAATAGGGGGACACTATTGTTGTTATTATTATTATATTATGTAAAGAAATCAAAAGGCACTGTGTTTTACTTCATTTTCTCTTTAAGGGGCCTATTTAACAACATTTGCAAAATTGCCCCAAAAAATAATATCTCATATCGACTCTAGTCACAATGATTAGAGATGGTGGTTCGGGGCAAGATCTGAAGGTCTTTCTCTGGCTGGGTCTTCCCCATAGACCGAACACGCCACCGCAATCTGAAGGAACACATTAAATACCTATTTGAAACACATTAAATAACACAACCAGTTTGGTTCAAATTAATCATCAACTAAATTCTTATTTATTCATTTCATAAATTATTCGAGGATATTGATAAACTTTTATAAACATTTTTGGTGAGGATCTCAAATCTCAAAGAGATACATTTCCGTCTTCTGCTGTTATAATTTTCTTTTTTTTAGTGTAAATGCTTTTAAAACCAAATATTTGTATTATACATAGTCCCACATTCAGCAACCCTGTACATTTTCACTTATTCCATGACAATTCAGGTTACATTTGCAGTTCTCTGGAAGTGTTCCAGATTTCAGGAGACAGTAAAATACATATTTTGCTGAGTTGTCTAATAGTGACTATGGGCTCTATTTACTACAATCCGCATATTGAATGCAGATTGTAGTGTGATATTATCGTAGGAGTAGAATTTTACGAATTCTACTCCAATTGCCCTGTAATAACTATAGGTGATGCTAAAATAATGTGAAAAGGGTGTGAAAACACCCTTTTTCACTTTATTTTAGTAAAAATAATGTTAATAAATAGAGCCCTATGACACCTGGATCTTCGGAGAAATGCAGAAATTGTTTATTTAATTTATTCAAGGATTTTCAAAAAAGCCAATTTGGAAAAATCATTGTTTGCATATTGGCCATTTTTACTTATTTACAGGGAGAGGACAGGGAAAGCATGCACTTTAGAGTCCACTGGTCCAGATACTTTAAACTCTCTTATCAAATTTAAGGCAACTTTAGCAGGTTGTTTATGCTTTTTAAGATCTCCCTAACATTAAGAGGTTATGCTCTAAGACAAGCAAGGTTGAGCATGCGTTAGTCAGATTCTGGCCCAGGGCTGGTGGTGGTTGGTGCCAGTATTCCAGATCCAGAATGTGAACGTTTTCCATAAAGAATTATTCAGAGAATCTTTTTTATACCTATTGATCATTCTACATTTGTATTTGTCTTGACCTACTAATTAAAACATGGATTATTGGGTGTGCTATGATTGTTGGCCTCACCCTTTTCTTGAGCTGCTGTATGAAATATCTGCAGAATGGCATGTCCTTAGAAAGTCCTGATTCAGATAAGAAAGGAAAGATGGTGCGCTGTAATTCAAATGTTGTCCAGTATGGGAACCAGCTCTGACACAAGCCCTCACAAAAGAACACAAACTGTAAAAAAAGGTGTCTGCGCTAATTCCAATACAAAATAACCCAAGACTGTATAATAATTATACAAATTTATTAAACATATATTTGTTAAACATGTATAAGAGAACTGCAGTTCAAACTAAAAACATATACATACATTAAGCATTGATACTCAGTGTAAATGTGCCTCCAAACTTTACGACTTGTGGCAAATAACTAACACAATATAACTAAACACAATGTGTCTATGAAATGCCTCAATAGAGTATTTGAGACCAGTGGAAATTCAATCCCTTCTATATACCTTATATGGAATTAGCGCAGACACCTGATTCAGATAAGCATTATTCGGTTTATATTGTTGATTTTTATATTGTTGATTTTTATTATTCTCTTTTAGGAGAGATGATGTAGTTCAACAACAGCTACAGGCTAAGTATTACTGAGGGGCCCTTTATCTAAAAATGTCACTGTGAGTTTACATGTACTGGTTCCAGTAAAGTGTCTCCTATATCTTTGCTGCATGTTTGATACTTGATAAAAGAAGCATATTCTTCAATAGAAAAGTACAAGCAAACCACCAGTGAAATCTGATATGCTGATAGCAAGAGAGGATTTGTGGGAGATTCCTAATATAAACATAACAGAGGTTAATAATCAAGAATAAGATAAAAAATATATATATATAACAAGCACAAGCAACCTTAAGATTGTTAGTTGAAGACGACCAGCTAATTCACATAAAATGAAAATAATGCAAAGGGCAAGTTGGATGCATTACAGAAGCTGCAAAAAAGATCCAGTTTAAACAGTAAGCTGTTTCTACTGAAGAAAATACCTAATGAGACTTGGTAGATAATGGACAGTAGCATATAAATAGGATACCTGCAAATCAATAGCTGAGAACAAGAAGTGACCACATAGTAGCCATATTTCTGTGTAGTCTACCTGACACATACTGTACAGCACAGGTTCTCAAACTTAGTCCTCGGGACCCCAGACAGTGCATGTTTTCCAGATCTCCTCACAGAAACACAAGTGATATCTTTGATATTTTGCTGTGGTCCCTCATACATATATCAAGGTGGTATTTGTGGGTACCCCCTAGAAAAAGTTGTTTTTCAAAGAATATTCTGCTAATATTTTTTGATAAATATGAGACTACTTTTGAATCCTGATCGCAGTAAAGTTTATCTCACAATATTTCCTTGCAAGTTTGATGCTTGGACAAGGAAGTATATTCTGCACCAAAAAGTATTTGGGAAAGAGTTTGATGGAACTAAACTGCCATATATGTATTCAGGGGGAATTAGGCGCTTTGGAGTGGAAACATATCAAGGAAGAGTCAGAGTTATTAATGGCATGCTATATCAGCATTATAAAAAGTAAAATTCTTTGTGTTTGAGTCACTTTGCAAATTATATATGGTTTGGAATAGTTTGTTTATAATATACGCATGGTGTGAATACTTGTATAAACAGATGTAAAAGCTATCCTTGTCTTCATCAACCTCTGACATCACAAGTCATAAAATATAATAATAACTTTTACTACGGTGGCCATGTTAGTACACACCTCATCCATCCATGAAGAGTAACAAACATAACTATTTTTCACATCTATTTATACACTGAGTGCAAACATTACCTACTGCTACTCTGTTTATGTTCTGACTCCCTCCATCACATTTACCTAAGGGAGACATTACACTCTTCCAAATAGACACAGCACAATTTAGGAAACCCGCCGACCCATACACCTCCCCATCCAGCATACTGTCACCAATAGGATCGCATGACACATCTGCATGACAGCTTTTCTTTCTTTCATTAGAAAAAAATGAAATGCATAATTAAACAAAAAACAACAACACAGTATAGCAAAATGTAATGGAATAATTTAGTACCTAAAAATAAATACTAAAAAATAAAAAATATATATAATTTTAGTGACTGATCCTGTATTATAAGGAATATTGCACTGAGTAATGTGAAATATGTAAGAATAAAAGAAGGTACCTCAGTGTTCCTTGAGCGCTATAAAAGCCCTCGCACTGCAGACTTGTACTTTTATGTAATAACTTCTCGGTGACTTCTAATTTCCTTATAGCTTACATCTGGGGGGTTTATAATACCATATACATACTTGCCTACTCTACGGGAATGGCCAGGAGGCTCCCAAAAGTCAGATGGTTGTCCATAACAGTGGGAGACTGCCCACTCTTATCGAGCACAGTTCGGTGGTCATGGGAGGGGGCGTTATTGGGTGATGACGTGATTTGCGCTGAATCTCATCACCACAGTCCCGCGTCCTGCCTTACAATGTCTGTACTCTCCCCACTGTATATGGGACTGCCAGAAAGTCACTAATTTATATTAGAAATATAAGGCTGATCTTATTATATTGTTTTGCAAAATGAATAACAGTATTATAGTCCATTAGGTTATTTACGAGGCACAATTACTAACTGAAAACGTTCCCTAGAATTCTGTGCGGAGAATTATAGTGAAAATATTGACTGAAAAATATAGTTGAACAATTAGGTTAATTGCTATATAACTTTGTGTATAACTTAGAGGAAACAGCAAAGCAATTAATAATCGTAACCTATGAAAACACATTGAGAATTTCAGACTGAATGGTATAAGAGAAGGTAGGCCATTCATCTTCCTGACTTAATGTTGACTTTAAGTAATTTCTTATTCCCCTGTGGGATGTAAGAGTAGGAATATGCAACAAAAGATGGGAGAAGTCATGTTATACATTACGTGTATGTGGAAATCCGCTTTCCAGCTTACTTAAAGGGACACAATCATAAAAAATATATTACAGGTTGAGTCTCCCATATCCAAAATGCTTGGGACCAGGGATATTTTGGATATCGGAATATTCCGTATTTTGGAATATTTGCATAAAATAATATAATATCTTGGGAATGGGACCCAAATCTAAACACAGTATGCATTTATGTTTTATATGCACCTTATACACACAGCCTGAAGGTTATTTTGTACAATATTATTAATAATTTGTGCTTTAAACAAAGTTTGTGTACATTGAACCATCAGAAAGCAAAGGTTTTACTTTCTTAGGCATGCTAAAAATATTCCATATTTCGGCATATTCCGTATATGGGAATATTCCGTATTTCGGAATATTTGGATATGGGAGACTCAACCTGTATGTTATGTTTAATCTTTATGTAACTAAATATAAATCTCTGCTGTCAGTGCTGCAAAAATAAGCTTGCAAGCAGGGGTCCCCTCCTCTATCCCCGGCGGACGGCAGCAGACTGATGCGTCTGACCGCCGACCGCGGCATCAGTAGACTCTGAGCACTAGAGTGTGCCCAGTCTACTGCATATGCGCAGGTCACCGGGGAAATGGCGCGGCCGATATCGGTGATTTCCTCACTGCGCAAAAAGGCCGGAAAAATGTCTGCAGCTGCCATTTTCCAGAGTTTGGTGCAGGGCTGAGACACCCGAGACGGGACCTCGGAGAGGTAAGTATTAGATAATATGGGTGCAGGGTGTGCGGTGTGGGCCCCCCCTGCACCCAGGGACCCGTGTGCAACGCACACCCTGTACCCATTATAGATACGCCGCTGCCTGCAAGCAAAAGTTTCCTCCATGTTTTGGGGGTGATGGGGGTGGGTTATTGAGTAAGATTACAATGAAATATGCAATAAGGTGGGATTCCCAGCTTTATGAGTCCAAAGCAGAGTGTGTACTAATCCAGCTGATGTAGCGTACGTTGTGTAACATCGCTTTCTGCACGTCTATGCGCCTATAAAGAGTTGCATGAAGTTGCAGCACTCGCTTGCTTGGTTAGACCAGACAGGTGACAGACATTTCATGGCCAATGAGATCCTGCTCAGATTAGGCCAGTGTCATTTTAAACAAGAAGAGGGCAGTTGGAGCTGGTGAGAGAGGCGAGCTGGGTGACGCCATTCAGCAGCGTGAGGCAGATAAAGGGATAAGCAGATGAGAAGGAGAGACTGCCACAAGCAGGCTGGCTAAGACTTGTGACTCCACACAGAGAGTCCCACCAAAGCGAGAGCTGTACCTGACTCAGTATACTACCTTGTAAAATAAAACCATTTATATGTCCATAAGCATCCATCGTTGTGGACATATGGGGGAGATTTATCAAAGCTTGGAGAGAGAGAAAGTGGAGAGAGGTTAAGGGGCCTATTTAAGATGATCATTATCGAGGTCCGAACGGATTAACACACTGACTTGCCGCAGATGCCGGAGCAATACATCATAGCTCCGGCGCTGAGACAGCTAATTTGAAAATCAGCTGTCCCAGCGAGCGGCTTCTTTTTCGGGGCAGTGAAGCCACGATGCCCCGACGTGCGGCGGAAGGAGCCGGACGTCGGGGCGGAGGGATCCGGAAGGGTCCCTATTCGCAACCCGGGACTCCTTCCCATAGGGAAGTAGCGGGTAACGGTAGCAAACGCCATCTGAAGATGGCGCAGGCTACCGCAATCAAGCTCCGAACAAATAATATTTTCGGAGCTTGATGAATTCTGGGTCTGATTCAGAGCCGCTCGTAAGCGGCCGCTCGTTCGCTCCGAGCGATGTTCGCACAACTGCGCATGCGTATGGTTTGTATGATTTGGCATGCGCTAACCATTCATTGCGGTCGGAAATTGTGTGTTCGCAAAATAGCGAATGCCTGCTAATTTGAGTGACAGAATGAGGCGTTTGTGGGTGGTAACAGGGGAAGGTGCTTGAAAACAGGCAGTGGAGATCCGAACGCAGGCGTGCCAAATGGTCAAAAAGGGGCGTTTTAAGGGTGTGCATAATTAACAAAGCAGCGTCATCGACCACGTCACTTGGTTGTTTCTTAGCCTGAACTGTTCGCATGATTGCGGTAGGAAAATCCAACCACAAGCACTGCGAGCAGTTCATACGCCTGTCGATGTACTCGATTAATCTAATAAATAGCGGAGATGACGTAGGATGCGAGCGGCCAGGGGGCGTTTTATAAAAAATAGCGAGCGCATGTTTCGTTCGCTCGTTCAGTCATAGAGGCGTCAACAGACCGCAAAGAGCAAGCGCTCTATTTAAATATCCGGCCCCTTTTTGTGAACGAGCGAGCGCAAATAGCGTCCGGCTCTGAATCAGGCCCTCTGTCCCCATACTAGTGTGTGGGGATAGCGGGCCATTCCGCAAGAGCAAGGTAAGCTGGACATATCTGTGATATCTCCTGCTTTACCTTCGTGATGAATGGCCAAATAACTGAATTTTTTTACACATGCAGGTGAAAATGTGTATTTTTTCACCTGCTTTTGTAAAAATTAAGTGATGATGAATAGGCCCCAAAGTAACAACCAATCAGCTTCTAATTGTCAGTTTACAGGTTGTGTTTGCAAAATGACAGTAACGAGCTGATGGGCTGGTACTTTATCTCTCTCCAAGTGCATCAACTCCATAGTTTCTTATACGTTTATATTAGAGATGAGTGGGTTCGGGTCTCAGAGATCCCTCACCTGAGTTTTGTATTGAGCAGGCTTAATGCTGATTGGCTGAGAGAGCTGTCTGTCACGGCTCTCAGCGTTAAGCCCATTGAAAATACAGAAAAAGAAGATGACGCCCACCATCCCCCGCCACATGACACCGCCGGCACCCCTCGCTGCCGACACCCCCCGCTGCCGACACCACAGCTGCCGACACTGCCTGCATCCCTGCCCCACATACTGAGGGCACCGTCAGCGACCTCCACACTGCAGACACTCCCACAATGAGGACACCACCAGCACCCCTGCACTGCCGACACTGTCAGCACACATGCACTGAGGACACTGCTGGCACCCCCGCTCTGCCGACACCCTGCATTGAAAACACCCCTGCACTGCCGACACAGTCAGCAAACCTGCACTGAGGACATCACTGGCACCCCCGCTCTGCCGACACCGCCGGTACCCATTGACAGCACCGCAGCACTGTCATTCTATGTACTGAGGACACCGCCAGCAACCACCACACTGCCGACACAGCCAGCAAACCTGCACTAAAGACACCGCTGGCACCCCCGCACTGCCGACACAGCCAGGAAACCTGCACTAAAGACACCGCTGGCACCCCCGCACTGCCGACACAGCCAGCAAACCTGCACTAAAGACACAGCTGGCACCCCCGTGCTGCCGACACAGCCAGCAACCCTGCACTAAGACACCGCTGGCACCCCCGCACTGCCGACACAGCCAGCAAACCTGCACTAAAGACACCGCTGGCACCCCCGCACTGCCGACATCACCGATACCCTTCACCGAGGACACTGCCAGCACCGCATCACTGCCATTCCATGTACTGAGGACACCGTCAGCAAACCCGCTCTGCTGACACTGCTGTCACAGTAAGTGCACTATTGGTGTATCCAACCCACACTATATAACACACTGTATCCGTGTTGGAAATTTGAAACTGAACTTCCACATGTTAGTGCGCCCACTGTGTCACTTAGCTTAGTCAGCCAGCTAGCTGGATGCAGCCTTTTGGCTTTAACTAGATGAAGCTAATAATATTGTGAGGTGGTCAAAATTGATTGGAAATGACTGGAAATAAATGTTAATGAGGTTAATTATACTGTAGGAACAAAACCAGGCCCATTTTATGTGATTTTAGCTGTTTTTATGATTTTTTAAGAAAAAATCCAGATCCAAAACCAAAACACGAAAACAAAGCAAGGAGGTGAGGTTTTGGCAAAACCAATCCATATCGAAAACCAGGCGGGATCCAGATCCAAAACCAAAACATGAGGGTCGGCACACATCTCTAGTTTATATATATCAGCACTGCGATGTTGCTATCTAACTCCTAGTTGTGTATACACTTTAAGGGCCCCAAAGTGCATATAAAGGTGTGACCCGGATTTCCAGCATTCTCCATCAGATTTCATAGTGTTGTGGACATTGGGTTAAAGGAAACTCCATTATTTAAAGGGACATTTGCAGGGTGCTAACAGTATGCATATTATGTTAAGTTTATGTGAATATCCAGTTTTTGTGTATTTTATATATATGTAATATATAGCTATGGGGCATATTCAATTAGCGCTGAAAAGCCGTTTTCAGCGATAAAGTATCGCAAGTGACGTCATTTCGCCATGCAAAAAGTTTCCTCTGTATTCAATTCCAGAGACCTTTCGCCGGTGCGGAAACGCAATGGAAGCGGCGAAAAAGTTTTGCCTATGAATAGGTGTAGAAAAAAGTGCAGAATTGAGGTATTGGGATACAAACTTTGGAAACCCCCCCTGCACCCATGGGACAGTCCCCCAAAAGTAAACTGGATCAAAAAAAGTTGAAAAAATACTTTAGAACACCCCCAAAAAGTACTTTCATTTTGGGGTGAAAAAGTTCAAAGTTGGGGGACAAATTTAAAAACTAGTGAAATAGACTCCAGGGGGGACCCCAAGTATGCCCCAGGTGTTTTTAAGTTAGCAGGTGGTTGTGGCAGGTGGATTTTTTAAGTTTTTTAAAACTTCACTTTAGCAACTTCAATATATGCTAGCACACATTTTCGTGTAACCCATAAATTTTCTGGGACTACTTATTTTCTGCTAAAATACAGCTAAATGCTATTCTTCAACACTAATGCAAAGACGCTAATTAGCAGCTATTGGGAGCAGTTAAGTACCCCAAATACCTTCAGCAGGCATATTCGGGGGTATCTATAGGGATCCCCATTGTTAGTGTATCTTTTGGGGGGTGTCAGGCTGATTCTTCGAATCTGTCAGCACTTTTCGCCTGTTTGTGTTTCTCCGGGTCCCGTTTTCGACGATTTTTTATTGAATACGGGGATAAGCGGGGACAAGCGCGATACTTTTTCCCATGGAAAACCAGCGATGTCGGCGAAAAGTCCAGCATGCGAAAAGTACGGGACTTTCGTGTCTAATTGAATACAGCCCTATGTGTGGTATTACGACTGACACTGTACAGTGCATGTCATTACATGGACAGCTGCTGAAGAGGTCAGGAGCAGGTCACATGACCAGTGTCAGACATATGGCAGTTGGCCAGGTAGAGACTGAGGTATCGGACTGAGAGCAGGACACCGACGCTGGTAAAAGACTCCTGACAGGAACCAGCGGCTGTGTGACAAGCGGCACCAAACGCGCACGGAGGGGGGGTTTCTGAGTACCCAGAAAGAAACACCCCCCCCACCTGCCGATCACGAAGTGTAGTGCAGACCGCAGTGAGTGCGGTCTGCACTACACACTAACGAACACTCCCCAGCACTGGGTAGTACACTCAGTGTGTTATTTTAGCAGCCAATAAGAGCCAGACATACTCTCATTGGCTGCTACCATGGAGGGAGCCGGCTGGAGCTCACTCATAAGTCCACCTTCAGGCTCCCGCCACAGCAATTTGTGCAATTTTTTGTGACCACATACACCGCTAACGGCTCCCGACTGTTCAGTGAGAACAGGAGCTCTACAGTTAGCGGCTGCTGATTGGCTCCGTCTCCTGACAGTTCCCACATGGGCTGGTCAGTGTGTCAGGAGCAGGAAGACAATCAACAGACGCTAACTGTAGAGCGGCTGCTGATTGGCTGATGGCTCCTGACAGTTCTCACTGAACAGTTGGGAGCCGGTTAGCGGTGTATGTGGTCACACACATACACCGCTAATGGTAAGTATATGGATCACGTACTCGGTTTGTTTATTTTGGAAAGACCCCCCCTGGATTCTACGGAGACAAGCGCAAGGATGAGGGTGAGTATAGGATCTTTTTTTCAGGTACTCCAAACGGGATCTACAGAGACAAGGGGACGAGGACATCTGGCAGCAGGTAAGTACTATGTGTACTGTCTTTGTTTAACTATTTACTTTAGAGTGTAGGTACAGGTGCCGACTGCCTGCTGGCACTTATAGTTCCACAAATGCCAAAGGGCAGGCACCTGTAGTTCCACTGTAAAATACAATAGTTTACTTTGATTTTACACTTTATTACCCCCGTGCCCACAGCCCAGGGGTGGGGGGAAGAGCCCCAGTCTTCAGACCAAGCCTGGGGTTTCGGGAGGGGGGCTTTTATCGGGGGTCCCCACCTCCCCTGAGATCCCCGGCTTGGCCTGACAGGCTTGGGGTGAGAATGCATTGGCCCTGGAGACCCGGTAATAGGGTCTCCTGGCTGTGGCATTACACCCTGGTTGGTTTTGGTCTAGATTTAAATATAGGGGTACCCCTATGCAATTTTTTTCCCCTATATTTAAAACCAGAACTGTCCCTGCAGCCTGGTGCTGGTGTCTAAATTACGGTGGAATCCTACTCATTTTGTTCTCCGAAATTTTTGCAACCAGGACTGGTTGACAAGTCCAGGGCTGGTTATAGCTTTTGGAGGGGACCCTACGTCATTTAAAAAAAAAAAAACTCATTACATTAGGTATACAGGTAGAAACATACACAAATCACACTGATCTGTGTATGTTTCTGGCAAACTCGCATCTCAGGAGGTGGTTTATTTGAAACTTCAATTTATCAGTGAGTTTGCTACAATCTCACCCGAGATTGTAAACTCGAATCTTAGTAAATTCCCGAGTTGCATCTGTTTCATGTAAAGTACTTTCCAGTTTGTCTTTAGTAAATTGCGAGTTGAAAAACATGCCTAAACTCACGTGAGATTGCAATCTCACCCAACTCGATTCTTAGTAAATTTACCCCTTAATGCCTAATTTCGAAGGCGATTGTTGCATATAGAATTGATGGATGAAAACATTGATGTAAGTGGGGCATATCTACATATGTGACATATGTAAAACCACGCATCTTAAGATAGTTAGCATTTTGCACATGGTAACACTATAAGTTACCCATTACTAGCCAGCAGTTGATGATGTATAAGAAGCATTTGGAGGGGCCTGATGGCATATTATGGGTATGTAGAGGAGACTAGAAGATCTGGGTGGGCAAGATGGCGCTGTATTTTAAGAGATTTCAGCCTTTCCACACTGGTTAGACTTATCCCTGAAAGTCTACAATTAGATAGAAATGGAGTGGAAAAAAGTATGGAGAAATGGGCGATATCTCTTATAATACACAAGAAGTGCTCTTGAAGTTTTGAAATAAATACTTATCTCAAAAGCGATGTTCTGCCTTTTCGGTCCCTTAGTTGTCTAGCAAACCCCAACGGTACTCCAAATATGCAAATAAAATTATAACAAGCAATGTGTAGTATCCTTTATGATGCAAATGATATTACTCCCAATCCTCCCCGTCAAAACTGCACTGGGATCTATGTGGAAATATTGGATGGTACACACTCTCCTATGTGATACATTCGAAGACACACCTGAGTTACGGGTAAATCGTGTTAGGTCTTACTCGTATGGGTATCTTTAGTGTTCTTTCTTAATGATGGCATTCTATCTCCATAGGTACCCTTCTAAATTATTAGGTACACACCTAACTTACACAAACATGGGTGATAATCAACTCATAGAGGTTTCTTTCCTGGGTGAATATGGCAATTTCTCCCCTATTCCTTGAGTAAAATGTGGACAGTAGGAATGGTATGGTACGTGGTAGAAAATGTTGATGCGTACCAGTACTCACATGTGGCACGGGGTTGGTAGGTGCATCTGGGTTTCTTTATCTCATATTACAGAATACCAAGATTTAAAAAAAAAAAAATTTTTTTTTTTTTTTTCAGAAAGTGTACATTTATTTTCACATCTTCATTAAAAAATGTATAAAACATGCGGTCAGCAAAATATAAAAATAGAAATATCCAGGTCGTGAATCGGAGTCTGCACCAGTGTATAATGAGGTAAGTGTGATAGAGCTGGTAAAAAAATCCTAGGTTCGCTCCATGCACAAAAAATAAAATAAACACATACCTCAAAATACCACTGTGCAGAGTCCTCCTTCCTGTGGTCCTCCAGAACCAACGCGTTTCGAGAATAGTCTCTTTATCAAGGTGTCACCACGTACCATACCATTCCTACTGTCCACATTTTACTCAAGGAATAGGGGAGAAATTGCCATATTCACCCAGGAAAGAAACCTCTATGAGTTGATTATCACCCATGTTTGTGTAAGTTAGGTGTGTACCTAATAATTTAGAAGGGTACCTATGGAGATAGAATGCCATCATTAAGAAAGAACTCTAAAGATACATATACGAGTAAGACCTAACACGATTTACCCGTAAGTCAGGTGTGTCTTCGAATGTATCACATAGGAGAGTGTGTACCATCCAATATTTCCACATAGATCCCAGTGCAGTTTTGACGGGGAGGATTGGGAGTAATATAATTTGCATCATAAAGGAGCCTACACATTGCTTGTTATAATTTTATTTGCATATTTGGAGTACCGTTGGGGTTTGCTGGACAACTAAGGGACCGAAAAGGCAGAACATCGCTTTTGAGATAAGTATTTATTTCAAAACTTCAAGAGCACTTCTTGTGTATTATAAGAGATATCGCCCATTTCTCCATACTTTTTTCCACTCCATTTCTATGTAGAGGAGACTGATGGCATGTATTGGGCATGTGGTGGGTGACCGATGGCATATTTAACTATATTTTATCTGGCACTCTGATAGCAAAAGATTGCATGCCCCTGCACTAGGGTGCCACATTGTCAGCAACTGGGAGGAACTCCACCCAGACCTGGCTGTTTCTGCCACCTAATTTCCTAAAGCCCAATAAACAGGCAATAATGATGATGATGTACTATTAATCATGGAGGCAAAGTATGATATATACAGAATAAAAAGAGTTAATTTATCCAGTAGGCAACATAATAAAAAGCTCAGGTGGAGCACTTTGGATAGAGTTGTCTCTTTAGAAGTATTGGGGGCCCCTTTAAAATTTGCTATGGGTCCCACAAAGTTCTAGTTACACCCCTGAATATCACCCACTATCAGAATCCAAAAATGAATATTTTCGCTTTAATACTACAGGATACTGGGACAGAGGTTAGCAGCAAAGTGACAGCTACCACAAATATGAATGTTTGGATTTAATATATTCAATGGAAGCCACTACATTGAAAGTGGTATTATTGTTTAACAATAAACATTAATTAGCTTATAGTGTTGTCTGACATATTGGAATCTCCAAACACTGGCGTCTCTGTTTATCATTTTGAATGGTTGTAAACCATTGAATTATGTTCTTGGGGAAAAGACCTCTTAACATGATGTAATCTGTAAAGCGATTATTACAAGTGCTCTTACACAGAATTTGATCTCCTAGGACAAAGATGTATAATCTGAATTATCTTTTCCAAGGGACAGAGGGGATTTCATACTGTACATTTATCTCCAATACTCTAGGGCAGAAATATGCTTCAACTCTCCAACTGCTACAGGACTACAAGTTCCAGCATGCACTGACAGCCACGGTAATTTCTAGTTTCACTACTGCTCGATCACCACAGGTGGTCGAGCAGTAGCATAAATACATGTTTTAAAGTTTCATATCATAATAGAATTACACATTGGGTAACAGCCTGCAGACTTACTGGACTCACCGCAGTGCTTTCAATCCCATAAAGTGTGTTTATTGAGGAACTGGTTAGCTGATTGGCAGCAAAATAAGGGTAAAGGTGCATACACACACAACGATTTTTTATACGATTGTCGTTAACGATATAGTTTATCGTTCAATCGTTGTAAAAATCGTTCACTTTCTGAGTTAAAACGATGAACGATTATCGTTCATGCACGTTCACGTTTGTAGTTTGTAGTTCAGTCAGACTGACCAACTCAACGATTTTCAGTAAGGGAATATTCAAAAATCATTTGTAGTTCAAAAAAATCATTCATTACACTTTACCAAATCTGACAGATAATCGTTCATAAAATCGTTCATAAAATCGTTGTGTGTGTATGCAGCTTTAATGCTCCATTTGTGCTACACAGGCAGGTAATTGAATGAGGATTTTGCGAAACGCGTATCATTGGCAGAACAGGAGCAGGCAGGACCAAGCAAACATAAGCAGAATACAGCATGTGTGCACCCAGAACACAATGTAACATGGTAAATTGTGTGACGTAGGTGGCAGTCTATCTGCTTTTCTTGATTTACTTTTCCATTTGGGTTACTGCAGAAGATTCCCAGTTAGAATTCAATTATTTTGTGTTTCTAATAAAATACAGTTTATATTGAAAATGCAATATTTACATTTATTAATAACTATCCAGATAATATCCTCTCTGGGGTATATCTTTACATTATTATAATGTAGAAAATGAAAAATACATAGTACGTTTAATGTGACGATAGCATTTACTACAAACACTTTTCTTTTAGGCTACTTGGCCACCTTCAGCCTATCATGGAGCCTGCACATGAGCTCCTGTTCTTCAGCTGAGATGCATCTTACTGAATAGTTAAATATGATTTTATCTTCCTACATTTCAACCCTAGGTGAGCTCCAGATATGTGCTTTGTAGCTGAGTTCTAGTTACTGCTTGCTAACAGAAATTTTAAGCTCCATGTAGTTCTCATTTTTGGACTTAAACTTCGAGACGAGGGATAAGTGAGTTGAATTCAATTATGGGGAATATTCAATTAAATGCGGGGTTTGCTGAGCACAAAAAAGCTCCGGGTTGCACGCCTGGAGCTATTAAATTAATCAGCATTCTCCCCTTGCAATAAACCCTAGGATAACGCACTGTAAAACATTACACGTAAAATGCTGGAATCTGTGGGTTTCCCCATGCGTGAAATCCCAGAGGCTGCATTCAATGCAGATATTTCCACACAAATCAACATTAAGCACGGGGACGCAGGACCTAATTGAATAGGTCCAGGCTATCATTGGATTGGATATGTGTCTAGAATCTAGAGAAAACTATATCGCCTGAATAATAGCGGTTTTAGGTATGTATTTTCAGCTATATGTATCGCCGCAGTCAGGACCGCATTATATGTGGGGAGGACGGGGCGTTTGTCCAGGGGTCCCCACACATTGGGGCCCCCCACATTGCCGCATACATACTCTGGCCAGCTCCCGGCAGCAAACAGAAGCAATGACAGTGCAGGCAGCACATGAGCACAGTCACTGATGGACCGTGGCTGCTGGCTGACGATGGAAGCCCCACTCACTCACTGACATACTGCCGCTATTTGTGGGTGTATGGGTAGGGGGCGGAACCTAATGCTGTGAATTGCCCGCCCCCATCAGAAGCCTGTATGATAAGGATGGCCATCCCTATTGAATGATGCTGCAAGTCTGAAACAGGTTAGTGTGTGTGTGTGTGTGCCCTGTCCCTTCCCCCCATCTCTCTCTCTTCCTCTCCCTCCCTCTGTCTCTTGCTCTCTCTCATCTTTCTCTCTTCCTTCCCATCCTCTCTCTCTCTCCCTATCCTCTCTCTCCCTCCCTCCGTCTGTCTCTCACTCTCTCCCTTACTCTCTTTCCTCCTATCCTTTCTCCCTCCCTTCTCTCTTCCCCTCCCTCTCTCTCCCCCTCCCTTTCTCACCCCCCTCTCTCTCCCCTTCCATATCTCACCCCCTCTCTCTCTCCCCTCTCTCTCTCCCCTCCCTTTTGCACCCCCCTCTCTCTCTCCCCCTCTCTTTCTCACCCCCTCTCTCTCCCCCTCCCTTTCTCACTCCCCTCTCTCTCCCACTCCCTTTCTCCCCCCCTCTCTCTCCCCCCTCCCTTTCTCACCTCCTCTCTCTCTCTCTCTCCCCTCCCTTTCTCACCCCCTCTCTCTCTCCCCCTCCCTTTCTCACCCCCCTCCCTTTCTCCCCCCTCTCTCTCTCCCCCTCCCTTTCTTACCCCCTCTCTCTCTCCCCTCCCTTTCTCACCCCCTCTCTCTCTCCCCTCCCTTTCTCACCCCCCTCTCTCTCTCCCTCATGACTTCTCTCTATCTCCCTTTCTCTGTCCCCTCTCTCTCCCCCTCCCTCTCTTGTTTTCTCTCTCTCTCCCTCTATTTTGCTATCCTCCCTTCCTCTCAATGGGGCCCATTTATCATTATATATTTGAGGTTTAATCCCGAAAACACCCGTTCTCGTGGGTTAACCACAAATACTAAGTTTCCCTCAGATGTATTAATGAGGGACGACAGCAGGTACCTCTGATTCCCGCTGCAATCCCTCCATTCCCGCAGGCAACCACATAGGTTTCTGTGGGGGATGTGATGCTGCCAAATTCAAATTTACCAACATTATTGGCCCCCACCTATGAGTTACACTACGCATAATTAGCCAGCGGAGGGTTCCTCAGGATCCCGTGTTCCTGCATGTGCCGGATAATACATCCGGGTGCTATGATCACATATTGCAATGCGATCATGGGTGGTAATGTCATGCCCGTATCGCTTTGCAATCATTAATAAATGGGGACATATATCTCACTACCTCCCTCTCTCCCTTTCTCCCCCCTCTCTATCTTTCTGTCTCCCTCTTCATCTCTGCCTCCTTCTCTCTCTAACGCCCCACTCAAAATTCTACGTTTGCCCCTGGCAGTGTACTAGATCATGTCCGCTATGTTGCCGGCAGTCGGTTCCCAGCAGTGTTGCGGACATGATAAAGTAGGCTGCGACCTTGCCTGTCAGTGGAGAGACCAGAGACAAGGAAAGGGGCATAGTAGTGGAAGCGAGAGGCTGTGGCAATATTATTGATGGGGCCTTCACAACTTAGTTGCCCCGGGGACCCCACAAGCTTTAATCCGGCCCTGGCCGCAGTCAATTTGCAGAATTTTACTGTAAAAATAAATAAATACATAAATAAACCAACATGACCCGCTACCCCCAAAAAGTGAAACCAGCATCATAGAATAGACCGGGACAGTTGTATAATGATAGGCCAGTATCAATTACTAAATCTAGTCTGTGTATTGGTAGGGTCATAGTGAACTTTTCCAAGCCCGGGTAAAATCCGGCATGTAAGACTATGCCGCTTAAAAAAAAAAAAAGTATTTGCTCCATGGGTTGTTACGCTATGTGCCCCTCAGCCAGGGGCAAATCCGGAGGGGGTACATCAGTACCACACAGTACCACACAGCCAGAGGAGCCTCCCTGGTCTCACTGCAGCTCAGCACATGGCAACGTGCACTGAAGAGACACAGGCTGCTGCTGATAGGTAAGGGGTAGAGACGGCTGGCGGGTAATTAGTACCCACTATAGTACCCCTGTATATTGGATGTAATTAAGCTATTTACTGGTTATATTTCACCTTTGGGAACCTTCACAGTTCATCTCAATAATGTTTTTCACTCTTTAACTTCTAAGTCGCAATGCAATGCAACTTAGACGCACCAGAAGACCATACTGATTAATTTGATATGTGACACTTGTATATCTGTGTGCAACTGAGACTGGAACATGGAACTTGGTGTGAAAAAAAGCTGCGGCCGCTGCATCGAATGAATCAGCGCACTTTCCTGGTGTGTAGTAGCCGCATAGCAGTTTTTCGGCAAAAAAAGACGCAAAATAGGCGCCGAATGGCATTGGCTGCAAAACATGACTATTTATATATTACTATTTATCACATCAATATGATGCGACATATAGAGATATATTCAGGTAGCCAAATCATGTTCTACATGAATAGGACCCATAGTCTTAAACCTTTTCTTTTTATTTGGAGGGTTCTACCGAAAATAAACCTTGTAGGCATTTTCTTTCATTTGTATGGATACGGAAGACTTAGAGACCTTTTCTTGAATTATAGACCGTAGGATACCCCAAGTCTAATTCCCATTGTAGTTCATATTTTGGAGTAGGGGGTACAGTGGTATGCAGTAATATCACATGCAAGGTAGCAATCATACCATACATAAGTGGGCTATTGAGGCATAACCACTCTAAAGGGTCCAGGGAATGGGGATATACTGAGCAGCAATGGGATCTAAGAAAGTGTCTCAGCTGGAGATAGGTAAAGTCATTTACGTCAGGGAAGGAAAACTTATTTTGCAGGTCACCCTGACCCATACTGGTGTCACCTATCTTTACATCTACAACAATCCTCGCCCCCTAGCAAGCCAAGGAGCAGAAAGGATGACGGAGAGCCCAGGTGTAAACGAAATAATGGACTGTCCCAAAATAGGGCTGAGAGGGGAAGGGTTGGAGAGAAGTTGGTATCTGCAAGAACATTGGCCCTCATTCAGAGCCGTTCGCTATTTGCGGTCGTTCGTTTAAAAACAAGGGGTGGCTATTCAAATGATCCGTACGCACATTGTAGTCTGTTCACACCTCTAAGTCTGAACGAGCGAGCAAAACATACGCTCGTTTATTTGTTAAAAACGCCCCCTGGCCGCTCGCATCCTACGTCATGTCCGCTATTTATTAGATTAATCGAGTACATCGACCAGCGTATGAACTGCTCGCTATTCTTGTGGTTGGTGTTTGCTACCACAAATTTGCGAACAGTTCTGGCTATAAAATAACCCAGTGACGTGAACAATGACGCTGCTGTTTTAAATATACACACCCATAAAACGCCCGTTTTGACCTTTAAGCACGCCTGCGTTCGGATCTCCACTCCCCGTTTTCAAGCACCTTCCCCTGTTACCACCCACATACGCCTCATTCTGTCATTCAAAATACCAACGATTTTTGGCCGCACTGACTGGTTCGCGCATGCGTACTAAAAACCGTACGCATGCGCAGATGTGCAAACATCGCTCGGAACGAGCGTACTGCCGCTAACGAGCGGCTCTGAATGAGGGCCATTGATCCCAGATATTACAGGTAAAATTGACTATTGGATGAGAAGACATAAATGGATGGTGTCTTTAGGAGATCCCCAATGTAGAGAGAAGAGAAGAAAACTTACAGGCAGCTGTCTCTAACTCTACCCATCTCAGAGAGATAGTGGAGCAAACCATGCCACAGTCTGGCTGAGGTGTGTGACCACATAATATAATCCTCGTCCGCCATTTGTTGTCTCTCTCTCTGAAAATGTAGGAAATTTGTTCTGGGAATCTTTTTCTTCCAAACAAACTGTCCAAACCATTTGTGAAACTGGGAGAGAACAGTATCTGGTACGCATGTCAACAATGTCGGTAATAAATATAGGAGGCGCAGTAGGAGATACATTTTAATTGCTATTATTCTACCGAACCAAGAAGTAAAATAAGATTGCCTTCAGAACAGGTCCACCCGTGTAGAGAAAAGGACTCTCAGGTAGTTTTCTATAAGTGCATGTGAGAAAAAACTCTCAGATATTTGATTATATAAATCCTCCAGGCAAATTTGTAGTTAGATTTGAGAAGACCTAAATGGGACTGCAACATATACACGGAAGAGTCTCCGACCTAGAAAAGTTGACCTTATAACAGGAGAGGGTACCATAGTGGATAAGGAGGCCGAACAAGGCAGAAGAGACGCATGATGAGAGGGCAGGGTAAAGCAGGACATCGTTCTCAAATAGAGATATTTTGTTATACCCCCCTTATATCCCTTTAATGTCCGGAGATTGATGAATGCTGGTAGTTGGGGGTTCTATAACCAAGCAAAGATCAGGGGTGACAAAGGGCACCCCTGCCGAGTACCATTAGTTATAGAGAAAGGGGGGGGCGGAACAATTCCATTAACAGCAACATCGGCTGAGGGGGAGGAATATAGAGCCAGAATGCCTTGGAGAAATTGACCATCAAAGCCAAACTGGATGTGCGTTCAAACACAAATGGCCAACTAATCCTGTGTCCAGAGAAAGCAAAAAAAACAAGGTTCTTATGGGAATTAAAACAGAAAAGGAATATACCTGCGCTCAGTTTTACCCATATCATACATGGTACCAGCAGCATGGCAATATTAATGCCATAAATGTATACAAAACAGAAAAACTTTTGCTATCAGCACTAACAATAATATACTGCAAATTTATGTGTGTGCAGCAAATAAAACAAAGGGGATTTTTGGCTCTATTTATTAACATTATTTTGACTAAAATAAAGTGAAAAAGGGTGTTTTCACACCCTTTTCACATTATTTTAGTATCACCTATAGGGCTCTATTTACTACAATCCACATATTGAATGCAGATTGTAGTGTGATATTAACGACTGAATTCGCATTGCAATATCACAGGGATTTACTACAAATCCCTTGCAGGGACAGAGCTTGCGATAAAGCTCTGTTCCCGCGAATCCCCTTCGGAGCCTTATCACGGTATTTTCGCAAAAAATACCGTGACAAAGTGCCCGCGCATGCGCCAACCAGCTGCCGCTGCTACCCAGGCACTAAGCCCCGCCCCCCATGATCGCGGACCCCCGCAACCCACCCTCCCTTAATTACACTTACCTGCATGATCCGGGCCTCCGGTGATGTTCTCCCATACTGCACTGGGACCCTATCACCTGAAGACCGGGCAGCAGTGCACTATGGGAGACCAGTTGACCGGAGGGGAGTCATCACCGGAGGCCCGATCACCTGTCCCTGGAGTCAGGTAAGTAAATATTTTTTTTTACTATTTTTCTTTTTTTGCAGTGATCAGCTTGCGGTCTGTTTAGAGCAGGGCAGGAGTCCAGTAACCGGGGGAGACCCTGGATAATGCCACCTCCAGGTGGGAAGAGCAGAGCCGGGAGTCGGTCCCTTTAATCAGTTATGTGGTCTAAACAGGCCGCAAGCTGACTCTCTGCAAAAAAAAAAAATAGTAAAAAAAATTAACTTACCTGACTCCAGGGGGGACCGATTGTCGGGGCTCCGGGTGATGTCCTCCCTCCGGTCAGCTGGTCTCCCATGCTGCACTGCGGCCTGGTCATCAGGTGATTGGGTCCCAGTGCAGTATGGGATATCACCTGACAGGAGGCATGGAGGACATCACCGGAGGCCCGGATCATGCAGGTAAGTGTTATTAAGGGAGGGGGGGTCGCGGGGGGTCCGCAAACGCGGGGGGCGGGGCTTAGTGCCAGGGGGGGTAGCAGTGGTGGCCGGTCGGCGCATGCGCAGGCACTTTGTCACGATATTTTTTCCGAAAATACCGTGACTAGTGTGCTGATGGGATTCGCAGGGACAGAGCTTTATCGCAAGCTCTGTCCCTGCAAGGGATTTGTAGTAAACCCCTGTGATATTGCCTGAATTCGCACTGCGAATTCACTCATTAATATCACGCTACAATCTGCATTCAATATGCGGATTGTAGTAAATAGAGCCCTAAGTCATGATTTGATCAAAGCATTTTAGCCTACAGTCCAGCGTCAAGGGACCCCATTTTTCTGCAGGTCCCTAACACTAGCATATATGCCCAAACACATCATTACATTGCAGTAAAATGTACTCACCTCCAAGATAGAGAGGGACACATCTATACAGGGGCTGGCTGTTAGCCACACCCAACTAGGCCTTTTATAGCCTTAATTGAAAGCTGCCATGATAGCACAAGGCAACATTTTTAAACAAAACAGAAAAGGAATATACCCATACATGGAACCAGCAGCATGGCAATATTAATGCCATAAATGTATACATAAATTTGCAGTATATTATTGTTAGCACTGATAGCAAAAGTTTTTCTCTAATGGGAATTATAGTATGAATAAGACTGACGATCCATCTACTGTTGTCTCAGGCCTGTCTACCAGGTATAAAACCTACCTGATTATTATGAAATTGGGGAAAAACAGAATTCAAGCAAGTTGCTAAGAGTTTTAAACAGAACTTAATGCCAGTGTTCAATAGTGAGTTAGGCCCATAGTGGCCGCAGTTCTTAGGATCTCTCCATTCTTTGTGAATTACTTTAATTCTTGCCTCTATAGCTGTCACAAGCCGCTGCCGCGTCTTGTTGGACAACGGTGCTCCAGGAGATTTTCTTAGGCCTGTTGCTGGGAGACGGAGACACCACGCTGTCAACTCATGAAGTCCTCCCATTCGGCTGTACGACATCTCTGCTGGGACTGGATTGGTTCTTCCTCCTTTTTTCTTTCCTGCTGATGCGTTGCTCGGATGCCAGTGATAGCGTCTTACACGTGTGTCCGGTTTCAAAGAGTTGGTATCTTTCGTTGTGTTCTTCCAGCATCCCCAGCCCTGAGTCTATTGTGTCTTGTGTCGAGTAACATCCCGACGGCCCATTCCGCACTGCAGCAACTGAGGTTCCAGCATTACATCGCAGCTATCTCCACTGTAGAGTGCTTCCAGCTACTGCAGTTGCCGCATCACTTCCCGGCAGCATTAACCGCAGTGCAGCATCTGAGTGCACTCAGCCTAAACATCACGGCTATCTCCGCTGCTCTGCATCACCAGTCATCACAGTTGCCGCACCACTTATCGGAGGCATTTACCGTAGTGCAGCGTCTAAGTGGACAACCAAATCCTCATGACAATCTCCGCTGCTCTGTGTCTCCAGTCACCACAGTTGCCACACCACTTCCCGGCGGCTTTATCTGCATTGTTGCATCTGAGTGGACCTACTCAACATCTACGTTATCTCTGCTGCTCTGCATCCCCAGAATATCTTCAGCCATCAAAGCTGTTCCGTGACCATCAGGTCACCATCCTTGCCAAATGTTTCCAGCCCTCAAGGCTGCTACATGACCACTAGGTCTCCACCTTTGTCAAATGTCTCCAGCTGTCAAGGTTGCTACCTGACCACCATATGTTTAATGGTTTGGATTATTTAATCTTCCGTGATGTCAGTGCTCAAAATTTTTTATGCTGCAGATTCTGAAATGAATTGTTGTATTGAGGACACATGAGATGGAGTAGAGCATTGAGAAGAGTTATATAGGTTAGTATAGTATAGTATAAGAGGAATTCTTCATATAATGTTTGGAGTTATGTGATATATGGCCCTCTTAAGTTTTAATAGAGAGGACATTATTTAGAAATGTTGGACCACAATCTAGAGGCAAGCTGGCTATCTGCTTTATCACCCTTTTCATAATAGGACTGATTAAGCCATTTCTGTGCATGTTCGGCCCGGTCAGTGATAAGAAGATTTAATTATCCCCTGACAGCCAATAATTGAGAAAAATCATCTTTAGAGCTCGAAGACATGTTTGAGATCAAGTGGCCTCGAAACACTGCCTTATGGGCCTCCTACAACAACATTGGGGATATAGGAGCATATGTATCAAAGCTTGATGTGAGATAAAATTGTGAGATATATATCACCAACCAATCAGCTTCTAACTTACATTTTGCAGGCTGTGTTTAAGAAATTATAGTTTGGAGCTAATTGGTTGGTGATATATATTTCACAATTTTATCTCACATCAAGCTTTGATACATATGCTCTATAGTATGGTCAGCATTTGTGGCAAAGTAGTGTCTCAATTCAGTATCTAAATGGGTTTTTAGTTTGGGGATTAACAAGAACCCTATAATAAAGGATAATGTACAGCACTGCACTTCTATGTTTATAAGCAGCTCATTAGATTTTAGTTATAAAGGAATGGTGATTATGAGCGCTAGTGACTAATTAAATTGGATTAAATAAGTGGCACCTGTAAAAAAATATTGTTAGTAAACAGTGTTTATAGCTCCTTTTTGAGGATTTAGTTAGAAAGGTGAAGTCCGGTTTCAAGTATGTTACTGCCGTGCACTGAGACTGTCCCTACCTTACCCTGCGATGGATCACCTCCACGGGACAAGTCCAGGTTGAAGTGGTTCGTTGGTGGTGTTCAGCCTGGCCTTGGCTGTTCACTCCAAGTGCCGCCGGGGTCTGGCATAGTGCGGGCGCAATTGATGACATCAGTTGGATAGTATGGGATCATGCAGGCAGTCTGGGCGGCTTCCCAAGAGGGGTAGTTTGATGCCGGGTACTGCTCACCTTTATGCCTCCAACGCGTTTCGTACCTTATAGTACTATTTCAAGGATGGCTTTGGAATCATTCTGAGTTCTTTTTATAGATTCAAAACTTTATTAAATTTCTATTAAAAACAGGATGTTGTCACCGGAAGTGAGCAATAAAAAGCGGTGACCATGTGTTGTCCTCCATTTTTGAGGTTTTTTATAATACATTTGAGGATGTTTACAAATTTAAGAATTTTTTAAAAAATATAATATATTATAAGGTGCCACAATGATAATAATAAATAAATATATTAGGTAAAAATATAATTGATTTAAGATGTTTTCAAAGTAATGTTAAAAATATTGGATATTATAAAAACACATTTAATTCAATATCTATGTTAAGACCAGATGGTTGCAAAGTTTTAAGATTATAAATCCACTTAGTTTCATTTCTTTTTAAATTATTAACAATATTGCCACCTCTCCAGTTTCTATAAATTTTTTGTATGGCTGTGATTTTTAGACCTACTGGATTTTTTTGGTGTACAATCTCAAAGTGGTTTGAAACACTATGGGTCTGTAGAACTCTTTTTATATTATAAATGTGTTCTGCCAATCTTATTTTCATCTTTCTCTTAGTTTGACCCACATATTGGAGCCCACAAGGGCATTACAACAAATATATTAGCTCTTCACTTTCACATGAGATTAATTCTTTTATTTTGTATATTTTTCCTGTAATGTTTGATTTGAATTCTTGCTTGGGTTTAGTAGTTGTTATTTTTAGATTTTTACAAGCTATGCATTTTAGACAATAATGATGTCCTTTATTCATAAATGAGAATTCATGTTCCAAAGAAATGAAGCTCCTTACTAGCTCTTGTTGCATATTTTTTGCTTTACGATATATAATACATGGATTCTCAGAGATATATGGATTCAGGTCATTGTCCAACTTGAGGATGTGCCAGTGTTTTTTTTATAAGGTCCTCTATGGCGTTGGTGTTACTATTGAATTGCGTTATAAATTAAATTTTTTTATATGTATTATTGTTTTTATTTTTGCAAGTGATTAATTCTTTCCTTTCAAGTTTCTTTATTTTAGTTAGTTGATCGTCTAATTCTTTAGGTTTGTAGCCTTTGTTAATGAAGTTAGTTTTAAGTGTTTGACTTTTCTTTTATGTATTTGGGATTTTCTGTACAATTCCATTTGATCCATCTGAATTGTCCTCCATGTATGTTTCTAATCCACTTCTTATGGTGGTTGCTTGATACTGGTATTGCGTTGTTGCCATTTACTTCCTTGATATGCGTTCTTGATTAGAATTTATTTTCCTTTATATAGATTTCCAAATCGAGGAAAACAACGCTTTCTTTACTTGTAATGGTGGTAAATTCTAGGTTAAGGTCATTGCTATTAATGTACTTCATAAATTCTTGTAATTCGTCATTTGGTCCATCCCATACAAAGAAGACATCATCAATATATCATCTCCAACAAACAAGATTTTCTTTATATTTATTATTTCCCCATATACAATCGTCTTCCCATTTTGAGACAAACAAATTCGCATAGCTAGGTGCGAAGGAGGTTCCTATCGCGGTTCCTCGCTTTTGGAGGTAGAACCTTCCCTCGTACCAGAAGTAGTTACATGTTAAAATGAACTCAATGATAGCCATAATAAAATTAATTTGTTCGTTCTTAATCTCTGTATTTGTAGAGAGAAAGTGCCTCGTGCTTTCACAACCATTTTCATGCGAAATGCATGTATACAAGGATTTCACATCACTTGTTCCTAAAATATATTTGTCATTCCAAGTTAGAGTTTCTAATACTTGCAATATACTAATGATGTCTTTAAGGTGACTTCTTTGTTGGGACACCAATCCTTGGAGGAAAAAAATCAATATATTTTGATAAATTGCTCGTAATCGAGTTACGACCTGATATTATCAGGCAGCCGGGGGGATTTTGTAAGTCCTTATGTATTTTTGGTAGAATGTTGGGATTTTTGGGTCCTTTTCCCAAATAAAGTCAAATTCTTTCTTTTTTATGATTCCCATCTCTAATCCTTCATTCAAGATTCCTTCCAATTCTCTTACATATTTTTCAGTTGGATCTTTGGATAATAGTTCATAAGTTTCTGTATCACCTAATATTCGTTCGGCTTCTTGTTTATATTTTAATTTGTCCATTTCCACAATTCCCCCTCCCTTATCCGCTGGTTTTATAATTATTGTATTGTCTTTTTTTATCGTTTCTAAACTCTTTTTCTCTTCTGTTGATAAATTGTTCTTTATCTTTTGTATTTCTGGTAAAATAGTGATATCATTTTCTACTAATCTCTGAAAGGTCTCAATATGTGGTCCTTTACAGTATGTGGGATTAAAAGTTGATGATGGTCTAAAATCCGTATGTTTAAAATCTTCCTTCACATATTGGTTAGATGGTAATATCTCTAGAATAAATTTTTTTGAGGCAAAGCTTTCTCACAAATTTCTGAGTATCGATATAGAGGTTAAACTTGTTTATAGTTAATTGTGGGGTAAATTTGAGTCCTTTTTCTAATAGTGAAATCTCTGATTGTGTTAATTTTTTTTTACTTAAATTGTAAATAGTTGTTTTAGAGTCTAGTTGTTTGTTTTTTTGGTATTTTTTATGTTTGCCTCCTCTTGTCCCTCTTCTTCTATTATGGGAATTTTCTTCACTCTTTTGTTTTGTGATGTTTGCATAGAGTCTGGAGGTTTCTTCACACCATGGGTTAAGTCTAAAAAAATCATCTTCCTCATATTCTTCATCTTCTGAGTCTTCCTGAAAATTCCTTTTTAAGAAATATTTTCTTGATTCAACGATGGTTTTGCTTTTCTGATTCTTCTCCGAAATATTTTGCAGAAGGGAATTCAATTCTGCCTGTTCTTCCTTCAAAGCCGTTTCTCTTCCGGATCTATACGAATTTTTTATGATCTTGTATGGGTTTTCTCCGAAAGTGAAATTCTGTTTATTATATGGTTTGCAATCTTGTCTGCCATTTCTCAATTGTGGTGTTATTTTGATAAGAGGTTCTTTCTTTTTTTGTTTTTGTTGGTGTTGTGTCCCATGATAAAAGTTTGTTTGCTGTTGATTGTTCTTAAATCTTTCCTCTCTTTGTGGTTTCTGATTGTGGGAAGGTCTTTGTCTAGTTTGTTCTGAATTACGAAATGTTTGCTGTGTTTGTTTTATATATGAACCCTATAATGGAGCCATTGTTGGGGGGCTACGATTGGTCTGGGGACCCACAATATCTACCAAGGTAGGGGTATTGGGAGGCAATAATAACAGTATACTGTATCAGTAAAGGCTAAAAGAATAGAAAAGTTAAGTGCGCCTCAAATGGTGTTAAGTGCTGCCAGATGGCTGCTAGCTAGGGGTTAAACCAATCCCCTTTATGCCAAAAATTGTATATAACATGAACCAAGTAAGATAGCGCCTATATCTGAACACTGTAAATGCAAACACTAACCAACATAAATGTAAAATTACAAATTTAATAACAGCACCAAAATAGCACAATAACACATTAATATTAAAAATACTGTGCATGTATATATATATATATATATATATATATATATATATATACATACTCTGGTAATCATATACCAAGAAAAAGTGCAATAATGGCCATATGTGATTTGTAAAGTTCCTACAATGATGTATAAGCGCTAACTTACTTGGTTTATTAAAGGCTACACATTAGAATACATTTTTAGAAAAACCTGCACAATGGTCTGTGTAAGCAATAAATACAGAGTAGTTATCCCAACCGACAATGATCTCACACTCCACCTATGAAGGGTAATAAAAACATATAAGAAGCATTAGAGTGGGGACGTTCAGCAGGACTGCAGGGGGAAGGGAGGGTAGAACAGGTGAATAAACTACAAAACTAACAGTTAGAATAAAATCCCCAACGAGGAACATGTTTATTCAAACAGTGAATGGTACTGTAGCTGCAAACAAGCAAGACAACCACTAGAGGCGTAGAAAACAAGTATTCGGAACATAGTTAATAAGTGTACACAATAAAACTACTGAATTAACTGTTCAAAAATAAGAAATTGCAGACTAAGCAATATACTGTACCTATGAGGTTGTCAAGGTCTTCCTGTTTAATGGAGAAGAGAAGACTATCACGGCAGACCTGATTATTGGTTTGTTTGAACATTTTTGGAAACTAGCAATATCATCCTGGGTCACCTTAAAATGGGAAACAAAGCCTTGAGAACCAGATTTCCCACTCTTGGGCATGGTGAGGAGAAGGCTTTGGCTACAATGGTGCAGGACTAGAGAGAGGCAGTCAGGATGTTGTAATGTGTGGTAGATTTGTTGACAGTGATCGTGTCGACAGTTATCATCTGTATCCATATCTTATGTTCATATGATTAACTGTCGACAAACCGTCTCTGATGGTCGAGTGGTCTCTTACCTTCAAGTGACTCCAGCGGGGCTTCCGGGTCCTGGCAGTCATGTGACTGTCACTTCCTGGTCAGACCTCTGAGGGGCTGTTATTTTTTTCAAGTATTTCCCCGCTATTCTTAACCCTAATCTCTAACCCAAGTACCTAACCCTAACCTCACCTATCCACAGCCTAACCCTAACCCTCCTGGCGGCGCCTTACTCTAACCATCAGCAACCTGAGAGTGTTGACATTTCAAATAGCGCCATGGTAACTGTCAACCATGTGACCATGTCTCCAATCTAAAGGCGGGTATCCACTACCGACAGTGAAAAGACTGAATGATAACGATATCGTTCAGTCGTTCACTACACTGAACAGTGGCCCTAATTCAGAGCCGGACGCTCTGACAGAGCGCTCGCTCTGAATCAGGGACGTCCTTCTTAATTTTTAGAGTGGCCTCCTGGCCGCTCGTATAGCTGTGGGTGACCACCCACAGCTATAGCGAGCGGCCAGGAAGATGGTCGCGATGGTCAAGACCATCGCGACCATCGGGCTTGCGACGAGAACCTTGTGGTAGGGTCTCGTTGCCGCCAGCCCTGGAGTGCTTTCGGCTCTATCAGAGCTGAAAGCACTCCCACTGACATCACTTGTGATATCAGTGGGGCCGGCCCCAGGCGATAGGCGTTCCCATGGGAACACCTCCGTCTGGGCAGCCACGCCCCCGGCACATCCACCAAAGGGGGCGTGCTGTCACTCACCATCGACAGCACGCCCCCTTTGGTACGAGCCCTGGAGCAAAGGCTTGCCCATCGCTATCCGGGTCTTGCGCATGCGCACGACGGAGCCGGCTCCGTCGTGTGCACGTGCACTGGGCCAACATCGACCCACTTGCGAGCACTCAGCGCTCGCGAGCACGTCTGAATCAGGCCCAGTGCCCACACTGAACGATATATCATTCAGTTTAGGCACCCTCCCTCATCCCTGAACATGGTCAACCCAATGATATCGTCTGGTTGACCAGCATGTTCGGGCGATGAGCGATGCCGGCAACGACCAGCGTGAACACGCATCACTGGTCGTTGCCGATATTTTGCTGCCGGATTTGTGCCCAATTAACGAGCGATTGATTGATAACGATGTCGCTATCATTCAATCGCTCTGTGTAATCGGGTAGTGGATACGCACCTTAAAGATATTAACATTGTGCTGTTGAAAGTTTGACCATGTCAACATTGCAGTGATGTGCGGTGAGGTAAATAGGGCATTATACAAAGGTGCAGCAGTATATAGTGCTGGAAATTTGGTGTGTTTTGATCAGTGATGTGCAGAAAAGGTAGACAGGGGAGGCAGTGCCTCACCTAACATACACTTTTTACTCCAGAGCTATCACTATAAAAATTATTAGAATAATACAAAGAAGATATTTATAATATTTACTTAACATTTTTCTTATAATTTTTTTTAGTCAAAACTCTGGAGTATACCTAAGTATGACAGGAGAGGTTCTGCCTCACCTGACTCACCTCACCACACATCACAGCAACATTGTGGTGTTGACATTTTGAATGTCGTAGTGGTTACTGTCGACCATATGGCTGGATACTGGGAGAGATGCTTTCAATGTTGGCAATGCTGACCACCAAGTAATGTCAGGGGAAGAAAACAAGTCATATGTAACCCCTGCTATGGCCCTGACTAGATCAATTAATGGCTACCTCTGGCCAGTTTATGCCCCAAATTTATATCATGCCCCTCTCAGGTTAATTAATATGCCCTTGTAATTAATTTGCCCCCTTTAATTATTTTCTCAGAACACCCCAATTAATTTCCCACTACCCTAATTTCTATTGATTGAGCCCCAGCATTTACACCTAAAGTACATATAGAGACACATAATGGGGCACATACAGAGAGGCACAGACTGGGACACATACAGAGGCACTGTCTGGGGCAAAAAGAGAAAGGAACAGGCTGGGGCATACACAGTGAGTAAGAGTGAGGCAGACACACAGAGGGAATGACTGGTGCACATACAGAGAGGCACAGACTGGGGCACACACAGAGAGGCACAAAGTGGGAAGCACAGATGGGGGCACTCAGAGGGAGGTACCGACTGGGGCACACAAAGAGGGAGGCACAGGATAGGGAACACAAAGTGAGACACAAACTGGGGTACACACAGAGAGGCACAGACAAGGACACAAAGAGGGAGATACAGGCTAGGAGACACAGAGGGAGGAACAGACTGGGGCACACACAGAGGGAGGCACAGATTGGGGCACACAGAGGGAGGCATTGACTGGGGCACAAACAGAGTGAGGCACAGCTAGGGAACACAGAGGGATGCACATACTGGGGCACACACACTGAAGCACAGACAGAGGCACGAAGAGGTAGGCACAGACTAGGGAAGAGAAGGAGGCATAGACTGGAGCGCACACACAGGGTGAAACAGGCTGGAGCATACAAAGGGAGGCACAGACTAGGGCAAACAAAGGGAGGCACACATTAGGGCACACAGAAGGAGACACCGACTGGGGCACACACAGAGGGAGGCACAGACTGAGGCACACTGAAGGAGACATAGAGTGGGGCACAAAGAAGAAGGCACAGACTGGGGAACACATAAGGAGGCACAGACTAGGGCACAGTGCAATCGAGAGTGACCCCGCCTCTCACCTTGTAGTCATGTTATGTAGTTCTCTCACTGTGGACTGGGAGGGTCCTGGGACTACAGCAGCTCCACCCTTTCTGACCTCCCATGGTGCCTGCAGCACTGCACAGTCCAATGTAGCCACATGTACCCTTCCTCTTCTTTGTAATATAACAGGGTGGCCGCAATGAGGTCCTGCTCAGCACTATTTAGAACTTGAAATAAATAGTATGTGGCTGGGACAGCAACCCAGAAAACAAACCTATAATAGGAGCAGGCTGGGTGGCAGTTTCCCTCCAACTGCCCTTGCCAGCCCCTTGCTGGAGAGCTTTTAGGAGGGGTTCTAGTCTGCAAGGAAAGGATGAGTTTGAAGGGCACAAAAAACTTACCCCCTCCCAACCATCCTGCTATTGGAGGGACAGTCCCACTTTTTGGGCACTGTCCCCTCATCCCACCTGCAGTGTCCTGCGGGTAGGTGGGGGAAGGTTGCTAGAGCACTTTTGCACCACATGACATCTAAACAATGTGAGGGGTGAGCCTAGGGGCATGCCGGGCACGCCCCCAGAGTGACAGAAATGGGGTGTGAAATGAGGCCATGCCCCATTGCCATGTGTTTACGCCCCCTTTTTTTGGGCACACGCAGGGGGTCCTGCATCCATACTCCCATATGTTGGGAGGTATGTGAAAAATGTAAGCATGAATTATAAGGAGACTATATATCAAATATGCCATTAAATATGGCATCTTTCTACTCTTTCCTTTGTATTTGCTTACTCTCGGACACTTTGCATGGCTGGCCACCGGGACATGTACCCGTGGAGGATATTGAAGCGATGCATGGTAATGAAATTGGTCATCCTTCACTGTGCGCCGACAGCAATGCAACATTTTGTGGATAAGGTTACATTATAATGCATGTCATAACCAAATATTGCATATACCATACCCTATTTGTATACAAAAAAAATAATGTATTTATTAACAGTATAGATTAAGCAAACTGCGTTCTACAATCGTGACAAAAACAGTAATAAAACAAGACTGGGTAATAACTGACAAAGAGGAAAGAGGGTCCTGCTTGCAAGCCTATAATCTATAGAAAAACAGGCATTGAGACACAAGGATAAGTGCTACATACTGTATTGCATATTGGTCCAGCCAGATTGCAGAGGTTTTTGGTGGGCTGTATGATCCAGTTACACAGGAATGTTGGGCAAGGGTCAGGAGGATGTGAAATTGAAGAAAGATAAAATATCTTGCTTTATACTTCGGCACTGCAATTCCCAGATCACCTGACGCAATCCAATCGGCAGGTATCAATGATCGGCAGTCCATCTGGGAATTGCGGAAATTCTGTTTGTAAAAAATCCCCGATTTGCCAACCCCGATAATTTATTTTGTTGGGTTGACAAATCAGGGAAATTCAACATGTTGGGTTTACCCCAATGCCCAGACCCAGGCATTAGGGGATAGGGAAATTGCGGAAATCAGTCGCAGATGTATGGGTCCCTTATGTAAAGTTATGTATGGACTATATAGAGGTGGTATAATTTTGTAGGATAGCTTATGGAGGTTATGTGGATGGTTATGGAATTTGATAAGCTTGTCTGAAGAAGTGAGTTTTCAGGGAACACTTGAAGGTGTGTAAACTAGAGGAAAGTCTGATTTTGTGTGGTTGAGAGACATAGATTTTGAGTAAGGTGCCACACTGAGGAGAGCGCCAACTCTCTGTAACAGGCTGGGAGGGACTCCAAGGGTAGAAGGAGAGGACTACAGAGCGGTGTCAGGGGGGAGGTTTGGAGGCTTATCAGAAGAACTTTCCTGGCTGTCAAGGGGTCTGCAATTAGTGACATGGAACATGCAGGCAATGCGGTGGCCACCCCTTCCTTCTCCTCTGGTTCTCTCCTCCTACCCTCGGTGTACCAGTCAACCACATAAAAAGCTCCGCCCCTCCAGACTACACCGAGGAGCTGCTGCTAAATAACTTCTTCTTGGTGAGAATAGATGTGTATGCATGTATATATGTGTGTGTATGTATGTGTGTGTATGTTTATGTGTGGGTATATGTGTGTTTGTGTATGCGTGAGTGTATAAGTGTGTTTGTGTGAGAGCATATGTGTGTGTATGTATGTATGTATGGGGGAGTGGGGGTAATGTGTGCTCACAGGGTAAGTGAATATGTTAGTGGTTGCTGGGAGGGTGAAATGACTAATGAACGGGTTACACAGTGCTGGGTAGGGGGGAGTTATGAGGTGCTGAGTAGGGGGTGCTAAATGGGGGAATAGGTTGATGGGTGCTGTGTGGGAAGTTTAGGGGACTGACAGGATGAATGAAAGTGTTAATGGATGCTGGGAGGGTGTCATGATAATGGAATGGAGATCAAAAGGTTAATCAATTCTCAGGCGGGATTGAGGGAACGGTTTAATAGGTGGTTAATTGATTTATGGATTCTTGAGGGGAATGGGTGATGGGAGGTAGAATGTAATGGTTGCTGAATGAATTAATGGTTGTTGGTAGGATGGGTAAATGTTTTTCCCTGGGGTAAATGGTGGTTGTGTAGGTGAGATGGGCATATTGGGTGCTTTGAGTATACAGCAGTGTTTAATAGATTTACAGACAGGATGTGTAATGTGTAGGTTCATGCCAGGTTGTGTTAGCAGGGCATTGCTCCCTACCCATTTTGCAGATGGAAAAATGCACCCTGACCCCTTTTGGAGTGCCACACTGAGCTCTGAGCGAGATTGATTTGGATTGGAGGAGGTTTGTTTCCTGTACTGAGAGACTGGGAGTTAGGCTTGGATGCCAGGCTTCCCATGAAGATCAGTTTTCCACCATGTTTTCCTCCATGGCCAGCACAAATCCACGGCCTGTATCTGCCTCTGCATCAACTTGACCTGATGTAAGAAGATGTACAGATGGGCCCAGCTAGTTTGTTGCTCCATACGCCATGTAGCACACCCTGCATCTCGCGCCACACAGTACACCTTGAGTCGCGCCTTTTAGTATTAATCATAACGTACCGTGGCACTGGAAAAAGTTATAGCATGTAATACAACTTTATGTCCACCAGGTGGTGCTTTTGCTAAACTACACTGCGCATGCGTCCGATATCTAATGCATTTTCTGTATCACCACCCGATGATTGGCTGACAGAACCTGTGATTGGTACACTATAGTACAGCGTTTTCTTCATGGAATCAGGGCTGTAGAAGAAAGTGTAATAAAGTTTTAAATTATTACAGTACAGTATGTGTGACTTTTATTTATGTTTTAATATTTTTGTCTCAGGGGCTCAGATAGGGGTCACACGCACGCACAACCATCAATGTGACGGGATGAATTAATATTCGGGTAACTGGTCTGGTACTGTGTTTACATGTACTAGTATAATATTTAGAAAGGAAGACATGTTTTATTTGTTATTATCATCATTATTATTATGCTTCCCTCACTGCGCCCTCCCTAACGGCAGCGGCTGGGTGGCGTGCACAAGGGTTCAGTAGATGGATGTGAAAGCCTTTAATAATAATTATAATAATAAAAATGTGTCTTCCTTTCAAAATATTATACTAGTACATGTAAACACATAACTCCACCATTAGTGAATAATAGTTCATCCCGTCTCATTGAAAGCTGTGCGTGCGTCTCATTAATTTATCGGTTATACCATCATAACACGGCAATTACACTGTACTGTACAGTTCTGCAATATTATTAAAAAGATTGGTTTTGCGAACAAACAACATGCGTGAACGTGATTGGCCTGCTTGTCAGGGATATTTGGCCACTTCTACAGTATGGTATTCAGTAGTATAAATTTCATCAGTGGAGCACTAGCCACCCAGCAGTTAAGCGTTGTATTACATGACGTGGATTCTCTTATTATAGAACACCACAGTACAGCTATCACGCAACCTTCCAAGGCGCGACTCAGAAGCCTAAATGTTGTGCTATGAGCAACAAACTAGCTGGACTCGTCTATATCTACATGATTTATGGTGTAATTAATGGATTGAAGACACTGATGAGTGGCATAATTCTGTATTGTGGACATTGATGTGTGGCATAATTATGTATTGTGGCACTGATGTGTGTCAAAGTTATGTATTGCAGGCAATGATGTGTGGCATAATTATGTATTGTGGCACAGATGTGCAACATAGTTATGTATTGCGGGAACTGTGTGGCATAATTATATATTGTGGCACTGATATGTGGCATATTGCGTATTGTGGCAAAATATGTATTGGCGCACATATGTGTGGTAAAATTATGTATTGGGGCACTGATGTGTAGCACGCTGTATATTGTGGTATAAATATGTATTGGGGCACTGATATGCAGCACTGATATGCAGCACTGATGTGTGGCAAAATGATGTATTGTGAGCACTGACTTGTGGCATAATTATGTATTGTGGCATTTATGTTTGGTATAATTAAGTATTGGGGCACTGATGTGTGGCATAATTATATATTGTGGAACTGATGTGTGGCATATTGTGGCAGAAATATGTATTGGGGCACTGATGTGCCATAATTATGTATTGTGGACACTGATGTGTGGCAGAATTATTTATTGTAGGCACTGATGTTTGGCTAAATTATTTATTACAGGCACTGGTGTGCGGCATAATTATATATTTTGGCACTGATGTGTGGCAAAATGATGTATTGTGGGCACTGATGTGTGGCATAATTATGTATTGGAGCACTGATGTGTAGAATATTGTGTATTGTGGCAGAAATATGTATTGGGGCACTGATTTGTGGCAAAAGTATGTGTTGGGGCACTGATGTGTGGCATATTATGTACTGTGAAAGGACTGCACTAATATTATCCAACAATTGTGAAATGGCAGAAGATTAGATATAGCAATCAAAACAGTTATAGAAAAAAATAATTTATTTACTCACAATTGATAATATAATGTGATATGCAAATATATGTTCAGTGCACAATAAAATATAAAAGATAAAAAAATGTAACTACAGCTTATCCATATGGATCTTGGAAACTACGCAGAAAACACACTAGTGATATAGTAGAAATAATCCCTAATGTGTGCACACATCACTTAAATTGCAATATTGCGTGTTAGTTGTTATCTTGATAATATTTGGTCCAGTTTAATAGTTCCACATTAATGTCCAATTGGACTGGTTAGGATTGGGCAAGCCGAGTAGTGTAACAAGTGTTTTGTGACACTGTTCCAGCTGATGAATCTGGCTACTTGTGTCTCCAAGGCAGCCACCGGTGCTGGGTTGACGCTGCATCGGAAAGTCCTCCGTCTCCCATGCTCACCAACTAGGCATGTCGTAATGCTTGCACTGGAGCCTGTAAAAAGATCCAACTGGCTGATGTGCGTCCTCGCAACCGTTTGACTGCTTGGTGTAAGGTATTCCTTTCGGGGAGCTTGTCCCATATAAAGATGCTGTCAACCTCAGAGGACCCCCTGGCTGAGGGGAGCTCGGTACCCCCCTGTGCAGTGGGCAGCGGTGCATATTGTTTTAGGGGGTGTGGCCACACTTCCACTACTTAGCCACGCCCCCTCCAGTATCCTGACCTGGTCCTGCTCTCTACGGCCCTAAGGAGGGCTATTTCTAGAGCTTGGTTAACGTGTGATACAGCGATCTCAGGAGAAGTGAATGTAGAAACTGGTGAGAGTAGTTTTTGCAGATAGGTGGAAAGTTGTTGAAGATTAATAAAATAGTCTTAATATTTCTGCAGGTTAGAGGAGGCTCGGTAGACTTCAGTGACACAGAGCTTGAAGTAATGCAGGAGAGTGTGCAGATGATAAGGTTGTGATGTGAGGGAGGGAAAGAAGTGTAAAGAAACTGAACATAGCCTGGTGTATACAAGATCGAGGTAGTGGCCATCCTGATGAGTAGAGGAGTCAGTCCACTGGGAGAGGCCGAGAGAGTTGGTTAGAGAGAGTAGTTTGGAGAATGTGGACTAACAATAGGTATATTGAATTCACCCTTGATGAGGGAAACTGTTCATGTGGCCCAGGTGGGCGATAGATAGCAGCAATATGCAGATATGGGATTCAGTTTATTTACCGGTGCCTGGAATGCAGGACGTCGGAATCCCGACACTGGAAGAATGACTCTGTACTAAAGATAGGAGTCTAAATCCCGATGCCTATCTTTAGACAGATGCCGAAATCCCAACGCCCGGCATCCCGAACAAAGGTAAGCGAGGGCTGTTAGCCGCAGGGGGAAGGGTTAGCTTTAGGCTAGGGGAAGGGGAGTGTTAGGGTTAGGTGCCACTAGGGGGAGGTTAGGGTACTCACCACTAAGAGAGAGTAGGGGTAGGGATGTGATAGGGGAGGGTTAGGGTACTTACCAACCCCAGTCGGAATCCTGAAGGTTCGGGCTTCCAGCGTCAGTACCGTCAATACATCCACCGGCATTACATACCAATTCCACAGAGAGAATGGGGTGAAAACTCTGATAGAATGTACCTCACAAGCTGTAACATGAGTGATGGAACCTGTGTTAGAACTGTGCATGTAATGAAGTGTCATATACCAAAGAGAGAACAGTGGTTTGACAGCAATTAAATGTAAAAGTTACATGTTCCATATTACAAAAAAAGTGACATATTCCATATGCAAACACAACTGTCTAGTAATTTACGTACTCCTTGGGGGAGGTCCCCCTTTTGTGCAGAGGGGGTATGTTTTGTTTTTGTTTTTTTTTAGAAGTATTTGGTCACATTAATTAAGTTTGACAACAGAATGGATCAATCAATGGACGTATTCTCTTCATAATCCAGATCTTATTTTGTTTTTGAATAATAAACAAACATTCACAAGAGCCCCTGCACGAGGTAGGTTCCAAATTCCGTGTTGGGATGGTTTTCTCCTACAAACAGGAAATGGGACCCTGATGGATTCTACACTGAAGCTAAGAAAGGACAAGAGCTTAACAAAGAGAGAACTAAGAGGCAGCATGAACAGATCCAGTGAGTGCAATCTACGGGGGAAGGGGGGGCAAGAATTCTGTCCACTCAGCCCCCGGACGGACTGGGGCATGGGGGTCTATCTGTGTCTATTTTTTTTTTTTGCACTCTTTTTATTTATTTATTTATTTTTTAAATATATATTTCTGCATTTTTTTTCTATTATTTTGGCAGACTTTTTGGAATGTCTAGAAGCTGAGGGCTTTGCTTCATGGAGTAAAATCCTGAGCGAGAAAAAGAGAAAGTTATAGACTAAACCACAGTAATGTAAACATGTCTGCAGCTAAAATAACTCCACTTTCATTGGAAACACAGCTCAGTCACAATCAGACTTCTGTGTGCTTCACGCAGTCAAACAGCACCTTAATGGCCACCAATTAATAGATTATGCAGCGAGAGCTCTAGGACCCCAGGCTGACTCAATTCTTTTTCTAGGCAGTGCACTGCAAGAGCTTTGTGTATGTACTACTTAAATTACAGCAGAGTCGGCCATGTAAATATTCCGCGTAGCCCGGTTCATTTCTAATACTATTTTTTAGGATCTGGAAATTTAATTTCAAGTTCAAAGAATATCTTGTGAATCTGTGTCATTCTTTCTGTATGCCACTTCTAACTCGCGTTACTTGGAATTACAATTTGTTTTTCATTTTCTACCTAAAAGCATGCCTGTCCCATCTACGTGACCGGCAGCTGAACCAATATTTATGAGAATGTCTCCTATCGATTCCCTATGAACTATTGACGTCACTGTGACATTAATAATTAGATTCCAAATTAATTGATAGACATGAATCTCATGAACAGGATGTAGTAAGCAACCACGCACAAGGAATGCCAATGGCCTAAATACTTGCGTCGGCATCCCGACAGCAGTTGGGATCCCGGCTCCAGAATTTCGACCACCGGCATCCGGAAGGTAAGTGTCGGGGTTTAGGGGAGGGTTAGTTATAGCGGTTAGGCACTAGCGGGGGGGTTAGGGTTAAGCACAAAGGGCAGAGGGTTAGGTTAAGGGTACTGGGAGGTTAGGTTTAGGCACTAGGGGGGGAGGTCAGGTTGAGGCATCGGGGAGGGAGGGGGAGAGGTAAGGGTTAGTGTTAGGGAACTTACCACTTAGTGTTGGGATTGTGACTGTCGGGATACCGCTTTCGGTGATCTGACAGCCGGGATCCCATACCCAACCCCTCATGAACATTGGTGCAGCCCACAAAATGGCTGCCACCGCTGCGCACAGACAACCGGGTTAATTTTAAACGTTTTGTCAGAGCCATCTATGATTGAACCTATACTTCTCTACTAGGGTTGTTTTATTAATTTTATTTTTTATTTGTTTTTGCTTTTCTTCCTAGCGATGCATTCAGAAGCAAATTTGCACTAAACCATATTGACCAACCAGACATTTTCTTTCATTGTCCTACTTGCAGTAGACAGATAAAAGCTAATGACCGATTGGCTGCTTTGATTTTGTACAAATTTACACCGAAATTTTAATGTTTGCAAATCAGCCCTAAAAATAGAAAAACTATTGTTATTTAAATTTGTACGAAATAATATATTAAATGATTAACAAAATCTTGATTCATCATTACAAATTGAAGATTTTCATTTGCTTTACATCAACTGTTCATATGTTGTTTCAAATTTGTACCCTTCTACGTAAAAGTGTCTCAAATTATTTACGTTCAATTTATCTTTTTATTTTGTCTTTGAAAACAGTTTAATATTATATTTCAGTATTTTTATGTGTTTGTTTTTACATCTGTTTGTCTTTTCGGCTCATGACCTCATGTACTATATGTGTAGTGCCTGTGAGACCTTTGGTTTCTCTTCTAGGTTTGTGTCTGGTGGTCTGTGGGGTACGTTGCTGCAGTTGTGGAACTTGCAGTCTGGGAGGACTTGTAGTCGGTTTTCACTGATCCATGATTGGAGAAAGAGAGAGACTCATACAGACTCACACTCTGAGCTGAGACCATTGCCAGGGACTGAGTCAGTGTACATTGCTCCATCCACAGGCACAGTGCTTGCAGTGTACTGTACACATTTGCCACTCACTCACAGGGAGATACTACACATACACATTCAGACTCGCTGCTTCAGCCAGGGGAGCTTCCAGTCCAGCCTTCCTCAAATCCAACCTCCTCCCTCTGCTGCTGCAGTGTGAAAGTCCCCATCCACGGATCTAAGATCTCTCCCATTCCGTAAGCTCGGTAAGTTTTAAACTCTTTTTTTCCAACCTTTACTTCCTGGTTTATGATGAAGTTTTTGCAAGTTTATGACTCTCCACGAGACGGCAAGTTTGACGTTTATGTGTTTTGGTCATTGTTGCGACACTTTCATCACACATGTTGCTTGTAGCTTATGAATGTCAAAAACTGACATGTATGTAAATAGTTTTTTAAGCTTCCACTGTTCCTTTTTTTCCACCAAAAGATATTTTTTGGACCACGGCTGTTGTTCTGTCTCTGGCAAGGATGTTTTTCCCCCTTCTTCGTGCAGAGGCTTACAGATCATTTTAAACTATTAACTTTCGGGAAAAGTTTTCGGGAAAAGTTGATGACTGTTTTGTCATTTAGCAGCAAATGACGTCCCAGAAAACTCCAGGTTCTGAATTGAGAAGTTTCGATTTACAAGCAGTTTATTTTGACAGATGATAGCCTGTCCCCCCCAGGATAATAAGGCTCTAAAGGGGAGGAAAAGATCCAATGTTTGTTAAGTGACTCTTGGTTGTATCATCCAGATGGGATTATATATTTAGTTTTCACGCATGTTTTTTTTGAAGTGAGGTCAGTGATCAGGATGAATGGTGATGTGTAAAACAGAGAAAAGGGTTTAGTAAGCGACTCATCACAGGCGATAGAGACTTGTAATCTTCAATTTATCCAAGCACGATACGTAATATTAATTAGTTCCTCATGTTAAATTTTTCATGAACTTTTATCGCCAAAATGTATTTTTATTTTTATTTGCCAAACAGGGGCCATGTTAAAGGGACACTACACTAAAATTTTCGCCAATTTTACAACAAAATATACTTTTGAACCAACCATTCCAGCTCGGTGAGACAAAAGTAGCCGCATGTCAGAGCGATGAATTATTAGAGAGGTATTGATTGATTAAAGCAACTATTCATCCTTTTACCATGATCATTTGGATTTTGCCCACTGGGGGCACTGTTGTTTGTGGTCTATGGATTGTGTTTTATCTCATGGTGGCTGGTTAAACAATATGGCAGCTCTTACTAATATTTGGAAAAACCCAGAAAAATTAGAATTGGTGTGCCTCTAGAAAATTTTAACTTTTTAATGAAAAAATATAATAAAACTGCACCTTCTACATAATAAAAAATGGTGTATATATTTTATTGGCAAATTGTTGTAATATAAAATATCAAGATAGTACATAATATGATTTATTACTATTGTAAAGGGTAAGGCTGTTTTGACAATATTCAGTCTATGAACTCCAGAGGAAACAGTGGAAACAGTGATATCACTGAGGCACGAGGTAATAAGATTTACAAAGTGCCTCCTGCCTCACTAGTTCCTAGAGAATTGATAAGCTTCGCTCTCATGGATAACGCATCAGCCCACAAGATACGATTAGGTGACGGGTAGACATTGAACCCAGTTGTTTTGCTGCGGCCTGTGTTTGTTAGCATTAAGTGGTTGTCATGTACTGTATACTTCACACCTTTAGGAATAGGCCGAGTCTCACAAGAAGCATATGAAAGAAGATTGGTCACTTAAACTTTCTGCCAGAGAAGCAACACAGGAAGGTCATATCCAGAGCTGGTTTATTAAGAAAACATGCGGATCAGTCACTGGGGAGAGAAGCTCAGCTTTCCCTTATAGTTGTGCTTTGCTGTGCTCTCTAACAAGAAACTTGCTGTAGGGGCTGGAGTTCTTAACTTGTTGCAGATGCATTGCTTCATAAATTGTACACGTCCAGTGTTTCTCCCCTCACTCGTTTCACAAATGTGCAAATCATATTACGCTATACATGGATTGCGCTTTGGATGTATCATTTCTTGATTGCTTTTTCCTTGTCATTGTATTTTAATTTATATATTGAAAAAATATTCTTTGTTTTTATTATATTTTTTATCCCTTTAAAACAAATAAATAAATAAAAAATAAAATATATATATATATATATATCTGTAAATTATATATATATATATATATATATATATATATATATCTGTAAATTATACATATATATATATGTGTGTGTTATATATACATATATATATTATAGATATATCTATATATATATATTTGTATGAACCTGTTGTTTGCTCGTAACATTAGAAAACCATTGTGAGTGTGTATCTGTGAATCTGTGTAAAATCTTGTTACTATAGTTTATACCTGAAATTGTTCTTGTGCATGTGTATTCCTCTTTTGTAATTACAGTATATATATATTTTTTTAATGAAAGTAGCCTTTACGTTTTTAGGGAAGATTGTGCATAAATTGTCTGTGACGCTGTTAATGTTAAGCAATAAAATGTAGAACAATATACATAGGATCTATCAGTTTAATGAGTGAGTGATATCTCAGAGATCTCCCTTGAATTAATATTTGCTCCTATAACCAGTGCTTGTGTTTTATTTCACCCACCAGTCAGTTGCTACTCTATGGATGATAGGCACAATGCCATCAGTTTATGCACCATTATTATCTGTGTTACATAAAAGACTCCTTTTGACCACAAGCGGCAGACAGCGCATATTTCTGTTTACCAGGTTGTGTACAGAACTCTTTTCTTTATCCCGCAATTTCCCTTGGGCCTGTCTATAACTTAATATTCCCAAGACAGCATCAGATCTCTATTCATAAAGTCCATCTGTAAGTTCAGTACTTAAAGGAACCTTGTCTTTCAGATATTCAGAGCCAACAAAACCAATTACAGGCGCACTTGACCCTCCGGAAACTTTTGACCCCGGTTAAAGCTCCCGCTGTGTTTTTACATCTCAAATTTACCAATCTTCTAATTACAAACTGCTTCATTGTGTTTTACCTCTGGATCATATTCTGAGTTCCCCAATATAATATTAATACATGCCAAATACTGTAGAGTAGGTATGCTTGCTGCTAGGATTACGCCAAGGCCGACCTGCATTATGCTGGTTTTATAGCTGTATATCCGGCTTCCTAAATATTGTTTTTTGTGCGGTACTAGGAAGTTTTAAAGATAATTTAACCAATAGGAACGATGCAAACAAAAAATAATTGTACGAAGTTCGCTCACAAGTTCAAATTCTCGACAAAGTATAAATAAATGTAATAGAATTACATGAGGCTATTTGCTGTTAGCAGTTTTGCAGAGTCCTGGTACAGGCGAGAAAAACAGGGACTGCCTCATTTTGCACAACTTGGCAGTGAAGGACGCCTATGGCGGTTTTAAGAAGATAAAAAAAAAACATGTCTGTCTATGAATAACTTTATACCCTCAGGTCCAGGATACTGTTGTGAAGAGATTTTAACCAGAAATAATTGAGAATTGAATCAGCAATAAAATATTGTCCCAATATTGCAGCAGTTACATTAACCAAACTGCATTATACTCTGACTATACAAATACAGACTATTATAATGTCACACAAACACTATTATATAAAATAATACTTTGTGATGAATAAAACACTCTAAAATATGAATTTACATCTTGGTTCTTGAAAAAAAGTGGCTATAGTGTATAAAACCAACAGTATAATGCAATTGTGTAAGAACACTTAGCAGGCAATAGTATGGAGCAATTAATTAGCAATTTGCACTGGATACGTTATTATACAGATGTGGTAAATACATTTACTTTGCTCCATTATTGTCTAAGTAATGTGACTTAACACAAAATGTAGATAATCCAAAGCCCCCGTCACAACTAACACATGGAAACGGAGAGGACATATTATGCAGGAACTTGTGGCCCATTCACAATTAGAGACAATACAATTTTATAGAAATTTATTCCTAATTTGATTTGTTGAAGTGGATGCAAGAGTGTAATGGGGCTGCATACAAACATGTAATAATAACAATAACAGACTGCTATGACAACTTGCAGATACATGAAGGGATATCTGTACAGTATGTGGGTGTGACAGAAATATAATGTGGAGGGTGTGCGCCGACCCCCTTGTTTTGGTTTTGGATCCTTATTTATCTTAGTGTTTTGGATCTGTATTTTTTTTAAATAATTTAAAAAAAAAAGCTAAAATGACGTAATTTTGACCTGCTAGCATGCAATCTAAAACTCGACTTTGGTTTTTAAATCCGAGTTCCGAACCGCAGGAAGATCCGAACCGGGACTCGGTTTGACTTGGTACCCCAAAGCGATTCCGAACTCGGACTCGGTTCGTCTCCGAATCCCTAAATTCAGTTATTGTCGGTTCTCTGAGAACCAGACCCGCACATCTCTAATATAATGCAATTTGTGCGTAATACTTGCCAGAAATTCACCTTATTCAGTAAGATTTACCAAAAACCTCTAGTTATCTTAGAAAAAGACACAGTGGAAATAGAAAAACTTGGACTGGAATAGGTCGGCTGGTGACATGGCTATAATGGTGCATGGTTTCTTCTCATATGACTATGGAGAACTGGTCATGGGAATTGAAGAGCAAGACAGGGATCTAGCTTTGCATAATTAAACCCCTACAGTAGGTGCTTTCAAGCAAGGCCCCTTTAAGACCTTATTGATTTTAAACCAGTTAGGTGAAGGGGTGTGTTCTTAGGTGATTTATAAACTGTTGTCCGTTAGTAGTGTCTCCATTTTTACTCCTGGAAATCCTGCCCTCCCTCCCTGTTTGTATGTTTTTGCTTTGCATTGTCGGGTGGTGGTAGAACGACTGCATCGTTTGCATATGTTTATGTTTTAGTGGGTGCATTCTCCTTTATACAGTATAATGTGATGGCCTAATAAATGTCCCTTCCAGCAATTAACACAAGTCAGCTGCGGGTGTATTATTGATTTATGGAGAGTTGGACACCAATGTTTAAATTGAATGATTGTGTTTGTTGTCTTATTTATCAGCCGTTCTTCTTCCGCCACTATACTAACTTTAACATTAATTTATAATTTAATCAGAATAATCTAATTTTCAATTTGACCTGTCAAAATTAATTTGATCTTGTCTTTATTTTTTTGAGAAGTTTTGCTAAGTATTAAGAAGGGGTCTATGCATAGAATGTGACTGATAGAGTGATAGGGAGTTTATGTACTGCTTTAATTTATTATCTTCCATGTCTGGTGTTTGGCTATAAAAGGTGCAGTATTAATAAAAGTGATTATGGGCAATATTTATCTGAATCGGTTCAAATCCAGACGCCGGAAGACCGGCACTAGAATATCCCGACAGGGTAAGTATTTGTACTATCCTTAACCCTCTCCCCCCCTAACCCTCCTTTAGGGGTGCCAAACCCTAACCTTCTCCCCAGTGCCTAACCCTAACCTCCCTGTAAGTGCCTAAACCTAACCCCCCCCTCCCCGCACCCTAAACCTAACCCTTCCGGGGGGCGCCTAACCCTAACCACCCTCCAGGGGGTGCCTAATTCTACCCCCCCTTTCCTTAGCCTGACCCTAACCCTCCCAGGGGGGTGCCTAACCATAAGTCCCCCCCAGGAGCCCATAACCTAACACTCCCCTCCCCCATGGCTGTCCGAACCCACTGCCTGGCTTACTTTCGTTCGGTATGCCGGGCGTCGGAATCCCAACATAGGTATTATGATAGGCATCGGGATTTTGACGCCTATCATTAGTCCCCTGTTGGTATATGACAGTCGGGAAGCCGGCGGTCAGCATTTCGACCGTCGGCTTCCTAACTACATACCATATATATCATGTGGCGAAATGCCAACATAAACACCAGCAAAAGAAAGGGTCAACCAACCTTTGCAGGCCTTACTCTACCCCAGCACACTTTACCACTTTCCCCATAGACTCTGTGGCAGGGCCGGACTGGCCATCGGGCAAATCTGGCAAATGCCAGAAGGGTCGATGACCAGATGGGCCGGTCCGGCTGTGTAGAAGATCAGCTCAGCTGAGCAGATAATATGCTTTCCGATGCCCTGCTTAGCGGCAGGGGAAAAGTGCTACTGCTTTCTGGTCACTCAATAGTCACTCCCATTGTGTTTATAACACAATCAGAGTGGCTGGCCCCGGCCATCAGTCAGAACCATCCAGCTGCGCTGTTGGCCAGAAATCCCTTTAGAATCGCCCATTGTGGGTGGAGCCATAGAGCACTTCTGTTCTGCTCCGGCCAGAGAGCAGTAGCAATAATCCCCCCTGCGCCCCGATACATATCCGTCTGCAGGCATCAGTGAATAGTCCTGATCCCTGTTGCCTCATCTCAGATCCCCGCAAATCGTGGCAGTATGCCGCGAGGGGGTGGGGCCTAATGGTGCAAGGTGCCCGCCCCCATCACCATCTGCAACCTGCTGCTTTAGCTGCATCAAAAAGTAAGTGTGAAATGAATCTGTGTGTGTGTGTGTACTGTGCTAGGGTGCATGTTTGTCCTGGTGTGTAAGATGTATAGTTAGTGTGATAGTGTTAGTCTAATGTGTGTATATTTATATATGGTGTACACCAGTGGTGTCAAACTCAGGCCCTCCAGCTGCAATGGAACTACACATCCCTGCATGCAGTGCCACAGTTTTGCTATTAGGGCATGCTAAAACTGTGGCAGGGCATGCTGGGATATGTAGTCCCATATATATATATATATATATATATAAATATGTTTGTGTGTGTATATATTAAGTTTATATTAGGGGTGAGCGGGTTCGGATTTCTGAAATCCGAACCCCCCCGAGCCCCCCCGATCCGAGTCCGATCCGAGTCAGGCTCGACTTTTCCCGCCTGACTCGGATCTGACATCGAGGCAAAACGTCATCATCCCGCCTTCCGAGTCTCGCGGGTTTTGGATCCTATATAAGGTACCCGCGTCGGCGCCATTTTCTCACTCGGCTGTGGACAGTGAAGAGGGAGGGTGGGAGTTAGTGCTGTGTAGTGTAGTGTAGTGTAGTGCTGCTGTTGTCCACTACTTCAAAGTCCATAGGGGCTGGCTGTGTTGTGCTGTGCTGCTGTTGTTAATAGGGGCTGTGTCCACTACTTCAAAGTCCATAGGGGCTGGCTGGACTGTGTTGTGCAGTCAGTTCTCCATAGGGGCTGTGTCCACTCCAAAGTCCTGTGCAGTGTCCCAGTCCTAAAGGGGTGCTGTAGTGTTGTCCAGGGGGTGCTCTGTCCATCAGGGGTGCTCCCCCCAAGTGCTAAAAAAATAATATATTTTCTGTGTTTGTGAATTGTGTGCGCAGTAGCCGCACGTGCATCAACAAAGTAGTGCCAAGCGTGCGCCTGTGTCATAAGTAAAGGGCCGGCTGGCTTGACCGTTAAGGGTGCTGTAACCCCCGAAAGTACACTCCAGTCCAAACCAAAAAAAAAATTATTTTCTGTGTTTGTGAATTGTGTGCGCAGTAGCCGCACGTGCATCAACAAAGTAGTGCCAAACGTGCGCCTGTGTCATAAGTAAAGGGCCGGCTGGCTTGACCGTTAAGGGTGCTGTAACCCCCGAAAGTACACTCCAGTCCAAACCCCAAAAAAAATTATTTTCTGTGTTTGTGAATTGTGTGCGCAGTAGCCGCACGTGCATCAACAAAGTAGTGCCAAGCGTGCGCCTGTGTCATAAGTAAAGGGCCGGCTGGCTTGACCGTTAAGGGTGCTGTAACCCCCGAAAGTACACTCCAGTCCAAACCAAAAAAAAAATTATTTTCTGTGTTTGTGAATTGTGTGCGCAGTAGCCGCACGTGCATCAACAAAGTAGTGCCAAGCGTGCGCCTGTGTCATAAGTAAAGGGCCGGCTGGCTTGACCGTTAAGGGTGCTGTAACCCCCGAAAGTACACTCCAGTCCAAACCTAAAAAAAAATTATTTTCTGTGTTTGTGAATTGTGTGCGCAGTAGCCGCACGTGCATCAACAAAGTAGTGCCAAGCGTGCGCCTGTGTCATAAGTAAAGGGCCAGCTGGCTTGACCGTTAAAGGGTGCTGTAACCCCCGAAAGTACACTCCAGTCCAAACCAAAAAAAAATTATTTTCTGTGTTTGTGAATTGTGTGCGCAGTAGCCGCACGTGCATCAACAAAGTAGTGCCAAGCGTGCGCCTGTGTCATAAGTAAAGGGCCGGCTGGCTTGACCGTTAAGGGTGCTGTAACCCCCGAAAGTACACTCCAGTCCAAACCAAAAAAAAAATTATTTTCTGTGTTTGTGAATTGTGTGCGCAGTAGCCGCACGTGCATCAACAAAGTAGTGCCAAACGTGCGCCTGTGTCATAAGTAAAGGGCCGGCTGGCTTGACCGTTAAGGGTGCTGTAACCCCCGAAAGTACACTCCAGTCCAAACCAAAAAAAAAATTATTTTCTGTGTTTGTGAATTGTGTGCGCAGTAGCCGCACGTGCATCAACAAAGTAGTGCCAAACGTGCGCCTGTGTCATAAGTAAAGGGCCGGCTGGCTTGACCGTTAAGGGTGCTGTAACCCCCGAAAGTACACTCCAGTCCAAACCAAAAAAAAAATTATTTTCTGTGTTTGTGAATTGTGTGCGCAGTAGCCGCACGTGCATCAACAAAGTAGTGCCAAGCGTGCGCCTGTGTCATAAGTAAAGGGCCGGCTGGCTTGACTGTTAAGGGTGCTGTAACCCCCGAAAGTACACTCCAGTCCAAACCAAAAAAAAATTATTTTCTGTGTTTGTGAATTGTGTGCGCAGTAGCCGCACGTGCATCAACAAAGTAGTGCCAAGCGTGCGCCTGTGTCATAAGTAAAGGGCCGGCTGGCTTGACCGTTAAGGGTGCTGTAACCCCCCGAAAGTACACTCCAGTCCAAACCTAAAAAAAAATTATTTTCTGTGTTTGTGAATTGTGTGCGCAGTAGCCGCACGTGCATCAACAAAGTAGTGCCAAGCGTGCGCCTGTGTCATAAGTAAAGGGCCGGCTGGCTTGACCGTTAAAGGGTGCTGTAACCTCCGAAAGTACACTCCAGTCCAAACCAAAAAAAAATTATTTTCTGTGTTTGTGAATTGTGTGCGCAGTAGCCGCACGTGCATCAACAAAGTAGTGCCAAGCGTGCGCCTGTGTCATAAGTAAAGGGCCGGCTGGCTTGACCGTTAAAGGGTGCTGTAACCCCCGAAAGTACACTCCAGTCCAAACCAAAAAAAAATTATTTTCTGTGTTTGTGAATTGTGTGCGCAGTAGCCGCACGTGCATCAACAAAGTAGTGCCAAGCGTGCGCCTGTGTCATAAGTAAAGGGCCGGCTGGCTTGACCGTTAAAGGGTGCTGTAACCCCCGAAAGTACACTCCAGTCCAAACCAAAAAAAAATTATTTTCTGTGTTTGTGAATTGTGTGCGCAGTAGCCGCACGTGCATCAACAAAGTAGTGCCAAGCGTGCGCCTGTGTCATAAGTAAAGGGCCGGCTGGCTTGACCGTTAAAGGGTGCTGTAACCCCCAAAGTACACTCCAGTCCAAACCAAAAAAAAATTATTTTCTGTGTTTGTGAATTGTGTGCGCAGTAGCCGCACGTGCATCAACAAAGTAGTGCCAAGAGTGCGCCTGTGTCATAAGTAAAGGGCCGGCTGGCTTGACCGTTAAAGGGTGCTGTAACCCACAAAGTACACTCCAGTCCAAACCAAAAAAAAAATTATTTTCTGTGTTTAGCCGCACGTATATATCAAATCGATATAACATAAATGGAGGACCAAACTTTCTCCGATAAAAATAAAATAGAGAAAGATCAAGAACCACTTCCTCCTAGTGCTGAAGCTGCTGCCACTAGTCATGACATAGACGATAACATGCCATCAACGTCGTCTGCCAAGGCCGATGCCCAATGTCATAGTAGAGGGCACATACAATCCCAAATGGCAAAGTTCAGGAAAATGACCTTGAAAAAGACATTTAAATCAGCTGAAGAGAAACGTAAACTTGCCAATATGCCATTTACGACACGGAGTGGCAAGGAACGGCTAAGGTCGATCCCTAGTATGTTCATGACTAGTGGTTCAGCTTCACATGACGATGGAAGCACTCCTCCCACTAAAAAAATCAAAAGAGTTAAGCTGGCAAAAGCACAGCGAAGAACTGTGCTTTCTAAGAAGATATCACAAATCCCCAAGGAGAGTCCAAGTGTGGTGGTGGTTGCGATGCCTGACCTTCCCAGCACTGGACGGGAAGAGGTGGCTCTTTCCACCATTTGCACGCCCCCTGCAAGTGCTGAAAGGAGCACCCACAGTCCACTTGCTGATATGCAAATTGAAGATGTCACTGTTGAAGTACAACAGGATGAGGATACTGGTGTAGCTGGCGCTGAGGAGGAAGTTGGCGAGGAGGATTCTGATGGTGATGTGGTTTGTTTAAATCAGGCTCCGGGGGAGACAGTTGTTGTCCGTGGGATGAAAAAGCCCATCACGGTCATGCCTGGGCAGAAGACCAAACATTCCACCTCTTTGGTCTGGCAATATTTCTATCCAAATCCGGACAACAACTGTCTTGCCATATGTACCATATGTAAAGGTGAAATAAGTAGGGGTAGGGACGTCAACCACCTAGGAACATCCTCCCTTATACGGCACCTGCAGCGCGTTCATAAAAAGTTACTGTCAAGTTCAGAAACTTTGGCTCAGACCGTAAGCAGTCCAGGGACACCTAAATCCCGTTGTCCTGTTGTATCCAAGCGCCTGCAAACCACACCGTCAACTCCCTCCTCGTCAATTTCCTCCTTAGTCAGGATCGGAAGTAGTCCTGCAGGCCATATCACTGGCATGACTGACTCTCCTATCCGGGATTCCTCCGGAGGATCCTGCATTGCTACGCCTACTGCTGCCGCTGCTGCTGTTGCTGCTGCTGCTGGGAGTCGTTCATCATCCCAGAGAGGAAGTAGGAACACCACTACTTTTACTAAACAATTGACCCTCCAACAGTCCTTAGCGAGGAGGATGAAGTACGACAGCAGTCATCCTGAAGCAAAACGTATAACTGAGGCCTTGACTGCTATGTTGGTGTTAGACGTGCGTCCGGTATCCGCCATTAGTGCAGTGGGATTTAGACAATTGATGGAGGTAGTGTGTCCCCGGTTCCAAATCCCGTCTAGATTCCACTTCACTAGGCAGGCGATACCGAGACTGTACAGAAACGTCAGAAAAAGTGTCCTCAGTGTCCTGAAAAATGCCGTTGTACACAATGTCCACTTAACCACGGACATGTGGACAAGTGGAACAGGGCAGACTAAGGACTATATGACTGTGACAGCCCACTGGGTAGATGTATCACCTTACGCAGCAACAGCAGCAGCGTCACCAGTAGCAGCATCTCAGAAACGCCAGCTCGTTACAAGGCAGGCTACGCTGTGTATCACCGGTTTCAGTAAGAGGCACACCGCCGACAACCTCTTAGAGAAACTGAGGGAAATCATCGCCCAGTGGCTTACCCCACTTAGACTCTCCTGGGGATTTGTGATATCTGACAACGCCACCAATATTGTGCGGGCATTACATCTGGGCAAATTCCAGCACGTCCCATGTTTTGCTCACACAATAAACTTGGTGGTGCAGAATTTTCTGAAAAGCGACAGGGGCGTGCAGGAGACGCTTTGGGTGGCCCGAAAAATTTCTGGCCACTTTCGCCATTCAGCGACTGCGTGCCGAAGACTGGAGCACCAGCAAACACTCTTGAACCTGCCCCGCCATCACCTGAAGCAAGAGGTTGTGACGCGGTGGAACTCAACCCTCTATATGCTTCAGAGGATGGAGGAGCAGCAAAAGGCCATACAAGCCTATACATCCACCTATGACATAGGCAAAGGAGGGGGTATGCACCTGACTCAAGCGCAGTGGAGAATGATTTCCGTGTTGTGCAAGGTTCTTCAGCCCTTCGAACTTGCCACACGTGAAGTCAGTTCAGACACTGCCAGCTTGAGTCAGGTCATTCCCCTCATCAGGCTTTTGCAGAAGCAGCTGGAGAAAGTGAAGGAGGAGCTAAGACGGAGCGATTCCGCTCGGCATGTGGGACTTGTGGATGAAGCCCTTCATTCGCTTTGCCAGGATTCCAGGGTGGTCAATCTGTTGAAATCAGACCACTACATTTTGGCCACCGTGCTCGATCCTAGGTTTAAAGCCTATGTGGTGTCTCTCTTTCCGGCCGACACAAGCCTGCAGAGGTGCAAAGACCTGCTGGTGAACACACTGTCAGCTGAAGCGGAACGTGACACGTCAACGGCTCCTTCTTCATTTTCTCCCGCAACTGGGGCTGCCAGGAAAAAACTTAGGTATCCTAAGCAACCCGCTGGCGGTGATGCAGGGCAGGCAGGACCAAGTTTGGACATCTGGTCCGGACTGAAGGACCTGGCAACAATTTCTGACATGTCTACTGTCACTGCATATGATACTGTCACCATTGACAGAATGGTGGAGGATTACATCGGTGACAGCATCCAAGTAGGCATGTCAGACAGTCCATACCTGTACTGGCAGGAAAAAGAGGCAATTTGGAGGCCCCTGTACAAACTGGCTCTATTTTACCTGAGTTGCCCCCCCTCCAGTGTGTACTCCGAAAGAGTGTTTAGTGCAGCCGGGAACCTTGTCAGCGAAAGGCGTAGGAGGTTGCTTCCACAGAATGTGGAGAAGATGATGTTCATCAAAATGAATTATCAGCTCTTCCAGGGAGACCAGCCTCCAGAACGTACAGAGGGACCTGTGGTGGTGGATTCAAGTGGGGACGAGTTAATACTTTGTGAGGATGAGGATGTACACACTGAAGAGGGTGAGGAATCGGTGGATGAGGAGGATGAGGATGACATCTTGCCTCCGTAGAGCCAGTTTGTGCAGGGACACATTAATTGCCAGCTTGTTTTGTGGGGGCCCAAACGAACCAATCATTTCAGCCACAGTTGTGTGGCAGACCCTGGCGCTGAAATGATTGATTTGTTAAAGTGTGCATGTCCTGTTTATACAACATAAGGGTGGGTGGGAGGGCCCAAGGACAATTCCATCTTGCACCTCTTTTTTTCTTTGCATTATGTACAGTTTGGGGCCTAGTTTTTCTAACTGCCATCCTGTCTGCCACTGCAGTGTCACTCCTAGATGGGTCACGTGTTTGTGCCGCCCACTCGTGTCGCTTAGCATAGTCATCCAGCTACCTCGGTGCAACCTTTTGGACATAAAAACACTATTGTGAGGTGTGAGGTGTTCAGAATAGACTGGAAATGAGTGGAAATTAAGGTTATTGAGGTTAATAATAGCATAGGAGCAGAAAAACCTACAAATTCTGTGATTTTAGCTGTTTTTATGCTTTTTTTCAAAAAAATACAGATCCAAAACACAAAACCCAGAACCCAAAACACGGAAGGGTGGTTTTGGCAAAACCAATCCAGATCCAAAACACGAAGAAAGATCCAGATCCAAAACCAAAACACAAAACACGAAAAGTGGCCGGTGCACACCCCTAGTTTATATATATATATATATATATATATACACAAACTATACATATATATACTAACTATACATCCTATATAGTGGGTTGAGGAAGACAATATTGGGGGCATGGGGGTAGTGCTGGGGGTAGGGAGGGGGTCAGGATAGCAGCTGGGGTAGTGCTGGGTATAGAGGAAGGGGTTTATCGTAGATAGCAGTGGTTACCTCTCGCCTGGTGGGAGCTCCCCGCCGGGTAATTGTTGTCCGCCTCCAGCTCCTTCCTGGCCCGTGCAGTGTCCAGCTCCCTGGCCCCCTGCGCACAGAGAACTGGGAGGTAGGCATCAGGGATGGAGCTCAGGCAGCTAGAGGAGCCCAGCACCACCACAGCAAGGAAGATCCGCCTGCGCCGATGGAATCTGCAGAGTCAAAACGGAGAGCAGCAGACGCTGCCAGCGGCGATTTTTTGAGAGATGCTGCTGGCACTGATTGGTTGCTGCAGATATAGCACACACACAGTTCGTCCTGCAGGCCCGCTCTCTCAACCAATTGCTGCTGGCAGTGTCTCCCAAACCAGTTGCTGCTGGCAGTGTCTCCCAAACCAATCGCTGCTGGCAGTGATTAGTTGGGGAGACCAAGCTCGGGCCTAGCTCAATTTTTTTGGAAAGGGAATATATTATTTGGTGCCCTAGGCGTATTGAGCACGCTGAAGGTGCACTGCAAAAATTAAAGGGGCTTGGTCTCATGGGAAAAACTGTACCTATGACCCATACCCCATTTTTGTTACGCTGGATGCATGTCCAGTTCTCCGGGACCTGCTGGCCATGCCCCCAGTCCCTCTCTCCAGTGAATAAATGTGGCGCGCATGCTCACGCCATTTATTCACCACTTGCTCAAAGCAGCTACCATTCTTTTTTTTTTTTCTTTTACTGAGGATAGAAATGGCTACTATGCAGATGTACACATAAACACAGCAGTCATCCATTGTCTCACACACACACACACACACACACACACACACACACACACACACACACACACACACACACACACACACACACACACACACACACACACACACACACACACACACAGACAGCAGTCAGACTTTGTCACACAACAGTTATCCATTGCCTCAAACACAACAGTCACTAATTGTCACACACACATCACACATTGTTAAATATCATTTCACCATTGGCTGAACCAGTGTATCTTAGGTTAAAATTGTCCTTTACTGACACATACCAGAAGGGGCATCCAGTGTCCACTCCCCCGCACCCGCGCTACTGTATCTTCCCACTACAGCACAGCCAAGCAGCTTCCTTCCTGTTCCTACTACAACACTGCATGCACGCAGTTCAGTGTTCCCCATGTTTTAGTAGCAGCATCCAGCAGCCAATCACAAAGATAAGTCAGGGTGGGCGGGGGAAATTCCAGGTATTGTGTACTGGGTTATACACTGGCGTGAGGAGCCAAAGACATAGTCGTACAGCTCTCCCTGCGCAGACGGCTTCAGGTCCAGGCATTGGCAGGCATGGTAATGTGGAGACACAGCAGCCATGGGAAGCAGGCAGCCAGCAGCACCCAGACTGGAAGCAGCCTCCCTGCTCCTCCAAGAGCAAGCAGTCCCAGCCAAGGAACACTGCCATCAAGAGGGCCTGTATTTGGATGCTGAATAAGGCATTTTCCTGGCTGAAAACCAGCCTGCCCTCCGAAACTGGACACCCTGTGCCTGGCCACAAGTGGTTGGCGGCCCGGCACCAAATCCACACCTGCTAATGGCACACAGGGAAGTTGAGAGACTGCTGGAGGGACACAGGAGGAGTTGAGTTACTGGGGGGACCCAAAGTGTAAGGGGCATTACTGTGTAGCATAATGTTATAAAGGACACTATTATATGACATAATGTATTATAAGGGGCACTACTACTGCATGGCATAATTTGTAAAGAGCATCATTGTGTGGCATAATGTGTAATGGGCATTACTGTGTGTGGCATAATGTGTAAGGGGCATTATTGTGTGGCATAATGTATAAGGGGCACTACTGCTGTGTGGCATAATGTGTATAAGGAGTACTACTATGATGCATAACATGAATGGTCTCTGGCATAATGTGAATGGGCTCTACTGTGTTATGTAATGTGAATAAGGGGCACTACTGTGTGGGGTAACGTGAATATGGGGCACTACTGTGTGATGTAAAGTCAATAAGAAACACTACTGTGCGGTGTAATGTGACAATGGGGCACTACTATGAAGATTAATGTGATGAAGGGGCACTACTGTGCTGTGTAATGTGATGAAGGGGTACTACTGTGCTGTGTAATTTGACTAAGGGACACTACTTTGTGGCATAATTTCAATTGGTGGTACTATTGTGTGGTCATGCCCCTTACCAGTGAGACCACACCTGTGTTTTTTTGCGCACGCCTTTCGGCGCTGACTCTCTCTTTACCTCAATGTTTAATGAGGCACCAATGCTCTTGTGCACAGGGCACCAAAATGTATAGTTACGGCTCTTCTTTGGTGTGCACAGATGTGTCGTCCTCTGTGTTCAGCACCCCTGCCCTCAAAAATTCCTACAGTGAACATTGCCTAATCCTCTATAACTGCTAAGCTAGGTCTTGGTCAATTGAGAAAATGCCTTCCCTTTTCTTTGTGTGTGACCTCCACCAATGAAGTGCCATCTTTACTTAACAGAACCAACCAAATACCAAATGTATGACTATTGCATATGTTTGAATCCCCTGCAGGATGAGCTCTGTAATGTGTGTATTTTAATACAGAGAATAATGTACACTTATATGTTGCTGTAATATTAATTATATTTGTAAGAGCATAGACTAGGAAGTGGGAGGAGTCAGGAATAGCAAGGGGAGGAGTCTGTGCCAGGAACCACATGCTGACGCAAGGTGGGCCTGTGTGCTTTAAATGCCAGGGCCTATTTTCAGTCCCAGTCCGGCCCTGCTCTGTGGGGACGGCGGCTAATCTCTCACTATCAAACACCGATAAGCATTGCTCTTTGCTGCTAGGTAACACCATCATGAGATGGCGTTTCCTCTAGCTTGCCTGTAGCCGGCATTGGAAAGTAGCGGAGCCTCCATGACTTTGTTAAATCCCAACTGGGTTAAACAAGAATGCCTATTTCGTATTAACCTTTGGATGGCAGAGAGGGAATGCCGCTGATCCTGACACCGTAGAGAGGCCCTGATTCAGAGCCGGACGCTCTGACAGAGCGCTCGCTCTGAATCAGGGCCGTCCCTCTGAATTTAAGAGCGGCCTCCTGGTCGCTCGCATAGCTGTGGGTGACCACCCACAGCTATAGCGAGCGGCCAAAATGATGGTCGCGATGGTCAAGACCATCGCGACCATCGGGCTTGCGACGAGACCCTTGCGGTAGGGTCTCGTTGCCGCAAGCCCTGGAGTGCTTTTGGCTCCCATGGGAATGCCTCCGTCTGGGCAGCCACGTCCCCGGCACGCCCACCAAAGGGGGCGTGCTGTCACTCACCATCGACAGCACGCCCCCTTTGGTGCGAGACCCATAACGACGGCTTGGCCATCGTTATTCGGGTCTCGCGCATGCGCACGACGGAGATGCCTCCTTCGTGCGCATGCGCACTTGGCCATCATCGACCCGCTTGCGAGCGCTCAGGCCCAGAGACCAGTAGGGATAATAACAGACAAATGTTGGTGAGAAAGGGATAATCAATAATGCCTTATCAAAGTTAACTATAGAATCAAAAAAGATGATAAATTACAATTATTTAACATAAAAATATAAATTTAATTTGTTTCTGCTCACCAGCTGAGCTTTGTGGTTTATGCTCTTCTACATTATTAACGTGACATTTTCTTTATATATAGTGCTAGCACATTCTGTTGCGCTTTACAACAGGGATACACGTTGCGTCAAAACGGTATTTCATTAATCTCATCCACCATTTTTTTTTGTTTGTGCCATTCTCCTATTTAAAAAATGTAATTCTTTCTATAGTTAGTTTACTTTGATTTCAAGATGAAATCAGCAATTGAAGCCACAGCCGCAGTTATGGTGCACAGATGATGTCAGATACACCTACCAACATAATTGCTCACAACATTTGTGCATATTTCTGAGAGGAGGACAGTGCTCTGCAGAGGATATTACAGTATACTAAGAAACGTTATATTATACTGTATATGCGCTCAGGGCCTGATTCGGACCGGGACGGTATCTGCAGTGCGCTCGCTATTTCCAATGGTTGCTAATCTGCGCATGGGTATGCATCGCAGTGCGTATGCGCGAACTACACTGTGCGATCACAGGGCCTGATTCAGAGCCGCTCGTAAGCGGCCGCTCGTTCGTTCCGAGCGATGTTTGCACAACTGCGCATGCATACGGATCGTAATACGCATGCGCGAACCAGTCAGTGCTGCCGAAAATCGTTTGTTCGCTAAATAGCGAATGCCTGCTATTTTGAGTGACAGGATGAGGCGTATGTGGGTGGTAACAGGGGAAGGTGCTTGAAAACGGGGAGTGGAGATCAGGACGCAGGCGTGCTTAAAGGTCAAAACAGGCGTTTTATGGGTGTGCATAATTAATACAGCAGCGTCATTGACCACGTCACTGGGTTATTTTATAGTCAGAACTGCTCTCAAGATTGCGGTAGGAAAAACCAACCACAAGAATAGCGAGCAGTTCATATGCTGGTCGATGTACTCGATTAATCTAATAAATAGCGGACATGACGTAGGATGCGAGCGGCCAGCGGGCGTAGTTTTCCAAAAAACGACCGCATGTTTTGTTCGCTCATTCAGACCTAGAGGCGTGAACAGATCGCAAAGAGCGTACAGTTCATTTGAATAGCCACCCCTTTTTTCTGAACAAGCGAGCGCAAATAGCGTCCGGCTCTGAATGAGGTCCACAGATCCCTCGCTCGCCCAGCAAAGCCAGCCCAGCAGAGTGAGTGACAGGAGAGGCCGTTTGTGGGTGGTGACCGGGGCAGTCCAGTAAAAACGGGGGGTTGGAGATGTGAACGCAGGCGTACTCGAGTGTTTCAACGCCGTTTTAGAGGCGTGCATAATTAACCGGCAGCATCATAGTACACGTCACCAGCCATTTTATTCCTCTGTTTTCCTCGCATTCCTCGCGGTAGAAAAAAGCTACCACAAGCACTGCGTTCACATCCGATAGTGGTTGATGTACCAATGTTTTCATAAACTTCCAGGAGATGACATGGGGCAGTGGGCGTCTCTACATACGCTAAGGGGAGTCTGCATACACAAAGCGAACGCTTGTACAGGTAAGATGGGCGTGCTTATGCCTTGGCGAGCGATCGCTCCCCGCCGCGTCACTTTCAAATATTTGCATACGCATCATGCGAGCGTACGCTCATAGCGACTGGGTCTGAATCAGGCCCTCAGTCTTGTGTACATGGCATATGCGCAGCACACGTCGCATCCCACAGGGACCAGATATGAGCCCTCGACCTGCAGAATTTTACTAGCAGTTTCCTCAATTTGCGTATTATTTACACTATAATGCGAGTACTGGAAAAGCAATCGTCTTTGTGTAAACAGAACATGACATTCCCCAGTGACAGATGTTATAAGGACGATGCAGATCACGGTCCCTCTGAATAATTAGACCCACTAAATCTGGTATATACATAATTACAATTTTTTCCTATACTTTGAGAGATTTGTTTTTTTGGAAATAGAAGGAGAAACCTTCTAAAGAGACTGCCCATAGCGTACCTCCCAAACGTTCCAATCTTAGCGGGAAGGTCCCACATTTCGGGCACAGGGCCTGGTTCAGAGACGGACGCTCTGAATCAGGGTTTTTTTTGTTTTGTTATTGGTGCGGCCTCCTGGCAGCTCACATAGCTGATGGTGACCACCCACAGCTATTGCGAGCGGCCAGGATAATGGTAGCGATGGTCAAGACCATCGCGACCATCGGGCTTGCAACGAGACCCTTGTGGTAGGGTCTCGTTGCCGCAAGCCCCAGAGAGCTTCCGGCTTTAATAGAGCCGGAAGCTCTCCCACTGACATCACTGGTGATGTCAGTGGGGCTGCCCACAAACGGCAGGCTTTCGCTTGAGAACGCCTCCAATTGTGAAGCCACCACCCCCGCCACGCCTACAAAACGGGGCAAGCTGTCGATCAACATCAACAGCCGCCCCTTTTGTAGAGAGCCATGGAGCGAGTGCTTTTTGCGCCCTGGCACCCCATCGACCCGCTTGCGAGCGCTATGCGTTTACGAGCAGGTCTGAATCAGGCCCACAGTCCCAGTGTCCCACCCGCGGACTGCAGTGCCCTGCCGGGTGTGTGTGTGGGGAGGGGGGTTTGGGAAACCCCTTCTCACATGTTTCTCTGCTTAGCAGAGCAAGCAGTGTATACATACTGTGCACAGGTGTGCGGCAACTATTAACTGAATATAGGGATTTTGGGCATGCTTAGCAGCTCCTGGAGTGCTAGACATGCCCGCAGTGTGCCAAAAAAGGGGCGTGGCTCACTGTCGCAGCATTTCCCTCTAGGCCGTGCCCCTTGTCACAAGGCCACACCTCCTTTTTGGCCTAGGTCCTGATCTCCCTTTATAGAAAGTTAAGAGGTATGCCCATAGCAACCAATCATAGCTATGATTTTTCTAGTACATTCTACAAAATAATAGCTAGATGCTGATTGGTTGCAACTTACTAGGGGTTTAATAAATCAACCGTTATTTCCAAGTCATTGGATGGACCACCTATTGCACAATACTGATGCTTCATGCACTTCTGCTTTACAAGGAGAAGATAGGAACAAAAACTGGGTCTCACAGCCTCATTCAGAGCCGGACGCTATTTGCGCTCGCTCGTTCAGAAAAAGGGGCCGGATATTTAAAATGAGCGCTCGCTCTTTGCGGTCTGTTGACGCCTCTATGTCTGCGCTCGCTATTTTGTAAAGACGCCCCCTGGCCGCTCGCATCATACGTCATCTCCGCTATTTATTAGATTAATCGAGTACATCGAAAGGCGTCTGAACTGCTCGCAGTGCTTGTGGTTGGATTTTCCTACCGCAATCATGCGAACAGTTCAGGCTAAGAAACAACCAAGTGACGTGGTCGATGACGCTGCTTTGTTAATTATGCACACCCTTAAAACGCCCGTTTTGACCGTTTGGCACGCCTGCGTTCGGATCACCACTCCCCGTTTTCAAGCACCTTCCCCTTACCACCCACAAACGCCTCATCCTGTCACTCAAATTAGCAGGCACTCGCTGTTTTGCGAGCGCTCGATTTCCGACCGCACTGACTGGTTGGCGCATGCGCATTACGACCCATACGCATGCGCAGTTGTGCGAACATCGCTCAGAGCGAACGAGCGGCCGCTTACGAGCGGCTCTGAATAAGGCCCTCAGTCTTTACTCATAAAGCTTTGCGGCATTGCTACCCTGGCAGATTAAATCCAGCTTAGCCCCAGTGCTAAAATGGTTCCTTTTACGGGTGTATACTAATTTTTTTTTTCCCCTACATGCATTACATAACTGTTTTCCTGCCCCCCAAACAACTGAAAATTAAAGCTCAGACTTCAAAGAAGCCTAAGTCGTCATATTTAGGGATTGTACACGTGTACATTTAATTTTTACATTTATGTATTGCTCCTTTTAGTTTGGAAATGCACCTCTTCACACTTGTCTAATAAGTACATAGACGATTATTACATATTGCATATTTGGTGTAGTGGTTAGTAATGCTGCCTCATAGCACTAGGTTCGATTGCCACCAAGGCTATCTGTGTGGAGTTTGTACGTGTTTGTTCTCCTTATGTTTGCATAAATTTGCTCCCACAGTCTAAACACATCCTATTCATGGTAGTACAAATTCCCTCTGGTCATGAAGTAGCTAATTTCTATGCAACTCAATGGGCTCAATCCAATTATCTGCAATAGGGGCGAGTTGCAGTGACAACAGCAACGCTGTTTGCCCCACTTGTGGCCCGTTCACACTCCAGACTTGCATTAGCGATCATTTTATTACAATTTTTGGAGGTGGTCGCACTATTACGCATGTGGGGTCTGCTGTGCATATGCAGGAGTGGAAAGTGCTGGGGAGGGATCCTCCAGAGCCCTCTCTCTGTACTTTTTGCAGACTGTAGCCTATAGGCTATATGGCTAAAGCCATCTTTAGATGGTATTAGCTACCGAGGTCAAGCTTGGTAAATTAACCAATAAAGCAGCTCCCGTAAAACTTTCTATGGGGGCTGCTCTTCTGATTGAAAATAGGGGACACTAGTAGACACTGTATATCCCATTTATGCTGCTGTTCGCCATACATATGTTTGGAGGAGATTAAATATTAGCTTGTAACCCCCTGAAAAATAAGTGTTTTGGGGAGATATCCTCGCAAATATTATTTGATAAATAGGAACCATAACCCTTCATCTCAGTGATAAGTTAAATCAATAATTTTTATGAAATAAAGAGGCAACTACCTGTAATAACATAGCCACAGGCATTTTAAAAAAGTGTTACAAGTTATAATAATCAAATATGACAACAAAGCAGGAAGAAGCTGGGGCCGCAAGTGGAAGCTTGGAGGCCAGGGCATGTGTTGTCTATCTGGGAATAAGGCCAATTGGCAGTGACGGGTTAGAACGGAAAATGAGATGATGGGTGCAGAGCATACGCTGCTTGTAGAAATTACAGTGGTTGTTGTCACTACATATACATCTTACTCACTACATATACATCTTACTCACTACATATACATCTTACTACATATACTATACATCTTACTCACTACATACACATCTTACTCACTACATATACATCTTACTCACTACATATACATCTTACTACATATACTATACATCTTACTCACTACATATACATCTTACTCACTACATATACATCTTACTCACTACATATACATCTTACTACATATACTATACATCTTACTCACTACATATACATCTTACTCACTACATATACATCTTACTCACTACATATACATCTTACTACATATACTATACATCTTACTCACTACATATACATCTTACTCACTACATATACATCTTACTACATATACATCTTACTCACTACATATACATCTTACTACATATACATCTTATTACATATACTGTACATCTTACTCACTACATATACATCTTACTCACTACATATACATCTTACTACATATACATCTTACTCAATACATATACATCTTACTACATATACATCTTATTACATATACTGTACATCTTACTCACTACATATACATCTTATTACATATACTGTACATCTTACTCACTACATATACATCTTACTACATATACATCTTATTACATATACTGTACATCTTACTCACTACATATACATTTTATTACATATACTGTACATCTTACTCACTACATATACATCTTACTACATATACATCTTACTACATATACTGTACATCTTACTCACTATATATACATCTTACTCACTACATATACATCTTATTACATATACTGTACATCTTACTCACTACATATACATCTTACTCACTACATATACATCTTATTACATATACTGTACATCTTACTCACTACATATACATCTTACTACATATACTGTACATCTTACTCACTACATATACATCTTACTCACTACACATACATCTTACTCACTACATATACATCTTACTCACAACATATACCTCTTACTCACTACATATAAAACTTACTCACTACATATACAACTTACTCACTACATATACATCTTACTCACAACATATACATCTTACTCACTACATATACCTCTTACTCACTACATATCCATCTTACTCACTACATATACATCTTACTCACTACATATACAACTTACTCACTACATATACATCTTACTCACTACATATCCATCTTACTCACTACATATGCATCTTACTACATATACATCTTACTCACTGCATATGCATCTTACTCACTACATATACAACTTACTCACTACATATACATCTTACTAAATATACATCTTACTCACTACATATACATATTACTCACTACATATACAACTTACTCACTACGTATACATCTTACTCACTACATATACAACTTACTCACTACATATACATCTTACTCACTACATATACATCTTACTTACTACATATACAACTTACTCACTACATATACATCTTACTCACTACATATACATATTACTCACTACATATACATCTTACTCACTACATATACAACTTATTCACTACATATACATCTTACTCACTACATATACAACTTACTCACTACATATACATCTTACTCACTACATATACAACTTACTCACTACATAGGCATCTAACTCACTACGTATACATCTTACTCACTATGTATACATCTTACTCACTACATATGCATCTAACTCACTACATATACAACTTACTCACTACATATACATCTTACTCACTACATATACAACTTACTCACTACATAGGCATCTAACTCACTACGTATACATCTTACTCACTATGTATACATCTTACTCACTACATATGCATCTAACTCACTACATATACAACTTACTCACTACATATGCATCTTACTCACTACATATGCATCTTACTCACTACATTTGCATCTTACTCACTACATTTGCATCTTACTCACTACATATACATCTTACTCACTAGTCACTACATATACATCTTACTCACTAGTCACTACATATACATCTTACTCACTACATATACATATTACTCACTACATATACAACTTACTCACTACATATACATCTTACTCACTACATATACAACTTACTCACTACATATACATCTTACTCACTACATATACATCTTACTTACTACATATACAACTTACTCACTACATATACATCTTACTCACTACATATACATATTACTCACTACATATACATCTTACTCACTACATATACAACTTACTCACTACATATACATCTTACTCACTACATATACAACTTTCTCACTACATATACTTCTTACTCACTACATATACAACTACAACTTACTCACTACATAGGCATCTAACTCACTACGTATACATCTTACTCACTACGTATACATCTTACTCACTACATATGCATCTAACTCACTACATATACAACTTACTCACTACATATGCATCTTACTCACTACATATGCATCTTACTCACTACATTTGCATCTTACTCACTACATATACATCTTACTCACTAGTCACTACATATACATCTTACTCACTAGTCACTAAATATACATCTTACTCACTACATATGCATCATACTCAATACATATACATCTTACTCACTACATATGCATCTTACTCACTACATATACATCTTACTCACTACATATACAACTTACTCACTACATACTATTTGCATCTTATTCACTACATACTGTATGCATCTTTCTCACTACATAAGCATATGCATCTTTCCCGTAAAGCTGCACTACTACCTAGGAAAACATTTTAGTGATGTGCCCCCTCACCCCAGCTGTTTTTCCATGGGCCCAGGACAGCGTTGGACTGGCCCGCAGGGTTACAGGGAAAATCCCCGGCGGGCCTCTTTGCCTGGGGGCCCACTCATCCTTTAGGGGGTCAGGTTCCAGACTGTGTACTCGAATTACACATTGTTACTTTGGTCAGTTACTGTACCTGGTAGAACAGGACCACTTGATGAACATGGGTGCTTCAGAGTGGGTGGTCATGACTCTACCATGTCCCCTCCTCTTGTTGGCAGTGGACTTTAACATAATGAACACAAATCTTGCCAGTGATTGGAATGACATTGTAGCTCTGCATTCATTTGCTAACCTACAAGTAAGTCATCCCAGTGATAGTTGATTTTTTTCTACAATGGCTTGTATTTGGCCTTCACTAGACCCAATGCAGTTCTCATTGTATTTTATAGAGTGGCCGGTCAGTACAAGAGTCCCCTATCTTATATACAGTGCATTAATGTGGTATAGACTGGATCACCATCATGTGCCTAATTATTATTATACATGCATTACATTATACTGCATTTCCAGGACTATGGAGTATTCACTGCAGTGTATTGCTGCTAGCAATCTGGTACTTTATCATGCATGCACAATCAGTACTTGCTTTATATATTTATAAAGGGGTCCAGGCCATCACCTCTTAAGCATGGGCCCCTACCACTGCATTCCCCCAGGGGCAGTGGCGTATCTATAATGGGTGCAGTGTGTGCGGGGCACACGGGCCCCTGGGTCCAGGAGGGCCCGCACCGCACACCCTGCACCGATATTATTTTAAACTTACTTGTTCATGGTCCCGCGGTGGGTGTCAGCGATGCTCAGAACACCGGAAAATGGCTGCCGCGGCCATTTTTCCGGTGTTCTGCGCATGTGCAATAGACTCTGGGCACACTCTAGTGCCCGGAGTCTACTAATGCTCCGGTAGCTGGCCAGCCACGTCAGTCGGCTGCCGGCCACCAGGAAGAGAGGAGGGGGCCCCGCACAGGGACTGCACACGGGCCCCCTCCTCTCTTAAAATGCCCCTACCCAGGGGGCCCCTTCATGCCCCATTCCGACACTGGCCTCGGATGAAAACAGGGGGAGGAGAGTTTTGAGCATGAGGACTAATCATAAGCTGTAATAAAAAGACTCTGGCTTTGTTGATATGCCAGTTCTGTACATGATATATAATTATTTCAGTGACAGCGCAACTAATAATATATTTCTATTATTTAGTTTGTTTCAAAAGTGTTTTGTCACTGTAATGTTTGTTATGCCTTACTAAACGTCCTGATCCTTAGGCTCCAACAACAACGGCAAAAGCCGCGAGTTTGGCTTCCTGATAAAAAGGCATATTTATTTGCCTGTGACGGTTTCCAATGAAAAAAAAAAAGTTATTTTAAGTGACTGGGCTGCGCTGTGGTCGCTGCAAGTCCCATAGCAACCGCATCGGGTTACTCACTTCTATTTTCCAAGGAGCATGGCCGGGCCTGGGCTCATTACGGCTTGTTTTCATTCGAACCGTTTGCTTCTAACCTGGAATAGGGGTTTGAGGTTGTAGAGGTGAAAACACAGAGAGAAGCACATTAAAAGCACATTGTGTGTAAAGCTTCGTACATCTGGTGACCTGTTCATACAAAGCATGCCAAGTTTATTTACAGCCACACAGTATTTTCCAACAGGTTGAGTCCTTCTTCTCTTCTGCCCAAACCTAGATTAGACAGGGATAACCCGCTTGGGGCTCTGTCTCTATGGAGACGAATGCACGAGAGCAGATTTGTGTAGTCTGGTAAACTACAATCCCCAGCATGTGGTTGGCAGAGTATGGTGGGAGCTGCACTTTCACATCAGCAGGAGATTTTCTAAATGCATGACTTTATTTTCATGGATTTCTTCTATTCTATTCATAAATCCCTATAAATCATAAGACAGAGTGGTTGCCATGGGATACGACAGAGCTTTGCAAATACATATATATTGGGCCTGATTCATAGATCTACGATATGCGAATAGCAGTCACAGCTGTGTACAAATATGCAGGCGGTGCCTCACGGAAAAAGACGCCTTCAGGCAGCATCTCAGATCCAATCCCCTGCACCTGAAGACGCAGGAACGGATCAGCATCACGACCAGTGGCGGCTCCAGAGGCGGGGCTGCAGCACGGTCTAAAATTCAAATAGGGGACCCACACCAACTGCCACCCCAAGCACTGCCAAACAATGACAGCCGAGACTCACTGGCAGTTGGTGTGACTCCCCTATTTGAATTTTGGACTGCGCTGATTTGCAGCATCGGCCATCTGAGTAACCTAAGGGGCCTATTCATCATAACTGAAATTTCTCTGGAGGTAATTAGGTTTAGAACTCAAATGGAGTTCTACATGCGCAGCAGTGCCTACAGCTGCGATAATTCTGTGTAACCCCCCCAACCCCACCAACCTAAACATCGGAGTTGTATGCAAACCATCGGGTTTGCATACAACTCTGAATCAGGTCCAATATATAATAATAATCATAAAAAGAAAACAGCAAGATAATAAAATGTGTTCAGCAATAGTTGCAGGAAGGCATACGTAAGCCAATGAATGTAAGTAGTTTGAAGGCGGACAACCCCCTTAAATATAGATAAATATATTTGACAACATGCAACAATTGCCAACCATTATAGCAATGGGAAATATGTAATGGGGCACATTGTGGAGAAAGCGCAGTAGATATGGAGTACATCACCGCTGCTGGGTTGCGGTCATGCATGCACTGTGGTTATTAATGTCTACATACAGGAAGAGTAATTCAACCCACCCGTTACCTGTTTGTTCACTGTGTCACGACCAGGGGTGACAGGCTGCTGAGATCGCGGCGCTTACCACTCCGGGCGCTGTGGCATGGTGTTTCCAGCAGAGGTGCAGGTTCCTGGAGAATAGCGCTGGGTGCTGTGAGTCTCCGCAGACCAAGGGCTTCCATCTGGAGGCAGGTGAGAGGGGCTGAGACTGGCAGAGCTTCCATGCTGTGACCACTGGGCGCGGCCATCTTGGATTTGGGTCACATGTCGTTTCTGGCCAATCAGGTTCAGTCTGGGCTGGGGAGGCTAGCAACCAATCCTGCACTACCTGAGGGTACTAAAGGGCTGTCCAGAGGCTCTTTAGTTGCCAGTGCAATGTCTATCACAGCGTATGCTGTGAGCTAGTTCTCTGTGCTCCTTTGCTCATTTAAAGTGTCAGTACCAGTGTGTTTCTGCAGACTCCCCTCTCAGCCTTGGTGCAGTTTGCTCCTGTTACTACCTGTCTCCTGATCCCGTCTACCTGCTATACCCAGCCTACCCCGGGTCTCTAAGTTCCGCCAGTGTCTCGCAGCCTGGTTCTGATCCCGTCGTGTGCCACTGCTTCATGAGTCATACTCCCCTAAGGCCGGCTGCCTTCAAGTACCAGCAAACAAGTCCTCATTCCTCATCCGACTCCACTCCGGGTCCAAGCGCACGCCAAGCCGTGACACACGGCTTCTAGTTTCTGTCCAGGTTTGTCACACCCCTTTGTCAAGGAACAGTCAGTAGAGGGTATATTTACAATAAGTTTGACGGGAACCCCAAGTTGTGCCGAGGGTTTCTCAACCAGTGTGACGTCCACTTCACACTACAGCCTGCGAACTTTCCATCTCCAAAATCCAAAGTGGCATATATAGTGTCTCTACTGACCGGTTCTGCCCTGGACTGGGTTTCGCCTCTCTGGGAGAGGTCCGACCCGTTACTAGACAACTACTCTGGATTCCTCACGTCCTTCCGGAGGATTTTCGATGAGCCCGGCAGAACAACCTCCGCGGCGACGGAAATCCTGCGACTTCGCCAAGGGAACCGACCAGTCAGTCAGTATATCATTCAATTTCAAACTCTGGCTTCGGAACTAAAATGGAATGAAGAAGCCCTGACTTCCACCTTTTGGAATGGATTGACAGATCGCATAAAAGATGACCTCGCCACTCGTGATCCGCCGGCTACCCTCAATGATCTTATCTCCCTTTGCAATAAAGTGGATTTGCGGTACAGAGAACGCCAGAGTGAAAAAACTAGGGGAGATCGCTTTAGGTTCCGGCCGACCACTACTCCAACCCTCCCTCCGTCTGAACCTGCGGGTGACGAACCCATGCAGATTAACCGGGCCCGCCTCACGGTAGAAGAACGGCAAAGACGCCAACGAGAAAATCTATGCATGTACTGTGGGCAGACCAGTCATATGGTTGCAGCCTGCCCACGTCGTCCGGGAAACTCCCGATCCTAATCTGTGCCGGAGACACCAGGTTAGGAGTGATGTCTCCGTCTCCGTCAAAAAATGAATCTACCCTCTCCATTACTTTTGAGATCTCCACTGGTTCTAAAACTGTTCTTTCTCTCCTCGATTCAGGGACCGCTGAAAATTTTATCACCGCTGAACTTGTCCAGAGGCTCCGGCTTCCTGTCTCCTCTCTCGACCACACCATCACTCTATCTGCTGTAGATGGCACTCAGATTACCAACGGAATCGTCTCTCAACGTACCCTTCCTGTGCCAGTTTGTATCGGAGCTCTCCACACTGAAACTATCCGATTCCTAGTAATTCCCAAAGCCTCCCATGAGGTCATCCTTGGATACCCCTGGTTACGCAAGCACTCCCCCAATATTGATTGGGGCACCATGCAGATCTTGTCCTGGGGAGAAACTTGTCAAGTATCCTGCCTTCCTCAAATCAAACCCGTCAAAGGTAGTTACATTGCAACCACTACTCCAATTCCCTACCAGTATCGCTCCTTCTCCGATGTCTTCTGTAAGACCGGAGCCGATATTCTGCCTCCTCATCGGGAGTGGGACTGTCCTATTGAGTTGATTCCTGGCAAAACTCCTCCGCGAGGTCGTACTTACCCACTCTCCCTACCCGAGACTGAAGCCATGTCAGCATACATCCAGGAGAACCTGCAAAAGGGGTTCATTCGACCATCCTCCTCACCGGCAGGGGCAGGATTCTTTTTTGTGTCTAAGAAGGATGGAGGCCTGCGTCCTTGCATCGATTACAGGGGCTTAAACGATATAACCATCAAAAATCGCTACCCGATACCCCTCATTACCGAACTTTTCGATCGAGTAAAAGGTGCTACTATTTTTACCAAGCTGGATTTAAGAGGGGCCTACAATCTCATTAGGATACGAGCCGGGGACGAATGGAAAACAGCATTCAATACTCGAGACGGGCATTTTGAATACCTGGTAATGCCTTTTGGTCTCTGTAACGCTCCTGCTGTGTTCCAAAACTTTGTGAATGAGATCTTTCGGGACTTACTATATATCTCTGTGGTAGTATACCTCGATGATATTCTGATATTCTCCTCCAACATTGTCAGACATCGATCCCAAGTCAAGGAGGTGTTAACTCGCCTACGAAAGAACCACCTGTACTGCAAAGCTGAAAAATGCGTATTTGAAGTTCCCTCAGTTCCCTTTTTAGGTTACATCATTTCAGGTGCCAGCCTTGAAATGGATCCCCAGAAAGTTCAGGCAATATTGGACTGGTCTCGTCCGAATTCTTTGAAGGCAGTACAAAGATTTTTGGGCTTCGCAAATTATTATCGAAGGTTTATCAAAGGATTTTTCACTCTCATGGCACCCATTTCCGCCCTAACTTGCAAGGGGGCAAATCCATCCCGATGGCCTCCAGAGGCTGAAACTGCCTTTCAACTCTTAAAGCAAGCCTTCATTTCCGCCCCCGTGCTGAGACACCCCAACATTAACTACCCATTCTTTCTTGAGGTAGACGCCTCTTCTGAAGCGGTAGGGGCAGTACTATCCCAGAAACTCGAGGATAGCAAGTTTCATCCCTGTGGCTTCTTCTCAAGGAAATTTTCCCAAGCAGAAAAGAATTATCCCATTGGAGAGCAGGAATTATTGGCTGTGAAACTAGCTTTTGAAGAGTGGCGTTATCTTCTTGAGGGCGCGATGTATCCCATCATCGTTTATACAGATCATCGGAATCTCCTATACCTAAAAAATATTCAGTGTCTGAGTTCCCGCCTGGCTCGATGGTCAATATTCTTTTCTCGTTTCAATTTTACTTTAACTTTTCACCCAGGCTCACTAAATCAAAAAGCAGATGCCCTCTCTCGATCACTCTCCTCCGACACATCTTCCGAAAGTCATAAGGAAACTCCAGTTCTAGACTCCAGAGTATTCGCTACCACTTGCATTCAACCTCCTCCCGGAAAGACATTTGTGGCCTCAGATATGCGCAAGCAGCTTTTGAAGTGGGCTCATACCTCTCGTTTTGCCGGACACCCGGGCATACGCAAGACCTTGGAATTCCTGCAACGATCATACTGGTGGCCTGCTATGAAGTCGGAAATTGAAGCTTTTATCGCCTCCTGTCCACAGTGTGCTCAACATAAAACATCCAGACAGGTTCCTGCCGGCACACTCCTACCTCTGTCAGTACCAACCCATCCTTGGACACACCTTTCCATGGACTTTGTAACGGATCTACCTGTTTCTAATGGGTTTACCACCATCTGGGTAGTAGTGGATCGTTTCTCCAAAATGGTTCATTTCGTTCCCCTCAAGAAGTTGCCGTCTGCTCCAGAGTTGGCTCCGTTATTCGTCGACAACATCTTCTGTCTCCATGGACTTCTAACTGAGATTGTTTCTGATAGAGGGGTACAGTTCGTAGCCAGATTTTGGAGAGCTATATGTTCTATCTTTCAAATCAAACTGAATTTTTCAACAGCTTACCATCCTCAGTCTAACATGTCTACAGAGAGGGTCAATCAAGACCTTGAGACTTTCTTAAGAATTCACGTCTTCATCACAAGACAACTGGGCGGACACCTTACCCTGGGCCGAATTTGCCCATAACAGCTCCTATCATTCATCTACGGGGCAAACCCCATTCTTTATAGTTTTTTCCACCCTACAGAAATTCTCTCAGATTTGGACTCAGGTCCATTCCTCCTTACAAAAAGCCTCTCTTCGATATAAATTAACAGCGGACAAAAAAAGGAGAGCGGTGCCCAACCTAAAAACAGGTGACTTAGTATGGCTATCCACTCGTAATCTTTGCCTTAAAGTGCCGTCTATGAAATTTGCTCCTCGTTTCATCGGTCCTTTTCCCATCGTTCAAGTGATCAATCCAGTAGCCTATAAATTAAAACTTTCGTCCTACCTCAAAATACCAAATTCCTTGCTGAAACCTCTCATCCTGAATCGCTTTTGTAAGACTCTGCCACGCTCCCCCAAAGTCTTGACTGAGAGGGGTGTAGAGTTCGAGATCAAACAGGTCCTGGACTCTCGTTTTCGTTATGGGCAACTCCAATATCTACTGGATTGGAAAGGTTACGGTCCCGAAGAACGTTGCTGGGTGAAAGCTGAGGATGTCTACGCTCCTCACCTAGTGCTTAAGTTTCACTCTGAGAATCCTGGTAAACCGAAGAAGTGTCCAGAGGCCACTCCTAAAGGAGGGGGTACTGTCACGACCAGGGGTGACAGGCTGCTGAGATCGCGGCGCTTACCGCTCCGGGCGCTGTGGCATGGTGTTTCCAGCAGAGGTGCAGGTTCCTGGAGAATAGCGCTGGGTGCTGTGAGTCTCCGCAGACCAAGGGCTTCCATCTGGAGGCAGGTGAGAGGGGCTGAGACTGGCAGAGCTTCCATGCTATGGCCAACATCTCCACTTCTAAAAACCTGCACATTAGTATATATACCCTTAGAAGTCTAGTCAAGTCAAGTATGTTTAGCACATATACCACCTCATTTTCCCTTAATGTAAGCTGTGCTTTCTGGCACTAAGTTTCTCAGATGAGTTTATTGCAAGGGATACATTGTGCCAAACTTAAGGATGAAACAGGGATCCAAATTCAGAGGGACAGAAGGTCAGGCCAGGTTCAGCGGATGTAGCACTCGAGCAGTGTCCGGCAGAAAAGTTCAAAGCCAGACTTAAGTAGTCACACAATGACTAACCATTCACAATATCCTATCCATCATGTCAACATATCCCACCATGGAAGGACGTGGTTCGTGGAGTGCTCCTGCCAATCCCCCATTGATAGCCACATACTGTAGTTGCTAAACTGCCTGGGTTGCTAGAGTTGTAGAATGGAATATTTCCTCACATTGGACCAAATACTGCAGGGAACCTTGATAAAGGTGAGATGACAGAGTCTCCTGAATTCCATACTTAAGGTGCCTATGTACAGTACTAGAGCATGTGTGGGTCTTTAAGTCTTTAGCTGGAAGTTAAATATTGTTGACTGGTTTTAAAATAGATGCATGAGAAAAGTTTGGAATCTTCAATGGTGATGGACGTTGTAAATGTACAGCGAATATATTGATCATTTTGAGAATTTTATATAGGATCCAATTTAGCGGTAGGAATAATTTCATATCCAGGAGCCTTTAGTTTGGGAATTATTAGCTTTTTCCTGAGAGAATACTGCTTTTCTAAAAGTGTTTGGACCTATTTTTAGATTTTAAGTAGTATGAAATGTTTTTGAGTTTGCTTTGCATACATCTGGTGTTGAAGATAAAGACTTTGGATGCCTTCTAATAACACAAGCAAATGGAAAATTCATAATTCATTAAATTGGACTATTACAACTTTGCCCATATGCAAGAGAATTGCCCATTTTGACCATTGTTCAGATACCTCCATTAAAGTGAGTTCTTGGCTTGTTTGGAATGGGCAAAGGAAGCAGTTGACCTGAGGTGGCTTCCTTATACAGACTTAAAGACAGAAGAATTAACAAAGGGCTTTAACATCTGTCTGAATTGTAGGGGAGAAAACTAATCAGCTAAGAAGTTGAATGATCTTTTTAATATTTGGCTGTCCGACCAGTTTGTAACTGTGGGCTTCAGACGTAACTGCTTATCGTATACTAATGAGTGCAGATAAATTAGAGGAACAGTTGGTGGAGCCTGGTCCTGATTAGCCACAAGTTTTTGTAGATCTGGGCTTCAAATGCCTTGGTTGTTTTTTGGGAATTATCTGGATAGTCTTCTTGTGAAGAGTTATGACACAAGTCATCAGCTTTAAATTACAGTATTTGCATCTTGTCAGTGAATAATAAGAGGATAATAAGAAACAGGTAAATAAGATTGATTCACTATTTTTGCTTTTTTTCAATTAATTCTATGTTCTTTAGATCCATAGCTAAATAATAAAGTACCCAATTTAGACAAGACCATCATTCATATATATATTCTATTAAATAGTTCTGAGGGCACTACATCATAATTATATTTGATGAGCAGAGCCGTAACTAGACTTTTTAGTGCCCTGTGCCAGGAAGATCATTGCCCCCACCACCATTTTTCAAATAGGGACATAACGCACCCAAAAAAGGGGACTGGCCTCATGGGGAAGAGCCAGGGAAGAGATAGGTGAGGCCAGGAGATGCTGGGGATGAAATAAGAGGAAGCTACAAGTGAGAATGATAATAAACAGAAAATTGACAAGCCCGAATAGCACCCCTTGTCCTGCGGTGCCCTGTGCCATGGCACAGGCCACACTACCCTAGTTACGGCCCTGTCAATGAGGGAGAGTTTTTAGAAGAAATAGATGTTGGGATGTATTAATTGCCCCCACCCAGTCCTACTTGTAACACATCTATCACTGCAGTGGAGCATTTTTGATCTGGATTAATGAGAATTGGGTCTGAGTAAGAAAGCTCCCTTAATGTTTGGAAGACCTAATCTACTCCTGGGGACCACACTTGAGGATTTCATAGCTAGTGAGCTACTAGGGAAGGAAATATTTTTTCAATGAATTGCCAGAAAAGACATAACAAGTTAATCTTCAAGTGATTCAGAGATAGCATATTCCTTTGAAAGATTAATAAAGAACTCCTCTCTCTAACTAATATAACCAGGGAAAGGAATTTGGTCAATCTCAACAAAACATTTTTGTGGTTTGGCATATAACGAATTCTCTCTCATTTTCAGTGGGGCCAAACAAACATGTTGTCTGTGCTCGGTAATAGAAAAGTAAAATACGAAAACAGCATCCAAAAAAATTACAGATTTGCCTTAATAATTTCTGAATGTATCATTGACAAAGTCTTGGAACACAGCCGGAGCATTACATAAGACCAAATGGCCTCACCTGGTATACATAATGTCCATTGGACTTGTTACACTCTGCCTTCCATTCAAACTCCTTAAATTATAAATCTCTCCAAGATCTAAAACTTTCCTTCTTTAATTGGACTGAAAAGTTCTAAAACTAAGGGTAAGGATTATTTATTTTTATGTAAGATGATAGGAAGACACCAGGTGTTAAGCTGCCATCTTTTTTACTTAGAAGAATCATTTCCCATGTGGAGAGCTGAATGGTCTAATCCACCACTCTGGAAGTTTGCTTTATGTAGTTTTTCCTATGCTGGGAATCTGTGGTATTAGAGCATAGATTTGCCCCATAGAAGGCATACATTCAGGAAGAATATATATGGGACACAGGGCTTGATTCATTATGGATCGCAACTGCGATTGCAATAGCAATTACACACGCAGTCTCACTGCGATAGTATGCTAATCCATTGCGATCGCTATGCCGTCGCAGCACAACATAAGGACGCCCACCTTACCTTACACACATCCGTAATGTTTAGCAAGACTGTGAAACCAATGGTAACATCGAGTAACATCGCAGCCTCACGCACACTTGCACAAGTTCTGACCTTACTCAGGAATTGCTAACTTTAATTGCACGCTATGAGTGCTCAGGCTGTGTATGGCATCGGAGTGGATAATTTATGCACGCCCCTGCAAAGGCGTTTAAACGCCCTGGCATGCTTCCATTTCGCTGACCACCCCCCCGTCACCTCCCACAAACAGTACTTCCTGTTAATCACTCTGCAATGGGTCTGCGTAGTCACTGCGATCGCAGTCCCGATGGCAGTGGCCGGTTCGTGTAGGCGCACTGCAATGCATACGCATGCGCGGAACGCAACAATCGGCGGGCGTAATCGCAGTTGCGATCGGTAATGAGTCAGGCCCACAGACAAAAACTCCATGAGTAGCCAGTAGGAGAAAGAAGAAAGTTTGATAACAGTTCTAACTTTGTTCAGTCTACAGTAGCTGTACATTATGGCGCTTTAACAAAGAGAATTCTAGATTAATTGGATGTTCAGCACAGTTTTTAAAAAACTTTTTTTTATTCTCGATTTTTCATTTTAGGGTGAAATTATACTTTAAATACAATGTAGAAATGTAAAAATATTATGGATACATTAATTGCACAATTTTTCCCAAGCACCTCTGGGTCGGGAGTATGAAAATGATAAAAAACTGTTCAGATTATGAATATAATGATATTGTCTCAAAACGTTCCGGAGGAGACGGAGGTGAAAAAACAATTGCAAATTTTGAAACGCTCTGACGACTAAGCGCAAGTTTTCAGAAAGGGGATATTACCTCGTTAAAGTTCATTCCTAGTTTGCATTTTTTCAGACCACTAAAGGAAAGGTTCATATAACATGTCCAGAATGATGTTTTTATTCCCCGGCAAAGGTTTAAGTCCCAAGACTGCCAATTAAACCATTCCATAAATCCTCCATTATAGGTAGTAAAAACTAAATTTAGATTTCCTGCTCATACAGTGTCTTGCTTGATTGCTACCAGTTGCATGGTGGCTGAACCTGCCCAGGGACAAGCTGATTATGTGCAGGGTGATATAGCTTTCAATGCCACATGAGAAAGATCCTGTTTGTATCCTATAGTTGTATTTCATGCATTCAAAACCTATGAGTTTCCAATTCTTCAGTGAGTTTGGTCTGTGAGTCAGGGTGCAGCATTTCATGCTTATTAATCAATGTTTTTTTAAGTGTTGGATTTGTGTATACAAATAGCATGTGGATATAATTAATCTATATAAACCGACAAGTGGGTTTCAGATGGTGAATGCAGAGCACAATCCGTGTGTGCAATTAACTGCTTCAGTAATTTGGGTCTAATTTATTTAATTCAATTATTGTACGCAAATGACCCAAGGTGGTCATTTGTGACAGTATTGTGTGGCACTTGTTGCAAGAGTGGGAGAACTTGTCACAGCTCATAGGCAAATGCAGGGGGGGTTTCTGTCTGCCTGGAAACCCCCCACCCCAGCACACACTATGATAGTAATATAATAGAATGTTACTAGCGCTGCATGTTCTTCTCAGTATCACAAATGAAATAATTGGCACCACCTGTGGATCTTTTAAAATGTCAGCCAACTAAGAGATGTGGAAAACATGCACTGTTAGAGGTGCACTGCTATAGACCATCTATAGGGTTAATTATTAATACTGTAGACTAATACACTATCCAGTGCATAAGGAGATCGATATGTACATATGTGTCCAGGTCAGTGCTAGGTTCTTCTGCTGCTCCCCCAGACTCCTAGACTTGGTCCAGTGCTCAGGAATGGTGTCCACATCTGAAAAAAAACATTCAGCTCAGGCAAAATGGACCTACTGCCGCATCTAATAGGTTACCCTGATCGCTGGTCTTGTATATTCTGGAATTATGACACACAATACACTTTGTATGTAGCATATCAAAGCTAGATAAGTGCTGATTATGCCCTCTTCATGGACTGGCCACACTCACTTCTAAATCAAGCATTTGGAAACCCCCCCTCTAGAAATCCTGCGTTTGCCACTGGGGCTGTAAAGTACGTTGAGTGGTTGGTGTCGTTTGGCACAAGCTCTGCCATAGCTACAACAATTCTGTCTTCCACAAGATAAGATTAAAGGGACTTAATTAAAAGGATGTAAAACATAATTAGGACTCTTGTTTGTTCCAGGGGGTTGACGTGCAATAGGTCCACAGGGACAAATGTTCAACGGGTACAAGCGGTTGACTGTCAAAAGGTCGACATTGCAAAAGGTTGACAGGGTTAAAAGTAAAATAGGAGTCCTATTCTATTACTCAACCTTCTATCGGATGAGGTGTGTCATGCGTGCAAACCACTTACCCTTAAACTAAAGCAAATAAAGACACTGAGACATAGATTTGGCAGATAAGTTGATGGCTATTAATTGGAACAATAGTTATTTATTATTTATTTAATTTAAGGACGTAGGTGGCAAAGAAAGGACAGCCAAAAATCAGCCAATTCTGCAATGCCCACACACAAACAACAACAGGCATAGCAGGCGTATATCGCCCAGAGTGCGCAACCATAACTATAGAAACTCCTATAAGCAACAAATAGGTATCACTCACCCTCTGCCTTGACTACCCACCCATTTGGGTGATGATACTGCCCCCGTTAGGTTGGTACAGCCAACTACCAGTCAACGAAGGGAGCGCACCTCAACTAAATAATTGCACCCAGACTGGTGACCTGCCGTTCTTTCCCGCCACGCTAAAGCCAAATCCAAAACAGATCCAACCAAAAAATGAAACCTGAAAACAAAGATGCTTTGGCCCACACTTCTAACCCCTTATATAAGCATCCCTATTAAACACGTCCCCCCCCCAATGCTATAGGCTACCTAATCAAGTGTTCTGTATACATGCCAGCACCCATCCTAGAGGTTTAAACCACCTCTTTTCTTATACTAATCATTTGGTTTCTCTGAAAATAAAGGAAATAGCTACAGTAAATAGGAAAATCCATCTACTGGAGAACAATAAGCATGTGTTACAGGCAGACACACTTGTTTTAATTTTATTTCACTTATTTCCTTATATATATATATATATATATATATATATATATATATATTGCTTTAGGTCTAAAATTATCTGGGTACTTATTTTATACAATACTAACTAAAAGTTATATTTAGTTTGAATACAATCTACAAAAACTAAAATAAAAATAACCTCATATTAACAAACACTACCTTAGTATGGCAATTAAAGGTTTGTGCACTGAGGAAGAAACCTTTCTCTGTAATTTTAGGGTCAAAAGGTTGACAGGTTCAAATGGTCGACACATTTTATTTGTAATCTAACCCTAATCCTAACACTCCCCCTGGTGCCTAACCCTAACCCTCCCCCTGGTGCCTAACCCTTCCCCTGGTACCTAATCCTAACCCCCTAGTGCCTAACCCTAACCCTGCCCCTTGTGCCTAACCCTAACCACCCCTCTAATGCCTAACCCTAACCCTCCCCATGGTGCCTAACCCTAACAATCCCTCTAATGCCTCACCCTAACCCTCCCCCTGGTGCCTAATCCTAACCCTCCCCCTAGTGCCTAACCCTAACCCTGCCCCTTGTGCCTAACCCTAACCCTCCCCATGGTGCCTAACCCTAACCATCCCTCTAATGCCTAACCCTAATACTCCCCCTGGTGCCTAACCCTCCCCCTAGTGTCTAACCCTCCTCCAAATGCCTAACCCCCCTGGTGCCTAACCCTGACCCTCCCCCTGGTGCCTAACCCTCCCCCTGGTGCCTAACCCTAAACTTCCCCCTAATGCCTAACCCTTGTGCCTAACCCTCCCTCTAATGCCTAACCCTAACCCTCCCCCTGGTGCCTAACCCTAATCCTCCCCCTAGTGCCTCATCCTAACCCTCCTCCTAATGCCTAACCCTAATCCCCCTGGTGCCTAACCCTGAACCTCCCCCTAATGCCACCCCCCCCCTGGTGCCTAATCCTCCCCCTAATGCCTAACCCATATTGCATGTCGACCACCTGGTGTCGACCTATTCATTGTCGATCTTTCATACGGATAGGCCAGGATGATGGTCGCGATGGTCAAGACCATCGCGACCATCGGCTTGCGACAAGACCCTTGTGGTAGGGTCTCGTGGCCGCAAGCCCCAGAGAGCTTTCAGCTCAAACAGAGCCGAAAGCTCTCCCACTGACATCACTTGTGATGTCAGTGGGACCGCCCCAGATGGGAATGCCTCCGTCTGGACAGCCAACCCCCCGGCCCGCCCACCGAAGGGGGCGTGCTGTCACTCAACATGGACAGCACACCCCCTTTGGTGCGAGACCCGAAGCGACGGATTGCCTGCCGCTATCTGGGTCTCGCGCACGCGCACGACGGAGCCGGCTCCGTCGTGCCCATGCGCTCTGGGCCACCATTGACTCGGTTGCAAGTGCTCAGCGCTTGCGACTGGGTCTGAATCAGGCCCACTGTTCCAGGATAGTCAATGTTTTTGCCATTACAGAACTGTATATTTTCCTAAACTTCAGATTAAATTATTGGCTGATTAAATAAGTGCTGGAATGACGGGTAGATAGAAAAGGTCTTTGGCACAGCAAGGTTTGAGGCTGATGGTCTTGTAGCTTATCAGGTCTGAGATTCAAAGAATGATTGGTCACAATATGCTCTGTCTGTTCTGCTAATTGGGGAGAGGCGAGTTTAAAAGATATGGCTTTTATTTAAGATATTAGTCCAAACCGCCATCAAACCACTGGGGTTAAAAATCTTACGCCAAACCACCACCAAGCCGCCGGTGTTTAGAACTCGCCGCTTAGTAAATTTTGTCCTACTGTATGTCTGTTCCTCTCTCACTTTAAATTGCATTTTGTGTTACCTTCTCTGCATTTGTTAGCACTGTGCATGAATCAATCACTATCTGCTGTAAGCATAATGTAAGAAGCTTGGTGATGATTTCTCAGGGGGGATATAAATAGTGGTTGTGTTGGTAATGAATGCATGCATGTAATGTCACATGGTAGTTGTACTTTATTATCCTAACCACTCCATGCTGAGTCTTAATATCACTGCAGACTTCCCTACACCCACTAATACTGCATACAGTGCCAAAAGACTGCTACTGGGAGTCACAGACGTTCCTACAAAGGGTAATTCTGGGGTTACAAAACAAAAACACAGGCACATTTCTTTGGAAAATATTATCTTTACTACAGATATTATTTAAACATTACAATAAAACATATTTATCTAAGGGGAGTTCCCAGGATTCTCTTTTCTTTATGGTATTCCTCAAATGAGGTCCAGCCTTTCACTTGGTCTGGGAGGTACCTTGATATCTGCCATGGTCCAGTGGCACCCCCCATGCTCAGGCAGGTGGGTGTTTTGATGATGGGCATCATTCTGCCTGTACACTGTAATTAATGACTGCCTTGGCACAAGTGAGTGCTATCCAGCAATGCTGTCCTAGCTTCTGCTAAGGCTGTCGTTTTCATACCGTCAGTGTGTTGTCCAGCGGCCAGAAGGAGACCATCTTCTGAGATACAGTAGCAGTACAGGTGGCCTCTAGATGACCGAAACATTTTCACACACTGTTGGGCACTTTTGTGCACTAATGCTGACTTTCATTGTAGTTAAATATATATTTTCTACTTAATTTCCAGCGTTATGAAATGTCTATCTGACATTTCATCTTGGATGTCATCTTGTCACCTCATATTCAATCCTTCATAAACAGAGTTAATATTTCCACCAGCTAATAATAGCTACCGGCTTGGAGGTCTATGTACTAGTTCTTGAAAAGAGATAAATTGGAGGGAAATAAAGTACCAACCAATCGGCTCCTGTAATTTTTAAAACACAGCCTATAAAGTGACAGTTAGGAACTGATTGGTTGGTACTTTATATCCATCCACTTAATTTCTTTCCAAGGCTTAGTACATCGACCTATTAATCTCTATTTCTGTTGCCAACACAACAATAAACCCTTCCCCTCAAGATCACTGCCTAGATGTCATCCTGGACCCTGTACTGTCCTTTACACACCACAATTAATATGTTTCCAAATCATGTTACATACATCTAATAGTGTATACACACGGACGATATGAACGATATCGTTTATCGTTATATCGTTCATATCATTGATTTTTTTTGCACTGAACGACCAATGATTCATGTGGCCGTATGGACGATAACGATATCTGATGTCGACCATACATGCAGGCCATAAACAATACAAATGAGTGGTCCAATTGGCGCTGTCTTTCTAGGTTCCCGATATAATGTGGAATCCTCCTCTCAATAAAAAGAAGAAAAAACAAAAACAACGTCTGTGTGTACATCCAATAGATAATAGGTGTAACCAGGAAGAACTCGTCAACAACTCACCTATCTTAGGTGAGATACATTCATCAAAAGGTATCTTTTATGTTTCTTCCTTAAACTTAATTCAAGGATGTAGCATACAGGTATCCCCCCGAGGCACCAAACTCACCTGAATTCAGGTTTGGATGTTCCACAAAAGGTATCTTTATATCTCCCAATATGGTTGTCTCAAAAGGGTTTACCCCTCCAGAAATCCAATCAGCATAAAAATATTCAATTCAACATACATCTCTTCTCTTATCTCAAAATATCTCCCAGCTCAACCTCTCCGCTCTGCACAAGATCTACGCCTCTCATCCACATTCATTACCAGTTCCCATTCACGGTTACAGGACTTTTATCGGCTGCACCCACTCTGGTGAATGCCCTCCAATGCACAACAAGACTTCCTTCTAGCCTCCAAACCTTCAAGCAGTCCCTAAAAGCTCAGCGCAAATTCCAGACCCACCCACATTACCCAGTCTTGTTTTCTTACTGTTTTGTTCTCAATTGAATGGTACAACATAATATGTTGGCACTATATAAGTAAATATCAATAAATAAATGTTAACAAAGCATCATAATTTATTCCTGATGATTTGTGTTGCTTTATAAATAAGCCACCAGTAGCTGCAACAGTGTTGTGTACTGTATTATGCTTTAGAACTGAGGTTTGCAATTGTGTTTTTGAATTGTATATAAGCCACAAGTATTAAGAGATGGCTTTGTATATTAGCGACTGCATTTGGAAGTACAGCCAGATGCAGGGGTCGCAGGGCAGCAACAGTGCCACCCACAGAGCCCTGATCTCTGTGCAAACAGGCCGCTCGCACAACCCCATACCTCCCAACATTTGCAGACAAGGAGTCGGGACAAGCGCGCGTCCAAAAAAGGGGCATGGCCTGCTTATAAAGGGGGCGTGGTCTGATGACACCCCGTTTACATCACTAATGGGGCGAGATGCTGGGCTGCCCCCGGGCTTCACCCGCACAGCATCTATTCTCGTTCTGCATACACGCTGCTCTGTGATGTATGCTTTCCCCAACTTCCCCCCCACCGTGGGACACTGCGGCCCGCAGGCGGGACAGCAGGACAGTCCCAGAAAAACGGGACTGTCCCGCTAAATGCGGGACAGTTGGGAGGTGTTCAACCCTAGTTACGGTCCTGGTTGCTCTATAACTATAGTCTGTGTGTCTGTGTGCTATCATTACATTTTACATCAGATGTGTTTGATTGCTGCTTGGAACCATTTTCATAGGATGATATTTGCAAAATGAAACACTCCTCTCTTACTGTACAATGACTTTTCAGAAATTAAGCTTGCTACCAAAACTGGGGTAGGAGTAATTGGACAGGAGCCAGGGGCATAACTAGACCTAGGGGGCCCCAAAGCAAAATTTTCACAGGCCCCTCTAAGTCCCCCCCTACCCCTCAGCACTCCCCCCCTCCCCGCACTCCCCCCTCCCAAACTCCCCCCCTTCCCCGACTTACTTCTGCTCCGTGGTCAGGGCAGGCATATCTCTTCTCCTGGTCGGTTCCATCTCTCCTCACTGACTGGTGCTAGGAGGAGCCATGCTGAGCCTGCTGGGACATCCCTGGATCAGGGCCACGCCTCGTTCCATTATCAGTTAGTGAGGAGAGATGGTGGCGGAGCCGGCCGGGAGGGCAGATGTGCCTGCCCTGCGCATCGCAGCACACTGCTGAAGGATGACGCAAACACGGCTGGCCTGGCACCGTAGGTGTAGGGTGAGGGACGGGCTCCATAGCAACCGCACTGCCTGCAGCTACGGTAGTTACGGCAGTGATAGTAGCCATTACTCCTCATTGGGATGGCGTGTGTCACTGCAGAGACAGATTAACACGCCCATGTAACAAATTGAAGAAACAAAACAAAACAAAAATAAAGGCAGCGATGATGTTTGTTTTTGATATGAAGGATTTTTATTTGTAACAGAGGGTCTTATTATACGTTGGAAGAAAATGTGTTATTAAGCAATATTTATTTGTACTGTTGCCGAAGGGCGCCTCTCTGACATCGATTCTCAGTCTCCAGCGTCCGTACCGAGACATATCAAAAAGTTGAATGATGCATTCGATCAGTGGACAAGTAAGCGTGGCTCTCGTGGTAAGGAATGTGTGTCTTCACTTATTCTATTCTGACTGCCCATTAGCCCATTTGCTATAACTTATTTTTTGTCGCTTGTTCATGAAGGTAGAACAAGGAATATGTAATCTAAGGCAGCATTTCAGGACCACCGCGGCCTAGAACAAACGCTGGAAAACTACTTTACTACACGTCTCATTTTGTAAATTTGAATTCGTGACTGGAATAATTTTCCATGTACCTTTTTCAGTTTTCTTTTTTGAGGGGGGACGAAGGGGACCGAAGTTTCAGCTGAAACACGAGTGCACGGCCGCGCCAGTATGTGGAATGCTTGGACCTGGAAACAGGGCACGAGTTTCCCCACTTCTGTAAACACAAAACAAAATGTAAAGCTGAGGAAAATCTTACACATTCCCATCATGCTTCCAGAGAACAGTAGCTCATGTTTCACTGCAGAGTTGATAAAGAAAACATGCTCCTCCAGGCTTTCCGTCTGATGAAAATGAATTACAAGTTACAATTGAATGTTTTGTTTGACTCCCGGTAATCTGATTGGCTTAAACTATTGGGCGTTCTTCCCAAATGTATGAAACACTGAATTGTCCAATGAATTGAAATGTGAATCTGAAGCTCATAAATATATGCAACATCTGCAACAGCTCAGTGTGCGCTTTATAGACGAGGGGTTGTATAAAAGTGTATGACTGGCCGGGAAGAGAAGTGGATCTGTGGATTGGTGTCCTGGTGAAGGAAAGTATATTGGAGTTGATATAAGATGGGCTGGTTTCGTCCTATTTCTGTGCATGCAACCAGCTGAAAGTTGAAAATTGCACAAACTGTAACAATGCACAGCCGTTGGGTAGGGCCAAGTCCATGACCCCTGCTCTTGCCAACTGGACTTCCCCCTATGGGCAGGACCAGAAAGTGTGTCAGTGTGGCCCAGACGCAGAAGGGGCCCGGTGAGATTGAGGGACCGGAATCTAACATCTTATGGGAAGATTGTATGCTCTTATATAATTGCCTAGAGATCAGGGATGTGCGGTCAGGGTAGGCAGGGGAGGCAGAGTCTCCCCTGTCATAATCCCTCCCTTATCATACTCTCTGTCATGCTCCAGAGTTTTGATATGAAAATTGTGTTTTTATACATGTGTGCCGCCCCAACCATTGACCTCACCGCTCGTCACTGCTAGAGATTCCTGCTTTTGTTCGCAGTGTTTTCCTGCCCATAGCAGGCAGCCTTTTGTATGTAGCACTGGGCCTGTCCACCCTCTTATATAATAATGTTTACCTTCCTTATAATTATATTTTATTTGACATTATAGGCTAATTGACTGTTGTGGTGTGCAGTTCTGAAAGCTGATTGGGCGATTTCCTTTTATTATTCTACAAATGATGCCTTTAAATTTTGACAGCCAGACAAAAATCTTCTCCTCATTTCTGTGCTTCAATATTAACCTCATCATCTTCACATCCTGGCTCCTCCTGGATGTAGATCTTGGCTCCTGGGCTGCAGAAGCTCCTCTTCTCAATGTGACCTATTCTGGTACAAGGCAGTTGGTGTACCTAAGCAGACAGCTCATCTGCTGTCCTGGGAGAAATAGTGCATATACCAGCATCAGTCCCTTTCGGACCATGTGCTACGTTGTCATCACTGTTGGCTCAGTGTGCACTGCAATGAGGACTACCAAGGGTTGTGCCTGGGGGCATTGAGTACTGAGATGGTCTGTTTGGCAGTCTGTGTTGCACAGCCAGCATTAGGAGCCCTTCGATAAGTTCTCTACAGGGAGTACAATACAGGCTATTATAATAATATGCCCATCAGAACAGGACATTACTGGCCAATAACTCACTGGATGGCCGAGTTATTGTATTGTTCTTCTTACCACTTAATTACTGACACTTCATGATGTTGGCATACAGGGTCGGACTGGCCCACAGGGGTACAGGGTAAAGCCCTGGTGGACCCCACTGTCTTCGGGCATACCCCCTCCTTCTTGGGATCAGGGTCCAAAATGTGCACTTGAATTATACATTATACATATGTTACATTTTACTGCACAGGACTATGGTGTATTTTCTACAATGCATTGCTATTATTAATCGAGTACATTATCATGCATGTACCAGCAGTAATTACTATATATATTTTTTTAATGGAGCCCAGGCCATGCACTCTCTAATGGTTAGCCAAGCCTCTGTGGAGGCTGGCCACACCCCCTATGGAGGCTGGCCACCCCCCTAAGTATAATCCCCTATCACTGCATTCCCCCGGTGGGCACTTCATGCACCAGTCCGACACTGTTGGTATATGATCTGGAGCAAATGAAATCTATAAATAACACATACCTGGCTGATGCCTGTACTGTCACTGTTAGTAGCAGACATTTGGTGTTTAACGGCAACTCTCCTCAGATTCTCTCCTAGGGTAGTGTCCTGGGAACCGGTGCAGGTCCTGGATGGTTCTGGATATGAGACTGCTTGCCTCTCTTCTACTCTCCTAAAGTGGCTCCTTTGAAATTGTTCTTACTTCCCAATTTTAATTCCTGCAATACTACAGTGGGAATGGGCAACAAGATCCAAACTGATGGCACACTTGTTTAAATCAAATAATTGTTGCCTGGTGCTCTTGTTGATAAGTGCCTCGTTCTACAACCCAGCGGATTGGGGGAAGGGAGATGTCTCACAGTCACGTTCAAGAGTTGGAGGGCACAGAAAATGTTCTAACCTCCATTCCCCAGTCAATTGCTCCTATGCCCCCTGGGCTACTAATTCCAATAATGTATTTGCTGTCTGTCTAAGTGCTTAAAGATGCAATAGTACCTCAACATCTCAGTATTTGTTTTTGAGTTGCACCTACAGTACTGTGCCCACTGGAAAGTATTTAAATAGAATCCAAAAATAGTTCACATGTATAAACATAAGGAGGTGGCATTTAAAAATAGGAGGTCAGCTAGGTCCTTCTCACGTCACGCCCCCAAGTGTTTCGCATTTATACAAACCAGATTAAAGTCCACATTGAAAATAATACACATTGGGGGACATTTAGGAAAGATAACTGAAGGAAATAGCAGAAAAAGAGCAAATGGTTATTCAATAATGTCTGTAAAATGTAACTTTTATTCTCTACATTAAAAAGAACTATTACCATTGAATGACAACGTGAATAAAATAGTGTCAGTTACTTATTTTAATGTGCTTTATACGTTATTGCTGCAACATTGTATTTTATGGCTTAACAATCTCTGGGAGATTTTATATGTTTTTGTATTCTCTCTTAGAAGTTAGGAGCCAGATGCTTAATAATAGAGGCTATGTCAGTTGAAAGCATTTGGCTGCCGTCATAGTGAACCCTTTATTTGATATATAACGAAATGCTACTTTCTCGGTGAAACAGTCAGTAAATTGCAGTAGCTTTGTCACACTATGTATTAGTCCTCCAGTGAGTTGTTGATATTATATAATTTATCAGCTCTTGATCGGTAACACAGTGGTAATCACTCTTTTAGAAATAGCTATTGTTGTAGGTGCCGCAGTTACTTAGATATATTAATGGGCTTCTGCTTTTAAAAATAATTCAATTGGTAGATTACAGTTCTGAGGCTCAGTATAATGGACTCAGGGCCTCATTCACCAAGGATCGCAATTGCAAAGCTCCATGCAGTCTATAGATATGATGTAAGCACGCAGGCAGCTTTGCAATTGCGATCCTTGCTATTATGCAAATGCAGCAGGAGGTGTATGACACCCCATGCTGCATTTGCGATCCCGGCACTGCAACGGAGGTCGCAGGCTGGAATCACCATCACGACCATCGGTGGTTGAGGGTCGCAATGGTGGACGGCGACGTGCCTCCGGCCAGCTGAGTAAACCTCAGCTTACTCAGACTGGCCGGCTTGTGAGCACTGGCCACTCACGGACAACGAGGTAAACACGCAGCCATTTCCGGAATTGTCGGCCGCCCCGCATCGCCCCTTAAATGCCTCTGTTTGTCAATCAGGCAGAGGCATTCAAGGGTCTGTGTGCGACTACGCAGGACCCATTCTGCACACTCGCAGATTAAGTCCTGCACACGTGCAGATTCTGGATAATTGGGAATCTGCAATCAGGCCCTGAGTGCCTGATTCAGCAAGGATCGCTATTGCAATTACAGCTCCGTAATCGCACGCAGGTATGCTGCGAAAATAAGCTAATGATTGCATTCGCAGAGCCTTTGCACTGCCAGCATAGAGATGCCCACTGTCTCCCACTACCGCTATCTCACATTCGTAATACTTGCAATTCTTTACAAACATCGGTAACGTCGAGTACCATCGGCCCCTCAAGCAGATTACAGCAGTCTTGACCTTACTCAGAAATTGCTAACTTCATTGCACGCAGTGATAGTGCAAGCTGCACATGCCATTGCAGTAGCTATTTTTTATGCACGCCCCAGTAACGGCGTTCAAACGCACTGACACGCCTGGATTTCACCGAAGCGCGTTACCACCTCCAAATGCTTACTTTCTGTCAATCACCCTGCGATGGGTCTGCATAGTCTCTGCACTCGCTACACAATCTCAATGGAACCTTCGTGCACACGCATTGCGAGGCGTAGGCATGCGCAGTACACAATCGACCATCTGCGTGCGTAATCGCAATAGTGATCCTTACTGAATCAGGCCCTCAATTTTATTTCTATAAAGGTAATCCCTTGGTTCTATTTTGCAACCATCTGTGGGCAGAGCAAATCCCCAAGTTTAACAGGGTCTGAGTTTTGTGAGCGCGACAAACTCGTACCTTCTCACACATTTAAAGGTCCAAGTTTATCCCAAATTTGGCAAATGTAATAGCCTGCGAACTTGTGAGTTTGAGGCAATTACATTGTACGAGTCGGTGTCAGTTTTCTTGTATGAAAACTCATACCTTGTAATGCGACTTTCCCAGTTATACAGAATCCTTCAAAGATCCTTGATGGCTTCTGTGTTAAAATTTTAAAAATGTTAAAAACAAACAAACACGTGGCACAACCAGCACTGGGTTATTTTGAGCCGGTTCTGGTTGTGAAAATACAGAGGGAAAAAACAGTAGAGTTCCCCTGTATTTTCAGCAACCCGCACCTGGTTCTGTGAGCCAGTCCTGTTTGTGGAAATACAATGAGTAGGGGTCTCCCGTATTTTGCTCAACCAGCACCGGACTCTTTGTAGCGTGGGTGTAATGCCACAGCCAGGGACCCTTTCACTGGGTCCCCTGGCCAAATCATTCAGCACCTGACCACTAGTCAGCCCAGACCAGGGATCCCTGGGGAGGTGAGGACCTCTCAATAAAAGGGTTCCCCTTCTCCATTGACACCCCAGGCCCCTGGATGGTGGGTGCAGGGTTGATTGTGTAGAAAAAAATTATATTACTTTTATAGTAGCAAGCCTCCTCCTGCACTTGGAGAAACACAAGTACCAGCATGTGGGGCATTAAGGGCCCGCTGGTACCTCTAGTTCATGTGCAAAATAAATATTAAAATAAACACAGGACACACACATCATGAAAGTACAAGTACAAATAGGGACTGCATTGGCTGAAGCCCCCAGAAGCCGGGTAGGGCAGATGGAAAGACAGGGGAGTGGCTTCCCACTGGAAGCACTCTGGGGTCTATTTATCAAGCAGAGAAAAGTGTGAAGAAGCGAACCAGTGGAGAAGTTGCCCATAGCAACTAATCAACTTTGAAGTAGCATTTATCAAGTACAGTCTATAAAATAATAGGTAGGAGATGATTGGTTGTTATGGGTAACTTCTCCACTGCTCCACTTCTCTACACTTTTCAATGCTTGATAAATAGACCCCTATTTAATCGAGTTCCGGACTGGCAGTCTCAGGTGGAGAAAAGCAGATAGTACCTCCCATGGAAAGTCACTGCAACTGGCTTTCTAGAGGTGGCAGATTTTGCTGTTGTTCTCCTCAAATTCGGCTTGTTTTTGCCATATGGCTTAAACTAATCATGAGAGTAAGGACTTTTTTTCCCCACAAAAGTGCACCTGGAAAGAGCAAAATTGTTAGATGTGTCATTCTGATATTGCAGAGCATTGTGTCCCTCCTGGAGAGGGTCATGTTGGGAGGTATGGAAATGTGTCCCACTGAAATAATATGGGTGGGTTTGGGCGCCACACCTCTGATCAGCTAGAGGATCCACGTTCTTATGTAGAAAGGAAAAGTCTGTGGATTTAAAAAGAATGTGAACATCTCCGTTAATGCGCCCACCTCCCCCGGCACTCATTTACATAATCCCATAATCCAAAATTAAATCTTTTTACAATTTTCACTGAAAGCTACTGTAGGTTTATGTGTGCTCCTGACCTGTATTTTCCTAGGAATGACCCCAATCCCCCAAAGGCATCCCATCCATGACTTATCTATTCATTTACTTGCAGAAGTGAGTGCATTTGCTCTGTGATTTTAGAATTTAGTAAATTACTGTACATTTTTTGTTTCATTGTAGATCATACCTGATTGTGCAACATTCTATAACATTAATTTGTAATGTCTACTGTATAAAGTCATTTATTTAAAATGTTCATAATCTGGTCCCTAATAACAGTAAGGACCATTCAAATCATGTAGCTGCACTATGACAAATTGTTTACAATAAAAACGGCAATCCCATGAATAAGAAGAAAGCTGGTATTTGCCATTCTCCCTTGGGGTTCCCACAGACTACCATGGCAACCACATAAACATGGCATGTGCTGTAGTGAGCATAGAGACTTTGGTACTCCCCTCTGAGCTCCATGGGCCCTGTGACATTCTCCTTATCCTGCACCTGGTATTGCATGACATGCTGAGAACCTGTGAGCCTGTATCTGTCAGCTATACTTGCTTTCTTTTAAGAGAGATTTTGAAAAGGAGATAGTGACTTTCAGAACAGCTGAGAAAAATTATGCATGCTTAAATGGTACTTGTTGAAAGTAAAGAGTGCTACTGTGCACACTCCATTTTCTTCCTCCAGGGAGGTTTAGTGCCCTGTTCCAATGTGGCTGCCGGACTTATCTACTGCGCATGTGTGGCACCATCTTGTCACTGTATTGAGTGTCACAGTTGGAGACAGTTGTCTCCCAAAGTGGGAAACACCAGTATTTCCGTCATCCACCATGCCTTCCAGCATCCATGTACCGCTAACCCGTTAACAGATACTCACTGGCTGATGTGTTGTATATCACTCTGCTCCGCTCCATCAAACCATTGTTTAACAGTGAGTATGGGTTGGGTATGGGACCCCGATGGTCAAATTCTTGACAGATTTAGGTTAGTATTGTAACCCTTACCCTAACCCTCCCCCTAACCCAAACCCACCCCTCCCACAGCTTAACACTAACCCACCCTTCCATGCAGCCTAATCCTAACCCTCCCCCTATTGCCTAACCCTAAGTGCTACAGTTGTCACAAAATAAGTCACAAAGCATTTAAATGCAGGCAATAGTGTGAATCCTATAAAAAATAAGAAATGCAATGGCAAGATAAATCAGCCCTGAGTGTTACAGATAACCGCAGAAAAGATGGTTGATACATTGATTCAGGTGCAACTAGGTATTTCAGCTGCAATGAGGAATGGTTCACCAAGTTAACAAAATGTGACCCTATCAAAAGTAAAGGGATTGGCAATCAAGTGCTTACAGCTACAAAAGTAGGAACAATTAGCCCTGAAAGTTGGGGCTAGAATTAAAGTCACAGAGATCCAAGACATGCTTTATGTACCATCAGTGTCTTAGAACAGAGGTCACAGAGTTCACTTTGCTAAAGGAAAGTGTATTGTGCGAAACAGAAGAGGGACCATCATAGCTATAGACACATGGTGTCAACAATTTTACTTCCTAGATACACAGCAATGTTGTACAATGATAACTGAGTCACAGTCACTGGAACTCTGGCGCAGAAGATTTGGTCACCTTGGCTATGACAGTGTACATCAGCTACAGAATGGGATGGTTACAGGACTGTCTGTGACTGAAATAAAGAAACCTGTATGCGAGAGCTGTATATCAGGAAAACAATGTCATCAGCCATTTTCTAAGTCAGGAAGCAGAGCTACAGCACCACATGAGATAGTTAATGCAGATGTGTGTGGTCCAATGGAAGTAAAGTCAGCAGCTGGATACAGATACTTTGTGACGTTTATAGCTGGCTTCACAAGAATGACACCTATACAGTATACTTCATCAGAGAGAAATCTGAAGTAGCAAAGACGATTGTAGACTACAAGAGACTTGTAGAGAATCAAACTGCTCACAGTCTCAAAACCCTGAAATATGATAATGGTTGAGAATATCTTAACACAGAGGTGAAATTATTCTTGAGAAAAAATGGAATAGAGCATCAATTGACCATTGCCTATACTCCTGAGCAAAATGGTGCAAGTGAATGAACAAGCCACACACTAGTAGAGAGAGCAAGATGCATGCTAAAGGACGCAGGCCTAGACAAACAGTTTTGGGTGGAAGCCATGTCACAGCAGTTTATCTCAAAAAACATTCTCCTACAGTTGCCCTAAAGGACATAACATCTATTGAAGCCTGGTCAAAGAGAAAACCAAGTGTAATACATCTCAGAACTTTTGGATGTGCTGCCCATGTACATATACCAAAAGAAAGAAATTGTAAGCTGGATTCAAAATCAGGAAGAGTGCATCATGTTTGGCCATGAAAGTACAAGCTACAGATTATAGAATCCAAGTACCAGAAAGCTTGTCAAGTCGAGAGATGTTATATTCAAAGAAACAGCACAAGTAATAGAAAAGTTGGAAGTTGATATGCAGTGCAAACATGTGTCACTGGACATGCCAGCAGCTGGCGATTTACCTGAACCAGAGGCTACCAGCATGGAATTTCAGCCACAGAAAAGGTCTTCTGCAAGATCAAATATTGGGCCTGATTCTGAGCCGGACGCTTTGACCAGAGCGCTCGCTCTGAATCAGGGCCCTCCTCCATGAAAATGGAGCGGCCTCCTGGCCGCTCGCATAGCTGGTGGTGACCACCCACAGCATATGCGAGCGCCCAAAAAGATGGTCGCGATGGTCTTTGACCATCGCGACCATCGGGCTTGCGACGAGACCCTGCAGTAGGGTCTCGCTGCCGCAAGCCCAGGAGTGATTTTGGCTCTATCAAAGCCAAAGTCACTCCCACTGACATCATTACTGATGTCAGTGGGTCCGGACTCAGACGGTAGGCGTTCCCATGGGAACGCCTCCGTCTGGCCGCCACGCCCCCGGCACGCCCACCAAAGGGGGTGTGCTGTCACTCACCATCGACAGCACGCCCCCTTTGGTGCGAGACCCCGAGCGCCGTATTTCTCGTCGCTCGCCGGGTCTCGCGCATGCGCACGACGGAGCTTCCTTCGTCGTGCGCATGCGCATTCGGCAAACATTGACCCGCTTGCGAGCGTCATTTGCTCGCGAGCGGGTCTGAATGACCCCCATTGTCACCTAAGAAATATAATGAGGAATTTGTAAATATTGCATTCCGTAAGCCTCAAGACATCAAGAAGCTAAAGTTAAAGCCTGATTGGTGTGAATGGAAATCCAAGATAGGCAAAGAGACTTTGCAAATTTGAAAGGTTAGTAACTTACAAATGAGGAACACATCAAGAATAGTGAGAGTGACATCAGTTCTGAGTTTGTGGATCAAGAGCAGGGGTCTTCAAACTTGGCCCTCCAGATGCTGTGGAACTACACATCCCAGCATGCACTGCACATAGTTTTAGCATGCTGTTATATCAAAAAGGTGGCAGTGCATGCTGAGATGTGTAGTTCCACAGCAGCTGGAGGGCCAAGTTTGAAGACTCCTGATCAAGAGACTGTTGTCATGGCCCATGCTGTCAGTGAGGAGACTCACTGGGAAAATGGTGGCGGCCATTTTCCCAGTGACTAGTGCATGCGCAGAAAAGATGTCCCAGGAATAAGGCACGGGCGCCATTTTCCCAAAAACCCGCACATGCGCAGTAGATTCTGGCTTCAGTCCGCTGCCCAATCAGAAGGTGCACACAGGCCCCCTCCTCTCCTAAAATGCCCCTGTCTCTTTCATACATTTACCTGTAGAACAGCTTTTTATAATGCCCCCCAATATGTCAGACTGCATAGTGTGTAGTTGATGTGTGTACTTTAACATGCAGATGTGAATGTGTCTAATAATGAAGGTCTACATTGTTATATTGTATCATTCATACTGAGGTATTTTACACAGAGCTCATTCACTGAATCTGACTTTAATTTTGTTTGTCAGTGAAATAAGTTGGACAATCTGGAAACTGTCGGAATCCGAGTGTCTGGGGAGATGAGTTATGCAAATAATTCAGTCTTATGTATTCAAGAGTGAAAATGTGAAATCTACAGGGATCAGTTTATCTTTGGTTAAGCAATGCCAGGCTCATTAATATTTACACTGGCTGGTTCTACTAGCAGTGTGGGTCACATTACATAGCTGTAGTAATGTCAGGCAGACCGTATGAAAAGTATGAATGACACTGACCTGAATATAGCATTTATAGTACAAACATCATCCATGCACTTCTATAAAAATGAATATTGCCACCATAACAATTATTTCCAATCAATGCTGAGATACTTAAGAATTTGTGCATGATTTGCGGTTATCAGGGACATAGAATTGAGCTCACTCAGAGCTACTGTAATTACTAGCTCCCAGTACATTGTAAGGACATTGTAGACAGACACGAGCCTCAGCCTTGATACAAAAATTGAGCTAGTGGGTCACTTAGATCCACAAATCCAGGACCTAAGATACTCAATCATTTATAACATTTATTTCTCATACTCAGCAATTATCAGTGTCATTACTAACTCACAGTCTAAGCCAGGGGTGGGCAATAAGCAGCCCTCCAGCTGTTGTTGAACTACAAATCCCAGCATACCTTGCAACAGTTTTAACATGGCCAAGTAGCAAAAATGTGACAAGGCATGCTGGGATGTGTAGTTCTGCAACAGCTTGGGGGGTACTCTAAGCACTAAGAATACCGATAGTCAAAATAATTTTGATAATCTCTACAATTAACATGGAGTATAAGTGAGGTTCACAGCATGTTTAGGCACAAATGCTTGCCCATCTACCACGTTAAGGTTAATCTCATCAGATGGGTCCCTAACATCCCTAATACTAACACATTATATCAACTTATCAAGGACTTACCATAATAGTGCCCATTCTAATGTGTAGACAGCAAATTAGGAACATGTGATTAAAATCGGCACAGGTTCCTGCATCGCTGTCTTCCTGTGGCATGTATCACCTACAGAACATAAGGGAGGTCCAGGAATATCAAAGTTTATTGATTTGGTAAAGAAAGTCTTTTGTTTATGTTTACATATAGATAACTTGAGCATGCTTATCTGACTCCCACAGCAGGGGGTATTCAAACAGCCGTATGATCACGAGGTGTGGCTGACCATAAACAGGGATCAAAGATTTCACCATATTGTATCAGTTTTTGACTAAATAAATATGTTTCCAGCACAGCTAGGAGTTCCCAAATCATTGAAATATACCTGAAGTCTGTACACTGGTCTGGTATGAATTCAGAGTCCCTAAGACTTAGGCTTGGGAGAAATTAGGTATCTAACCAATGACACATCTCAGAGTAGTCTTGCTTACACTCATTTTATAGCTTACATAATAGAGATTAATGTCAATATACCAAATTTCATGTAGCTATTAGGAATAGGGGAAGATAGGCGCTCCCCCACTTAAACTGTATATATATATATATAGCAATATATTAATATATACATTTCTTAGAGGCAGCAGCTGTCAAAAATAGGTAAATGCTCAGCCCTATGGAAAACAGGGCTTTTTGCTCACCCCAAAAAGAAAATAGACAGTGCTAATTTGCAGGAAATTTAATAGTATTAAAATATATATTTAAAAAAATAATAATACAAAAACCTAATCCAATACACCGGCCTGTGTGGATGCTATCATATTATAATTATTAATAAAACATTGGATATACATGTAGTTATAAAAATGACAAATATAGATGAGACTTGAGCTTGGAATAGATCTAAGGTGTAAATGCTCAGTGAACCTTTGGCATCCTAAATAAGGACATTCAGCGATTCCTCTCTTATAGTTGTTGTGAATCCATTTTCACTAGTGCATAACACATAAGACTAAGGCCCTCATTCAGAGCCGGACGCTCTGAGCGGAGCGCTCGCTCTGAATGAGGGCCGTCCTCCATAAAAATGGAGCGTCCTACTGGACGCTCGTATAGCTGTGGGTCACCACCCACAGCTCATACGAGCGTGCAGGATGATGGTCGCGATGGTCTTGACCATCGCGACCATCGCCAGTGCGACCAGAAGCCTGTGGTCGGGGTTTTCGACCACAAGCCCTGGAGTGATTTTGGCTCTATCAGAGCCAAAATCACTCCCACTGACATCACTAGTGATGTCAGTGGGGGCGGCTTCTGACGGTAGGCGTTCCCTTGGGAACGCCTCCGTCTGGGAGGCACGCCCCCGGCATGCCCACCAAAGGGGGTGTGCTGTCAATCAACATCGACAGCACGCCCCCTTTGATCAGACACAACGAGCGAAGGAAAGTCCTTCGCTCGTCGCGTCTGGTGCATGCGCAGTGCACACCATCGACCCACTTGCGAGCGGACAGCCGCTTGCGAGTGGGTCTGAATGAGGCCTAAGTCAGCTGAAATTGGAACTAAGGGCAGCTTGTAATTAAAAATAAATAGTTCAGTTTTCAATAGCATATGATCAATCAAGCATGTTCATAAAGCAGTCAGCTGAAGTTATTATTGCAGATGGTGAAGCAAGCTTTGAGTCTTTAAGCAAGCAAGGAAAAGGTAGTTTGTTTGGCAGATCTTGGTTAGTATGTATATAGAGCCATGCAGAAAAATTCCTAGCGTTTGTTCAGCGTCTTTAGCATGCTTGCATAGTTAGATAGGAAGCATAGAAGATTTTTTAGGTACGATTACTATATAGTATATTATATATTTCCATGTGGCCATTAGACCAATATTCAATCACATGTGTAGAAATCTTTACCTATTCTAGATCCACAGTAGATAGATCCACACATTTGTATATCCATTCCCATGGGTTGGGTAAGGAGAAGTCATCTATTGGCCTCATTTTGAGTCAGATGCAGCTGTGGGCTCTTTTCCGTACGACTGTGGAAGATTCCTTACATCCTTATGTTAATGCTAGAATCTGCCGGTATATGCCGAAGCCTATCTCGCCCACCGTTTTTTCTTTTGAAACCGCAGCCGTCATCATCAGTATCTGGACTTGCAACCACCCCATGCTAACTGCAAAAGATCCACCTAAAAAACTCATACAATTTCCGTCCGCACGCAATGATCAAGCACAGAAGCCGGCTTATACGCCCATTTCCATGACACGCACAGAACAGTTCTGTGCGCTTACATGGTCACCGCCCAGAAACACCCATATCACGGAAAGTGAGGTCCATCAATGAACGGATAAATTCATACAGACTAGAGATCTCCATCAGTGCCCTTGTGCCTGATCTGGGGCAAACGCAGTCCCCAATTCTTACTTTGGCGAATGCTCAGTATACTGAAATCCACGATAACCGTCAACACATCTAGTAGCCCCCGACTCAAGATCAGGCCCTATATATGGGAATATACTGTATGTCTAACCAAGGTTATGACATATTCGGTACTACTAACAGAGGACATAGCTGCAATAATGAAATCTCCAGTCTAACTGTACATTAAGGACAGACCTTGTGGGGAAACAGCTACAAAAGACAATTACTGGAAACCCTTAAGGGTCAATCCAATCAGGTGCAAAGGGGGTGAATTTCCGTTGCAATGGCATAAAAAAAAAAAAAAAAGATGGCAACAGCACGGCAATATGCCCGGACTCGCAAAGTTTTGCTGGCAGCTCTATGGGTCTGCAAACCGAAATGTGCGAGTCCGGAAGTACTGTAAGTGCGGCATACTGTACAGCTGAACTTACTCCCAGGTCTCTCCTAATTAGATCGAGCCCTTACAATTCCACTTTACTAATCTTGCGGGGGGAATTTTTCTATCATTTCCACTGCAATCATTATACCACCTATGGAGACATAATACTTTAATCATTAAGCCTACTACCTAAGCAGTCATTGCAGGAGTCCAGTGTGGAACTTCTTCCATTTCAGTCACCTATTTCTCTTGTACATCACATCTTATATTCTGTATATGTGTTTCCCCCCCCCTCCGCCACTTTTCTACATACCAATAAAGTTTGTAAGTTTAAAAATGGCCACTTTGAGGTCACTTCAGTTACCCACAAATTAATTGCAGCCAGAATTTTATATATATATATATATATATATATATATATATATATATACCGCACTTATGGTACCTTCAGACTCGCACAATTTTTTCCGAAAACCCGCAGGGCTGCGAGACAAGAAAATTGTTCGAGTCCAGCCACGAGGGGTGCAAGTAGCAAAAACAACTCGCACTCTTCGCGGGTAATTGAATCAACCCCTTTGAGGGCAGGCTAGATGGGCCAAGTGGTTCTAATCTGCCGTCAAATTCTATGTTTCTATGAGTCCAGTACAACCAAGATAAGGTATCCGCATCAATTCAATGCTGCTGCATTCCACATCCGCTGCGTCAGCCTGCATAGATCAGCGCTGCGTCAGCCTGCATAGATTAGCGCTGCGTCAGCCTGCATAGATCTGCCTATATTCTGTAGGTATAGGGAAACAAAGTACAAATAAGCGACAGTCTCAGAACCTAGATTAGTTGATGTCTGAGAGATGAAGGTATTTCAGGGATTCTTGGGCTGGGTGGAGGCTTTTCAGAGGAATGCTTAGTAACGTACATAAACATCATGTACTTTCAGTTAGGGGATGCTGAAAACTCACTAGATATAGCCAAAATGGGCTTTGGATAAATTCCTGCAGTATTGGCATAAAAAATACCCACAGCTGTAGACGCCACATCACCCAAAATTCAACTAATAGTAATGAAAAGCCATCTCATGATTTCCCCCCTCTTACTGTATATAGCGTTATAGTACAGATTTCTTTATTCAAAGTCTGTCTACGTTTTTAAGTCATTTTTCAGGTATCCATTAATTTCACATGAATAAAGAATGTTTGAGCTGTAAATGAAGCCTGTATGGATAAAACAAACATAGTACCACAGGTTCCAGAATGAACGTCAATAGAATGCAATAGGAAATCAAGAAAAGACCGAATTGTAACGAGTGCAATTCTAGAAGCATTGTGTGAAGAATGGCTGCTGTGGCTGGGAAAAGTGCTTGATTACAGACCAGGAGCCAAGATCATTTTTATCTCCGTACGCCTATTCAGAACAGGATGTAGTTGGCATCCCGGCTCGCTGAATGCCAGAGCTCACAAACCCGGCGCTGTAATCCTGATTTGACAATCCTAGTGGTTGCGAACCTGAAGGTAAGTTATAGGGTTAGGCATAAGGGTTATGCATTAGGGGGAGGGTTAGACTGTGGGGGGAGGGTTATGGTTAGGCTGCGGAGGGGAGGGTAAGAGTTACGCTTGAGGAGGGGAGGGTTATGTTTAGGCTGTGGGAGGAGAAGGTTATATTTAGGCTGTAGAGGGGAGGATTAGGGTCCGGCTGCGGGAGGGGAGGGTTAGGCTGCAGAGGGGAGGGTTAGGGTTTGGCTGCAGGAGGAGGCTTAGGGTTAGGCTGTGAGAGGGGAGTTTTAGGGTTAGGCTATGGGGGGAGGGTTAGGCTGCGGGAGAAGAGGGTTAGGGTTAGGCTGCGGAAGAGGGGAGGTTTAGGGTTAGCCTACGGGGGGTGGGTTAGGCTGCGGGAGAGGGGAGGGTTAGACTGTGAGAGGGGAGGTTTAGGGTTAGGCTATGTGGGGAGGGTTAGGCTGCGGGAGAAGAGGGGTAGGGTTAGGCTGCGGGAGAGGGGAGGTATAGACTGCGGAGTGGAGGTTTAGGGTTAGGCTACGGGGGTGAGGGTTAGGCTGTGGGAGAACAGGGTTAGGGTTAGGCTGTGGGAGAACAGGGTTATGGTTAGGCTACGGGGGTGAGGGTTAGGCTGCAGGAGAACAGGGCTAGGGTTAGGCTGCGGGAGAGGGGAGGGTTAGACTACGGAGGGGAGGGTTAGGCTACGGGGGGAGGGTTAGGCTGCTTTTATCTCCGTATGCCTATTCAGAACACGACGTAGTTGGCATCCCGGCTCGCTGAATGTCAGAGCTCATAAACCCAGCGCCGGAATCCCGGCTCGACAATACCGGTGGCAGCGAACCCGAAAGTTTTAAGGTTAGGTTTACGGGTTATGCACTAGGGGGAGGGTTAGGCTGTAGGGGAGGATTGGGCTGTGAGGGAGGAGGGTTATGTTTAGGCTGTGGGAGGAGAAAGTTAGAATTAGGCTGCAGAGGGGAGGCTTAGTCTGCGGAAGGGTAGGGTTAGGTTGTGGAGGGAAAGATTAGGGTTTGGCTGCGGGAAGAGAGGGTTAGGCTGCGGAGGAGAGGGTTAGGCTGCAGGGTGGAGGGTTAGGGTTAGCCTATGGGGGGAGGGTTAGTCTGCGGAAGGGTAGGGTTAGGTTGTGGAGGGAGAGATTAGGGTTTGGCTGCGGGAAGAGAGGGTTTGGCTGCGGGAAGAGAGGGTTAGGCTGCAGGGTGAAGGGTTAGGGTTAGCCCATGGGGGGAGGGTTAGGCTGCAGGATGGGAGGGTTAGGGTTAGGCTGCGAGAATGGAGGGTTAGGCTGCAGAGGGGAGGGTTAGGCTGTGTGTGGGGGAGGGTTAGGCTGCGGGGGGGTTAAGGTGCGGAGGGGAGGGGAGGTTAGGGTTAGGCTGCAGGAGGGGAGGGTTAGACTGCAAGAGGGGAGGGTTAGGGTGAGTCTGTGGGAGTGGAGGGTTAGGCTGCAGGGGGGAGGGCAAGGGTTAGGCTGCGGGGGGGGGAGGGTTAGGCTGCAGGGGGGAGGGTTAGGGTTAGGCTGCGGGGGGGGAGGGTTAGGCTGCGGGAGGGTTAGGAGTAGAGTTAGGTGAAGAGTTAAATTACTTACCTGCAGGCATTGGTATTTCAACCATCGGGATTCCGGCCGCTGGCATTCTGTGCATCGGGATCGCGTACCCAACCCATCATTTCTCTAGGGCAAGTTTCTATCTTACCACAATAAAACTCAGCCCGTCTGAAAAATTGTGTTTATTGGGTTGTACTGTACATAGAATGCTACATTGCCGTCTCTACCTGATTATCTCTCCATCATCTACAAAGGAGAGCTAAATGCAAACAGCTTCCTAAAAAGCTTTAGTGATTTCTAATTAGCTACAGACAGTAAATAAACAGTATACTGCTGTAATAGATACATTATCTTTCTGTTCAATACCCACAATGCACTATTTCTGCTTTTTAATTTATCTAATAACTAGAATATATTAAAGCAGTGGTTGTCAACTCCAGTCCTTAAGTACAATACCTCCAACAGTTCGTGTTTTCAGGATTTCTATCTGTGTGAGCAGGAGGGATAGGGCCTAATTTACAGATGAATGCAAAAACAATGTTTTTCGCACATGCATCTGAGTTGCAACACGCTGCAGCAATGGGATTTGCGGCCACTTCTGAATCAGTCCCATAACTACTGAAATCCAGAAAACATGACCTGTTGGATGTACTTGAGGACTGGAGTAGAGAATCAGTGTTTTAAAGGAAAAAACTCCAGAAAGCATATACACTTTTCAGGCAGGTAAGGAGTAGGTTCACCGTGGGGCAATAAAAAAAACACTACCCCCAAGTAGAGCTGTGCGCAGACCCGTGTTTTGGTTTTGGTTCTGAATCATCAAAGTGTTTTGGATTTTGGTAAAACCACCCTTAAGTGTTTTGGTTCAGTTTCGGTTTTGTATTTCTTGAAAATTTATAAAACCTGCTAACCACATGCAATTTGGGCCTGTGTTTATTCCTACAGGATATTATTAACATCAGTAACATTCATTTCCAGTCATTTCCAGTCAGCGTTGACCACCTCCCAGTTTGCAATATTGTTTTTACCAATATAGGCCAAAGGCTGCAGCGAGCTGGCTAAGCCACAGAGCAGCGGCACTAACACATGGCAGTATAAAAAAAAGAATATAGCATATCTATGAAAAACTGTTGTAAGGAAGTGCAGCTCACTTCAAGTTCACTCCTAACAAACATACATGAGATCCTGTTTGCCTTGGATTGCAGGCGCTAGCTAGTGTCTGACAAACACACATACACAGATGCCTGCATTCTTTAACAAGCTTCCCACCCACTCCATCTACCTACAGCGCTCTCTAATGGCGACTAGTATGGAGTTAGGGGCGTATTTAGAGAGGAGGGGACCGTGTTCACTCACCATCAGGGGCCCCCTCCTCTCTCTCTTACTGACAGTTTAGGTAGACTCCGGCGATTTCCCTGCTGCACATGAAGCCATTTTCCAGGCGTTCTGTGTAGCGCTTCACCAGCCGATGGGGGACTTGGGAGAGAAAGGTATTAGGAAGTATGGGTGCATAGGGCGCACACCCTGCACCCATTATAGATACGCCCCTGCATGTAGTACTGCAGCATGAACTACAGCCCACACCCTCTCCATATACTAACCTGTGTGACATGGCACCTGAAATCACTCACATGCTATCCACAACGCACCAGATCTGTTTTTTATATCCAAGTGTGAGAAATCCTGAGTCAGGACTCCAAAGTGATTCCGGACCTTTGTATGGTTATTTGGTTACATTTTATGTTAAATGATTGAATCTGTCCGCTCATTCACTTTTAGTGATTTATGGGTAAACTATGGGTATATATTTGCATATCGAAGATTTCTTGCAGAAGCTATACACACTATTGCCTCCCGTAAATTGCTCTTACTAAATGCAGAAGAAGTTTGGAGATTACTCATCTGGTGCTAGTCCAATGCTCTTAAAACTAGAAGTTTAATGTCAGAAATGAAAGAGTTGTTGGGCAGTGACTTATATCCTGAGAATCTGCCTGTTGAAATGACGCATCGCCGGCCGTTTCTATTTTTGTATAGGCTTAATTTTTACATTTTTATAGTGAATTTGTGAAATAAATTGTTTGGCAAGAGGAACTTGGCCGGAGGAGAGACACATTTGAAAAGTTACAGCTGCAATATAGTATAACATATTTTATATTATGATACGTTCCTGTGGAGTGTGGATTTCACCAGGGCTGTCATCATACAAAGTGCTGTCTGAGATATTCTGTAGTATATGGCTTTGTGCAGAGAAGCACCGGTGAGCTTAAGAGCAATAGGATGTAAGAAAATGCTGATATCAATATAATAGGCTGCATCTTCAGGAGTATGGGTGTGGCCAACAAGATGGCTGCCGCATTTGCATGTGGGAGACAGGTACACTTAGGTAGATGACTGGATTGAAAGGGATCCGAACAAAAGGTCTATTTCTATTTTGTAACTGTGAGATGTTCATCAAACTATATAAGGGATAATGACTATACCGAACTGTCCACATACACCTATTCTGAAATTGCCCAAATAGCTTCATTTATTGCGCCACGGACTTAGTTACTTATGTTATAACGTAATTAAACCTTGTACAATCCTGCCTATACCTTCTAAACCTTTATACGCTCCTGCCTATACCTTCTAAGTTGACGCTATTTGCGTACGCAGTCATACAGTAAAATAAAAGCCTTCAGACATTGAAATGTGTTTCCAACGCACAAAGTATTTTTATTCAACACAAAAACAGTAGGTTACACGCTGTGATCTAAAGACAATTTAGCGCAAAGAAATTATACAGACCCAAAGTACAGTTATACATACGCACGCGCACTGGGACCAGTTTTACTTGAGTGTGCAGTGTGTATGTATTAGGGGTTTGGGAAAAGACGCTAGTAAGATTTATATAGTGAGGACTTTTAACTTGGGGCAGATGTGTACGCATGCAGGATATTATCCATTCGCTAATGTGAGTATTTTAATGTGCATATGGGATATGGGGAGATATGCGTTTGCATAATGCTAATAATATGCGATCGCATGAGGCTAATAATAGCATCGCCGTATGTACTTAAGTGTGAGTTTCTCTAAAAATGGCACTGGATGGCCATTCGCAAAATGGCGTCGTGCAGATTCTTATTTTTAAGATGGAGTCTGGTTGCCATTCGCAAGATGGCATCGCTCCAGGCTAATTTTTACACTGATTCTGTCTCAGCCACTAAACCAGCTTCGACATTTAGCTACACCAAAACAATTGTCTTATGTATCTACTGTAGTACAGTATTTGCAAACTAATAATATACAAACTTTAAGACAAGGATACAAACTGTAAGAAAAGGTAGCACAATAAAGGAAAAAGTAGCAAGGTTGAAATTAAAAGTAGCAAAGCTGAGGAAAAAGTACACAAGGCATGGACCCTCACCCTGCATAATTATGCCTAATCTGTGACAATCCTTCATTCTTCACAACAAAAAACTAGTACACTCTTTGGGCCTCATTTATGAACAAGTATTAACATTCACAACGAATGATAAAACTTGTTGCGTTTGATAACGGTGCTCCAGCTAATCAGCTACCAACAGAGGCGCATTAAGAGAGGAGGGGGCCCGTGTTCACTCCATGTCTGGGGCCCCCTCCTCTCTCCCCGGCTGCCGTCAGCGAACTAAGTGAGGGCAATAGAGTGTGCCCAGGGTGTACTGCGCGTGCTCACTTCACCGGGAAAATGGCACGGCAGCCATTTTCCTGGTGATTTCCTACTGCACATGAACAAAATGCCTGGATAATGGTTGCGGGCGGCCATTTTCCATGCATTTTCAGCAGCGCTACTCCGATGGACAAAGGAGTGGTAAGTATGACAAAAAAAAGTATGGGTGCAGGGTGTTCGGTGCGGGCGCACCCCCTGCACCCATTATAAATATACCCCTGGTTCTCACTGCCATCTGTTTGAAATGTGACAGATGATTGGCTGGAGCACCATTTATCCTAAGCAACAAATTTTATCACTCGCTGTGAATGATAAAACTTGTTGATAAATGAGGCTCTTATGGCTCTATTTACTACAATCCGCATTAAAAAGCATATTGTAGTGATTCAGGCAATATCACAGGGATTTATTAAAAATCCCTTGTAGGGACAGAGGGGGTCATTCAGACCCGCTTGCGAGCGGCAGTACGCTCACAAGTGGGTCGATGTTCACCACTGCGCATGCGCACGACGCGGGGAGCAACGGGCTTTCCATCGCTCCGGGTCTCGCACCAAAGGGGGCGTGCTGTCGATGTTGATTGACAGCACGCCCCCTTTGGTGGGCGTGCAGGGGGCGTGCCTGCCAGACAGAGACGTTCCCATGGGAACGCCTACCGTCTGAAGCCGGCCCCACTGACATCACTAGTGATGTCAGTGGGAGTGATTTTGGCTCTGATAGAGCCAAAATCACTCCAGGGCTTGTGGCAGGGAGACCCAACCGCAGGGTCTCCATCGCAAGTCCGATGGTCGCGATGGTCAAGACCATCGCGACCATCTTTTTGGCCGCTCGCATATGATGTGGGTGGTCACCCACAGCTATGCGAGCGGCCAGGAGGCCGCTCCATTTTCATGGAGGAGGGCTTGCGATAAAGCTCTGTTCCTGCGAATCCCCTCCGCAGCCTTATCACTGTAGTTTTCGGAAAAAATACAGTGACGAGGTGCCGCGCATGCACCGATTGGCTGCCGCAGGATGGGAGACCAGCTGACCGGAGCCACGGAGGACATCACCGGAGCACCGATCACCAGCCCTGGACTCAGGTAAGTTTTTTTTTTTCCTAGCAGCAGTTATCAGCTTGTGGTGAGTTCCGGGCTCTGCTCTGCCTGTTAGAGCAGAGCAGGAGCCCGGTAACCAGTGGAGACCCTTGATAACGCCACCTCCAGGTCGTGTTATTATCGCAGGGCTTCCCCTCCGGTATTTTTTCACAAATGTATTTTTAGTAAACCTCAGGCAGATCGCATTTCCCATTACAATTATGGGAAATGCGATCTGCTTACTAAAAATATGTGATACAATTATCAGAGCATTATGCAAAAAAAAATTTCAGAGTCGCTCCCAGCAGCTGTGTGCATAGGTGCATTGCTAGAAAGTTGCAATGTTACGAATGATTACTGTAATAAACATCCTACCATTTGTACACATTATATCTATGCTTTCAAACAATGTGGGTACAGCTGGATATATGATTTACTCCGTTTGCATTAATATTAATATGTCACTTATTCTATCTTTTGAGAATTAATAAAACAGCAGTAATCACTTGGGGCCGTATTCAATTTGGCTGCGAAAAGACGGAATTGGCAATAAATTATTGCCGATGACGTAATTTTCGCATGTTTCAATTAACCCCGTATTCAATTACAAAGACTTTTCGCCGGTGCGAAAAGTCTTTGTAAAAAAATGGGGATAACTTTTCACCATGTATTACATGGCGAAAAAAAATGCAGAATTGGGGTTTAGGGGTGCAGGCTTAAAAAAAATAGCCTGCACCCCTGGGAATGACCAATAAAATAGATTTGTGTAAAAAAAAATCGGCACACCCCCCCAAAAAAAATTTAATTTTGGGGTGTAAAAAAAATAAAATATAGTGAACACAGTTCAAAATAGCACAATTGATTCCAGAGGGCTTCCCTTAAATGCGGCAGGTGTTTTTTCATTGCGGGAGTAGCGGTAGGTGCATTTTTGCAGAATTTTTTAATATAATTTTAGGGACTTAAAAATATGTTTTGCTTACCCCCATTTTCATGTACCCCAAATTTGTTAGGAATAGTTACTTTTACAAAAAAAAATCTAAGTGCTATTCTTCACCCCTTCTTTATAGCGGCAAATATGCACCTGCCGCGGCTATTAGAAATCCTGACTTCCTTCAGCAGGTAAAAATGGGTGTGCCCATCGTGATCCCCCATGTCTAGACATCTTTAGGGAGGTCCCTGGAATATTTTCCTAAAATTCCCGTTTTTTAGCGACACTTACCTTTCCGCCGGCTCCTGTTTTCTTTGATTTCTAATTGAATACGCGGATAAAGCAGGCACACGCCCGATTCTTTTCTTTACTTCATTACTCTTTTAAATACTTCGCCAACCCATTCCCAGAGGGGAATTCTTTCTTAATGAATACTTAATAAAGGTTATATTTTAATTTTACAATAATCTATTTGTGCACCATTATACTACCGCTATTTTGTTTTTCTGTTGTAAAAATAAGTGATAATTAGGGCTTGGAGTAGAATTTTACAAATTCTACTCCAATTGCCCTTTAGTAAATTTAGATGAAACTAAAATAATGTGAAAATCGTGTGAAAACACCCATTTCACTTTATTTTAGTAAAAATAATGGTAATAATTTACTACAATCCGCATTTGGAATGCAGATTGTAGAGTGATATTTGCATTGAGAATTCAGCCAATATCACAGGGATTTACTAAAAATCCCTTGTAGGGACAGATCTTGCGATAAAGTGCTGTCCCTGCGAATCCCCTCCGCACACTTATCACGGTATTTTCGCAAATCATACCATGACAAGTGGCCGCGCATGTGCCGACCGTCTGCCGCTAAGCCCCACCCCCCGCAATCGGGACCCCCCTTGCTACCCTCCCTCCCTTAATTACACTTACCTCCAGTGATCGGGGCTCCAGTGCTGTCCTGCGTGGCTCCGGTCAGCTGATCTCCCATCCTGCACTGGGACCCGGTCAGCTGGACGGGTCCCAGTGCAGGATGGGAGACCAGCTAACCGGAGGGAGGACATCACTGGAGCCCCGATTTTTTTAGCAGTGATCAGCTTGTGGTCTGTTTAGACCACACAACTGATCACTGGGGCCGGCTCCGGGCTCTGCTCTGCCTGTTAGAGCAGAGCAGGAGTCCTGTAACCGGGGGAGACCCTGGATAATGCCACCTCCAGGTGGCATTATTATCGCAGGGCTTTCCCCGGTATTTTTCTCACAATTTATTTTTAGCAACTTTGGCCAGATCACATTTCCCATTACAATTATGGGGAAATGCGATCTGATTACTAAAAATAAGTGATAATTAAGGCTTGGAGTAGAATTTTACGAATTCTACTCCAATTTCCCTTTAGAAACTTCAGGTGAAACTAAAATAATGTGAAAAGGCTGTGAAAACACAAAACACCCTTTTTCACTATATTTTAGCAAAAATAATGATAATAAATAGACCCCATATAGTGAGATAAAATGCAAGATTGAGGAAATAGTGTAAAGGTTGAGGAAGAAATACACAAGGCAGGTCTGATATGAGCACCCTTACCATACAACATTGTGCTAAATCTGGGACTTTATACCATTTTCTTTGCAACAAAAAACTGAAAATGCTATTTGGAAACTTAGGGGGTGATTGAGCTGCGGGCACAGAGACTAGCACATCTTTGGATACAGCATCGGATCATTTGCGTTACCATCGTCCAGCTGAGGGACCATGGGGTCACACAAGCCGGTCGCCACAGATGAGTAAAAGAGGCCAGGGAATCTCTGTCAGTCGACGGCGATCCTGGCCTCTCCACGCCTCTGTTTTGAGAAACGGATGCTGCTGCCGCCCCCTCCCCGCCCAGAGATGGCAGCAGACTGTCAATCACTGACACAGTCTGCTGCGGGTCAGCGTGCATGATCACAGACCCATTGATGATAGAAAAAGTGGAGATGAACCGCGCTGAGTGTCACTAATAGTGAAGATGGACTATCCGATATAGATTAATAGATATTACACATGATAACATAAATACTGATACATTTGTTATTAATTTGATTAATTACGGCTTAGTTGAGATAATCAAGGATTATTTATTATAAAAAACATATATTAAAAAACATTTTAAAAAGAAACAATTTGTAAATCCTCAATGGATAAATCTTGCAAGTGCAAGTTGTATTAGAAACACCAAATAGGTATTATATGAATAAAATCCTTCAGCAGTACAAGATGAAATGTGGGTATCCAAATATATATGAGATGATTGAATATAATGTCACTAATAAAAGTGGGATCCGGGTTATTGTCCAGCTCTTAGTATAATTACCAGCCTCTGTTGGATCATCATGTCCTGAATGTAAAGGCAATATTGCAGTCGTGTGGTTCCAAAGTGAGAAAGTCCGCTGGATAATGGTTGTACATGCTGGTCCGGAAAAGATGATAATAGATCCAAGATGGAGTGCAGTCGATATTGGGGAACGCCAAACGCGTTTCGATGTGGAATCACCCACACCTTCGTCAGTTGCAGTATCCCCTTGGTGAGAAATGGTGACCCAAATATGATCCAAGTCTGATAATCAAATATCAACTCCTAATGGGTTCATAGTAACGATCAGAGTTGAACTCAAATAGATTTATAACATTTAGTAAGTAAGCAGTAACTGTCCAAAGCTCCTCAAAAAGCCGCTAAAGACCTGGGTATTCCCTTCTGTGAGAGCAAATAGATGTGACCAGTCTCAGGCTTCCAGGATAATGACCCAGTCTCAGGCTTCCAGGATAATGACCCAGTCTCAGGCTTCCAGGATAATGACCCAGTCTCAGGCTTCCAGGATAATGAACCAGTCTCAGGATTTCCAGGATAATGAACCAGTCTCAGGATTTCCAGGATAATGAACCAGTCTCAGGTATATCACAGACCCATTATATCAGGTGCCGCTCCCGACCCCCCCGGAAAGGCAGGCAAGCCTCCCGGCTGCCGCCTGCCCCCCCGACTACTAGAAGAAACCCCCACAGCGGGGGGTCCTTCTGATGAGCCGATTGGCGCTGAATCACGTCATCGTGACTCCGCCCCCTGCTTCACAATGCCAATATTTTCATCATTATGAAGAGGGGGCGGAGCCACAATGATGTAATCGTGTGGCTCCGCCCCCAACACTGCATCATTACTCGGCCACGCCCCCCGCTGTGTGCAGACATTCAGCTCCCTCCTGGAAGGACGGATCTGAATGTCGGCAAGTATGAATTCTCATGACAGTTGATACGATCTCTGGGCCTGATTCAGAGCCGGACGCTATTTGCGAACGGTCGTTCAGAAAAAGGGGCCGGATATTTAAATAGAGCGCTCGCACTTTGCGGTCTGTTGACGCCTCTATGTCTGAACGAGCGAACTAAACATCTGCTCGCTATTTTGTAAAAAACGCCCCCTGGCCGCTCGCATCCTACGTCATCTCCGCTGTTTATTTGATTAATCGAGTACATCGAAAGGCGTATGAACTGCTCGCAGTGCTTGTGGTTGGATTTTCCTACCGCAATCATGCGAGCAGTTCAGGCTAAGAAACAACCAAGTGACGTGGTCGATGACGCTGCTTTGTTAATTATGCACACCCTCAAAACGCTCGTTTTGACCGTTTGGCACGCCTGCGTTCGGATCTCCACTCCCCGTTTTCAAGCCCTTCCCCTGTTACCACCCACAAACGCCTCATCCTGTCACTCAAATTAGCAGGCATTCGCTATTTTGTGAGCACATGAATTTCGACCGCACTGACTGGTTCGCGCATGCGTATTACGAGCCGTATGCATGCGCAGTTGTGCGAACATCGCTCGGAGCGAACGAGCGGCTCTGAATCAGGCCCTCTGTCCCCTCTCACAAGTGTCAGTGATGTTACTTCCCCATAGTTTAGGCATAACGCACAACTAAAGTCTCTGACGCAGCCCCTAGAAGCCGTTTCTTATTTTTGTGTGCAGATGTGCAAATGTATGTCAAATCACGTATACCCACACTTGCAACCCCCCCTCAATTCCAAATGTAGGAGCCGCCTTTGTTGGTGCTACATGTATTTTACCATAAACACAGGTACCCCAGTCACCCTCTCTTCCCTCCTGGGACCCTGTATCCCGGCATCCTCTCCTCTCTCCCCCGGGACCCTGTACTGGGCACTGTCTTCTCAGATTATTTGCCCTGGAACCCCAACCCTTGTGTCCATGTCTCCTGTCACCCTGTCTCCTGTCACCCCCTCCCCACTCCTCTAATTTGTTTTTATATGTCTTCAAATAAATAATTGAATTGGAGTAAAAACCATGTACAATAAACACCGAATAAACTAAACAAGAACCAGAGAAACTTGGAAACCTACATATAGGCCAACCAGGTATAAGAGTGCTCCAGTAGGTCATCTAGCTGTAGATCGCAGCAGCATTAGAGTTATAACTTGTTGGCTTCTCGTTCACAAGTAGTTTTTGGATCAAGAGTGAGAAATAAATAAATAAAACAGCAGCCACTGAGCGGAGGGAGAAACAGTTTCTTTCCTGCAATGTGTCAGACATGACTCACGTCTCCTGTCCATCTATAGGAATTATTTTGTTTACTCTAAGCACATTTGTAAATGACTTTGATTGTAAAGGCTGCATTCGGGGGATTCTGTGCTGCTTTATAAACAGATGTCAGCATCAGGAATGGTTCCATTACATTCCATTCTGCAGAATGCTCCAAGATATAGCTCAGTGAGGCTCATGGCGACGTGCGGAGGGGAGAACTAGTTATTGCAGTTGCGAAAGCAAGAAATAAAACCAAGACTTTCACCTGAATGGGAAATATTATTGTTTCATGATTCCAGCACGCCATTGGTAGATCATTTCAGGTCAATTTCCTAACTGCTGTGTGATACATAGTTCTAGATAACTGTGCACACATTCTTTATTTATAGATCAATGACAGAATGATTCAATGCACCAGTCCTGTCCCTCTTATTTTTCTTAAACAGACAGACTGTGGGGCTAATCGATTTACAAATTGCAACTAATTTATGAATTGTGAACTGTCCAATGAACGGTGGAAAGCCAACTTTGGTCCAACTATGTGGTGTAGTAGGTATTACCGGCGGTTCAAATCCCGACAGCAGCAGCCCGGCAAGGGTGAAGATCCGATCGTCCCTAAGGTAAGTATCACTAACTTAATTCTATACCCTAACCTCCCCTCCAAGTGCCTAACCCTAATCCCCCCTCTAAGTGCCTAAACCTAACTCCCCCTCCCCGCTGCCTAAACCTAAGTCCCCCGGGGGTGGTGCCTAACCCTAATCTCCCCCGGGGGTTTCTAACCCTAACCCCCCCTTCCCCTAGCCTAAGCCTAACCCTCCCAGGGGGGTGCCTGACCCTAAGTCCCCCCGGGAGCCCTGAACCTAACCATCCCCTCGTGGCTGTCCGCGCCCCGGCTTACCTTCGTTCGGTATGCCGGGCGTCGGTCTTCTGGCGTATGGTTAATGACAGGCGTTGAGTTTTCGACGCCTGTCATGAGTACCACTCCGGGATTAGAGAGTCTTGAAGCCGGCGGTCGGCATTTAGACCGTCGGTTTACAAACAACATCCCCAACTGTGTGATTCAGTTTGCACAAGTGTACCATGATGCCAGACAAAGACCATAGGTTGGCAGAGCAAGATGGTGGCATTTGTGGAGGAGTGGAACATTGCACATGTCAAGGGGAGATGGGAGGAGCAAACTAACTGCTAGCAAAGTATGGGGTAGGTGCACGCAATGGTATGGAGAAGTGGAGAAATGCGTTGTCATCTAGTGGAGCATGACTTGTGAAATAAGATAAAGATGTGATGAATGCATAGTTTTGGCCAGTGCAGATGAGTTACGGGTCCCTCTGTATAGGGACTCAGAGTTGTCAGTCTCCATGTCAGGAATTGCACCTCTGATGCACTGTGTCGGTGTGTCGAATTTCTAGGCGCAATGTAATGAAAAGCTCCACACGCACAAATGAGACACAGGTAATAATAGCAGCCATAGTGGGCCCAATGTTCCACCCCACATAGTACAATGTTTTCAATTGCAACATCATGTTGAGGGGGCAGTTCCTGAAGAGCACGTCATCACACTTCTTGGCCCACTCATTTCACCACAAGGCAAACGGGATACTAGAAGGTGCCGTGCTCTACCAAGAGTACAGAAACTTCACAAAATTCAGGAGTACGTATTATTTAAAGTCCAAAACGCACTTTTAGTTTATTGCGGTGTCCAATGAATGAAAAGTAGTGTTGCACCTTGATGTTTTCTGGGCAGACCAGGCAGGCTGGTGCAAATTGAGCCATTTTACAGTGCACATTGTAGATGAGGTCCAGTTGGTTTCTGGCCTGTTGGAGGAAATATACATTTTGTAGAATAGACAACCTGGGGATAACTATCTGTGATGCCAGCAGTGCCCTTGTTTACAAAACTCATAGGTGTTGCTGCATCTCTAGTAGACGCTAGACCAGGGGTGAGGAACCTTTTTTCTGCCGAGGACCATTTTGATATATATAACATTATTTGCGGTCCCGGTGTGCAGGCCATGTCCCCTCCGTGAGATGCCAAATGGGGCAGGGCTACAATCGCAGGGGATTATAGCAATGCCTGGAGCATCCTAAGGATGCTACCGGGAGCTGTAAGGGCAGTGGTGTGGCCATCTGAAGACTCCTAAGGACACTCCAGGTGACACTGCTGCATAGATTCTGGTTGCAAGGTGCCATTCTAGGCATCCTGCTAGCCAGATGAGACTAGCAGAAAAAAGCTCAGAGGGCTAGACCAAATGGGCCTGAGGTTCCCCAACCCTGCGCTAGACCATTACATTTTACTGGGGGGCAGTTTTATTTTGTTAAAAGTCAGCCTATTGCTGCCTCCTTTATCAAATTGCTTTCTGTTTACTGTAATGCAAGCTCCATACGAACATATTTATGCTGCTCATGCTCTTTGTGTTTAGATGTTAAATACAATTAAATAAATATAATTTAGTTTAAAAGAAAAAAAAACATTTTGTAATTAGAGATGCTCAAATTACTCGACCGGGTTGGAAAGATAATTGAATTATGTTGGTTTGAGGACCTCAAACGTATTCACAGTATGATCGGGATTTCCATACAGTTTGATGAATGACGTACAGTACCTCAAACTCTTATTTGTGGAATTAAGTTCAAGTTTAAAGCTTATAGATGTTAAAATAAACTATAAAATTGTTGCCTGTTTGGGTTTAGATTTTTATTTGAAAATTCAAAAAGCGACCATAAAGGTGTCTGACTTCAAAGATCGAGTTTACACCTACAGTACGAGACGTTATGGTAAACTATAAACTGTTGCCTGTTGGAACTGAAATGGCTACAGTAAATTTTATAGTACTTTTTATTTTTATTTGATCAGCCAACATTAATGCCATTGAGCTTGAAAGTAGGGTTTACCATTTGCATGGAAAATTGTTAAATATACTATATGTATGTATGTAGCTATTTAAGATGTAATCTCTTTGAACAGCTCAAACTTCAAATCTAACACAAAGTCCACAAAAAGTTACAGGATTTATGATTAATTTCAAACTTCAGAGGCGAATCAATGAACCAGCTGGAGAAATAGTGAAAATATTATAGTAACTCTGTTGCTGATATGCAGGAGCTTTTTTTTCTAGATGTGATTTTTTTGTATGTTATATTATTATCCTTTATTTATAAACTACTAACACAGCGTTTTTCAACCACTGTGCCGTGGCACACTAGTGTGCCGCGACCGCTTGTCAAGTGTGCCATGAGGTCAGCGCTGTCACAGCTTACTTTACTTGTACTGCTGGCCTGGGCAGTGTTGGGCTATTCTGGGAGGCTCAGGCGCACCCGTGCTGTGACCTCTGGAGATGCAGTGGTGTGACATAGGTCACGCACGCCGCGTTGCATGCCCGCCTGCGAATTGCTCCCAGCTCTGCACTGTGTACTCAATCACTGAGTGTCACTGAGAAACTCCAGCCAATGAGGGACAGGACAGGGATGATAGTAAGCGTTCTAAGCTGGTTATTTTATTTTTTTCTGTGGGGGGCCGATGCATTTTTTTGTTTTGTTTTGTTTTTCTGTGGGGAGCTATGTGTTTATTTTCTTGCTGTAGGGACCATTTTGTTTTATATTTTTTTCTGTGGGGATCATTGTGTTTTATTTTTTTTCTTTGGGGCCCAATGTGTTTGTTTTTGTTCTGTGGGGGCCATTGTGCTTTATTTTTTTTTCTATGGGGCCCAATGTGTTTGTTGTTGTTCTGTGGGTGTCATTGTGTTTTATTTTTTTATGTGGGGAGCAGTGTGTGTGTGTGTTTTTCTGTGGGAGCCAATGTCTGTTCTTTTTTCTGTGGGCGACCAATTTGTGAGTGCTTTTTCCCATGGGGGCCAATGTGTGTGTGTGTTTTTCCCGTGGGGGACTGATGGTGTGCCTTAGCAATTTTAAAATCTTGTTTGGTGTGCCGCGAGCAGCAAAAGGTTGAAAATAACACAATAAGCAGCGCTGTATATTAAGGGGATCATGACGCATGTTTTATTATATGTTGTCAGGGTTGGACTGGCCCACAGGGGTACAGGGAAAGTCTCCGGTGGGCTCCACTGTCTGAGAGCCCCGCCTTCTATTCTAATGTCAGATTTCAGACAGTGCACTTGAATTATACATTACACTATTACAGAGTGACTTACCTGGTAGAGCAGGAACATGGATCATCAGACCATACGCTGTAGTATGCTTGTTGCCTGCAGGCTATGTCCTCTATAATAGTTAGGCACTATGAGGCTCGCCACACCCTTTAAGCATGGGTCCCTACCACTGCCTTCTCCTGATGGGCTCTTCGTGGCCCAGTCTGACACTGTGTGATATTGCCTTTGTATCAAGAATAAGGCAAATGTAAAACTAATATATTATATAATATACATATAAGCCTTTTGCCAAAGTCAATCAAAATGCACTTCATGGTGACTAAAGGACAATCAGTTGTTTGGGGGCATATTACTTGCGGGTACCCAAACCGTGACGCAAAATATGAACTGATTGGCTGGATGCCTCCGAATCCTTCCCACTGATAGTAATGTTATTGTGATATTAGTGCTGTTATCTATTTACATTATTACTGCAGAAATATAGTGTATTACCATGTAATAATTTAAAGGGGGAGGTGACTGACTTGTGGATTGCTTTGAACTTACAGAAAACTTGAATGTTGTGCTTGCATTTTGCTCCAAACTTCTTAATGGTTAATGTGACGCTCCTGGTTATTATAATAACCACTGTCCGACCGTGCTCTGCATTGTCTGTGAATTGTGTGTATTATTGTTAGCATTTTCTGCTAACACTGTGAAGCCACATCCCCTGGCGTAAACAGATCACATACTATTGTTGGCTCCAGTAAAGCAGGCGCATACGATACCCATTCTGTCTTGGATGCATCTTGCATGCTGTATATACGGCCAGCTCTGCAAGCCTAAAAAATACCTTTTACACAATGTCTTTTGTGCTTCCGTTCAACTCGGCATGAGCCCGTAGACAGCTCTGTAACAGGGTTAAATAGCTCCCTGTGCCGTTCCACCCTCTTAGTGCCTGAGGCAGGGACGTCTTTAGAGAGGAGGTGGCCCGTGTGCATCCCCAGTCACGGACCCCCTCCTCTCACTCTGGCGCCCGGCAGCCGACTGACGCGGATGGCCGGCCACAGCAGAATCAATAGACTCTGGGCACTAGCGTGTGCCCGGAGTCTGTTGTGAATGGACCTGGGGGACCTTGTGCACCGCACACCCTGCACCCATTATAGATACGCCCCTGGCCTGAGGTTATGATGTCAGACGCATGAAATCCTTATGTCATGCAGAGGGGCTGGCACCACCGGTAAGAGCAGCGCTGATTGTAGCATCCTCAGGACGCTCTAGTCAGCAGCACAAACTGCAGGGTGCCTGGAAGGAGTATCTAAAGGAAGCTCTGGCACCGCCGCCGCAGTGATCTGGCTGCAGGGTGTCGTTCCATACACCCTTCTAGCCAGAAGCAATGGCTTTGTAGCGGTGATGGTGCCGCCTACAGAGCCCTGCACTCTCTACAGCAGCAACACTTGCCTACTTTTGAAAAAGCATTTCAGGGAGATTGTGAAAGCAGCACCTATGAGTGTGGCAGTAAAGTGGGCGTGTCCTGCTACATCTGAGAGGCGTGTCATAATACTGACTTACAGCCACATGTAAACCAGCCCCAAAGCAGTTAGTAAGATCTACTTGTTGATGAAACACACTGATACTTTTCAGAAAATGCATGTAGCCATAGGGATCATTGTGCCTTATTACCAATGCAGGGAAATTATACTAATGTTCCCATTTAATGTATACAGTATATGTTTGCTTGTTTTCTTTTTTTTTTATAACAGCTTCATAATGGGGGTAAGGTGCAATCAGGGAGACAGGGAGATTACTACTATTTCAGGGAGTCTCCCTAACAATCAGGGAGAGTTGGCAAGTATGCCATTACAGTATTTAATTTGGACAGCTACAGTAATTAGGCGACTTTAGATCAAATTGCAGATTGTTTAGAGAAAAAGACCACCTATACCAGGTAATATCTGATCAGATACACTTAGATATCAATTAGGACAGGAGAAAATTGTGATCAGACGATGGAAGCTGCCTGCGTCTATGAGCGTTGTCTGACCACACTAGTTATGACAGTGGTCTCCAACCTGTAGCTCGCGGCCTTAATGTTGGTAACTCACCTAGCCGAGTAAACTAGGAGGAAGTGACCTCTGACGCGTGCTCCCCCGTGGTGTCAACGCTATGGGTGGTGCCACAGGGAAGCACGTCAGGTTATTGCCGCAGCCTCTACAGCAGTGGTCCCCAAACTGGGTGTCGTGGCACCCTGGGGTGCCTCAGGGCACTTACAGGAGTGCCTTGGGTTGGTGGTCCAGTACCAAATGAAATTATTTTTAGTCAGTGTGATAGGCAAAACCAGTGCTAATCACTACCAATCAAAAAATATGCTGACAAAAAGAAGCTACGCCCTATCAACATAACTGAACTTAAGTATGACATATAAGCACAATTTACTTTTTAAGTTTTGCTGAATTTCTCTATAAGAAACTTTTAGCCATGGGGTGCCTCGGAAAAAATGCTGATACTCTAGGGCGCCGTGATCCGAAAAAGTTTGGGAACCACTGCTGTACAGCAATCACCTGTCGTGTTTCCCCGTGGTTCCGCCCACGGTGTCTGCACTACAGCGCAGCGAGTGACTCCCGCCCAGCCCTGCCGGAAAATCACACAGCAGCCCTGCTTATATGTTTTGCTCCTCTATTGCACGTACATCCCTGGAGCCGGTAATTAACCGTGAAATGTGCCTGCGTTTACAATCTATTTACAAACTGCAACAATGTCACTGTAATAATTAAATACATTGTTTTCTATTAAACATTTTTTATTTTTATTTTCATTAAATGACCTTTTGATTGTTCGGTTATTTAGCCTGAATTTTTTCCTACAATTTTAGCAGCTCTTCAGGAGGTTTAATTTTACTAAAGTAGCTCACACCTCCATTAAGCTTGGCGACCACTGAGATATGATCTTTTCCAGTGTGAGTGCTGATCAATCAGATCTGTCCAAGTTGTCCACATATGCGTGCAGCCAAATTGGATATGAATTGCAACCTCTAATGTCTGTCGCACTTTCTCTCACTCCAGCCGACGCACTGGGCGCCCACCAGCCATAGGCGCCACATAGTGACATATATAATCTGGGATGGCGTTTACAGGAACATAGGATATTCCATCCAAAATACAATTTTCAATTTTGAGTGAAATAAACCTTTGTGCGACCAAACTCTATGACCGTGTGTTTCGAATCACAAAACAGTTTTGTCTTTTTCATATAATTTTGCTGCCATCTGCTATAATGGCAGAGACTGCCAGCCAAAAACTTAATTCACAGGAACAGCACCACTTCAAACCTCACTTGTTCTAAAATACCAACCAAGAGCCATTAATCTTCATGTCACTTTCTAGTAAGTGTAAAATTAATGTGACTTAAACACCCTTTATTTGTGCTAGACCAGCGTAAGTACAGGGCTTTGGCGGCAACCAGCTCATGTCACGTGGCACTGGTACAAATTACAGGGAGTCGTTACGTGTGGTATATCGGCCTCTGTAGGCAGTAAAATAAAGTATTTAGCTTCGGCTGTAAATATTTTCTCACAACGCTTAACCAAAAATGAAAGTGATGTTGTTGCCAATTAGTATCCTAAATAATATTTTTTTCTTTTACTACTTTTAGAAAGAATCTTTGTTTTTCAGGCCATATTATTAAATAGGTCCTTTAGATGATTCTCTATGATTGGTGCAAAATAAATAAGGAATAATAATAATAGCCAACAAGATATTAGCATGGTGTAGCTAATAAAATAAATATATTATTGCTTTATATTTAATTTATACAATTTGCATCAACTTATTAAATGGTGCCCAATAAATAGCAGAGGCAGCCATTTTGTAGGCCGAGACAATGAATATGCACGGCAGTGCGGCCTATCAATTCACTAGGAATCAGTGACAGACATGAGGCCTGCGCGCATAGTTGATAAATACACCTTAAATCACAATAAAGTATACAGTTTTGCTTCCATCTGTTATCATTCAGAAACAGGTAGTCCATCGAATATATTACTGGATGCTTTTTATTTAATTTATACTGTTTTCATCAACTTATTAAACGGGGCCCAATATACAGCAGAGGCAGCCATTTTGTAGGCCGAGCCAATACACACAACAGTGTGGCCTATCACTTCACTAGGAATCAGTGACAGACATGAGGACTGTGTACATAGTTGCTAAATACACCTTAAATCACAATAAAGTATACAGTTTTGTTTCCATCTGTGATAATTCAGAAACAGGTAGTCCATCGAATATATTACTGGATGTTTTTTATTTCATTTATACTGTTTTCATCAGCTTATTAAACGGTGCCCAATATACAGCAGAGGCATCCATTTTGTAGGCCGAGCCAATACACACGACAGTGCGGCCTATCACTTCACTAGTAATCAGTGACAGACATGAGGCCTGCGTGCGTAGTTGATAAATACACCTTAAACCATAATAAAGAGTACAGTGTTGCTTCCATCTGTGATCATTCAGAAACAGGTAGTCCTTCTCACCATCCTTGCAGATAAAGGCACAAAGCTTTATTTTTCCCCAGTCTTGTGATAGTTTGATGACCTGTATGGAAAGGTGCAGGACATACTGTAATACAGATTTCTGTGCTGTCTGGCTCTGCAGAAAGGCAGAGAAGGGAGACTTGTGATTAAGCCCACATGGCACGGCAGGAACAGATTTATGTAGTGTGTGGGACTTTTTACTGAGTGACTTATTTAATCGAATGTACACTTTAATACACACGCTTTCTGGAAGCCAGTCAGATTAAAGGTTCCAAAGTTTTTATCCTTCTGTCTGTGGTGGAGCGCTCTTTGTCATCATTTCCAGCTGTGGTAAAAGGACAGAGGGGGCTACTTCGTGCAGTGACGGACGAGAGGGGTAGCTGGACAAATATTGCCCAGCCAAACTCCTGTCAGACCTAATAGCTCATGTACTTGGCATGGGACGCCTCCTTTTTTATTTTCTTGAAACCGGGCCACGCTTTTTATCCCTGTTACTGCATCCAGAGCTATTTAATCGCTAGTACATAAAGACAAGTTGGGTGGGCGAGCTGCTTGCATTCAGCAAAATGTTGTTTAGATTTTTAACGGTTCCAAGCAGTGGTCTGTAGTACTATTTAGCACGTTATTTAGCACATTATCTGTAGAAAATAAATATTAAAAAATACTGACTGAAAACAGATAATATTTGACTAAGAGTTAATTTAGGAGACCGGAGCTAGACGTGCACAGGATACTTCAGTAGATGAGATGCAGCTTGCTTGCTGAAATTGTCACTCAGAAAATAAAATACAATATACTGTATGCTGCACAGAACTAACAGAAGCTGCTGAGGGATGGTCGTTCTCAAAAATGTTCTTTAAAATACTAGTTACTAATAACTTTTGGCTTTATTCTACAAGGTAACATGTCCTACTCGCAGTGGAGGCAGCCATATTGTGTTATAAAGTAAAATTCTGCAGCCTATGCACGCACCAGACATCTCTGAGGGGAATGGGTATGAAATACCAACAGTCGGGATCCCGGCGGTCAGAATCCCGACACCGGGATTCAGACAGGGTTAACATACTGACACTTGTTAGTTGGTATGCTAACTCTCCCCCTTTCCCTACCCTAACCCTCCCTCTCTGGTGCTTAACTTTAACCTCCCCCTAGTGCCTGAACCTAACTTCCCCCTCCCCACACCCTAAACCTAACCCTCCCCCCATAGTGCCTAACCCTCCCCCCATAGTGCCTAACCCTCCCCCCATAGTGCCTAACCCTAACCCTCCCCCCATAGTGCCTAACCCTAACCCTCCCCCTAGTGCCTAACCCCTAAAGCTAACCCTCCCCCCAAGCCCGTTATTTACCTTTGGCATCCCTGAGATCGGGATGCCGACGCCAGGATTCTGACTGGCGTCCGTATTCTGGCACCGGCAATGTAAGTGTCGGCATCCAGACCACCGGGATGCCAAATGCATAACCGCTGCAGTGATTCATTACTACTAAACTGAAAGACACTATTGTGAGCCTTTGTCTGTTTTGCAGGTAGTATATCTGTATATTACTGTATGTGGGAGGCTCCTGAATTTTCGGGTAGCCCCTCGCACCTCCGGAAGAGTATCCCGATGTCCCGCATCCCACCCACTTTCTAGTGAAGTGGGCAGGATGGGGAGATAATTGCTGGGAATCACGTCTCCATATTGAGGGGGAGGGCTAAATGATTGCAAAACCGTGTCATTTAGCCCCACCACCTCAGTGCGTTTCCGCGATTCATGGCAGTTTGCCGTGACGGGGCAAAGTCTACTGACATAAGAGCACGGCCCATGCTTCTCGAATTGGCTAAATGCGTCTCCTCTCCAGTCTTCTCCCGGTGAGGAGATATTAAATGTCGGCAAGTATGATATTACTGTCAAGGTGCCCACACACATACCGACTTGCTCCCAATCAGCCGATGTACACGATTTCCCCTGAACTCTCCCTGAACTCTCCCCAGGCAGTCGTGGTCACGATTTGGAGTTAAAAATGTCCAATCGATCTATTGTGCAGCCAGTGTATTGTATCCCAGATTGGCTAATCTGCCCTACAGCACGGCAGATCTGAAGATGCGATGTACGACGAGCGGGGACGCGCATCGGCATCGTGATCAAGAGTAGAAACTCACGATTTGGCCATTTTTTACATGATCTATTGTCACGATTCGTCGAAATCAGCCAAATTGGATGAAAAGTCGGTATGTGTGTGGGCACCTTTAGCGCCGATAGCAAAGGTCTTTCTGTTTGGCGGAGCACTCTCTCACTCATGCGCTCGACATCTAAACAGGGGAGAGCCTGGGGGCAACCCCCAGCAACTTGGGGAGATGTGGGCATGCCTCTAGCGTGAAGGGAAAGGGAGTGTCCTGTGATACTATGCCCCCTTGCTGCAAGGCCACACCTATTTCATAGCCACTTTCCTACTCCCATTTTCTAAAAACTAGTGGCCCTGAATGTAGTATTGAAGACATTTAATAATTGGAAAAAAAAAAGTATTGAATAAAGGCCTGATTCAGAGCCGCTCGTAAGCGGCCGCTCGTTCGTTCCGAGCGATGTTTGCCCAACTGCGCATGCGTACGGATCGTAATACGCATGCGCGAACCAGTCAGTGCGGCCGAAAATCGTTTGTTCGCTAAATAGTGAATGCCTGCTATTTTTTGTGACATGAGGAGGCGTATGTGGGTGGTAACAGGGGAAGGTGCTTGAAAACGGGGAGTGGAGATCATAACGCAGGCGTGCTTAAAGGTCAAAACGGGCGTTTTATGGGTGTGCATAATTAATACAGCAGCGTCACTGACCACATCACTGGATTATTTTATAGTCAGAACTGCTCGCAAATTTGTGGTAGGAAAAACCAACCACAAGAATAGCGAGCAGTTCATACGCTGGTCGATTAATCTAATAAATAGCGGACATGACGTATGATGCGAGCGGCCAGGGGGCGTTTTTATAAAAAACCGACCGCATGTTTTGTTCGCTCGTTCAGACATAGAGTCGGCAACAGACCGTAAAGAGTGAACGGTTCATTTGAATAGCCACCCCCTTTTTCTGAACGAGCGAGCGCTAATAGCGACCGGCTCTGAATCAGGCCCTAAGTTCAATCTGACCCATTTTGCTTAATGCGTATGTGGTACCACAACCAAAGACTATCTGTTTGTATACAATGTGGTACCACTCTTGTACTGAAAAAGGAACTTGTATGGCTTCCCTATGTATATATATATATATATATATATATATATATATATACTGCCTCTGCTTTGAATAAACTGTGAGCTGCAATGGAGACATGTTGATGTGAACCTTCTGAGCAGCAGGAGCTGCGCTGCCAGAGTGCCGCCTGTCAGGGTGGCAGTGACTTGTCGGCTGTGAGAGGTGAAGCACCAGGAAGTTCGGAGGTGCCCGCTGAGTGGACTGGTGGCAGTGCTGAGGTGCTGCTGGCGACTATGCCTGTGTATGTGAAGCCGCATCAGTTCTGCCCTGCAGGCTTTGCAGCATACATGCCTACCCTCCCTGGAGGCTCCCGATTTTTCACTGGAGGCTCCCGATTTTTCGGGTAACCCCCCCAGAAGGGTAGGCACTTCTCCCGCATTCTGCCCACTTCCTACTGAAGTGGGCAGAATGGGGAGAATTTCCGCGGCGACCGTGGGTCCCCGTGTAGGGAGAGGGGCTTACTTACGCGATTCTTTGTGAATCGCATCATTTAGCCCCACCCCCTATGTAAATTTACCTCAAATATTAAGTATCCCCCGGATGTATCAAGGAGGGACCGCAGCAGTCCCTCCAGTCCCGCTGGCAGCCGCTTCCCCCATAGGTTTCTATGGGGGATGCGATGCTGCTAAATGTACCAATATCCGGAATGCAAAGCATTCCCGATATTGGCCCCAGCAGCTAACACCATCTGAAGATAGTGCTACCCGCTGTATCCTATGGTTACTTACCGCATATTAGCCGGCGGAGGGATCTCCTGGAACCCTCCGCCAACAGTGGGCGCCGCTCATGTACAGTCCGCGGGCCGAGTGCACTCCGACCACATGCTTTCGGAGCCCGTCTCCCTACATGTGTTAATACATCCGGCCGTTATGATCGCATTTTGCAATGCGATCATGGGCGGTAATGACATGCCCTGATCACATTGCAAATGCGATCATTAATAAATGGGCCCCTAAGTGGATGTACAAGTAACCTAGATAACTGTTGCTGCTTTCTCAGGGATATTGTTGCCAGGAAATTACAACAATTGGGCTATATTGTCTCAATACTCCCTAAACTGTGCAAAACAAGAGAGCAAAATTCAGCTCACCATCTTATCTGAATTGGACCGAAGCCATTACAGGGGAGAGAGTTTGTCTATTAAAAAGGGGGTGCATACGGTTTGCGACCCGGGTCCATTTGCAGAAAAGACGGTTATCTAGTTTAGATACATGGGCCTTATATCAGTTTATGAAACTGTATACAGATTGTGATTGTTGTGTTGTCTGCATTGTAGAAGATTAGTGTTAGTTTCAAGGTAACGGGTTGGTTTAATCCTCAGATTTATACATAATAGACACTGTCTTGCTGGAATATGTTTATTGCAAATTGTGAAATTGAATTTTTACTAATTTACAGTATACCTGCTTAACTTATGTTCCAAAATAAAATACTGACATTTAATTCTGCTAGATTTGCATGCTAACATTGCATAGGCTAATAAAACTTTGACTATTTAAAAAGTACTGTACGGCGTCATTTAGGGCAATATCACAGAGATTTACTACAAATCCCTTGCAGGCCCAGAGCTTGCGAGAAAGCTCCGTCCCTGCGAATCCCCTCCGCACACTAGTCACGGTATTTTCGAAAAAAAAAAAATACCGTGACCAGTGCCCCACGCATGCGCCGACCGACCCCCATCGTTAAGCCCAGCCCCCGCCCTTAGTATGTGAAAGGGAATGGGGGTCCTTGCCTCTCTGTATGAGAAAGAAGGAAGAACGAACCAGCTAAGAGTCAGTGATATACATCGCTAGTCAGGAGGTAAGACTACAAGTAGAGGGACTCATTTAAGTGGGGTAATACACGTAGCCATCAACTCAACACCTGCGTATACAATTAGAGCTGCAAGAGGGAGGGACAGAGGAGAACAGCCTATTGGGGCATAAGATGCCCCTCCATCCGGACTCTCCCATTAGGCAAAACCAGCCAACAGATGGCGATAGCTGATTGAGACAGGCTCCAAAAAGCTAAGCTTTTCTGAACTTGATAAATAGCCCCATATCGCTGTCACTATAGAGAGCTACGGGGACAGCGGCTGTGAGCAGTTTTGTGCAGCTAAGGTATCTCCTGCTGCAAATTATTGTTAGATAGCGGTGATACTTTATTTTGCCTTAAACATATAGAAACATTAGATTACGCATGATTTAAGGACAGAACTCCATTGATAAATAGGCCCCCCTTAGGCCTATTTGTACGGTCTCCCCAGCTGCAGAAAGGTTTTTAGTCATATACTAACTAGATGCTGCAGATTTTTATTGAGCAAAAGTGCATGTGCTGTACAACATATTACATTGTAAAATGTGATGTCATTATTATCTCTGAGTGCTAAATGCTCTGTGATATCATTTTTAGCAAAGTGTGTCTCAAAAGTTACAGAATTTTAGTGACCGCAAACTAATTTGTTGTGCAATTTAAAACCTTTTTACCTGGAATTCAATTTTGTGACCAGCTTGGGTGAAAGGTGCACTAACCCTGTATTTGACTATTTTATATTTGTAATTGTTTAATGGAAATATTCAAATAAATTAATATCAGTATTCCCATTGTAGGGAATATAAAAGTTATGGTCTTATTAAATAGTTCACTGTACCATGCATAAAATATCCATTCTCTCGGTTCCATTATCGCCTCCTAGAGGCCACGGATTAGATTTATTATGCAACGGTTTGTAAAATCTGCTGATTATAGACGGCTTGACCGATAGATTTAAAGCGGCAATAGGAATGAATGCTAAACCAGGCTTGTTTAGAATACATCCCTATTGCTGCTTTAAAGCCATCGGTTAAAACCACTGATTATGACAAATTTGCCATTGAGTCAGCCCCCAGAGAAACCTATCCAAACGGAAACAGGGGTACTGCGGTACCCACTACATACATCTGAGTGGTACCTAATATTTGCCGAGAGCTACCCAAAAACACCCACAAATATTCTATGATAAATTTGTCCCTTTATGTCACAAACATAACTTGAAATAAATTGGATATTGCACTGGAAAGAGCCGGGTGCTGTTATGAGATCTCGAACTTGAAAATTGTCATAGGACTGCTTACTCTGTTTGCATTGGGAACTGACTGTCCACACTCTTGTCTTTCATAATGTACACTGATTTTGAAAAACAAAAGTTACATTATGTTATTATTGGTGGTTTTAAGGCCTGAAAAGTAAAAACGTGATTCTGCTCCCCAGAGGATGACATCACTGTGCAGCTACTTCAGCAAAACTCTGGAAAATCTTATAATTAATACTCTGCAGGCCTCTGTGCTTCCAAAACACCAGTTCACTCCTTCATAAATCATGCATTGTGCCTGAGATTCCTGGAGAGACCGCGCTGCTGTCATAATACTCCCAGCACCTCCAAAATAATGTATCATGTGGAAGCATAATGTATACATTACTCAGCTTTTCAGTGGCTAAAGGCACGATGTGATATATTCTAATTCTAAATATAACCATTGTTGCTTTTTCATCATATTAATTTAATATATATGTAATGTACCCCACAGCAAATGTTTTCACAGTATTTTATGTTCTTTCCTGCTATTTTTGACTGAGTTTCCTTTAATATACATGTGACTATCTATCTATCTATGTATCTATCTATCTATCTATCTATCTATCTATCTATCTATCTATCTATCTATCTATCTATCTGTCTATCTATAATATATTTATATATCTATCTCATATCTATCTATCTATCTATCTATCTTTTTATCTACCTCATATCTATCTATCTATCTATCTATCTATCTATCTGTCTATCTATAATATATTTATATATCTATCTATCTATCTATCTATCTATCTATCGATCGATCGATCGATCGATCGATCGATCTATCTATCTATCTATCTATCTATCTCATATCTATCTATCTATCTATCTATCTATCTCATACCTATCTATCTATATATCTATCTATCTATCTATCTATCTATCTGTCTCACAACCTTCTACCTCATTTCTTTCTTTTTTACTTTCTTCAATTACTTTACTTATACTTCTTAGTAGATTGACTGATTACATTACATTACGCTGAACATTCATTTACAAGTTCGGGATCACTTATTGCTCTATTGATACATGTTTGGCAAGTAATAAACAGTATGTGGAAATTTGAGTCAGAAACAACATTTGCCAAAATCATCAACTGACCATGTTTTATTTGGTACATCTGGCACCAAGGAGAAATGGGCAGAGATCGTTAGCGATAATGCCTAATAATAAGAGCCTTGGTGGTCTTTGTTTTATGCTGTATTTGTGCCTAAAATGGAAATTTAGTACATAATAATTCACAGACTGTAAGATTTGAATGGATCGGCGAATGCCTGGGCAATTCGCCATTATTTAAACCTTTGGACCTTACCAGGTACAATAATAGCCTGAAATAACTTTTTAAAACCTGGGACTGTGTCTGTGAATTGGATACATTGGACAATTATGCTCTATGCCAATGGAATTTAGAGTACAATTGTATTTAGGGCCTGATTCAGCAAGGATCTCAACTGTGAAAGCGTACGCAGATGGTCGATTGTTGCATACTGTGTATGCATCACAGTGTGCGCGTACAAATGCCTCACTGCAAATGGAATTGCGATTGCAGTGAGTACGCAGACCCATCGCAGAATGATTGACAGGAAGCGAGGATTTGGGGGTGGTGACAGGGGGGTGGTCGGAGAAACGCAGGCGTGCCAGTGCATTTGAACGCCGTTGCAGGGGCGTGCATAAATTAGCCACTGCTATGGCATGCAGTATACAGCCTGAGCTCTCGCTGCGTGCAGGAAAGTAAGCAATTTAGTGGTAGGGTCAGACCTGCCTTCAATGTGCGAATGGCTCCGATTTACTTCGATGTTACCGATGTTTTGGCTGGATTGCAAGGTATTACAGATGTGCGAGAGGGGAAGTTGGCGTCTGCATGTTGCCCGTGCGAGTGCTTTGCGATTGCAATTATTAGCATACTTTCACAGCAGAACTGCGTGCGCAATTGCATACCTCCCAACATGACCCTGTCCAGGAGGGACACAATTCTCTGGTCCTGGACTTCCCTGGTAATTTATGATTGGTGGTGGCTCCAGAGGTGGGGCTGTAGTACAGTCCAAAATTCAAATAGGGGAGTCACACCAACTGCCAGTGAGTCCCAGCCAGTGATGTTTGGCAGTGTGTGAAATGACAGTTGGTGCGGCTCCCCTATTTGAATTTTGAACTGCGCTGCAGCCTAACCTCTTACCAGGGAAGTCCAGGACCAGAGCATTGTGTCCCTCCTGGAGAGGGTCATGTTGGGAGGTATGCAATTGCATTGGCGATCCTTGCTGAATCAGGCCCTTAGTACTGATGCGGAAACATTGATGAAATATAAGGAATAAATGTGTAAGGAGGACTATAATCAACTCAAGAACATTGCGGCAAACAAAAGTGTTTGAGAAAGAGCAAACGGAGAAGTGGGTTTAGGCTTGTCAAGCAGCAAGGTAAAATGCGTCATCAATCAGTCAAGAGTTCATTCCCCTCTGTGTAAGAACGGATTATCCTATAATCTCACCGGGCTGTATATTACCCTACGCAGTATATTCTTTACACAGATCTAATGTATCTTTCATACTTTTGGACATCATGAGAAAAAATGTTAAAATAAGTTTTACGTTCCTGTGGGCCTCATTTATCAATGAGTTTTATTATACACAATGAGTGATAAAACTCGTTGCGTATGATTTATGGTGCTCCAGCCAATCAGCTCCCAACTGTCATCTTTTAAACACATGACTGTTGGGAGCTGATTGGCTGGAGCACCATTATCATACGCAACGAGTTTTATCGTTTTTTGTAGATGGTAAAACTCGCTGATAAAAGAGGGCCTGTGTGAGGTTTGTAGCTTTGGTTTGCTAATAATACATATTTTTAAGAAAAGGTATAGAAGACAGAATAGAAGAAAGTGACAGTTGGTCGGATGTTTGTTGCTGCAGCATAAAAACAGATTAATAGGGCTCAATCCAATTAGCCGCGCAGGGTGCGAGTTGCAGTTTCAATGGTGTTAAAATGCTGGTAATGGCATCGCATCTTGCGCCCATTGCGGCCATCTCCGTGCCCGAATTCGCACAATTTTGCTCGGACCCCTATAGGGGGTGAGATCATCGCTAATTGGATTGACTCCTTAGATTTTGTCATTAATAAAAACAATGTGTTTACCTTTAACATGCTCAGATAATGTCTTGAAGTAGCGACCGCTCTACAAGGCTTCCTATTGGGGAACATGCCCAGAGAAGAAGTCACAGCAACATTAGGGACATGTACCCATCATAATGACATTTGGCCTGATACAGAGGTGGACGTAGTGTTAATGTTTGCGCAGTTGTGCTATTATTTGCTGCTACGCATACGTAAGAAGTCCGAGAAAGCCCTAATGGCGCATGAGTACCACTGAGTGTACACAAAGATCGCTGTTGTATATGCGTTTGTACTCATTTGAGATGACGGCAGAAAAGCATGGGCGTTTCTGGGAGGTGGCCCGAGGTGAACGAAAAAAAGCCGCCTCATGGGCGTGTTGTGGGATGCGGCTGAGTGCAGAGCGCAGCCACAGAGGCCATTTTTAGAGGAAGTTTAGAAGGAGACACTGAGCCAGCCATAGGGCGTTGATGGTGGTCGCGATGGTGCGCCGATAAGTCCATTGGCAGATTTCCACTGTTAACGGACATTGAAAGTGGGCATCTCAGGGCTTGCAATCCCTGGCGCTCACAGCTACAGAAGGGGAAGGCGTAAATGAGTATATTATCGCAAATGCAAATCAGAAAGAAATCGCAGCTGCACATGCATTAGCGCTCACCTCTGAAGTAGGCCGATTAATCGTTACGCTGCTTCCTGGCCTCCTCACCAAAATAAATGCACAGAAAAAAAGGGCCTCTCTGGTGACCTCTAACCTATCCATTATATATAATACAATAATAGTCGATTACCACATGAAAATTACAAAAAAACATTTTTTGGGGGGTTTCCACCACCCTCCAGGTGGAGAAAAAAAATGGCGTTCGAAATCGGCGATAATTTTCCACCTATTAGTAATTGAACATGGAACAGGCGAAATTACATTCTTTTCCAATGGGAAACAGCAAAACCGGCAAAAAGTACAATCGGCGAAAAGTTTTCGCCTGTTTTTTGGGCGAAAACTTCTCAATTGAATTAGATGAAACGTTTTTGCCTGTTTCATAAGTGAAGTTTTCGCCAAAAAACCACGCGAAAACGGCTTTTGGCCAGTGATTGAATACGGGCCGTAGACTGAAATTCTATTTGGGATCCTTTGGGATAACGACTGCTCTATCAGTGTCTCTAACAATACAAACAAAGCTGCGAGTGACTTGTCCCTCATGAATACTAATTAGCACTAACCTATAAAACATTTGATATGATATAACATGCCTGTGATTCTGATCCACTCACTCAGTATATCTTCTTCTCATCAGCACCCGGGACCGAATGCGTGGTACAGTCAGACTGCAGTAAGGACATGATTCAGACTGTTCCAGATCCATCAGCTCATATCAAAGTAAGTGACAACATTACTATATAAGCTGGTTGGGGGGGGGTCACACAAGATGATGTCATAGATAAGATTGGATCATGCGACCCCCTTTCTCTGCGTTTAGCTCCTTGGGTCACGGTGCTTCAGTGAATCAGCATACAGGTGGTACACTACGCACTGAGTAGCCATGCTGGCCCTGTCTACATTCTGACACCTACTGGGCCACATGTGCACCAACTTAGAGGAGCTAACCATGGTAAAGTGTGGCATGCTGGAAATACTGTATTTTTGCATGTATGGGCAAATACTGGCCAGCTTTATTTTAATACTGCGATTTAGAGTTGAGTTTAGAATTAAACTTGGATGCTCCCACATCCCAATCGTAAATCTGTCTGTACAACATGGTTTTGGCAAAATAAAACTTGCACCTTCTAACTCATTTTACTTCAGACTGTGATTAAAGCCCATCGGTTTCATTTTTTGTTTTGTTGGTTTGATTCTGCGTCGTATCATGCATCCTCTGCAGTACGTTAGGTACTAGAATGGGTATCAGTGAGCAACAAGCTGACGCCACCTTTCTTTGGGGTAGTACTTTGTTCTTGTTCTGCTTCAGCATAGACAACTACAGATGTGTCTTCATACGCCAAGCCCCCGTAGGCCACGCAGCGCGAGTGAGCTGCGCCGAGCGATGTACCGTAGCGACTTTTTATTTCAATTTGCATCTCATTCACATGGCAGATGCAGCGCAACACCACTCAATCTGTACCAGAGACGCCGGGTTGCGACTTAACCGCACAGGAAGTAGTTTACAATATGTATAAAGTCACAGATGAAGCGCGGCGGTATGGCGAGAGAAAAAGCTGCTGTATCGCAGAACTTTGTATACAGTATAAGACTCATTTGTACACAGATGTGTAAGTGTCGCACATCAAATTAATCAGTGCAGTCTCGTTAGGCAGTTTTGTCACATCTGATTGTTTCATTTGTGTGACGCTCAGTCAGGCAAAAAAAAATGTTCGGTGCAGGCCGTGACGCACGGGATTTAGCGCGCCAAGAAGGGTTGTTTGGATCGATTGCGGCAATTGTGCATGAGGACACATCGGCTGCTGGTAGTGTGTGGGATATTATAACCAGGGCACTTTCCTTTGATACACAAAGAAAAAAACTGTGGCTGTCATTTTTATCAGTGAGATATATATTATTAATACATATTTGTTTCATTTGTTTTGAAATGAGCTGGATGGGATAATGACTGTTTCATGTATTTTATCTCATGACCAAACGTTGTTGTTGCTTTTATATTTTATGGAATGATTTGACTAAACACACTATAATGTACTTGTGCTCTTTGGGGGCAAATGGGCACCCAACGGAGCAATTCAATTGTTGCTCCATTCGGACGCCAGTGCCACGTGTGTGCACCCAAAAGCATGGGGATTAGCCACGTATAGCAGCTAACACCATCTAAGGTCCTGCTTTGGACACCTAAACAGCCGACTTATCACACATTTCTGCACCCAACGGAGTAATTCAATTGTTGTTCCGTTCAGGGGCCAGTGCCACGTGTGTGCACCCAAAAGCATGGGGATTAGCCACGTAAACGGTATATAGCAGATGTAAGCTTTTGTGTCCTAAGTTGCACTGAAATAAACATGGCAGAATTTGGTTGTTACTGTATGTGTTACAATAACTTTTTCCTGTGCACCAGTTACAATAAATGCCCCCCATAGTGCTTGTAGATAAACTGGAACGGTTGTGTATTATCTGAAGATTATTATCTGTACAATTGGGAGTCATTACTAGAAGTTACAAAGGGGCAATTGTGGTGTCATAGCTGTTTGGAGCACACAACCAGTATGACTAACAGTCCTGGTTTTAGTGATATCCATTATTGTGCACAGATGGTTAAATCAAAATAACTGAGGTACTAATTAAGTCACTTGTGCTCAAGTATGGCTATCCCTAAAACCTGGACTGTTAGTGTGCTTTGAGGACTGTGGTTGGGAACCCCTGTCATAAAGGGTAACTCCACCAAATACAAAACTGTGGTAGTTAGGTAAGATAAATAAAATAAAATCTCTCTATGTGGTGTCTCTGATGGTCAGAAAATCCTCTATGTCCTGGTCATACAGTGATCTCAGTGTTCTCCCCCAAAGAAATTCCAGCCTGTTGGCATCAAGAAGTAGCCGGGTGGAGGCCTTCGCAATAATAAAATGTTTTAAACCCTGACCTTATAATAATTTAAACTTGAAATAACATTTTATATATTAATTCTCCTCTTCCTTTTAGAGGCCCGGTCATCTCATTATGAAAAAGCTGCAAAGTCTGTAGGATCTGGTCCTTTTTATACAGCTCCCAGGTACTGGGCCTGATTCAGAGACGGACGCTCTGAAAGAGCGCTCGCTCTGAACAAGGGCGTTTTTTTTATTTTTGGAGCGGCCAGGATGATGGTCGCAATGGTCAAGACCATCGCGACCATCGGGCTTGCGACGAGACCCTTGTGGTAGGGTCTCATGGCCGCAAGCCCCAGAGAGCTTCTGGCTCTAATAGAGCCAGAAGCTCTCCCACTGACATCACTGGTGATGTCAGTGGGGCCGCCCACAAACGGCAGGCGTTCGCTTAGGAACGCCTCCGTTTGTGAAGCCACCCCCCGGCCACGCCTACCAAACAGGGCGAGCTGTCAGTCACCATCAACAGCTCGCCCCATTTGGTGCGAGACCCGGAGCGACGGAGCACCCTTCGCTAGCCGGGTCTCTCGCATGCGCACGACGGAGCCGGCTCCGTCGTGGGCATTCCCAATGGGCAAACATCGACCCGGTTGCGAGCGTTCAGCGCTTGCGACCGGGTCTGAATCAGGCCCACTGTCCCCACTTGCTGGCTCCCAAAGTGCCGGGTGGTGCACCCGCAAAAAACAGCCTGGGGAGAACGCTGGATCTTTTTAAAGCTGTGGTGGGGTCCTCAAAGATGTTGCCAAATGCTGCCGCTCTGAGCAGTAGAGGGATCTTGACTCATTGAAGGCGATGGGGAACGTTTAGGTTCGAGGAAGTACAGGGAAGAAAGATTTTTGAGGTTTTTAATTTTATCAATTCCAAATCCATCCAAAACTTTTTGTTACAATGTTGTGAAGTCTGTAATAATGGTTAGTGTGTCTCTATATGCCTGGAATGTAAAGGCATACACTTTGCGCGTCTATTAATACGAAGCTCTTGTGTTTTTGCGCCTAGGTAAACTACTGTCATTTAAGGGGTTGTCTGTCTTCTAATCTATTTATTAGCATTTTCTTATCCCCCAGCCACTGTTACTAAATACTTTGCTTTAACTTCAAGGCTCCCATCTGTGCGTTTCAGCCATGCAGTTGTATTATCAGTCAGTTATCTTTGAGTAATGGTGTGAGACCCCTGTTGAACTAATGTGTTATTGCTGCCAGATGTACCTATACATGAAACACATTTCAGACAGTATTTATTTTGTTCTTTCTTTTATGGGATGAGATATTCTGTAGTAATGCAGTAATACATGTAGATTGTTAATTTATGCCTACAATTTACACTGTCACAATTACACAGTACTGTGGGATATGCTGACTCTATATAAACACTTATTCAGAAATATTTGTTTCTTGCTTCTTGTTGTATTGGTGAAACCAGGCCGGATTAAGGGTCACATCGACCTGGGGCTGAAAAATGCTCAAGGGCTTATTGTGAGAAGCAGAGGAGGTGTGGTCAGTGCTGTGTGGGTGTGGCCAGTGCCATGTGTGCATGTACACCAGGCCTGGCCAACCTGTGGCTCTCCAGCTGTTGTGAAACTACAAGTCCCAGCATGCTTTGCCACAGTTTTGCTATTAGGGAATGCTAAAACTCTGGTAAGGCATGGTGGGACTTCTAGTTTCACAACAGCTGGAGAGCCACAGATTGGCCAGGCCTGGTGTACAGTATCACCCTCAATGTCTCCCTAAGGGGGGGAAGTGCTAAGCATCACATTCACGATATGGTACATCCTGCCGCTCACCAGGTACATCTGTGGTTGATAAGAGCCGTCCTTTGCGAAGCCCCCGGAGAAAGGGACTTCCAGGTTTAACACCCAAAAGTCCCTCTGGCTTCCCTCTGCGCATGTGCAGAAGGCCGCGGGCCGCGGGGGGTGATGGGAAGGATCCGATTGTATCCCACTCAGGGGGAGTGTCCTGAAAAGAAGCCCATAGGCTTCTTTTGGGTCACGCCACCTGAACATGGTGTTACCCACTGGAACAAAGCATTCCGGTACTTAGTACACATGGGGTATGCAGTAAAACCCCCGAAAATTGTTTGTTTGTTTTTGGTTTTTTTGAGGGGGGAGTTTACCGCATTTTCCCCTTTAGTACATCCCGCCCTATATATGTAAGAGAAGAAAAATTGCATCATTTTGTGAGACAAATATAAATACATTTTTAATAGCTATGATTTATGGCTGACCATGTGAGAGGCTGGTCATCATTACACTGTTATGATGATGGGCCTATTTTTATGTAGAGGCCTGGAGCTGTAGCTCCATCTGCCCCATTGTTAATCAGGCCCTGGATGAAACTAATGCTACTGGAGGTGTATCTGTATGTTTTCCTTTGCTTGATTGTTTATTTTTTATTTATTTTTTTTATTTTTTTTTTTCAATCAACTCTCTTCGGCTTGTTTTATGTAGGAAACGTGCCATTTTCAATGCCGGACACCTCTCTTGAAAATGACGGGTATACACAAAAACAATGAGTGGCATTCCTTTCCTGTTTTGTATTAAGTCTTATCCCTAAAGAATTCGCCCATGCACCAAACAAGGTAGCACATGTAAGCTTCGGAATGGTGGCCGGCCAGAGATATCTGGAACTGATTTCACTCACATCTGTATCCAAATTAAATCCTAAAATCCGTCACAGATAGACTTGTATCTTCTCATCCAAATAAAAATATCCTGGCAATAGGATACAGATGGGGACATCACATATGTTCTCTGGCCTGTATTTAAGTCAAATTATACTATCAATTTATATTTTTGGCTAGTTGGTCAGTAAAACTCATAGGTGCGTGTACAGTATATACTGTAAATCACTGTCGGATATGTTTTATCAGGGTAGTGCCGAATATGACTACCGTCCAGAACCTCACATGGCTTAAAGCTCCAGTACTGAACTAGGGGGGCTCCACTCCATCTGATCACACTCTTTGTCCCCACTTCAGTGATTCTAACCTCAAGGCTTCTTATTCCAACTACTTGTCCTTAGTGATTATTTCAGCAGTCGTCCCATACTGATAATACCGCCAGTGAGCCCATATTAATGAGACACCCGTTGACCCGATAACGATTATATCACCAGTGCTTCCATGTTGATTTTACAAGTAATGCCCCAAAATTACTTGTAAAACAGTTGAATCACTATGTGTAACTAATGCCCAAATCTTTGTGAAACCAGCATATATTGTGATTTGCCAATGCATTTTATACAACCAGTGCCCAGTATTATTTATATCACCAGTGGCGCCCTCATATTCATTGTACTACTAGTGCTAAGTTATTATACAGTAGCGCATGGAATCAAACCATTGATTTTGCCAACATTGTCCCTTTTGGAGTATACCACCGACTTCGCTACATTAATTATGTCACGGGCACCAACTCATCCACAAGGCCCACACATGTGATAGATGAATGTGCAGGTTTCAGAAGACACCAATTACAAGATCACCATTTTCATGCTAGGGGCATGGGGGGAACTACCATAGGGGCAAGGGGTGCAGCTGCTATGGGGCCCAGAGCTGAGGGGGGGACCATCTTGCTAATTGACATGTGTTATATACATTTTTCACCATTGGGTTGTACAGTACATAGGGGCCCTTGCAAACTTTTGATATGGTGCTTTCAAAAACCTAGTTATGCCCCTGGCTAGGGGCAGTGATTCCTGCAGCCTTGTTAAAGGTTGGATGAAACTATTCTTGTGTCCAATATAATTTTTTTTTTAATTAAAAGCAAAATCATTGTAATGTATTGTGGCCCCCAGTAACAGGATACAATGGGGCAGATGTATGAAGCTCTGGAAAGTGATAAAGTGCAGAGTGATAAACGAACAACCAATCAGCTCGCAACTGATGTTACAGGCTGTGTTTGAAAAATGAGAGATGGGAGCGGATTGGTTGGTCATTTATCACTCTGCACTTTATCACTTTCCACAGCTTCATACATCTGCCCCATTGGTTGATACAGTGTATGCTAGCTGGCATTGTGTTATACTGTATATAATGTTACACATATTAAGGGGCATATTTATAAAAAAATATTTGTGCGCTTTTCCCGTATATATGTTTTATGCTGCGGTTCCTCCATTTCGGACCACAAAGCAGGTCTATGGGGGGCTTCTAAGCTGTCTGATTTATCAAGCTCCGGATTGAATAGCACCCCAGAGCTTGGCACTGGCCGCTAACACCATCTGAAGATGGCGTTAGCCCATAGTAGTATGTGGACTACTGTAGCGCAGATCCTTTCAGCGAGGGATCCTCCGGATACCTACCCAGTGCTCCCTCCAGCAAGCGCATGTGCGGGTAGACAGCCTCGCAATCGCAATACTCACGCCAATGTCAAATCCGGAAGCTATTACTCTGCTTCCAGACCTTCGTCACTTCCAGATCTTCATCGGTACGGCCTCTTATTAGAACCCGTGTACCGGTAAGAGCTTGTTCCTAAATTTGAGTGATAATTTGCATTTTCATGTTGCGAATTTAGACGAAAATAGTTTATCACATCTGCATTAAAAATGTGGATTGTGACAGATGGGGCCTTAATACTTGTCAATACAGTACATGAAAATATTGAGATATAATGTATACAGCATTTGTGAATGTAACAATATGTCATTTAATATTACATTTTTATTTAAGGCTTATTGGCTCTTTAATAGCTGCCTTGGGGAACTAGAGCACATAGACCCATGGGTAGCTAGTGATTTGTACAGAGTAATAACATCAGCTGGTCATGGCATCTTTCCAGACAAGAGTGGCAGAACAGCAGTTGTGCCATGTGCCCCCATAATGCAGAAATCTACCGTAGCAACTTGCCTGGAATACGCCATCAATAAGTAGCTACATCTGTACTTACATGAAAGTAAATCTTCCAAAACGACCAAGCAACTTTCCTCCCTACACATTTCTTATTGGAGAACAGATAATATTTATTTAACAACGGTATGAAGTGAAAAGCCAGTCATGTCGGTAATTCTAGAAGTCCAGCTAAATACCACCACCTGCACACAGCCCGCCTTGCTGTATTTTTGCACAGATTTCTGCATGCTTATTATACCATTTGGAGAGATTTTGTTTGGAGAGCGTTGCATACTTTGCTTGGAGAACGAGTGATTCCAGATTAAGTCCTAATGGGTTTTCTTGGAGCTGAGCTCTTCCAGGAAAACACGGGTCTCAGGGTCCAAGTCATTTGTGTTTGTTTACAACGTTATGATGCCAAAACTGCCTAAACCAGCACTCGGGTATCATCATTACAGCCCACGCTTCCACTACCGAGCACGGCTCCTGATTGATGATGAAATATTTAAACGTTTCCCTTTAGAGTTGGATATAGGATACTCCTTTTGATATGGAAATAACATCTTTCAAGACTTTAGTTTGATTTGCAACAGCCAGACGTTTTCGTGTTGGTTTAAATCTATTTTCTAAGCCAGTGTATATTAATGTTAGATAGGAAAATACATTGCATAGACATTACTGGCATCTAAGTGTTTTTGGTTGTTTTCCCTGGTACTTATGGTTTATACAACTTGTGTTTTTTTTTCTTTACTGTAGTGGAATTATGAGTCTCAGATGCATTTGCTTGGCAATGAGTGCTGGGAATTGCAATTTGACAATAGCAAATGGGAAACATTTTGCCTGAAAGGGAGACAAGATGTATTAGAAACCACCCCAAATGCAACCTCATAGTATTATATATGGTACCAAGGGAGTAATACTCAATTGCCACATTACATAGACTATGGTGCTCCAGATAGCAGGGCAATGCTCTTTTGGGGATGTGCGGGAGCCTCTAGTTGATCTTGGAAACCCAGTTCAGGCTTTCAGTTATGGTCCTGGCCTGGCCCCTGCTCATACTCAAACTCAGAAGAACAGAGCAGGGACTTCAATAAGGGGTAGACCATAAATGCTGGGCCATACCTCACCTGCACTGTCAAGCCACCCCTCACCGGCATACAATGTTGGACTGGGACATGAAGGGCCCACCGGGGGAATGCAGTGGTAGGGGCCCTTGCTTAAGGGGTGTGGTCACTCCCAGAGGGGGTGTGGCCAGCCACCACAGACACTTGGCTAACCATTAGGTTATATGTCATTTGTATAGAAGGGAACCAAGCCCCCTTGCTGATCATTGGTCCTGCTTTACCAAGTAACTGACTGTCTAATAGAGTAACAATCTATACTTTGAGGTCTGGAACCCGACACCTAGAAGAGGAGGATAGGCCCACAGCCAGTGGGGCCCACCGGGGATTTCCCCTGTACCCCTGTGGGCCAGTCCAACCCTGCCGGCATATCCCTTCTTTGGACCCCCTGCTGTTTGCTTAGTCTAACCCAGTCACACTATACGCAGTGGCGTATCTATAATGGGTGCAGTGTGTGCGGGACACACGGGCCTCCAAGTCCAGGGGGGCCCCATACCACACACCCTGCACCAATATTATTTTAAACTCACCTGTCCGTGGTCCCGCGTCGGGTGTCAGCGCTGATCAGAACACCGGAAAATAACGCCGTGGCCATTTTTCTGGCGTTCTGCGCATGCGCAGAAGACTCCGGGCACACTTTAGTGCCCGGAGTCTATTAATGCTCTGGTGGCTGACCAGCCGCATCAGTCGGCTGCCGGTATCCGGGGAGAGAGGAGGGGGCTCCCCTCCTCTCTTAAGATGCCCCTGACTATAAGGATAAACTTCTGCTGGAAGGATATGATAGTAATAATACATGTGGGACGAGGAAAGGCGGCATCTGATGGATCAGTAGAAATGGCAGCTGACTCTTGTTTTGATGAGCGTTCGGTCCATACATTCAGGGCTTGGCTGTTATTTCTGGGCGTTCCTTCTTTGCAGATGTAAAGAAGTGCAAGTTAACGATATGCACAAATCTAGATACGGATGTATTTTGGTACACAGGCACAGTATGGAGATGCATATATTCATTCCACACTCTTAGGGTGGATCCTAATGGTCATCTTTTGTGCAAAATTATATATATATAATGTTTTTAAGGGATAGGGATGATGTCTTTGGCTGCAAAGGTGCCGCGTGAGTGTTTACTCACCCAGGGTGAACAATAGGCATAATGCACTGCAACCATTTGCAGATTCTCTATTGGACCCCATAGGCAAACGCAGGGGGGGTTTCCGTCTGCCTGGAAACCCCCCTCCCCGGCCCACACCATGACCACAATAGAAATAGTAATGTAATAGAATTTTACTAGTGCTGCATGTTCTTCACAGTATCACAAATGAAATAATTAGCACCACCTGTGGATCAACTAGGAGATCTGGAAAATATTCACTGTTAGGGATGTGCTGCTATGGAGCCCAATATGTACATATAGGTCCAGGGCAGTGCTAGGTTATTCTGCTGCTCCCCCAGATTTGCTCCAATACTCTGGAATGGTGCCCACATCTAAAATAAAAACATTCAGCTCAGGCAGGATGGCCCTACTGCTGCATCTAATGGCTTATTGTGATCGCTGTATATGCTGGGATTCTGACACACAATATACTTTGTATGACGCATATTAAAGCTGATTAAAATTCTACCCTCTTCATGGACAGGCCACACTCACTCTAAAATCAAGCATTTGGAAACCCCCCTCTAGAAATCCTGCGTTTGCCACTGGACCCCACGTACTAAATTCAGAATTGTGGCCCTCACATGCTGTATACCGGTTGCTTGGTGAATCTCTGAATACAGAAACTGTACAGCATTACACAGTGATCCAGCGATGCACAGTACCTGGGTTATCCATCAGCTCAGGCAGTAACCCAGCAACTTTGATTGCTAAGTGTCGTGTTACAGAGACAGACATAAGGATGGTGCCTGCTACATCTGTATGCTGTTACTATACAGATAATATATTCTCTTTTCATTTTCTTCGTCTCAAGGGTCAAGATGAAAACTTAGACGGTCATCTAATATAATAATAAAATACAGGTCTGACTGATCAAAGTATTGTGACGTGTGGCCCAGCCAAAGTATATCATTAGTTACATAGACTTCAGGACTGTTATGCAGCCTATGTAACAGTCCCAGTGCGAGCAATGATCAGGAAAATGTCTATAACATAAGGCAGGATTACTAAATCTATTCATTAAATTTTTTTTGTGCAAATTTGTATTTTATGATGTCAGTGGCATTCTCCTACCACTCTCAGCCAATCACAGCTCAGAGACCGATCCCGATTGGCTGCCTGTCTGTTATGTAGCCGGGGGATACTGATATCAGCTTATCCCTGTTATGGGAAAGACTTGACCCTCTGGTAAATAACAGCGCTAGTTTCCTTGCAGCTTTCCAGAAGGTTTTCAATGAGCCCGGATCAGTACCCTCTGCCAGGTTGACCAGGGCCAGATTAACAATGGGGCAGATGGAGCTAAATCTCCAGGCCTCCAAATAAAAATAGGCCCATTGTCATGACAGCAGGATGTTGACTGACCATCTGCTCTCCACACGGTCAGCCATAAATCATAAGTAGTAAAATTGTATTTCTATTTACCTCACAAAATAGTGCATTTTTTTTATTTTACATATTTACGGAGACATTGGGACTGAGATTATAGAGTGTGTACTGTGTATATGCCAATGTGCTCCGGCCACACCACACAGTACTGGTCACACCTCATCTGCTTCTCATAATAGGTCCTTGATCATTTACAGCTCCAGGCCCATGTAGCCCTCAATCCAGCCCTGAGGTTGACGCAAGGCAACCAATCTGCAGGACAATATGCTGTGTAATTCCGAACCATTTCTTCAGAGCTAGGGTGGAACAACGAGGCCTTTGTTGCAACCTTTATGCAAGATCTGTCAGCAGATCAAGGATATACTGGCATCCAGGAAATTGCCAACATCTCTGTATGTCCTGATATCCTTGGGTATCCAGGTAGACCTTCGCCACAGAGAAAGAGGACGAGAGAGGGAACAGTCTTGGCGCTTCAGTTTCAAACTCGCCCGGCGTTTCACAGCTTCGGTTGAGTCTTCCAAAGAACCCATGCAGATAGGGAAGTCACGTCTTCCTGCCACAAGTGGTACTCTTGCCACAGTGAGGGAAAGAAGTTTCAAGAACAAACTATGGGCCTGATTCATGAAGGATTGCTATTGCGGTCGCAGCTCCGTGATCACATGCAGGTCTGTTGCGAAAATATGCTAATGAATACAATCGCAATGCCTTCGCACTGCCAGTATAGTGACGCCCACTGCCTCCTACTACAGCTATCTCATATCCGTAATACCTTGCAAATATCCATAGATATCGGTAACATGGAGTACCATCGGCCCCTCACGCAGAATTACATCAGCCCTGACCCTACTTAGAAATTGCTAACCTTGTTGCACACAGTAAGTACTCCAGCTGCGTATGCAATCGCACTGACTAATTTATGCACGCCCATGCAACGGCATTCAAACGGACCGACACGGCTGCATTTCTCCAACCACCCCCCCAAGCGCTCACTGCCTGTCAATCACTCTGCGATGGCTCTCCGTGGTCTCCGTGATCGAAGTGAACACTGCGATACATATGTATGCGCAGTACGCAATAATCGGTCGTCTGTGTACTTTTAGCAAGAGCGATCCTTAATGAATCAGGCCCTATGTCTATACTGTGGCGAACCAGATCCATCTGCTCTCCGGCTGTTCAAAATGTTTGGGAAACGAGAAGGCCTAACTGATCGAGGGGTGGTCAGATTAGGTGCATTTCAGCACACCTCAAAAGAAAACAATTCTGCTTCTAGAGGCAACTGTTGAACCTCTGAAGGCCTTTTAAGACTCTGGCGCTAATGGTAATTTTATCACAGCCAAAAAAGTCCAAGCGTTAGGAATCACTAGTGTGCCTCTTCAGACTACACTCTGTATCATCAGAATGAATGGTAATAAACTTCCAACGGCTACAGTATCATCGACTCTAGGACATCAGAAATTACTATGCAGATCAGCACTCTTCATAGGGAATTCATTTCTTTCTATATCCTCTCATCAGCTTAAAGTCCGGTCACCCTGGATCTTCCGTGGTTATGTAAGCATGCTCCCACGTCAAATTGGAAAGGACCCCAAATTTTGTCATGGGGACCTCAATGCCATCAGAAGTGTTTGCCGACAAATCAACCTTCACATCGTACCATCCAAAGTTTCGACTTTCTTCCCAGGTGATTCTCTTCCAGCCCCATATCAGACATTCAAGGATGTGTTCAGCAAGAAAGCCGCTGAGACTCTGCCTCCTAATCAGTAGTGGGACTGCGCAATAGATCTATTACCTGGGAAAATGCCACCTTGTGGAAGAATCTTCCCTCTCTCGCTTCCAGAAACCCTGGCTGAATACATCAAGGAGAATTTGTAACCCGGGTTTATAAGAGAATCCAAATCACCTGCCAGAGCTGGTATTTTCTTTGTTAAAAAGAAGAATGGAGGTCTAAGACCATGTATTGATTACCAGGGCCTGAATGCTATCACTGTCAAGGACCGCTACCCACTATCCTTGATCTCAGAACTGTTTGACCACATAAAAGGGGCAAAGAATTTTTCCAAGTTGGATCTTTCCGGGCCTACAATCTAATCAGGATTCGGGCAGAGGATGAATGAAGACAGCCTTCAATACACGTGATGGTCACTACAAATACTTGGTCATGCCTTTTGGATTAAGTACATGAATAACATTTTCCGAGACCTTTTATACAAGTACACGTGGTGGTATAGCTAGATGATATTCTGATATTTTCCGAAGATATAGTAAGCCATCGCCAGCACAACTCCGGGCTAAACAGCTTTTTTGCAAATTAGAGAAATGTACCTTTGAGCAAAAGGAGCTGGCATTCCTGGAACACATCATTTCGGGTTCTAGCCTCCAGGTGGACCCCGAGAAGCTTTCTGCCATTGTCAATTGGCATAGTCCAGTGGGGTTGAAGGCGATAAACGTTTTCTGGGCTTTTGTAGCTTTTACCTGCAGTTCATCAGTAACTATTCGTCTGTTGCAGCTCCCATCAACGCTCTCACCAAAAAGGGTCAGGATATCAAGGTATGGCCTTCAGAGGCGGAAGAAGCATTAACTTGCTTAAAGCTGTGTTCCATCTCAGTGCCCATTCTAAGAGAGCCTAACTGTGAGCAACCTTTCTTTTTGTAAGTAGATGCCTCTACAGTTGGGGTTGAGGTGGTGCTCACGCTAAAAAGACAAAGAAGAAAAGTGGTACTCTTGTGGCAATTTTCAGCTCCAGAGAAGAACTATGCCTTTTGAGATAAGGAACTGTCGGCCATCAAACTGGCTCTGCCAGAATGGCATTACCTACTTGAAGGGGAAAAATTCCCTGTGATGGTTAATACTGACCCCAAGAATCTAACATTCCTTAAGACAGCACATTGCTTGAACTACCACCTGGAAAGTAAAAACACCAAAAGTGAAACCATGTCCTGGGCATTTTGTTCCACCAAATATGAAGTTCAGGAAGATAAACCTATTCTGGACCATACCTATTTTATAACAGTGACCAACAAAGTAAAAATTTCTCCAGGAAAGACATTTGTAGTACCTGAACTTCATGCGAAGTTACTTCAATGGGCAGATAGTTCACATTTCACTGGTCATGTGGGAGTAAAAAAAACCCTGGAGTAAATACTCAGAAATTATTGCTGGTCTACTGTCCGTCAAGATGTCAAGGATTTCATGGCAACCTGTACTACCTGTGCTGAACACAAAGGGCCTGATTCAGAGTTGGGAATAGAGTGAGATATCTCTCTCAACTGTGAACCTGAACAAACCATATAGCAATGCAAGGGGTGTAAATACATACATTTTTTTACATGTGTGGTAAATACTGGTTGATTTTGCATGTAGCCAACAAATACTGCACAGCTTTATTATTACTCTACAATTTAGATGTCAGTTTGGAAACACTCCTCCCAAATCTAAATCTCTCTGCACATTTTAAATCTGCCCCACCTGCAGTGCAGCATGGTTTCACCAAGATGATCAGTTGAGAGAGATATCTCACTCTATTCCCAAGTCTGAATAAGGCCCAAAGTCACATCCCACCCACCCTCGTGATGTCTATATACAGTCAGGTGCATAAATATTGGGACATTGACAGAATTTTCATATATTGGCCTCTATTCACCACCACAATGGCTTTGAAATGAAACAAACAAGATGTGCTTTAACTGCAGACTTTCAGATTTAATTTGAGGGTTATTACATCCAAATCAGGTCGGTGTAGGAATTACAACGGTTTCTATATGTGCCTCCCACTTTTTAAGGGGCCAAAAGTAATGGGACAAACTAAACAATCTAAAATCGAAATTTCACTTTTTAATACTTTGTTGCAAATCCTTTGCAGGCAATTACAGCCTGAAGTCAGGAATGCATAGACATCACCAGACGCTGGGTTTCATCCCTGGTGATGCTCTGCCAGGCCTCTACTGCAAATGTCTTCAGTTCCTGCTTGTTCTTGGGGCATTTTCCCTTCAGTTTTGTCTTCATCAAGTGAAATGCATGCTCAATCGGATTCAGGTCAGGGGATTGACTTGGCCATTGCATAACATTCCACTTTTTAGCCTTAAAAAACTCTTTGGTTGCTTTTGCAGTATGCTTCAGGTCATTGTCCATCTGCACTGTGAAGCGCCGTCCAATGAGTTCTGAAGCAATTGACTGAATATGAGCATATAATATTGCCCGAAACACTTCAGAATTAATTCTGCTGCTTTTGTCAGCAGTCACATCATCAATAAATACAAGGAAACCAGTTCAATTGGCAGCCATACATGCCCATGCCATGACACTACCACCACCATGCTTCACTGATGAGGTGGTATGTTTTGGATCATGAGCAGTTCCTTTCCTTCTCCATACTCTTCTCTTCCAATCACTCTGGTACAAGTTGATCTTTGTCTCATCTGTCCATAGGATGTTGTTCCAGAACTGTAATTACTTTTTTAGATGTTGTTTGGCAAACTCTAATCTGGTCTTCCTGTTTTTGAGGCTCACCAATGGTTTACATCTTGTGGTGAACCCTCTATATTCACTCTTGTGAAGTCTTCTCTTGATTGTTGACTTTGACACATATAGACCTACCTCCTGGATAGTGTTCTTGATTTGGCCAACTGTTGTGAAGGGGTTTTTCTTCACAGGGAAATAATTCTTCTGTCATCCACCACAGTTTTTTCCGTGGTCTTCCGGGTCTTTTGGTGTTGCTGAGCTCTCCGATGCATTCTTTCTTTTTAAGAATGTTCCAAACAGTTGATTTGGCCACACCTAATGTTTTTGCTATGTCTCTGATGGGGTTGTTTTTATTTTTCAGCCTAATGATGGCTTGTTTTCACTGATAGTGACAGCTCTTTGGATCTCATATTGAGAGTCAACAGCAACTGATTCCAAATGCAAATGTCACACCTAGAATCAACTCCAGACCTTTTACCTGCTTAATTGATAATGAAATAATGAGGGAATAGCCCACACCTGTCCATGAAATAGCTCTTGAGTTGATAGTCCCATTACTTTTGGCCCCGTAAAAAGTGGGAGGCACATATAGAAACTGTTGTAATTCCTACACCGTTCACCTGATTTGGATGTAATTACCCTCAAATTAGATCTGAAAGTCTGCAGTTAAAGCACATCTTGTTTGTTTAATTTCAAAGCCATTGTGGTGGTGAATAGAGGCCAAAATATGGAAATTTTGTCAATGTCCCAATATTTATGCACCTGACTGTATATTTATCAGTACCTGATCGTCCTTGATCCCATATCTCCATGGACTTTGTCACGGATTTACCGTCCTGCCAAGGCTTCAAATATCATCTGGGTCGTGGTGGGTGGGGCTCATTTTGTTCCATTAAAAGGCCTACCCTCAGCTCCAAAATTGGCTGAAGTATTCATAAGGGAAATCTTCAGGCTGCATAGGTTCCCCAAGGATATCGTCTTGGACCATGGGGTACAATTTACATCTAAGTTCTGGAGGTCATTATGTAAATGCTTTGGAGTAAACCTGAGTTTCTCATCAGTCTATCACCCCCTAAGCAATGGTCAGATGGAGCGAGTAAACCAGGATCTGGAGAGGTTTATCCGGTTATATGTGTCAGCCAATCAGGATGATTGGGTACCCGTGTTGCCATGGGCAGAATTTGCCCACAATAATCTGTTTCACAAGGCATCAGGTCATTTCTTCATTCAGTACGGTCTGCATCTTGTGTTACCAGAGTTACCAGCTACTATATCTGGTCAGTTTCCAGTTTTCCAGGGTACAGTGAATCGTTTCCTCAATATTTGGAGAGACCTAAATAGGAATTTGTGCAAGGCCTCTTCTAGGTACAAACTGTGGCCCTGATTCAGAGCCGGACGCTCTGAAAGAGCGCTCGCTCTGAATCAGGGCCGTCCCTCTGAATGTAAGAGCAGCCTCCTGGCCGCTCGCATAGGTGTGGTGTGGCAATGATGGTTGCGATGGTCAAGACGATCGCGACCATCGGGCTTGCGACGAGACCCTTGTGGTAGGGTCTCGTCTGCTGCAAGCCCTGGAGTGCTTTTGGCTCTATCAGAGCTAAAAGCACTCCCACTGACATCACTAGTGATGTCAGCGGGGCCGGCCCCAGACGGTAGGCGTTCCTATGGGAATGCCTCCGTCTGGTCAGCCACGCCCCCGGCACGCCCACCAAAGGGGGCGTGCTGTCAATCACCATCGACAGCACGCCCCCTTTGGTGCGAGACCCATAACGACGGCTTGGCCATCATTATTCGGGTCTCGTGCATGCGCACGACGGAGCTGCCTCTTGGCCGCGAGCGGGTCTGAATCAGGCCCAGTATGCGGACAGGAAGAGGATGAAGGGTCCTTTATTTTATCCTGGTGATAGAGTGTGGTTGTCAACTAAACATCTGCGATTGAAGGTGCCCACAATGAAATTAGCTCGCAGGTTCATTGGATCTTTTCAGATTCTCCAATTGATCATACTGTCTGAGACTGCCTGGCACGCTTAAAATCCCAAATATTTGCCATATCTCTCTTCTGAAACTGCTCATTCTCAATTTGTTTTCGACACCCTGCGATCCTCCTATGGCTATTCTGGTAGACCATCAGGAGGAGTATGAGGTGAAACAAATTCTGGAGTCCAGAATCTCTCATGGTATGGTCCAATTCTTGGTGGACTGGAAAGGATATTGTCCTGATAAACTCTGTGGGTCAAGGGTTCGGATATTCATGCAACTCAACTCCTTCGGAAATTCCACCAGATGTTCCCTGTCAAGTCATTTGTGGGAGGGGACAATGTCACAATGCGACGGACACCGGCATGCACTTACCGGGTCTAGCAGTGCTGGGTCCAGCAGCAGGGTAGTGCGTGGGGAGTCCCCGGTGCCCACTGCTCTGTCATCCAGCCTCTTCCTCCGGCATCCAGCATCAGTGTGCAGGCTGCCACGGCTCCCCTGGGGGCACATGCGCCGACCACTAGGTGACGTCATTGGAGGCTCCAAATTCAAACCCTGTCTTTTTAAGGAAGTCACTGGGAGCACTGCCAGAGTATAGGCTCCCAAAACTTACTACAGCATTCTTGACTGTGATTCTACTGCTCGTTCTTGACCTTGGCTTGTATGTGACCCGACTTCCTCTGCTCCCTAGTACTGCGCTTGGTATTCTGATTTGACCCTTGGCTATTCTCTGTGACCTGCATACGTCTACTCTCTGGTACTGTCTTGTCCGTTTGGTTCTGACCTGGTTTGTCGACTGTGCTGTACATCTTCATTGTACTCTATTCCTGTTCAGAGAACACCAGCAAGTCCAAACCTCCTTATCAATCCCGAAATACAGGTAAGCATCCACTATCTGTCTGTGAGTTGTGACTTTTTTTTATAATTTCCCATATGGATTACATGGGACCAAAAAGGGAAGAGGTGGTTAGACTTCTTATAAAGGGAGCATTTGCTTTATTAAGTGGGCAACCATAATTTATTTATTAAGGCAACCATTTGAATTATTATTTCATAATGAGGATACTCCTCTTTGTTTTACTTATCACCTTTTTTTATTACAATTTTTATTTTGAAGAAATAATGCAAAACATATACAGATTCAAAACATTCCAAAAGGTATTACAGCGATTATGTAAGATAGGAGACAATGTAGCGTAATAATAAAGCTATTTTGTGAGTCCGTACTTTTGCATAAAGGAGGGTAACCGTCAGTCAGCAATGAGTACAGTATAACAATATATGATCTGATATAGAAGTGGAAACTGTAGTACTGTAGCTAGCAAACCAAATATATTAATAGTCAACTGTTGGTCGGCGTTACTGTCCCGTTCAATGTCAAGTATATGATAAGTAAAGACAGAACAGAGAGAGAGAAGAAGACAAGAGGAAGGAAGAAAGGAGGAGAAGAGAGAAATAAGATATTGATGTGATGAATAAAGACATAAGGTGCAAATAGCAGGGGTAAATGGGGAATGAACCATACAAAATATGACATGGATGCAAGACAGAGAAATGGAATGGCATTTACTGAAGGTGGTGAATATCATAAGGTACTGTAAGAATACATGAAGATTTCAGGTCAAGTTTCGTAATGGAGACTATGAGGTGTTTTTGAAAACCTTCATAATTTGTGCACAGACGGTGATGGACAAATAGTGATGATACCGCGGCCATTTTCTATGGAATTTTCATTATCTATCGTCGCCGTGCGTCTATCACAATATATTAGGAGAGAGGTTCTGTTTTCACTATTTCTAAGGAGGGAGGATTAGGAGATATCCACTTCTGTAGGAGAGCCTTCCTGGCTAAAGTGCATTTCTCACTTTTATTACTAGTGCACTTCTCTATTTATTTTATTATATGGGTCATTACTCTTTATTTTATGACATGGGGCGTTACTGTTTTTTCAGTCTATTTTGGGGGAACTACTATTTGTTTGATCTATTGTATTACACACTTGTGGTGCTACTAACAGAATTATGTTGCTGCTCCAGTGCGCTCTGGCTCATATAGTGCCACATAATATCTCACTATAGTTTTACAGTTTAACCTTGGAACCCAAATGCCAGGGGTAACAGGAGAGACTCTATTCAGGGTCCTAGCAGGCCTATAATCTGCCAAACTCCTGTATCAGAGGGAGCAGCCACCAGAACCAGGGAGAAGGGTAGTGCCCAGGGCATTAGTAAGGACACTCCAGGCAACTTTGGTGCAGTGTGCAGCTCCTGGAATGGCACGCTGGTGGCAGCGTGCCATTCCAGGCATCTTACAAGCCAAATGCAGGTGCCATGGGACAGCGACAGTCAGGGGCGTTAGAGCCGTGCGGGCCTGGGGAAGGGGCGTGGACTAATCGTGGGTGGCGTGACCACACCTCCTTAGTGTAAAAAATGGAAACGGGCGCTGTGAGCCCCTTTTCCCAGCACAAAGCCAGGGGGGGCTCACTCAGTGTTATCGCTCCCCACAAAAGGCATAGGAGACTGCTGCGACCAGTCTCCCACTGCAGACTAGCACACAGCAGCTTGGGCTGCTCTGAGGTAAGAGGGAGGGGGGCGTGCCTGTACCCAGGTAATTAGAACCCGCTCCCCCCTCTCAGTGCCCCTGGCGACAGTGCCACCCTGCACACCCCAACTTACAGTCCTTATACTGTATAGTTGCTGGTATTTTTTCGAGGCCCCCAGTGCTCATCACACACAACATTTGCTTTGAGTTTTCAGCCATCAAACTGCAGTACAGTAAATGATATAGGGGTCTAGTTACTAAGCTGTGTTAGGAGACAGAGCGAAAAGTGATAAGGTGCCAGCCAATCAGCTCCCAACTGTCATTTTTCAAACACAGCCTGTGAGATGGCAGTTGGGAGCTGATTGGCTGGGACCTTATCACTCTTCACTCTGTCTCCTAACACTGCTTAGTAACTAGACCCCTTAGTTTGTGTATAAAAACAGCATGTGATGTGTTTTGCGCCTTGAAAAACCACAATAACAGCACAGAATAATGTTGTAATTCTTCAGATGGAGTCAAGCTTTTTTTTTTTTTTCAACTATTTTTATAAGCGCTTCCCAAGAAATTAGAGATGTACTATAATTCAATAAAGTACAATAAATTGCAATAGGTACAAAAACATTTTGAATGGCGCCAATACTAATCTAATCATTAGTATTGCAGATTTGTAAGGCGCCATAGTGCGCCGCAGAGCTGGACAGCAGGGAAAAACAAGACATACAGTATACAAAACAAATGACATACAAGGTACAATAAATAAATGCAGATATTAACTATATTATAGAGTATATAAGGGATATGCTCAGTATCCCGACACAGGGGATGCCGGTGCTTAGAATACTGGTTCTGGAATCCCGACACCTGCCAGAATCCCGGTACCGGTATCCCTACCGCTGGCATCCTGAAGGTGAGTAGCAGGGTTAGGGGTTAGGCTCTAGGGGGAGGGTCAGGTTTATGCACTGGGGGGCGAGGGTTATGTTTAGGGTGCGGGGAAGTGGAGGTTAGGTTTAAGCACTAGGGGGAGGTTAGGTTCAGGCACCGTGGAGGGAGGGTTAGGGTAGGGAGAGGGGGAGGGTTAGGATACCTACCGACAGGCAGGGGCGGATTGGCCATAGACCTCACAGGGAGTTTTCCCGGAGGGCCGGACAGTTTTGGGGCCACTGTAAACAATTTCTTTTTCTTTTTTTTAAATTAAATATGTGACCCAACATACCCAGTCGGCCCTGGCATATTAATGGCTGAAACCGACATGATTTGTTCATGGTGGTTGACCCCTCCCCAGGGACCAGTCACCTATGGCTGTGCTTTGCAGGTCAGTCCACCCCTTATTTATTCACTACTCACCCTCGATTACCTGCTAGTGGTGTCATGTGCTGAAAAGTAGGGAAATGAGGTGAGCAGCACAGGCAGCATCTCAAAGCTGGGGTCACACACATACACTGATTGCCTGTTGATCTATTTTATGGATGCTGGGATTGGTGGCTGCTTCCCCTCCCAGTTGTTGCAGCGGAGGTCACCCGTCGCTCTCCCTCCCTTATTTTCAGACCGCCGGAGATCATCTTCTCTTTCATCAGCGGGCATGAGTTAGCGAACAGTGGACACCAAGCATTTCCTGCTGCTGGGTGAATACCTCTGTGGAATTCCTAGGTGTGCATACACCTGGGGGGCTGCTGTTTGGGGCACTGCTGGGTGTTTACCCACCTGGTTGTCTGTAAGGGCTGCAGCATCTTTCATTGCATTGTATTACAGTCCCCTGGAAGTACACAGGGTATATAGCCAGGCAGACTGGAAGTATGGTAGGGTACAGGCTGGTGGTTTATGTGTTCCCCTCTTTGCCCTTACAGGACTTGGTCAGATTTTGAGGCTTTGGAGCTGGGTGCCCTCTACTCCTGGTAATCCAACTCCAGTAGTGTCTGCAAACATGTGTGAACAAGTGTGACTCTTGTTGTTAGTGTAGCTGGGGAAAGCCTCATGGATACTCACTAGTGCTGGGGTACTTATATTACCTTCATCCACCTGAGCACTCACTGCTAAAGGTGGTACCTACACTGGGACCAGCCCCTTGGACACTCACTGCGGAATGTGTACATACACTGGGGCCAGCACACTGGACTAACTGCTGAGAGGGTCCCTACACTGCGGTTAGCACTCTGGGCACTCACTGCTGAGGGGGCACTTATACTGGGGGCAGCCATGATCACTCACTGCTGAGGGGGCTCCTGCACACTCACTGCTGAGGGCATGGGCGGAGTGGCCATAGCTTCACCAGTAATTCCTAGTGTACTGCTTTGTGTTTTATTTTGTATATACTGTAAATAATAATTTTACATTGCCCAGTGGTGGAACTTCCCTATGTGCAGCCATTCAAATAACCTGCATAACACAGAAATGTCACCACTTGTCCTGCCCCCTTTGAAGAATAAGTAGCCTTGCTTCTCCTAACCATGTCTGATAGGCAGGGCTGCATTAAGGGCTACATGGGCCTGAGGCTGTAAATGTCAAATGGTCCGTACAGAAGGGGATAATCTGTGACCAGTGCTGTATGGGTGTGGCCACCCCCTACTCTCTCAGCCCCACTGTCTCCCTATATACATAAAAAAAGAAAAGTTGCAACATTTTGTGAAAAAAAAAATAGAAATACCATATTAATAATTAAGATATATGGCCGAATATTTGATGCAGCTGGTCATCATGCTGACATGATAATAGACCTGTTTTATGTGGAGGCCTTAAGCTGTAGCTCCATCCACCACATTGTTAATCTTGCCCTGCTGACAGGAGGAGAACAAATGTCCCAAGTCCAGCAGCTGGGAAACTCCCTGACAGAGAGGAAAGTCCTGTCTACTTGGTTACCAACCAGCTAGAGGATTCACCTCTGGGGATTAGAAGAGTGGGTCCCAGCCAACAAGACCTCCCCTCCTCAACATTTAATTGACTCCTCCTCTCTCATAAATGGGGTGAGGGAAATATTACATAAACATCCAAACATACAGTGCACATGAAGATCCCTTTATCAAACTAACAGAAACACACACTATTTATGCCAGCAATCAAAATACAATTGTGATTAAACCAACTCTGGGATACTTAATTTGGCATTCTCATACTCTAGTCTGCAGAATACTAGTGGCTAGTTATGAGAAAACTTACCTCTATATAATAACTTATACCAAAATACTAGCTAATTTTACTAAACTATAGGAAACAATTGCTTAAATACTGATGTAGACTGCAATAACTAGCAGGGTGGATTGGTCGTAGGCTTCACTGGTAGATGTATTAAATTTGTTTTGTCCAACATGTAACAGGAATTGAGCAACAAGGGTCACTCAAGTATGGCGAACTTCCATGCTGGTCTCCACACAGTATGTTGGACTTGGGCTATGACCAGACTGCTCTTCCATGAGTTTGTCAGCCAGAAGTGATCAAGCTACAAGTCTAGGGTGCTATGTACATTACGATGTTCTGTATGGCATCACCTTGATGCTCAATGTACTGTATGACAGTCAGTAGAATGCTGCCTGTACATTATGGCAGTCACTGGGATGCTGTATGGTGATCATGGGATATAGGACCTCAATCAGAGCCGGTCGCACAGAGCGTGCTGTCGGTCTGAATGAGGGGAGGACGTCTTGAATTTTGAAGACGTCCTCCTTTGCGGTGGTAAGGCTGTGGGTTAACACCCACAGCCTTACGACCGCCTAAGGTGATGGTCGCAATGGTCAAGACCATCGCGACCATCGGGGCTTCCGACGAGACCCTAGGGTAGGGTCTCCCTTGTCGTAAGCCCCGGAGAGCTTTCGGCTCTGTCTGAGCCAGAAGCTCTCCACTGACATCACTAGTGATGTCAGTGGGGCCGCCCCCAAACGGTAGGCGTTCCCATGGGAACGCCCCCGTTTGGGCTGCCACCCCCCCGGCCCGCCTTCCAAACGGGGCGAGCTGTTAGTCAACATCGACAGCTCGTCCCCTTTGGATCGAAACCCGCTACGACCCGTGCTGTCAGTCGTAGCGGGTCTCACGCATGCGCACGACAGCGCCGGCGCCGTCGTGCGCATGCTCTGTGGGGGGCCATCGACCCGGTCCGAGTGCATCGGCGCTAACGATCGGGTCTGAATGACCCCCATAATCTTTGCTGTATGGTGGTAACTAGGATGCTGTTTGTGCTGTATTGTCACTAGGATGCTCAATGTAATGTGTGGCAGTCGCTAGAATGATCTATGTACTTTATTGTGGTACCCAAACTGGTCTCTATTCTTGTGGTGGTGATTGAGATGATCTTTGTACTGTATGATGTTTACTGGGATCAGGGGTGTAGCAAGATCTATGGGGGCCCAATAGAAACATTTCCAAAGGTTGCTGTTTGTGTGGATGGCAGGCACAAAGATGCTCTCTGTCTTGTATAGCTGTCAAATTGGCTGTTTGCTAGCACAACTTATGATTGTTTTGAGGCACCTGCAGTTTTAAATTTGAATAAGGTCACTCTCAGAATTTTTTCCAGGGCCACTTTAAGTTCCCAATCCGCCCCTGCCGACAGGTGTCGGTATCCTAATTTCATCGGGATGCCGGCGGCTGCATTTTGACCGCTGGGATCCTGAGCACCTGCATCTCGTACCCATCTCGTATATAATTCATATATTTATATGTGTTTATTTATATTAGAAGCATATTTAGAAAATCTCTAGGATGACATCATTAAAAAAAAACTTTAATACCTATGGGGAATTTACAAAATCATTTTGTCTTTTATATGGTTTAAAAACTTTTTTCCTCCACATATTTGAGAATGTGCCTGATTATGTAGCACTGTGCAGACGGGGAGAACTAATATTACTTTTTGGTGTTATCAGTTTCCAAGTAAATGTGAGCTGCGTTTAGTTTGCATAGTTCACCTCTAGAAGTCACTCTGCACAAATATACAGCGTCTCCGGGTTACTTCTCCATGGCACAGTCATGCACAGAAATTGTCATATTTGAAAGAGAGCATCTGTTATTCTTCAGACCAAAAATCTGGACTAACTTAAAACAAATGAAGAATAAAAGATTTGGATGTGTGCTTTAGCCAAACTATTTGCTTAGCACTAAAAGAAAGTGTGAAATTAGTTCAATACCAGCAATTTCCTGTGAACTTTTTGAAGAGTTCATAGAAATGCAACAGTTTTGAAACAGTTTCACTTGAACATTTTTCTCTCGCTGATCAAGCGCTGCTTGTGAAGAGTACATGTATTGTAACTACCGGTCAGGTGCAGAGCTACAATAAGGCTGGGTACACACCTGCACGATATCGGCCCATTTTGGCTGATGTAGCCAGATCGGAACGACAAATCGGGCATATCGTGCACTGTGTATGTCTGAATTGCGCCCTCCCGTGGCCGATTGCCATATCGTGTGATTGGCCGATATTGCATGTGAGGCTGTACATATTAATGAAGGACGGAACAGTGGGCCTGATTCAGAGCCGGACGCTATTTGCGCTCGCTCGTCCAGAAAAAGGGACTGGCTATTTAAATTGACCGTTCGCTCTTTGCGGTCTGTTGACGCCTCTAAGCCTGAACGAGCGAACAAAACCTGCGGCCGCTATTTATTTGATTAATCGAGTACATCGAAAGGCATCTGAACTGCTCGCAGTGCTTGTGGTTGGATTTTCCTACCGCAATCATGCGAACAGTTCAGGCTAAGAAACAACCAAGTGACGTGGTCGATGACGCTGCTTTGTTATATATGCACACCCTTAAAACGTCCGTTTTGACCGTTTGGCACGCCTGCGTTCGGATCTCCACTCCCCGTTTTCAAGCACCTTCCCCTGTTACCACCCACAAACGCCTCATTCTGTCACTCAAATTAGCAGGCATTCGCTATTTTGCGAGCACATGAATTTCGACCGCACTGACTGGTTCGTGCATGCATATTACGAGCCGTACGCATGCGCAGTTGTGCGAACATCGCTCGGAGCGAACGAGCGGCCGCTTACGAACGGCTCTGAATCAGGCCCAGTGATCGTTACGTCGTTCATTAAATCTTTTATGTGTGTACCGGCAATCATGCGATGTCCAGCTTGGCAAATCGCCCTGAACATCGGCATGATTGCCGATCGTTTAGATGTGTACCCAGCTTTAGGCAGTAGCCTAGAACAACAGGATTTGGGGAGCTCCACTGAGATTTAGCTGTGAAATTATGTATCTGAATTAGACATTTGTAATTCTTGTCTTGGCTGCAGAGATCAGTCACAGTTACTTCGAAAGTAGCCAGTCGTCTCACAACTTGGTACTTACCTACAATTTCTGTCTAGTCCAGAACCCCTGTTTCTGCATTCAGATGTAAAATGTTATCTTCAACATATTCGATTCAATTCAACGCGAAATGAATAGCGCCGGGAGCGAGCTCCCGGAGCTATACAATTCAGTGCTCTGTGTGGTCGGAGCAGGGCCGTAGCTAGGGTAGTGCGGCTGGTGCCATCGCACAGGGCACCACAGGTCAGGGGGCGCTGTTTGGGCCTGTCAAATTTTTGTTTATTATCATTCTTGCTTGTAGCTTCCTCTTATTTCATCCCCAGCATCTCCTGGCCTCTCCTATCTCTTCCCTGGCCCTTCCCCATGAAGCTATGTCCCTTTTTTTGGGTGCATTATGTCCCTTTGAAAAATGCGGGGGGCACCAATGCTCATTCTGGCACAGGGCACCAAAAAGTCGAGTTACGGCTCTGGTTCGGAGAATGCAGATTATTGTGGTCATCACACCTTAACAAGGGATGTTAAGGCGCGGTAACCGGCATTCTCTGACCAAAGTGCCGAGCACCGCGCTATGTAGAAAAACAGCCGCGCACCTGGCACTTTGGTCGGATTTCTCTTCACATCCCCAGGGGGGTGCGAGAAGAAATCCTTAGTGCGCAATGTATTGAATAGGTTCGAGAGTCCCTCCAGTCGCTATTCAATAGCGCGTTGAAATGAATTCCCCTGTGAGTCCTTACTTCCCTTCTGAGTTGGACTGATCAATTAAACAACACTAACCTCGCAACGTATTTTAATTCACCACCATTGGGAGCCTAATCCACTGATCATTATTCATTTCTTAATTCTATTTTATTATAAATTGTATTTCTATATTTTAATAAGGGTTGGGTACGGGATCCCAGTGGTCAGGATGCCGACAGTCAGAATACTGACAGCGGCGTGACAGAATTTTGTAAATAACCCTAACCCTTACGCTAACCCTCCCCCTAACCCATACTTACCGACATTTCAATGGAGCTTCCTGGGAGAAGGCTACTTCTCTAAATGCAAGTGGGCAGTGATGGGGGCAGACAATCGCATCAGTAGGCCCCACCCCTTCACAATGAAATGCCGCAACTCGCTGACATTTAGATAGGGGGGGCCAAATGACACGATTATCATCGCGTCTGATTCACTGTAAGATTCTCCCCATTCTGCCCATTTCACTAGGAAGTGGACGGGATGCAGGAGTAGTGCCTACTATTCCAGTGGTGCGGTGGGTATCCGAAAAATTGGGAGCCCCCCACAGGTTCCAGTAGAGGAGGCAAGTATGCCCTAACCCTAACCTACCTTTCGCGCAGCCCAACCCAACCGTCCCCTCCAGCAGCCTAACCCAAACCCTTCCCCTAGTGCCTAACCCTAACCCCTAATCCAAACCCTAATACTCACTGTGAGGATTCCAGGGTTGAGCATCTGGCAGCTGGCATCCTGACCTTTGGGATGCCGTCTACATCTCTTTATTAAATAACTATTTATATATGTGTTGCAATATTATTTATAATTTCTGTATTTATTTTTATTAAATTGTACATTATAATAGGAGCCTCCAATCAGATTCTTGCCTTCATTTACCTAGTACATTCTAGAAAATGAGAGGTAAAATCTGATTGGTTTCTAGTGGCATTACCTCCAGATTTTCTATTTAGAACTTTTAGTACTGTAGAACCACCTCTCAGTGTGTCAGTAACTGAGTTATGATACACAGACTGGACCTTCACACAAAGAAAGCAAATAGTTTAGAATTTAGATTATACTGAATGAAGTTGCCGGACATGTTTTATTATTGCTGTATATGGATTTTTCTTTTTTGTTGTTGTTTATCGTGGTGACAGAACTGTACTGTTTATAAGGTGGCTTTCTGTGACACTTTGTACATGGGGTTGTGCTTATGCTGGTAGATAATACACTTCATGAAACAATGTGAAATATAGTGCTATGTTTGTTACTTTTTTGACATGATTAACCATATATTGTACATGTCTTTCAATGTAGCAGAAGATATGGGCATATATAGTATCCAGCTAAATATCAGACTTAGACTGCCCCTAGTGGTCACACTTTTAAGACATTCTAGAACACATGACTACAGTACCTTCCAAGCAAAGCATCACATATAGCCTATATAATATAGAAATATATTCTCTTATTATATTAACCTAAATACATATACACAAAATAAACAATTTTTAATTCATATATGACCCTTTAACAAACTGGGGTGGAGTTTAGTAGCCATAGTTTATTTTTTCTTTATTAACAACGTAACAACGTATACAAAAACTGTGGCAATAAATCTGCTTAGTTGGTTTGGGATCTTTGGCATCGGTTTGCCACTTTCTATAGGTGGCAGCTGGACCACATTTCTAGCTAGTTATACTCGTTCACCAGTGGGAGCATGTGGAGTTTGCAGGTAGAGTTGTAGGTTATGCTGGGACTTGTTGTTCTATAACACTTGCAAAGCCACATGTTGCCTGAGCCTGCTGTGTTTTGTGAATAATGAGTTGTGCACTAGCTATGATTATAGTTATTACTGTTAAATATGTTATGTTTAATCTGCAATGCATGTAGCAAATTGTTATCACTTAGGATATGCAGTCAGTACTGTATGTCGACATTAACAATACGGGCATTCATTATGTCGACACACAAATGTTAACAGGATTAAAATGTCGATACCTGGAAAACATCGACATGGACAGAACGACGACATATGAAATGTCACACCTGCTGGCGGTACCCGCAGCACTAAGGGGTCACGTCACCCACTGCCTGGACAAAAGTCCTGATCCTTTTTAGCATATTAGCTCTCACGAGCAGGTCCCTCAGTTCTGTGTTGCTGCCCAGCACTATCCTTGCTTCCAGAGATCCTCGACTCTTGTCTCCTATAGCCCTATTTGTCATTCTTTTTTTACAAGAAACTTTTTGAAAAATGGTGTTTTCACACCCTTTTCACCTTATTATTTTAGTTTCACTTAAATGTATTAAAGGACATTTGGAGCAGTTTTTTGTAAAAAAGCTGCTCCAAGCCCTTCAATTAACAGGATCACGGGGCGTCGTGACGGGGGGGGGGGGAGTTTTAGCCAGCGGTACATGTGCGGTCACACTGTCAGGGTACTTTTTATAAAAATATACTGAAAAGGGTGCAGAGAGGATTCGCAGAGACAGAGCTTTCTCTCAAGCTCTGTTCCTGCATGTGATATATAATTCAATTCCCAATGCGCCGATATACTGTAGCTCCTGCGATGAGTGTCCGGAGCACCCTGCACTTAAGTTGAGAGATGCAGTTTACCGCGGCTGTTGACCAGGGCTTAAGAGATCTCACGACTAAGTGCAGGGTACACTGCAAGCAATTGAATAGCTCCGAGCACTCATCCCAGGAGCTATATCACAACACTGGGAATTAAATTGCTCCCATTGAATGCTAAACTGCCTTCCCCCTCAGTAACTCACTTCCTCTTTCCTGTCAAGAAACAGGGCAGAATGCATCAAGCATCGCAATTTGGATGTTTAGTAATGCCGTATGCATCATCATTTAAGCAAATGACATCTCTTCCGATAAGACCTGTGCTTTGCGGTGTCGGGACTTCCAGGTTAAATTACCCAGGAGTCCCTCTGTGCATGCGCGGCTGTTGGCCAGTGCATGCTGGAGCTGCGGGGGACCCTGGGAGGGATCCTATTGGATCCCTCTCTGGGAAGTTCCTCAATAAGAAGCCAATAGGCTTCTATTAGGCAATGCCAACTGTAGATGGCCTTGCCTATCGGGTCCAAGCTTCGCTTTCCAGAGTTTGGTGCATATGGAAAATGCGGTTAAATCTCAGAAAAACTGCATTTTCGGGGGTTTCATTGCATTTTTAGCTTTGATGCATCCCACCCACAGTGAGTTCCCCAACCCTCGCCTCTACTCTGCATCCTACCTAGTTTGTTGGTTACTTGCTATGTATTGTCAACTTACACTTACTGTACCATTGACGTGTCATACTTTACTGTTACTTTCTATACACTCTTTACAACACTTTCATATGAGATTTTCCTTCCTTGCTCACTGAATGTAGTGAATATGACCAGTCCACTTAAATCAGTAATACAGGGGCATAAGTTCATGTCAGGCACCCAGAGGCAAAATAGATGGTGGTGCCCTCCCCCTTTCCCCAGTGGTTCTGACTTGCTCCAGCTCCCCAGTGTCTCTCTAGCTCCAGTTAGCCCTCTTTTATCTCTCCATCCAGCCCCCAGTGTCTCTCCAGCCAGCACCCCCAGTATATCTCCAGCTAGCACCCCTCTCCTATCAGCACACAATATCTAGTAGAAAAGGGAGGGGGGTTTAACCCCCTATTGTTCCTCAGCATACTGAATTATACTTGCAACAATATATGAACACTATATGGTAATAGAACTTCAGGGATATTGGCTGCATGCAATAGAACTTCAGAGACATTGGTTGAGCAGCTGCCATTTTTTTGTTCATGAGCACCCAATATCTCTCAAGCAGCCCCTCTGTCTTTCCAGTCAGTACCCACTGTCTCTCCAGCCAGCACCCACTGTCTCTCCAGCCAGCACCCCTCTGTCTCTCCAACCAGTTCCTGATGTCTCTTCTGCCAGACCCTCGCTGTTTCTCCAGGCAGCCCCACTGTCTCCTGCAAGCTGCCACTGTCTCTCCGGCCAGCCCCCCTTTCTTTCCAGTCAGCCCCCACTGTTTCTCCTGTCCATCCCCACTGTCTTTCCAGTCAGCACCCACTGTCTCTCCTGTCGGCATCCAATATCTCTTCAGCAGCCCCTCTCTATCTCTCCAGTCAGTGCCCACTGTGTCTTCTGCCAGCCCCCACTGTCTCTCCTGTCAGCCACTACTGTCTCTCTTGTCAGCCCCCACTGTTTATCCTGCCAACCCCCCTCTCTCTTCAGTCAGCCCCCACTATTTCTCACGAAGACCCCCTCTGGCTCTCCTGCCAGCTCTCCTCTGTCTCTCCAGTCATCATCCACTGTTTCACTTGCCAGCCTTGCTGTGTCTCTCCAGTTCCTGTCCCCGCATCGGCTCCACTTACCTTCTCCTAGGTCTTCTGGCTGTGCCTGCCTGCTCTACATGCCGTGGCTCCTTTGACTGCCCTGTCGCATATATTCAGGCACCATCGGCAGTTGGTGTAATACATTTTTTTTGTTTATTGCGACTCACAATAAACAAAAACACTTTATTGCACCAGCCAGTGCCTGCAGATGAAACAGCAGCACCCTGGATCCCACAAACAGATGTATTTATCTGTGTACCCCTGGTGCTCCTTGACAGCAAGCCCCCGGAGGCCAGTGACTCCACTGCCTCCGGGAGTTCCGCCTCTGCACTGAGATGTTAATTTATAAACTGTCCTACATGCAGCTTGCAAAGGGCTTTTATACCTCCAGATAACTATCTTATACAGCACGTAACTTTTATTAAATACAAGTATATAGTTTTGTACTATGTATCTTATTTTAGTTTGGGATCCAACAAAGCTCTGTAGCAAGCCTGTATGGAGACACGTCTGGAAAGCACAGAAGCGATATATTTAGTAAACTTGTAGACAGGCCAAAACATTAAAGGATGGATAAGCCCCTTCATAGATACCACTTAATATAAGAATTTTCATTTCAAAGTCTTCTTCATTGTAGATTTATCCACCATTAAGATCAAGAAAGGAAAAAAAGCTGTTAATCAAAAAGTAGTGTGAAGCAGCTGTAACTGATAGAGGCTCTATAAAGGCCGCTAGGTCCACATGTGCAGTCTGTATGTACAATATGGTATATTTTAACTACTATGATGTAGATTGTCAGCGGTGACAGAAGTGAGCAGTAAAGGAGAGTCCGAGATGACAACAGGATATCAGGGCAATTTCTATAATCCAATCATCCTGTTGAGCTAATAAAAATATTAACGGAAACCACCATAAAACTACAGTTAAAGTATAACGTGTACATATTTTTTAGATGTATTTATCTTTATATTGCCACACAGTACAGTCTACCCAGCAACTTCCAACATACAAAGAAACAATAGAAAATGGGAGTTATAAGTGCAAGATAACACATTCATGTACTGTAGATTTTGTTTGCCTGAAAAGCTTACAATCTAAATTGGTGGTTGGTAAGATACAGCAACACAAAATCGAGGCTAGTGTTGAAGTACAACTCTGGAAGTGCAATGGTCTAAGTCGTCCACACGATTGTAAGTGAAACGGGGATAGCCAGGGAATTATCCAATTTAAGTGGTGCTGTTAAATAGAATATTTAAATGTAGTTCTATCCATTTAGGCACCAAACGTTCTTCCTAAGAGAGACGCCCCTCGTGCTCATCACTGTCAGGCTCTTGGCAAGTCGAGGATGACAAACTTCTATATCTCATTTGACACCAGCCTCATTTGCAATGTGGCTCAGAGCTAGTATGTTGGATCTGCCCCCCGCTCCCCAATCTCTCCCCTACACCCTGTTCCCTCGCCCCAAACTTACCCCATTTGGGAGGGTCATCATCCTCTGTGAAAGCCAGCTAGAGCCCGTCCCGTCTCCCTCGCAGTGATAATCTTTGCAACGCGCACCCAAGCTTCCACAGCACGCACATTTAGGAGACAGCCAGGCAGACCATAGGAGATTATTATATATATAATAATAATAATAATAATAATAATAATAATAATAATAAAAATGTTGCTTGGAACTTTGATTGCACCATCTATCTAATCACAATGAGCAGCAATGACAACAAGAATGTTGGAGGTGAGTTGGGGTAAGAGGCGGTGGTTGCAGGGGTTGATGTATAAGTAAAAAGTACAACCTGTGGTGATTGCTGCACTAACTGGGGATGATGACATATATGAGATAAAACCAGCTGCAGTACTGACTGCTGTGATAAAATATTGTGGCTTTGGAAGCTTGACAGTTGTCTGCACCGCAAAACTGACCCAGAAATGCGGGGACCTACATTTACCTACATTGCTGCTAGACATATTGTTTATTTATTGACAAGACTGTACGTTAGGTGACTTACGCACAGATATGGTAGCATGTAGGATGCACCTTCCTCAGTGCTGTTCTTAGGAGAGGAATAGTATGCGAAGGCGGCATAAGCGTGAGAATATGTAAGATTACTGGTTTTTGCTGTATGGCTGTTTATGACAGCCTTGTTGCTGGGCAGATTATAGTGCTGGCTGGTCAGATGTTTGGTAGAGCCAATGACATTGATTGAGGGAGTGGTCGGTTTATCAGTATATATTGGCTCGTTTGCATGATGACAGCCTCTTTGGTGATGGGTCTTTGAAACCCACTATCCCACCCGTATATGAATTTTGTTGCGTCACACTAACCTTTTCTTTCCCAAATAGGGGAGGCGCAGCATGGCAGGAGTACGCTGCAGCTCAGTGGCTGTATGTGGCGTAAGATAACTTTGTGGGGGCACTTGCCCTCGATGAACCTGGCGAATTTGTCCTTCTCCGTGCGGGGGGACCCAGGCCCTTTTCAGTGCGTAAGCGCCTCGGATTGGCCCAGAGTGGAAGTGAGACCCTCGCATCGTTAGTGCGTCTTAAGGGGGACGTGTCAGTCGTTCCCCGAGTATTTGAGTGAGGTGAAAGCTGGAACTGAGTCTGCAGAGTCTCTTGCCACCCTGATTGGGTTAATTAATGATAAATAAAAGCTGTGACCAAGTTCTTGTTGTCTGTGTCGTTATTTATTAGTTTAATTATGTAAGCTATACAAGTTTGTTAAGGGTTTGAAGCAATAAACCAATGTATTATCTTATGACAGGAGTGTTCACCCTCCACCTGTGTTTAATTCAATATTTAAGATATTTGGGACCTTATTTATTGAAAATTATGGTTTGGCATGAAAACTAACACTCCTATCTACGTATATGGCAGCGACTTGGAATGTTTTTTTTCGGGTCTACATTATTTATGAAGGGCCAGGCTCTGGGACACAGGCTCCAATAAGAGCCCATCCCAGTGATGAGGAAAAGTTGAGTACAGATATCCCTTTACTTCCAGGTTCAGAATGAGCCGTGCAACTGCGCATGTGTAACGCAAAATACTTGTAATGCGCATCGGGGGAAGCTCCACATGACGCCTTTCCAGCAGAGCTTCCCCCATAAATGAAGCAGGCTGACCCCATCACCAACACAAGCTCTGTTTTTTGGAGGAGAGAGACATCCTTTCTTTTTAGCACCAAATGTAATAGCCTGCAAGATGTAGACAGCTGTGAGATACTTTGAAAATGTAGCACTAGATTTAAAGCAGCAATTTGTTTTAAGGTGCAACCAACCTTGTTTTGCCTGCTAGAAATTTAGTGACTACGTTGCTTTTCTGTATGTTTTAAAGACAATATTACTTTGATATATATGCACCATAGCCTACTATGAAGTTCTTCAGCAAGCTTAGGCATCCTGTAGCGCATCAGCTGTGGTGGGACTACAAGTCCAAACATGCCCTTCCATTCAGAAGCATGACCTGCAATAAAAGAAATAGGCTAACTTTTTGTCCCTATGACTAATGCAGGCTTGCCGACTTTTAGCTCCCTCCTTCCGGGAGGGAGCTGTCGGGCTTCATTAGCGGGGGGCGTGGCCAGGTAAGTGATGCGAAAAGGGGGCGGGCCGTGGGCGTGACAGCGGGATCGCGTCATCGCCCCCTCTTCACAATACCGAGAATAATGGCATTGTGAAGCAGGGGGCGGGGCCACGATGACGTTATTCAGCGCGAATCACGTCAACGGCCCTCCGCTGCTGGGGTTTATATGGTGATCATGGGCGGGTCGCCGGGGAACGGGAGGCTTGCCTGCCTTTCCGGGGGCCGGGAGCGGGACCTGATTTTCAGTAGGCTCCCGGCCGAATCGGGAGGGTAGGCAAGTATGGGTAGAACTACAAGCAGGGGTGCCGAGAGGGGGGTTGGGAGGGCACTAATTACCTGGGCCCGAGCTTGTCTGGGGGGCTAAGGTGTACCCAGGACATCCATGTCATCCATGGAGAAGGAGTAATGTTCCTCTTCTTTGGCAAGCACGATATATATTTTTGCTACATGTTTTAATGAGTGGCGTGACCACACCCTGTGTTTGACCATGCCCTTAATCTAGCACCTGGGCCCACAGTATGTCTCAGCAGCCCCGACTACAAGTCCCATAGGATGGCAGGGAATATGAGGACTTGTAGTGCCACAGCAGCTGGAAAGTCGCAGGTTTTCTTCCTTTGTTCTGCAGAATACCTCCCATCGACAGACAGTTCCAGATGTTCCACTGGATTTCATAAGTTTGCGATGCTTTGAATGCCGAGCATCTTGGTAGCCATCCAAAGTGAAGGGGCAAAATGTGTGGACAGCATCTGATTTCCTGCTGTCTTCCCTGAACCTATAGAATGAGGGCACAAATATGAGGAACGTCAACAGATGTCCAAGAAGCCTCATCTCTATCAGCAGATTCTGCACTCCAGATGTCAGTACGATTGTGGCCTGGAGCAGAGATTTAACTAAAACAATAATTTTATATACCAATAAAAATGGTAACCCAGCGCAGCGTGAGCTGCAGTAATCATTAAATGTTTCTGAAATACACAAAGTACTTGTCTCTATCTCTGTGATCTGGGGTCTGTTTTTACTGGTACTTCATGGTCATCAATAAAACGTGTATTTATAGCGACTTGACCTATCTGTCTTACTATACTGACAGGCAGCCCTCGTGAATGAGCCATCTGGGTCTTTACGCATCATAGTTAGGAACCAGGAGGAGAAGAATTTCCAAGAAGTTTTTGCTCTCCAAAATTTCAGCACTTTGAAAATGGAAAATAGAACAGATGAGACATTACTCATATTTACTGAGCTGCTGGAACCTTCTCGTTCTCAGGACAAAAGATCCAGGCTCCATTTATTTTTTTACTGTTGAAAAAAAAATATTTTAAAGAAATACTTTGAAGTGTGTAAATAATGAAAGTTGAGCAGATATCAGTGCTCACATTTACAGAATCCATATTCTACCATTTATCTAATAGATTCTATAAATTGATGGGTAACTTCTCCACTTGTCCCAATTGGAAGATTTGATACATCTCCCACCAAATCAATTTGGGTTAGAATAATTGTATGCAGCATCCTTCAGGTGGGGTTACTTATTCCCCTATCACACTGAGGATATTGCTGAGGCGACTCTGACAGGTCAAAGGCTAGACTCGAGTTTTGTGTCCCGGGTCACGACCATGTTTATTCCTGGGATCGAGTTGGGTAGGCTACAGTGTGAAAGGTGCAACCTGGATTATTCAACCCGGTTTACAGTAAAAGAATCTCATTGGCAGTTCAGGAGCACTGATGACACCCACTTTTCATGATTTATCTTTTTGATCCTGTAACAAAACTTCCACTTTTAATGACTCACACATTTGGCAGGGCTAACACGGGTTCTGTGTGAAAGGGGTCGACCCGGGATAACCCGGGTCCAAGGTGCAGTGTGAAGAGCTGTAACACTGGTATTAACCGTCAGCACCGTATCTGGATGGCAATGCCCCCTGTGCAGCACTGCCGCCCCTCTCAGTCCCCCACGTCTCCCATATCCCCATGGGCGCTTGTTTACCGAACTGTTGGTCAACCCACTGTGTATTTTTATAGCTGATCAACTGTTAGATTGAAAAAAAAAGAAGTTTATAGAAATAAATATTTTAGAATAAAGCCATTTAAGCTGAAACATGGTCAACTCTGTTCAACTTGTTTGAATTTAGACTTTTTTTTAATAATCGTTTAATTTTATTAGGTTTACAATATATAATAAGAAGAAGTAACCAGTGGATAACCAATGGATAATGGCAAAACATATGAAGCTGGGGGGGGGGGGTAACATCAGAAAATGTACAAATAGAATGTCAGGCTGTACAACAAATACAATAATAAGAATGACAGTAAACTAGATGATTAACCCATAACAAAGGAGGCTAGAAAAATAGAGTGCAGCGAGAAGCTGAAGGAATAAAAGGTGGCTAAAGCGAGTGAGTGAAAAGGGTAGGAGAGTTATGAAGAGAAAAACTAGGAAGGAGTAAGGGGTAAAGAGAAGAGGGAGAGGAATGTTGGGACCGGAAGAGGGGGGAGACAGAAGCGATCCGATGGGGGGATGGTTGAGGTTATGGGAAGAAAATCAACCTGTTAAGTGAGACCGGGGAGAGCTTTATTGTGATAAAAGTACCAGGGAGACCAAACCGAGTGAAACTTTTCCATCGTGTTGTTTCGGAGACTAGTGATATATTCCATGTGTGCTACAAACCATATCAAGAGAAAATATGCAGAATCGACTTATTAGTACACGCACTGTAGCTATATGACAACACAGACGGTGTAATGGTAGCATTACTGCCTCACAGCACTGAGGTCGTTGGTTCGATACCCACTACGGCCCTAACTGTGTGGAGTTTGTATATTCTCCCTGTGCTTGCGTGGGTTTCCTCCGGGTACTCCGGTTTCCTCCCACACTCCAAAAATATACTGGTAGGTTAATTGGCTCCCAACAAAAATTATCCCTAGTGTGTATGTGTGTGTGCATGTGGTAGGGAATATAGATTGTAAGCTCCACTGGGGCAGGGACGGATGTGAATGGTCGGATATTCTCTGTAAAGCGCTGCGGAATATGTGTGCGCTATATAAATAACTGGTAATAAATAATAAATAAATAATAGGACAGACTGGGGCGCATAACAACGAGTTAACTGTTGTTAGAGAGCGCCCCGAGGGCCGTCACAGTGGAAATGAGTTGAACCATAGTCCAATATGGGGTGATTTTTTGAACATGACCACCAAATACGAAAAAACGATTCCTTGTGGCTACATAGGACCTGCCGTATAACTGATTGCTTCATTAAATTTAGCTGCAATCTCGCAGAAAAGCAGGGCGGCTCCGTGAAATCGGAACCTATTACACAATCCCCACAAACTCCAACACAGGTCAGATGCTATTTTTTTGTTTTTCTTACTTTTTTTTAGTCTGTTTAAGGTTTGAAATTATATTTAAAAAAAAAATTTATGTTAGAAGAAGTTGGAGAACAACTTTGAAACGTTGAGTATCTCTGTACTTCACTCTACGAACTACTTGTCCACAATCCCGACTGGTTTGTGTTTTATTGGATGATACAGCTACTGTAACTCAGAGCTAATCAACAGTCAAACTATAAGTAGCTTAAATATTTCTTTGATAAGGATTTTCTTTCATCAGTAATTTTTTTTTTTACAAATGTATTTAATTATTGTGTATTCTTCACATAAGTTAAGTGTCATCTTATTAGTTAATGAATGCCTGTTATATTTGCAATGAAACCAACAATTTTAAATTAATTCTCTGGCCTTTACATGTCTTACATAAAATGCTTTTCTTTTTTTTGGGTGCAGTTTACACCTGTATTTTTGGTGCAAAATGAATGTGTGACAGCACGTTCTAGGACTTGGCTCGTATTATAAGACTGAGGATGGAAAAAAGCACTTGAACGCTCATTCGCTGACACAAAGTTTCTTTGTGAAATTTACCACACATTTTGTCTCATCATTTTAACAAATCTTTCTCCAAATACAGTAGCTTAGAAATACTGATTACTTGCGCTCCGCCAGTGTTGACACATATCCAATAAAACAAATATAGCACATTTAGGGTAAGTTAGATAGACGCAAAGTAAAAATATATATGGAAAGTTTGAGGCTTATTTCTTTTTTTGTAGCCAAGTGGTCTAAAAGGTGATATATTGCCTTTGGCGTGGGCGCTGTTTAACTTTGTTTAAGGGCACATTTGCACGTTGACATTGCATTTATTGTGCGGCTTTTTACAGTCCGGACATTGAATGGAAAGCTCCCCAGGAATTCACAATGAAAAGTGTTCTAAATACTTTGCAAACAAGTCAATATTCTGTGTGATGAACGTGTTGCTGGTTCAGGCTTACAGACTTTTCAAGGAATATTTAGACAAATGTTTAGCAAATATCTTAAGTTCCAAAGCTGTCTCCACTGCAAATAAATTCTGCAACGGTCAATTAAACGTGTTGGGGCTGTGTAAAAATCACAGAAAAAGGAAGGATGACCCACTAATAAAAACATAAAAAATAATAAATATAGACTTTGATAACAAGCACACTAAGGGACCAGTATAACATAAAACAATAGTAGAAGGATTTGAGGTAAAAATTCCAAAATGTATTGATTTATTTGACTTATAATGCAACTTTGAAATGGTCACCATTAAGGGAATTTAAAAATTGGAATTAAATTTCATTCCTTCAACTAAAAAATACTCACTCTATGAAACCATTTCGATGACCTAGATATATTTAGCACCAAAGTCTCTAAAGTGGTGATTTTCCTGCCAAAAATATGAAAACAGTCTTAGAAATGATCTAATTGCAGACAACATCAGAAACAAACAAAGACTCCTGTATAATATTTTCTATTTTTAAAAGATGAGGAATAAAGGGATTTTATTCACCTACCTCTTGCTCTGTTTTCTCTTAGGCAACCTCTTTTCTCTCTTGTGTTGGTCTCTGTGTATAAGGCCACCGAAAGAATCCTTATGCCTTGCTGCGTCTGCTGTTTGTTTCCGGGCTGGTGCTTCATGGGGGGTGGAGTGGTGGGGGGGTATTGCCACCCCTAGTGGCAATAAAAAAGCTATTGGTCTGCACAGTCCCTTTCCCTCACCTTTCCGTTTTTATAGGGTGGTGCCATAGCAGGGCTTCCATTCCCAGCCCCTGGAGCATGTGATGTCATTATGTCGCAGAACATGCACTGGGAGATAGGTTATGAGAGCCTCCCAAGGAAGCTAGAAAAAGGGCGCTGTCGGGGAAGCAACTGTGTCATCCCATTGGCTTTGCGTCCTGGGTAGTGGCATCTGTCGCCCACCTTTTGTTACTACCCTGGTGCATGGGCAGATGGGACCGTAATCTATCACCGCCGTAGCCACACTAAAGGCCCAGGTATTTGAGCCCCCTATTCCTCTGCACCCATGTCTGCATGATCTAAAATGTAAAAGGGTCTCTGACCATGCAATTTTAATTTCCAGTCCAGTAGCTGCAATGACACAGATGAAGGGCTGGACTGGCCCAAGGGGTCCAGGGGAAGTCCCTGGTAGTTCCCACTGACTGAGGGCCCACTTCCTCTTCTAGGGGTGAGGTTTCAGATTGTGCACTAAAATTATACATTGTCACTCTATTAGATACCTCAGGGTCGTAACTAGGGTAGTGCGACCTGTGACATGGCACAGGGCAACGCAGGGCAGGGGGCGCTGTTTGGGCCTGTCAATATTCTGTTTATTATCATTCTCACTTGTAGCTTCCTCTTCTTTTATCCCCAGTATCTCCTGGCCTCCCCTATCCCTTCCCTGGCCGTTCCCCATTTGGCTATGGCCCTTTCTTGGGTGCGCATCCCTATTTGAAAAATAGGGGTGGGGGGGCAGCATCAATGCTCTTTCTGGCACAGGGCACCAAAAAGTCTAGATACGGCTGTGAGATACCTGGTGGAGCTGGACCACGGATGAATATGGGTGCTTGGTTTGCTGCTATAGAAACTACACAGAGATTCACCCCCCTGACAATCAAAGTGGGCAGTCATAACATCATGAACCTACCAGTGTATTTTTACAATGTCCTGTATTCCGCCTTATTCGGCTTAATGCAGTCCCCTATCACATGTGCAGTGCATTAATGTGATATATATATATATATATATATATATATAGAGAGAGAGAGAGAGAGAGAGAGAGAGAGAGAGAGATCAGGTGAATAATGGTGGCACTCTCCGGACTTTCAGTGAAATGAAAAAATAGAGCCTAAGCCAAGCTTAGGCTCTATTTTTTCATTTCACTGAAAGTCCGGAGAGTGCCACCATTATTCACCTGATCTCTATCCTGGTGGATTTACAAATCCCCCCGGGGGGCACCAAGGCAAGGTTTGTGATTGATATTACGGGGAGTGCCGGTTTTTCTGGAACTATATATATATATATATATATATATATATATATATAGACAGGATAACCATCATGTGCTTAATTATACATATGGTACATTGTACTGCATTCCCAGGGCTATGGTGCAGTCACTACAGTGCATTGCTGTTATGAGTCTTACACTATCAGTATGTATATTTACTATATATTTTATTACGGGGCCCAGACCATGCACTACCTAATGGTTAGCCAGGCCTCTGTGGTGGGTGGTCACCCCCCCTCTGGTGGCTGGTCACACCCCCTCTGGCGGCTGGTCACATCTGGGTGTGGTAGGAACCCATGCTTAAGGGGTGTGGTGGTTAGCTCATAGTGCAGTGCAATAGGCAGCTATTAGAAGCCTATCTGTCAATGAAACAGACTATTAAAATTTATTTATACAGTGCATCCAGAAAGTATTCACAACGCTTCACTTTTTCCACATTTTGTTATGTTACAGCCTTATTCCAAAATGGAATAAATTAAATTTTGTCTTCAAAATTCTGCACACAATACCCCATAAAGACGTGTAAAAAGTTTTTTTGAGATTTTGCAAATTTAATAATAAAAAAAACACTAAGAAATCACATGTACATAAGTATTCACGGCCATTGACATGAAGCACAAAATTGAGCTCAGGTGCATCCTGTTTCCACTGATCATCCTTGAGATGTTCCTACAGCTTAATTGGAGTCCACCTGTGGTAAATTCAGTTGATTGGACATGATTTTGAAAGGCATACACCTGTCTATATAAGGTTCCACACTTGACAGTGCATGTCAGAGCACAAACCAAGCATGGAATCGTCTGTAAACCCGAGACAGGATTGTCCCGAGGAACAAATCTGGGAAGGGTACAGAAAAAGATGAAAAATGGCTGTGCACCGACGCTTCCCATCCAACCGGATGGAGCTTGAGAGGTGCTGCAAAGAGGAATGGGTGAAACTGCCCAAAGATAGGTGTGGGAAATTTGTGGCAACATATTCAAAAAGACTTGAGGCTGTAATTGCTGCCAAAGGTGCATCAACAAAGTATTAGTATAGTATAACAAAGTATAGTTTTTTTTTAAATTAAATTTGCAAAAATCGCAAAAAAACTGTTTACACGTTGTCATTATGGGGTATTGTGTGTAGAATTTTGAGTACAAAAATTAAATTATTCAACTTTGGAATAAAGCCGTAACATAACAAAACGTGGAAAAAGTGAAGCGTTGTGAATACTTTCCGGATGCACTGTATCTCCTTCTGCACCACTGTCACTAGTAGCGTCATCTTTTGTCTCCTGGCCTTGTATCTGCGGCCGCCTTTCCAGAAACTTCAGCCATTTTTACCTTTCCCAGGTCCAGACTCACTGCACTAGCACACAGTGAGTGTGAAATATTAGTCTATTTGCCTAGAGGCTCTTCCACCACCCTGGTGACGTCTGCCTACATCTCACCAGGAGGCGTGGCCTCACGCTACAGAGAGTGGTTGCGTTATACTATAACATATTTAGAAGACCTTAAATCCTGTTAAAAAATTGTGAATAGATAAAAGGATAGCGCCACAGTTTCTGTCCCGGACCCAAAAGACACACAATCCAGATAAATAAAATTATATTTAATTTTACTGGATCTATAGATATATTCATAAGATGATCATTTACTTATAAAATTCTGACAATAAATAGTGCAAAAACAACTCAATATCAGTTGATCTGTACGTATAAAAGGATATTCGCCCTAGACACACACCTATATATCATATAAAAATGAATGGAGAGTACCAGCTGTGTACTCTAATTCCAAACAGTAATATATTATTTATGTGTCCATTTGTTTAAAAAATTGGATACGAAAAAAGGTTGCATATGCATATGAGAAAAAATATCCTTTCTGTGAATGTGCAATATTCGTATAATACCAGTATGTAGCCAATCCCTTTGTGCAGTCCAGATACCTGGGTTATTAGATGTCAGTACAACTACTCATCCACATTTGACCTTAGCGTTTTGTGAGACTTAATGAGGTCAATCAGTGTGGCGTCTCCCCATGTAGGCCAATATATTTATGGATGGAGAGGACAGAGGCCCTGATTCAGAGCCGGATGCTCTGACAGAGCGCTCGCTCTGAATCAGGGCCGGCCTTCTTGTTTTTTAGAGCGGCCTCCTGGCCGCTCGCATAGCTGTGGGAAGATGGTCGCGATGGTCAAGACCATTGTGACCATCGGGCTTGCGACGAGACCCTTGTAGTAGGGTCTCGTTGCCACAAGCCCCAGAGGGATTTCGGCTCTCACAGAGCCGAAATCTCTCCCACTGACATCACTCGTGATATCAGTGGGGCCGCCCCCAAATGGAGGCGTTCACATGGGAACGCCTCCGTTTGGGCAGCCACTCCCCCGGCCCGCCCACCAAAGGGGGCGTGCTGTCACTCAACATCGACAGCACGCCCCCTTTGGTACGAGACCTGGAGCGACGGTTTGCCCGTCGCTATCCGGGTCTCGCACATGCGCACGATGGAGCCGGCTCCGTCGTGCGCATGCGCACTGGGCCCCCGTCGACCCGCTTGCGAGCGGGTCTGATCAGGCCCAGAATGTCATGTCCTCTTACAGCCCACTTAAATCCTGTTAAAGATGAATTTGTAAATGTCAGATCTCTAAAATAAATATTATTCTGGCAAACAATTGACCGCAAACCCTTTTATGACACCTTGTAAAAACATTTCATCAAGCCTATGAATTATTCAGAAAACGTTTGTTCATTTCACATTTGAGCAGCATCGCCAATTTTAGACGCCATCATTTTGGTAATTCATTCCCTAAAAAGCAGGTTAGTGAATAGAGCCATTAGTAATCAGATTACTAGCAATTACCGATTTTTATTTTCACTCAATATTAATAACAGTTCCATTATTGTAGGTGTAAACAATAAATCATATCTTTCCATCCTTCTTTGTGTTATGCTGGCTGCATATTATTATTAGTTTTTTGGGAGGTTTATGGGTTTTATACATTTACTTTACAATTGTGTTTTCTCTCGTGGGGCTGTTTTCCTGCAATCAAACACGGAATAGAAACAGATTTAGAGCAATGTGGATATTTATTTAAAAGCTGTTCTGTAGTTGGATTTAGTTTAGTTCCCTTTTCATTATCACCTCACTGATAAACCATTGGTGACGTACAGACGTGAAGTCACAATTTGAATCATACTTACTCCCTAATATAGTAGTAATCTCCCTGATTGCACCTTACACCCATTATGTAGCTGTTATATACGTGGGAAATATAAGAGATCAGAGATATATACATTCAAATGAGATCATCAGTGGTACAGTATTTCCCTGTACTGGTTATATGGCACAATGATCCCTATGGCTGTATGTATTGTCATATGAGGTTTCTTGTGGCCACTTATATGGAAACATAATACATGTAGATCTTACTAACTGCTTTGGGGCTCGGTTGCATTTGGCTGTGTCAGGATTATGACACGCCTCTCAGATGTAGCAGGACACGCCCACTTTTCCGCCGCGCTCATACTGTAGGTGTTGCTTTCACAATCTCTGCAGGGCGCAGAGAGGGGGGGAGCGGGTACTATTTACCTGCGCCCGGGCTTCCTGTGGGGCCCGGCGCTGCCCCCCCTCCCTTCTCCCTCCCTCACAGCAGCCCAGCACACAGTGGGCCTGATTCAGAGCCGCTCGTAAGCGGGCGCTCGTTCGCTCCGAGCGATGTTTGCACATCTGCGCATGCGTATGGGTCGTAATGCGCATGCGCCAACCAGTCATTGCAGTCGGAAATCGAGCGCTCGCAAAATAGCGAGTGCCTGCAAATTTGAGTGACAGGATGAGGCGTTTGTGGGTGGTAACAGGGGAAGGTGCTTGAAAACGGGGAGTGGTGATCCGAACGCAGGCGTGCCAAACGGTCAAAACGGGCGTTTTAAGGGTGTGCATATTTAACAAAGCAGCGTCATCGACCACGTCACTTGGTTGTTTCTTAGCCTGAACTGTTCGCATGATTGCGCTAGGAAAATCCAACCACAAGCACTGCGAGCAGTTCAGACGCCTTTCGATGTACTCGATTAATCTAATAAATAGCGGAGATGACGTAGGATGCGAGCGGCCAGGGGGCGTCTTTACAAAATAGCGAGCGCATATTTCATTTGCTCGCTCAGACATAGAGGCGTCAACAGACCGCAAAGAGCGAGCGCTCAATTTAAATAGCCAGCCCCTTTTTCTGAACGAGCGAGCGCAAATAGCAGCCCTATGCCTGTGGGGGGGAGGGGGGGGGCGATCACACTGTTCGTGCCCCCCTGGCTTTGCCCCAGGCTGAAGAGCTCACAGTGCCCCCACCCTATCGCGGAGCTGCAAAAGTGTTGTGGGTTTTTTTTGTTCAAGGGGGCGTGGCCACATCCTCCACCTGGGCCGGTCTCTCTGAAATGCTTTTTCAAAAGTAGGCAAAGTATGGTATGATTAAAGTTTTAGGTTTTCCATTTGTTTCTCACTTCAGGCTTAGGACATATGGGGCCGTATTTAATACAAAGGTTCAAAGCGCCTGATTCATAGACGTACGCTAATGCATTCGCAGCTGCAGTCTCGCACGCGAAAATACACTATTGCTGTAGCCGGCTAGAAATGTATTGAGACGCCCACCGGCGGCTTCGCAGATCCAAGCAAGTGCATACAAATACGCAGCCACCCTCGCAGACCACTCCATAATCGACCATCTGAGAAGCCCTATGGTCACGCAGAATGGCCGCCTGAACTGAGCCATCAGAACCACTTTATCTGCATATGGGATCGCAGACACAGACGGCAACGCCTCGAAAACGGCCGGAACACTACTGCGTTTTTTGCCACCACTCTCCGCTACCTCCCCGAAATAGTCTCTTTCAACCACTTTGCAAATGTACGGACGTCATCACAAAGGTACCTTGGCGCGTGTGCAGTGCGACCATGAAGCATCCGCAGTCGTCTGATAATTGCTCAACTGCGTAAATATCAGAATAGTGAACATCGCAGAATCAGGGCCAAAGAACAGTAATGTGACATAGCCATAGCAACCAATCAGATATCAGCATTCAGCAGTCTTGTGCAGGTAGACCAATGAAATTCTATGTGTACGCTCTATGTCGGGCAGTGCACGCTCCCGTGGGGTCGTCAGCCACGTCGGCAGGTCGGCCCTACATGCAGGCTGACCTGACGATGCGACTGACGACATATTGGGCAGTCGGGCACCGGATTATCTAATGTGTTCCAGCTGCCCGATATGTCGGCCCGTCGTCGTGGGGGCCGCTCGTTGGATCGCGGGGTACACACATTGCTTAGCTTTAATGTAGGTCACGGGTCTTCCGGGTGATATAATATTCTGAATAATTTACAGAAATGTTGTCATATAACTTATAATACACAAGTTCTCCTTATGAACAGTGAAGGGATTATGGGCCTGATTCAGACCCACTCGCGAGCGGCTGTCCGCTCGCAAGTGGGTCGATGGTGTGCACTGCGCATGCGCACGACGGAGGGAACTCCGTCGTGCGCATGCGCGAGACGCGACGAGCGAAGGACTTTCCTTCGCTCGTTGTGTCTGATCAAAGGGGGCGTGCTGTCGATGTTGATTGACAGCACGCCCCCTTTGGTGGGCATGCAAGGGGCGTGCCGTCAGAAGCCGGCCCCACTGACATCACTAGTGATGTCAGTGGGAGTGATTTTGGCTCTGATAGAGCCAAAATCACTCCGGGTCTTGCGGTTGAGAAACTCAACCGCAGGCTCCGGCTCGCAGTGGCGATGGTTGCGATGGTCAAGACCATCGCGACCATCAACCTGCACGCTCGTATAGGCTGTGGGTGGTGACCCACAGCTATACGAGCGTCCAGGAGGACGCTCCATAATTATGGAGGTGGGCCCTGATTCAGAGCGAGCGCTCTGGTCAGAGCGTCCGGCTCTGAATCAGGGCCTATAAGTCATAACATTAGAACTCATAAGGGTTAATCCAATTAGGTGCGAATTGCGAGGTGCGAGTTGCTATTTTCTCTTTGAATTCAAATGGCAAATTAATTTTGCAATCCAATTAGCAACTCGCACTGAATCAGTCAGACTGAATTCACATCTTTCCAAAATGTCGGGACACTATGCTGAACCCCTTGGACACCACCCCTAATGACTACCTAGGCAATTGGAAGTTTCCAATTAGCTTAATTAGTCCAATAATTACATGTCATTTTTAGGGGTAAACAAAAATTGTCCTCAATTTACCCCAAAATTAACTTTTTCGTTAGTTTAGGCACCCCAAATTTAATGACAGTGTTTTTAATTGAAAAATAATTGTTTTTTTATCATTTTTTTTCAGTTGTTCAAGGTTGCTCTCAAAGTACCCAAAAATCACCTTTTTTCCTACTTTTTTTGCATTTTTCATTTAATTTGAGATTAAACTAAAAAAATGTCAAAAAAACACAAATCAGCCATTTAACACCATATAAAAACCTACAGTACATTCCTAATACCCACAAACAGCCTTCTATATGGTCCGAAATTATCCATTTTGGGGATCCAGGATGGTCTCCCCACATTTTCATGCATTTCTCGCAAATCTCATTTAGCAGTCATTTCGCACCTCTCCGCTGCGAATACCGCGAATAGGCATTTTCAATTGGTTTGAAAAATTCTCTGGAGCGCGCTTCACTGCGAAGTCTGCGAGTTTCAAGAAACAAACTCGCTACTCACAATTTGCACCTAATTGGATTGACCCCGTAATTTCTACATATACCATTGATAGGTGCTTATGCATATATTAGCATCATATATATGGTACTGTATATTATAATAATATTATTTATAACACATGATTTATATTCCTTGTGAGTTTTGAGCAGTGAATCACAGTTACAATTTAGGTTTTTTTATTAGAAAACTTGTATGCTGAATAAGTTACATTTATGCATCACACATTTCTTAATATAGCTCTAACCTTAAAACGCCCTTTCAATTAAGTAATGAGATATTTTTTTCCACCTCATGTCACAGATGAATTGCAAAATCACCATTACCGAGTAATATTGGCCTGTTTCTGTTTCACTTTTTCCGTAAGAGACGTTCAGCCCAGAACTAACCAGAGAGTGTGACAAGTGTCCACATTTTGCCAGGGATGGAAAACAAGCAAAGCATTGAATCTGTGAACTAAATGTTAGTCATTTGTTATTATGAGCTATTTGACATCTTATGTAACTTTTTAGATGTTTTTTTTTTTACCAACAGAATAACAGTTACCTTTTGTGTTTGTTGTTATATGTACTTCATTTGAAGCAGAATTTAGCCATGTATGTGACATCAGTCATAAAAAAAGAATTATTTTAGGGAATAAATATGCAAAATAGACCCAAAAGCATTTATTTTCCAAATGAACCCCTACTTATCAGTTAGATACACTCACTGGTAGAGTCATCTTTTGGATGTAATTCTCAAACTTCAGGAGGAGACGGAAAGGGTCAGTATAGTCACTTGTAACACTCAGCATATACATTTTGGTGTGGCACAAGTATCCGGTCGTTTTGACGACATCAGAAGGCCATCATTCTGAATGTTGAAATTTTTTGAATGTTGACGTGATCATTACTGTAGGTCGACAATCAATATGTAGACATGTATTTGGGTGGACATGGCTAAAATGTCAACATGTTCAGATTGTCAAGATTTAACAAGTAGAAACGAAAATGTCAACATTTGGTTTTTGTTGTTTTTTAGAGTTAGAGTTAGGTTTATGGTTAGGTTTAGGATAGGGTTAGGGCTAGGGTTAGCGCTAGGTTTAGAGTTAGGATTAGATGTTAGGGTTAGCTCAAGGTTTAGGGGTTATGTTTAGGGTTAGGGGATAGGTTTAGGTTAGGTTTAGGGTTACGTTTAGTGTCTGGATATAGGTTTAGAGGTTAGGTTTAGGGCTAGGGTTAGCGCTAGGTTTAGGGTTAGGTTTAGGGGTTATGTTTAGGGTCAGGGAATAGGTTTAGGGGTTAGGTTTAGGGTTACGTTTACGGTCAGGGGATAGGTTTAGGGTTAGAGGTTAGGGTTAGCTCTAGGTTTAGGGGTTACGTTTAGGGTTAGGGAATAGGTTTAGGTTAGGTTTAGGGTTACGTTTAGTGTCTGGGGATAGGTTTAGAGGTTAGGTTTAGGGCTAGGGTTAGCGCTAGGTTTAGGATTAGGTTTAGGGGTTATGTTTAGGGTCAGGGAATAGGTTTAGGGGTTAGGTTTAGGGTTACATTTAGGGTCTGGGGATATGTTTTAGGGTTAGGGTTAGAGGTTGGGGTTAGTGCTAGGTTTAGGGGTTATGTTTAGGGTTAGGGGATAGGTTTAGGTTAGGTTTAGGGTTATGTTTAGTGTCTGGGGATAGGTTTAGAGGTTAGGTTTAGGGCTAGTGTTAGCGCTAAGTTTAGGGGTAAGGTTTAGGGGTTAGATTTAGGGTTAGTGATAGGTAAAATAACCAAAACAAAACAAATGTCAACATTTTGTTGTTGACATGTTAAATGTTGACATTCTGAATGTGTTGACATTTTAACCAGGTTAACCTTAATACCTGTTGGACCTGATTCAGCATTGATCGCAATTGCAACCGCATACTGTATGCCGATTGTTGCGCACTGCACGTGTGCAGCGATTGCACTGCGATTACGGACGCACTGTGGAATCCATGGCAGAATGAGTGACTGGCCATGAGCGTTTGGGGATGGTGACGGGGGAGTGGTTGTCTCTAGGCTGGCTGAGTGGCAGACATTAGCATATTTTCGCAGCTTCATTGCATGTAATTACACAGTTGCGATCCATGCTGAATCAGGCCCATTGATTGTTGACCTAGCAAAAGAACATGTCAACATTATAATTGTATCGTCAATTTAACCATGTTGCTTTAAATAACCCGTTAATATATGAACTACTGAGCCAAGATTACATAAGGGTTTAGAACCAATTTAGCAACAGAGTGCAGATACTTTTCCCCTTTTCCTTTTTCCCCTCTTGTTTTATGACTTAAATACATGCCCAGGGCCGCCTTGAGGGGGGGGGGGCGGGTACAGATTACCCAGGCCCGTGCTTCCTGAGGGGCCCGGCGGGGGCCCGGGTCCGACACCGCGCCCCCTCCCTCACAACAGCTCAGCACACAGTGTGTGCTGAGCTGCAGTGGGTGACTGCTCGTGGCAATCTCCTATGACTGTGGGGGGGAACGATCACACTGATCGTGCCCCCCCTGGCCAGGCTGACGGGGCTCAGAATGCCCCCTCGCCAGCACGCAGTGCCACTTTGCGGCACTGAAAATCTTTTTGTTTTTTTTCCCCATAGGGGGCGTGGCCACACCTCCTGCGATTAGGCCATGCCCCCTGTTACCCGTGCCCGCTCAGCTCTTGGCGGGCCTGTACATGCCTACATATTGATTGTCGAACTAATGACCATGTCGACATTATGACTGTTGACATTTAGAACCTGTTAATGTTCTGGTGTCTACAGTGTGAATGTTGACCTTCTAAATGTCGACAAGTCATGCAACACCTGTGGTGCAAACCAAAATTAACCTAATTAATAAAGTACTTTTTAGATACACTTTAAGAATGTATCTAACCAAATGTTAGATTTTGTATAGAGTTCAATTTTGTGTCAATTTTGCATATCTAGCCCCTAATAAAGTCCACAACATGAAGTTATTCTTTAAGTAAAACACGCCTTTGTATATAAGGCTAGTGCTGCACAATGTGATTGACATGTATACTAGAATTTACTTTTGTTGTGTTGGAGTGTAATGCATTCAGATTAATGCTAAATAACTTCATGCAAGCACAGAAAGGAGTACAAACCAGGGCTGGGGAAAAGGGTAAACAAATAATAATGAAATAGAAGCATAGCAGAGGTCAGAAGTACAGTACAGATATGTCCCTAGCACTGGCGTGCACTGCTGCTGTCCTGTTTGGGTTTCACCGCTGCAAACAGTGACGACCTTAATATTCAGAGTGAGATGAGGTACTCACCTTGCGGAGGGAAGTAATATACAATTCCAGGGCCCCATAATGAAAGTGGTGCTGTTGGTGGTGGGGTCTCGGTGATAAGTGTCCATCTACTGTAGGGATGGATATCGGAAACTGATAGCTAGCAAGCATCGATGTTCCTGATCCGATGGAAGCACCTTTTCCATCAAATTGCAGGTATTCAATGGTTGCCAGCCATTGGATGCAACTTCCCGATTCTTATCCAATGGCTGACAGGTATGTATGCAGCTGCGGACATCCGGAAGTGGCACCCGCAGCTCAGTTTATGTATGCATGCGCGCAGCTCCGACCACATGCACACAGTGTAACCATCGATGGATTTAGCATTGAATGTTTTTGATGTGATAACTTGTAGCCATCACAACAAAATGAATCACTTGATTTGATGTTGAAAGCCCAGCAACCATTGTGCTCTGGAAACTCCCACTGTAATCTGAGCCTGCATGGGTCATTATATATTAGTTATGTATAGAAGCCAACCTTGTCAGGGAAATGATAATAGCCATAGACTAGCCTCATATTCCAAATCCAAAACCCTACAGGTCACGCATAGTATGAGCACTGGTCAGCCTGAGTGTCATGTGACAGAATCCCCCTCCAAATCGCCCAACCATCTCCTTCCTAGTGGGTGGAAGCCTTTCCCAAATATGGGAATATGGACTTGATTCAGATCCGATCGCTAGGATGCGTTCACTCGTAGCCAGCTGACTTTTGCTTTATGTGCATGCGTACACAACGCAGTGCGTGTGCGCAAGCCAGTGCGAGAGATCGGGAAGTGTTCACTTGCGGCGCATAGACTGCCCAGCAGAGTGAGTGACAGGAGAAGCCGTTTGTGGGTGGTAACAGGGGCTGGCCATTAAAAACGGGGGAGTGGAGGTGCGAACGCAGGCATGCCTGAGCGTCTCAACGCTGTTTGACAGGCGTGCATAATTTAGAGGCAGCGTCATAGTACACTCACTGAATATTACACTGAAGTGCTCGCAGTGCTTGCGGTAGGGTATGGTCAACCTCAAGCGCTGCGATCACATCCGATGCTACCCGATGTACCGATGGTTGCATACACTTCCTGGAGATGACGTGCGCAAGTACGTGTCTTAAGATAGGCTGGTGGGCGTCTGCATACACAGAGCGATCTCACACCAAGTCATAGTGGGCCTGTTAATGCCTTGCCGCGCGATCGCCTGCCTGACTTCCGAAATTTGCATACGCATCGAGCGAGCGAACACATCTAGCAAGCTGGTCTGAATGAGCTCCTGTGTTCCGTAATTCTCTTATATATATTCCCTGAGATTTGTTTGTCTGGCTGACTGTCTGGTGCTGTTCCTCTTCCCACACATCGGTGTCCAGCTACCATCTCTGGAGCATCAGATAGCTTACCATAGTTTAGTTTTTGTTGCACATTGTTGAATGTTGAAAGAAATCTTGCTCTACTAGTCATTACTCCCCCCCCCCCCCCCCCTTTCCTTCAATGTTTCAGAAGCTCCACGTTGTCCTTCGCTTTCTATGCTTGGAAATCTAGTGTGGGTTCTCTTTTCACTGAAATCCTTTCGTAAGATGTATTACTCACCAATAACATGTCCACTAAATGGGTCTAATCCCGGATCTGCTCTGTTATAGGTGCCAAAACACTGCCGCTAATTTGTTTCCCATGAGTTATAGTGTCCGAGACTTTTAGGCACCCCCCGGGAGGGTTAGGGTTAGGCTAGGGGAAGGGAGGGTTAGGGTTAGGCACCCCCCGGGAGACTTAGGTTTAGGCAGCGGTGAAGGGGGGCTTAGGTTTAGGCACTTACAGGGGGGGATTAGGGCTAGGCACTTGGGGGGGAGGTTAGGGTTAAGCGGCCCTAAGGGAGGGTTAGGGTTAGGGTAGGGAATTAGGTTAGCGATACTTACCTTAGGACGATCGGGAATTTGACCCTTGCCGGGCAGCCGCTGTTGGGATTTGAACCGCCGGCCATGCATACGGCGGTAATACTTACCACACCCAGTTAGCATACGTCCCACTGAAGCATATCCTGCTTTAGCAGACATGCTGTAGGCACACACAGCAGGGTGCCTGCACATGAGCTGAGGACTAGGACAGGTTCATGGGGAGCCCGTGGAAAGCTAACAGACTCAGGGGGTCATTCAGACACGCTCGCGAGCGCAGGACGCTCGCAAGCGGGTCGATGTTGCTCCACTGCGCATGCGCACGATGGAGGGAGCTCCGTTATGCGCATGTGCGAGACCCGGATAGCGACGGGCTCTCCGTCGCTCCGGGTCTCGCACCAAAGGGGGCATGCTGTGGATGTTGATTGACAGCACGCCCCCTTTGGTGGGCGTGCCGGGGGCGTGGCTTCCAGACGGAGGCGTTCCCATGGGAACGCCTACCGTCTGAAGCCAGCCCCACTGACATCACTAGAGCCAAAATCACTCCAGGGTCTCCGTCACAAGCCCGATGGTCGCGATGGTCTTGACCATCGCGACCATCATCATGGACGCTCGCTATAGCTGTGGGTGGTCACCCACAGCTATGCGAGCATCCAAGAGGCCGCTCCATTTTCATGGAGGAGGGCCCTGATTCAGAGCGAGCGCTCTGGTCAGAGCGTTCGGCTCTGAATCAGGCCCTCAGGACATACAGGTCTCTCTAAAGGATAGTGCTGAATGCTATGGTTCCAAGTCTGCTGGTTACAGAGCAGGGAAAGTTTGAGTATATTGTGAAGTTTCCTCAGACTTTTCTATTATGTTAAACAAGAAGAATATGCGCTGACCTATTAATGTGCAGTAACAATAAACCATGTTGGAGTCAGGTAATTCATAAGCAGACATCTACATTGTTTATTGCTACTGCACATGAATAGGTCAGCGCAATTTGTTATTTCTTTGTTTAGCCTATATAGATTGAGAGGTTGCAGTAGGTCTACTTCTCTGATTACTACAGATCTATATTGTGCACTGATCAATTAATATAAACATATACAGTATTCATATTATATATTCTACTTATTTTAAAATTAAACTCTAAAGCTGCATACACACACAACGATTTTGTTACCAACGATTTTATGAACGATTTTCCGTCAGATTATCTGTCAGATTTTTTAAAGTGTAATGAACGATTTTTTTGAACTACAAACGATTTTTGCATATTCCCTTAATGAAAATCGTTGAGTCTGACTGAACTACAAACTACAAACGTGAATGCGCATGAACGATAATCGTTCATCGTTTGACTCAGAAAGTGAACGATGTTTTCTACTTCAGGGTCCATAGGGTATCCACAGGATACCTTGGGGTATAGGTGATGACGTCAGGCATCGGGCACCATAGAGTTAAGTTTCCAGCCTCCCAGGATGCACTAGCGTCCTCCTCCTATACCCCGCCCCCGAGCCAAGGCATCTCAGTTTCGTTTGGTGCCCGGCCGGAGTCGGATGTACCTGCTAGAGGGGGGCCTAGAAGGCACCTGAAGTTTTCTTCATTGCAGCTGTGGCTGCACATCTGGAAGTACAGCATGGACAGTCAGTACTGACGTCCATGCTGTCTTCCCTACACCCCCGCCGGTACCAGAACGCCGTTACTGATCCGGGGATGCTGGTAAGCATCTGGGGTCACAGCTAGCAGTGACCCCAGATGTTTTGGACCATGGCCGGATCTAAGGGGGACAAAGGTAAGCAGCCGGGGTCCTGCGGTGGGACCCTGCTGAACATGGTCCAAAAGTCCCCAGGCAGGGGGCTCCCTGGGGACTGGCTGCAGCGTGGAGCCAGGTATTAACCTGCACTTCCACTACCCCCCTGGGACAGCGGACCGCGGCAGAGCGGTAGCGCTGCGGTGTCCCAGGGGTTAAATGCATGCCAGGGGAGTGCGCCTTCCCTGTCTCACAGCCGGCGCCTCCCCCGCTGCACACAGCCCTCTCTGCACACGCCGACTGGCCTTGTGGCAGTGCTCCTCCCCCAGGCCAGCCTCCTCTATGCTCCTCGGTGGCCATCTTCAGAACGCATGGTGAACGCTGCTGGAAGCCTAAGATCAGAGGCATCGTGGTCTGGGTCCCCCCGCATACCTTTCCTCCGCTTGGTCAGGTCTGTGTACGCAGCACTGTGTCCTACCAGACTCTGTGTCTGTGTAGTTGAGTATCAGTGCTGATAGTGCAGGATTTATTTTTCTGTGCATTGTATGTGACTGTGCTAGCGCTGCTGCCTGTACTTTTAATTTCTTACTGTCAGCCTTATCACTGTCCCTGCTCTTTCTGCTAAAGCCCTTGCGGTGCGGTGCTGCAGGGTGGTCTCTCGCTATACTAACCAGTATTGGTGAGAGGGGTCACATACTTACCATCATGTCTGAGAGTGACTTTCCTCTCCAGCTTCAGTGTACTACGTGTAAAGTACCTATAGCGGAGGGGGAGGGGAGCGCAGAGGGGCTATGCCGGTGGTGTTTTTTATTGGCGCGGCCAATTACGGTCACAGCACCGGTACAGGAGCTGCCCTGGGCTTGTTTCGCTAAAGCGCTTACAACCTTGGTGGGCCAGTTAGCTCCGCAGCCCGCGTTCTCACAGATGGGATTGTCCCAGCAATCAGTGGTGTCGTCACCCATGCAGGGTATCCCGAGGCAATTGATGGTACCCCACAGTCTCCCTATTTCCCCTCCCCCGGTCTCTCAGGAGCCTGCGTGGGTTAATTCTCTGACAAGTTCTGTACAGCACTTGTCGGACGTGTTACAAGGGGAGTCTGTGTTGCGGCCACATAAGCGGCCGGTGGCGTCTCTGTCTGCTCCTTATGAGGATGACGACGTGACGTCTGATGATGGGGAAATTGTGGATCTTTCCGACCAGGAACCTCTCCGTACTAAGGAGGCGGACGCTAGGTCCAAGGTGTATATTCCTGGACTTATTCGGGCAGTCCGCACAGCTTTGGTGATTGAGGACGAAGATCCTCCGGTGTCCAAATCTAAATATGCCTTTTTAAAGGATATTAAGGGTGACGCCACCGTGTTTCCTCTTTCGGGTCAGTTGGTGGACCATTTAGAGGAGGCGTGGAAACAGCCTGGCAAACGATACCAGCCGCAGCGGCGTTTGGTGGTGGCTTATCCGTTGGCGGATAATTATTTTTCTAAGTGGGAATACCCTCCACAGGTGGATTCTCATGTGACACGCCTAGTCCGTAGTGCCACATTACCTATGCCATCCATGTCTTCCCTTAAGTCTGTTTATTCCCTTGCGGGGGGGCAGCTAGGCCGGCTATGGCCATTTGTTGGGTTGCCAGAGCTATGGAGCGCTGGGCTGACACTTTGGAGGCGTCCTTCGATTCCGACTGTTCGGCTGGACAGACGGAGTTGATCGTCAATCTCCGGGATTTGGCCACTTATATCAACGAAGCGGCCTTGGATATCAGTACCCTGGCGTCTCAGATTTCTTCAGCAGCTGTAGCTGCTCGCTGCACCTTATGGTTGCGATCTTGGAAGGCGGACGCTGATTCCAAAATGGGCTTGGAAGCGTTGCCTTTTAACGGAGAAGTTCTATTTGGTCCAGACCTGGACAAAATTGTAGCCACACTGGCGGCAGCCAAATCGGCATGTCTCCCGTCTGCTGCAGTTCCTTCCGGTTCAGTTACGTCGTCCTTTCGGCCTTATAGGGCCCAGGGTAGGAATAAAGCACAATCCTTTCCCAGACAGGCTGGCCCCAAAAAATCGGCCAAGCCCTGGAAGCAGGCCTCGAGTACCAGGCGTCCGGCCCCTAAGCCAGATGACAAGCCTGCGGCCTGATGGTCCGGGCCTCCCTTTGGAGGATCCCAAAGTGGGAGGCCGCCTGCTGCAGTTCGCCCGGTGTTGGTCAGTCACCACTACAGACACTTGGGTTCGCGAGGTGGTTTCTCACGGGTATGCCCTCTCCTTCCGGCACAGACCCCCGTCTCGATTCTTCACCACAGGTCTGCCTTCAGACCGGAACAAAGCCTAGGAACTGCGGAAGGTTTTGCACACTATGCTCCAGGCTGGTGTTATAGTGCCTGTTCCATTCTCCCAGAGGGGCCAGGGTTTCTATTCCAATCTCTTTTTGGTGCAGAAACCCAATGGGTCGTATCGTCCGATACTCAACCTCAAAGCTCTCAACAAGTCTTTGCGGGTGCCGAAGTTTCGGATGGACACCCTGCGGTCCATCATTCTGGTGCTGGAACCTGGGGACTACATGGTGTCATTGGACATTCAGGACGCCTACCTGCATGTCCCTATTCTTTTACACCATCAACAGTTCCTCAGGTTTGCAATCCGCAACGACCACTTTCAGTTCCGGGTATTGCCTTTTGGCCTGGCAACAGCACCACGTGTTTTCACCAAGGTGATGGCGGTCATGGCGGCTTCTCTTGGTGGCAGGATCTCCAGAGCTCCTTCTATGCCACTTGGACCTGACCATTGCAGTACTGCAATGGCACGGCTGGTTAATAAACTGTCAGAAGTCCACCCTGATCCCGTCTCAGCGGATTCTGCACCTCGGAGCCTTATTGGACTCCGGACAGCAAAGGATCTTTGTGACGGGGAAAAGATCTCTGCCTTGCAGATGAGGGTGCGCAGTTGTCTGCAGAGCCGCCGGGTGTCTCTGCATTCAGCGATGAGGTTACTGGGCTCCATGGTGTCGGTATTCAACATGGTGGAATATGCCCAGTTTCACTCCAGACCTCTGCAGCACCTGATCCTGTCCAAATGGAATGGGCTGCCTCAGTCTCTAAAATCCCAGATGATGGTGCTCACTCCGGAGGTTGGCCTGTCCTTAGCCTGGTGGTTGCAGACGACCCATCTCAACAAGGGTCGTCCGTTCTGGGTGGCGAATTGGGTCCTATTGACAACGGACGCCAGTCTTCGGGGCTGGGGAGCAGTCTCGGGTCCACACTTGTTCCAGGGCAGGTGGACTCAGGCAGAAGCAGAGCTTCCAATAAACATTTTGGAGCTCCACACGGTGTTCAATGCTCTCCAGCAGGCACATCGGGTTCTCCAAGGTCACCCAGTGCAGGTCCAGTCGGACAACGCTACCACCGTGGCCTACATAAATCAGCAGGGAGAAACCCGAAGTTGGGCGGCTCTCATAGAGGTGTCCCGAATCCTGGTATGGGCGGAGCGCAATCTCCCGACTATATCAGCAGTATTCATCCCGGGAGTGCTGAACTGGGAGGCAGACTTTCTCAGTCGCCAGGACGTTCATCCGGGGGAATGGTCCCTGCACCCGGACGTTTTTCAACTGCTGGTGGACAGGTGGGGTCTTCCAGAGATCAACCTCATGGCGTCCCGGCACAACAGCAAGTTGCCGGTGTACGGGTCTCGCACAAGAGACGAAAAGGCGACTCTGGTGGATGCTCTGTCCGTCCGGTGGATGTTCCGGTTCGCTTATCTGTTTCCTCCGTTTTCCCTTCTTCCGTGGGTAATCCGGAAATTCAAACAGGAAGGAGGGGCGCTTCTGTTGATAGCTCCCGCATGGCCCAGACGGCACTGGTTCTCAGACCTTCAGGGTGTGTCCGTGGACAGTCCTCTGCCGTTGCCACTACGACCGGACCTTCTGTCACAGGGTCCCTGTCTTCACCCGGCCCTGGCTCGGCTGTCTTTGACGGCGTGGCTATTGAGACGGCCATGTTAAGGTCCAGGGGTTTTTCCAGCTCTGTAGTGCGAACCATGCTCAGAGCTCGGAAACCGTCTTCCGCGAGAATATATCATCATGTGTGGCATACGTTTTTCCAATGGTGTCGGCCGAGAGGTTATGCACCTAGGGGATTTCGTCTGTCTAGAGTACTAGCCTTCCTACAAGTGGGACTGGACCATGGGCTTCGCCTTGCTTCTTTGAAGGTGCAGGTTTCTGCCCTGTCTGTCTGGTTCCATCGTAGGATTGCTACAATCCCTGATGTGCGCACCTTTATGCAAGGTGTTCTGCGAATTCAGCCGCCTTTTGTTCCACCTGTGGCGCCTTGGAATTTGGCTGTGGTCCTGAGGGCTCTCCAGGGACCGCCGTTTGAACCACTGGGCTCAGTGGATCTTAAATGGCTAACAGCTAAGACTGTTTTCCTTCTGGCCATCACTTCGGCCAGACGTGTTTCTGATTTAGGAGCTCTCTCTTGTAGACCCCCTTTCTTGATTTTTCATGGGAACAGGGCAGTGCTGCGCACTCGTCCTGAATTCCTTCCCAAGGTTGTTTCCCGGTTTCATATTAACGAAGAAATCGTTGTGCCGGCTTTTAACTCCCCTGGTCTTTCAGTCAGTGAGGCCACTTTGGATGTTGTGCGGGCCTTAAGGACTTATGTTGACCGCACTTCTTCATTTCGGAAGTCGGACGCCTTGTTTGTCCTCTATGGCTTCCATAAAAAGGGTTGGCCTGCTTCAAAACAAACTTTGGCAGCTTGGATCCTTATGGCCATTTCAGAAGCTTATCTTCATGAAGGCCTGCCGGTTCCATCCTCTGTGAGGGCTCATTCCACTAGGTCTGTGGGTCCCTCGTGGGCAGCTCGACGTGGTGCCTTTGCAGTCCTGATCTGCAAGGCTGCCACGTTGTCATCTGTTCATACCTTTGTGAGGTATTACGTGTTTGACACCTTTGCCTCTCAGGATGCTTCCTTCAGGCGGCGGATTCTCCTTTCAGCACAGGAGCGTCCCCACCCTTGAAGGATACTGCTTTGGGACATCCCCAAGGTATCCTGTGGATACCCTATAGACCCTGAAGTAGAAAATATGAGATATGGTAAGAACTTACCCTTGTTATCTCTATTTCTACGAAGTCCATAGGGTTCCACAGGACTCCCACCCTGTCACACCTGTGCTGCAGATGGGCTTTACTCTGGTCACCGATTTTTCCGTCTCCCTCTGGTGAGAATGTGATTCTTGTGTGTGTCCAGATCTTTTTTCTCTCTCTTCCTTCTTCTCCTCCGGCCTATGGCTTGGTACCTAACTGAGATGCCTTGGCTCGGGGGCGGGGTATAGGAGGGGGACCCTAGTACATCTTGGGAGGCTGAAAACTTAACTCTATGGTGCCCGATGCCTGACGTCATCACCTATACCCCAAGGTATCCTGTGGAACCCTATGGACTTCGTAGAAATAGAGATAACAAGGGTAAGTTCTTACCATATCTCAGATTTTCAAACGATTATCGTTAAAAGATATCGTTTAACGATAATCATTCAAAAAATCGTTGTGTGTGTATGCAGCTTAAGAGATAAGCGTCAATAGGTCTTTGAAATCTTTGTTACTTGTTTGCTATTACAGTATGTGTAACCTCAAAAGTGGGAATACATTAAACCCAGTCTCTGTCATGTGTGTAGAGGAGAGAGGGGTTTCTCTCAGCAGCTGGGATGTGCATTGAAGTATCTGAGACAAAGTCGCTGGCGAGTTATAGGAGTGTGCAGTTTGCGATGTGATGAACCCATTTATTGTTGCATTTTTGCTATTATTGTCTGCATTGTGTATTTATATATATAACAAAAACTGTGATTATTTCGCCTACTATGTGTCAGGGTGATTTATTAAACCACTGTTCCGTTATCGGGAGTCCAGGGTAAATGCATAAAACTGACCTATATGAAGGCCAGAACTGACCATGACCCTGGTGTCCTCTCAGTGGTCACCTGTGTTATGTCTGGCCCAATGCTGTAGGCACCTCACACTATTTTGACAATAACACCTATTTTTTTATGTTATATCTTTAAAACTGCAAATAAGGCTGACCAGGGTAAACATAAACTGTTGGTTTTACTGGACGTGGTACAAAATGTCAACATTCAAAATGCGGACATGGGCCCTCATTCAGAGCCGTACGCTCTGAGCAGAGCGCACGCTCTGAATGAGGGCCGGGCTCCATTTTCATGGAGCGTCCTCCTGGACGCTCGTATAGCTGTGGGTCACCACCCACAGGCTATACGAGCGTGCTTTGTGATGGCCGTGATGGTCGAGACCATCGCGACCATCGAAATTGCGAGCCGGAGCCTGCGGTTGAGGTTTTCAACCGCAAGCTCCGGAGTGATTTTGGCTCTATCAGAGCCAAAATCACTCCCACTGACATCACTAGTGATGTCAGTGGGCCAGCTTCTGACGGGAGGCGTTCCCGTGGGAACGCCCCCGTCAGGGAGGCATGCCCCCGGCACACCCACCAAAGGGGGCGTGCTGTCAATCAACATTGACAGCACGCCCCCTTTGATCGGACACAACGAGCGAAGGACTTTCCTTCGCTCGTCGCGTCTGGCGCATGCGCACGACGGAGCTCCCTCCGTCGTGCGCATGCTCAGTGCATAACATCGACCCACTTGCGAGCGGACAGCAATGTGCTATATCTAGCTAACACTGCCAAATGTCAGCAAATCGTACCATCTAATTCAGGCTGGGGATTCAAATACTGTATATCTCTCATCTCAGCTGTGTATTATATTTGCTAAGACTCATCTACTGGTCTCCTGGTGTCTCAGTGCCTCTGTCTTCCTGATCCAGTCTGTGCTTTCCATCTAGTATCTCAATTTGTCCTGTTTCAGTTTGCTCTTATAGTCCAGGTCGCTAGGCGGTTCACCAGCCTGGTCCGCATTCTGCCTCTTACCCACACTACTACTAAACTGCATGAGGAGCTTCATCAAGCCGCCAAGCCTCAGACACTCTCCTAATACAAAAGCCAACCCAGGGCAACAAAGCCCCAGTGACCTGACAGTAAGCAAGTATTCAGCTATTTGAGACACAATTAGACACATCTGCATATGCACCTTTATAGAGAGGTATTTGTTGTGGGTGCAGGAGGGTTGGTGCCACGATACGTAACGATGATAATGATTATCAGCAGCATCACTATGTAGCTGCTTTTGATTGGCTGATTGCGCATTGACCCCTCCAGCTGACCGTACTTGCATCATTATCGGCTGTATCATATGACATCTATTCGTGTTACTTAATTTAGGGATGGCCATTGGTGGGGTGTCCATCGATGGTTACCAATGATGGGTCCATCGGTGGTTACCATCGATGGCACACAAACCACCTATGGTGAACCATTGATGGTTTGCACCCCTCGATGGCCAACGCTGTGGGGAGAACGGCGGACCGCGGGCCAATCAAAAAATAGGGGTGGGGCTTAGCAGCACCAGGGGTGGGGCTATGCTGCGTCCTGTCTGAAAAGAAAACCCATCGGCTCACACATTTTTTACTATCGATGGCTCTTAACCATCGATGGTAAAAATATTTAACATAGGCCAGAAACCGATGATGAATTCGAATCATCGATGGTCGATGGCCATCAGAAGATTTCCATTGGATTGTTAGAGAGGAAAATACCAAAAGTATGTATTTAGGCCCAGATTCAGAGCCGGACGCACTGACCAGAGCGCTCGCTCTGAATCAGGGCCCACCTCCATACTTATGGAGCGTCCTCCTGGACGCTCATATAGCTGTGGGTCACCACCCACAGCCTATACGAGCGTGCAGGTTGATGGTCGCGATGGTCTTGACCATCGCGACCATCGCCACTGCGAGCCGGAGCCTGCGGTTGAGTTTCTCAACCGCAAGGCCCGGAGTGATTTTGGCTCTATCAGAGCCAAAATCACTCCCACTGACATCACTAGTGATGTCAGTGGGCCGGCTTCTGACGGTAGGCGTTCCCTTGGGAACGCCCCCTTCTGGGAGGCACGCCCCCGGCACGCCCACCAAAGGGGGCGTGCTGTCAATCAACATCGACTGCACGCCCTTTTTGATCAGACACAACGAGCGAAGGAAAGTCCTTCGCTCGTCGCGTCTCGCGCATGCGCACGACGGATCTCCCTCCGTCGTGCACATGCTCAGTGCACACCATCGACCCACTTGCGAGCGGACAGCCGCTCGCGAGTGGGTCTGAATCAGGCCCTTAATTTCATTTGTATTTGAGTTTAATAACAGTTTAAATAGAAAATGTGACTTTCTCACTTTTAAATATCACTGTCAAGAAAGTAATCTCTGTTGTGTGCACAGTATGACAATTCATTACATTACTATATTGTGTACTAATAAGGTTCATGCAGCTTCAGCACTCACTATTAACACGTCAAGTTACTTTTCTATGCTATTTTGGTAAATTTGGAGCATTACAAATTAACGATGAAAATAATAATAATAAACAATATTAAAATAATTAGAGATGTGCGGTTCGGCTCTCCAGAAATCCAAATTTTGTGAATCCGGACAGATCCAAGTCACGGTTCTGATCTCCTTAGGAGATCCGGAGAGATATGAGTTGCATTCTGATCTTCCCGTGGTTGGGAATTCGGACTTTAAATCTGAATATCAGATTTTGGATTGCAAAAATGACATGATTTTAGCTGTTATTAACAAGTTTTTATCATTTCAAAACCCCAGATCCAAAACCAGAATACTGGGGGTTACCGCACGTCTCTAAAAATAACCTTTGCTGGTTCTGTGAGCAAAGTGACGCTCTGGGGCCGTGGGGGATATTGGAGAAAGCAAATACCTTTGCCCATTGAAGTAACAGGTCACATTTGAGAATTAATACTAAGCATCTGTCAGACTGACAGCATAAAATAATAGCTAAGTAACCGCCATCTGTTCAGTTTAGAATCTTTATTATCGGTAATGCCCCCCCCCCCCCCAAAAAAAATATTATACATAAATTAGTTATTGTCACACTCTATAAATTACTTAATACACTTCTGTGCCCCAGTACACATCTTAAAGCAAAAATGTGTGTGAAGAAATTCAAAGAGCGGCCTTTGCATTTTGTCCACATTATCAAATAGCATCAGTAATTGGCCCCATATTTGTTATTTAATCAATTTTAACCAGACCGTTTCTCCTTCAATGCTGCAAAAGTTATCTCACAAATACGGATTGTGAAATTTTTTTGGCTTTGGCTAAAAGGCAATTTCTCATGTCTGTCTATTATTATAAGGGCTTTCTATAATTATGTGATAAGCACGCACAACTAGGCAATATTCCAGATAGCACTGACGAGAATCTCTGTGAACTGGAGGGATCTAAAGCTACGCTATATGAATGCTACTAATATGGATTACTGTTGTGCATTAGCGTGCTTCTGGACAAGTGTGAACTGAGGTTAACTAACCACTTGGATCAGCCTAGTATTAGTTGCAATAATCAATAAAGTCTTTGATTACCTTGATGGAAATTTATAACAAATGTATAACACCTCAGAGTTTTATGAGCTAAAGAAAGAAATAACCTCCAGCATGATTTGTCCAAGAGAATGAAATGACTCGGTTAGTGAGAAGAGAAAGACAGCATGTCAAAGTGCGCTATATGCTATGCGCGATAATGATTATAGGGGTCTATTTACTAAGCAGTGTTAGGAGACAGAGTGAAAAGTGATAAGAAAGTGATAAGGTGCCAGCCAATCAGCTCCCATCTGTCACTTTTCAAACACAGCCTGTGAGATGGCAGTTGGGAGCTGATTGGCTGGCACCTTATCACTAAAGTTGTGAAACATTTTAATGAGGAAAGGAGTATGCTTTGGAACAGGATGTAGTAAGCATGTGTGCGGGCTGCCAACAGTCAAAATACCGGCACCGGAATCCCAACCGCCTGCATCCCGAAGGTAAGTGTCTGGGGTTAGGGAAGGGTTAGGCACTAGGAGGATGGTTAGGCATTAAAGGGGGGAGGGTTAGGTTTAGGATGTGGGAAGGGGAAGGTTAGGTTTAGGCACTAGGGGGGAGGTTAGGGTTAGGCACCGGGGAGGAAGGGTTAGGGTAGGCGTAAGAGTTAGTGGTAGCACACCTAATGGTGTCGGGATTCTGACTGTCGGGATGCCGCTGTCGGTATACTTACCGGCAGCATCCCAACCGACGGGATCCCATACCCAACCCTTTGGGACACAGGCTGATACTAGTGTTACTGTTTCAGATTCCCAAAGTGCAGGGAGTACATTGCAGGCCGGAGATCTTTTCACCAAAAGAAGTTGGTCTGCAATAAAAAGCTAGAAGCAATTGCAAAATCTAAACTCAATACAATGTTAACACAATTTTGTAACAGTCTAAATTCTTTGAAGGTTGTATATTATACCGAAAGGAGATGATAGATTTTCAAAAGTATGTCTCTCTATTCTAAGGCAGGCAGTCCCGGAAAAGGCATATACATCAATGTTATATTGTAGACATCAAAACCTAGATCTCTATCTAGGTATATGATGAATGACAAGTCCGTGTATGCAGAGTGTGAGTAATTGGACTTTCATGTCGAGGAAAACCATTCAGATTAAAACGATGCAAGAACATAAAAAGGGGTGGGACTGGGTGAGCATGATAACTTAAGCTGAATTGTGATTGGATGATCTGAGAGTCATTCAGGTAGGAGAATCCTATAACGAGGGTCTGTGACCGGTCCGGCTCTCTGACACCTCTCTGACTGTGCCTCAGAGAGGATTCCCAATTTTGATAAAATGGATTGTCTTTGATCCACTGATTGAGCAAACAATGTAGTGCTTGGAGCTGAAAAGTAAAGAACATAATTTAGCTATTTATGGGATCTTAATGATTCAAGTGATCCCTTGTAGATTATATCCATTTTAAACCATGGAAGAAGGGAGTTGGAAGAAAAGCCAAAAGAAGCCATTGTTGCATTGTGCATGTATGGATTCTGGGATCCTCTGATACAAAGATGTTTCCTCCAAGACCGGATTTCTAAGTCTTCCGGCTTTTCTCTAATTGATTGAAGATCTTAGTGGACTGTAGCTATTTCTCTGTCAGTTATTGTTATATTACTATCTTTGTATTTATAATGTGCTGACATTACGCAGCCCGGTTCATTGAGTGTTTCATGGCACATATGACGTAGTGACATCCCTCCCATAGTGCCTAGAGGCGGACGCCGGGGATGGACGGCAGCAGCACTTGAGCGGGGATAAAGGTAAGTGTTTGTTTTTTTTGTGTGTGCGTGCACGCGGTGGGGGCCATCACTACTGGGGGCAACTACAGGGGCCTCACTACTGGGGGCAACTACAGGGGCCTCACTACTGGGGGCAACTACAGGGGCCTACTACTGGGGGCAACTACAGGGGCCTACTACTGGGGGCAACTACAGGGGCTCACTACTGGGGGCAACTACAGGGTGCTCACTACTGGGGGCAACTACAGGGGCCTCACTACTGGGGGCAACTACAGGGGTCTCACTACTGTGGGCAACTACATGGGCCTCAGTACTGGGGGCAACTACAGGGGTCTCACTACTGGGGGCAACTACAGGGGTCTTACTACTGGGGGCAACTACAGGGGCCTCACTACTGGGGGCAGCTACAGGGGCTCACTACAGGGGTCTCACTACTGGGGGCAACTACAGGGTGCTCACTACTGGGGGCAACTACAGGGGCCTCACTACAGAGGGCAACTACAGGGGTATCACTACTGGGGGCAACTACAAGGGCCTCGCTACTGGGGACAACTACAGGGGCCTCACTACTGGGGGCAACTACAGGGGGCTCACTACTGGGGGCAACTACCGGTGGCTCACAACTGGAGGTACTGTATAGGGGGACCATTACTAGGAGCACTACATAGGCAGGCACTGCTTAGGGGGACCACTACTGGGGGCATTATATAAAAGGAACTGCATAAGGGGGGCGGCGGCAGCTGGGGCTGGGGGGTGGTACATTTTAGTTTGGGGGGGGCACCAACATTTATCTTGCCTCCGGGCACCTGGGATGAAGTTACGCCACTGGCCCTGCATCACCATCCTACAGTACTTGTAAATGATTTTTTCCTGTCTAGCCTTAGTCATTGGTGTCACCTACAGTACAGCCTCCTTAGTCATGTTAATCCACCCACTAGCAATGGGAAAGTTTCTAAGTACAGCACCTTCACTTGCATTACGAAGGCTGAGCTAATATTTGAATCAAAAGCCATGATTTGGCTCCACTTTTTCATTGCTCGGTAATAAAATAATGTGTTAGGATTAATTAAACAAGAAGCCTCTTATTGAGCGTTTTCAGAAGTCATGTTCACAGTGCTGGTTTTGGCTCATCGGCTGCAGGAAAATTAATACCCAGCCAGAAGTGAGACTTATTTGGCTTCAACTAAAATGTTTCTTTCACCATCTCACTAGTGAAGTGGCCACTGGAGTTGTTATATGTGAGATGTCTGTCCACCTCTAACCATCTACACGCTTTCTACTCTCACAGAGGTCTGACAGGTGCCAGGACCTTATATTAAGGATATTTCAGACAGTATACAGGAGGGAGGGAAAGTGAATTATTTTGGTTACAATTGTGTTTGGAAAAATCCTGGTACATGGAACACAAGTAATTCTTTGTTATGTCCATTGCCAAAAATACTTCTTACACGTGAAGACCTGCACAAAAAAATAGTCTTATATTGTAGCACCTCTCCCCTAAATCCACACAATCTTGGGGTCTGCCATTTGTGCAATACTCCCATGACACCGGGACAGAGGGCAATTTTCATGTCGGCAATGGCCGAAAAGTCGAAATTCTTCAAACCTGCAGCAGAAGAATTGACTTTTGATTACTGTAGTGTCTGTACTAGAGATGTGCGGTTCGGTTCTCCATAAATTCGAATCCACCTGAATTTCGTGAATCCGGGTAAATCCGAGTCGCGGTTCTGACCTTCTAAGGAGATCCGGGTAAATCCGAGTCGCGGTTCTGACCTCCTAAGGAGATCCGGGTAAATCCGAGTCGTGGTTCTGATCTTTTTGCGATTTGTATTTTAAATCAGATTTTCGGATTTTGAATTGCATAAATTATATGATTTTAGCTGTTTTTAAAGCTGTTTATCAATTTTTTTTTTTTTTTTAATCCAGATCCAAAACCAAAACCCTTGAGGGTGGTTTTGCAAGACCAAATCCAGATCACAAAACCTTGAAGGAGATACAGATCCAAAAAACCAAAACACGGGGGTCGGCGCGCATCCTTAGTTTGTACCTCTCTCTATTGAATGAATTTGGATTTCAGTTTTGCCTTCTAATAATCTCATTATCAATAATCAAAATGTATTTTCGTCTGTAAGTGTTTTCCTTCCCTTGGTCTCCAATACTTTCATGCATTAAATGTTCCTAGATCCCACATCGTTTCATAGCTCCAAATCATTTCAATCAACGTAGTTAGCTCACCAGTCTTTTTTATAATCATTTATCCATCCTGCCAGTCAGTGGCGTAAGTTCATCCCAGATGCCCGGAGGCAAATTATAATATGGTGCCCCCCCTTCCCCCTCCCCGTCACAGCCGCTGATACTGTAATGTAGCAATTTGCATGCAGACAGGCTATAGATAGATGAAGGCAGCAGCTGATGGTCTGACATGGAGCTCTCCACTAGTGTATGGTGGCTTCTCAGGTACCTGGAAGGGGTGCCATGTATTGGGCGGCTGTGACGGTACACTCCGGGTACATAGTTACAGCCCTAAGTGGGGTGAAGTTGTTGTGGACAATGGGGGAGGTGCCCCCTTCAGAGCTGGAGCCCGGCGGCATGCGCTTCCATTGTCTCCCATAGTTCTGCCTCTTCTGCCAGTCCTTATTCACTAAGGACATTTCTCTTTCATCCACTAGGGGACACTGGAGATGCTCACGCTGGGGAATAAAGGCGTGGATAACTGGAGCAGGCACTTTAAAATAATCTAGAAGTGTGAAGCTCCTCCCCCTCTATGCCCCATCAGCCCTCAGTTTAGAAAATGTGCCTCAAGGAGCTGGTCACATTATGCTGTGCTCCAGCAAATACATTTATTTTATTTAATTTTTTTTATTTAAAAGCATCTTTTACACTCCTATAGGTACCCTTCGCCGCCTATCTAAAAGGTCGGTCCGGGTACCTGGCGCCCTGTTGTTTTAGCAAACACCAGGCAGGAGTGCACAGGGCTCATTACAAGAGCTCCTGACAGCTGCTTATCACCACAGCTAAGTCTTCACACAAGAAGAGAAGACTGCTGACCTGCCAGAGAGAGACTACAGGGGACACGCAGTGAGTAACAAGCTGCGCATCCCCCGGCTCCTGCCCCGCTGCCCAGCGCTAACACAGCATGCTGCGCTGTGTTAGTGTGTGCATAGCACAGTTAAACAGCGCTACATAATGGAGCCCTTAGGGCATGAAGAAGGGGGCGGAGCCTAAGCAGTGCGGGCTGTCTCTCTCTATACGTGGCAAGCGCCTTTAGATAACAGCGTGGCTGCCGTTTGTTAACTGTTTCATGCCTGTATCTCTCCCTTATCCAGGAAGAGTGCAGCAGAACTGAAGGCTGGATTCTTTTGCTCCCCATTCCTGGCTACAAGTTAAGCACAGAAGGCTCTGGTACAGAGGCTGTGCATAATACACTGGGGGTGCAGGGAATCTGATCTGTGGGAAGGGAGTGGGGTGTATCTCCTCCTCTGTGTCCCAAGCCAGCCTTCTGTTTTTCTTTACTTCTGTATATTCTCTGTCCCTCTGTGTGTGGTGACTGTGTGTATCCATGTCAAACAGAACAAAAGCTGCTCAAAAGATGTTTGTTTGTTTGTTCTAGGTGTAACAACAAACTAACCAAGCCGCATGCTGCTGGGTCCACATTATGTGATGCTTGTATAGCAATTGATCCACCTATGGTTATTATTGCCTCACCTGCGCCTACATGGGCCGCTGACATGGTAGGAGTAATGACGGATTTAACGTCTGAGTAGCGGAGGCATGTAAGTCTCAGCCTCCCTGGGTTGCTGGGCTAACCAAGTCTCTTGACACCCTGGTACAGGTTATGGGTACAGCTGTGTCCGCTCCCTCCACTTCCTTACAAGGACCGACACAAAAGCGTCCTTTATCGACTGTTCTCCAGTCAGAAGAGTCTGACGCGGAATTCCTCGCTACGGAAGAGGAAGGGGAATTGGAGGAAGCGTTACAGGACGATATTCCTCTAGAGTTAGTCCACCTCTCCTGGGGTGGAATCTCTAATTTTGGTGGTCAGAAAAATCCTTAAATTACCTGAAGATGTTATTCCTGCATCCCAGGAGTGTGAATTATTTCATAAACAACCAAATCGGTGGTTTTTCCATTCTCACAGCAGCTCTCAGTGGCCTGGAAACAACCGGATAAACGGTTCCAAATTCCGCGCCGGTTTTCCTTCTAGCTACCCTTTTCCATCATCCATGATGGAGAAGTGGGAAACGCTCCCTCCAGTTGATGCGTCCGTCTCCCGTTTCTCTAAGGCACTCCCAGTACCGGGAGCCACAGTACTAAAAGATCCTTCGGATTGTAAATTGGAGACAACGCTAAGATCTATTTATACTGCAGCGGGTGCTCAGCTTAGGCCCACCCTTGTTACTGCTTGGGTTAACAAGGCTGTGGTTTGCTGGACTGACCAGTTGATTACTGGTTTGGACTCTGGTACTTCCAGAGCAAGTTACGCATACTAACAGAACACATCCGTGAGTCTGCAACTTTCCTGGGAGAAGCGTCAAAAGATATTAGTCAGATTAGTGCTCGCATATCTGCTTCTGCTATTTCGGGCCGCAGAGCCCTCTGGTTGCGCGCCTGGCATGCGGACACAGAATCCAAGTATGCGGTGGAGGGTTTACCATTCAATGGCGACATGCTGCTTGGCCCGGAATTAGACAAATGGATATCCCAGACCACGGGGGGGGGTAAGTCTTCCTTCCTCCCGTCAACTGCACCGGCTCCCAGAAGAGCTTACGCTGGACCTTCGTTTCATTCCTTTTGTGCGCCACTTTCCTTTCGTGGGAGAGCCAGAGGGGCTCCCTCCCAAGGAAGAGGCGACAGAGTAGAGGCCGCCCACACACGGTTGCATGTAGACAGGAGCCTAAGCCAGCTGAGAAACAGGTGGCATAAAGGTCTTCTGTCCCACCTGGGACCACCTACAGTGGGAGCCTGCCTGCAAAGATTTCAACAAGTTTGGAACCAGACGTCTCCAGAACCGTGGATCCGCAGACTAATTTCCCTGGGGTACCGAATAGACTTCGAGGTCCCCCCTCCACCTCGGTTCTTCACTACAAGTCTGCCAATACCTGCAGACAAGGCCAGGGTTCTACATGAGGCTATCCAGTCTCTAGTAGTATCATCTGTGCTAGTTCCGGTTCCAGAACATCAATGAGGTATGGGGTTTTACTCTAACCTGTTTGTAGTACCCAAACCGGATGGATCGGTCAGGCCCATCTTTAACCTCAAGTCATTGAACCTGCATCTGAAGATGTATCGGTTCCAAATGGAGTCTCTGCAGTCAGTTATTGTGAGCTTGGAACCAGGAGAGTTCCTATAATCCCTGGATATCACGGATGCCTATCTCCACGTTCCCATCTGGGAACCACATTCCAACACGGTTGGATAATAAACTTCAAGAAATCAAATCTCTATCCGTCCCAGAAGCTCCTGTTTCTGGGCATGATCTTAGATACGGCATCACAGAGGATCTTCCTTCCAATAGACAAAGCCCGGGATATCCGGTGGTTGGTTCAGCTGCTCCTCAGACCAAAGAAGGTGTCCCTCCTTCTTTGTCTGCGTCTCCTGGGGAAGATGGTAGCGGCCTTCGAGGCACTACAGTTCGGGCGATTCCACTCCAGCTGGACCTACAGTGTTTCAGCTGGACCTACTAACACAGGGGTCAGGGTCTCATCTGCTTCTACATCGACAGATTCATCTGAGTCCAGCTACCAGAGTGGCCCTTCTCTGGTGGACACAATCCAACAATCTTTTAGCGGGCCGGAGATTCAGAGTGCGGGACTGGATCATCGTAACAACGGACAGCCTTCGAGGATGGGGAGCAGTAGTCCTCGATTATCACTTTCAGGGTCGATGGTCCCCTCTAGAACAAAAGTGGCCCATAAATGTGTTGGAACTCAGAGCGATTTACAATGCTCTGATAGAAGCAACAGAGTTTCTAAGAACTCATCCGGTAAGAGTTCAGGCCGACAACGCGACGGCCGTCGCGAACATCAACTGCCAAGGAGGGACTCGGAGTCGCAGGGCCAAGTAACTCAGGTTCTCAGGTGGGCCGAGAGCCAGTCAGTAATCCTGTCGGCGGTATTCATCCCGGGTGTGGACAACTGGGAAGCAGATTACCTAAGCCGCCAGGATATCCATCCCGTTCAACGCGCTGATACGTTGATGGGGATGTCCTCAGGTGGACCTCATGGCGTCATGATTGAATCGTCAGCTCCCGGTATACTGTACGTGTCAAGAACTTGAGATCCGCAGGCAGTGGCAGTAGACGCTCTGACAGTTCCGTGGATCTAGGACTTCGCTGACCTTTTTCCTCTGATTCCACTTCTTCCTCGACTGCTAAAAAAGGATAAAACATGAGTCAGCCTCTGTCATTCTCGTGGCTCCGCACTGGCCTTGGAGAAGTTGGTTCTCGGACCTTCGGTCCCTATTGGCAGATGATCCGTGGCCCCTTCCTCTGTGCCCGGACCTGCTGCAGCAGGGTCCTTTCATACACTCCAAACCATTGTCCTAAGATAAAGAGGAATCCCAGACTCTGTTATTCCCACCATGCTACGTGCCAGGAAACCAGTTTCGGCTGCGCATTATCATCGCCTCTGGCGTTCTTATATCTCGTGGTGTTCCAGTCGGGATCTTCCCTCTAGGACTTTTCGGTGTCCCGGTTTCTGTTTTTTTTTTTCTTCAGACTGGTCTGGATTCTGGCCTTCGTCTTGGAACTTTAAAGGTGCAGGTTTCTGCCCTTTCCATTTTCTTTCAACGGCAATTGGCCCTCATTCCTGAGGTGCAGACGTTTCTTCAGGGAGTCTTGCGGTTGCAGCCTCCTTTTTTGTACCTCCGATAACTCCCTGGGTCTTGAACTTGGTGCTTCTGTTTCTTCAGTCGTCCATGTTTGAACCTTTGGAAGAGGTTGATATTCAGTACTTGTCTTGGAAGACGGTCCTCTTCCTGGCTCTAGCATCGGCTCATAGAATTTCTGAATTGAGTGCTCTGTCCTATAAGCCACCTTACGTTCTGTTTCATGCTGATAGGGTGGAACTCCGGACGGTAGCCGCCTTCCTTCCCAAGGTAGTGTTGGCTTTTCATATTAATCAGCCTATTGTGGAGGACTCTGGTGGCTCTTCTACCTTGGATGTGGTTGAAGCACTCCGCATCTATGTTGACAGGACTGCTTCCCTCCATAAGTCTGAGTCGTTTTTTGTCCTCTATGATGCGGTTCGGAGGGGTTGGCCAGCGTCTAAGCAGACTTTGGCACGTTGGATCCCGCTGACATTCATCAGGCTTAGGTTAATGCCGACCGCCAGCCTCCTTCGTCCATTTTGGCTCATTCCACACGTTCTGTGGGTGCATCATGGGCGGCCGGTAGGGGAGCCTCCACGTCACATTTGTGCCGTGCGGCCACTTGGTCTTCAGTTCACACGTTTGTCAAGTTTTACAAATTTGATACGTTCGCTGTTTCGGCATACCGTTTTGGCCACCTAGTTCTGCAGGTGCCGCAGAGCGCTCCCGCCCGTGGGGAAAACTTTGGGATGTCCCCAGCGTAAGCACCTCCAGTGTCCCCTAGTGGATGAAAGAGAAAATGGGATTTTGGTACCTACCGGTAAATCCTTTTCTCTGATTCCACAGGGGACACTGGACTCCCACCTCAGCGCTCTTCGCCTGCCTGTTTGGTTTTGTTCCGTATGTTGTATGTTTTGATTATTGTGTGTTCTTCTCTCCCTTTTACTCCACTTGTTCTCCATCTCCTCTCGGTCTTCATTTTCTAAACTGAGGGCTGATGTGGTATAGAGGGGGAGGAGCATCACACTTCTAGATTATTTTAAAGTGCCAGCTCCAGTTATCCACGCCTCTATACCCCAGCGTACGCACCTCCAGTGTCCCCTGTGGAATCAGAGAAAAGGATTTACCGGTAGGTACCAAAATCCCATTTTTACACAAGGTAATAAAGCCAACCTCACAATCCTATTCATTAACAGTTACTTGCTTGTGATAATTATGGTTTGAACGCCCTGTAGGGGGCAGCGCATGTGCAGCTTGAAGACAGGCAGCGAAGAGACTAGCTGCAGCATTAAAAAAAGACACCTTCCTTTTCCCCATCTATTTGCCCACATCTCCATCCGCCTGCCCACCAACCCCACCGGTGACTGTGTCTGCATCCAGCCCAAACCACCTCATCCTCCGCAGAGCTGCAGCCACCACCGCCGCCGGAGTCTGTGCCGCCTCCCTGCTGAGACATGTGGCCCTATTTCAGTCCCCCGCCACTGCTGTGCCCTTTCCCAAAGTCACAGAAGGAGAGCTTGCGGAGCGGGAAGCAATCGGGAAGCCGACTGCCTATATACCGGCAGCCGGCTTCCCGACTGTCTTATCCCGGCATGGGTGAAATGCCGGGTGTCTAGATGTAGAAGCCCGCATTTCCCCGACGCCGGGAGACCAGCGCCCGGCATCATGATCGTAGTGATGCAGGGCGCCACGAGTGGACAGCCGCAGGGGGGGAGGGTTAAGTTTAGGGCTCCCGAGGGGGAATTAGGGTTAGGCACCCCCCCGGGGGGGTTAGGGTTAGGCTAGGGGTAGGGAGGGTTAGGGTTAGGCACCCCCAGGGGGGACTTAGGTTTAGGTACCGGGGAAGGGTGTGGTTAGGGTTAGGCACTTAGAGGGGGGATTAGGGTTAGGCACTTGGGGGGAAGTTAGGGTTAGGCACCCCCGGCGGTATTTCATACCCATTCCCGCGGAGCTGGGAGGGAGATGCTACAGGTAAGAGGGCACAGCTGTACACCATTATTGTTAAGTTCCGAAAAAAATGCTTTTTCGGAACTTGATGAATTACATAATTTCAACGTCCCCATACTATAGTATGTGGATGTGGAAATTATCAGTGGACAATTGTTACCAGGAGATATCAGTGATAACTTACAGGAATGATGAGTTACGTTGACACTTAATTTATACAAAAGTAGGTGAAAATCTTAATAAGTGATTATGAATTGACCCCTTATTAACAGTTAATCATATGGCGCCTTCGTATTACGCAGCACCTTACAGAGAATATTTAATCATTCACATCAGTATCTGTCTCATTCGAGCTTATATTCTATATTACCTACCACACAAACACATTATGGATCATTTTTGTCAGAAGCCAATTAACTGAGAACCTCCCCCCTCACCAAAAAAGAAAAAAGAACACTGAATAAGAGACAAAACAACTAATATTTATCTTAGGGGGTGAAAGTGTTTTATTTATATACTAGCTGGAGTACACAGCGTTGCCCGGGATTTTAAGAATGTTTGTTTACACATCATCCTCCAACAAACCTCTCCTTAGGCAGGCCACATGAAAAGTGTGACAAACTTCCCCATCCACAGTCCTAAGGTCTTCGAAGGAAGTAGGACCTGTAACGTTGTAAAGCAAACTTCGGAGATAGAAGCATTCAAAATTTGTCAGATGTACAATGTAAACACGGCCAAGAGCTTCTGTTGCTCTGATACCAGGATGACTGTGTACTTCCTGGTTGCTGGATTGCACTATGAAATGCACAGAAACTACTTCCAGTTCCTTGTGCAGCTGTTTCCGGCATTCAGGGTCTCCACGGTGTATAAGATTCATCCAATCGGTTTTATCCTTCAGGGGCTGACAAAGAAATGAACCGGAAGTAGCCTCTGTGCGTTCCATAGTGCGGTCCAGCAACCAAGGAGGTAGACAAAAAAGTTTGGTCGCCACTGTTGACACCATCTAGTTGTGTAAGCTCATGCATGAGCAAGTATAAATAAAAATTTGTGCTGCAGAGCTGCGTTTTTGCATCCCAGTATAGTTGCCATCTCTATTGGCCTGATTGTACATCAGATGGATCTCTCCTCATGGATGCAGACATCAATTTTGACCCTATTCAGACTCATAATAAGCCTGGTTTAATATCAGTAGTGGTTTCTCAATGCAGGTTTGTTGACTGTGTCGACAGGGCAGGGGGGTTCTCAATGCAGGATGTCGGCAGTGCGGGGGTGCCGGCGGTGTCCTCAGTGCAGCTTTGCTGACTGTGTTGGCAGTGCAAGGGTGTTCTCAATGCAGGGTACCGGCTGTGTTGGTAGAACGGGGGTGCCAGAGTTGTCCTCGGTGCATGTGTGCACCGAGGACAGTGTCAGCAGTGCAGGGGTGCTAGTGGTGTCCTCAGTGTGGGAGTGCCGGTAGTGTCGGCAGTGTGGGGGTCGCTAAGGGTGTACTGAGTATGTGGGGCAGCATTGCAGGGGTGCCGGCAGTGTCAGCAGCGGTGGTGTCGGCAGCGGGGGATGCTGCCAGTGGATTTGCTGGCGATGTAGGCAGCGGGGGGTGCCGGCGGTGTCAGGCAGCGAGGGATGGCGGGCACCATCTTCTTATGCTTCCTGTGTGCATATTAAATGGGCTTAAATGATGTTCAGAGACTTACATTATATGCTACAGAATAAAATTCCATAATTCCTTAGTATGTAGCAAAATGCATGTTATAAAATCAAATTATGAAATGAAACAAAAATAAAATTTTTATATTTTTATTATTGACCTTGCAGATGGCCCAAGAAGAATGGTGTCCAAAGCTGCATATTACAATAAACCAAACAGGACAATGCTTTTATTCTTCTTTGGTGTTTTAGGTGTAGAACCATGAGAGATCTTGGCTTGTAAACTGTGGGCTAAATCTTTTGTAATTCCAGACCTGACCTATAGAGGGCGAATGCTATGCAAAAATTGTGTTTTGTAATTAATTAAAAATTAACAGTAATTCATTTCGATTTCAAATTTTTTTAGTTGCCTCTGCCGTGTTTTTATACACTCATATGTAAAATTTCACGATCTTGGCTTGTAAACTGTGGATTTGTATAGAAAGACAGAATGACAGAAGGACAAATCTTAATTTTTATATAGTAGATTAGTGGGGCCAATATAATATGTGATACAGAGGCTTGCAATGGAAAAATTGTCTGAAAACAAATAGCTGATTTTTATAGGCTTTTGGGTGCTATTTTCAGAAAATATTCTAAAATACGTTCCATCACGTACCATTTTTCTACAAATTCGAATTTAATTTTCAGTATTTCCAGAATTACTGGATTAAGCTTTAGAACAAAAATTTAATTATAGCGCTTTGCGAACATTTTTTATACTATCAAGTTTTGACGAAGGAGCATTCGAAGAACAAAGAGAGGTAATAAGGGGGGGTGATTATAATGGGTGCCATGAGTCAAAAGTGTTTGAAACATAAATGGAAACAGTTGAAAAAGAAGCCTTGGAAGCTTTCAAATAAGTCGTAAAGAAATTTCTAGGGAACAATAAGGACCCTAACTTTCAGTATATCATAGAAGACGTGCTGATGAAATACAACGACTTGGGTTGTTCGATGAGTTCAAAGGTGCGCTTCCTGAATTCTCATTTAGGGCTCTATTTATTAACATTATTTTTACTAAAATAAAGTGAAAAAGGGTGTTTTCACAACCTTTTCACATTATTTTAGTTTCACCTGTAGTTACTATAGGGCAATTGGAGTAGAATTAGTAAAATTCTACTCCAACCCCTAATTATCACTTATTTTCAGTAAGCAGATCGCATTTCCCATAATTGTAATGGGAAATGTGATCTGACCATAGTTACTAAAAATAAATTGAAAAAAAATACCGGGGGAAGCCCTGTGATAATAACGCCACCTGGAGGTGGCGTTATCCAGGGTCTCCCCCGGTTACCGGGCTCCCACTCTGCTCTAACGGGGAGAGCAGTGGCGGGAGCCGGTACCAGTAATCAGCTATGTGGTCTAAATAGACCGCAAGCTGATTGCTGTAAAAAAAAGAAAAAAAAAATGAAACATTTTTTTTTACTTACTTGAATCCAGGGACCGGTGATCGGGCCTCCGGTGATGGCTCCTCTCCGGTCAGCTGGTCTCCCACAGTGCACTGCTGCCCGGTCATAAGGCCCCAGTGCAGTATGGGAGATCACCTGATCGGGAAGCCCGGAGAAGATCACCGGAGGCCAGGAGGATGCAGGTAAGTGTAATGAAGGGAGGGGGTGGTCGCGGGGGTCCGCGATCGCGGGGGGCGGGGCTTAGCATTGGTGGGGGGTAGCAGCGACGGTGGGTCGGCGCATGCGCGGGCTCTTAGTCGCTGTATTTTTTCCGAAAATACCGCGACTAGAGTGCGGATGGGATCCGCAGGGACAGAGCTGTATCGCAAGCTCTGTCCCTGCAAGGGATTTATAGTAAATCCCTGTGATATTGCCTGAATTCGCAATGCGAATTCACTCGGTAATATCACACTACAATCCGCATTCAATATGCGGATTGTAGTAAATAGAGCCCTTAGACTATTTGCCTGAAAATCTTGGTGCTGTAAGTGAAGAGCAGGGGGGGAAGATTTAATCAAGATATCAAGGAGATGGAACGCAGATCCCAGGGTAGATGGAACGTTAACATGATTGCGGACTGCTGCACAGGGAAGAGCCGCAAACTGTCTTCAAGAGAAAACGTACCACAGGGAGCTTTGAAGGAAAAAGGAAAAGGCAGTATAAGGACTTGTAAACATGCAGAAAACTATTTTTAAGGTTCTTTACAAAGTCAGTATGGATTTCTATCAATAATTTTGTTGGTAAAACTATTTTTTTTATGTTTTTTACAAATAAATGTTTATTTCCCCATATTTTTGGAATTCACTTTGTGAAAAAACCTTGTATGATAGAGAAATTTGGTGGTCATATTTGAAATCAGCATGCCAAAAACCATAAAGAAGTGAGTTTTAAAAGTGATGTTGCCCATAGCAACCAATCAGATTCTACTTAACATTTAATTAGCACCTTCTAGAAGATAATAGCTAGAATGTGGTTGCTATGGGCAACATCACTTTTAAAACTCACTTCTAAAAACTCTCACTTTATTAAAGTTACCCCTAAGAATCAGTCATCAATTTGCAGACGATTTTCAATGACCCCAATTTTGCAGGCCTGTGGGGCAATATATTTTTTTCACATTATATTATGGTGCCAGTATTATACCATAATTAAATTTACAGGGACACCACTTATTAATTCATGTCACTCACTATAAATAGTGTTGCTCCATCATATATAATTATTACAGTTAAAATCATCAATTTCTGGCGTCAAAACCACCAGCAGTTTTGCCATTTGTAAACCACAACACAGCGTTGGCAATTCCAGGACCATCCTCCAAGCCGCCTAACAGTAAATCCAGCTGCATGGAAGTGAAAACCGCAGGCAATATGTGGCACTTTGTAAAGTGATAGCAAACACTTTTTTTCCCCCTAAAATTCCCCCGAGAAGTTATTGTTCCATAAACACTGTAAACATATTTGCTGTCTATATTTAAACGCTACGTGTTCCATTCTGACTGTTTGACTCTTTTAAACGCACTGGAAGTGATCAAGGAACTTTAAAATGATAATGATTAAAAAGACATATCAGACATGGGTCAAACTGGATCAAACATTAAGTAACACTGATTGGGTTTCTTTCTGGTTATAAGACTTTATATCTAACCTGGCACAGAAGGGGTTAAGCCTGGTCTCCGACCATGCATGTGAAATCTCGGCTGCTACCTATGCGGATTGCAGAAGATGGTATAAAAGCATACTAGCCAAAATCGAAAACATATGGTCACACCCCAAGGCAACACAAAGGCAATAACTGTGTAGATTTTTGCAGAGGACGCGCTGTCATACCACAAGCTGCCATCACGGGGGGAGAAAAAAATGAAAGAATTTTAATATAGCTGTCTGGCCAAGTATATTAATTTAAATTGAATGTGTTTTTTTTCTGATACTATAGCTCTGAGGCATAATGTTCTCCTGGCGAGCCGCTTCAAAACCTTCTCTATGTTTCAGAAGATTCTCATCAGATTATGAGCATAGCCTTTATCTCCACTGCGCATTTTTTGGGGGACATCCAGTAAAATGTATTATATAACTATTTTTTTCTCCCGGAAGATTCTTGGTTCTCACTGGGAAAACATTCTGTCACAAACTGTTACAATGTTTCCAAACAGAAAACATCTATTGGAAATTTGCATAATAGCAAAACCGTGACAAGAGGGCCTGATTCTTGCAAGGATCGCTATTGCAATTACGCAGGCAGACGGCCGATTGTTGCGTTCTGTGCATGCGTATGTATCGCAGTGTACGTGCGCCAACACTCCCCTGTGAGCGGGGCTTCGATCACATTGACTACGCAGACCCATCACAGAGTGATTGACAGGAAGTACAGTTTGGGGGTGGTTGGCGAAACGCAGGCGTGCCAGTGCGTTTGACCGCCGTTGCAGGGGTGTGCATAAATTATCCACTGCAAAGCCATACACAGTTTGTGTACTCGCTGTGTATGATGAAGTTAGCAATTTCTGAGCTTGTGCAAGTGTGCGTGAGGCTGCGATGGTACTCGATGTCACCGATGGTTTCGCAGTCTTGCTAAGTACAGTATTACGGATGTGTGTAAGGTAAAGGGGGCGTCCTTATGTTATGCTGCGTATGACATTGCAATTGCAATCATTAGCATATCTTTGCAATGAAAAGTGATAAGAAAGTCATAAAGCACCAGCCAGTCAGCTCCCAACTGTCATCTCACAGGCCGTGTTTGAAAAATGACAGTTGGGAGCTGATTGGCTGGTACCTTATCACTTTCTTTTCACTCTGTCTCTTAACACTGCTTAGTAAATAGACCCCTAAATGTTGATGTTTTGAACAATACTATAGTATAGTTTATATCCAGCAGCAGTTTCTAACAATAAGAAGATATATATGACTATTATACTGGCTGGTAATTACTTATTTATGGTTGTTAATCATAGAGATTTTTTATTTTGTTGACTGTGGGTAATAATTACACTCACTTATATCTCTGATATCCCCTGTGATAGCTTCACAGTGCACAGCTTTGTCATAATCTAAAGGCTGGTACACACTAGTGTGTACCGAGCTCATTAGCGACGGGACCTGGCAGGGAGCCGGCATCAGCAAGTGCACACACACTTACCGATGCCGGGAACGACAGAGAGACAGCGGGGGCCATGCTGCATTCAGCAGCATGGCCCCTGCTAATGATATCGCCCATCAGGCCCGACGGGTGATTTCGCTGATGACACTCGGGAGAGCGTATCGTCAGCGACATAGCGGGTATACACTAGGGGTGTGCACCGGCCACTTTTCGTGTTTTGTGTTTTGGTTTTGGATCTGGATCTTTCTTCGTGTTTTGGATCTGGATTGGTTTTGACAAAACCACCCTTCCGTGTTTTGGGTTCTGGGTTTTGTGTTTTGGATCTGTATTTTTTTTTAAAAAAGCATAAAAACAGCTAAAATCACAGAATTTGTGGGTTTTTCTGCTCCTATGCTATTATTAACCTCAATATCCTTAATTTCCACTCATTTCCAGTCTATTCTGAACACCTCACAATAGTGTTTTTATATCCAAAAGGTTGCACCGAGGTAGCTGGATGACTATGCTAAGAGATACGAGTGGGCGGCACAAACATGTGGTCCATCTAGGAGTGACACTGCAGTGGCAGACAGGATGGCAGTTTGAAAAACTAGGCCCCAAACAGTACATAATGCAAAGAAAAAAAAGAGGTGCAAGATGGAATTGTCCTTGGGCCCTCCCACCCACCCTTATGTTGTATAAACAGGACATGCACACTTTAACAAACCAAACATTTCAGCGCCAGGGTCTCCCACACGACTGTGGCTGAAATGATTGGTTCGTTTGGGCCCCCACAAAACAAGCTGGCAATTAATCTGTCCCTGCACAAACTGGCTCTACGGAGGCAAGATGTCGTCCTCATCCTCCTCATCCACTGATTCCTCACCCGCTTCAGTGTTGTATACATCCTCATCCTCACAGAGTATTAATTCGTCCCCGCTGGAATCCACAACCACAGGTCCCTCTGTACGTTCTGGAGGCTGGTCTCCCTGGAGGAGTTGATCATTCATTTTATGAACATCATCTTCTCCACATTTTGTGGAAGCAACCTCCTACGCCTTTCGCTGACAAGGTTCCCGGCTGCACTAAACACTCTTTCGGAGTACACACTGGAGGGGGGGGGCAACTCAGGTAAAATAGAGCCAGTTTGTACAGGGACCTCCAAATTGCTTCTTTTTCCTGCCAGTACAGGTACGGACTGTCTGACATGCCTACTTGGATGCTGTCGCTGATGTAATCCTTTAACAGACAGACGCACGCTTGTCGCTGCTGCTTTAAGGATGCAGGTGCGGCTACAGCCCACACATTTCACAAAGACAGAAAAAAAAAGAAGAATTTTTGTATTGTTTGTGGAGCACACTTTGAGGGTTACACCACCCTTTAACAGACAGACGCACGCTTGTCGCTGCTGCTTTGAGGATGCAAGTGTGGCTACAGCCCACACAATTCACAAAGACAGAAAAAAAAAGAAGAATATTTTTATTATTTGTGGAGCACACTTTGAGGGTGTCACCGCCCTTTAACAGACAGACGCACGCTAGTCGCTGCTGCTTTAAGGATGCAGGTGCGGCTACAGCCCACACATTTCACAAAGACAGAAAAAAAAGAATATTTTTATTGTTTGTGGAGCGCACTTTGAGGGTTGCACCACCCTTTAACAGACAGACGCACGCTTGTCGCTGCTGCTTTGAGGATGCAAGTGCGGTTACAGCCCACACAATTCACAAAGACAGAAAAAAAAAGAAGAATATTTTTATTGCTTGTGGAGCACACTTTGAGGGTGTCACCACCCTTTAACAGACAGACGCACGCCTGTCGCTGCTGCTTTAAGGATGCAGGTGTGGCTACAGCCCACACATTTCACAAAGAGGAAAAAAAAGAATTTTTTTATTGTTTGTGGAGCGCACTTTGAGGGATACACCACCCTTTAACAGACAGACGCACGCTTGTCGCTGCTGCTTTGAGGATTCAGGTGGAATCTAGATGGGATTTGAAACCGGGGACACACTACCTCCATCAATTGTTTAAATCCCACTGCACTAATGGCGGATACCGGACGCACGTCTAACACCAACATAGCAGTCAAGGCCTCAGTTATACGTTTTGCTTCAGGATGACTGCTGTCGTACTTCATCCTCATCGCTAGGGACTGTTGGAGGGTCAATTGTTTAGTAAAAGTAGTGATGTTCCTAATTCCTCTCTGGGATGATGAACAACTCCCAGCAGCAGCAACAGCACTAGGAGGAAGTGGTTCTTGATCTTTCCCTATTTTATTTTTATTATATTGATATATATACGTGCGGCTAAGGTGCACACAAACACAGAAAATATTTTTTTATTTTTGCTGGAGAGTAGTGCACTTTGTGGGTTACACCACCCTTTAAGAAATGAGCCAGCCGGCTCTTTACTTATGGGACACAGGCGCACGCGCTGCTCCTTTGTTGATGCACGTGCAGCCACAGTGCACACAATTCACAAACACAGAAAATATTTTTTTATTTGGTTTGGAGTGTACTTTGGGGGTTACAGCACCCTTTAACGGTCAAGCCAGCCGGCCCTTTACTTATGACACAGGCGCACGCTTGGCACTACTTTGTTGATGCACGTGCGGCTACTGCGCACACAATTCACAAACACAGAAAATATTTTTTTATTTGGTTTGGAGTGTACTTTGGGGGTTACAGCACCCTTTAACGTTCAAGCCAGCCGGCCCTTTACTTATGTCACAGGCGCACGCTTGGCACTACTTTGCTGATGCACTTGAGGCTACTGCGCACACAATTCACAAACACAGAAAATATTTTTTTTTTTAGCACTTGGGGGGAGCACCCCTGACAGACAGAGCACCCCCTGGACAACACTACAGCACCCCTTTAGGACTGGGACACTGCACAGGACTTTGGAGTGGACACAGCCCCTATAGACAACTGACTGCACAACACAGTCCAGCCAGCCCCTATGGACTTTGAAGTAGTGGACACAGCGCCTATTAACAACAGCAGCACAGCACAACACAGCCAGCCCCTATGGACTTTGAAGTAGTGGACACAGCGCCTATTAACAACAGCAGCACAGCACAACACAGCCAGCCCCTATGGACTTTGAAGTAGTGGACACAGTGCCTATTAACAACAGCAGCACAGCACAGCACAACACAGCCAGCCCCTATGGACTTTGAAGTAGTGGACACAGCCCCTATGGACAACAGCAGCACAGCACAGCACAGCACAACACTACTCTGCACTACACTACACTACACTACACAGCCCAGCCAGCCCTAACTCCCACCCTCCCTCTTCACTGTCCACAGCCGAGTGAGAAAATGGCGCCGACGCGGGTACCTTATATAGGATCCAAAACCCGCGAGACCCGGAAGGCGGGATGATGACGTTTTGCCTCGATTTCAGATCCGAGTCAGGCGGGAAAAGTCGAGCCTGACTCGGATCGGCCCTCGGATCGGGGGGGCTTGGGGGGGTTCGGATTTCAGAAATCCGAACCCGCTCACCCCTTGTATACACTGCCCTATATGACGCTCCGATTCGCCGTAAAGGATTACATATCGTCTAGTGTGTACCCGACATTAGTGTGCAAGCTCTCATGGGACGGCCCCCTGTCCTCTTGTTCCTTCCTTAGCGCTATTGATATCACCTTCGCTCCTTGGGATTAAATCTAAGTAAAGCAAAATAATAAAGCAAAAATAGCAAGTACTGTAACTGTGTACCTGGGCAAAGCATGATCCAATGCAAGGGGTACAAATACATTATTATTTTAGTATGCAGGGTAAATATTGGCTGTTTGTGCATGTAGGCCACAAATGATGGACAGCTTTATTTTTACACTGCAATTTAGACCTGAGTTTGTACCATACTTGCCTACCCTCCCGGAAATGCCGGGAGGTGCCTGAAAATCGGACGGTGCACCAATCGGTATTACAGCGTGCACGGGTGCGAAAAGTGGGCTTCTCAGTCTTTGCACATTCAGCCGCATGAATGTACACAAGGGATGGCGTTTGTAGCGGCAATTGCATAAGCTTGCAGATGGGCGACCGCCAATAGAGGAAGCTTCGTGCCCTATTGCATGAGACTCAGAATCAGGCCCACAGTAAAGGGCAGCAGCGACACCCACACAGCCGGTTATCCTCCTATGCCCTTGTCATCACAGGACGGTGATAGCAGATGCCGTAAAAAAATGCTCTATTATTTAGATAAAGCATTTTTCCTCTAACATTTTGAAAATATAATTTTTTATTTTTACATTTTTTTCCATTAAGTAATTATTATTATTTTTTTATTGAATGTGCACCTGGAACAAGAACCTTAAAGTTGTTGATTCAGCATTGCTACATATGCTTTTTTTGGCATTTGGTATGATTTACCGCCGGTTCAAATCCCAGCAACGGCAGCCGACAGAGGAGGAAATCCCGATCGTCCTAAAGGTAAGTATATACTAACCTAATTCTACCCCCTAACCCTAACCCTCCTTTAGGGTGCCTGACTCTACCCTCCCCCCCTGTGCCTAACCCTAATCCCCCCCCCTCTAAGTGCCTAAACCTATCCCCCCATTCCCCGCTGCCTAAATCTAAATCCCCTGGGGTGGTGCCTAACCCTAACCTTTCCCCGGAGGTGCCTACCCCTAACCCTCCCACCCCCTAGCCTAACCCTAACCTCCCGATGGGGTGCCTAACCCTAAGTTCCCCCCGGGAGTCACTAACCTAACCCTCCCCCCTGCAGCTGTCCGCTCGGCATCACTTCGATCGGGATGCCAGGCGCCGGTCTCCCGGCATCGGTAAAATGACAGGCGTCTAGATTTAGACGCCTGTCATTTAACCCTCACTGGGATTAAGAAGTTGGGAAGCCGGCTGTCGGCATTGCGACGGCCGGCTTCCTGAACGTATACCGTTTTTTTGGTTCAGAGACGTTTTTACTTTTATATTCAAATATTATACATATTTACTAGAAGATTATTTACTGGCAAATATTATTCATATTTCTGAGAATAACGATCCACTTGTTGTAATGCGTTGCATTATAATTTACACTGGGAGTGAAGGATTGAACAACCCAGTTACTGTATAAAGTGATACTACAGTATACAGGGCTGGATTAAGGCTTGTGGGGGCCCCTGGGCTACTCAGTTGTGGGGGCCCCACCAATAATATTGACCCTCCCACTCCCAATGATATTGAAACCCCCCCAAACCCCCTCCACACCCCACACCCCTGCCCACACACCTGCAGTCACTGCTACTGCTATACTCCTTACCGGCAGCGTAGGCTGTGGTGATTCTTCTTCCAATCAACCTAGAATTGCTGTAGATACTACTAGGTTACTTGTTCCAGTGGGGCTGCGGTTAGTGCGCTGAGCTGACGGGATCTTACAGCTGCAGCTGCTGCAAACCCGCCACTGACAGAGCGGCTGCTGTTGGTGTTATTTTAGCCGGCAGTTGATGTTCAGAGCCGCCGGTGATCTGTCCTAGTGGTGCACAGTAGCAGTGGTACCACGAGCTGCTGGTGCTGTTTGAATGCACGGTGGAAATGGGCGGAGGACATGTGGGGGCCCTGGGTGACTGCCCCATCCGCCCCCCCTATAATCTGGCCCTGTTAGTATATTCTAAATAATGATCTCTCTATTATTTGATAGCTCATGAAAATTAGTAACTAGTGGATCTCCTTTTTTTTTAAACATAGTTTATTAAATTTACCCTGAAATTAGAGCCCTCAATTAGTTAGGATTGGCATGATTTTTTGGGTATATATTAGATATCATTTTTTGGGGAGTCCCTAGTCCAGCGCTGGAGATAAACACATCTATCTATCTGGAACAGTGCAGATCACACATGCTCAAAGGGGAGCCTGACAGTGTGCTAAGAGCTGAGCACTGTCCTAATTATTATATATTGTTTAATCAGTAATGTGTATAAATTTGTGAAGGAGAAATAATAGCGTCACTGTATGTCTAGGTCACTGGTTCTCAAACTCTGGGCCTGATTCAGAGCCGGACGCTATTTGCGAACGGTCGTTCAGAAAAAGGGGCCGGCTATTTAAATTGGGCGCTCGCTCTTTGCGATCTATGAACGCCTCTATATCTGAGCGAGCGAACGAAACATGCGCTCGCTATTTTGTAAAGACGCCCTTTGGCCGTTCGCATCACACGTCATCTCTGGTATTTATTAGATTAATCGAGTACATCGAAAGGCGTCTGAACTGCTCGCAGTGCTTGTGGTAGGTTTTACTTCCCGCAATCACTGCGAGCAGTTCAGGCTAAAAGACAACCAAGTGACGTGGTCGATGACGCTGCTTTGTTAATTATGCACTCCCATTAAACGCCCTTTTTGACCGTTTGGCACGCCTGCGTTCGGATCTCCACTCCCCGTTTTCAAGCACCTTCCCCTGTTACCACCCACAAACGCCTCATTCTGTCACTCAAATTAGCAGGCCCTCGCTGTTTTGCTAGCGCACGATTTCTGGCCGCAATGACTGGTTGGCGCATGCGCATTACGACCCATACGCATGCGCAGATGTGCGAACATCACTCGGGGCGAATGAGCGGCCGCTTACGAGCGGCTCTGAATCAGGCCCACTGTCCTCAGGACCCTTGACAGGTCACGTTTTCCAGGTCACCCAGCAGGTACACAGGTGTATTCATCACTCACAAACACATGTTAAGAGATCCACAGGTGAAACTTATTTTACTTGTGATTCTGTGAGGAGATCCGAAAAACATGCACTGTTTGGGGTCCTGAGGCCTGAGTTTGAGAACCTATGGCCTAGGTCAGTGCTTCCCAAACTGTGTGTCGCGGCACCCTGGGGTGCCTCGGGACACTTGCAAGGGTGCCTCAGGTTGATGGTCCAGGACCAAATCAAATGCTTTATGGTCAATGTAATGTAAATATTTGGACAAACAGAAGCACAAACATGTTCACTACTATATAACCAAACCTAAGGACGACAGGGGAGCACAATTTACTTCACTTTACTACTTCACTATATTTTTTTCTGAATTTCTTAATAACAAACTTTTGGCTTTGGGGTGCTGTGAAAACAATGCTGATACTCTAGGGCACCGTGATTAAAAAAAGTTTGGGAACCACTGGTCTAGGTGATCAGCTGTACAAGGACAAACTAAGCACTTGTTAAACATCTGCTGTTAATCTTGCACTGTCTCTCTATTACTGCTCTATGGGCCTGATTCCGACATTTACAGAAATCGTCAATGTTTTATGATCGGCACATGCGCAGGAGCATGTGCCGATAAAACGCAATATATCTGGTGATATATTTACTAAAAGTCGATTTTGGACGATTTTGTGTTTCAGGGTCTAAATCACACATTTACTAACTGATGATTTTTGACATTGTTTAAAAAAATGATGTAAAAAAAATCATCTATTAGCAAATGTGTGATTTTGACCCTGAAATACAAAATCCACCAAAATCGACCAAACATTGACCAAAATCGAACTTTAGTAAATATACCCCCTGGTCCTGCAATTGAATGATCTGCATATCGTACAACATGAAAATTAAATTCCTAAATAAGTCTCAGCTTGGAAGAGCATCTGAGAAACACAATATACCCCAAGACAAGGAAGAAGGGACAAGGTTATGGGCTGAGGGGAAGGTGGGGGGAAGGAAGGGAACGTAGGTGTGTCCGTGTGGGACACAACCAGGGTGGGATTAGGCCTGAGAGTACAGAAACAATTTGCTGGCTAAAGACTAAAAACAATATAGACCTTTAAAAATAGACAACTGGACCATAGTTTGCCACATGTGTAAGTAAAGCAGATGACATGACTAAAACATATATAGCAGCTGCCAGGGTGGGGTTTTTTGATCCATCAGTAATAACTTGTGCTTGTACTTGGCACTATTACAGGGTTGGGTATGAAATCCCGGTGGCTTAATAGCCGCCGGGTGAAAGTGGAAGACCGACAGCAGGAGAATCTTGACGGCGCAAGTAAATCACCTAACCCCCCCTCCCCCCTTACTCTCCCTTGGGGGTGCCTTACCCTAAGTCCCCCAGGGGGTGCTCAAACCTAACCCCCCCTCCCTGCACCCTAAATCTAAAATACCCGGGGGGTGCCTAACCCTAAACCTTCCTTCCCCTAACCCTCCTCGGGAGATGCCTAAACCTAACCCCCCCCCCTCGAAGAGGACGTCTGGACTTACCTTGTTTGGTCCGGCGTCCTTTGGCGTTCAGGTGTCGGGATTAAGATAGGAGCCGGTATTTTGATGCCTATCTTAAGTCCCATGTTAGGCCTCCACAGTTGGGATATAGACTGGCGGCATTTAGTGACTACATCCCCTATTATAGATATATGGCAATGTTCTTGAGTAACCTCTGTAAAATCTTCTCAGTAAACACATCTGTTCTCATATATAATACCAGTAAAAAGTTTTAGAACACCCCAATTTTTCCAGTTTTTATTCAAATTTATGCATTTTAATGTCTCAATGAAATTAAAGCATATAACAAATAAACAATGGGAGATGAAAAAGAAATTGTAAAGTCATTCTTTAATAAATTTTAATCTAAATTTTAGCCGCCTTTTTGCAGACATAAGAGTCGAATACACATGTGGCGTTCTTTCTGCAATGGAAATCACATACTGTTTGGGTTCTTCCCAGCACTGTTGTAGAAATTCCCACAGATGTGCTGAACCCATAGGTGCCTTTGCTTTCACCGTTTTGTCCAGTTTAATCCAAGCCAGCTGGACGTGGTGTAGGTCTGGAGACTGTGTGGCCATTACATGATATGAAGCCTATAGTCTTGTTCTTTTCATTAAAGGTAGTTCTGACGGGATGTAGTTAATAGACCGGCGGTCTATACCCCGACAACTAAAGCTCGATGGGGAACTTAAGATAGGTGTCGAAATACCGACGCCTATCTTAATCCCGATGCCGGAATACAGATGGACGCCGGACCGATCGAGGTACCTCTGGGCATCTTAGTACTCAGGGGTGGGTGGGGGGGGGAGGGGTGTTAGGTTTAGGGACCGTAGCAGGGTTAGGTATTGGGGGGGAGGTTAGGGTTAGATACCCATAGGGAGGAGAGGCTAGGGTTAGGCACCCATAGGTAGGAGGGTTAGGGTTAGGCACCTCCGGGGAGAGGTTAGGGTGGAATACATACGAATACACACAAGTCCTGCGGTTCAAATCCCGACAGTGGCAGGCCGACATGGCTGAAAATCCTGATCGTCCCCAGGTAAGTATCAACTAACCTAACCCCTCTAACCCTAACCCTTCTTAGGGGTGCCTAACCCTAACCTTCCCCCAGTGCCTAACCCTAATCCCCCCTCTAAGTGCCCAAACCTAACCTCCCCTTCCCCGCCGCCTAAACCCCCGAGGGGGGTGCCTAACCCTAAGTCCCCCCCAGGGGGTGCCTAACTCTAACCCTCCTTCCCCTAGCCTAACCCTAACCTCCCAGGGGGATGCCTAACCCTAAGTCCCCCCGGGAGCCCTAAACCTAACCCTCCCCCCCCGCGCGGCTGTCCGCAGCGGTGCCCGGCATCACTTCGATTGGGATGCCGGGCGCCGGTCTCCCGGCATCGGTAAAATGACAGGCGTCTAGATTTAGACGCCTGTCATTTAACCCTCGCCAGGATAAAGCAGTCGGGAAGCCGGCTGACGGGCTTACGTCCACCGGCTTCCCGATTGCATACCGTCAGGGTAGGCAGCCCCCCGGGAGGGTTAGGTTTAGGGTGCGGTAAGGGGGGGTTAGGGTTAGGTACCACTAAGGGAGGGTTGGGGGGGGAGAGGGGTAAGGATAGGGTACTTACATACCCTGTCAGGATCTTCTCTCTTTGGGCTGCCGGGGGTTGTGATATGAACCAGTGACTATTCAGCTGCCGGTATTTCATACCCAGTAGCCTGGAGGCATGTTCTAGGTCAGTATCTTGCTGTAGGATGAACCTTGACTGACTAGGCCTAGACCAGAGGGCACTGCATCGCCCTGCAAAATGCTGAGGTAATGCTGGGTCTGATTTAGAGTTTTATGCTAATCACACAGTCGCTGCATCTCAGTACGCAGCGGCTGTGTGATAATACGCTAATGCTGCAGGAGGCGTCTTGTGTATATAGATGCCTCCAGCCGGCTTCTCTGATGACACAGCATTGGATCATCTGGGTGAACATCTGTCATCTGAGAAACCCTCAGGTTTCTCAGGATGACTGGAATACATGCTGCTGAAGCCAATGAAACTGTGTCCGTGGATGCAGCCACTGGCTTCAGCATACCCAGAAAATGCTCTTGCTTGCTGCATCGCTGCCTGTTGCAAACCCTCGCTCTATATCCAGAAGGCTGCAACTTGTTAATTAGGGTGTGGCGTCCAGGGCACTGCGAGCAATCTCACAGAACAAGATCTGCACATGCGCAGTACGACATCTTTTCATGCGCAGATCTCACACCATCAGAGATGTACATAAACCTCACGGGATGGCATACATTTCTGAATTAGGCCCACTTTTGGTTTAGACTTCCAGTTACCCTGTGCAAGTCACAGGCTTGGGATCCCGCAAAAGGACCCCAGACCATAATGCCTTCTCCTCTATGTGACAGTTGATGTCACTGGAGTCTATTTACTTAGCAGACGGCGCTTCCCAGCATGTTTAAAAGGGCAATGTAGCGTTCCCGCTAGGCTGTTTTAGCGGGGTGCGGCGCCTTGCCCTCCTTTTGGAGGGCAAAAAGTACCCTGCCCTCCAGAAGGAGGGCAAAAAGCGCCCTGCCCTCGCAGCCTGCGGGTGCCATCTTCACCCACGGGTCGCAGTGTTCCACGGGTGGGGAAATGTGCGGTGACCCGGTCACCGCCGGAGAATAGATGCTGGGCGCATTAAAACAAGCCATATGTACCCGTTGCCAAGCAAGAGTGAGTAGAGGGAGAGACCTAAACCACCTAGGAACCTCCTCCTTGTTATGTCACTTGGAACACATTCATCAAATATCAAAGTGTATGTCGCCAAGTTCCAAAACTCAAAACGTAACAAGTCCAGTGTCACCTACCTGCTCCCTCTCTGTGGGATCCAAGCGCCTTCGATCTCCAACACCAACACCTGCATCATCATCTACATCCTCATTTGTGATCGGAAGGAATTAAAAAAAACAATTGACTATTAAACAGTCCTTTGATAGAGGAACTAAGTATAACAGCTGTCACCCAGTTTCACAGCGGATCACTGACGCCATGACGGCTGTGCTAGTATTAGATGGTGAAATAATAAAAAATGAGGATGATAGTGTGGAGGAAGTGCAAAAGGAGGATGAGGGGGAAATTTGTGTCCTATCTGACGCTAATGTGGATGTTGATGATAAGGATGTGGTTTGCGTAAATCAGCCACCAGTGCCAGAAAAACAACTTCTTGGGTGTGGAATTATTTTAATCTAAATTCTGACTACAGTTGTGAAGGCATCTGTTCCATTTGTAAAGCCAAAGTTAGCAGAGGAAGGGACGTTAACCATCTAGGCACCTCCTCCCTGTTACATCATTTGCAGCGAGTTCATGCAATTTGTTTAACAATATTATAATTTGTAAATTAATAACAAGCAGTCCAATATCAGCTACTGTACCAGCAGTTTGGACCAACACATGCAATCTCCACCATCAACATCCTCATCATCAACCTCCTCCTAAGGTAGTCCTTCCAAAAAATGTTTTGTGGGGACCAAACAAAACAAGGAGTTCAGCCACGAAAAGTGTCAGTCCTAGTGGCTAAAGTGCTTGGTTTGTTAAACTGTGCATGTCCTTTTTAATAACCCACATAAGAGTGGGTGGGAGGGACAATTCCATCTTGCACCTCTTTCCTTTACATTTGGCACAATTTGGGGCATTGCCGACTGACATTATTATAGTTTATTAAACTGCCATCCTGTCTGCCACTGCTGTGTGGCAATGTTTCATAGATGTCTGATATTTTTTTAACTGCCATGCGTTTGTGCCGCTGCTCTGTCGCTTACTTTAGCCAGCCAGCTCGCTGCAGCCTTTGGCCTGTATTGGTGAAAAATAGTGAAACCAATATTGTGAGCTGTGAGATGGTTAAAAATGCCTAGAAATGCCTGAAAATTATTGTTATTAAGGTTAATAATACTGTAGGAACAAAAACAGGCCCAAATTATGTGGTTTTAGCTGTTTATATAATTTTTGGGAAAAAATACAGATCCAAAACCAAAACCTAAAAACAAAACACCAAGGAAAAAAATCCAAAACCAGATTCAGATCCAAAACCAGGGGAGATCCAGATCCAGAACCAAAACACGGGGGTCGACGCACATCTCTATTCTTAACATATTACTTATTCCGTGGAAAAGGCCTTTTTTGTTAATAAATCGCTGAACTCCTTCCCATCAGCTGTCCATCATCCTTGGTCTGTCCTGGATTGGCTCCTGTGGCTATTTCCTGCTGGTGCAAAGGCTGCGCTGATGCCGGTGATAGCGTTCCACGTGTTTCCGGTTTTGACGTGTCTCCTGTTATCCAGTCGAGTACCCAGTCCTCCTGTCAGCTTTTGTTGCTTGCCGTTTGTGTCATCTAGGTGGCACGGTCCGCATATCCACTACCTGCCGTTTGTGTCATCCATGCGGTGCACTCAGCACTCAGTGTCCAGAGTGCGCAGTTCTGCATCCAGCTGCTTGTGTCAACCCGGCGGCACAGCCACACTCCAGCGTCCAGATGCTTGTGTCAACCCGGCGGCACAGGCCGCACTCCAGCGTCCAGCTGCTTGTGTCAACCCAGTGGCACAGGCCGCATTCCAGCGTCCAGCTGCTTGTGTCAACCCAGTGGCACAGGCCGCATTACAGCGTCCAGCTGTTTGTGTCAACCCGGCAGGACAGGCCGCACTCCAGCATCCAAAGTACGCAATCCAGCATACCACCGCTTGTGTCAACCTGACCGCACAGGCCGCAATCCAACGTCCAAAGTACGCAATTCAGAGTACCACCGCCTGTGTCAACCTGGCGGCACAGGTCCCTCATCAGACCACTGCCCTCAAGGCTGCTGCACGGCCCAAAGGCCGCATCTTGTTCTACAGGCCACAGCTTGTCAAGCCCACAAGGCTGCTGCACGGCCCAAAGGCCGCATCTCATCTCACTGCCCTCAGGCCACGACTAGTCCAAGACGTACCAGCCCTCAAGGCTGCTCCACAGCCGCAGCTAGCCAAGTGTTCCTGCCCTCAAGGCTGTTGCTGGACTCTTCTCTCTAAATATACCTGCTCCATAACAGGATTGCCAGGAGGTGGAGCTGCTTGGTCAGACATTTGCATGGCTTGTCTGGCCATCGGTCCTACTGACATGTGCTAGAATTGCCAGATGGCCGTCTGGTCGTGTGAATATTTTTTTATTTTATTTAAAAAGCAGTGACATTTGGCCGGTCACGCATCCTATACAGACGAAGCACTGGCCTCTATGGGGGTGACATAAAGCATTTGCATATGTATTAACAAACATAATTTCACGTGCCCAGTGAGTACTTTAACCCCTGTGTCTAGATTATGCTGAATGTTTCATTTTTCAGCACATACTCTATTGGTTTTGTAATTGTAAAAAGTATGGAAAAAAATACTCAGATTTAAAATAAAACTTTTCTGCTATGAACTTTTAACATAAATATGAGTTGTAGAAATTGCAGTAAATGTAATATATACAGTTATTATACCTGCTTGTTCCTGTCATTTTCTAAGAAACTCGACAAGGAAAATAATTTGGACATTTTGCTTGGCGTTACGATGACGAGACAGAGAAGTCTTGCTTAGATTGAATCTTTGACCAGGTTTAGAGACTGAATTGGAGTGCAGCGTGAGTGGAATTGTATCAGAAAGGACTGAGGTGTACCATGGTTTACTAAGGGAAGCAGAGAGTGCATTGTGGCCATAGTAACATGGAGTGCAGCTGTATTGTGGCTCATAGTAACATGGAGTGCAGCTGTATTGTGGCTCATAGTAACATGGAGTGCAGCTGTATTGTGGCTCATAGTAACATGGAGTGCAGCTGTATTGTGGTTCATAGTAACATGGAGTGCAGCTGTATTGTGGCTCATAGTAATATGGAGTGCAGCTGTATTGTGGCTCATAGTAACATGGAGTGCAGCTGTATTGTGGCTCATAGTAACATGGAGTGCAGCTGTATTGTGGCTCATAGTAACATGGAGTGCAGCTGTATTGTGGCTCATAGTAACATGGAGTGCAGCTGTATTGTGGCTCATAGTAACATGGAGTGCAGCTGTATTGTGGCTCATAGTAACATGGAGTGCAGCTGTATTGTGGCTCATAGTAACATGGAGTGCAGCTGTATTGTGGCTCATAGTAACATGGAGTGCAGCTGTATTGTGGCTCATAGTAACATGGAGTGCAGCTGTATTGTGGCTCATAGTAACATGGAGTGCAGCTGTATTGTGGCTCATAGTAACATGGAGTGAAGCTGTATTGTGGTTCATAGTAACATGGAGTGCAGCTGTATTGTGGCTCATAGTAACATGGAGTGCAGCTGTATTGTGGCTCATAGTAACATGGAGTGCAGCTGTATTGTGGCTCATAGTAACATGGAGTGCAGCTGTATTGTGGCTCATAGTAACATGGAGTGCAGCTGTATTGTGGCTCATAGTAACATGGAGTGCAGCTGTATTGTGGCTCATAGTAACATGGAGTGCAGCTGTATTGTGGCTCATAGTAACTTGGAGTGCAGCTGTATTGTGGCTCATAGTAACATGGAGTGCAGCTGTATTGTGGCTCATAGTAACATGGAGTGCAGCTGTATTGTGGCTCATAGTAACATGGAGTGCAGCTGTATTGTGGCTCATAGTAACATGGAGTGCAGCTGTATTGTGGCCATAGTAACATGGAGTGCAGCTGTATTGTGGCTCATAGTAACATGGAGTGCAGCTGTATTGTGGCTCATAGTAACATGGAGTGCAGCTGTATTGTGGCTCATAGTAACATGGAGTGCAGCTGTATTGTGGCTCATAGTAACATGGAGTGCAGCTGTATTGTGGTTCATAGTAACATGGAGTGCAGCTGTATTGTGGCTCATAGTAACATGGAGTGCAGCTGTATTGTGGCTCATAGTAACATGGAGTGCAGCTGTATTGTGGCTCATAGTAACATGGAGTGCAGCTGTATTGTGGCTCATAGTAACATGGACTGCAGCTGTATTGTGGCTCATAGTAACATGGAGTGCAGCTGTATTGTGGCTCATAGTAACATGGAGTGCAGCTGTATTGTGGCTCATAGTAACATGGAGTGCAGCTGTATTGTGGTTCATAGTAACATGGAGTGCAGCTGTATTGTGGTTCATAGTAACATGGAGTGCAGCTGTATTGTGGCTCATAGTAACATGGAGTGCAGCTGTATTGTGGCTCATAGTAACATGGAGTGCAGCTGTATTGTGGCTCATAGTAACATGGAGTGCAGCTGTATTGTGGCTCATAGTAACATGGAGTGCAGCTGTATTGTGGCTCATAGTAACATGGAGTGCAGCTGTATTGTGGCTCATAGTAACATGGAGTGCAGCTGTATTGTGGCTCATAGTAACATGGAGTGCAGCTGTATTGTGGCTCATAGTAACATGGAGTGCAGCTGTATTGTGGCTCATAGTAACATGGAGTGCAGCTGTATTGTGGCTCATAGTTTCATGGAGTGCAGCTGTATTGTGGCTCATAGTAACATGGAGTGTAGCTGTATTGTGGCTCATAGTAACATGGAGTGTAGCTGTATTGTGGCTCATAGTAACATGGAGTGCAGCTGTATTGTGGCTCATAGTAACATAGAGTGCAGCTGTATTGTGGCTCATAGCATACCTCCCAACATTTGCATTTCATAGGTCGGGACTTCCGCGCGCCAAAGGTGCTCCCGAAAAGGGAGCGTGGCCTAGCAGCACGCCCCCGTTTACATAGATAATGGGCGTGTCCAGCATCTCTGAGATGCTGGGCTGCCCACGGGCTTCCTCCCCACACTGTGAATAGATGCCGTGCGCTCTGCTTACCCACTGCTATGCAGAGCAGCGGTGTGTGCTCCCCCCAACTTCCCCTCCATCGCGGGACACTGCGGCCTGTGAGTGGGACAGCGGGACAGTCCCAAAAAAACGGGGCTGTCCCGCTGAATGCGGGACAGTTGGGAGGTATGCTCATAGTAACATAGAGTGCAGCTGCATTGTTGCTCCTAGTAATGGAGTGCAGCTGCATTGTGGCTCATATCAGCGCCGTATCAGGACAGGAGTGCGCTCTGTGCTGCACTGCCACCCCTCTCGCTCCCCCCCGCCCCCTCCTGACCCGTAAGCGCTTACCTTTTCGAGCGGCCGTCGGGTGGAGGGCGGGGACTTCTTTAGTGTTGCTCTCCTCTCCCGCTAGCACTCCAGGAGGTCTCTTCCTGCAGACCTCCGGAGCCCGGCAGGTAACGGCCGGTGACCTTCCCAGGCTTCCGCCCTGTGCGGAGGCACCGGGCGCACCACCCTCCTTACGGCCCTGGCTCATAGTAACATGGAGTGCAGATGCATTGTGGCTCATAATAATGAAGTGTAGCTGCATTGTGGCTCAGAGTAACATGGAGTGCAGCTGCATTGTGGCTCAGAGTAACATGGAGTGCAGCTGCATTGTGGCTCAGAGTAACATGGAGTGCAGCTGCATTGTGGCTCAGAGTAACATGGAGTGCAGCTGCATTGTGGCTCAGAGTAACATGGAGTGCAGCTGCATTGTGGCTCAGAGTAACATGGAGTGCAGTTGCATTGTGGCTCAGAGTAACACGGAGTGCAGCTGCATTGTGGCTCAGAGTAACACGGAGTGCAGCTGCATTGTGGCTCAGAGTAACACGGAGTGCAGTTGCATTGTGGCTCAGAGTAACATGGAGTGCAGCTGCATTGTGGCTCAGAGTAACATGGAGTGCAGCTGCATTGTGGCTCAGAGTAACATGGAGTGCAGTTGCATTGTGGCTCAGAGTAACATGGAGTGCAGCTGCATTGTGGCTCATAGTAACATGGAGTGCAGCTGCATTGTGGCTCAGAGTAACATGGAGTGCAGCTGCATTGTGGCTCAGAGTAACATGGAGTGCAGCTGCATTGTGGCTCAGAGTAACATGGAGTGCAGCTGCATTGTGGCTCAGAGTAACATGGAGTGCAGCTGCATTGTGGCTCAGAGTAACATGGAGTGCAGCTGCATTGTGGCTCAGAGTAACACGGAGTGCAGCTGCATTGTGGCTCAGAGTAACACGGAGTACAGTTGCATTGTGGCTCAGAGTAACACGGAGTGCAGTTGCATTGTGGCTCAGAGTAACATGGAGTGCAGTTGCATTGTGGCTCAGAGTAACACGGAGTGCAGCTGCATTGTGGCTCAGAGTAACATGGAGTGCAGCTGCTTTGTGGCTCAGAGTAACATGGAGTGCAGCTGCATTGTGGCTCAGAGTAACATGGAGTGCAGCTGCATTGTGGCTCATCATAACATGGAGTGCAGCTGCATTGTGGCTCAGAGTAACATGGAGTGCAGCTGCATTGTGGCTCAGAGTAACATGGAGTGCAGCTGCATTGTGGCTCAGAGTAACATGGAGTGCAGCTGCATTGTGGCTCAGAGTAACATGGAGTGCAGCTGCATTTTGGCTCAGAGTAACATGGAGTGCAGCTGTATTGTGGCTCAGAGTAACATGGAGTGCAGCTGCATTGTGGCTCAAATTTCATTCTGTTAACTATAGTTCTCACTTTTAGCTTCCTCTTCTTTTATCCCCAGCATCTCCTGGCCTCCCCTATCTCTTCCCTGGCCCTTCCCCATGAGGCCATGGACCTTTTTCAGGTGCACTATCTTATGTCCCTATTTAAAAATGGGGAGGGAGTGGGGGGGGGTTGGATGCCAATGCTCTCTCTGGCACAGGGCACCAAAAAGTAGCGATAGCTTGTATCCAATGTTCTGCAATGCTTATATACTGTAGCTTGTGTCCCATGTTCTGCAATGTTTTGTACTGTAAGGGGTAAATTTACTAAGATTCGAGATGGTCCCGATTTTCAAAGTGATTTATCTCGTTGGAATTCACCCAAATTCGGGTGATTTAATCCCTTTTCTTTTACCAAATTTACCAACAGGCGATTTGAGGCTAAACGAGTTTGCCGATGGTGAAGCAGAACGAGATATCTCTCCCGAGTATCTCGTTTTGCAGGAGATTACTCACCCGAGGTTGAAGTGTTTTCTCTCTGCAAATCTTTCCCGAGCTAGCAGCCAGTGAGATATGTGCTTGCTGCTTGTTTGTTTTAACCCTTGTAAAAATTAGAAAAATGTTTTTTTAAAAAATGACGAGAGGTCCCCCCCCAAAACACTAACCAGCCCCGGGCTTGCCAGCCTGTCCAGGTTCTTAACATTACAGGGAAAAAAGTGTGTAGGGATCCCCTGTAATGTAAGAACCAGCACAAGGCAGTAGGGACAGAGCTGCTTTTAAATATACGGAGAAAAAAAATGACGTGAGTTCCACCGTATATTTAAAACCAGCCCTGGACTAGCGATGAACCCCCCGATCCAAGCCGGGAACTGAGTCCGGCTCGGGTTTTTCCGCCGACTCGGAACTGAAATCGAGACAAAACGTCATCATCCCGCCTTCCGGATCTCGCGGGTTTAGGAGTCTATAAAAGGTCCCCGCGTCGGCGCCATTTCTCACTTCGGCTGTGAACAGTGAAGAGGGAGGGTGGGAGCTAGGGCTGGCTGGGCTGTGTTGTGCTGCTGTTGTCCATAGGGGCTGTGTCCACTCAGTCCATAGGGGCTGGCTGGGCTGTGTTGTGCTGCTGTTGTCCATCGGGGGCTGGCTGGACTGTGTTGTGCTGCTGTCATAGGGGCTGGCTGGGCTGTGTTGTGCAGTCAGTTGTCCATAGGGCTGTGTCCACTCCAAAGTCTATAGGGGCTGGCTGGACTGTGTTGTGCAGTGTCCCGTAAAGGCTGTAGTCCTAAAGGGGTGCTGTAGTGTTGTCCAGGGAGTGATCTGTCCATCAGGGGTGCTCCCCCAAAGTGCACTCCGAAAAAAAGAAAAAAAAAATCCTGTGTTTGTGAATTGTGTGCATCAACAAAGTAGCGCCAAGCATGCGCCTGTGTCATAAATCAAGGGCCGGCTGGCTTGTCCATTTATGGGTGCTGTAACCCCCAAAGTGCACACCAAAAAAAAAAATGTTTTCTGTGTTTGTGAATTGTGGCCCTGATTCAGAGCCAGATGCTCTGACAGAGCGCTTGCTCTGAATCAGGGCTGTCCCTCTGATTTTAAGAGCGGCCTCCTGGCCGCTTGCATAGCTGTGGGTGTCCACCCACAGCTATAGCGAGCGGCCAAAATGATGGTCTATCGGGCTTGCGATGAGACCCTTGCGGTAGGGTCTCGTTGCCGCACTCCCACTGACATCACTAGTGATGTCAGTGGGGCCGGCCCCAAACGGTAGGCGTTCCCATAGGAACGCCTCCCTCTGGGCAGCCATGCCCCCGGCACACCCACCAAAGGGGGCGTGCTGTCACTTACCATCAACAGCATGCCCCCTTTGGTGCGAGACCCATAACGATGGTTTGGCCGTCGTTATTCGGGTCTCGCGCATGATCACGACGGAGCCGGCTCCGCTGTGCACATGTGCACTTGGGCAACATCGACCCGCTTGTGAGCGCTCAGCGCTCGCGAGCGGGTCTGAAAAAGTAGCTGCACATGCATCAACAAAGTAGCGCCAAGCGTGAGCCTGTGTCATAAGTAAAGGGCCAGCTGGCTCATCTGTTAAAGGGTGGTGTAACCCCCAAAGTGCACTCCAAACAAATAAAAACAATTTTTTTTCTATGTTTGTGAATTGTGTGCGCTGTAGCCGCACGTGCATCAACAAAGTAGCGCCAAGCACGCGCCTGTGTCATAAATCAAGGGCCGGCTGGCTTGACCGTTAAAGGGTGCTGTAACCACCAAAGTGCACTCCAAACAAAATAAAAAATAATTTTCTGTGACTGTGAATTGTGTGCACTGTTTTTGCACGTACATCAACAAAAGAGCAGCGCCAAGCGTGCGCCTGTGTCCCATAAGTAAAGGGCCAGCTAGCCCATCTCTTAAATGGTGGTGTAACCCCCAAAGTGCACTCCAACAAAAATAAAAAATGATTCTTTTTTGTGTTGTGAATTGTGTGCGCTGTAGCCGCACGTCCATCAACAAAGTAGCGCCAAGCGTGCGCCTGTGTCATAAATCAAGGGCCGGCTGGCTTGACCATTAAAGGGTGCTGTAACCCCCAAAGTGCACTCCAAACACAATAAAAAATTATTTTCTGTGTTTGTGAATTGTGTGCACTGTGGCTGCACATGCATCAACTAAGTAGCAGAGCCAAGCGTGCGCCTGTGTCATAAATCAAGGGCCAGCTGGCTCGTCTGTTGAAGGGTGGTGTAACCCCAAAGTGCTCCAAAAAATTAAAATCTATTTTTTTTCTGTGTTTGTGAATTGTGTGCGCTGTAGCCGCACATGCATCAACACAGTAGCAGCGCCAAGCATGCGCCTGTGTCATAAGTCAAGGGTCGGTTTGGACATCTGGTCCGGACTGAAGGACGTGCCAACAATTTCTGACATGTCTACTGTCACTGCATATGATACTGTCACCACTGACAGAATGGTGGAGAATTACATTGGTGACAACATCCAAGTAGGCATGTCAGACAGTCCGTACCTGTACTGGCAGGAAAAAGAGGCAATTTGGAGGCCCCTGTACAAACTGGCTCTAATTTACCTGAGTTGCCCCCCCTCCAGTGTGTACTCCGAAAGAGTGTTTAGTGCAGCTGGGAACCTTGTCAGCAAAAGGCGTAGGAGGTTGCTTCCACAAAATGTGGAGAAGATGATGTTCATAAAAATGAATTATCAATTCTTCCAGGGAGACCAGCCTCCAGAACGTACAGAGGGACCTTTGGTGGTGGATTCCAGCGGGGATGAATTAATACTATGTGAGGATTAAGATGTAAACAACACTGAAGAGGGTGAAGAATCGGTGGATGAGGACGATATCTTGCCTCCGTAGAGCCAGTTTGTGCAGGGACAGATTAATTGCCAGCTTGTTTTGTGGGGGCCCAAACGAACCAATCATTTCAGCCACAGTCGTGTGGCAGACCCTGGCACTGAAATGATTGGTTTGTTAAAGTGTGCATGTCCTGTTTATACAACATAAAGGTGGGTGGGAGGGCCCAAGGACAATTCCATCTTGCAACTCTTTTTTTTTCTTTGCATCATGTACTGTTTGGGGCCTAGTTTTTCAAACTGCCATCCTGTCTGCCACTGCAGTGTCACTCCTAGATGGGCCACGTGTTTGTGCCGCCCACTCGTGTCGCTTAGCATAGTCATCCAGCTACCTAAGTGCAACCTTTTGGACTAAAAACAATATTGGGAGGTGTTCAGAATAGACTGGAAATGAGTGGAAATTAAGGTTATTGAGGTTAATAATAGCACAGGAGCAGAGAAACCCACAAATTCTGTGATTTTAGCTGTTTTTATGCTTTTTTAAAAAAAAATACAGATCCAAAACACAAAACCCAGAACCCAAAACACGGAAGGGTGGTTTTGGCAAAACCAATCCAGATCCAAAACACGAAGAAAGATCCAGATCCAAAAACCAAAACTAAAACACGAAAAGTGGCCGGTGCACACCTCTACCCTGGACCCTTTCTAATGGGAGACTGATGCCACAGCCAGGGGTGCCCTTTCACCGGGCCCCCCAGCCGCAGCATCAGCCCTGACCGTTAGTCAGCCCAGGCCAGGGATCCCTGGGGAGTTGGTGACCCACCCAATAAAGGGGTACCCCTCTCCAGGGCACCCCTGGCCTAGGCTGATAGCCCAGTGCTATCCCCGCCACCCCTGTGTGGTGGGTGGCGGGTTGATTGTGTTAGGTGAAGTGTAAAAAATAGATGTATCATCATTGTCTTTACAGTGGAACTACAGGTCCCAGCAAGCCTCCCCCGCATGCTGGTACTTGGAGAACCACAAGTACCAGCATGTGGGGCATTAAGGACCCACTGGTACCTGTACTTCACCTGTAAGGAAATGGTTAAATAAACACACCTGTAAAATAAAGCTTTTTTACATACATGCATACACATACATAGTCACCTGGTTCCTGATGTTCACGTCCACTTGTCAACGTAAAGTATCCTATTGGAATTACCTGTAAAAAAAGATCCAATACTCACCTTTATGTCCCACGATGTTCTCCGCAGAAATCCAAGCCGGGCCCCTGATACAATGTAATAGCATGTTACTGCATGCTGTTACACTGCGCTACTGTCTGCTCGTGGGAACGAACAGACTTCAGTCGCGGGCCGCCGGCCAATCAGCGGCGGCTAACATTAGCGGCCGCTTATTGGCTGTAACCATGTGGAGGAGCCGCTCATTGGCTAAGCCCACATGGGTCCCAGCCAATGAGCGGCCGCTAATGTTAGCCGCCGCTGATTGGCCGGCGGTACTCGACTGAAGTCTGCTCGTTCCCACGAGCAGACAGTAGCTCAGAGCGAGCGATGTTTTGCAAAGTGCGCATGCGTATGCATCGCAGTGCTCGTGCGCAAACTAGTCCGAGCAATCGGAAAGCAATCACTCGCCTAGCAGAGACCGCCCAGCTGAATGAGTGACAGATCAAGCCATTTGTGGGCAGGGCCGGATTGATAATGGGGCGGATGGAGCTGCAGCTCCAGGCCCCCTTTCAAGATAGGCCCACAGCATCTGCTGTGCTGCTGTAGACAGGATTTTTTCCCCTGCTACAGCAGCAGCTAGTGCCCGTCTGAGGCCCTGCTTCCCCAACTGGTGGCCGCTATTCCCCGCCCCTCTGCGCCGACAGATCAAATCCTGGCATAGATTAAGCACATGGTGGCGCAGAGGAAGGCTTCACTAGCCCTCCCTGCGCCGCATTAGCATAGTGGCTCGGTGGCGCCATGTGAACTCGCGGCTTGCAAGGTTACATGTTACACTATCACATATCTGCAGCTCTGCGCCACCAAGAAAGATTGTCCCGACTCCTGGCTGCGTCCTACCAGTTAGCTGAGGCGAGCTCCGGGAGGGCTGCCCGCCTGGCCATGGACTGTCCTCCTGAGATGTCAGTATGGAACTGTCCTGCTGGCTGCTGCAGTGCTATTAGACGCCAGGTACTACAAGCTGTTTGTAACTGTATATGTAGTATATGTATATATGTATATTATTTACATGTATGTGTGTATATATATATATATATATATATATATGCTGTGTGTATATATATATATATATATATATATATATACAGTATATATATATATACAGTATATATATATATATACACACACACCACACACAGTATATATGTATATTATACACACACATATGAATATATAGTACAGTTGGTATATATATATATATATATATATAATATACAGTATGTGTGTATGTAACTGTGTATGTGTATGTATATGTATATATATATATTAATGTTGGCTGGCTCTCTCTTGCTTCCATGCAATTAATTGCACTGGAGTCCTCCTCGCTTACCAAATACCAAGCAGGAACAGATATCTTAATACATGCTACTGGTGACTGAGAAGAAATCACTCTGAACCCCACATTAATGCATCAACATTTCAGAACACTTTACTTCAGTTCTTTCGTCAGGATACACAAAAGGGATGTAGTTATGTGACTGGTGGCCTCGATGCGGCCGGTCTAAATCCTGACGGGGGAATGCCAGCAAGGGAGTTAAGATAGGCATCGAAATACCGATGCCTATCTTAATCCCAACACCGGAACACAGGAGGACGTCAGCCCAAACGAGGCAAGTCTGGCGGGCGCCCTTAGTGTTATCCGCGGGGGGGGTTCGGTTTTTGGGGGTGAGGTTAGGGTTAAGCACCCCTAGGGGGGGGGTTAGGAGCCACTGGAGGGGGGAGGGGGGATTAGTGTTAGGCACTAAGGGGGGAGGGTTAGATTTAGGCACGAAGGGGGAAGACTTAGGTTTGGGCATTAACGGGGAGGGTTAGGCTACAAGAAGGGAGGGTTAAGGTTAGGGGGAGAAGGGGGGAGGGTAAGTATACTTACCCGACCCATCGGGATACCAACCATCGGGGTGCCGCTGTCGATATTTTGACAGGAGGCATCCTGACAGCTGGCATTACATACCAATTCCACACGAAAACATACAAAGACATACCTTTTATAGACTATATATATATAAATGTACATATGTGTGTGTATATAATATATAAGTACACACATATATATATATATATTAGGGGTGAGCGGGTTCGGATTTCTGAAATCCGAACCCCCCCGAGCCCCCCCGATCCGAGTCCGATCCGAGTCAGGCTCGACTTTTCCCGCCTGACTCGGATCTGAAATCGAGGCAAAACGTCATCATCCCGCCTTCCGAGTCTCGCGGGTTTTGGATCCTATATAAGGTACCCGCGTCGGCGCCATTTTCTCACTCGGCTGTGGACAGTGAAGAGGGAGGGTGGGAGTTAGGGCTGTGTAGTGTAGTGTAGTGTAGTGCTGCTGTTGTCCACTACTTCAAAGTAGTCCATAGGGGCTGGCTGTGTTGTGCTGTGCTGCTGTTGTTAATAGGGGCTGTGTCCACTACTTCAAAGTCCATAGGGGCTGGCTGGCCTGTGTTGTGATTCATTTTTGTGCAGGCTCGGTTCTACTCGGTTCTGTTCGGTTCTTTTTACCGAATCTTATTGGCTATCCAAAACTCGTGACAGCTGAAACCCAATAAGATTCGGTAAAAAGAACCGAACGGAACCGAGTAGAACCGAGCCTGCACATCCTTGTGCAGTCAGTTCTCCATAGGGGCTGTGTCCACTCCAAAGTCCTGTGCAGTGTCCCAGTCCTAAAGGAGTGCTGTAGTGTTGTCCAGGGGGTGCTCTGTCCATCAGGGGTGCTCCCCCAGAGTGCTAAAAAAATAATATATTTTCTGTGTTTGTGAATTGTGTGCGCAGTAGCCGCACGTGCATCAACAAAGTAGTGCCAAGCGTGCGCCTGTGTCATAAGTAAAGGGCCGGCTGGCTTGACCGTTAAAGGGTGCTGTAACCCCCGAAAGTACACTCCAGTCCAAACCAAAAAAAAATTATTTTCTGTGTTTGTGAATTGTGTGCGCAGTAGCCGCACGTGCATCAACAAAGTAGTGCCAAGCGTGCGCCTGTGTCATAAGTAAAGGGCCGGCTGGCTTGACCGTTAAGGGTGCTGTAACCCCCGAAAGTACACTCCAGTCCAAACCAAAAAAAAAATTATTTTCTGTGTTTGTGAATTGTGTGCGCAGTAGCCGCACGTGCATCAACAAAGTAGTGCCAAGCGTGCGCCTGTGTCATAAGTAAAGGGCCAGCTGGCTTGACCGTTAAGGGTGCTGTAACCCCCGAAAGTACACTCCAGTCCAAACCAAAAAAAAAATTATTTTCTGTGTTTGTGAATTGTGTGCGCAGTAGCCGCACGTGCATCAACAAAGTAGTGCCAAGCGTGCACCTGTGTCATAAGTAAAGGGCCGGCTGGCTTGACCGTTAAGGGTGCTGTAACCCCCGAAAGTACACTCCAGTCCAAACCAAAAAAAAAATTATTTTCTGTGTTTGTGAATTGTGTGCGCAGTAGCCGCACGTGCATCAACAAAGTAGTGCCAAGCGTGCGCCTGTGTCATAAGTAAAGGGCCGGCTGGCTTGACCGTTAAAGGGTGCTGTAACCCCCAAAGTACACTCCAGTCCAAACCAAAAAAAAAATTATTTTCTGTGTTTGTGAATTGTGTGCGCAGTAGCCGCACGTGCATCAACAAAGTAGTGCCAAGCGTGCGCCTGTGTCATAAGTAAAGGGCCGGCTGGCTTGACCGTTAAAGGGTGCTGTAACCCCCGAAAGTACACTCCAGTCCAAACCAAAAAAAAATTATTTTCTGTGTTTGTGAATTGTGTGCGCAGTAGCCGCACGTGCATCAACAAAGTAGTGCCAAGCGTGCGCCTGTGTCATAAGTAAAGGGCCGGCTGGCTTGACCGTTAAAGGGTGCTGTAACCCCCAAAGTACACTCCAGTCCAAACCAAAAAAAAAATTATTTTCTGTTTGTGAATTGTGTGCGCAGTAGCCGCACGTGCATCAACAAAGTAGTGCCAAGCGTGCGCCTGTGACATAAGTAAAGGGCCGGCTGGCTTGACCGTTAAAGGGTGCTGTAACCCCCAAAGTACACTCCAGTCCAAACCAAAAAAAAAATTATTTTCTGTGTTTGTGAATTGTGTGCGCAGTAGCCGCACGTGCATCAACAAAGTAGTGCCAAGCGTGCGCCTGTGTCATAAGTAAAGGGCCGGCTGGCTTGACCATTAAAGGGTGCTGTAACCCCCAAAGTACACTCCAGTCCAAACCAAAAAAAAAATTATTTTCTGTGTTTGTGAATTGTGTGCGCAGTAGCCGCACGTGCATCAACAAAGTAGTGCCAAGCGTGCGCCTGTGTCATAAGTAAAGGGCCGGCTGGCTTGACCGTTAAAGGGTGCTGTAACCCCCGAAAGTACACTCCAGTCCAAACCAAAAAAAAATTATTTTCTGTGTTTGTGAATTGTGTGCGCAGTAGCCGCACGTGCATCAACAAAGTAGTGCCAAGCGTGCGCCTGTGTCATAAGTAAAGGGCCTGCTGGCTTGACCGTTAAAGGGTGCTGTAACCCCCGAAAGTACACTCCAGTCCAAACCAAAAAAAAATTATTTTCTGTGTTTGTGAATTGTGTGCGCAGTAGCCGCACGTGCATCAACAAAGTAGTGCCAAGCGTGCGCCTGTGTCATAAGTAAAGGGCCGGCTGGCTTGACCGTTAAAGGGTGCTGTAACCCCCAAAGTACACTCCAGTCCAAACCAAAAAAAAAATTATTTTCTGTTTGTGAATTGTGTGCGCAGTAGCCGCACGTGCATCAACAAAGTAGTGCCAAGCGTGCGCCTGTGACATAAGTAAAGGGCCGGCTGGCTTGACCGTTAAAGGGTGCTGTAACCCCCAAAGTACACTCCAGTCCAAACCAAAAAAAAAATTATTTTCTGTGTTTGTGAATTGTGTGCGCAGTAGCCGCACGTGCATCAACAAAGTAGTGCCAAGCGTGCGCCTGTGTCATAAGTAAAGGGCCGGCTGGCTTGACCGTTAAAGGGTGCTGTAACCCCCAAAGTACACTCCAGTCCAAACCAAAAAAAAAATTATTTTCTGTGTTTGTGAATTGTGTGCGCAGTAGCCGCACGTGCATCAACAAAGTAGTGCCAAGCGTGCGCCTGTGTCATAAGTAAAGAGCCGGCTGGCTTGACCATTAAAGGGTGCTGTAACCCCCAAAGTACACTCCAGTCCAAACCAAAAAAAAAATTATTTTCTGTGTTTGTGAATTGTGTGCGCAGTAGCCGCACGTGCATCAACAAAGTAGTGCCAAGCGTGCGCCTGTGTCATAAGTAAAGGGCCGGCTGGCTTGTCCGTTAAAGGGTGCTGTAACCCCCGAAAGTACACTCCAGTCCAAACCAAAAAAAAATTATTTTCTGTGTTTGTGAATTGTGTGCGCAGTAGCCGCACGTGCATCAACAAAGTAGTGCCAAGCGTGCGCCTGTGTCATAAGTAAAGGGCCGGCTGGCTTGACCGTTAAAGGGTGCTGTAACCCCCAAAGTACACTCCAGTCCAAACCAAAAAAAAAATTATTTTCTGTGTTTGTGAATTGTGTGCGCAGTAGCCGCACGTGCATCAACAAAGTAGTGCCAAGCGTGCGCCTGTGTCATAAGTAAAGGGCCGGCTGGCTTGACCGTTAAAGGGTGCTGTAACCCCCAAAGTACACTCCAGTCCAAACCAAAAAAAAAATTATTTTCTGTGTTTGTGAATTGTGTGCGCAGTAGCCGCACGTGCATCAACAAAGTAGTGCCAAGCGTGCGCCTGTGTCATAAGTAAAGGGCCGGCTGGCTTGACCGTTAAAGGGTGCTGTAACCCCCAAAGTACACTCCAGTCCAAACCAAAAAAAAAATTATTTTCTGTGTTTGTGAATTGTGTGCGCAGTAGCCGCACGTGCATCAACAAAGTAGTGCCAAGCGTGCGCCTGTGTCATAAGTAAAGGGCCGGCTGGCTTGACCGTTAAAGGGTGCTGTAACCCCCGAAAGTACACTCCAGTCCAAACCAAAAAAAAATTATTTTCTGTGTTTGTGAATTGTGTGCGCAGTAGCCGCACGTGCATCAACAAAGTAGTGCCAAGCGTGCGCCTGTGTCATAAGTAAAGGGCCGGCTGGCTTGACCGTTAAGGGTGCTGTAACCCCCGAAAGTACACTCCAGTCCAAACCAAAAAAAAAATATTTTCTGTGTTTGTGAATTGTGTGCGCAGTAGCCGCACGTGCATCAACAAAGTAGTGCCAAGAGTGCGCCTGTGTCATAAGTAAAGGGCCGGCTGGCTTGACCGTTAAAGGGTGCTGTAACCCACAAAGTACACTCCAGTCCAAACCAAAAAAAAAATTATTTTCTGTGTTTGTGAATTGTGTGCGCAGTAGCCGCACGTGCATCAACAAAGTAGTGCCAAGCGTGCGCCTGTGTCATAAGTAAAGGGCCGGCTGGCTTGACCGTTAAAGGGTGCTGTAACCCCCAAAGTACACTCCAGTCCAAACCAAAAAAAAAATTATTTTCTGTGTTTGTGAATTGTGTGCGCAGTAGCCGCACGTGCATCAACAAAGTAGTGCCAAGCGTGCGCCTGTGTCATAAGTAAAGGGCCGGCTGGCTTGACTGTTAAAGGGTGCTGTAACCCCCAAAGTACACTCCAGTCCAAACCAAAAAAAAAATTATTTTCTGTGTTTGTGAATTGTGTGCGCAGTAGCCGCACGTGCATCAACAAAGTAGTGCCAAGTGTGCGCCTGTGTCATAAGTAAAGGGCCGGCTGGCTTGACCGTTAAAGGGTGCTGTAACCCCCGAAAGTACACTCCAGTCCAAACCAAAAAAAAATTATTTTCTGTGTTTGTGAATTGTGTGCGCAGTAGCCGCACGTGCATCAACAAAGTAGTGCCAAGCGTGCGCCTGTGTCATAAGTAAAGGGCCGGCTGGCTTGACCGTTAAGGGTGCTGTAACCCCCGAAAGTACACTCCAGTCCAAACCAAAAAAAAAATATTTTCTGTGTTTGTGAATTGTGTGCGCAGTAGCCGCACGTGCATCAACAAAGTAGTGCCAAGAGTGCGCCTGTGTCATAAGTAAAGGGCCGGCTGGCTTGACCGTTAAAGGGTGCTGTAACCCACAAAGTACACTCCAGTCCAAACCAAAAAAAAAATTATTTTCTGTGTTTAGCCGCACGTATATATCAAATCGATATAACATAAATGGAGGACCAAACTTTCTCCGATAAAAATAAAATAGAGAAAGATCAAGAACCACTTCCTCCTAGTGCTGAAGCTGCTGCCACTAGTCATGACATAGACGATAACATGCCATCAACGTCGTCTGCCAAGGCCGATGCCCAATGTCATAGTAGAGGGCACATACAATCCCAAATGGCAAAGTTCAGGAAAATGACCTTGAAAAAGACATTTAAATCAGCTGAAGAGAAACGTAAACTTGCCAATATGCCATTTACGACACGGAGTGGCAAGGAACGGCTAAGGTCGATCCCTAGTATGTTCATGACTAGTGGTTCAGCTTCACATGACGATGGAAGCCCTCCTCCCACTAAAAAAATCAAAAGAGTTAAGCTGGCAAAAGCACAGCGAAGAACTGTGCTTTCTAAGAAGATATCACAAATCCCCAAGGAGAGTCCAAGTGTGGTGGTGGTTGCGATGCCTGACCTTCCCAGCACTGGACGGGAAGAGGTGGCTCTTTCCACCATTTGCACGCCCCCTGCAAGTGCTGAAAGGAGCACCCACAGTCCACTTGCTGATATGCAAATTGAAGATGTCACTGTTGAAGTACAACAGGATGAGGATACTGGTGTAGCTGGCGCTGAGGAGGAAGTTGGCGAGGAGGATTCTGATGGTGATGTGGTTTGTTTAAATCAGGCTCCGGGGGAGACAGTTGTTGTCCGTGGGATGAAAAAGCCCATCACGGTCATGCCTGGGCAGAAGACCAAACATTCCACCTCTTTGGTCTGGCAATATTTCTATCCAAATCCGGACAACAACTGTCTTGCCATATGTACCATATGTAAAGGTGAAATAAGTAGGGGTAGGGACGTCAACCACCTAGGAACATCCTCCCTTATACGGCACCTGCAGCGCGTTCATAAAAAGTTACTGTCAAGTTCAGAAACTTTGGCTAAGACCGTAAGCAGTCCAGGGACACCTAAATCCCGTTGTCCTGTTGTATCCAAGCGCCTGCAAACCACACCGTCAACTCCCTCCTCGTCAATTTCCTCCTTAGTCAGGATCGGAAGTAGTCCTGCAGGCCATGTCACTGGCATGACTGACTCTCCTATCCGGGATTCCTCAGGAGGATCCTGCATTGCTACGCCTACTGCTGCCGCTGCTGCTGTTGCTGCTGCTGGGAGTCGTTCATCATCCCAGAGAGGAAGTAGGAACACCACTACTTTTACTAAACAATTGACCCTCCAACAGTCCTTAGCGAGGAGGATGAAGTACGACAGCAGTCATCCTGAAGCAAAACGTATAACTGAGGCCTTGACTGCTATGTTGGTGTTAGACGTGCGTCCGGTATCCGCCATTAGTGCAGTGGGATTTAGACAATTGATGGAGGTAGTGTGTCCCCGGTTCCAAATCCCGTCTAGATTCCACTTCACTAGGCAGGCGATACCGAGACTGTACAGAAACGTCAGAAAAAGTGTCCTCAGTGTCCTGAAAAATGCCGTTGTACACAATGTCCACTTAACCACGGACATGTGGACAAGTGGAACAGGGCAGACTAAGGACTATATGACTGTGACAGCCCACTGGGTAGATGTATCACCTTACGCAGCAACAGCAGCAGCGTCACCAGTAGCAGCATCTCAGAAACGCCAGCTCGTTACAAGGCAGGCTACGCTGTGTATCACCGGTTTCAGTAAGAGGCACACCGCCGACAACCTCTTAGAGAAACTGAGGGAAATCATCGCCCAGTGGCTTACCCCACTTAGACTCTCCTGGGGATTTGTGATATCTGACAACGCCACCAATATTGTGCGGGCATTACATCTGGGCAAATTCCAGCACGTCCCATGTTTTGCTCACACAATAAACTTGGTGGTGCAGAATTTTCTGAAAAGCGACAGGGGCGTGCAGGAGACGCTTTGGGTGGCCCGAAAAATTTCTGGCCACTTTCGCCATTCAGCGACTGCGTGCCGAAGACTGGAGCGCCAGCAAACACTCTTGAACCTGCCCCGCCATCACCTGAAGCAAGAGGTTGTGACTCGGTGGAACTCAACCCTCTATATGCTTCAGAGGATGGAGGAGCAGCAAAAGGCCATACAAGCCTATACATCCACCTATGACATAGGCAAAGGAGGGGGTATGCACCTGACTCAAGCGCAGTGGAGAATGATTTCCGTGTTGTGCAAGGTTCTCCAGCCCTTCGAACTTGCCACACGTGAAGTCAGTTCAGACACAGCCAGCTTGAGTCAGGTCATTCCCCTCATCAGGCTTTTGCAGAAGCAGCTGGAGAAAGTGAAGGAGGAGCTAAGACGGAGCGATTCCGCTCGGCATGTGGGACTTGTGGATGAAGCCCTTCATTCGCTTTGCCAGGATTCCAGGGTGGTCAATCTGTTGAAATCAGACCACTACATTTTGGCCACCGTGCTTGATCCTAGGTTTAAAGCCTATGTGGTGTCTCTCTTTCCGGCCGACACAAGCCTGCAGAGGTACAAAGACCTGCTGGTGAACACACTGTCAGCTGAAGCGGAATGTGACACGTCAACGGCTCCTTCTTCATTTTCTCCCGCAACTGGGGCTGCCAGGAAAAAACTTAGGTATCCTAAGCAACCCGCTGGCGGTGATGCAGGGCAGGCAGGACCAAGTTTGGACATCTGGTCCGGACTGAAGGACCTGGCAACAATTTCTGACATGTCTACTGTCACTGCATATGATACTGTCACCATTGACAGAATGGTGGAGGATTACATCGGTGACAGCATCCAAGTAGGCATGTCAGACAGTCCATACCTGTACTGGCAGGAAAAAGAGGCAATTTGGAGGCCCCTGTACAAGCTGGCTCTATTTTACCTGAGTTGCCCCCCCTCCAGTGTGTACTCCGAAAGAGTGTTTAGTGCAGCCGGGAACCTTGTCAGCGAAAGGCGTAGGAGGTTGCTTCCACAGAATGTGGAGAAGATGATGTTCATCAAAATGAATTATCAGCTCTTCCAGGGAGACCAGCCTCCAGAAGGTACAGAGGGACCTGTGGTGGTGGATTCAAGTGGGGACGAGTTAATACTTTGTGAGGATGAGGATGTACACACTGAAGAGGGTGAGGAATCGGTGGATGAGGAGGATGAGGATGACATCTTGCCTCCGTAGAGCCAGTTTGTGCAGGGACACATTAATTGCCAGCTTGTTTTGTGGGGGCCCAAACGAACCAATCATTTCAGCCACAGTTGTGTGGCAGACCCTGGCGCTGAAATGATTGATTTGTTAAAGTGTGCATGTCCTGTTTATACAACATAAGGGTGGGTGGGAGGGCCCAAGGACAATTCCATCTTGCACTTCTTTTTTTTCTTTGCATTATGTACAGTTTGGGGCCTAGTTTTTCTAACTGCCATCCTGTCTGCCACTGCAGTGTCACTCCTAGATGGGTCACGTGTTTGTGCCGCCCACTCGTGTCGCTTAGCATAGTCATCCAGCTACCTCGGTGCAACCTTTTGGACATGAAAACACTATTGTGAGGTGTGAGGTGTTCAGAATAGACTGGAAATGAGTGGAAATTAAGGTTATTGAGGTTAATAATAGCATAGGAGCAGAGAAACCAACAAATTCTGTGATTTTAGCTGTTTTTATGCTTTTTAAAAAAAAAATACAGATCCAAAACACAAAACCCAGAACCCAAAACACGGAAGGGTGGTTTTGGCAAAACCAATCCAGATCCAAAACACGAAGAAAGATCCAGATCCAAAACCAAAACACAAAACACGAAAAGTGGCCGGTGAACACCCCTAATATATATGTATTAGTGTTCACGCTAGGCTGTTTTAGCAGGACGCCACGCCCTGCCCAATTTTTAAAGTGAAAAATGAGCCCTGCCCTTTTTAGCAGCGCTGTTCACAGATACGTTCACTTTACTTCTTCCTTATCGCCAGGACAGGCTCTTATGAGATACCTCGTCCCAACTATTAAAATGGATACATCCGAGAAGAAGAAGAATCCCTATTGCTGTGATTTATGGCGATTATGATTCTTCATTTTCAGGGAAAGACCACATATTTTAATAGATATACCCCTATAGCTATTAGTAAGGTAAGGTCTCTCATTTTATATAGAGAGATTTCCCATTCATGACATCACTAAGTTACCCATATGCTATTTAGTACAGGGGTTACACATTTACATAATCATTAAGTGCCTTTTTTTTCCATATTACAGTCATGTTAACAAGGGGTGTATCCCTTTGTTCAGTAAGCAAAGAACAGAGGGAGATTGAGGTTTTGAAGGGAGACGCTAATCACCCCCCTCGGCACAGTCCACACCACCTGTGCAGAACACACCCCCACAACACCAGTCACACACCCCATATCACTAGTCAAACTACCACGGCGCTGGTGACACCCCCTGCGGTGGCACACGGTAGGCCCTTCAGAAATTTCAGCTCCAGGCCCATGTGGACCTTAATCTGGCACTGTTTGTGGGTGGTAACAGGGGCAGGCCACTGGAAACAGGGGGAGTGGAGGTGCGAACGCAGACGTGCCTGAGCAACTTCACGCCATTTCAGAGGCGTGCATAATTAACAGGCAGCATCAAAGTACACGTCACCTGGTTGACTTATACACTGAAGTGCTCGCAGTGCTTGTGGTAGGGTACAGTCAACCTCAAGCGCTGTTGTCACTTCCGATGGAACCCGATGTAACGATGGTTGCATACACTTCCTGGAGATGACGTGCCTTAGTGGGCGGCTAAAGACTGGCTGGTGGGCGTCTGCATACACAAAGTGATCACACGCCAAGTCATAAGTGGGCGTGCTTATGCCTTGCCAATGCGATCGCCTGCCTTGACGTCACTTAGCTGAATTTGCATACACTGGGAGCGAGTGTCCGCATCTAGCGTCCGGGTCTGAATCAGGCCCAGAGATCGGTTCTCGTACTAAACATAAAGTTGCGCCCATTTGACACCTCCCAATTGCACTTTGGCGGAGAAGCACAATACTAGTAGGTGACTGCCCGGTGTAATAGAGAGACACAGAGAAGTGTCACATGTAATCAAGACAACAGATAAAGGCCTCCGATATATTTTTATCCAGCGGAATTCCTGCATGTCATATAGAAACAGACTCCAGGTCATCACACCTTAAAGCCTCTTTGTTAAAACTTAATACTTAGGGGGTCATTCAGACCCACTCGCGAGCGGCAGTACGCTCGCAAGTGGGTCGATGTTCCCCACTGCGCATGCGCGAGACCCGGCGAGCGAAGGACTTTCCATCGCTTCGGGTCTCGCACCAAAGGGGGCGTGCTGTCGATGTAGATTGACAGCACGCCCCCTTTGGTGGGCGCTCCGGGGGCGTGCCTGCCAGACGGAGGCGTTCCTATGGGAACGCCTACCGTCTGAAGCCGGCCCCACTGACATCACTAGTGATGTCAGTGGGAGTGATTTTGGCTCTGATAGAGCCAAAATCACTCATGGCCTTGCGGTTGAGAAACCCGACCACAGGGTTTCTCTCGCAAGTCCGATGGTCACGATGGTCAAGACCATCGCGACCATCTTGTTGGATGCTCGTATATGCTGTAGGTGGTGACCCACAGCTATACGAGCGTCCAGGAGGATGCTCCATTTTAATGGAGGTGGGCCCTGATTCAGAGCAAGCGCTCTGGTCAGAGCGTCCGGCTCTGAATCAGGGCCTTAATACTTAGTTAATACTTTTGCCTAAACAACAGATGAAAAGCAGATGAGCTAAGAACATGGCAGCCAAAGTTTTATTCACTTCTACTACGGCGATAAGACAGCGTGCCAATATTCCTGCACTAAATGACGACTTTAGATTACTTCACCGTGAGAGACACTGACGTCAGCAGCTGTTATTTACACCAAGCAACTAATCCTGAAATATTTTTGCGGGCAAGAAAAAATGTGAGTAACGTAGTTAATCAGTAAGCGCAAGGGGATACGGAATTTGATTGACATAGTTGGTGGGCTATCCCCGAATGTTAATCTGGAGTTCACTGAGGATACAGATTGGAACCACACATCTAGAAGGAGAGTTTGGAAGCCTGGGCTCATGGGATGCTATACAGATGTGATCATCCTTAGAACGCACTTACCATAAGGCGGCCTAATGCAGAAAACACCACCAGACTTTCCATCCTTTACGAGAAGTGATGAAAATGCAAAATAGCTTTGCTCAATATGGGAGAGAAAGCTTTGATAAGACGATTGTCGGGGGCATCTGCTGGCTTCTCCAGTTCTGCGTCTCGTTAGACCTTGGATTAAAGAAACCTGCTTTTAATTTCTATCTGGCAGTAAAATAAATTAAAAATATAAAGGACTACAACAGAGAAAAATAGAAAGTGTTGATAGTTTGAAAGAATGTTCTGCCACTGAGCAGGTGACTTAAAAAAAAAATAAATATATATATATATATATATATATATATATATATAAAAATATTTTTGTATCCAGACTTTTAACTCGGGCTTCGGCTTAAAGGACATGATGGCAGTAAAACATTACAAAAGCAGGAGCGCCCTCTAGTGTTCTTAGATTCCGTACAGCCGTTTAACTGCACAATGAACACATTTAATTGTTGGTTGCGCCTTTTTTATTACATGCATTTTATTAACACAATGATTATTTGCCACTTATAAGTAGTAACCACAGTATGAGTACGATGCTACTATCCTCCTGTATTCTGAGACATTAATAAGCCATGTGAAAATGGCAAAATGAGAAATTATAATTATATATATAATATATATAATATATTACACGTGACATGGATATACTGCCTACCCTCCAACGTAACCCATTCCATTAGGTACAAAATGCTCTGCTCCTGGACTGCTTTCTTAATTGATGATTGCAGACACCTGTGTTGAAACTAGGGATGAGCGGGTTCAGATTTCTGAAATCTGAACCCCCCCCGAGACCCCCCGATCTGAGTCGTATCCGAGTCAGACTCGACTTTTCCCGCCTGACTCGGAACTGAAATCGAGGCAAAACGTCATCATCCCGCCTTCCGGATATCGCGGGTTTTGGATTCTATAAAAGGTCCCCGCGTCGGCGCCATTTCTCACTCCGGCTGTGGACAGTGAATAGGGAGGGTGGGAGCTAGGGCTGACTGGGCTGTGTTGTGCTGCTGTTGTCCTTAGGGGCTGGCTGGGTTGAGTTGTGCAGTGTCCCATAAAGGCTGTAGTCCTGGAGGGGTGCTGTAGTGTTGTCCAGGGATCTGTGCATCAGGGGTGCTCCCCCAAAGTGCACTCCAAAAAAATTTTTTTTTTTCTGTGTTTGTGAATTGTGTGCGCAGTAGCCGCACGTGCATCAACAAAGTAACATCAAGCGTGCGCCTGTGTCATAAGTAAAGGGCCGGCTGCCTTGACCGTTAAAGGGTGCTGTAACCCCCAAAGTGCACTCCAAACAAAATAAAAAATTATTTTCTGTGTTTGTGAATTGTGTGCACTGTGGCTGCACGTGCATCAACAATGGAGCAGCGCCAAGCGTGCGCCTGTGTCCCATAAGTCTGTTAAAGGGTGGTATAACCCCCAAAGTGCACTCCACAAAAAATAAATAATTCTTTTTTTTCTGTGTTTGTGTGCGAAATGTATGCGCAGTAGCCGCACGTGCATCAACACAGCAGCAGCGCCAAGCATGCACCTGTGTCATAAGTCAAGGGCCAGTTTGGACATCTGGTCCGAACTGAAGGACGTGCCAACAATTTCTGACAAGTCTACTGTCACTGCATATGATACTGTCACCATTGACAGAATGGTGGAGGATTACATCGGTGACAGCATCCAAGTAGGCATGTCAGACAGTCCATACCTGTACTGGCAGGAAAAAGAGGCAATTTGGAGGCCTCTGTACAAACTGGCTCTATTTTACCTGAGTTGCCCCCCCCTCCAGTGTGTACTCCAAAAGAGTGTTTAGTGCAGCCGGGAACCTTGTCAACGTAAGGTGTAGGAGGCTGCTTCCACAAAATGTGGAGAAGATGATGTTCATAAAATGAATGATCAACTCTTCCAGGGAGACCAGGCTCCAGAACGTACAGAGGGACCTGTGGTGGTGGATTCCAGCGGGGACGAATTAATACTCTGTGAGGATGAGGATGTACACAACACTGAAGAGGGTGAGGAATCGGTGGATGAGGAGAATGAGGACGACATCTTGCCTCCGTAGAGCCAGTTTGTGCAGGGACAGATTAATTGCCAGCTTGTTTTGTGGGGGCCCGAACGAACCAATCATTTCAGCCACAGTCGTGTGGGAGACCCTGGCACTGAAATGATTGGTTTGTTAAAGTGTGCACGTCCTGTTTATACAACATAAGGGTGGGTGGGAGGGCCCAAGGACAATTCCATCTTGCAACTCTTTTTTTTTCTTTATGTACTGTTTGGGGCCTAGTTTTTCAAACTGCCATCCTGTCTGCCACTGCAGTGTCACTCCTAGATGGGCCACGTGTTTGTGCCGCCCACTCGTGTCGCTTAGCATAGTCATCTAGCTACCTCGGTGCAACCTTTTGGACATAAAAACACTATTGTGAGGTGTGAGGTGTTCAGAATAGACTGGAAATGAGTGGAAATGAAGGTTATTGAGGTTAATAATAGCATAGGAGCAGAAAAACCCACAAATTCTGTGATTTTAGCTGTTTTTATGCTTTTTAAAAAAAAAATACAGATCCAAAAACCAGAACCCAAAACACGGAAGGGTGGTTTTGGCAAAACCAATCCAGATCCAAAACACGAAGAAAGATCCAGATCCAAAACCAAAACACATAACACGAAAAGTGGCCGGTGCACACCCCTAGTTGAAACACCTGTCTCATCAATTACCTAGTTCAACACAGGTGACTACAATCACAAAAGTAGGTGCAAGTAATGTGTACAGATGTGTCTTCATACTATATACGCCATGTGACATGACACCCGGGACAAAGGAGATGCTCTGAAAGGTGTAGCATCAGGGGCGTTTCTAGAGAGGAAGGGGCTGCGACTTACCACACAGGAATTAGTTTTACACACATACTGAGTCCCAAATGAACCACAATGGAACTTGGTGTGAGAAAAAGCTGCAGTCGCTGACTCGCAGCACTTCATGCACAGATTCAGGGGCCTATTCATCAAAACTAAAATAAAGTTTTTAAGGACATTTTCCTTAATTAACGTTATTTTAGTATTCATGAACACACTTATCACAGGAGATATCACTGATATCTCCTTGCTAAGTCCCCCTGCGTTAATTTCCGCACTCCCCATACATTAGTACATTAGTATGGGGATGTGGAAATTATGGTATTCATCAAATTCTGAAAATTATGTATTTTTAGGAATTTGATGGAGGTACTATTCGCCACTGTGAGGTGGCGAGTAGCAGGTTAGACCTACCTGCGGTCAGCTGGACAGGTCCCCCGCAGCTCCCTCCTCTGGCTCCGGTGCTCGCTCTGAATCAGGGCCCTCCTACATGAAAATGGAGCGGCCTCTTGGACGCTCACCCACAGCTATAGTGAGCGTCCATGATGATGGTCGCGATGGTCAAGACCATCGCGACCATCGGGCTTGCGATGGAGACCCTGCGGTAGGATCTCGCTGCCGCAAGCCCTGGAGTGATTTTGGCTCTATCTGAGCCAAAATCACTCCCACTGACATCACTAGTGATGTCATTGGGGCCGGCTTCAGATGGTAGGCGCCTCCGTCTGGCAGCCACGCCCCAAGCACGCCCACCAAAGGGGGCGTGCTGTCACTCAACATCGACAGCACGCCCCCTTTGGTGCGAGACCCGGAGCGACGGCTACCCCGCTCCCTCCGTCGTGTGCATGCGCAGTAGGGCACCATCGACCCGCTTGCGAGCGTCCTGCGCTCGCGAGCGGGTCTGAATCAGGCCCACTGTGTTCTCCCAGCAGAACACAATAAAGTTTAGGAAAAAAAACACCTTTTTTTTTCTATACTGTACTGTAGTCTGCTGGGAGACCACGTATCAGACCAGCAGGACGGAGTCGGAGGCTGCTGCGCGGCAGGCAAGTGCGGGACGGAGGGAGGGGGCGTTGGGGGGGTACACAAAATTACCACAGCTGTAGGTAGTGCTGCGCATGCGCTGGGTTTACGAATGTAACAGGATTCCATCATGGATTCCAGCTGCGGTAAGTTAGTGTAGAGAGGGATAACGATCTATTTCCTGAAAAGCTGTCATCGCAAAATTGACAGCTGAAATAGATAGTTATAGGGAGGAGGAATGATGAATTCCTCCGGTAATTAGGTAGAACTCCATGCAAGTTCTAAACCTAATTACCTGCATCGAATTTTAAGGTATGATGAATAGGCCCCTCAGACTCCATCGCACACAGATGTACAAATGTCACACATCAAATCGATCATTGCAATCTAGCAAAGTAGTTTTGTTATTTTCAGTTGTTTTATTTATGCAAATAAGATGCACATTTTAAGTGAGAAAGACGCCCGGCACAGCCAAGACCCCTGGGACAGGCAGAGATGCACACAGAGGTGTAGGAGGAAGAGAGGACACATCTGTAAGGTGAATCGCTCATTGTAACCCTGCCCCCACAAATTACAGCAATGCGCAGAGGTGCCCATTTCATTGAGAAGTGGACAGGATGCAACATAGGAAGACCTCAAAATTCAGGAGTGTCCCGAACATTCCGATAGACCGCCGTATTCAATTAGCGGCAAAAACAGACACTTTTTTTGCCATCGGCGACAACAGACATTTTTCAACAAAGAAAACTACGAAAACGGCAAAACGTTTTCTCCATCCCAGACCAGGAGAAAAAAAATACAAGATCTATACAAGGCTAAAAATGTGGGTATTTCTTTCAGAATCATATGGACACCCTCCCTAATGATAAATGACCCCAAAATATTTTCCTAAGTTGAGTACTTTGGCGAAAAATGACCGTGCAAATTTTGGGTGAAAAACATAAAAATCGTTGAAAATGATACAAAGCTATTTTTTTTCCCCAGGAAATTACTGCTCCACATAAATTGGGGGTACGTTTTAATGGGTGCAAGTATATATTCGTGTCGTAAAAACGCAATTTTAAAAACTGTTACAAAACCGACTGCTGCGACCACGTGCGATGTTTAAAACACTTGACGCATCCACACTGTCCCCCAAAAAATCAGACCCAATATGATAAAACCATTTTAATTTTTTTTTACCCAACATTTGAGCAGTCGTTTTTTAAATTACGTAACTTACAAAAACATTTTGAGGAAATTTATCATTTATCATTAGGGGGGTGTCCAAAGGGTTCTGGTGAAAAAAGCGGCCGTTTTCGCCCCTAATTGAATACGGTCCAGAGTAGGCAAGGATGAATTAGGAAGGAGAACACACCAGGATATCACTAAGTCAGTAGCATCATTCGATACCATCACTTCAAAAAGTAGAAGTAGGCATCACTGAAAGCCTTGTTACAAAATAATTTGTGTCTCTCCAAGTGAACTAAATATTTCATATTATCCCAACAGGGCATGACAGAATTATTAAGAATTATAGAATAAGTTACTGTAAGTCTCTTTGTACAGTACAAGGTATCTGGATGGTGTTGTTGTGTGTCTGGATGGGAAGTCTCTTTACGCCTCGATCCCTCGTCTGCATTTGTTAAGATTTATGTATATTTCCTTAGAGAAGGGTATCTCAAATGGTCTGAGCACAATTTGTTTATTTCCACCATTGGGGGGCGCCGTTGTGCTGCATAATGCTGGAGTAGACATGTGGACTGAATATAGGTGCCTGCACACGGGCTCTTGTATGTCATGTGACTCACATTGGTTCAAAAAGAAAAGCCACAAATAAAAGTAAGATTCATTAAGAGATTGGGTCTCCATTGTTGAATTAAAACAATTCTCATTTAAATAAATGTATATATTTTTTTAAAAATTATTATAATTATCATGCAGTGCAAACTAAACAACGAAACACTGCATTGGGGGTGGTATCCGCCCAGTGGATGCAAAAACCTAACACTAGGGTACTAAGCACAAGCCTTCGACTCCCATCCAGAGATGACCATTCTGCCCCGTAAAGGTGGTACAGTACTTCTCCACAATTACTAGAAGGTGAGTGCACCCACTGCACACGGACTGATGATAAGCCATACTTTCACCCCCAGAACAATAGCTAACAACAAAGCACTAGGGAAAGGTGGGCGGGCAAATTTTCTTCAGGAAAGAGGCCTAAAACCTGCCATCCAGAACCAAAATAAACTCTGCAAAAACCACACCCGTAATTCTCCAATAGGTTAAATGAACTGCATGTGATCACCACCCATGCCAGCCCAGAGGCTTCTGCTTTAAGCCACTCCTGGCTCATTCGAGCCATCCGTTATTCTGGGTATCGTTCCGTCATTCATTAAATCATCTAGTGTGTACCGAACTGAAAGTCGCCCCGACGATCTGCACGATTGCCTGGCCTTAGACCCGAATTACATATCCATTGACAGGGCAGGGCCAAGACGACACAATTCTCCGATAAATGTGTCATTGTGCCCACTTTCCAGTGTATGTCTCTGGAAAGTCAAGGGGTTGTGGGATGGTGACCCACTCTTCTGCAAGTCTGTGGGACTCCACAAAAATTTGGGAGTCCCCCATACAGAGAGTAGATCAGTATGTGTGTGGTGCACGTGCCGATACTGATGAAGACAGCTGTGGCTGTGGATGGAAAAATAGGTGCTGGAGCAGCTTCCCGATTTAAGCCGCACTAATCCCCGCATTAGCCCTATGGAAACTGGCATAAGGTAGTAAGGCCCCCCATTTATCAATGAAGGTAAACACCAGCGCAATTTTTCGTTTAGTATCACTGTATTTACCAATACATACTCCACCGGCGAGGTCCAGCGAAGTCCTCCTCCTCGACGAGGTCCTCCGCTGGGATGCTGGCAGCCTAACGCTGCCAACGACGGGGGTCTTGTGAAATGCGCATGAGCGACGGTTCACCTGCGCATGTGCATGACACGGGGACCCGGCATTGCCTGGAAGGCTTCACTGGAGTCGAAAAGGCTGTGCCGGGTCCCCATTGCCATCAATGGGGGTTCATCGCTCTCGCCATCTACAGGGGTTATGCTTCGTTGATAAATGGGGGCCTAAGTCAGGTTTCTGCGGTATCACTCAGAATCGGCCCCACTGTGCATAAGTGCAGAATATTCCTCCTAACTACATCTTTACTCTCCACCTTCTGATGGTGGCAGAGAGAGCCAAGACTTTATAGGATTACTTAGTTAACAATGATCGTGTACTGTGCATACTTGTCAACTTTCTGGTTACCCCTGGGAGAGGGCAGCCAGGTTGGTGCAGCAGTGAACAGCGCCATAGGTGAGCGGTATGGGGGCATGTCGGTGCATCATTGTGGCCATGCCCCTCTATACAATGCTGAGATTACTGCATGGGGCGGAGCTACAATGACGTGAATCTTGTCATCTACCCCCTTCGGACTGCCCAGTTTCGTCAGGTAAGTGGGGGTAAGTGGTGGGGGGTGCACCAATCTGAGAGACTGGTGCACCGGCCGGTAGCACCACCTGATTTTCAGGAACCTCCCGGCCATTCCAGGAGAGAATGCAGATATGTACTAGTGGTAAGCAGGGCCGTAACTAGGGTAGCGCGCCCTGTGCCATGGCACAGGGCACCGCAGGGCAGGGGGCGCTGTTCGGGCCTGTCAATTTTCAATGTTTATTATCATTCTCACTTGTATCTTCCTCTTATTTTATCCCCAGCATCTCCTGGCCACCCCCATCTTTTCCCTGGCCCTTCCCCATGAGGCCATGGCCCTTTTTCGGGTGTGTTATCAAGGGGCACCAATGCTCTTTCTGGCACAGGGTACCAAAAAGTCTAGTTACGGCTCTGGTGGTATGTCAGGTTAGCTGCGGCAAATAAACTTAACCATGTTTATATGTGGCCATTACATGAGAAAATACATATATATTTTTAAAATAGTTAAGGTACAAGAAAATATGCAAACAAAAAATAATTCCCAAATTGCAGTTCATCAAGGATTGTCACAGACGGTGGGTGATGCTGCAGCCTGGGTGTGGGGACACTGCACCTGTAGTGTTTAGTGGGTGCTGGTTTCCTGAGTATCAAGAGGCTCTGCAGAGACTGCAGCAAGAAAGTGATGTACTATCGGAGGGACACCCTCAGGTTGTGGCCCCCAGGTTTGCCTGGGCAGCCAGCAGCTGGCACACAAGAGACAATGCAAGTATACTCCTATTTGTTTTCTGGTCTCTTTCCTTTCAACACATTTTTTGGGTGATGCAGTCGTCATGTTAACATTTACAATGTTGATAATCATAATGTTGACACCAGAATGTCGACAGTTATGATGGTGAAAGATGTCGACAACGGCAGAATGCAAAGCATGTCGTTATTCTCATTTCAACAATATGAATGTCGACAAAATACACCAAACATTTTTGGTTGGTTGCACCATGATTGGGTAAGGTGGGACCACCCCCTGACTCATGAGGAAAAGAAATCAAGAGAGGGTCTATCGGGGAAGGGGGGGGAGATGGATGCAAAGGCGTCGCTGTCGGGTGCAGGCAGCTTAGTTTTTCAGTCTGCGCAGAGGGAGCCAATATAAGTGGGTGTTTCTGGGTGGTAACAGGGGCGTGGCTAGCCAGATGTGGGCGTGTTGGGGTCAGCTTTTGCGACCTTTTCCACAGTTGCACTGATTACAGCGCCCATGTTCAAACCCACATTCTGCGCTTCCATAGCGTTGGTGCAACGTTCGATGGTATGACCGATGGCTTGTCTTCTTCATACGCAAAGCAGCAGTTTAGTGCCGCTGCCAGTGGGCGCATCTGTACATATCCCATAGGCTGTGGCATTAGCTTAAGACGCAGTCGCTTTGCGGAAAAGGACACAGTCACGCTGCATCAGCGTCCTCCTGTGATATGAATAACATTAATGACATCTGTTAGGTACATGAGCCAGAATATGTACAGTATGAGAATAGAGTCTCTTGCTCTCCTGAATGCTGAATGAACCAGTGAATATGTTGTACACTGAGGGCCTCATAGGGGAATATTAATCCGCTTCCTAGCCACATACATTAGTAGTCAGTGAGCCCTGATACATGCCACTTTATTAGCTCCTATTAAGCCTGGTGAAGGGTCCGTAATGTATTTTATGGAGATGTGCATCACAGACGTTTGAACAAAGGGAAGCTTGAGCATTATGTAAATTACGCATTTTATATGTTAAAGGTGGAGATACCGGATACCGTTACATTTGATATTTGTCACAGCCTGTGTTATGGTTATTTTTTGTCACATTAAAAACTATATTTGGGGGAACCCTGGGAATTGGATAGGCTATCAGTTCTAGAGGGGTTCTCAGCCTACTTTTTACATTTTTTGGGGGGGGGGAGAGGGACATTATACCAGGTTTTGATTGTCGGGTGGGCATTTGAATGGGCACTGTGGACATTGGGCCTGATTCAGAGCCGCTCGTAAGCGGCCGCTTGTTCGTTCCGAGCGATGTTTGCACAACTGCGCATGCGTACAGATCGTAATACGCATGTACGAACCACTCAGTGCCGCTGAAAATCGTTTGTTCGCTAAATAGCGAATGCCTGCTATTTTGAGTGACAGGAGGAGGCATATGTGGGTGGTAACAGGGGAAGGTGCTTGAAAATGGGGAGTGGAGATCCGAACGCAGGCGTGCTTAAAGGTCAAAATGGGCGTTTTATGGGTGTGCATAATTAATACAGCAGCGTCATTTACCACGTCACTGGGTTATTTTATAGTCAGAACTGCTCGCAAGATTGCGGTAGGAAAAACCAACCACAAGAATAGCGAGCAGTTCATTCGCCTTTCGATGTACTCGATTAATCTAATAAATAGCGGACATGACGTAGGATGCGAGCGGCCAGGGGGCGTAGTTTTCCAAAAAACGACCGCAAGTTTTGTTCTCTCGCTCAGACCTAGAGGCGTGAACAGACCGCAAAGAGCGAAAGGTTCATTTGAATAGCCACCCCTTTTTTCTGAATGAGCGAGCGCAAATAGCGTCCGGCTCTGAATCAGGCCCATTGTGCCTGATTCAGAGTTGTACGTAAACCCAATGTTCTATGCACAGCTCTGATATTTAATGAACGTCGCATGCGCAGGATATATGCTGCCAGGGGTGTGTGACCAGTGCTACCACCGTGTGTGACTAGTGCCACCTTGATTCTGACTAGCGGGGTGCCTGGAACAGCACCCTGCAGCCAGTATCGTATCGCTGCTACAGTGCCCCACGGCTACCCCCCATTGCCTCCTGGCAACCTGAGGGGCAACCGTAAACCCGAAGACTCCAGCCTCAGTCGCCTACTCCCTTGGCTGCGAGCTTTGACCTGGCAGTCTTCAGTCGCAGGGCGGTGACTGGTGGCACCGCTGACCATCCATGGTCCCTGTATCTATACACGGGGTTAGGTATACACAGGGTTAGGATGCCGACATATGTCTGTGGGTATCCTAACACTACTCCTTTCCCTACCCCTAACAGAAACTCTTCCTCTCCTTGCCTAAACCTAACAGGGCTGGTTCTAGACATTGTGGAGCCCAGGGCAAAAGTTGCAGTTGCGTGCCCCCCCCCCCCAAAAAAAAAGAAAATGTATAGATGACGCGCACTGAAAGCGCACGTGCTTCCGGAAAGGGGGCGTGTCCTTGCGGAACACCCCCAATTCATCGCACTGTGGGACGTGCCCAGCACTTATGAAGGTGCTGGGCTTCCCCCAAGCTCTCCCCTCATGGCGAATAATTGCCATGTGCAGTAATGCGCCTTACACAGTAATGCCCTGTATAATACATTATGCCACACACAGTAATGCCCTGTATAATACATTGTGCCACAAACAATAATTCCCTTTATAATACAGTATCCCCAATTCAAATTAGGACCCACAGTAGTAATGCCCCCTTAGAGACAGGCCCCACAGTAGTAATGCCCCCTTAGAGACAGGCGCCACAGTAGTAATGCCCCCTTAGAGACAGGCCCCACAGTAGTAATGCCCCCTTAGAGACAGGCCCCACAGTAGTAATGCCCCCTTAGAGACAGGCCCCACAGTAGTAATGCCCCCTTAGAGACAGGCCCCACAGTAGTAATGCCCCCTTAGAGACAGGCCCCACAGTAGTAATGCCCCCTTAGAGACAGGCCCCACAGTAGTAATGCCCCCATGCGTCCCTTCTGAAAACTAAAAAATACAAAACACAATACTTACCTTAGGCCCGCTCCTGCGTCCGCTGCGTCCGACCGCGGCTCCACCACGGATCTATGGGAGAGACGTCATGACACCCCTCCCATAATGCTCTCTGCTGGAGCCGGAGCTCAGGAGTGAGCTCCGGCTCCACGGATCTATGGGAGAGACGTCATGACGTCCCTCCCATAGTGCTCTGCGGCAGCCGGAGCTCAGGAGTGAGCTTTAGCTGCCGCTGCAGGGAGGGAGCCGGGTGCCCGCTGATAACAAATATCAGCGGGCGCCCGGCAACGCGGGGGGGACCGGCGCTGATTTTTTTTTTCTTATGGGGATTTTTTTAATTTTGTACTCCTGGGCACTCTAGGGGCTGGCGCTCCGGGCGACGGCCCTGTTAGCCCGCCCCTAGTATCGCCACTGGTAGTGGTGCTATTACTATTTATTCCGCAGATACTTCTACATAGTAGTACATAAATCGTGAGCTGAGGTGACCCCTGTGCCAGGAACTCACTGTTTGTATGTGGCAGAAAGATGTCAGTGTATAAGGTGTGGGGAGGGTGCCTGGTAGCAGTACTGTACAGTAAGATGTCAGTGTATAAGGTGTGGGGAGGGTGCCTGGTAGCAGTACTGTACAGTAAGATGTCGGTGTATAAGGTGTGGGGAGGGTGCCTGGTAGCAGTACTGTACAGTAAGTAGGGGTGTGCACCGGCCACTTTTCGTATTTTGTGTTTTGGTTTTGGATCTGGATCTTTCTTCGTGTTTTGGATCTGGATTGGTTTTGCCAAAACCACCCTTCCGTGTTTTGGGTTCTGGGTTTTGTGTTTTGGATCTGTATTTTTTTGAAAAAAAGCATAAAAACAGCTAAAATCACAGAATTTGTGGGTTTTTCTGCTCCTATGCTATTATTAACCTCAATAACCTTCATTTCCACTCATTTCCAGTCTATTCTGAACACCTCACACCTCACAATAGTGTTTTTATGTCCAAAAGGTTGCACGGAGGTAGCTGGATGACTATGCTAAGCGACACGAGTGGGCGGCACAAACACGTGACCCATCTAGGCGTGAAACTGCAGTGGCAGACAGGATGGCAGTTTGAAAAACTAGGCCCCAAACAGTACATGATGCAAAGAAAAAAAAGAGGTGCAAGATGGAATTGTCCTTGGGCCCTCCCACCCACCCTTATGTTGTATAAACAGGACATGCACACTTTAACAAACCAATCATTTCAGCGCCAGGGTCTGCCACACAACTGTGGCTGAAATGATTGGTTCGTTTGGGCCCCCACAAAACAAGCTGGCAATTAATCTGTCCCTGCACAAACTGGCTCTACGGAGGCAAGATGTCATCCTCATCCTCCTCATCCACCGATTCCTCACCCTCTTCAGTGTGTACATCCTCATCCTCACAGAGTATTAATTCGTCCCCGATGGAACCACAGGTCCCTCTGTACGTTCTGGAGGCTGGTCTCCCTGGAAGAGTTGATAATTCATTTTATGAACATCATCTTCTCCACATTTTGTGGAAGCAACCTCCTACGCCTTTCGCTGACAAGGTTCCCGGCTGCACTAAACACTCTTTCGGAGTACACACTGGAGGGGGGGCAACTCAGGTAAAATAGAGCCAGTTTGTACAGGGACCTCCAAATTGCTTCTTTTTCCTGCCAGTACAGGTACGGACTGTCTGACATGCCTACTTGGATGCTGTCACCGATGTAATCCTTTAACAGACAGACGCACGCTTGTCGCTGCTGCTTTGAGGATGCAAGTGCGGCTACAGCCCACACAATTCACAAAGACAGAAAAAAAAAGAATATTTTTATTGTTTGTGGAGCGTACTTTGAGGGTTACACCACCCTTTAACAGACAGACGCACGCTTGTCGCTGCTGCTTTGAGGATGCAAGTGCGGCTACAGCCCACACAATTCACAAAGACAGAAAAAAGAAGAAGAATATTTTTATTGTTTGTGTAGCACACTTTGAGGGTGTCACCACCCTTTAACAGACAGACGCACGCTTGTCGCTGCTGCTTTAAGGATGCAGGTGCGGCTACAGCCCACACATTTCACAAAGACTGAAAAAAAAAGAACAATATTTTAATTGTTTGTGTAGCACACTTTGAGGGTGTCACCACCCTTTAACAGACAGACGCACGCTTGTCGCTGCTGCTTTAAGGATGCAGGTGCGGCTACAGCCCACACAATTCACAAAGACAGAAAAAAGAAGAAGAATATTTTTATTGTTTGTGTAGCACACTTTGAGGGTGTCACCACCCTTTAACAGACAGACGCACGCTTGTCGCTGCTGCTTTAAGGATGCAGGTGCGGCTACAGCCCACACATTTCATAAAGACTGAAAAAAAAAGAACAATATTTTAATTGTTTGTGTAGCACACTTTGAGGGTGTCACCACCCTTTAACAGACAGACGCACGCTTGTCGCTGCTGCTTTGAGGATGCAAGTGCGGCTACATCGCACACAAGTCACAAACACATTAAAAAAATAGTTTTTTATTTTTTGGAGCACTTTTAGAGTTACACCACCCTTTAACAGACAGACGCACGCTTGTCACTGCTGCTTTGAGGATTCAAGTGCGGCTACAGCCCACACAATTCACAAAGACAGAAAAAAAAAGAACAATATTTTTATTGTTTGTGTAGCACACTTTGAGGGTGTCACCACCCTTTAACAGACAGACGCACGCTTATCGCTGCTGCTTTGAGGATGCAGGTGTGGCTACAGCCCACACATTTCACAAAGACCGAAAAAAAAAGAACAATATTTTTATTGTTTGTGTAGCACACTTTGAGGGTGTCACCACCCTTTAACAGACAGACGCACGCTTGTCGCTGCTGCTTTGAGGACAGTATCATATGCAGTGACAGTAGATATGTCAGAAATTGTTGGCACGTCCTTCAGTCCGGACCAGATGTCCAAACCAGCCCTTGACTTATGACACAGGTGCACGCTTGGCGCTGCTACTATGTTGATGCACGTGCGGCTACATCGCACACAAGTCACAAACACATTAAAAAAATAGTTTTTTATTTTTTGGAGCACTTTGAGGGTTACACCACCCTTTAACAGACAGACGCACGCTTGTCGCTGCTGCTTTGAGGATGCAAGTGCGGCTACAGCCCACACAATTCACAAAGACCGAAAAAATAATAACAATATTTTTATTGTTTGTGTAGCACACTTTGAGGGTGTCACCACCCTTTAACAGACAGACGCACGCTTGTCGCTGCTGCTTTGAGGATGCAGGTGGAATCTTTACGGGATTTGGAACCGGGGACACACTACCTCCATCAATTGTCTAAATCCCACTGCACTAATGGCGGATACCAGACGCACGTCTAACACCAACATAGCAGTCAAGGCCTCAGTTATACGTTTTGCTTCAGGATGACTGCTGTCGTACTTCATCCTCATCGCTAGGGACTGTTGGAGGGTCAATTGTTTAGTAAAAGTAGTGATGTTCCTACTTCCTCTCTGGGATGATGAACAACTCCCAGCAGCAGCAATAGCACTAGGAGGAAGTGGTTCTTGATGTTTCCCTATTTTATTTTTATCGGAGAAAGTTTGGTCCTCCATTTATGTTATATTAATATATACGTGCGGCTAAAGCGCACACAAACACAGAAAATTTTTTTTTTTTTTTGCTGGAGAGTAGTGCACTTTGTGGGTTACACCACCCTTTAAGAAATGAGCCAGCCGGCTCTTTACTTATGGGACATAGGCGCACGCTTGGCGCTGCTCCTTTGTTGATGCACGTGCAGCCACAGTGCAAACAAGTCACAAACACAGAAAATATATATTTTTTTGGTTTGGAGTGTACTTTGGGGGTTACAGCACCCTTTAACGGTCAAGCCAGCTGGCCCTTTACTTATGACACAGGCGCACGCTTGGCACTACTTTGTTGATGCACGTGCGGTTACTGCGCACACAATTCACAAACACAGAAAATAATTTTTTTTTTGGTTTGGACTGGAGTGTACTTTCGGGGGTTACAGCACCCTTAATGGTCAAGCCAGCCGGCCCTTTACTTATGACACAGGTGCACGCTTGGCACTACTTTGTTGATGCACGTGCGGCTACTGCCCACACAATTACCAACACAGAAAATAATTTTTTTTTTGGTTTGGACTGGAGTGTACTTTGGGGGTTACAGCACCCTTTAACGGTCAAGCCAGCCGGCCCTTTACTTATGACACAGGCGCACGCTTGGCACTACTTTGTTGATGCACGTGCGGCTACTGCGCACACAATTCACAAACACAGAAAATATTTTTTTTTTTGGTTTGGACTGGAGTGTACTTTCGGGGGTTACAGCACCCTTAACGGTCAAGCCAGCCGGCCCTTTACTTATGACACAGGCGCACGCTTGGCACTACTTTGTTGATGCACGTGCGGCTACTGCGCACACAATTCACAAACACAGAAAATAATTTTTTTTTTGGTTTGGACTGGAGTGTACTTTCGGTGGTTACAGCACCCTTAACGGTCAAGCCAGCCGGCCCTTTACTTATGACACAGGCGCACGCTTGGCACTACTTTGTTGATGCACGTGCGGCTACTGCGCACACAATTCACAAACACAGAAAATAATTTTTTTTTTGGTTTGGACTGGAGTGTACTTTCTGGATTACAGCACCCTTTAACGGTCAAGCCAGCCGGCCCTTTACTTATGACACAGGCGCACGCTTGGCACTACTTTGTTGATGCACGTGCGGCTACTGCGCACACAATTCACAAACACAGAAAATAATTTTTTTTTTGGTTTGGACTGGAGTGTACATTCGGGGGTTACAGCACCCTTAACGGTCAAGCCAGCCGGCCCTTTACTTATGACACAGGCGCACGCTTGGCACTACTTTGTTGATGCACGTGCGGCTACTGCGCACACAATTCACAAACACAGAAAATAATTTTTTTTTTGGTTTGGACTGGAGTGTACTTTCGGGGGTTACAGCACCCTTAACGGTCAAGCCAGCCGGCCCTTTACTTATGACACAGGCGCACGCTTGGCACTACTTTGTTGATGCACGTGCAGCTACTGCGCACACAATTCACAAACACAGAAAATATATTATTTTTTTAGCACTTGGGGGGAGCACCCCTGATGGACAGAGCACCCCCTGGACAACACTACAGCACCCCTTTAGGACTGGGACACTGCACAGGACTTTGGAGTGGACACAGTCCCTATGGAGAACTGACTGCACAACACAGTCCAGCCAGCCCCTATCGAATTTGAAGTAGTGGACACAGCCCCTATTAACAACAGCAGCACAGCACAACACAGCCAGCCCCTATGGACTTTGAAGTAGTGGACAACAGCAGCACTACACTACACTACACTACACAGCCCTAACTCCCACCCTCCCTCTTCACTGTCCACAGCCGAGTGAGAAAATGGCGCCGACGCGGGTAACTTATATAGGATCCAAAACCCGCGAGATTCGGAAGGCGGGATGATGACGTTTTGCCTCGATTTCAGATCCGAGTCAGGCGGGAAAAGTCGAGCCTGACTCGGATCGGCCTCGGATCGGGGGGGCTCGGGGGGGTTCGGATTTCAGAAATCCGAAGCCGCTCACCCCTAACAGTAAGATGTCGGTGTATAAGGTGTGGGGAGGGTGCCTGGTAGCAGTACTGTACAGTAAGATGTCGGTGTATAAGGTGTGGGGAGGGTGCCTGGTAGCAGTACTGTACAGTAAGATGTCGGTGTATAAGGTGTGGGGAGGGTGCCTGGTAGCAGTACTGTACAGTAAGATGTCGGTGTATAAGGTGTGGGGAGGGTGCCTGGTAGCAGTACTGTACAGTAAGATGTCGGTGTATAAGGTGTGGGGAGGGTGCCTGGTAGCAGTACTGTACAGTTTGATGTCGGTGTATAAGGTGTGGGGAGGGTGCCTGGTAGCAGTACTGTACAGTAAGATGTCGGTGTAGAAGGTGCGGGGAGGGTGCCTGGTAGCAGTACTGTACAGTAAGATGTCGGTGTAGAAGGAGCGGGGAGGGTGCCTGGTAGCAGTACTGTACAGTAAGATGTCGGTGTAGAAGGTGGGGGGAGGGTGCCTGGTAGCAGTACTGTACAGTAAGATGTCGGTGTAGAAGGTGCGGGGAGGGTGCCTGGTAGCAGTACTGTACAGTAAGATGTCGGTGTAGAAGGTGCGGGGAGGGTGCCTGGTAGCAGTACTGTACAGTAAGATGTCGGTGTAGAAGGTGCGGGGAGGGTGCCTGGTAGCAGTACTGTACAGTAAGATGTCGGTGTAGAAGGTGCGGGGAGGGTGCCAGGTAGCAGTACTGTACAGTAAGATGTCGGTGTAGAAGGTGCGGGGAGGGTGCCTGGTAGCAGTACTGTACAGTAAGATGTCGGTGTAGAAGGTGCGGGGAGGGTGCCTGGTAGCAGTACTGTACAGTAAGATGTCGGTGTAGAAGGTGCGGGGAGGGTGCCTGGTAGCAGTACTGTACAGTAAGATGTCGGTGTAGAAGGTGCGGGGAGGGTGCCTGGTAGCAGTACTGTACAGTAAGATGTCGGTGTAGAAGGTGCGGGGAGGGTGCCTGGTAGCAGTACTGTACAGTAAGATGTCGGTGTAGAAGGTGCGGGGAGGGTGCCTGGTAGCAGTACTGTACAGTAAGATGTCGGTGTAGAAGGTGCGGGGAGGGTGCCTGGTAGCAGTACTGTACAGTAAGATGTCGGTGTAGAAGGTGCGGGGAGGGTGCCTGGTAGCAGTACTGTACAGTAAGATGTCGGTGTAGAAGGTGCGGGGAGGGTGCCTGGTAGCAGTACTGTACAGTAAGATGTCGGTGTAGAAGGTGCGGGGAGGGTGCCTGGTAGCAGTACTGTACAGTAAGATGTCGGTGTAGAAGGTGCGGGGAGGGTGCCTGGTAGCAGTACTGTACAGTAAAATGCCGGTGTAGAAGGTGCGGGGAGGGTGCCTGGTAGCAGTACTGTACAGTAAGATGTCGGTGTAGAAGGTGCGGGGAGGGTGCCTGGTAGCAGTACTGTACAGTAAGATGTCGGTGTAGAAGGTGCTGGGAGGGTGCCTGGTAGCTGTACTGTACAGTAAGATGTCGGTGTAGAAGGAGCGGGGAGGGTGCCTGGTAGCAGTACTGTACAGTAAGATGTCGGTGTATAAGGTGCGGGGAGGGTGCCTGGTAGCAGTACTGTACAGTAAGATGTCGGTGTATAAGGTGCGGGGAGGGTGCCTGGTAGCAGTACTGTACAGTAAAATGTCGGTGTATAAGGTGCGGGGAGGGTGCCTGGTAGCAGTACTGTACAGTAAGATGTCAGTGTATAAATACAGCAGAAAGTGTACAGAGAGGAGGAGGAGCTGCTGTACTCTCCCTGCTATGTCCTCCTCCAGCAGCCCGAACTCACCCCAGCATCAGCCCTCCACCGCCGCCTGCAGTAGTTCCGACGACGAGCAGTTCCTCATCCCCACCGCTTCCCTGCACCTGCACCCACAGCCGGAGGAGGAGGGCAGCAGCATCAGCAATAAGAAGCCGAGGCGGCACCGGGCTCGCAAGAGCGGGGAAATGGTGACCAAGATCAAGAAGGGCCGGCGCCTGAAAGCTAACAACGAGCTGATGGAGGTGCTGCCCACCTTCCCGGAGGATGCCAAGCTCACCAAAATGGAGACTCTGCGCTTTGCGCACAACTATATCTGGGCGCTCTCTGAGACCCTGCGGCTGGCCGAGCAGCTACACCCTGGGGCCCCCACTGTCCTGTTCACCGACTCTCCTCCAGCTCCATGTCCACGAATCTATGGGAGAGACGTTATGACGTCCCTCCCATAGTGCTCTGCGGCAGCCGGAGCTCAGGAGTGAGCTTCGGCTGCCGCTGCAGGGAGAGAGCCGGGTGCCCACTGATCACAAATATCAGCGGGCGCCCGGCAACGCGGGGGGGACCGGCGATGATTATTTTTTTTCTTATGGGGATTTTTTATTTACTCCTGGGCACTCAATAGCGCCCTCTAGGGGCCGACGCTCCGGGCGACGGTCTTTTTAGCCCGCCCCTAGAACCGCCACTGAAACCTAACCTCCTCCCCGAGTGCCTAACCCTCCCCCTAACCCCAATACTTACCTTTGCGTTGCAAGCAGTTGGAATACCGGCGCCGGTATTCTGACAAGTGACGGGATGTGTTGGGATTTTGGCGACGGTATTTGCCAGGATCCCATATACACGTACTATGTCATTACAGGTCTAGTTATATCCTCACCCTCCGTGTTATGTAATCACTCGCAGTGTATGATGATGCCCTGATGCTTCTGATAGCATTCCAGTACATAGTGCAATATTACATTATAATTTATAATACCATGCCATGCCATGTCTACTATGCAATGTCTTTCCATTCATTATTATGCTGGGCACACTTCCAGAGCGATAAAAGCTGGGGCGTGCCGTAAGGCCATGACCTTCCCCACAAAACCAGGCCCCTTTTTTGTGTGTGCACTATCAGCATTCGCATAATATCTATATTACAGAACTGAGGGGTGGGGGGGTGGAGTAACAGTGATTTTGTGGCACAGGTAACCAAAATGTCTAATCACTGACTGTGACATGCTGCAGCCTTTTGGGGGCGGGGAAGGGGCAGTGATAGCCAGCGTTATTGTAAACGGGGTATTGCTAAGCCAAAACATCCTGCATTGCTGCGCCAAGTGGATAAAATAGGAGAGATGTTGATACATCTCCCCCTATCTGTAAACCATGCATCTGAGCAGGGATAAACGCCAATATCAACATGAAAATGTTGAAAAAAATTCTGAGATCAAGCAGACGTCCAGAAGAAGATCTGTAGATATTATGATTTCAGTTAGGGGTCAGGTCCCATTATGGAATTTTGAGACGTTGGTGGCCATCAGTGATGAGAGAACGTGGACACTTGTTTCATTACTGAACCAAAATGATTTACTCATGGCACATTGTATCCACTTGTCTCTGAAACACTGACTGGTGCAGCTGACACGTATTGATTACAATCAGCCAGGATGTCCGTAATGCCATGTTCCTGCCTAATTGTGCTTCCTGTGTTTCTCACTCCCATTGAGATCAGTGGATGCCGAGTTATTCTTTGCTCTGTCTCCCGAGTGTTTCACTTTGTTGTAATCGCGCTTTGAGGAGTTAAGTGTCGCACTTTGGGCCTGATTTAGAGATTTCTGCAATGACGATATTTACGCAGATTGAGCGATGCAGGGAAAATACTGGCTGCTTTTGCATGTAGCGAAGAAATAATGGGCAGCTTTGTTTTGAAATGCATAATTAAGCTAGGACACGACACGCCCCTTCCCAAGTATAAATCTCATTCTAATTCTGCTCCACCTGCAATACTTGCCAAATTTCTCCATTTTATGCTCCTTTTTTATTTGAAAAATGGGACTGTCCCACTGAAATCGGGAATGGCTGGGAGGGGTGCACCCTCTATAGGGTGGCGCCCCTGTTCGACCACACTGGTCGAACATGCCTCGAGCCGGCCCTGGTCACTGGGGTTGGTTTCACCCAGTGCAAATGTGCACAACCATGCCACAACCCCTAGTGTACAACTTTTTGGCATTTGACCGCTTGTCACTCCCCCATTCTCGTCACGCTGGGTCAGTGGTGTAACTAGTGTATTTGGAGCCCAGGGCAAATGTAAAAATGGAGCCCCCCCCCCCTATGTGCGTGCGCCAAAGGCAAAAAATGAGCGTGGCCACTTAAAAATTGGGCGTGTCAACATGACACACCCCTTTATCGTCACTCTGAACATTCCTTTCCATATGCACCTTAACCCCAGTAGTGTCCCTTATACAGTACCCCCAGTATGCAATGTCCCCAGTTGTGGTCCTTCTTATGCAGGCCCATAGTAGTGCCCCTTATACAGTACCCCCAGTAGTGGTCCCCCTTATGCAGCCCCCAATTACTTCCCCTTATAGAGTACCCCCAGTATGCAATGCCCCCAGTAGTGGTCCACCTTATGCAGTGCTCCTTTATATAGTGCTCCACAGTGGGAAACACAGGATTTCCAGAGGGGGGTTACCAAATGCTTAATTTTAGAGCGAGTGTGGCCTGTCCATGAAGAGGGCAGAATTAGTACTTAACCAGCTTTAATAAGCGTCATACAAAGTGTATTGTGTCATAATTCCAGCATATACAGGACCAGCAATCACAATAAGCCATTAGATGCGCCAGTAGGGCCATCCTGCCTGAGCTGAACGTATTTAGTTTAGATGTGGGCACCATTCCAGACTATTGGAGCAAGTCCGGGAGCCTGGAGGAGCAGCAGAAGAACCTAGCACTGCCCTGGACATTCTGTATATGTACATATTGGGCTCTATAGCAGTGCATCTCTAACAGTGCATGTTTTCCAGATCTTCTAGTTGGTGCACAGGTTATTTATTACTGGCTGATACATGTTAAAAGATCCACAGGTGGTGCTAATTATTTCATTTGTCATACTGAAAAGAACATGGAGCACTAGTAAAAATCTATTATATTACTATTTCTATTGTGGTCATGGTGTGGGCTGGGGAGGGGGGTTTCCAGGCAGACGGAAACCCCCCTGCATTTGCCTATGCCCCCAGCAGTAGTCCCCCCCCCTTATGCAGTGCCCCCAGTAGTGGTCCCCCTTTTGCAGGCCCCCAGCAGTGATCCCCCCTATCCAGTGCCCCCTGTAGTTTTCCTCCCTATTTAGTGCCCCTAGTGGTCCCCCCAATGCAGTGCCCCTAGTAGTAAGCCCCTTATATAGTGCCCCCAGCAGTAGTCCCCCTCCCTTATGCAGTGCCCCCAGTAGTGGTTCCCCTTATGCAGGCCCCCAGCAGTGATCCCCCCTATCCAGTGCCCCTTATACAGTGCCCCCTGTAGTTTTCCTCCCTATTTAGTGCCCCCAGTAGTAGTCCCTTAGTAGTAAGCCCCTTATATAGTGCCCCCACTAGTAGTCCCCCCCTCCCGATGCAGTGCCCCAATAGTAGTCCCCCCCCAGTTGTAGTCCCCAGTAGTTCCCCACCCCCAGTAGTGGTCCCCCCCAGTAATGGTGCCCCCAGTAGTGGTCCCCCCAGTAATGGTCCCCCTCAGTAATGGTGCCCCCAGTAGTGCTCCCCCCTGTAATGGTGCTCCCAATAGTGGTCCCCCCAGTAATGGTCCCTCCCAGTAATGGTGCCCCCAGTAGTGCTCCCCCCCTGTAATGGTGACCCCAGTAGTGGTCCTCCCTGTAATGGTGCCCCCAGTAGTGGTCCCCCCCTGTAATGGTGCCCTCCCGATGTGCAGACACACAAGTAAAAAAAAATGTAAAAAAATACACTTACCTGAATCCACCCTCCGGCTCCAGCCACTGCTCCCAATGCGGCACGTCAGTCCTCCCTGGCTGGCGCGCTCTGCATTATGGGAGAGACGTCATGACATCATGATGTCTCTCCCATTACCCACTGCAGGTTCCGGAATGGAGCATGTTCTGTCTGACTATCTTTGGCTGCTGGTTAACACACACATCGCTGTGCAGCAAAGGACCGGCGCAGGGCGCAGGGAAGCCTAGCGCCGGTCCTTTGTAAATGTGTAACGCTGACCACACACACATTGCGGTCGGTGCTACACTGCCTACCTAGGGCGGGTCGGAACCATGGGGCGGTCGCCAACCCCCCCCCCCGCTCCAATGGCTCCCCCCCACTCCCGCTCCCCCCGCTCCAACGGCGCCCAGGGCACACGCTCTGCTCGATCCCCCCTTAGTTACGCCACTGACCTGGGTGGTTGCCCAGCATACCCGGGAGATGATGGCCAGCCTCCAGCATCTCCCGTCACAGTGTCATCGCTGTTCAGGGACACCATCGCATGGGGTGACACCAAAATAGCAGAGCAGCTGGGCTATTTTGGTGTCACTTCCTCAGATGGTGTCACCTGGTGCGGTCAGGGGTGCCGAGAGGGGGGGAGAGCAGGTACAGATTAACCAGGCCCGGGCTTCCCGAGGGGCCCAGCGGGGGTCCGGCGCCGCCCCTCCCCCTCCCTAACAGCAGCCCAGCACACAGCATGCGCTGAGCTGCAGTGGGACACTGCTGTGGCTGCTAAGCACACTGATGACGTGATCGCGCCCCCCTCGGCTTCGCACCGGGCTGAGGGGGCTCAGAGCGTCCCCCTTCCCCAGCGCGCGGTGCTGCAAATCTTTTTCTTTTCTTTTTTTTTTCGGGAAGGGGGCATGGCCACGCCTCCCATGACTAGGCCACACCCCCTGTTACCTGGGCCCGCCGCAGCTCTTGGCGGGCCTGGGTGCGGTCTGCACCCCCCTAGTGACACCACTGACTACATAAATATTGGTTAAATATGAACCATTTTCACCTAGAAAGATGTTTCCTTTTAATACTTCTCAACGAGTCTTCGTGTAAATGTTATGTAGTGCTTCTGTAAGTATTTGCAATAATGACCAGTGAAATGAAGTGGCAGCTCTGTAATAAATATTGCTTTCAATTAACTTGTTTATAGAAATGTCCACAAGTTAGTGTATATTAATCTGTGTTTAAGGGGTCATCAATCAGTCACCATGTTCATAAACCCCCATACTGTAGTTGTCACTAACCTCTTAAAACAAACCAAAAGACAGTGTGGTAACTAAAAGTACCAATTCCCGTAGTGTTATGTATAGATCAAATGTATTATATCAAAGATCTATTTAGTAATACCACTATTGCCGGGTCAACCTGGGTCGAGTTGCAGTGTGAACGCGCTACCAAACAAATTCCTGGGTCAAACAACCCGGCATTTCAACCCTGCAATCGAGCAGGGTTGAACACGGGAACAAGACAGGTTGAAGTGCAGTGAGAACAGGCCCGATCCGGGTTATCCAACCTGGGACTCAGCAAACAACACTGATTGGATGTTCCTGTGATCTCACTTGATGATGTCAGCAGCCAGACCCAGAGAAAGCACACTACAGACAAAAACAGAGGCAGCATTCTGGCAGTCTAAAGGGGATTAATACTACTACTGTCATTACAGTGATGGCTAATTGGAGTGATGAAGATGTGAACTGTACACTATGCTGCCAGAAGCTGCATCATGCTCTCATTGGCTGAATCAAACAGCAGTAAAGCACAAACACTTATGAACTAGAGATGAGCGGTTCGGATTCTGTGGAATCCGAACCGCTCCGAACATTGGGGATCCGAGTCCACCCGAACCCTGTTCGGGTGTTCACCGCCTGACTCGGATCCCCGTTCGGGGCCGAACGGCGGCCGCCTGATGTCGGATTCTCACTAGAGAATCCGACATCAGGTCTCCTCGCGTGTAGGGCAGAGCGCAGTGATAGCGCTCTGCCCTACACAGACACAGACACACAGCCGCCAGCGGCAGCTGTGTGTTTGTTACAGCAGCCAATGAGAGTCACACAGACTCTCATTGGCTGCTGCACGGAGGGAGCCGGCTGGAGCTCACACATGAGCTCCGTCTTCCGGCTCCCTCCTCAGCGTGTGACAGAGCGGACGGCGCGGGAGCGGGGATACAGGTAAGTTTTTTTTTGTTTTTTTTTTACTTGTCAAAGGTCCGAGGGCGCTACTGGGGGGGGGGGGTCTGCACTACTGGGGGGGTCTGCTACTGGGGGGGGGCTATACTACTGGGGGGGCCATACTACAGAGGGGCCTGCTACTGGGGGGGCTATACTACTGGGGGGGGGTCTGCACTACTGGGGGGGGTCTGCTACTGGGGGAGGCAATACTACTGGGGGGGCCATACTACAGAGGGGCCTGCTACTGGGGGGGGCTATACTACTGGGGGGGGGTCTGCTACTGGGGGGGCCATACTACTGGGGGGGATCTGCACTATTGGGGGGCCATACTACAGAGGGGCCTGCTACTGGGGGGGGGCTATACTACTGGGGGGGTCTGCACTACTGGGGGGGGTCTGCTACTGGGCAGGGCTATACTACTGGGGGGGCCATACTACAGAGGGGCCTGCTACTGGGGGGGGCTATACTACTGGGGGGGGTCTGCTACTGGGAGGGCCATACTACTGAGGGGCCTGCTACTGGGGGGGGCCATACTACTGGGGGGGCCTACTACAGGGGGGGCCATACTACAGGGGGGGCCCATACTACAGGGGGGGCTACTACTGGAGCAGCCTACTACTGGGGGGGCCTGCTACTGGGGCAGCCTACTACTGGGGGAGCCATACTACTGGGGGGCATACTACTGGGTGGCATGCTAATGGGGGGCATACTACTGGGGGGGCCTGCTAATGGGGGACATACTACTGGGGGGGCCTGCTAATGGGGGGCATACTACTGGGGAGCATTCAACTGGGGGCACTGCATAGTGGACCGTACTACTAAGGGGACTGCATAGGGGGCACCACTGCTGGGGGACATTGTGTAAGGGACACCGCTACTGTGGGCATTGTGTAAAAGGGTCACTACTGTGGGCATTGTGTAAAAGGGGCACTACTGTGTGTCGTAACATAAATAAGAGACACTACTTTATGGTGTAATGTGAATCAGGCCCTATGTGCGGTGTAATGCTAATAAGATTGTGCACTGTGACTCCTAGGGCCGTAGCCCACTTTGTAAACAAGTACTGTGACTCTGCTGGCCGTACCCCACTGGGTGGGTGCACTACTTTTCATTTCTGCCACTGCTGTGTGGCAATGTGTCATAATGTGCTTTATACTGTGGTGTCTGTGTCGTTGTGCCGCTGCTTTGTCGCTTAGTAACCAGTCAGCTCACTGCAACCTTTGGCCAATAATGTTGAAAACAATATTATAAGCTGTGATATGGTCTAAATTGACTGGAAATTAATGTTATTGAGGTTAATAATACTCTAGGATGAAAAAAAAGACCAATTTATGTGATTTTAGCTTTTTTTGTCAATTTTTGTAAAAAAATCCAAATCCAAATCCAAATCCAAATCCAAAGCCAGTCACCGCAGTTTGGCAAATCCAAATCCAAATCCAAAGCCGGACGACGAATTAGAACCAAATCCAAATCCAAATCCGGCAAAAATGGTCCGGCGCACATCCCTATTATGAACTCAGGGCTACACAGTGGTAATCTATCATCCATGATTCCTGCAATGCTGGGAGCAGTCCCCACCCCTCCCTTGTGTTCCCTTTTGTGATCTTATCTTTGTGAGCCTGAAAAAGTACGTTTTTAATGACATCCATAGGGTTTTACAGGACTGACCCGGGTTCAGCATGAACAGGGGCAACCCGGGAACAACCCTGGTTGAAGGTGCAGTATGAAAGGGGTCTGACCCAGGTCGCAGCCAGGTTAGACCCGTGTTCAAAATCCCAGGTCAGAGCCAGGTTTGCGATGTGAAAGGGGTATCAATCACCATAGAATTATGTCAAAAATAATTACTTTTAGACACTTGATTGTGCCTCAGAATCCTTCCCCATTAATCCAATTCCAAATAGCTAAAGAAAAGAGAAACACACAATTCAAAAATAAACTTTAATTGAATAAAATATTCTTCAAACCCTTGTTGACCTCTTTAACAATAATAAAATTAAAATCTTCCTTGTTGATGTACTTTTATTCAATGGGAAATAAAAGTCTTTGGACCTCATTCAGAGTCTCTCGCAAGCGGCCGCTCGCTCGCATCCAGCGTACGCAAATTTTTCAAAGTGACGCCATGGGAAGCGATCGCTCCTCAAGGCATAAGCACACCCACTTTGGCTATGCGAGCGATTGCTCTGTGTATGCAGACACCCCTTAGTGTATGTTGAGACGCCCACTTGTGCACGTCATCTCCAGGAAGTGTATTAAAACATTGGTACATCGAACACCATCGGTAGCGATCGCAACACTTGTGGTTGCCTTACCCTGCCGCAAGCACTGCGAGGACTTCAGTGTTAAAAATAAGCATGTGACGTGTACTATGACGCTGCCTGTTAATTATGCACGCCTTAAAACCGGCATTGAAACACTCAGGCACACCTGCGTTTGCACCTCCACTCCCCCGTTATTAGTGTTCTGCCCCTGTTACCACCCACAAATGGCCTCTCCTGTCACTCTTTGGTGGGCGAGCGAGCGGCCTGCGATCGCACAGAGTAGTTCGCGCATGTGCAGAATGAAGCGTGCGCATGCACGTTCGCAAAACCCTAGGGCCGCTTGCGAGCGCAGAGCGCTTGCGAGAGACTCTGAATTAGGTCTTTTATCTCTTCATTCATTGATTTTCATCCTTAAAAGTTAAGGGAAATCCCCCCCCCTACCCCGACCAAAAAAAAGGTGCACACACTACCGATGCCCACCACTAAATGATCACAAGCAGAAAGTCTTTGGGATTTTTCTTTGCCACCAGCCAATTATGGCCCTCATTCAGAGCCACTCGCTATTTGCGGTCGTTCGTTCTAAAACAAGGGGTGGCTATTCAAATGAACCGTTCGCTGTTTGCGGTCTGTTCATGCCTCTATGTCTGAACGAGCGAGCAAAACTTGCGTTCGTTTTTTGGAAAAATACGCCCCCTGGCCGCTCGCATCCTACGTCATGTCCGCTATTTATTAGATTAATCGAGTACATCGACAAGGGTATGAACTGCTCGCTATTCTTGTGGTTGGTGTTTGCTACCACAATTTTGCGAGCAGTTCTGGCTATAAAATAACCCAGTGACGTGGTCAATGACGCTGCTGTTTTAAATATGCACACCCATAAAACGCCCGTTTTGACCTTTAAGCACGCCTGCATTCGGATTTCCACTCCCCGTTTTCAAGCACCTTCCCCTGTTACCACCCACATACGCCTCCTCCTGTCACTCAAAATAGCAGGCATTCGCTATTTTGCGAGCACATGAATTTCGGCCGCACTGACTGGTTAGCGCATGCGTATAACGATCCGTACGCATGCGCAGTTGGGCTAACATCGCTCAGAACGAACGAGCTGCCGCTTACGAGCGGCTCTGAATCAGGCCCAATATGCGGTTTCCCATAACTTCCCACATCAATTAAATATCTATTCATGAGAGAAAAAAATATTAAGATTGCAGTGGCTCTCCTATGATTTCAATGGACCTACTAGTTTCTAGAGATGTGCGCCGACCCCCGTGTTTTGGTTACGGATCTGTATCTCCTAGTGTTTTGGATCTATTTATTTATTACAAGTTATTTATATAGCGCACACATATATTCCACAGCACTTTACAGACAGAATATTTGGCCATTCACATCAGTCCCTGCCCCAGTGGAGCTTACAATCTATATTCCCTACCACATGCACACACACATGGGTTAATTTTTGTGGGGAACCAAATAACCTACCAGTATATTTTTGGAGTGTGGGAGGAAACCGGAGTACCCGGAGGAAACCCACGCAATCACAGGGAGAATATGGTGGGAATTGAACCCATGACCTCATTGCTGTGAGGCAGTAACGCTAACCATTACACCGTCTGTGCTGCTAGATTTGGCTTTGCCAAAACCACCCCTTGCGTGTTTTGGTTTTGGATCAGTATTTTTTTTTTTTAATCATAAAAACAGCTAAAATCACATAATTTGGGCCCGTTTTTGTTCCTACAGTATTATTTCCACTCATTTCCAGTCAATTTTGACCACCTCACAGCTCACAATATTGATTTTTTCATGTCGTTTAGGGCCAAAAGGTTAAAATCCAGCTGGCTGACTAGGCTAAGCGACAGCAGCGGGCGGCACTAATGGTGCGTACACACTGGGCGATCAGGAAAGACAGTACAATTACAACATCATAATCGTACCATCGTTCCTGATCATCTTTAGTGTCTGCACTGAACGATCAGTCGTTTAGTGCAGGCACAGTCCATCATTCCTGAACATGTCAACCTATCGTTATCGGCAGATTGGCCTGCATGTTCAGGCGATGGACAATGTCGGAAACGACCAGCGGGACCGCGGATCGCTGGTCGTTTCTGACATAAAAGCGCACGATTACTGAGCGATTGCACGATTACGATGTCGTAATCAATCAGCTGTATTGCCCAATGTGTACGCACCATAACATTTGGCAGTTCAGCTTCGAACATGGCACAGAGTGGCATTGCAGTAGTAGACAGGATAGCAGTTTAATAAACTATACGACCCCTAGGAATTTTAAATATCAAGAATGTTTTCCTTAACTAGGTCAGAGGCTGTTAGGGTCTGCGGTTAGCAGATCATCTTGGTGGCAGTTCCCAGTCATACAGTAGTTGTTACTGGGATACTGCATCATGTCCTGTCCTTGTTCTGGCTTTTTGCAGGTAGCTGGAAATCCTGTCTTGTCTGTGTGTAGATCATAGCCTGTCAATCATGTCTGTGTGTGTTTTGTATCATGTGCTCACTTATTACCTTGCTGTCTGTGTGCAGATCAGGTGCACATATGCCTTTGATTAGGAATTACTCTATCCAGGTATTGGTTCTGATTGGACCCTGCTTCTTTTAAATTTCAGCCAGCCCTTCACCCCATGCCGGTTATACTGTGTCATTACCAGTGTATGTTGTTGTGTTCAGTTCCTAAGTGCCTGCCGGTCTACTGAGTACTTCTGTTATTGTATCTGGATCTTGTCTCCATTCAGCTCTGCAGTATTATTTCACGGTCCTGTCTGTCTGCATTCAGCTTGTTACCTGCAGTGTCTCCACCTCACTGCCTCCGGTATGTGTTACTGCAGCATCTGAATCCATCTGTCTGCTGTTTAGGACCCTGCCAAGACCATCTCAGCTGCTTGTGTCAACCTGGCGACGTAGGCTGCATTACAGCGTCAGCTGCTCATGTCAACTCGGTGGCACAGGCCGCACTCCTGTAACATTAGTGCGCTAATCTGCGCACCAACAACAGAGACTTTGTTACAACTTTACTCGGCTGCTGCCACACCTAGCCAAGAACTACCTGGCTCTCAAAGCTGCACCTCGGCTGTCTCAGCCGCACCTCAGCCCGCAGGCTGATTCTTTGCCAAGAACTACCCGGCTCTCAAAGCCGCACCTCGGCTGTCTCAGCTGCACCTCAGCCTGCGGGCTGCTTCTTTGCCAAGAACTATCTGGCTCTCAAAGCCGCACCTCAGCTATCTTAGCCGCACATAAGTCTGCAGGCTGCTTACTCAGCCCAGTATCACCCGGCTCTCCAAGCCATGTTTCAGCTGTCTAAACCACACCACGGCCTCTAGGCCACATCTAGTACTCTGTGTTTATTTTGTTGTGTCCAGTTCTTGTCTGTTTTGTCTGTCAGTCAGTCTTGTCATAGTCTTTTCTTGTCTTGTTCAGTCTGGTCTTGCCTTGTCATCCTGCTATTCACTACAGTCCTGGTCATTCCAGCCCTTAGTCCCAAGATGTACCCAGACCATTATTTGTTGCTACTAGTGTGCCCTATCTATACCTATTCTGTCAATTACAGCAGCCACTCTCCAGCTAGTCCTAGTTGTGAAAGGACTGCCACTCCTCCATCATACCTAGCCCTGGTCAGCAGTCCTGCGATCTCTCCTGTGCAAGAGAATCATGAAAGAGGCCCGACAGAGTTGGAATTTGTTTATGGACTGAAGACAGGGAAAGGACGGAAGGATTGATTAGTTTTTAATTTATTTAATTTAATTGTATATAGTTGTTAATACCGCTCTCTTAGTCAGTAAAAAGCTGCTCTATTTAAAATAATGTAAACAATTCAAGAATTGATAGAGCGCTACTAGTATCAGTTGTGTCTGATACAATGTTGCAGTAATTTATGTGACAAGTTAAAGATTGTATAGCGCAATACCTGTAATAAAAACCTTGTTATTAAGATGTTTGTAACTCTTTTGCCAGTTTGGGCAATTGCAAGAGGTCACTTGTGAGGGTTCCAATGTAGTGCCAGCGGCGTGCCTCTCTGGTAAGGCAGGGGCTCTGGTTACTGCTGTGATGATTGTGCTGCGGTGACACACGTATCAGACACACGGTCATCGCAACATAATCATCACAGCAGTGATCGCTATCCCCTCTAAGGAGAAGGAAGACCTGCACGGAAGGGAACCAGCTGGAGAGGTGCGCTGAACCACTGCAAGGTAGGCAGCAATAGGGTGAGTTAGATCAGAGCCCCTGCCTTACCGGAGAGGCACACTGCTGGTGCTACATTGGAACCCTCACAAGTGACCTCTTGCAATTGCCCAAACCGGCAAAAGAGTTACAAACATCTTAATAACAATTTTTTTTATTACAGGTATTGCACTATACAATCTTTAACTTGTCACATAAGCTTACTGCAACATTGTATCAGAAACAACTGATTCTAGTAGCGTTCTATCAATTCTTGAATTATTTAATTTAATGTTTTGATTCTTAAAAAAAATGATGAGGAAAGATCAATCTAGGATCAAGATCTTCAGTTCCTAAAAGACATCTTTGATCTGGAGTAATTTTTTTTTATTTTTTTATACATCTAATAAAAAAAATAAGATGGCCTTGCTTGTGGAGGTGCTGCTAGAACATACTGTAAACAGATATTTTCTAGTTTGTACTCAGGGAGGTTGTTAGGGATAATGGGACCAAGACTTGCTGTTTACATCAGAGGAAAGCACCTGTAGTTCTCTGGCTGAATTAGAACTCCCAGCATCTGTGATGTTTGTTGGGCCTACTGGAAGTTATTTGTCAACAACAGGTGGCGTGCTTCAGGTTACCTCAGCCTGCTTTACGCACTGTATGTACCATGTAAATATATTTTTATGTGACCAATATACACAACTAATTTTGTACTTGTTGTGCCTATGTGAGGGGACTGATAAGAACACAATACTGTGTTATCTCACCGCATTGTGTCCTGAGTGCAGAAGACAGGATGTGTCCTCTCCAGCAGATCCTCTGCTTGGCTATTTAAGACTTGCAGATAAAAGATTATTTGGCACAGTGAAGACACAACTTTCCAAACCACATGTTGTCGGTCTGCTTACACGTCCCTACACGCGTGTGTCCTATTATATACAATGGTTCAGTAACATGAGCATATGTTAAAAACAAAATCTTCATTAAAAAAACTAATTACATAGACACACTACGGGTCTGATTCTGAGTCGTATACAAGTCCAACTGCGCCTTCATCTAGCGATTGTCAGCAAACTGCGCAAGCGTCCCGGGCTCCATACGTGTCTTTGTGAACCCATGATCCATTCAGAGTTTTATGCACTTTGGTCTTTTCTCGGAACGAGTGTTTCTGGGTGGCAACAGGTGGCAGCAATATGAACAAATGCAAAATAACCATTTAGTGAGTGTATCGGGGTGTGTTACGGGCATGTAAACAAGAACACTTAGCAGGCACTAATACAGGGGTGCTACAAAGTGAAAAATATACGTACATAAGGCTGCAAAAACAAAAATGAACCTGTGTGAGATCAAAAATGTGAACAAGGAATAGTCACTGGAAATACTAAGCAAAAATAGTGAATAAATACTGAATATATATATATATATATATATAATATATATATATATATATATTAGGAGTGTGCATCGGCCACTTTTTGTGTTTTGGTTTTGGATCTGGATCTTTTTTCGTGTTTTGGATCTGGATGGGTTTTGCCAAAACCACCCTTCCGTGTTTTGGGTTCTGGGTTTTGTGTTTTGGATTTTTATTTTTTGGGATAAAAGCATAAAAACAGCTAAAATCACATCATTTTGGTTGTTTTTTTGTTCCTACGCTATTATTAACCTCAATAACATTAATTTCCACTCATTTACAGTCTATTCTGAACACCTCACACCTCACAGTATTGTTTTTAGGCCAAAAGGTTGCACCGAGGTAGCTGGATGACTATGCTAAGCGACACAAGTGGGCGGCACAAACACGTGGCCCATCTAGGAGTGACACTGCAGTGGCAGACAGGATGGCAGTTTGAAAAACTAGGCCCCAAAGAGTACATGATGCAAAGAAAAAAAAGAGGTGCAAAATGGAATTGTCCTTGGGTCCTCCCATCCACCTTTATGTTATATAAACAGGTCATGCACACTTTAACAAACCAATCATTTCAGCGCCAGGGTCTCCCACACGACTGTGGCTGAAATTATTGGTTCGTTTGGGCCCCCACAAAACAAGCTGGCAATTAATCTGTCCCTGCACAAACTGGCTCTACGGAGGCAAGATGTTGTCCTCATCCACCGATCCTCACCCTACTTTCTGGAGGCTTGTCTTCCTGGAAGAATTGATAATTAATTTTGATGAACATCATCTTCTCCACATTTTATGGAAGCAACCTCCTATGCTTTTTACTGACAAGGTTCCCGGCTAAACACTCTTTCGGAGTACACACTGGAGGGGGGGCAACTTAGGTAAAATAGAGCCAGTTTGTACAGGGGCCTCCAAATTGCCTCTTTTTCCTGCCAGTACAGGTACGGACTGTCTGACATGCCTACTTGGATGCTGTCAATGATGTAATCCTCCACCATTCTGTCAATGGTGACAGTATCATATACAGTGACAGTAGACATGTCAGAAATTGTTGGCAGTTCCTTCAGTCCGGCCAGATGTCCAAAGCGGCCCTTGATTTATGACACTGGCGCACGCTTGGTGCTGCTACTTTGTTGATGCACGTACGGCTACAGCGCACACAAACAGGAAAAAAATAATTGTTTTTTTTGCACTTTGGGGAAGCACCCCTGATGGACAGAGCAACCCCTGGACAACACTACAGCACCCCTTTAGGACTGCAGCCTTTATGGGACACTGCACACAAGTCACAAACACAGAAAAAAATATACTTTTTATTTTTTCCGGCACTTTGGGGGTTACACCACCCTTCAACAGACGAGCCAGCCGGCCCTTTACTTATGACACAGGCGCACGTTTGACGCTGCTACTTTGTTGATGCACGTGCGGCTCCTGTGCACACAATCAAAAACACAGAAAAATTATTATTTTTATTTTTTTGGAGCGCACTTTGGGGGTTACACTACCCTTCAACAGACGAGCCAGCCGGCCCTTTACTTATGGCACAGGCACACGCTTGGCACTGCTACTTTATTGAAGCATGTGAGGCTACTGTGCACACAATTCACAAACACATAAAAAAAGAATTGTTTTTTTGCACTTGGGGGGAGCACCCCTGATGGACAGATCACCCTCTGGACAACACTACAGCACCCCTTTAGGACTACAGCCTTTATGGGACACTGCACAACACAGTCCAGATAGCCCCTATGGACAACAGCAGCACAACACAGACCAGCCAGCCCCTATGGACAACACAAGCACAACACAGACCAGTCAGCCCCTATGGACAACACAAGCACAACACAGCCCAGTCAGCCCCTATGGACTTTGGAGTGGACACAGCCCGTATGGACAACAGCAGCACAACACAGCCCAGCCAGCCCTAACTCCCACCCTCCCTCTTCACTGTTCACAGCCGGAGTGAAAAATGGTGCCGACGCCGGGACCTTTTATAGAATCCAAAACCTTCGAGATCCTACAGCGGGATGATGACGTTTTGCCTCGATTCAGATCCGAGTCAGGTGGGAAAACCCGAGCTAGACTCGGTTCCCGGCTCGGATCGGGTGGGGGGCTCGGTGGGGTTCGGATTTCATAAATCCGAACCCGCTCATCCCTAATATATATATATATATATATATTTATATATTGGATGTGGTAGAAAATAGAAAAGTGGAAAATTATATTAACATATAATTTTTATATATTGAACAAAAATAACAGTACCTTAGTCCCAATAAAACAACGCTTCATATAACTGAATTATAGCATAATAATGGAATGGGTAATGGGCCAGGAACTCACAGCTCTTTGATAAAGCCTCCAACAGGGAAGCGAAATATGTCAGTGGACACCTATTACTATTGGACTTATCATTAGTAGAGTGACCACAAAGCTACTATTATTCCCCTCTGTGAAATCTGCCGAGTACGGGGACTACTCACCTATACACCATCACGTGGGGCAAGCTGACTTTACTTCTGCCCGTGGAGCCGCTCATATCGGACACGCAGCTGCCATCCCACACACAGTGTTACTACAGCCCAGGGCGGCGTGCATTGCCAGCAGGTCAAGGAGAACTGTGAGTGCAGGAGCGGACTCTGATATTCCTGCTATACTTGGATTCATTAAACTGACCATTGATGGTTCAGATGTGGAATTTTTAGGTCACTCGCTACAGTCTATTAGATTCTCATTCATGTGGATTGCTGTTATTATTATGATATGATTAAGTTATATGAAGTGTTGTTTTATCGGTACTGAGGTACTGTTATTTTTATTCAATAAATAAAAATGATATGTTAATATAATTGGCGTCTTGATCTTCTTATACTTTTCTGCTATATCCAATACATTTATATATAGTCAATTTTATTCACTGATTAGCGCAAAACAATTTTTCCTTTGTGTTGTGGGCATGTAGCCTAAGTTACATGCCGTATGCAAAGAAGTGAAGGCTATGGTAACCAGGGACTGGCGGGTAGCATGGGCCAGGGGCAAAGTACTGATTATGATGGAAGGCTCTGGCTCCACCCATGTCAGGTCATAGGGCCTAATTCAGAGATGTACCATACTTGCCTACTTTAAAAGTCTCTTATCCGGGAGAAGCCCGGCCAGATGGTCACATTGTTATCACATCATTGCAGGTCCATGGGAAAGGACTGCACCAGTTTAGCCCCAACCCCTAAAACCAGCGATTCCCAGTATTCTCTCCCCTTCCTGCCTACTTCACTAGGAACTGGGCGGGATGCAGGAGATCCGGCTATTCTTTTTAAAAAAAAATTTATAACAAAAAATTTTTTTTCTAGTTGCCCACCGAGTAATGTAATAAAACACGTCAGACACATACAATAGACACCTAATAATAATAATAATAATAATAATAATAATAAAAACCCTGAAATGTCAACATTGAGCATTTCAGCACCTGCAGAATGTCGACATGATCACAATGTCAACGTGAAATGTCAACACTCGGGCCGGGCAGCGGATGGCTAAGTTCAGGCTGCGGGAGCGGAGGTTAGGGTTAGGCAATAGGGGCAGTGTAAGAGTATAGAGGTTAATGATATACTCACCACTGGAAGTCATCAGGACATTATCACCCTGGACCTAGAAGACACTGCCGGAGAAGCTGGACCCACTGTACCTGTTAAGTCACCACTAGACCACCAAGAGGGTTTTGTTGGCATTCTAATCATGTCAACATTTCATCAGTGTCAACATGAATGTTGATGTGGCCGATGTCATGATTGGCATGTCGACATTATGACCATGTGGACAATCTCCTGCCGATATTATGAATTTCGACATGAGGAATATCAACAAAATGTACCACACTCATATAAGCCATTAATGAGACTACAAGGAGTATGTTAAGTGAAATGTTTACGTAAGTGAAAGTTATGGTGTGAAAGTGGCTGGACGTTGGAGATTGATATGACTTTATGCGCTTTTGCACAATGCAAGTACTTTCATCTCTGCCATTCGCAGGCAAAGCGCACCTGTCGTTTGTAATGGCGGCTCCCAGGGGCAGGCCAGAAACAGCTACATTGTAGTGTGAAGATTTCAGCTACCCTGGTGACTGTGGCCCGGAGGAGAAAAGGTCCCTACACACGGAACGATATTGCTAACGATCCGACACATTGGAACGATAAATCAGCAATATCATTCCGTGTGCACGCTCTAGATCGTGCATTTCCTGCTCCCGTGGGGTTGTCAGTCACTTCGCCTGATCTTTTGAACATGCAGAAAGATCAGGCGATGTGGCTGATGATCCCATGCAGCGATATGGCGGTGGGAGCCGGCATGTTGGGCACCGGATCGCCCCATGTGTAGGGACCGCCCGATATGTCGGCCCTGGGATCGTGGGTCGCATCGTTGGGTACGCATCGTACCTTAAGAGTTTACTTATCGCTTCGCCAGCCCAGTCTGTAGAGATGAGCTCAGGTGTGAGCCCGCTGACTGTGACTCGGACATCTTTTATTTCCGTAGCGCTGTATATAGGCACACAGGAACAGGATTACATGGGGTACAGTGAGCAATACTGGGGCAGATTCAGAGTTGTATGCTGTTAGCCTCGCGAGATGCTCATATATGCTAATGCAGCAGGAGGCGTCTGGTGTAAATAGATGCTTACTGCATGCTTGTGTGATCCGCAGCTGTATCCAAGGATGCAGCCATCGGATCACTTGCGAGACCATCGGCCATCTGAATAACCCACCGGTTACTGAGGTGGGCATCTCAGATCCGTAACCGAGACCAGGAAATCTGTGGGGGAAAACACAGACCTGGCCTCAGCACTCCCAGGCTATGGTCATTTGGGGGTGGGGAATAGGCGGGGCCAGCCTACATTGGCCCCCACAGACAGTATGTATTACCTACATTGGCCCCCACAGACAGTATGTATTACCTACATTGGCCCCCACAGACAATATATATTACCTACATTGGCCCCCACATACAGTATATATTACCTACATTACACCCCGCATACAGTATATATTACCTACATTACCCTCACAGACAGTATATATTACCTATATTGCCCCCCCACAGACAATATGTATTATCTACATTAGCCCCCACAGACAGTATATATTAAGTACATTGGCCCACCACAGGCAGTATATATTACCTACATTGGCCCACCACAGGCAGTATATATAACCTACATTGTCCCACCACAGACAGTATATATTACCTACATTGGCCCACCACAGGCAGTATATATTACCTACATTGGCCCACCACAGGCAGTATGTATTACCTACACTGGACCACCACAGGCTGTATTATCTACATTGGCCCACCACAGACAATATATATAACCTACATTGGCCCACCACATGCAGTATATATTATCTACATTGGCCAACCACATGCAGTATATATTATCTACATTGGCCCACCACAGGCAGTATATATTACCTACATTGGCCCTCCACAGGCAGTATATATTACCTACATTGGCCCACCACAGGCAGTATATATTACGAACATTGGCCCACCACAGGCAGTATTTATTACCTACATTGGCCCACCACAGGCAGTATATATAACCTACATTGGCCTACCACAGGCATTATATATAACCTACATTGGCCCTCCACAGGTAGGGCCAATATACTGTAGGTAATATATACTATATTACCTACAGTATATTGGCCCTACCTGTCACCCTTGGCAAACATTCAACTTCTGCCTCCGTGCTGTTCCTTCTTTCTTCTGTGCTAACAAGGGTCCTTGGACACTTCGGATATGCATGGGAACTCACTTGTGCAGTCACAAAGGCTTTGTTGTGATCAGATCAGATGAGATAAGAAATGTGGTGGCAAATTGATGGGCTTTCTTGGGAGGTGACTGGGAGGTGGCTCGCAGTGCACGCAATAATGGTCCATTCAGTGGACGCACTAATCAGTATTACAGCATGCACGGGCGCTAGTAGTGGGAATCGCAGTGCTTGCAATCCGGGCAAACTGATATACCTAAGGGAAGGAATTCGTAGTGGCATTTGCATAAACTCGTACACGGGCGCCCGCCAATAGATGCTGCTGTGTGCGCTTTTTTGTGTAGCTTAGAATCAGACCTTGTGTCTCTAGATGTACAGTACAGTATAGCCCAGGCCAATGATCACCTTTAAGGAGTGTAAGAAGCAGTCCCACTTTTAATGAATTAGTGGAGTAGGTTCTAGGCCGCATTTGAAAAACGAGATGGGTCTGAGCCAAGAAGTTTTTATACTGGGACCATTTCCCATTAAACCCCTTGGGTAGTTTAACTGAATGCTCAGGATCCAAAGTAGGTGTCAGAGGAACATTGGCTGCTAGTACAGTTGGTCCCTGAGGTAATGCAGCCTGAGCTGATTGAATCTCATCTATCTGCCCTTGCATAACTGTGAGCTGAGCTTGCAACGACTGTACACTTCGACAGTCTGTAAATCTTCTCCAGTAGAATCCGTCATTAATTACTTCGTTATTCTGTCTCAAGGTTCAGGAGTTAGTGCCTGATTTATAATGAATGCAATACCGAATGCTGGAGACAGGCTGGATAGGACGAGTGCCCTTAAATAGTTGGGAACAAGTGATATTATAGGCAAAGGTGATAAAAGACCGGAGCAGCGCGCATGTGCCATGGCAGGCGAAACCCAGTTTGGTGGCGGGAATGGAGATGACCTGAGGGGCAAGTCGCCAGAACCAAGCAATCTGCATCGCTTACAGTCAGCAGCGTCAATGTTTCATAAGGGGGAAAGGTTTCATTATTTAACTACTTAGGGCCTAATTCAGCTTGGATCGCAGTTGCTTATACGCGCGCAATCGGACGATTGTTGCATTCTGCGCATGTGTACGCTTCGCAGTGCGCGAACCAGTCATCGGGACTGCGTTCGCAGTGACCACACAGACCCATCGCACATTGATTGACAGGAAAGGCCTATATGGGTAGTGACGGGGGGGGGTGGTCAGCCGAACGCAAGAGTGCCAGTGCGTCTGAACGTGCATAAATTATTCACTGCAATCCCATACGCAGCCTGAGGCCTCATAGCATGTGCTGAAGTAAGCGATTTCTGAGTGAGGTCTGCCTGCCTTAACTGTGCATATGGGTGCGATGGTACTCGATTGTACCAATGTTTTCGCAATCTTGCTAACCATTACGGATGTGCATGTAAGGTAAAGAGGTCATCGTTATGTAGTGCTGTGGTGGCATTGCGATCGCTATGGATTAGCATACTATCTCACTGAACTGCGTACATACGCCATATTGCGATCCGTAGTGAATCAGGCCCTTAATCATAATATTGTAAGAGTTAATGGTGTCAACTTAATGAAATATTGGTCTTTAAATAAATATCTCTCTGTGTGAATTCTTTGGCTTGGGTAGGGATGAAGTGTGCGGGGGCACACATGCCTGCCATTATAAAACCCCCATGATGCACTGTGGTCTGTTTGTATTTACATTAATTTAATAGTGCCTCCACCTCCTCCACAAAGTGTGCAAAGATGCATTTTGCTGTTAAAAAGTAAAATCCCAATAAAATGTCTTTATGTTCAATTCAACATAAGTCCCAATGTAAGCAGTCATTGTTATATAATAGTAAGTTTAAGTTCAAAATTTGTTGCTTGGTAAAATTTGACCACTGGGGGCACTGTTCCAAATAGGTGTATACAGTGAGTATGTGTTATTTAAGTTTTCTTCAAGTAATCAATAGATCTAAGCAGCTCTTACAAGTTATATAAGTAAATTCAGTCTACTTTCCTACCTGTTGCCCAAAGGTTAGACGCAGCCTTCCAAAAGCTTTCTTGTGGCTCTCATCTTCCCTTGCGACCTCTGATACACTCTGGTGTATCTTTGTAGCCGTCAGCCTGTGAGCACATATATGTATATGCATCCCCCTATGAAAATACTTAGATCGAACTCAGGTTTAACATACTCCTTGAAAAATATTTTTAATAGTTTTGTACACATTGTGGACATTCTAAAAAAAATTAAAATTGCAGACAGTATATAAAAAGTGGAATTGAAAAAAGAGGGGGAAAAAAATAACAAGCATACTGTAGGACCAAAGTGAAACATAAAGGTCCAGGACCTTGCTCCTCTTAATGTAGTATATTTTATGGAGTTTTTTTAATGTTACTCATTTCTTTTTTTACATTTTTTTTTGATGACATGTAAAAATGTAACTTCATTTTGAATTGACCTGTGAAATTATTAAGGGGTTTTCACCAACTGCCACTCAAGGGCCTGATCGGAAAAAGTGAATTTTCTGAAGCAAATTGATGGAACCCAAGACCAGGAAATATGACGGAGTAATGTAGGGTTTTAAAACTTATAATGTTTCTCGGTCAATGTGTACTAAGCATGAAATCTACACATAAAATGTTGCACTTCAGAAAACAAAACATGTTCCTATTCTCCAGGGAGAGGCTACAATAAGCTGAGGCAAAATTTGGCCGGCGATGCCTAGCATCTGTATCCTGCCTGAACTCACATATCACTGTGCATTGCATTCTGTCACACCTGCCTAAGCAGACATGGGCATATGACATTTGCAAAAAAAAAAAAATTATATATATCTCCCAGCACGTATCATCAAGAAAAACATCATTGTTTTCAAGCTCTCTTATCTTGGTGCTCCCAAATATCCTGTTTCTTAGAGTAACACTGGCCAGCACCAATAGGACTCTCTTCCTGCTATTGCCTGACTTCATTTCCCGGAGCTAGCACAATCTCATCCGCTCCAAACAACCCCATCAAAGTCTGCTTTCTGGTCAGCACGAAGCTATATTAATTATTTTCTAATAATTTAAAATTAATAAAACTGATCAGCAGAATGGCAAGTACAATCAAGGTGAGGTATCCCTTATTTCTGTAGTCTGTCAATAATTTTCTAGAAAAAAAAGTTTTTTATTGTATTTCTTTTATCAAGAGAGATAAGTTTGGGTTGGGCAAGTAACACCCCCCACTACCACAATAGCAGGCAACAAGATTTCCTTTGCAACGCTTAGTAAATTTCCTTTTTCCTATTGCAACCATCCGCAAGCTTTAAAACTGTGAATCTCTGCAAAAAAATTTATTAACTGTCATTTTTTATTTCACGATTCACGTTGGGGACCTTCTGTCTGGTTTATTTTTTGTTATTTGATTTTTTTATTTGATTATTTTTTATTCTACAGAGTAGAACAAACGGAATGCACTGTTTTTATAGAAAGATGTGTCAAGAAAATAATTATCTCAAACAAAACTTTTTGGTTTCTTGAATATTTGCTATCAGAAGCAAATTACTCTTTTAGTGCCTGATAAACTACAGACACCAATTTTTCTTCTGGAAATATTAGAACATTTTTACTTTTAAGTCTCTATACTATATGACTATATTGTATGATATCAGTACAATGTTTTTTACATATTGTGTACCGGTAGGTAAAAAAAAATCCCTGTTTTTACTTTAATCATCCTCATTACTGCAACTATGATTTCACTTTGTATCAACACTGTTATATTTGTATGTTTTGATGTATTAAGACTATTTTCATAGAATAATTATCATTGACCTTTTTTTTAAAAATGTCAAATTTGGCTTTAAAAGTACCTCTTACAGAAACTGAATGTTTTATCTAATAGGTGCAGAAAGGTTAATTTCTGGGAATTACAGATACAGTAATTACCTAAAGCTTAACTAGAATAGTGTACTGTATATAATTTTACAAATAAAATAGGTTTTTAAATTATGGAAAGGCTTTGTTAAGGAACATGGCACATTTATAGATACCAAAACAAATTAATGATGTACAGTAGCTGTTTTTGTAAATGTAGTCTGCATTTGTATTAATTAATATATATATATATATATATTCATAATGATATTACTTACCAAAGATATAGTTTTGATAAATGGACATCCGTAATTATGTATTGTACCCTCCAGTAATGTGTCAGATTATTTTTTTATGAATTTATATATTTATTGTGAATGTCATGTAATGAGAGGCGGATACAGCTGTTGCTTTGTACATCCAGTATATACTTTCAGGAATAATGAAGTCAGATAGCATAATATGTATATCACTTCTCAATGCCTGGACTGACTTGATAAGACTTTGTAGAGTACGAAGTTAAGGGAAGGATGTGGAAAATTATGCATCTAAAGAGAAAAATGTGTACAGCCAGTGTGAGGGAGTTTTAGAGTCATTTTACAGCCACACTGTGTATATGAATAAGAGGTAAAATAAAATATGGTGTTAATTTTTCTGTGTTATGAGGATAATTGACCTTGACTTTTTGCCCTCTCATTTTTACAATTTTCTATGAAATCTTTAACTTTAAAAGTTTATACTAATTTTGCAACATGCTGAATACCCTTAGAAAAGTGAAATTCTATGAGCACATATATATATATATATATATATATAGATAGCTAAACGTTTGACAAGTAACGTATATATATTGATGAATAAATATACCAAGTACTGTTAATATAATTAATATATATATGTTATTGGAATTTTTTATGAATACATCCAATACATCTTCATACATAAATATAGTGAAGAAAAGGTGATGTATATAACTATTGTTCATTGACTCCTGATTATGTAATTTAAAGAAAGATTGTGAACTGATCCCAGTTAATCTCTTCCTCTTGTTTCAAACTGTTCTATCATGATTTAAACAAGAGACCAGTTTAGTTTTTTGGTCAGCATAGACTATTACTGGTATGATATGTATATATATATATATATATATATATATGTATATATATATATTATTGTGAATGATTCTCCCTTTCCAAAGATTTTGTTTAGTTATATAAATATAACTTTTTGCTCTATCTACATTGTTTAGGGTTGAGTCTCCCATATCCAAAATGCTTGCGACCAGGGGCATTTTGGATATCGGAATATTCCGTATTTTGGAAGAATTGCATTCCATAATGAAATATCTTGGGAATGGGACCCAAATCTAATCACAGAATGCATTTATGTTTTTTATACACCTTATACACACAGCCTGCAGGTAATTTTATACAATATGTTCAATAATTTTGTGGCTCAAACAAAGTTTGTGTACATTGATCCATCAAAAAACGAAGTTTACTATCTCAGGCATGCTAAAAATATTCCGTATTTTGGAATATTCCATATTTTGGAATATTTGGATATGGGAGACTCAACCTGTATACTGATTTTTTGGCATAGGTAACCAGCAATTATGAATTGCTGTTGAGGAATTTAAGTCTTTTAGATTCATTTGTATTATGTAATTTATGTTTAAATTATGACAAGGGATTATACAATTATAGTAAATTGATTTTAACTTAACTATACTATAATACATGTGGGTAAAGGTGGTTGTGGCACTGTAATACTGTATATACTACTGGTGCCTAATTTTCATGTATGTATTAATTTTACGGGGAGACACTTCTAAAATTTCCTTGTACTAAAATTCCTTTGGTCTACCCCTTTCTTGATTGCTTAAAAAATGTTGGTGTTCATTATAGCTGTGCCTAGCAGATTCCTAGATTATTGGATTCTCTGATTTTGTAATTTTATAATATAATGTATCTGATGTAACCACTGGGCTTAAATAATACACAATGGAAACATTGTTTTACACATGATATAATGCACATTAGACTGTAAATTATAAAGATGCATTATAACAAGTAATATGACCATATAACAGCACGGCTGTAATCTGAATGCTTTTATACAGGTCTCAAATCTTTGAACTGTCTGCTAATATCTGTAATCATTTTCTGTACACTAGAGTACTCTTTATAATAGCCACGCTTTCCTAATGATTACTATACTGATCACATCAGAACTCACAGTTTTATTATAACTGTGATATCAGAACTCATTGATTACACAGATAATTGGGGAGATGTACTAAGCCTTGAAAAGACATAAAGTGGAGAGAGATAAAATACTCCTAACTGTCAGTTTACAGACTGTGGGGTATATTTACTAAGCCTTGGATGGAGATAAAGTGAACTGAGATAAAGTACCAGCTAATCAGTTCCTAACTGCCATGTCACAGGCTGTGCTTAAAATATAACATCTAGGTTGGCTGGTACTTTATCTCCGCCCACTTTATCTCCATCCAAGGCTTAGTAAATAGACCCCTGTGTTTGAAAAATGACTGTTAGGAGCTGATTGGTTATCTGACCTCTTTATCTCGCTCCAAGGCTTAGTCATTCATCACGAAAGTAAAGCAGGAGATATTACAGATATCTCCTGCTTACTTTCCTCTGGCGGAATGGCCCGTTGTCCACATACTCTAGTATCACAGACATCTCCTGCTTACCTTCCTCTGGTGGAATGGCCCGCTGTCCCCATACTCGACATCTCCTGCTTTCCTTCCTCTCCCAGAATGGCCCGCTGTCCCCATAAACTAGTATCACAGATATCTCCTACTTACCTTCCTCTGGTGCAATGGCCCGGTGTCCCCATACACTAGTATCACAGACATCTCCTGCTTACCTTCCTCTGGCGGAATTGCCCGTTGTCCCCATACTCTAGTATCACAGACATCTCCTGCTTACCTTCCTCTGGCGGAATGGCCCGCTGTCCCCATACACTAGTATCACAGATATCTCCTACTTACCTTCCTCTGGCGGAATATCCTGCTGTCCACATACACTAGTATCACAGATATCTCCTACTTACCTTCCTCTGGCGGAATGGCCCACTGTCCACATACACTAGTATCACAGATATCTCCTAGTTACCTTCCTCTGGCGGAATGACCCGCTGTCCCCATACACTAGTATCACAGATATCTCCTACTTACCTTCCTCTGGCGGAATGGTCCGCTGTCCACATACACTAGTATCACAGATATCTCCTGCTAACCTTCCTCTGGCGGAATGGCCCGCTGTACCCATACACTAGTATCACAGATATCTCCTACTTACCTTCCTCTGGCGGAATGGCTCGTTGCCCACATACACTAGTATCACAGATATCTCCTACTTACCTTCCTCTGGTGGAATGGCCCGCTGAATTGAATTGAAGAATTGCCCTGAAATCAACGGCGAGTTATAATTATTGGACCCCGATAATTAACATAATGAATAGGCCCCTTAATGACACAACACTGTGATTGCATATACTACCTGTTGGGATTCTTGGGAAAATAAAGTCTACGACATGTATCTTAAAAATCATGGAGCTCTATTATTGACTTTTATCATCCTGTTCTGTGGAGTTTCCTGGTCTATCATAATGTTTTTTTGTTAAAGATCTTCACTATCTATACAATTTTATTTGCATATAATTCATCTGCTTGAAAATGTACAATGTAAACAACATTGTGGGTAGGGAACAATGGGGATAGGGAACTTTGCTTTTCAGTAGTGGACAGTCGCGTATTTAGGGGTCTTGTTACCCTAGTCTCAGCTGCGTCACAACGCCATGACATCGCATGCACTGCACTTCTGGGCCACAACAACATGGAAGCTCAGAGCCCAGAGTATGGACAAAAAGGCAAGACTGGGGTAACTTGTGGAGAGGCTTCCCCAGTGTTGGGCAGCCACAGGCCCCCAAACATTAAAATGTATGGGTGGCTGAGCAGGGTGGTAACTCCACCTAGACAGGTGTTCCCAATTGACTGTTGCAACGCAAAGGGAGCAAATACATTTATAATTTTTGCATGCAGTGTAAATTCTGGCTGCTTTTGCATGTAGCCCACAAATGCTGGACAGCTTTTATTTTACTCTGCAATTTAGATTTGACTTTGGACACATCCCTCCCAAATCTAAATCTCTCTGTAAATCTTACTTCTGCCCCACCAGCAGTGCAGCACAGTTTTACCAAGATGCAAAGGTACTTGATCTTTTTTGCTGTGCTCCCACCTCAGAATCATCTGCCATATGTTTGTTGTTTGCTGATTTTACTTTTCTACCCGATTTACTTGGCAATAGAGACATTGTTTTCTGACATATATCAGATAACACAGTATTTCTGTTCCTTGAACCACCTTAGAGGAAATTTGCAAAGCAGCAGCTTCTGTGAGCCGCTGCCTCCCGGCGGTTTGCATGTGGATATTTATTTAAACGGCACCCGGAGTCAGTGTAAAGCACTGATCTTACTAACTGCTTTTGGGCTCATTTACATTTGGATGTAAATGAATGTTATGACACGCCTCTCAGATGTAGCAGGACACACCCACTTTACCGCCGCGCTCATAGGTGCTGCTTTCACAATCTCCCTGAAAAGGTTCTTCAAAAGTAGGCAAGTATGCGTTTCCCATACATACTAAGATGTTTTGCCCTGGTGGGTGGCGTTGCCCAATAGAAGCCTTCTTATCTGGATGCCCTCTGAGACGGATCCCTCCCAACTCCCCCAAATGTTGCGCGTCCTTCTGCTCATGCGCAGAAGGACGGTGGAGAAACTTCTGGGTGTAAAACACGGAAGTCCCACTATCCGGGGCTATCGTAAAGGACAACTCTTATCTCGAGAGCTGTCCTTTGCGTTTTAGATCGCATTTCTAAATAGATACCACGGAAATCAACCCCGGTATGTATTGTACCCTGATAAGAGGCGGATGTACCACATCGCGGATGTGATGCTTAGTACATCACACCCCCTATAACTTTTTTCTCCATTAAAGTATACAGAAATGTAATACCCCTCATTTACCATTTTTACAGTAATGTTAAACTGGTCCTGTTTTTTTGCACCACTTAATATAATAAACACATTTCGGTATTCTTAATTCTATTGCTGTTACAATTAAAGGAAAACTTTTTGTTGAACATTACAGAAGGTTTATATAAATCACAATGAAGATGTTGAGGCTTATTTAAAGCTCTTGCCCTCCGTCAGACGACTTTAACTTCTAGCTTGTACGTATCTCCCTCTGGGTATAACTGAGCACCATGTTTTATATTTCTTTCTTGGTCTGTGCCTTCCAGCCATTACTCTATATGATCCAGCAGATTTATGTAGTGTTGTTACACTGGGATAGTACATTGTTCTGCTGTGCTGGGTTGATTACATACAGTTGTGTCCGGAAAGCACCGCGTCATATCCAAGGGCAACTAAAATAAACAGCCTGACTGATGAAAAAAGGGAATAGTAGAAGAACAAAAGGAAGCTAGATAGCAAAATGCATATTGTAAAAGTTGCAGGAAGGTGCTCACAGGTTATTACTTTAAAGTCATAAAGGTGTAATCGTCTTTAATAGCAATGTTGCATGGGACAATGAAGTGCCCCTAACCCACAGCAGCCTTTCAGATGTGACATTTTATTGGTCTAAATGAGTCTAATACTGTTCTTGTCAGGAATTGTGCCGCTTCCAGCTCTGCAGCAGAACATATTGCGCAGTGCGAACTGCCTTGTTCTCTGTTGAGCAGATGTTGCCCTTATAAAGTGCTAACTCATGTGTCGCTGTGACATTTGCAGTTTGTGGTCATTACGCAGCTTTGTAATATTTCCTCTCTGTGACTGAGGGCAATTATGGTGAGCGCTGTAACTGACACCCGCGGGGCCCTAACCGCAGGCAAGACACAATGCAAGGAGCAGCTGGAAGAGAGCCTAGAGTGCAACCACTGGACAGGTTTAACTCATTGCACCAACTGGGATGACAGAAGCAACAACACACTGAGTTACACAATGTAGTGTACGTTCAGGGATTACAGATCCAGCCAGACTGTTGCAGCAACTTGTTGTAGGATCACTTCTTGTATTATACTCACTGTACTTGGTGACATTATGGGTAGTGCACAATCTGACAACCAATCCAAATATGTGAACCCGCTGCTCCATGCTTCTTCCTCACTGTCTACCCCTTCTGTGTCACCGCTGTCTGTCTGCCTCTCCCCTTTAGAATGTAAGCTCTCATGAGCAGGGACCTCTTCCCTCATGTGCTTCTCCTTCCCTCACTCATACGATCATCTACTCCAAACTCCCCACAAGGGCACCTAACAATAGGTTGCTGAAGCCGTGTTGCTTTTTCGAGTGTTGTGATCGGTATTGCAGCAATGTTTATAAATTATGTCCTTGTCCTGCATTGTTTTGTACTTTAACCAGGGGTGCCGAGAGGGGCGAGGGGCAGGTACTAATTACACGTGCTTGCTGAAGGGGCCTGGTGGGGGTCTGAGTCTGACACCGCCCCCCCCCCCCCTCTCTCTTACCTGTCAGCAGCCCAGCACATGCTGCAGTGGGAGTCTCCTCTGCCTTTGTGGGGGAGCAATCACACTAATTGCGCCCCCTCTGGATTTGAATCATACTGAGGCCTGAAAGCACGCCCTCTCCCTGGCTTGCACGTGGCCACGCCTCCCACAATTAGGCCACGCCCCTTCCCCTGGGCCTACAGCCCTCACTGTAACTCGCTGTTTTCTTGTCTATGTACTTTGGAAGGCGCTGCGGCACCATTGTGGCGCCATATAAATAAAGGAGAATAATAATAATCATAATAAACTGGAATAAACTACACTTGTATTCTGTACACTGTATTGTAGCTTTATGGTTTTTCCTTGGAGAGCTAGCTGTTTCCTATTGAATTGTCTGGGGTCGATACAATTGTGAGCGATGCCCACGATGTTCTGATGTAAATGTGTGGAAATGCCAGCAGGGTACACCTAATTGCCCTGATTCACTCCGAAAATGCTGATTTTGGTTCACAGTTCCAGAGGGATGCATGTTAAGTTACGCAATCTCAATGCTACCATAAGTGCGGCGTATGCGCAAATATACTTGCGAGCATCACCCGCAACGGAATCGACCCTTCTAGTTTGGGATTTTTATTTTACTGTTTTATTCTGACTTCTGAAATAAACCTTTCCAATAAATGTTAGCTTCTTAAATGTAGGAAAGAAGAATAGATGGAAAGAATTGCATGTAATGTAGCGATTACATCTCACATAGGAATTTTATTATGCAGTGAGTCCATACTTTGCAGGGGCATAATTGTGCAAATGGAAATAACAGACACTTGGTGACTATAGGGGAGATGTATCAAACCTTTCAGAAAGATAAAGTGGGGAAGTCAGAGCCGTAACTAGACTTTTTGGTGCCCTATGCCAGGGAGAGCATTGGCGCCCCCCCACCCATTTTTTAACTAGGGACATAATAAAAAGGGCCATGGCCTCATGGGCATACTTGCTGCCATTTCTTGCCAGGTTTCCGGGAGCAGCAGGAGGGGACCTGCTGTTCTCCTCTTCGGGGGGCGGGGCCAGACGATAGACTGCATTAGGCCCCGGGGCGGGGCTAAATGACACAATTTGCTCCATTTAGCCCCGCCCCTTCCCTGCGGACCCGAAAATTCCAGGTAAAATCTCCCCATCCTGCCCACTTCACTAGGAAGTGGGCGGGATGCGGAGGATATGCCTATTCTTCTGGGGGTGCGGGGGGTTACCTGAAAAATCGGGAGCCTCCCGCGATTCCCGGGAGTGTAGGCATGTATACTCATGGGGAAGGGCCAGGGAAGAGATAGGGGAGGCCAGGAGATGCTGGGGATAAAAGAAAAGGAAGCTACAAGTGAGAATGATAATAAACTGGAAAATTGACCGTCCCAAACAGCGCCCCCTGCCCTGCGGTGCCCTGTGCCATGGCACAAGTCGCACTACCCTAGTTGCGGCCCTGGGTGAAGTTACCCATAGCAACCTATTAGCTTCTGTCATGTATCTAGCACAGTCTATGAAATGAAAGACGCTGATTTGTTTCTATGGACAACTTCTTCACTTTATCTCTCTCAAGGTTTTAATACATCTCCTTCTATGTATTATTATAAGCAAATGTCTGACCTGCTGACAAGTTCTTCTTTAAACTTAGGGGGTGATATATCCAACCTTGGAGATAGATAAAGTGGAGAGAGATAAAGTACCCAACCAATCAGCTCCTAACTCTTATTTTTCAAATACAGCCTGTAACATAACAGTTAGAAGCTGATTGGTTGGCACATTATCTCTCTCCCCCTAAGTATTTATACTTTTAGTTGAAGACTAGATTATAAATGCCAAATTGAATGTTGTATATATTGTGAACAAATGTAAACTTTTCTACTTAACATTATTTAATGTGCAATGTAAGAAACACTTTAGTAGTGACAGCTTTGGGCCATTTCTGCCATCGTGATCCCACCAAACTGCCACCACAGCACAAAACCCAGTGATAAAATGTCTGTGGACAGATACTTCCTCTGTCAGCTTCCCATGCAGATAACTGGCCAAATCAAGGAGGACCAATAAAGGAAGTGTTATCAGCTTCCTGTCCCATAGAGTTCTGTCCATTACTTGTAGTAAAGGTAACACATCTCCATCACATGTCAGTGGGAACATGGTGACCTCATCAGCAAAGGGGAGGGGGCCACAGATACGCAAAAAAGGTTAATAAGGAATTAAAATATTCATAGGTATAAAAATGGATACATATACTTTTAAAAAAATATTATGTAGTTCAATAATTCAGAATTAAGGTAATAGATACCTCAATTTAGTAAGGTATATAATATAGGTTATATAATATAGGGTTGGGTATGGGATGCTGACACTTGGAATCCCGATGCCGTCATCTTGACAGCATTAGGATACCGACATCTGTCGGTAAGTATCCTAACCCTTACCATCCCTCCCCACACCCTAAACCTAACCTCCCCCCTTGTGCCTATCCGTCTCCCCCTTGTGCCTTACCCTAACCCTTCCCCCCCCTAATTCCTAACCCTCCCCCTCCCCCTAACCTCACTACTTACTGTAGGGATACCGACACCGGGATTCTGACTGGTGTCGGCATTCCGGTGCCGGCATCCCATCAGCTAGGATCTCATCTACCTCCCTTAATATAAAATGATATTAACAAAACTAGACATCATTATAGAAGAAACAGGGCCGGCTCCAGAGTTCGGAACACCCTGTGCCGGCCCCCTCCAGTGCGCCCTATCTTTGTGCGGCTGGAAATGGGGGCATGGCCTAATTACCATAGATCACGCCCCCTACGTGACGTTATTAGGAGGCGTGTCTGCCTCTAAATAACGTCAGGCTGGGGGGAGCCTCACTAGCTGGGCTTCTCCCAGCCCTCTCCCGTCACTGAATGGATGCCGTACGCATGTGCGCAGCATCCATTCAGAGTCTCCGGGGTCCGGCACCGCCCGCAAAGCTGCGGCAGTCGGGGGTCTCCAACCTCCCGATTTGATCACCCGCAGGCCACTTCAGCCCACGGGTGGAACAGCTGAAATCGGGATGTTGGGGAAGGATGCGCCCTCTAGGGTGACACCCTGTGCGACCTCTCAGGTCGAACACCCCTAGAGCCGGCCCTGAGAAGAAATAATCCACATCAAACTGCTGGTTAATGGTTTACAGTGACATGCAATGGGTGTGTAGTTCCAAATGCTGGATGGACTGGGCCTAATTAGACATGATTTCTAGAAGCTGATTGGTTACTTTGGGCAATTCCTCCGCTTGTCCCCTTTAGGAGGTTTGATACATCTCCCCGTGGATGGGAGCAGAACAATTCTCTGAAGAGGCGCGGTGGCATTCTGATGGTCTCACCTCACTTTCTAGCCTGTAATATATATCTCTCCTTCTCCCCCAGTCAGGGGTGTATCTATAATGGGTGCAGGATGTGCTGAACACATGGGCCCCTGCACCCATCTATTAAATACTTACCTCTCCTGAGTCCCACGGCGGAAGAAGCATCTCTGTACAAATCACCTGGAAAATGGCCGCCGTGGCCATTCTCCCAGCGGTTTGCGAAGACGCAGTAGTCTACTCTAGCATCCGGGGTCTCTCTAGCGTCCGGAGTCTCACTATCCTACCCAAACTCCAGTCTCTGTGTCAGCCACCAGGAGCAATGGGTGCAAGCAATGTACAATACCAGCTAAGATGACAGGGAGGATGGAACCAGTGCTAGGCATGGCATGTCCAGGGGCAGAGGTGGATGAAGATCCCGTGGGGCCCTTGGCAACACGTTAGTTTGGACCCCCCCTAACACCTCCAATGGCATTTATTTCTGCATTACACCACTACCTATTATATTCCTTTTTGAGCAAACAAAGCTGGTAAATGGCAATTTTGTGATTGACTTACACCAGGAAAAGTCCTACCCTGTAACCTCATCCATTATCTGCTTTACATGTTGTTTCATCAATGATTCGTGTCACATTTAGGAGCCCATTCATTATCCTTTATGGGCCCGTTACACATGCGTAAACGCTACATTCCGCATGTTTTTAATAACGGGCCCATTCATTATAAGGATGGAGTTGCCTAGTGTTCAGCAAACTCTGAAAACTGAAGATTTTCATAGTTTGTTTGCAGGAACCAATGCCATCTTCAGATGGCGCTGGTTCCGGGAGCCACGCTCCTTCCTATGAGAAGGACAGCCGGGATTGCTTTGAGGGATCCGGGCAGAGCCTACCACTGCACTATGGGGTCTATTTACTAAGCCTGGAGATAAAGTGAAGCATTACTGAATTGCTCTGATAGTTAGTTATCTCTTGATGATGAATACAGGTACCAAGTAGAACTTGAGGGGAAAATAACAAAATACGTGTTGAGGCTCCCTTATGTTCCAAAATGTGTAATATTCCGAAAAACGGAAATTTTTTAGCATGACTGAGATAGTGACACCTTTGTTTTTTGATAGTTCAATGTACACAAACTTTGTTTAAGGCACAAAATTATTACAAATATTGTATAAAATTACCTTCAGGCTCTGTTTATAAGGTGTATATAATGACAGGTAGGCTGTGTGTATAATAATTTAAGTCAGGAATATCTTCATTTGAATCACACTTTGATAAAGGTTTAGTGCTGAAACGCGTCAGTGTGACTGCAGAGGACCTGGACTACTGTTGGGGATTTTTATACAAAGACGGTGAGGGACCACTTATTGGGTTTTCCTAATCCGGAATATAGGAGTATCTATATAGGTGTTTTCATCCTGCCTTGGTCTGAAGGCCCTCAAAGGTACACAGGTATTCTGCTGTATGTGTATATGTGTAAATAAATCTTTTTGGAATTACACTATGGGATATTCCAGTTAAGATTGTTTTGGAGGAATTTATCGATTCACCTAGAACTCAGAAGGCCCATTTTCAGTATCAGAAAAGGATAAAGAGGAGACGGACATCTATAAATTAGATGTAAGTAAGAATATTATAATTTATTCCACTCATTGACATCCATTAATTGGTTGATTCCTCCTTTCTCTTGAGGAACGAATGAAGGAGGACTTTTGTTAAGAGGAGGGAATAATTTGTCTATGGACACATCATAGGAGGTTACCAATGGACATTTGCATATGAAAGATCAAATTGACAACGATATCCTAAAAAGAATTTGCGCTTGGTTTTTATTTTACTTGTGTGTATAAGGTGTTTATGAAACATAAATGCATTCTGTGTAGATTTGGGTCCTATTACCAAGATATTTCATTATAGTATGCACATATTCCAAACAACGGAATATTCCGATATCCAATATACCCCTGGTCCCAAGCATTTTGGATATGGAAGACTCAACCTGTAGTTTATTCTTAGAATGTGGGCAGGGTAGTGCATTTACTTGCCTTTATTACGATAGTCATCTCTAGCAGGGCCTTGGCACCCAATATGGTGCCACCCTTTCCTATCAGGTGCCCCACACTCATTTTTTGCCTTGTGAGGAACAGGGCAGCATGTTCTCTGCTTGGGAGTGTGGCACTAGGCTGTGACATCATACGCTGGAGTCGCTCTACTATTACCAATATGGTGAAGCTGCAGTCAGCGGCTTCCCAGGTAAGAAGCTTCTGGCTGATGCCCTTCCATGCTGCCAGCTAGCACAGAGAGAGTGGGCACTACAGTGTCACTCATTCAGTGTTTTAGGTGCCCTCTAAACTGCCTAGGTTTGCATAGTGGTAGCACTGGTACTGCTGTTAAACAAAAGTTCACATAAAATCCTTAGCATATTTGCATTTTCCAATATGAATGGAAGCTGCCATTTTGTGTTGTATACTCTAGTGGCCTCTAGTGGTTAAAACTGATTTGGAAAAATAATTCAGTACTTACTTGATATTATGACATTTTAAACTTTGGATAAATTGTCAACTAAACCAAAACATATTGTAAATTTTTATAAACATAAAAAAATGTATTTCCAGAATTTGACAGATTATGTTGTATTTCATTTTAAATGTCACATTTCCCTTTAAATTTGAGAACAATGGGTGTCTTTTATGACAGTACTGCAAAACGCAAGGGCAATTAAATTGTTTAATACTCAGGTGGTTTTCGTCAATTTGCATTTCTTTTTCACAATCCCTCTGCGTTTAAGTAGAAATGCTCAAATTGGTCAATGAAATGATTCATTAATTGGTTCAAAGAATCAACTTTAAAATTTGAAAATGATCATTAATCAATTAAACAAATCGAGAACTTTTAACAGCTTTAATCATGGCTGAGCCAGTTTGTCCATGATCAATGTGGTTAGTTGATATTTGTTTGTAGAAACTGAATGTAAACAGCAATCTTCAAAAACAGTAACGTTCGCGGTCCTCATTAAAAAACATGTAAAATGTTTTTCCTTTATTTAAAAATTTTTTTTTTTTAAATAGTGTTTTAAAATAAAAGTATTATACAAACGTTATTTTAACTTCAAAGGCGTACTCGAAACTGCACGCAAGCCAGAACCTGTACATTTTGAAGTTCAAATCGAGGTTGAATTTAAAACTGCTACCACGTTTTCATGCTTCTCGACTTTTACATTTGTGCTTTCATAATAATAAGCGATGCCAGGATAGAAAAACAATATAGTCAGGTGAAATCACATTTTACTTTCTTCAGCTTTTGTACATATAGGAAGGAAATATCAGTTCTCCCTTTATGTGAATTGGTCTATACATATGTTTACAGGACTTGGGTACGGGATGCCAGCACTCGGGATCCCTGCGGTCAGAATCCCGAAGCCGACATCCCTGCTGGGTCACAATCCCGTTAGAAGAAGGTAAGTATACTCTCGTTCCTCTACACCTATCCCTAACCCTCGCCCTAGTGCCTAACCCAAGCTCTCTCCCTAGTGCCTAACCCAAACCCTCTCCCTAGTGCCTAACCCTCGCCCTAGTGCCTAACCCAAACTCTCTCCCTAGTGCCTAACCCTAACCCTCTCCCTAGTGCCTAACCCTAACCCTCCCCCTAGTGCCTAAACCAAACCCTCCCCCTAGTGCCTAACCCTAACCCTCCCCCTAGTGCCTAACCCAAACCCTCTCCCTAGTGCCTAACCCTAACCCTCCCCCAGTGCCTAACCCTAACCCTCGCCCTAGTGCCTAACCCAAGCTCTCTCCCTAGTG